>NGZO01000008.1:780471-2209975 GCA_002215965.1 Aspergillus persii | reverse complement strand
GCCGTTATTATGAACCCGATGGTTTTATTATTCGTTCACTTGTCACGTCCATCTTGGCATTTCTAGTCATTCTCCACGCCCGAGCCTAAGAGAGTAAGTCGCGAGGGATTCAAGGGGGGGAGGAAATAAATAAAATTAAAAAAAAAAAAAAAAAGGGAGGGAGGGAGGAAGGAAGGACAAGCCACGGAAGTATTCCTTTCCCAGGGAATTGCTACCCGTACTATTTGTCGATAGTCTAGCGGTTTGCACGCCCATTGGAGTTTAGTAGTTACACACAGCGTCGCTTGGAAGGGACCTTACCCGCTACTGAGTAGTGAGTAGTACGTCCGCAAGTCTCGGACTCGACAAGTTGACGGGTGTTTGGGATGGAGTCAATAATGGGCTGGGCTGGACTGGGCTTCCTGGGGCGCTGGGCTAGGGCGGGAAGGAGTGTCTAGAGGATCTGTCTGTCTTGTCTGTGGGAGAGTGCCGAGGACTCGAACTAGAGGCTAGAGACTAGTAGAGACTGGACTGGAGGCGGAAAACCCGATAACTTACCGACTCTTTCTCAGGGAGTTCAAGAAAGACCCTCCCCCGTCCGTCCATTCGGCGCCCGTTAAGGCCTAAAACATGTAGCTACCGGCTACAGTAGTGACTAGCGGGTTAGATAGCCTGGAGGCAGCTGGTTGCCCCGTAGGTAGGTCAAGGTGGCAAGGTCGTAATACGGAATACGGAATACCTGGCCTGGACGCAGATCCGCAACAGCTGCTGCGGTATGATGACATTCCACTGCAACTAAGTGGGCCATGGAGGGATGGCGATTTGCTGATGTGAAGCGGATGTGTTGTGTTGGGCCTTTCTACTTGCCGAGGGGGATTTTTAGTGTCCAGGAGAGGGACCGGGATGTTGGATACGGAGCACACTGGCGATGAGGATGGAGACAATAAAGGGGGGCTAAGGAAAAGAAAAGAAAAGAAAAACCCACTAAACGACAAGGATTATGGAATATTGGAATGCGTAGACGTAGACTAGTTATTTCTTCGGCCGACGCTGTTTTTTGTTTAAGATGACGAACTCCCTCCGGTGCACAGCCAGGATAGGGTAATCGTCCTTACTCCGTTGGCGATAGTCCTTTGTCGATCATCGTCCGACATTCCTTAGGCCGATATATCTGGAAGTGAACTCCGGCACAGATTAATCCATCGTCCAAGATTGGCCCATGTGTCTGTCGTAATAAATTTGGGCACCAAAATTGAGCCCCGAGGCTCCCTGGATACGGAGGAGCTGGTGTTGCGGATAAGACACTACACGACACGACAAAAGTCGTTGTGATGCCCCCGTGCTCGGGCTAGCAGTCCTTAGCTCTCTTGGGCGTCGTAAATATGGCAACTGAAACATGTCAGCAGTGTCTCAGTTTTATTATACTTTCGGGTTATTGGGATTGATCGGGCAAAAACGTTGCTGTAGTACTGGCTACAACTGCCAAAAAAAAAAAGCGTACTTTGGGCAATGTATTTGAAAAGGTACGAATAAAGCATTTAGACGAATCTGAAAATATGTACGCCATTATTTTGAGCCAGATCGGGTTGAGAATTTTTCTGAATTAGAAGACCTGGTGAATCGTGTAGTGGCTTTTGGCTTGAACGTGATCAGTGCTCCGTATGGAAAGCGCCATCTCTCATTGCCAGGTCGTGAGGTACTGAAGTAGAAGATGTAATAAGCGAGAGATGTGTGGTTGATATCCCATGAAAAGCCTATTAGCTCACCAGCAAAAAGTCATTATACGCATCCGGCCAGATAGTGAAGGGATCAAAATCAACGTCGTCCGTCATTAGGGCCTCTTGGAAGTAGTTGTCGCTATTGTCCTCAACGGACCATGACAGGAAGTCCCACTGCCAGTCCCCTGGCTGCTGCAAGGAGCTGTTGAGCTTTGATGGATACTGCGGTTGAGAGACAGAGGACTCCTCCGACCTCGAGTCCGTTCGAATTCCAGAAAAATGGGTATCTCTGGGTGTCTCTGGTTGATGAGAATTCCGCCGGACCTTGACCTTCCCCAAAAGAGGAACTTGTAGGGTCAAGTCTTGCGAGTGATTAGGCCCCTCTTGCTGGAGCAGTCCATGCAGTGAGTTAATAGTGGTGACACAAGTATGTGCAAAGCGAGCCCCTATGGTGTCTTGAGAACGTTGGATCATGAGCCTAGTGACTTCCTGGACTGTGCTGTCCACCTTCGCCTTGTTTGCGCAGAACCCCAGTCGGTCTGAAGATGACGAACTATGCGATATGAGAAGAAATACCACACTTGTCACGAACACCTGAAGATCTAGGACCCTGGTACAAAAGATGGCGGGTGGGAGCGTCCCGCGAAGGAACTGATAGAGACGCATTGCTGACTCGCAAGCATTCATGCATACTGATCGGCTATAAAAGTATTCCTCTCCAATATCTTGCCGCATTATGAAAGGTAAATGCGCTCTCACCGTAGTAATATAATGGATAAACTGAACTATATGGTCTGACCTTACCTCCGGACCCTCGTCTGGGGCCCACCATTTCTTAGGGGTCTGCGATGCCAAAGACTTCAGCTCCCCAATGACTGATAGCGTAGAACTGTAAAAATCAGGGCCTGAGTCTGGTGTCACGCTGAGATCATTCAGCTGTTGCACCTTTGCAGCGATATCCGTCAATCGACAGAGATACACGCGAGGCTGAACGGCACCATCGACAACAAGTGCCCGCTCCTTCGTTTGGGGATGTCGTCGAGTATCGGGAGGAAGGTTGAGTATCATTCCAAGTAGCCCGTTCGCAGAAATGATTGACTCCCAGAGCTGAGCCTTGTGGTGCTGCAGCTCGCCACCTTCTGCCCTGATAATCGCCTTGGGCAATCCCATAATCTCTGCTATCGCGACGATGTGTCGCAGACGTACCCACGCCTTTCGGAAGTTTCCCTGGCTTATTTGACTTCCAAATATTAGCCCACAATTGGGGTAAAAGGTAGGGGGAGGATACACCCACAGTCGGAAGAAATGCAGAGCCATACTAAGCCCAGGAATGGAGGTCACTAGTCTATCGTGGGGCATGATGGTCGTCTCCACAGTATCAGAAACAGCTCGACAGAATTTTGACCATCCATGGGACCCATGCAGCTTGACATCTCTATCGTTGTCTTGTCCTTGGACTTGTTGGCCTGTCAGAGCCACCGTGAGTAACCACGAGGCAAGGCTGATGGGATCGATGTCCGGCTTGCTCATGTTCTCGAAATTTTCGCTGATCTCTTGTTGAGATCTGATAGCTCCTGGTTGGGGAAATAAGGCATATATAAGCGGAAGCCATTGTGATGCGCAATTTGCAACGCGTAAAATATCGCCCTTGGGTGGAATCAACCTCTGAAGAGCCCGTCTTGCTCGATCATGCAATTGAGTTGAACCCCTGTACCTGCCGTCTTGAAAGTGTCCGTTTTGTCGCTGGGAATCCACGCTGAGCAAGTCATTTTGGAAGAGCGACCGAAGATGCGGTTGATCCTCAATATCGAAATCCGAGCCGCTCGACTCAGAATCAAGGTCGTCCGATTGCAAGGTCGGCTCAGTAGTTGGGTCTGTCAGGGGTACTGAGCGGTTCCCAGACTGGGTTTCTGCATCGTGGACGAACTTGGTCAAGTTCGCAACTTTTGACTCCAGCTGAGCTATGCGATAGCGCGAGGGGAGCCTCTGGGACTGCTTGGAATGGGGAGTATATGTCTGCGCAATGCAGGTTGAGCCTCGCTCTTCGCAACGCCGACAGGTTGATGCTTCCTCCGAGAGTCGAATGCATCGAACTTTGCGCCGTCTGCCTGCCTTGGGGATCAGGTCACTGGGGCCTTTGACAGACACCGGTGGTGAGTATGTAGGTCGGCCCACTTACACTCAGTACAGCTTTTTGTCCCCTTTCTAACCCTCTGTTGATCCAGACTGCCCAACATGGCTAGTGATGAGTGTAACCACGGGGGATTTCATCCGACATATCGGTCTTTTGGGAGCGAAGTTGCAGGCGGCGAAGTCGGACGTTGTAAGCGCGGACGAGTCTCGGTCCGCGGACGAAAAGATGTCCGAGCGGACGTATTTGTGGCCGATGATCCCATCAACCAACATTCAACAACGAATCCCATCCGTTGACCATCGTGGTTAAATTTGTCCCTCGGCCTTCGCAATGAAGTTCTCCGAAATTGTGATGGATTCGATCCTTCGTTTGTATCTTACAGATATCTCCACCATGCATCCATGGACTTATAAACGGTTGTCTCCTGGTACCTGGGACCATCACAACCTGCAGTGAACGAAGCTTCATCTGAAAAGACCATCCTCATGGGAATCGCTATTTCTCGGCAGTCCCAGATATGTTTGTATCGTTGCGACCGCGATCGGGGCCATATGCCTCCACTACAGCGAGCCTTGGAGAGCTCCCCTCGATCACCCCCGATATTCCAGTCTGCGCGGTGTTCATCGCCATCTTCATTGCATTCGCTGCAACAAACATGACCATCTTGCAGAAGAATAGACGCAGAAACCACAAGTTCGTGCTATCAGGGGCAATGTTCGGTTTCTCTATGGCACGGATCACAACCCTCGTTCTTCGTATCGTATGGGCGAACCGACAGCACAATGTCCGACTTGCAATCGCTGCAGGAATCTTCGTGAACGCCGGTATTCTGATCATCTATATTGTCAACATGATTCTTTCGCAGAGAATCCTCCGAGCGAAGCAGCCACACATCGGATGGAGTCCAATCCATCGAGCCCTCTGCAAAGCTTTGTACTTTGCTATTTTCGCCGCTCTTGTCATGGTGATCACATCCATGGTGGTATCGGTCTACACGCTGAACCCTCACACCAAGTCTATCTGTCGCGACATCCAACTTGCATCCCTCACATACTTCCTCGTTTTCTCCTGCCTCCCGTTCCTCCAAATCGCCGTGGCGTTCTGTCTACCGACATCCAAGGCCGAAGAAACTTTCGGAGCGGGCAGCATGCGCGCCAAAACAATTATTGTGCTTCTGTCTACAGGACTGTGTGTTTTCAATGCTGGATTCAAAGCCGGAGCCAACTGGAGCCCTTTGCGCCCCATATCCAATCCCTATTGGTTTGACTCGAAAGCGAGCTTTTACGTCTTCATCTTTGTTTTCGAGGTTCTCATTTTGTGTCTTTTGACATTCAGCCGCATCGACAAGCGGTTCTTCGTTCCGAACGGCTGCAAGGGTCCTGGTGATTACACTCAACTGCGAGAAAAGCACTCTATAGCTGAGGGTGATGAGGGGCTAAAACGCTTGGACGATGTTTGCTAAGACTCTAAGGCTGGGTGACTTGTTGGGATATATATTATACTCCAATATCATATTGATAGTCTAATCTTAACCCTAATATAATGCTATCATGAGTTATATGAAGCAAATCTACTCCTTTTACCATCGAGACGTAGGAAATGGACCAAACTATTGAGAACTACTACTGATTGATGACGAAATAGAATGCAAAAGGAGGTTCTTCTTGTCTCTATCTAGAACTAAAGAATAGGGGCCTGCAGGTCATATTTATACCTGATATCAGGTGGTCAATAGACCTGTCTGCAGACCTGCACTGCCTCTTCTATGACTTCATTGAAGGGTCAACTGACATCTTATATCGGCTGTTTCCCCTAAAGCTACGGATCTCAGGGATCAAGATACTGATCCTCCGGATCATGGAGATCTAGAGTACCGAATGATGCAGTGGTTGTTGTCGAATTACATCGATACAAACTCATGTGCCTCAAAAACGGAGATATAACATACCACCGAGTGTATCACAGCATATGTAGAGCGCAGACTAATGCACGTGAAGCACTGTAACTAGACATAATATCTGTTGCGCTGTGTTACGTACATACATGTGCTTTCGGTTCGTACGCTGAAGCAATGCAAGGAGGCAATTGGAGCGTTTTATATGGAGTCTGTCAAACATAAATTCGACTGCAAGTCTCAAAGGCCCAATGTATGTTTGCTAGTTTCATATGAACAATAGATGCACTGGCAAGTTCAATAGGAAGTCCGATGGTAATCGTAAAATCTGGCCAATGAGTGGAAAATGGGCTGTATATAGTTTAAACCTCAAATACCTGACAAATGGGGAGAAAGAAGCATGCGTATTCCGAGTGTCACTTCCTAAATTTCGTCACAGGTTAACACTTTCAAGCAAAACCATATTTGAAATTGCTACTGGAAGCATCCTTCTTCGTTACGTCGAAATTAGGGAAGCTATATATAATTAGGGTTAACCCTGCAAACTGAGAGCCAACCACGCCAGTCACTGCAGGTAGGTTGGTAGCTGTAATTTAGTAAGCGATATCGTTGCCCTAGAACCCAAACCATACGGACCATTTCTATTCTAACACAAGGGTTCCATACGGGCAGGTAAGTTGGGGGTGGGAGAGAATGACATAGATATCTTATCTTGATTCAACTACTATGCATGTGGTTCAGCGACCTGGCATGCCATGTATTTCACGTAGGGTAGCCATGGGAATAGGCATCTTGGTGATTGGTTTACAAAATGAGAACCTAATATTTGGACAGTTATTATTGGGCGGAAACGACTTCGGATATATTGGGCACACACCCAGAGATACTGTGCGGAATGAATATGGGCTCGGGCATCCCATAATGTATTTTTCCTACGGCCCTACGAGTGTACGTGGGATTCACAAATAGGACGAGATAGAAGAAGTGAAAACATATTAACTGCTGGATGAGCCAAGTTTAGTGTCATTTTAAGCACGTTTGGGAAAGTTCGGTCTTTGTCACCTACTTGAGGTCTCAATGAGCGCGTCACGAGACTCTCAAAGTATATGAGAGAGCTCACCAGTCCACGAGAGTTTGAACTGGAAGATGGCTTGGAAGTACGGCCACAAGCGAAGGCAACACTCACCGATCTCGGAATGCATTTGAATACTTGCTCATGCAGTCCATCGATTTTTGCAACGTCAGTCACCGTACATATATGAGCTGATTACGCATTCTTGCCAGGAAGCATACTGGACGCAAACATAGAAGCCAGTGCTATCTGCGTCAGACCGAGAATAGCAACTCGGATATAGATATGCCGGTATAGTAAATCTCTTTCCAGCGGGATTTGCGTTGAAGGAGAGGAAGAACAAACAGGTCAGACACTTAAACCCGAAAGAGCATATCGGAAGCATTGATATACTTCGGATCCGAAGGGACCGATGAAAAGATCCAACACCGATCCCCGGGTGCAGCCATGGAGGCAACGGAAGAACGAGATCGGCAAGAAGCGGCGGTGTGTTTTCGGAGCCCTAGGTTTCCCCTACTGCATCAGATTGATTAACAAAAGCGCTCTGGGGTCTGCTTGAATGATTCATCATGTCTGTTGTGCCATACATCGAGAGTATATTAATGTGATACGGCAAGCCCGTGATCATGGGACAGGATTCGAGCCGATGCGCCATGCACGAGGAAAGTACCTGAAAACGAGTATCGGTTAGCGAAGTATCGGCGGTTCAGCATGGCTGCCCGAGAGTAAATGTGCGTGCATAAGCTGCCGTGGATGAGTGGATCCTGGGGACGTCCTCTAACAGATCTGGGCCGTGACATTTTTTTTTTCAATGATTGCGACGGATTGAATTTTTGACTCATACATATCTCTGTCGGTTCGAAGATATCTCATTGGAGGCAATGTCGCAATGATTGCGTTGGATGAGGAGAGAATGTGAGCTGATTAAACCCCTCGAGATTGTTAGAAATGGGTCAGTTTTCACAAGGGCTTAGAAATCAAACAAGCAGGGCGAGGGTGGTCTGTGCGGAATAGGCCAGACCGTGAAGTTAGGTTTGCTTCAGCTAAGTTAGTTAGTGTTATCATGTTCGATCAGAAGGGAGGCCAAATATGATAGATCGCCGAGTCAGGCGAGGGCAGCAGCCGTCGGGGAGGCTGACTCGGCCTGTTTGACCTGTTTGGCCTGTTTGGCTCCTCGGAGACTTTCCAATTGTGTCCGGAATTAAATGGAGGCCTTAAGATTCAGGATTACGAGCGACTCCACTCGACCACTCGGGATTCCGACAGGCGATGAGTAATGGAGTGTGAACTAACTTATCAAGAAAAGGAGTGGATGGATTATCAACCCTTCTGTGACATTCTGGCTCATTCCGAGTCTTTTCTTTAGATTCATGACTGGTATAGTCAGTGTGGTCTACCTATCTATACTCTGTCGGAATTAGACTAACCAAGTTGGTCGCCCGACGTATTAGTCATCGGGACCCTCCAAGTCGCTCGCTCGAACCTGTGGCTGCTGTGACTTCTTCCGTTCATCTTCCTCCTCCACGATATTCGAGAGTTCGACTTTTCTAGCCTCAGCGCCCTCATGCTATCATGCATAAGCACGTCTCCCTAACACCGCCGGTTCCAAGGCTTATCTCCGTCTTGGCCGACTTATTGGACGCTGAAAAGGGTGGATCCAAGGATCGGGAACAACCGATCTGTGACTCGACTGAGTCA
The DNA here is from genome assembly GCA_002215965.1 of Aspergillus persii. Taxonomy (NCBI): domain Eukaryota; kingdom Fungi; phylum Ascomycota; class Eurotiomycetes; order Eurotiales; family Aspergillaceae; genus Aspergillus; species Aspergillus persii. Next base: position 2,201,480 of record NGZO01000008.1, on the reverse strand, counting down.
ATTCGACTCATGGGATTGTCATTGCCCACCACGGCTCCACCCAAGCTCGCTGTTGGTCTCACCTCGCTTGTCGCTGGCTACCAAGTTACCAACTGTCCATAATCTTTTGGGAATTCTCCACTGTTCGGCTGTCGACGACGGATGGTAAGCCAGCTCTCTCAGCCCTCTGATTGATCGGTTTATTCCGTCTCGGGTCTGGCTGCTCTGCCAAACCTGACAAATCCACAGATTTTTCCGTGCTTGACTTCCGGACTTAATAATGGAGACAAGCTGCTCTATGCCCATGATGCAATGGTCTGCGTTTTTATAAAGCTTCCTTTATCGCTCCTCTGCTGCTGCCCCCTTCTGCTCTCTCGCTCCGTTTTCCATTTGCGCCGTTACTGTTTTTGTATACCAGACCCTCTCCCCTCCAAACCCCTTCTGATCGACGCTACGGCTTATCGGAATCCATTTTATTCACCCGTTTTTTCTTCCTTCCTTGATATCTATATATATATTCATATACATACATACATATTACGTCGGACTCTTTTGTCTTTTCCGAGACAACCCCAACCAATCCGTGCGGTTTCTCGTTACATCTAATACATAATTTCTAGTATATCAATTTCCGGAGACCGACAATAGATAACAAATCTCCGTCACGACATGGCTGACGGACCTCGTCAGCCAGAGGTTCCGACCAGCAGTTCAGCAGCGGCGCAGGATGAACCTCAATACAACCATGCCGTGGCCTCGGACAACACCATCTCGTCCTCTTCGACCAGCGTTACTGATGTGTCGGTCGAGGGACGATGGGGTGAGCAGGACAACGGAGATCCTGTCTCCCGCCGAGGCGCAATGGAGGATTTCGAGGAGATGAAACGAGAATTGACTCGACTGAGTTTGCACCGAACCCGATCCACCACCAAAGCTCGTCGACCGAGCCAGCCACGGGATGAAGAAAAGGCCTTGGACGAGGCTTCGTCCGCCGCAGATGAGGAATTCCAGGGTGGATTCGATCTGGGCGAGTTCTTGTTGGGCGGTCATCTCGAGCGGCGCACGACCGCCGGCGAGCCTGCGAAGAAGGTTGGCGTGGTGTTCAAGAACGTTACCGTGAAGGGCATCCAGACGGGTGCTTCGTTCGTCCGGACCCTGCCCGATGCTGTCGTCGGTACCTTCGGGCCCGATTTGTACAAGCTCGTCACCAGTTTCATTCCGCAGCTCCATTTTGGCAAACGTCCTCCGGTTCGAGATCTAATTCACGATTTCAGTGGAGCCGTTCGGGAAGGTGAGATGATGCTGGTACTTGGTAGACCGGGTGCTGGCTGTTCGACTTTCCTGAAGACCATTGCAAATGACCGCTCTGCGTTCGCCGGCGTGGAAGGTGACATTAACTACGGTGGCCTGTCCTCGGAAGAGCAGCATAAGCATTTCCGGGGTGAAGTCAACTACAACCAGGAAGATGACCAGCATTTCCCGAACCTTACCGTCTGGCAGACATTGAAATTCTCCTTGATCAACAAAACCAAAAAGCATGACAAATCCAGCATTCCGGTTATCATCGACGCCCTGCTGAAGATGTTCGGTATTACCCACACAAAGAATACCCTCGTGGGTAATGAGTATGTTCGTGGCGTGTCGGGTGGTGAGAGGAAGCGTGTTAGTATTGCGGAGACGCTTGCTACCAAATCCTCGGTTGTCTGCTGGGACAACTCCACCAGAGGTTTAGATGCCAGCACTGCTTTGGATTACGCCAAGTCCCTCCGGATTATGACCGATGTTAGCAAACGGACTACCTTTGTGACTTTGTACCAAGCTGGAGAAAGTATCTACGAGCTGATGGACAAAGTGATGGTAATCGACTCCGGCCGCATGCTCTACCAAGGGCCCGCCAACGAGGCGAAACAGTATTTCGTCAACCTTGGTTTCTATTGTCCCGAACAGTCTACTACGGCCGATTTCCTCACTTCCCTTTGTGACCCGAATGCCCGCCAGTTCCAGCCCGGCCGTGAAGCGTCGACGCCAAAGACCGCCGAAGAACTTGAGTCAATCTTCAAGCAGGGCAATGCGTACAAACAGATCTGGAACGATGTCTGCGATTATGAAAAACAGCTGCAAGACACGAACCAGGAGGACACTCACCGCTTCCAAAAGACAGTTGCTCAGTCTAAAAGTAAGACCGTCTCGAAGAAGTCCAGCTACACTGTCTCCATTGTTCAGCAAGTTGCAGCCTGCGTACGGCGAGAGTTTTGGCTGCTGTGGGGTGACAAAACATCTCTCTACACCAAGTACTTCATTATCATTTCTAACGGTCTCATTGTCGCTTCTCTGTTCTACGGTGAATCCCTGGATACCAGCGGCGCATTCTCTCGTGGAGGTGCTCTATTCTTCTCCATTCTCTTCCTAGGTTGGTTGCAATTGACGGAATTGATGCCTGCTGTCTCTGGTCGTGCAATCGTTGCTCGTCACAAAGACTACGCTTTTTATCGTCCGTCAGCTGTCGCAATCGCTCGGGTCGTGGTGGATTTCCCGGCCATCTTCTGCATGGTCGTGCCTTTCACCATCATCGTATACTTCATGACCGGACTCGACGTGAGTGCGTCGAAGTTCTTCATCTACTTCCTTTTTGTATATACTACAACGTTCTGCATCACATCGCTGTACCGTATGTTTGCGGCGCTTTCTCCGACGATTGATGATGCTGTCCGGTTCAGTGGCATCGCCCTGAATGTGTTGATTCTCTTCGTTGGCTATGTGATCCCGAAACAAGGTCTGATTGACGGTTCGATTTGGTTCGGATGGCTCTTCTATGTGAACCCTCTTTCATACAGTTATGAGTCGGTTCTGGCCAACGAGTTTTCCGATCGCACTATGAACTGCTCACCTTCGCAATTGGTTCCGCAAGGTCCAGGAGTGGACCCAAGATACCAGGGCTGTGCTCTCACGGGATCCCGCCTTGGAGAGACCTCGGTTGGCGGGGCTCAATACTTGGATACCACATTCCAATTCACCCGGCATCACTTGTGGCGCAATTTCGGTGTTGTCATTGCCTTCACTGTCCTCTACCTTCTGGTTACCGTTCTTGCTGCTGAATTCCTGTCCTTTGTCGGTGGCGGCGGCGGCGCGTTGGTTTTCAAGCGCTCCAAACGCGCCAAGAAGCTGCAGGCCCAAAATACCAAGGAAAGCGATGAGGAGGGTGCCAAAAATGCGGGAGATAACGCTGCGTTGGCTCGCGGAGAAGCGAATTCTTCCGGTGCCGCCGCTGAGACTTTCAACCGTATCTCCTCCAGTGACCGGATCTTCACCTGGTCAAATGTTGAATACACGGTGCCATACGGCGGCGGAACTAGGAAGCTGTTGAACGGCGTCAATGGATATGCAAAGCCAGGACTCATGATTGCTTTGATGGGGGCTTCTGGAGCAGGTAAAACGACTCTTCTCAACACCCTGGCTCAGCGTCAGAAGATGGGAGTTGTCACTGGCGACATGCTTGTTGATGGCCACCCTCTTGGAGCAGACTTCCAACGAGGCACTGGTTTCTGTGAGCAAATGGACCTTCACGACAATACGGCTACTATCCGAGAGGCTCTTGAATTCTCAGCAATCCTCCGTCAGGATCGGAACACCCCCCGGGAGGAGAAGCTTGATTATGTGAATCAGATTATCGACCTTTTGGAATTGGAAGACATCCAGGATGCCATCATTGGCTCTCTCAATGTCGAACAGAAGAAGAGAGTCACCATCGGTGTTGAATTGGCGGCTAAGCCCAGTCTCCTCCTGTTTTTGGATGAACCTACCAGTGGTCTCGACAGTCAAGCAGCTTTCTCAATCGTTAGATTCCTCAAGAAACTCTCACAGGCGGGACAGGCTATTTTGTGTACCATTCACCAGCCTTCGTCCATGCTTATTCAACAGTTTGATATGATTCTGGCCCTGAACCCTGGTGGAAACACCTTTTACTTTGGTCCTGTCGGACCCGAGGGCCGCGATGTGATCAATTACTTTGCCGATCGTGGTGTTGTTTGTCCCCCGACGAAGAACGTTGCTGAGTTCATCCTCGAAACGGCAGCTAAGACGACTAAGCGGGATGGAAAAGATCTGGATTGGAACGAGGAATGGAGAAACTCTGAACACAATCGCCGGATCCTGGATGAGATCCAGCAGATTAGGGAAGAGCGCAGTAAGATTCCTGTCACCGAAAAGGGTGTTCAATACGAATTTGCTGCTCCTACTTGGACCCAAACTGTTCTACTTACCGAGCGGATTTTCAGGCAGTACTGGAGAGATCCATCGTACTACTATGGAAAGCTGTTCGTCAGTGTCATCATTGGTATCTTCAACGGATTTGTAAGTTGTTTCTTATACATGCGTTCCTTCTTACACTTTGCTAATCTCACTGCAGACATTTTGGATGCTCGATGACTCCATGGCCAGCATGCAGAACCGCATGTTCTCAATCTTCTTAATTATTCTGATTCCTCCCATCGTTCTGAACAGTGTCGTGCCTAAGTTTTACATCAACCGAGCTCTCTGGGAAGCCCGTGAATACCCAAGTCGTATCTACGGCTGGTTTGCTTTCTGCACGGCCAACGTTGTTTGTGAAATCCCAATGGCGATTATCTCCGGCCTCATCTACTGGCTGTTGTGGTACTACCCAGTTGGATTCCCCACCGACTCGAGCAGTGCTGGATACGTGTTCCTCATGTCCATGCTTTTTTTCCTGTTCCAGGCTAGTTGGGGACAGTGGATTTGTGCCTTTGCGCCATCATTCACTGTCATTTCAAACGTAAGCTCCTTGTCTTGTTTCCCCAACAACGCAGACCAATACTAACAACTGGAAAAGGTTCTTCCTTTCTTCTTCGTCATGGTCAATCTGTTCAACGGTATTGTCCGTCCTTACAGTGACTACCCGGTCTTCTGGAAGTACTGGATGTACTACGTTAACCCGGTCACCTGGTGGCTTCGCGGCGTCATCTCCAGTGTTTTCCCTTCTGTCGAGATCAAGTGCAGCTCCCAGGAGACGACACACTTCGACCCGCCCCCTGGTTCCACCTGCGGCGACTACGCCAACAATTTCGTCAAGAACATTGCTGGGGCCGGATACCTACTTGACCCCAACGCCATCTCCGACTGCCAGTATTGCCCGTTCCGTGACGGCACGGAATACATGCAGACGCTGAACGTCCACGACGGAGATAAGTGGCGCTGCTTTGGTATCTTCTTGGCCTTCGTGATCATCAATTGGGCCTTGGTTTACTTCTTCATCTACACCGTTCGTGTCCGGGGCTGGTCCTTTGGTCTCGGATACGTCTTTGGCGGCCTCGGCATGATCATCAACGGTGTAAAGGGTCTCTTTACCCCCAAGAAGTCTAAGACACAGGAGTAATCATGTCCTAGATTTGATTACTTACCACTTTGCTCTAATTCTCTCCGTCTGCGGATGTTCAACATGGCAGAGGCCAGAATCAGGAAAAACTACAACTTAATATATCTAGATTTGCAATTTGCAAGGAAAACTTATGGGCGCATTTTCAACCGGCCAGATAGACAGCGTGTGCTTTTGGAATCGCCGTATTCCCATTGATGTCAACTTATTAATAGTACCATATCAAATAATTTTCTAGATAGTTCAACCAATCTATACACGATTGATTGTTCCTCCAACTTATTGTCTCAAAAGATAGAATTGAACCACGGTGTACGATCTGCTCCGTATCGCGCACCAGGGAGCTGCATTGGAACTGGGATGACCCCATTGAAAACATCCAAGCTGGTGGCTGCTTCGAAGTCGACGGGCTCGGCTTTCTTTTCTTCCTCACCCTTACCCATCTGGCTGGAGGACTCGGAGGATGTTTCGTCAGGATCGAAACCAGGCTCCTCGGGTTTCTGGCCAGCAGAATCAGTAGGTCCCACTTTGGGGTCTGGTTTCTTGTCGATGACCGGGATAAGGACACCACATTCCCAGTTACGGCAGTTCAGTTTGGGTTCCTTGGTCGATCGGTCTTGTACGAGACGACCCCTGTATTTTGATTAGATCGATGGTCTTCTTGCAGAGAAATCAGGGTAATGTTGATGGAGACTCACCAAGCACTTTCAGAGAGATTTGCACTTCCCACGTACGCCCACGCGCGGCACTGCGTGTCGTTTTTCAACGGAATCGGTTCATCCGGTCGGACGTACAAGAGCTATCCAGTTTTGCATTCGTCAATCATCCGATAGATCCAGTCATTCCACCGGGTGGGGTGCTCCTTACCTTGTTGTGCATCAACAGTCCGAATCGCTGGCTCTTGCAGTCGCGAAGTACCTGGCGAGGAAACCTGGCGCCCTCGTACCATTTGGACGAGAAGCAGATGGTTCCTGCATTTTGTGGACCGCCGCGTGACGCCTTGACTACTTGCTCGGAGGGGTAGTAGACTCGGAATCTGGTCTTGCATTCCTCGGCGGTGGTCTTCTGGATCAGCTTGGTTGGGTCGGTGCGGTTTTTCGCGGGGAACGATTTTTCGTTTCGAAGGGTGAGCTCGGTGGATCCGTCGTCGCCTTTTTTTAGGGACATTATTGTTAATTAGAGGGAGGGTGAGTTATTATCGAGGAGGGTGGCTTCATACCTTGTGAGGCGAGGTATAAGGATCTGAGAAACTCGTCGGTTAAGGAGCCTAGGGATGAGGTCTGTATGTGTGTGTTAGTAGCATATTGGCGTTCTGGGCGTAGTGAGAGACGTACCACGAAGTCAATGTTCAATGGCTTAGATGTCTGTAGACCCAGTGTGGTCACTGCGCGACCAAGGCCGCAATGGCCAGTCCTTTTCCATGTATTGCCTGTATGAGAGCCACCGCTTGTTTATGTCAGTGGTATCTTCTTTGGTTTGTTGCCGTTAACTGGAGAGACCTCACATGGTGTGAACGAATGCAATATTTTCGGTTTTGCTGAAATCATAATCTTCAAGTTTGGAAATGATGTTAACGTTCAGCGTGCTGGCTTTTAGGAAATACACCATGTTATTGTAAAAGTCAGTCTTTGGGATACCGGAGGTCTCTTTGACACTTTTGGGGAGATCAATCAGAAAAGCAGACTGTGTCCCCTTGTCAGCCACATGAAACAAATGAAGAAAGGAGTAAGTGTGACATACATTTTCCATAACGCCTCCTTTCTCACCCCAATCAAAAGGAGTCAAATTGGCCGTTGGGACCACGACCCGGAGATAATCCTTGTGGAATAACAGCATCAACTTGGAATGCATGCAATTAACTTGCGGCTCCATAGGAGGGAAGCACAGCCTGAGGTTGCTCATAGCTTCCGTTTCCGACTCGTATTGACGCTTCTATTTCCAGAGATATGATTAATTCCAATGAGCAACACAGACATAATAAGGTAACTCACTGTTGACTCTTCCTTAGCCTGCATTATCAACAAGAAGCGAGAGTTTCTTGTGTCAAGTTTGGAGAAAAGCCAATCCATATCCCACATGAAAGAGCTTAGTACAGCTAGCTCCAGGCCTGCCTTTTGAAAAACTTCTTCGATCTTGATATCATCGCCAACACGCGGGCTAGAATATGACCATGTTTTCTTGACCACGCCAGTGGGGAATTGGATAGATGGCTGAGTAGAGGGTATGGCAGGAGACGGTATGCTAGCCTTTGGACGCGTAGCTTGTGACTGACCAGACGAATCGATTACCGCTGACAGTTCGTCAAGGTCCTTTTTCATTGCTTCCTTCGGAGACGCCTCTGTTTTCAACTGCTTCTTCGCGCGTTCATCAACTGGAGGGGTACCTTCCGGTTTCCTCTTGGCAAGTCGCGCGAGGCGTTCCTGTTCCATCTGCTTTCGATCCAAGCCGAGTACACCCATAGGCTTTGGTACGTTTGTCTCGTCCGATGGGACTTGGCTTTTCTGAGACACTTCTGGCTTTGATGCCTGATCATTGTCGGAAATGTACAGTGGAGACTCTGGCGAGCCTTGGTCGTGTCTGAAATCTTGCTTTGATAATTCGATTGCTCTCTTCAATTCTTCATCCTCGCTATCATCATCGTCATTGTTTCGTTCAACGTCCCCAGTGGATTCTGTATCCGTATCAACGCCGATCACGGAGTTTGACTTCGGCTGCTTAGGTACGACATCATCGTCATCCGTGTCGCCAGTCAAATCAACAATGTCACCTGGATCATCATTACCCTGATTCTGTGAGTCAGGGCCATAGAAATCTCTTAAAGATGCAGCAATAGCTTTTCTGATATCACGATCATTTTGATCATCAGCACTTGTATCAGACATGATGCCTTTCAGACAAAAGCGGTTGGGAATATGAATAAGGAAAGGCCAACTAAGTGGTCCTGCAGTGAATGGAAACAGTGAGAAGAGTAAAGTCCCGGAATGCTAAGCCTGTGTTATAACTAGACAGCTCTGTTTGACAGTTGCATCCTCTGAGAGAGCAGCTCTAAACAACACCTCTCAAGGCCAGTAGTCGCGCAGAGCCGCGTATGTTTATGAAGTGACGCTAACAAAGAAGCTCAGGTGAGGGTTTTATCATCTGCATCAAACTTAGGCGGTAGCATTTGTGAGATTTAGCATCAGGTTGAAACTTGAAGCCACTGGGAGCATGGTCGAGATGGGGACAAAGGATGGAAAAGATGTTGACAGTGAAGAGGGTACCTATATATGTTACGCGTCACGTGCGAATAATCACGTGGCTGATCATCGACAGATATTGGGAGTCTACTTGGAACAACACGGTTAAAGAGTATTGATACTGTGCCTTAAGCTGGTACGTATTTACTTATGCTTTTATTATAATTCTTTCCTGTAACCTTGCTTCACGTTACCATATTATTCTAGCCTTATCATAGTTCTCTTTACATGGCAACATGGGCATTTGACCCCGTTACCCTATCTTCCAGCATACAGGTTACGGGAAACAGTTCCGTTGCAGTTGATTCACCTACTAGAGACACACTTAGCAAAATGACAGCAGTGGCAATGACATTCATGTGCTTAAATCGGTCTAGTGCGTTTTGTTGTGTGTTGTAGTTGTGAGTTGTAGTCCTTCTCTCACCCCCCATCTTTCACACAGCAACCACCTAACACCCTCATGTAACAACTTCCTGTAAAGAGCCACCATCTTGCCATTCAGGCCAGTGATTCTCTACTTCGGAAGGCAATGAGTGACATGCCCTTGAGAGAGGGTCCTCCAGTCCTCAAAGAGGACGAGGCCAAAGACTCCCAAAAGATGGTTCAAGATCTCATCACCCAGGAATCCCCCAAAGAGGAAACTCAGGTAAAGACTCAGGATCACAACCAGGGTAATGGCCAGGATATCGTCACAGACGAGCAGGCAACAGGACAGCCAGTAGGTCAGGCAATGAGCCAGGCAAATGTCCAAGATGCCGGTGTGGAAGCGAAGAAAAAAATGCCGGGTTCCTTCTTCAATCGCCTTGATCTCTCCAATCCCGGGTACGTATTGGTAGACATGCTGGTGTTATAATCTCTGTTGCTAATGCAATAGGGCGAGATAGAGTCACAATTCTGTTTCCTCAGGAAGAGCACGACGAAGCAAATCCTAACATGACTGGACTGGTGAAATACACCGCCAAGCCCAGCTATCACTCCACAGTCATATCCGAAGCACGCAAACTGGTGAGAGAGCCACTGGTCCTTGGCGACCGCAACTTGCGCTGCATGTTTTTTTGGCTGCCTATTGAGGTCAGATTCAAAATCTATGAGGCCTTGTTCGTTCTTGGCCACAGCTCCATCGAAATCGGCAGGACTGAGGGCACTAAATGGGCGGATCTGGCAATCCTTAGAACTTGTCATACCATCTATCACGAAGCCTCAATTGCCCTCTTCCATTGCTTGAGCTACCGCAAGATTTTCCTCAGGGCGTATGGATCGTTCTCTGCGGATTTATTTCGACGCGTGCCCAGACCACTTGCCTGCTGTAGCTACGCGAGCCATCATAAGTATCTCGAGTACCCTTGCCATGTTCTTCCGACCGTCTGGGAGAGGTCTTTTGAATCAATCGTTCTTTTACTCGGGTCGGAAGATTTCAACATTGCCTTGCAGCGTCGCTGGAGGTTCTCGGAGTTTATCACAACACTGAGAATGGGAGAGCCGTTGAGGGTTTATTCCCTGACCGTTGTCGTCACTGACAATTGGAACATCCCCGGTTTCGACGAAAAAGACTTGGTTAAGGCCCTGTTCAGCGGTGCATTCAAGATCCTCGGACAGTTGCAGTTCAAGGGCTTCAATGCTGAGGAGCGGCACATGCTGTGTCAGCTCGTGCATGGCCTGAGGATTCACACCATGAGGATTGAGAGACCAAAGAAGAGATACTAGGGGATCAGGATTTTCAACCAGGATTTGTAAGTCTTCTATTTGATTTCTCCATCGCTGGTCTTGGCTTGTGTCTCGTTTAGAGACATTGGAGCACAAGATCTATGACAGCAAAGAAAACATCCCTGTCGGGCTCGGCGGCTTCAAGTCCCAGTCCAACGACAAGAAGCCGATTTTCGTTTGGGGTCTTTGTCACAATTGTACTTCCAATTTGACGAGCATAGAGCTGACCGATGGTTTCATGACTAGGAATGCGGCCGCCAAGCAGCGAGGTGGCAGTCAAGCTACTCAGTGGCAGTAAACTGTCATCCGAAGCATCTGAGATTGTGTGCGACCCTTCTGTCCCCGGATTTCGATTCTCTAGCGGTACATGCAACTTTTCCATTTGTTAGTTGAAAGAGAGGATGATAGTTTTGTGGAAGACATACCCAATGGCCTAGCCGACCTTTTTGAGAGACAGTCACCAAGATCCTGTCACTGAAATTCACGCACGTAACGTCTGTTTGGATTCCCTTGATGACTCCAGAGGCTTGTCTTGTGACGGCAGGGAATGGGAGATTCAGAGATTCTTGGAAAGAGTCAAGATCGAAAGGATCAGCCATGGTGACAAGTCGGTTGGGATCTCCACTTGTGTTGTTGTTGTTTTTGTCTTTTCTGTATCTTTTATTTTGCTTAGTGATTTTTTTGTGTCTCCTTTTTTGGGTTTTTTTCTATGTCCTTTGTATTTTATTTGAACAAGGACCAATAACAATGACAGAAGGTTGCAATGACTCCCACAACAGACTCGTACGGTAGAGATGAGTGAGGAGTAACGGAGAAGAACAAGTGCGGGACTTTAAGCTGCATGGGCGGTGAACGATGCTTCACCGCCTTCCAGCAGAATCTCCTCGCCGCCGGATTTTTTTCATTTCCTCCGCCTTTATCAGTGAGAAACAAATCTCTGTTCTACAATCCTGTCTGGGTCGCTGCCTTTGTCTTCGGCTAGAGACAAAGGTATTTTTGACTGTTTGTCACCATGCCCAAGTTTGTACCCCGTCAGCGAAAGCAAAAACACAAACAAAAGGCTACAACAGCCAGCGCTCCGGTAGACACCAATGCCGCGGAAGTATTGCCCGTCTCTAAAAGCGACAAGGAAGCAAAGAGACAGCAGCTGAGAGACGAACTGAGATCACAACATACGAGCATCTCCTCGAAGAAACAAAAACGTCTGGATAAATATATTGTAAGTTGGACTTAGAGTTGGCTATATTTAATCATGGCCTCGCCACTTACAATTCGGGCAGGAAAATAAACTCAAGAAAGAAGAGAACCTCGAGCTTCTCAAGAAGCTTGCAAAATCGAAGACCGACACCTCAGCATTCCAAAGCTCTAAAGAACTGGGCAAACGTAAAAGACATGACGAGAGTGACAGACCCTCGGCACCTACCGCTGTCCATGAACACGGCCCCGGACTAGAGCAGTCAGACGACGACTCCGACGACTCGCTCCCTCCATCCGGAGCGACAAGCACTGGAACAATTCCTAAACCTATCGCGCCATCTGGTAGTGGTTTAAAACGTCCTCTTGAACTCGGCCCCGATGGCTTCCCACTTCTCAAGAAGAGAAAAAAGGCACCCAAGGCAAAACCCGTGGTAATTACCCAAGAAGTGCCTTGGGAAGGGTTCGATTCAGGCGAAGAAGAGGATGGTGACGAAGAACATAAATCAGCATCTGACCCGGATAATGATGAGGATGAAAGTGAGGGTGATAACTCTGAGTCGGCAACAGACTCTTCCGAGGAAGATGATAGTGAGGAGGATGACGATGAGGACGACGAGGACGAGGACGAGGAAGAGCCGAAGCCTCGTCAGTCTGCTTTTAAAGCCTGGGCAAGGCAGCAAATCAATGAAGCTGCAGGTTTCAAACCTACGACAGGTCCGATTGTACATGAGGATCTACCCATCGCCCCTGAGTCCAAAAAGCCTGTGCAGAATACCGTCTACGAGGAGGAGCCGCTACCTCCAGAGCTCCAGGTAACCCAGGGCAACCCGTTCAGAAAGGCTTTCAGTGTTCCGGTCGAACGTACGGAGGAGATGCAGAATGCGCGTTTGGGACTGCCGATTGTAGGTGAGGAACAAAAAATCATGGAAGCAATCTATAACAATTCATCTATTGTTATATGGGGAGCTACGGGTAGTGGAAAAACCACCCAGCTGCCTCAGTTCTTGTTTGAAGCTGGTTTTGGAAACCCTGACAGCCCGAACCCTGGCATGATTGCTGTAACACAGCCTCGAAGAGTTGCTGCTGTCAGTATGGCGAAACGGGTTGGTGATGAGCTGGGTGCGTTCTCCGACCAAGTTTCATATCAAATTCGGTTCGAAAGCACCGTGTCAAAGAAAACAGCCATCAAATTCATGACCGATGGTATTCTTATCCGAGAGATTGGCGAGGACTTCTCTCTAAGCAAATATTCCATCATTGTGATTGATGAGGCCCACGAGCGGAGTGTCAATACTGATATTCTCATCGGCATGGTCAGTCGCATAGTCGACTTGCGGAAAACTATGAGTGAAGAGGACCCGTCGGTGAAGCCTCTGAAGCTCGTGGTTATGTCGGCAACTCTCCGCATCTCTGATTTCACTCAGAATGCCAGTCTTTTCCGTCATGGGGCCCCACCCCTGGTACAGGCGGAGGGCCGACAGTATCCTGTTACCGTGCACTTCTCCAGGCGAACCCACCGCGATTACGTTGAAGAAGTATTCCGGAAGGTCTCGAGGGGCCACCGGAAGCTCCCTCCTGGAGGTATGCTGGTGTTTTTGACCGGACAGAATGAGATTAGACACCTTGCAAAACGCTTGAAACAGGCCTTCAAGCCTACACAGCGCGGGGAGATTTCTCAAGCCAAGGTCCAGCTCTCAGCGAACGATGCACCACTTGAAGCGGAAGATTTGGACCTAGGTGGCACTGATCTCTCTAACCCCGGGAATGAGGATGACGATGACAGTGACATTGAAATTACCGGGTTAGACGACTCAGACATAGACGAAGGGTTCGATATGGAGGAGGAAGCAATGGATGCGTCAACCCAGGTCCACGTGTTGCCTCTGTATTCGCAACTTCCCACCAAAGAGCAGCTGAGGGTTTTCGAACCACCCCCGGAGAACTCGCGACTCATTGTGTTGGCAACCAACGTAGCTGAAACCAGTCTTACAATCCCGGGCATCAAGTATGTCTTTGATTGTGGACGGGCAAAAGAAAAGCAGTACGACTTGGCCACGGGGGTACAAAAGTTCCAGGTGGATTGGATCAGCAAGGCCAGTGCCAACCAAAGAGCCGGACGAGCTGGTAGAACAGGGCCTGGTCATTGTTATCGACTCTACTCGTCGGCGGTGTATGAAGGAGAATTTGCCGAGTATACCGACCCGGAAATCCTTCGAACGCCGATCGAGGGAGTCGTCCTTCAAATGAAGAGCATGGGTCTTCACAACGTCATCAATTTCCCTTTCCCAACCCCTCCAAGCAGACAAGGGTTGGCAAAGGCCGAGAAGCTGCTGAAGAACCTCGGTGCGCTTTCCTCGCAAGGAAAGATCACCCAGATCGGAAATCGTCTGTCTACCTATCCTTTGTCTCCCAGATTCGGCAAAATGCTGCACATCGGCCATCAACATGGCTGCATGCCTTATGTCATCGCACTGGTTGCAGCTTTAGCAGTCGGCGACTTGTTCGTGCCCGAGAACCAGATCGATCCCACGCCTGCTAAGGACGATGACGAGCGTGGAGTTTACACCAACTCAGACCGACTGGAAGACACGGCGCGGGAGCAACGCCATAAGGACTACGCTAGAGCCCATCGTCTTTTCAGCAAGCATGACGATACTGCTGACGCCCTCAAATACCTGTCTGCTATCTGTGCCTACGGCTATGCCTCCGACGGGGAGGCATTCTGCGACAAGATGTTCCTCCGCGCCAAGGCCTTCAAGGAAGCAACGCAACTGCGCAGCCAACTGACCGACATCGTGCGCACCAATAACCCCGGTCTCATTTCCGCGTACCAGGCACGTCTCCCAGAGCCATCAGATAAGCAAATCAAGGCGCTGAAACAGATCATCGCGGCCGGTTTCATCGATAACGTGGCCATCCGCGCGGACTTGGCCCCAGTGCCCCCTGAGATGGAGCGAAAGCCGAAGCGGGCGATTGACGTTCCGTACTTCACGCTGTTCAGCTCGCGCGAAGGGCACGCAATCGAATTGCACGAGAAGGCGGTCTATGTGCACCCTTCGTCGCTGATGGCCAACCTCTCGCCTAAGGAAATGCCTCAGTACATCATTTACTCCCATCTGCAGCAGTCATCGCCGTCGATGGTGTCCGAGCAGGCATCCAAGATCAGAATGTATCCTCTTGTCTCCCCGAGTGGCTTACAACTCTCTGCGATTGCACAGGGGACACCACTGATCGAATATGGGAAGCCAATTGGGAACATCGAAGAGCTGGGTGGTGTCCCACCGCGGCGGGTTTGCTGGGTGATCCCATCGCTAGTAGGTGAATCTGGGCGTATGGGATGGCCGTTGCCGGCGAAGAAGGTGGTTCAAAAGAAGGATGCCAGGGAGGGATGGGTGATTGAGAAGCTGAATGCTTGAGGTCTGTATATAAACATGTATGGGTTGGATAGGGGTATCTTACCCAATAAAAGTTAAATTCTACAATACAGTATACTGTATTCTTGACCAGTGATGTGAGCTGGTGTTCATGCTTCCTTATTGCAGTCATAGCAACAGTGATACTACAGTACTTATATCATACATTGCACACAAGACACAAATTGAACCAAGGATGTCATTTCATAGAAGCCACTCCCAACGCCCAGAACATGTTAATAACCCCCTAAACAAAAGAAAAAAGAACAAACCCCAACCCTTAATGCCGCTCCCGATCCCACTCTCTCTTCCTCCCCTCCGATCTCCCCCGTGCACTCGACAACTCCCCCGTCTCCCTATCCTCCTTAATCCCCAACGCCCTCCGAAGCCGCTCGCTCTCCTCAATCTTAGCCTCCGCCTGCTCATGCACCTGATACGACTTGAACTGGCGTCTCTCCCCCTTAGCCCCTCCTCCTCCTCCCCCTCCCCCTCCTCCTTTCCGGTACGACGACGGCTCCTGATCCACCTCATCCGCCTCCAACTCCTTAAGCAATTTCTCGCGCAGCGCCTCGCACCGCTCATCGATCTCCTCATCTGTAAGGACTTTTCGCCCCTCCTTCTCCCCATCCTCATCCCCCTTCTTGTCCTTCTCCTCCTCCTCAATCGCCTCATTCTCCTCCTCAAGCCTCTCCCTCTCCTCCATCACTTTCACCTCGACCGCTCGTCTCCGATCATGTTCCAGGATCTGCCTGTCCGGCATCCGCTGCTTAAACGGCCGTCCGGGCTCGGTGGCGTTGGCCCCCGACGAAGACGAGACGGGCGGATACGGCGCGCCGTACCCCGCCGTGCGAGGCTTCATGAACGCGTAGTTCCGTTGGACGTAGCCGGATGTGCCGCTTCCGCGGGGAGTGGAGAGGCCGACGTTGGAAGACATTTTTCTTGGTTTTTGTTTCTTTGTGGTTGGAGTTGTTTGGGGTTCTTGCGCGATTCGAGATGGTTTGGGTTAGGTTTGTTGGGGGGTTGAGCGTAGATGGGTTTCGGGAGGGTGATGATTATCGGTGGGCGTGATGATCGTAAGGAGGTTGTTTCAGAGAGGAGAATGGAGTAATAAGTGGGTTGTTGAGGTTGGATACTTCCTTCCTCTCAGCAGTGGTGAGGGGACAGAATTATTTGGAGACGGAAGAAAGATGAGTCACGTGGTGATAAGAGTCAGCCAGATACGACAAGGTCACAAGACAACAACTCACAACTCACTAGACGATCAGATCAAGCACGAGATTAAACATAATTCAAATCAAGTTGACAACATTATACATTCATTCGTTCATAATTATGACGACTAGAAATAAGTAGGTAAAGCAAGTATCCACAGGGACAATTTGTAGCAAAGGTACAACAGCGCTTTTGGATTCAATTGACTGTATACCGCGAGACTTGAAGCAAAAGCGTCTAGATGCTCCAGGCAATTCCCATTTTTCTTTTCCCTATTTCCAGATTCGTCCCATATGTTCAAGGCCTCAAATCTTGCGACCTTCTCAGGTCAGAGAAGCGTGGAATCCCGGTATCCTTTGTTCAACCAATTAAGACGCCGACCTCATAGTTTGAACAAGAAACAAAGAACAGAACCATCAACGACTGGGGAGGCGTGGCTTCATTTTCGTAACATTGAATCTTCTGACAAAAACGTTGAAGAGAAGACCATTGACAGATTAAAAAAAGTAGCATGGTTTCAAGAATAAAAAAAAAAATGGGGGGGGTCGATAGGGAGGTGAAAGAAATAAACAGAAGAAAAGAATAGAGGAAAAGAGCAAAATATGGAGAAGAAACAAGCCCCCGCCGTGAGACCCTTTGCTTTTTACGCCGTCATGCCCGTAAAGAAGAAAAAGAAAAAAGCGGCAGAGGAAAGTAATTAACCTTGAAGACTCGTACCCCTCAGAAGACCTGTATGTATACGCTTGGATTAAAAAATGGATTGGTTGAAGGGGTGGTGGGAGAGAAAAGAGAATGATAACGAGCAATAATAAGAAAGCAATAAGAAAATTTGACACAAGAAGCATAAAATAAGGGTAATGTGACTTTCACAATCGTTTTCAGGCTGTGCCGTCGGTATTGACCGACGTAGCCTGCGCAGTATCGGCCGACTCGGACTCGGCCAAAGGAGTCACGGTGCTTCTAGCAACACTCTTGGATTCCGATCCATTAACATTGGCTTGAGTGTCTGTTGGAGGTGGTGTAGGCGGTGCTGCTCCAACAACCAGTCCCCCCCGCCCGCTCTCGGATACGTTCACAGAGCGTCTAGTAGGCTGGGGAGAAGATTTGTGGGAGTTCGGGGGTGTAGTGGATGAGGAGGTATGACTGGCATGGGCTGTAGGAGGAACGCCACCGGAAGGGTCATATACCAATTTCTCGATGGCAGTAATTTGCTTGCCATAGCTGTATTTTTTCAACCCATTGAGCATGGGCCGGATATGTTCCGCGAGAGATTCCCTCTCGGCGCCTTTCACATGGCCCAATATTTTTTCTGCGAGGCAAGGTCAGCGCCTGTAAGTCCGCGTACGACGGAGAGCCGGATGAACTTACGTATAACATAATTTCCATACTGATCACGAATCAATCCAGGTAGAGGGCTCTCTACTTTGTCGCTGGAACTCGTGAGCATGCTAATGATATGCCGGCGTTGGCTTTCTGAACCGAAGTCGATGCTTTTCTCGACAACGTTACTGGCGAATTTGTGTTTCGAGTGGGAAATGAGTTGCGATATGACGACGTTGATCATAGAAGAGCGGTGGATCTCTTCACCATGTTCGATGACATGTTGTATCACATAGTTTCCGAACTGGTCTGGAATGAGTTTGGCCGTGCATGCATGCAGTTCCGAAAGAATCTGCTCCCGGTCCGCTTGTTGACAATGTTCGAGCATCCGCTGGATGACGCGACAACCATAGGGGTGGGTGGCAAGCTTCCCCACATTGCCGACGAAGGCATCCATGACAAAGTGTACATGCTGCGATGGAACGCGTTCGATGGCTTTCTGAATTACGTGGTTTCCATTTTGGTCCCGGACGCATCGAAGGACATGATGTTCAAGTTCTCGAACCATAGATGCTTGCTGATCGGTCAAGATATGTTCCAATGCCTATTCTTAACGTCAGTGACTGCGAATTCTTAGGCGTTGTGCATCAACCAGGTCTTACCTTTTGAACCACCCGACAGCCATACATCTGAAGAGACAAACTCAGGATATGTCCTTTCATTTGATTGGCAAGGATCTTCTTCTGGGTTTGGTTGCCGTGCTCGAAAATTTTCTGTACAACGTAGTTGCCAAAAACGTCTGTCATCAATTGTAGAGCATTGTCTTGGATTTCTTGAAACACGTGCTCCTTCTCGTCGCTGTTCGCGCTCTCGAGCTTAAGCTGAATGAATCGCGAGCCATGCTGGTCGCCACTGAACTCTACAACAAACCCGTATATGTCCTATAGGTCATTGATTAGATATCGTTGGAAGAGGAAATAGGCAGCGGAGATATGTAATTACTTACCTTGAGTTCGTATCGCTTGTTTCCCTTGCTATTGGTGCGGAACTCATCTAGCACTGGGCTCCGTGCCGCCTGGTTCAGGTCCCTTGAGGCAAGGGCCGCCGCATTGACATGAGCTGCTTGGTTGTACAGGGGAGGAAGCTGCTGGAATCCTCCGCTGGGGTACCGAGAAACATCATACGGAGTTTGGAAGGCCATTCGTTGCAACTGGTTCACGTTCGGCGTGGCCATGTCCTGTTCGACGGCTATTCCCCGCAATCGTCGCTCGTACATGGCCACTTGGTTGTCGGAAAAGCGGCTACCGGAAGCATTTCGATAATGCGAACCAGAGAGTTGCGCATTATCCAAAGCGGGGTGAAACGAGTTTTCCATTCGAGCATAGTCGGTAGGCGACATCGTTCCGTCACCGAAGCGAGGCCGAGTGGTCGAGTACGCCAAGGACAAATCAGACGGACCTTCATTGACATAACCAGGATAGTTGCTATCCTCACTCGAGCTCTGGTATCTCATTCGTTGAAGGGAACCATCCAGCGAAGGGTGGGACATATAAACGGGCCGATTTCCAGCGGCATGGGCTCCAAGATTGTTATCATTAATGTGCAATTTGTTGAGCCCAGCGTTAAGATCGACGGAACCGCTACCGTATCGTCCTTCCAGGCCATGGCTTTCCGAATGGAACGAAGGAAATGACGAGTGAGGCGGTCTCGCGGGAACAAACGAGGCTGAATTAGAAGAGGTGTGTGCATAGGCATTACGGCTCAACGTCTGAGCAGCAGTATCGGGGAGAGTCTGCGGAAGAGAGGACATCGTCATGGAATTCGACACGCTGTCGGATCCTGTACCGTCAAGTGGGCTTGAGAGTCCGGTTCGCATGGGGAATCCGCTACCAACTGGACTTCCTCCAAACGCAGAGGATGCGTTGGCGTGACGTCTACCCTCGGGTCTGAAGCCACCGATAGTCCCCAGGGACATTCCATCTCCGGACGGGGAAATGCCCTCAGATCCGGTGTTCAAGTAGCCCTTCTGGTTCGGCGCTCCGCCGGACGGCCGCTGGAGAGCGAAATAAGATGGATCGGCGCTTTCCTGGAGGGCAGATGCATTTCTATCCGAGGAGCGAGTTTGGATGGGGGATGTAGTCATGCCACTATTCCTGGATAGTCCAGCCGATGAGGATTTCACGGTGTTCCAGGGAAGGTTTGGGCGAGCACCCCACCCATCGGACTCGGAGGAAGACAATAGAGAACTCGAGCCTGTTTTAGCTTCTAAAGGCGTGTCTGTCACATGCTGGTCTGCACCGGGAACGTTAGCCCCAGTCCATTCAGCCAGGTTGACCACTTTCTTACCTCCCAACCTATCGGCCCAAATGCTGCTATTCCAACTCGATTGACCACCGAAGCCTTGACCTATGTTTGTGGCGGGCGCTCGCGTTCTATCATTACTCATGTTGGAAGTTCGGTTCGCTCGCACCTGATAGACAGTAAGTCAGCGGAGGAATGAGCCGATTCGGTCAAGGGTCCAAAAGCTCACATTATGTACTGGTCCTGTATGCGTTCCCATCACGGGCATTCCACCAGTCGCTTTGACAGGCGGTAAGAATAGATAGATTCAATACTCCACCAGATCGATAAGCAATTGTTCGACCGTCCAAGAGTTGAGTTTATACGGTATGGTCGGCGGCCTTCTTTCTGGGGTTTCGCGGCGGGTTTCCGATGTTTATCTTGGTGACTTTGGCGAAGCAAGGTCGGGTGGCGCCCAAGAAAAACTCACGAGGTAGGCGAACTGGAAGCAACTGCACACGATAACCAACCAAAGGGTTAGCCAGGTTTTGAAAATTGTGGAAGTGAAAAGGCTCGGGTACTCACCGAGAAACTGGTGCGGAAAGCACAGGGAAAAAAAAATTCGAAGTCAAGAAAGGGATGGATAACGGGGCGCGGGAAAAAAAAAACAAGTACGGTGTTAAGTTCCCTTTATTTTTTGCCTTTTGTACGTGGTAATGCGGTCAGGCACTGTACAAAATGTACAAGGGATCGAAGGGGTTGGCGAAAGGGAGGAAGCTGAACAGCGAACAAACGAAAAATGCTGAACCGAGTAGGGCACGTACGAGCAGATGCAAGGTGACAAGAAATGGATGATCTCCCTTTCCTTTGTCAGCGAGAAAATGCTCAGCAGATAGCCGTGGATCGTAATTGTCAATGTGCGTCGCGACGTTACTACACTCCGTGCATGCTCCAGGAAGCTCGAATCTCGCAGATCACCCTCATGTGCCGTGTGGAGAAAGTCGAGGCGGATGTGGGCAGGGGACGAAGCCGATGAATCAGAGCAACGTTGGTCGAGCTTCGATGATAGGACGCAGCAAGGGGGAGGGGGGGGGGGGGGGGGGGGGGGGGGGGGGGGGGGTGGTTGAGAAGGTCGAGTGAAAGCGCAGCTGGTGTCGACAGGAATGTGCTCGTTGCGCAAATGGAGAGGCGATCCGACGTGACTAGTGGAGCATCGAAGGATGGGAATGCGGAAGAGAAACAAAGCACGGCATTAACGAAATCCAGCTGTGACACAGACGAAATCAGGCATGACACCCCAGAGTGGCTCGGGGTAGATCAATCTGGGATCGCGAATCTTGTCCAGCCTCCACGGTGGGGAGGAAGAGAGGGCAATCGGAGACAGATGAAGCGCCGGGGACGCAAGAAAAATAAAATATGATCAGGGAAGAATCAAATAATAAAAGGTAGTGATGGGATATCGCGTAGTAAAATATCACACAAAGATATTCAAGAGGTTAGTCGAACCTGGACCTTGGGCGAGGGTCGGGGAAGAGAAGGGAGTTTTTTTGTTTAATAAAAAAAAGAGGGAAAAAAAAATTGAACAGTGAGGGAACGGGTTGCACAGAATGGGAAGTGCTCGACAGGACCTCCAGGGAGGATGGGAGGGGGATAATATAATGGGAGGGGTGGAAGAAAGTAAGGAAGGGGATGGAAGTGAAATAAAAAAAAAAAAGAGAAGTTAAAAAGAAACGAAAAAGCGAAAGGGAGGGGAAAAAAGAAATATGAGGTCTTTTGCAACGGAATGAGGACGATGATAGAGATAAGCTGGGAAGGTTGAGCTGGAAAAAAGATGCTGCGTTGTCGCAGCCAGACAGACCAAGAAGGCAAGACTTGGTAACTTTCGCCGTAATTAATTCTTTTTATTTAAATCATTTCGCATAAAGAACTCCGCCTAAATTACCGCGCCGTAACGATACCGCCATCCGTCGGCGTCGATCCCTCCTCCTACTTGCGCGCAGTATGGGCGTGCCGCCTACAGGGCAGGTACCGTATGGTAATCAGGACCCGCCAAAATCTCTGGCTCCCGCCGCTTCTTTTTAGGCTTCAAGTTAGGCCCTTGAAATCTCTCCTTAGTTGCTCTTCAGTGCTTCTATAGTTACTAGACAGAGTAGGGAGTACTTGACACTCTACTCAAGCATATATATATCTTTACGGTCTCTCTCCCCTTACCGAGTCCGAACAATCGATACCCAGTTGCTGACCGTGTATTTTATTATTTGGATATTAATTTTATTTTCTTCTGTTCTGTTCTAGTCTAGTCTCTGCTGTTCTTTTTGATTTTACTTTATTATATTTGATTTCTTGGTCTCCCGAGCCAAGTCCGAGAGAGAAGCTTGGTTGGGATTTCACGGAAGAAAGGCTTATTCGCAAATGGGAACTTTGATCAGAATCGCGCGTCTTTTGCGTAGACCGTCATCATTACCTACAGAGTGCCCGTTGTTCGGACATGATTTCCTGGCCAGCGGAGTCTCTCGATTACACTCCTCGAGCCACTAGGGTGTTCTTGCGCTCCAGACAAATGGCCGTTCCAGACTGCGCGGTCATACGATCTTATAGAGGGTTGCATTAAGGTAAATCACGTCGAGAGCTTCGCAGGAGCCAGACAGACAGAAACAGAAAGTCAACTTACGCTCTAGCCCGACCGATCGGGTCCCACTAAACTAGCTCGCAAAGATTTTCTTCATCCAAATTAATTCCATCCTACTAGTTGCCCGTTAGGACATCAGGACGGTCCGTATCCCACGGCATATTCAAGATCGGACCAACTAGGGCGATGACCTGTCTTCCGCGTCGACGAATGACTCTCTGGAATTTCCAGCAAACAAAGTCTACAATGTAAAAAAGACGGGGGAAGAGAGAGAGAAAAAGAAAGCAAGACACCGTCAGCTCGTCAAACAAGTGGCAGGTCTTGGCTGCTTCTCACTAACCTCGTCTCCCTCTTTCCCGCTCACACGCCTTCCTGCCATCAGAACCATACCTCCTCTACAGAAGGTACAGTATATTTTAGATAACGGGTGTCTCTCTCTAGGCAGACTCCTTGCATTCCGAGGAACCCCGGCCATTAAGGTTTCATCCGCCTTGCCTTTCCCTCGGTTGAGACTCCGAAGCGTCAGCCCGTGCTCTGGTGTTTTGACGCTTGGACTTAACTCGTCTTTCTGCCGGCCGAAGAGCTGGTTTCTCTTTCATTTTGCCATTCAGCCCATTCCCAACCAACTTGTAGAACGCAGAGGGACCATGCTTTTATGTAGTGTTTTATTTTTTTATCGTTATTCTTATTTTGTTATTTTTATTTATTTTTTTGTTCATGATTATTATTATTATTATTATTAACTGATTTCTTCTAATGGGACATCCACCTTACATACCACGTCCCCCAATCTACATTCAAGCATCGATCCTCCGCTTCACCTTTTCTCGCAGGTAATTGGAACGTGCGGATAATACTTTCTCCTCCGGGCCTGGCCTCCCTACGTGTAGTCCTAGGAAGACATACGTGGGAGACTACTGGACACCCCCCCTCCCCCCCCCGCACTGGAGATCCATGCCGAGAACAAGAATCTGCCGGCAGGAATTACCCTTAGTCTCCTCCCGTCGCGTTGACATACCAGACCGACATTATCCATCCGGCATGATTGGGTGGTTGGTCCCCTCCGGTAAGGGTCCTGGGGGAACTATGTCTGCATGTTCCTAGGTTCCCAACGATCAACAATGGTATTTACATGGGACCATTACTTCGACTCGAGGTAGTTTGAGTACCGGATACATCATCCTCCTCGAGAGAACTCGCACACGATCGTTGAAACATGGCGCTTCGTGTGGTGCATGTATGTATGTACACTACATGCTCCGACCCATCCTTGGGGGAGTACTTGGGGGAAATTGAGGATACCAAACGTTACACAAATAAAATCAAACTGAAACATGATAACTCGAGACTCAGGATCAATGCAGGAAATCAAAATCGACCAGTAAACACCTCACGGTCGAATAGAGCCAGGGGGGTGCCATTCTCTGGAACCATTGATGTGGACGTGCCACGCTCGATAAAAGTTGGTAATGGAAGGTTTGTTGCAAATGTTGCATCTAGGCCTTGACGTTGCCTTCGGCTAAATTATCCCGTAGAAACCTTTGTCTGAACTCCATCCCCAACTGCTGGAGCCGGGCAGCCTCGTCCGTGCGATTTCTTGCGTCATGGCCGGGAGGCCTTCATGAGAGGCCCAGTCCATGGTTATGTTGTTGGATGATCAAGCAAATTTTATGTGCTAGAATAAACTGCCTTCGGTGAGCCACTTCTAAGGTCACACTTAGGTAGTCCCGCACCTGTGAAAGCCCTATCGTATCTGTTATTCCACAGATGGTTCTGGCTAGCATGTACGAAACCATGGATTATATATTTCAGATACACGTCATTAAGAATGGAAGGTAGAACTACGGAGTATTTATTTATTTTTGAATGATATTTATTTATTTTATTTTATGTTCACGTTACGTATCTTGATTGTTTAGAGTGTACCTAACCACAGGACCCTTTGTTGGGGATATGATGTAATCTCGGGTTTCAATTTGGGTTGAATGACTTGGTTGGGTTTACGCAGATGCCGAGGTGCCGTGTTGTCAGAATTCGTTCAGAGAATTCAAAAGTTCGGGATTTGAAGTGGAATACTACCTTACACTTCAGTGGTATATCTCATAGAGGTGATTTACCCCCACGGTCTACACTGTAGATTTCACGTGCCCAATGCGGGGTCGGGTGTACTTAGAAATATATACTATCGTGCAAAGACTATAGGGCATAACAGAACACCCACTACAACAACCAAACGGTCATATAAGATTATCCAAGTAAGCTGGAATGATACATCTTCACTGGCCTATGCTGAAGTGTAGTCGCTTGAAACCGAATCTGCATGGTCGCCGTATAGCCCCTCCCCTCCCCTCCGGCCGGTAGTGCTGGGAAAAGATAGAAAGGAGACACCATATATGTGTTGAACTCATTGAATTTGATGTAGTTTAAATCTAACAGCACAACGTGGTTTCGTTGCCAGGCTCTCCATAAGCCATAAGCCATAAGCGCTTTGCATGCCGCCCTGAATTCGGACGATAATATATTAGATACACAGAAGCAAGTCAATTGGAATGAGATCCTGTAGAAAAGTCCGTTGATCGATGAATTACTCCAGACTACAAATATAACTGGCGAGAGGTTCTGGTTGTGATCCTTGTGCATGTTATGGCCTCACCGTGAGGTCATCAAGAGAGATCGAGGCAGGGGTTTCAGACTGCGAGTGTGCTGGCATATGGAGGATGATACATCAGAAGTTCAGAACTACGGAGTACAGATATGGAGGACCGTTGCAGAAAGCCAAGCAGGTACGGGTTTCGTGAATGGAGACGGTGCAGGTGACAAGACATGAGACAATGAGATGGTGAGACCATGACATCTCCATCTCCGACTAGGTCGCTTCCTCCGCGTCCACCGGTTCAGTTCAGGGGTCGAAAGTGCCAAAAAAAGAAAGACCAAAAAGCAAAAAAAGGCCGAACGCGGTGGAGCCACGACAGGGGGTTTGCCCAATGAACGGATGGCCGACGGGGCCGACGAACGGGCGCTCAGGCACCGGCGGCCGCTGATTGGCAAGTTCGGGGGCGACGCAATTTACAAGGCGCGTTAGCTTCAACTTAGCCTTCAGTTAGTCTTCAGTAGCGGCAGCACCGGGCGAACTGCCAAGATCCACCGCAGGAAAATCAACAAACAAACCGGCGCGCAGTGGATTCCCAGCGCTGCTAGTGGCGGCTTAGCGTCGTCGCCCCAGCCTGCTGGCCTGTCGTTGGCCAGAAAATTGGAAAATGCACCCTTGCTGGAGGTTCTGGCCCTGGGTAAGCGCCCTTGCGCCTCGTTCCTGTCGTGCCCGGCCTATGGGGTACAGCCTACAGGCTACACACGCTAGCTGCTCTTACGCTACCGATCTCCTCCCCTTCCCATCTCACGCCCTTTTCCTTCTTTTCTTCCTTTCCCTCTCCTCATCCTCATTCCCCCCTCCAGCGGCCATTCCAACCCCTCTCTCATTCTTGCGCCTTCCCCTCCTCGTCACGTTCTTTCTATCCCAAGCAGGTGTCGGCTTCACTCTTTCAGCTGCTCACCTTGCTGTCCGTTCTTTCCTGACCCCAGCCTGGTCTACTCGATCAAGATTCTCCTGACCAACTCCGTCCGACCGACCGACTCTCCCGACCTGAAACATTCTCTCATTTTCGAGTATACCGAAAGCATCCAGACCGCCGCTTCGTGTGTTCTATTACACCATCACTTCTTGTTATCCTTGACGCCTTCGAAGACAACCCCCGTGGGAACCTGGGAGTAAGTGATTGTTCCCCGCCGGCCCCAGGATTTCCGTCGTTAACGCCTACGCAGTAACGACTTCAATTCTTGACTTGATATATTTGCCTCTGTCAATAAACACTTCATCGTATAAACTTCCGAACACCACGCCAAAGAGAAGCAAACCCACCCGCCAAACATGTCGAACTTGTTTTCCAGACGACTGGTCGCTCGCGACGACAGCGACGATGGCCTGTCCTCTGCTATGATCGATCTTTTGATTTCGCTGTTGGTTCTCGTGCTGGTTGGATTGGCCCTCGTCGGTGGTCTCCTCGTTCTGCGTCGCAAGCGCCTGAACCGGGAACAATCCGAACTTCCCGTACATAACGGACAATGTGTACCTCAACACCGCCGTCTAACGATATCCGCCCCGCCCTATGCCAAGACGGAGTCTGTCTTGGTCTACGACGAGAAGCGCAGCCTCATGGAGAATTCGTCGAGCCCCCCGCCGAGTCCCGTTCCCGAAATCCGAATTACGTTCCCCGAGGAGGAAGATGAGTCCGGAAAGCGTAAATCGGGACGCGTCGTGGTTGTCAGAATCAGCGAAGCCGGAGGTGTCGGGTTGGAACCTTGCCACGAGGATCTTCCGCCGTATCAGTCCAGTGACGCCGAACGTTTCCAGTCCCTGGATATCGAGCGCATGGGGGGACTTAAAGAGAAGGGCGATGCGCCTAGATGGTCCTAAATTGTCAACTGTTCGTACCGAGCAACCCTTGGAGTCCCGACCTTTGCCGTGTGATACCCCCTCTACCATCCGATCGCTCCTCAACCTTGTTTTTCGACGACCACCAAAACATGACGATGCTCTGGCGAAGCTTTACTTCGAACCCCGGTGTTACATCTGAATTTTTGCTTCTTTTCGCGACTTGCACATAATGCACTTATCCGTCCCGCCGAGTCTGCCTGACCGTCTTCCATGTTCGGGGTGGCTGATATCGCTTGTTTTTTATGGTCACATCTCTTCCTGCTTTCCTTTCGAAGTTTGAACTAAAGGCATCCTGCAGCTGAATTGTGTACAGCAAAGGGCTGCTGGTTAATTTACGGAGACATCCGTTTGTCTCCTGGTTGTTTTCCTCTTTACTTTTCTCTGCTTTCTTCGCTTCCTATAGCGTTTCTTTCTTGTGCTTGGTCACCTTTGGCTCTTTCTTCCCTGTTACGTCCCTAGGGCTAAAGAGCGTTATGTCCCCGGTCTGCTGTATCGACCGTTTCCTCTTTCTCCTTCTACTAACCCCTTTTCTCTCTATTCTTTCTGTATCATTTCTTTTCCTGTTCTTTTCTTTGCTTCTCAATTGCCTCCCACCCTTACAATTCTCGGGGTTGCCTTTAGAGTACCTGACAGCTGGATAATGTATGTAACTAGTCTGACTTGACATTGCACGGCTACTTGCTAGTGAGCCTCAATGAACATGTTTCTTCGTACATCAATGAAATTTATGACGTTACCTGGTTTTCCTTTTGCCTTGACCCCTAGGATCTTACCCTGCGTTAAGTGTCTTTCCGAGATTCTCACCATGCCCTCCAGAACGACGACTCCTAATCACCCCACCTGCGGCATTGGTGCTCAGAATGGTTTCCCTCGCGTCGAACGGCTATGAGAAGGGCTCAAAGGAACAAGGCAAGGCCTTCACAGAGCATAGACTGAGTAGGAAGAGCAAGAAGGCTATGTGGGACAGATGGAGAATCAACAATGCTGCAGAGTATAGGGTATCATGCCTAACGAGGGAGTGAATGTATCTTCTGAAAAGGCATATAGATAATAGAGGCACCGGAAGACTCGGAAGACACGGTGGGATTTCCTACAACTGTTATGTAAAGTCGCGCAGGAGTCGCCGTATTGCGAGCTTGAGGGCTATTAAATAGGGACCCTTAGATCAGGGGCTGTTGGGCCCATCAAGCCTCCTTAGTATGCCGGACTGGTAAACAGTTGTCCCTTTTGAGACGAGCCCCACTTGCTTGCCACCTTCACCAATCAGGACGCGGATATTCTGCCGAAAGCGCCGAAGCCCCGACGTCACGGGGCGTCGAGCGGTGCTTTTTTGCTCTCCCACTCGTCCTCGTCACTTTGCGACTGACTTATCCTGGGACTCAATTCACGTTCATGTGCGCTGTTGGGTCTCTCGCTGGGGAAATGTCTGCGCTGTGAATCCAAGTGAACACGCAGGTCATTAGGGTCTTTGGATTAGGGGGTTTTCGTCTTCCCTTCTTTTCTTACTTTTTTTTTTTTTTTTTTTTTTCCTTCCAAGGGAAGGACTTTTTTTCCCCCCCCCCGGTTTTCCCCCCCCCCCCTCTTTTTTTTTTTTTTTTTTTTTCCTTCCAAGGGAAGGACTTTTTTTCCCCCCCCCCGGTTTTCCCCCCCCCCCCTCTTTTTTTTTTTTTTTTTTTTTCCTTCCAAGGGAAGGACTTTTTTTCCCCCCCCCCGGTTTTCCCCCCCCCCCCTCTTTTTTTTTTTTTTTTTTTTTCCTTCCAAGGGAAGGACTTTTTTTCCCCCCCCCCGGTTTTCCCCCCCCCCCCTCTTTTTTTTTTTTTTTTTTTTTCCTTCCAAGGGAAGGACTTTTTTTCCCCCCCCCCGGTTTTCCCCCCCCCCCCTCTTTTTTTTTTTTTTTTTTTTTCCTTCCAAGGGAAGGACTTTTTTTCCCCCCCCCCGGTTTTCCCCCCCCCCCCTCTTTTTTTTTTTTTTTTTTTTTCCCTTCAGAGGAAGCGACTTATTTCGCTCACCTCGAGTCTTGCCCCCCCCCCTTTCTTTGCTTTTTTTTTGTTGATAAAACTTGTCCACTAGTACGAAGGGCCACTGCCGCCATATCAGTCACTCATTAGATGAGTAGCTCCTCGACAAGCTATAATATATTCTCCCCTCCATGATGGTTTCGGCAACAAGCCCGGGGCCGGGCCATGGAGGTCCCAATCCCAATGCCTCTCCTCGAACTGTGTCGCCACAATCCTCGGATCGCTATGACACTCGCAAAGGACCCATACCGAAGGCGCTGGCAGGTGGGAAGGGGAATAATGCGCAGGAAGTGCGAAACAGTCTCTTCGAAACGGAATTCAAACTCAAACACCTTGGCCTACTAGGCGTGCTAGCATGGATCCTGTGAGATACCACTGCAGATGCTGCAGCTTCTTTGAATCTGAGAGGAAGTCTTGCTGATAGGTTTGATGCCATGCAGGTTCCTACACGTTGCCGGAATTTATTTCTTCACCAAGGGCTTCCTCCTGACGCGAATGGTTCTCGAAAATAAGTCGTCTTGTGACCTGCTTCCATTTGACGATGCGCTACCAAATGCAAAGGCGGGCAAAGGAGATAACGGATGCTGGCACCAGAAATCTTTTGACAAGGCTATTGTAATCATTATCGATGCTTTGCGGTACGACTTTACCGTCCCGTTTGCTCCCAGTCCGGACAGTGAAGAGGCAAATTTGTTCCACGACAACATCCCCGTTCTACACGAAACGGCCGTCAACTCCCCGGAGAACGCTTTCTTGCTACCCTTCATAGCTGATCCGCCTACCACAACGCTGCAGCGCCTTAAGGGCTTGACGACCGGGACCTTGCCGACTTTCGTGGACGCTGGCTCAAATTTCGCTGGAACGGCAATTGATGAAGATAACGTTGTCGCGCAGCTTCGCGCAGCCGGGAAGAACCTAGTCCACCTCGGTGATGACACCTGGCACGCTCTTTTCCCGGGGTATTTCGACGCCAACCTTACCAGGCCGTTTGACTCCTTCAATGTGTGGGATCTACACACGGTTGACAATGGCGTGACGGAGAATCTATTCCCTCTCTTACATCCGGCGAACTCTAGCAAGTGGGATGTTGTCTTTGGTCATTACTTGGGCGTCGACCATGCGGGCCACCGTTACGGTCCCAACCATCCGGCTATGGCTGCCAAGCTTCGACAGATGGATCAAGTCATTCGGGAGCTCATTGCTAAAATCGACGACAGAACGCTTTTGGTAGTTATGGGTGATCACGGAATGGACTCGAAAGGAGACCACGGAGGCGAATCGAACGATGAGGTCGATGCGGCCCTATGGATGTACTCTAAGCAAAAGAAGTTTGGTCGCACGAGTCCGGACACTGCCTTGCCGCCAAAATATGCTCGGGAGCGTTTTGTTCCGCAGATTGACCTCGTCCCAACGCTCTCGCTTCTCCTTGGTATACCTATCCCCTTCAACAACCTGGGTTCCCCAATTGAAGAGGCGTTCGCTGGCCCTGGCGGAAATGACTGGAAGAATCTTGTGGTCGTCAACCGTTTGGCTTCCGCCCAGATTAAAAAGTATCAGCATGAGTATGCGCTATCTCGGGGTGCCAATGATGGCCAAGAGTTTCTTTCACTGAAGCTTTGGGAAGCTGCCGAAGCCGAATGGAAAAATCTTCCGAGATTTGGCAAGTCGAGCGCGGATACCCTGCGTCCTGTCTATGACTCTTTCAGGCAGTACCAGCGAAGTACTCTCGACATCTGCCGTGATCTTTGGGCTAAGTTTGATGTGCCCAGCATGATCCAGGGCGTTGCACTTCTCTTTGGGGGAGTATTCTTGCTGGTCTTCTATGCGCGAGGCCTGAAAGTGGATCGGACAGAGCTCACCAATTCTCTGCTCTCATCTGCTGGAATTGGATCTGCAATTGGCGCTGTCATTGGCGCATGTTTGGCTGTCTCGGGCATCATGGAAGCGCCAGTAGCCGAGGCGTCGGCCTTGTTCGCTGCTGCAGGAAGCATTATCAGCGCTTTATGGTCAATGTTCCTTAAACCGGAGCATCTGGTGCTTCCTCTGCCGAAATCTTTGTGGGGATGGCTTGCGGTCATCTTTACGGTTACCCAGTCGGTTGGCTTTGCATCAAATTCGTACACCATTTGGGAGGATGAGATTCTTCTATTCTTCCTCTCGACTTTTGGTGTACTTGCCGGTGTGTCATCTATGCGGCAACAATCAACCACCGACAGGGTCTTAGGTGTTTATCATTCCATTCTTTTCGTCGTCTTGGGCAGACTAGCCTCGCTGTCTCGCCTTTGTCGGGAAGAACAGATGCCGTTCTGTCGGTCCACGTATTATGCCTCGTCTACTTCCTCCACTTCTGCTCCTTGGCAACTTGCTATCCCATTCATTGTCACACTGGTAATCCCTGCAGTTATCAAGTCCTTCTACGTGGGATCGAAATCATATGAAGGCGCGGCCTCTCTGTGGATTGGGATTGCCTTCCGAGTGGGCCTCTTTATCACCTCCGTTTTCTGGATGTTGGAGGGTGCAGATGATGGAGAGTGGCTCTCATTGAGCAAGGAGACGCTGAAGTCGATTAGGATGTTCCTTGCACAACTGGCTCTGGCGATTGCATTCGCAGCTGGAACCACTGCATTCATTTACTCGAAGCCGTGTATCAGCATCAACATCAGCAAAGGCGACTCTGAAGCCGACAAGCAAGCCGCATCTACATCTAGTCAGCAACCGCCGCGAACCACGGTCACCATCCTGGGCTTCGGCAATGTTTACGGAACGCGGTTCTTCCTTCTTGTCGTCAACTTCTGTTTAGCCATCACTCTTATGCAAAAGCCCATGGGCCAAGGCGCCATTGGCCTGTTACTCTGGCAGATTCTCTCTTTACTGGAAATCCTCGACACAAACGCGCTGGTCATGGGCAACTCGGCCATTGGCCCCACCGTCCTCGCCTTACTAGGTTCCTTCTATTACTTCAAAACCGGCCATCAAGCCGTGCTCAGCAGCATCCAATGGGAAACGGCTTTCATTCCCCTCACTACCATCAAATACCCCTGGTCTCCTATCCTCGTGGTCCTGAACACCTTTGGCGCGCAGATCCTCACCGCCATCGCCGTCCCTCTCACCGTCCTTTGGAAGCGGCCCCTACAACTCTCCGACCAGTCTGCGTCCCCCTCAAAGTCCTCAAATCCCGCCATCAAGATCCTTTCCAACGTCATCCAAGCCGCATGCACATACCTCCTTTACTTCGCTACCATCAACCTGGCCACCACCATGTGGGCCGGCCACCTTCGTCGCCATCTCATGCTTTACCGCATCTTCTGCCCCCGCTTCATGATGGGTGCTGCCGTGCTCGGTGTCGTGGATATTGTCCTGATTCTATTCTCCGTGGCTGGTGTCCGTTTCAGCACCCTGAGTGTGGGCGAAGTCTTCGGATGGTAAACTGGAGGAGATAAATACATACAAAAAGGGAAGGAGAAAGGGGATTAAATCGGTCAAAAAGAACGATCGATTCCCCCATCACCGACAATCCAACCGGAGTAAAGTGGGCTCAATGAACAATGAATCATTGCTCGTCGCTATCTATATACCATTACATCCAACCAACCAAACCCATAAACAGACCAACCACATGAGATGAGAGAGTGATAGAGAGAGAGAAAGAAGTCTAGTCTACCTACCTATTCTTCCCACCTTGTTCAGTCCCTTACATGCCGCACTGTACCAAACCTACCTTTGCATACCTGTTTCTTATTTATCTATTTGGCTGTCTTATAATACTTGCATAAAGTGACTCCCTCCTCCCCCCTCTCTCTCGACAATTTCCCTACGGGATACACTCACTATCTATCTATTTATTGTCAGTTGATGATTTTGTCGAGTCCCGCGTCTGAATGTCTGTATATATACATTCTTTTTCTTTTCTTTTCTTTATTTACTTCGTTATTTATTTTCATTCCCTTGCTTTTTCTTTTGCATAGGTATGTATGTACGGCGTGGTTCAAGTGAAATGGCATGCATGAATGGGTCGACTCAAGTGGGATTTCAAAAGGATGTGTTTTTTATAAAAAAATGTTTTCTAATATACGTTCATAATATATGAATAAAAAGATAAGAAAAAGTATAAGGAATAATAAGTCGAGTAATCGGATTCAGCCCACTTTTGAATGAATTTCATGCTGGAATACAATACCTACTATAAGGAACCTACATTTTGACAGTTCATAATCACCACTAGGAGCCTTATTTTTTGTACTCATGATACACTTGGAAAACTGCACCTTTTTTTTGGGGGGGGGGGGGTTCAATGGCATCTGCAAGAAGAGAGCAAGAGGAGAACAGAAAAACAGGATTCTGTGTTCGCCGAGATATGGAAGGACAGAAAAAAAGAAACAAGAACTTTTCCACAAGACACGCACACACGCATAAATAGGGGTATTGACACAGGCTGTAAAAGCGCAAGGTAGGATAAAATATACATTCATTCGTCAGAACAAGCAGAACCACAGAAGCATAGAAAAGAACTTTTGTCCCTCCATCTCACACGTCTGATTTCCATTTGAATCATGGTTATCGTCAACTGCTGTTTTTTTTTTTTTTAATTCGTTAAAGGTAGTCTGAAGGTGGTTCTTTCAACGGCCCCAGCGAGAAAAGTCTAGATTTTGAAGGATGTTAGCATCTGCAGATGCGTTCCAATCGGTAGCAAAATCAGCCCTTGTAGAGGGATTGCGGGAGGGTAATTCCTCAGAGTAGATATTGGCCTTCGTGTTACGACGTTGGCTAGGATAAGCGCCTTCTGCGCCTTCTGAATTCTGTGACTGAGATCCCAGTGCGCGCTCCCGCAGTCGCTTGATTTCACGCAGCCGGTTTCGCCAAGATGAGACATGCTCGCCTTCCTGACTATTCCACACAAGGGAGAAGACGGAAGCATTCAAGGCAAGAAAACGGACAAATGCTGCAAGGTTCTTTCCAGATATAACCTTGGGGGCAGCCGCAGGAGATATTTCAGGGAAGCCTAGTTTGCTGATGACTTGCACATAATAAAAGAGATTATCGAAATAAGCAGCTCCCATATTGGACGACAGCTTGGAGTCATTGGCGATTCGGCACACAGGGCTAATAACAATATTGACAAAGTTGAATTGAGAAGGGATCGTGTCAAAATTGAACGGCAGGTTAGACCGGTTGAAGATGATGTTGACAAAGTCATTTCCGATGTGACGTTTCTTGTTGACGCACAAGGGATCATTGTCAAAACTGGTCGGCATCAAGGTCGCCACATGGTAGACGATTTCTGTAACCCGATCACGCCAGGCATAGGTGAATTCACCATCTATATCAGCGTGCAATCCCTGGGTATTGAACTGTGCTCCTTTGAGTGGAACCTTTGTCCCAAGTCCCGACAGAAAATGCTCGTAATCTGGACTGCCGTTCGTATTGGAAAGTATATCGGCTTCTGCAGTCTGCCCATTGCCTAAGTACAGAACCCCGATCTTGTGGCCATCCACAATGTCATTCCGGTCGAAAGTACTGAGGGCACGGCGGGTAATATCGTCCTCAAGAAGAGGGATTGGTTGCATAGAAGTTGGTGTAGGAAATGCTGTAGTTGTCATTTGGAGCATTACATGGCTGGGAAGAACGGCAGTACGCATGTCGTCAGAATGGATATGGGCTTCTGGAGTTGTAGGAACTTGGTGAGGAAGGACAGGCGCAGTCCGCTGCTGGTACATGGCATAGGTTGTACCGGATGCCTGCCTCTTGGTGATTTGAGTCAAGCCGGACACCCCAGCAGTCTCCACAGTGATAATGCTCATTCCGACAACCCACGACTTCTTGATAGCAGGTCCATCCGCTGGGGATGGGGGAAACGTTGGGTAGGGAATGGTTTCGCCTAAGTCTGTGAAAGCGACCCGCTGCATCAGATCGAGGAAAACTTGACTCTGTTCTTCCACCATTTCCTTGCCGTGTTCATCCTTGAAGATGAGTCGACTGGTTATCCAATTGACATGCTTGGCTCGATCTTGTAATTTGAGTGACAAGAACCAGAAGACCATAACATGATGAGTGAGAGTATAAATGTATCTTGACATTCCGTCTTGGAGAGAAGGATCGGGCACCTCGGCAGGAAGAGCTGCAGTCTCGCGCATTCCACTCCCAAGTCTTGCAGAAACCTGCGTGGTAGCTCGAGTGGGCGACTCGGAAGATGTCCGAAACCTCTGCTCCCTAGACGTTTGTAAAAAGCGAATACAGACCCCAAACACGGTGCGAATCTCTTCTTCCCGTAAATTGATGTATACATCGGGAAGCCGCGCAAGCAGTGCCAGAAATTCGAGAATATGAACGGCAAGGTTGGGCATGGTGATCAATTTGGATATTTTGTCGAGTATTCCATTTAGAGATTTCGTCACAGAAAGTGGAATTTCGTGACAACAGACAGAAAGCGCATGGATGCACCCCCGAGATGTACTTCCCCAAGACCCGATTATTCCCTGCATGAATGCACGAACGAGTTCGTCTTCTTCACTTTTAGCGAAAAATTCATGGTAGCTGACAAGTGCGCAAAGGGACTCGAATATGTACCCTGCCACGTCTGTCTTTTTCATTCCAGTTGATGGAGGCGGCTCTCGAAATTTGTCATTCTTAACCTGGTCACACATAATGTTGCGGAGTAATTTTATACCCGGGATTGCATTCGTGAAAAGGTCTCGATTGCGAAGCTGAGGCCCTAGGTGAGTGAGCACATAGCTGTAAATATCCCAGTTACTCTCTGTCTGCAACAGTAGTATGACAGCTTCGAGCCAGATGTTTGCCTTCAATGCAATCTTTTGAGTGGGCTCTGCCTCGTTGCAGCTTGATGTGTCGGGCGTTGCATACGCATAAACGAAGGGACTCGACTCATTTGGAGGTTCCTCAGGCAGGACTTGGGATGAGGCATAGGTCCACACTGGCGGGGTCAACTTTGAAGTACGCATGCTGGCCGCGGTATTACGGGCAGTAGAACGAGAGGAGAGACTCGCTGGGTCGTGGATGGAGAGTCTTCCCTGGACTGGTGTGCGTGAATGATCATTACCAGTACTGTGTTCTGTGCTCTGATCCTCGAAAGTGTGCGATTTGGCACCGACGTCGGTATTTCGGCCAGACATGCCCATGATGAAATCATTTTCCGATGTAGATATGACTGAGATGGATCCCGAAGAGTCACATCGAAGTCTGAAGAGCAGCTTGAGCACAGTCAACCGCGAATCTGGAGGCCGTTCAGATGATTTGGAGATTTCTTCAAGTGCGTCAAAGACCACAACTGCTTTGGTAGCGGAAAGGTTCAAACATCGCAGAAACATCTTGACTAGGCCAACAGAACAGACGTTGGCCAATGATGACTCCAGAACGCTACCTAAGGAAGGGCGTTGGGGCGGTAATGTAGAAGGTTCGGTTCCATGCAGCAACGTATCTTTTCCCAAATCTTTATTCATCGGCGAACTGATGGTGTCCACCAAAAATTTGAAGGTAGAATCATCTCGAACAAGAATGGACGTATCCACGGCAAATGAGACCAATGTTTCCAGAAACATAATGTCGTCCTCATAAGCGAAATTTTCAAACATGAGGCTTAGGAGTCCTTCTTCCATGAACTGAACCAATGATTCATAATTCAAAAAAGCCTCCTTGACAGTTTCTAAAGCTAGAATGCGTATATCAGACGGCTTAGTACGGGATCGGATGAAACAACGGATCAGGCGTTGACAATGCTGTACCCAATCTGCATTACCAGGAAAGCAGAGTCTCTCAGTCCTTACTGTGTTAAGAACGAGTTCAGCCTGAGGAGGCTCAATCTGCTGGCAGATATTCATCAGGAAGCGCGTGGTCTCCAATTTCTGCTCTCTGTTGATACGTTCCCAAAGCGATTCAATGGCGGAGGCAATTTGGATGATGTTGGCCAGGATACTGGGTCTGGCATCTTCGGTAACACTGCCCCTCGGGTGAGGCAGTGAAGTGCTGGGCGTTGTGGTGTAACATTCATCCTCATCAACAACTCTAAGTGAAGACAAAATCAAAAGGTTGACGAAACCTGCCCAGTTTCTCCCCAGGGCTACGTCAGCAAAGTCCCCATCCAGCACGTTCAGACACAACTCCAGAATATCCGCATCCAATCTGCCATCATCCTTTCGGTTTACTCTGTGATGCTCCAGAGCGATGTGAAGGGAGTCGACGAGACGATCGAAATCAAGCTGTGGGATTCCGTCTTGGCTGTGGGCGCGAATAAGATCTGTGAAAACGTGTACCGACCCACGCAAGACTCCTTCAGGAGAGTCGGACAAGAATAAGAAAAGAGTGTCCATCATTTCCACCTGTTTTTTGGACTTGGCAAGATTTCGGACCGCTCTTGACGTGGGGCCCGACAGGGATTTGACAGAGGCATGGATACTGCACAAGACTTCCAGCAAAGGGGTAAAACTCCCATCCGGTACGTCCGCATATAGAATTATGGCGTCGAAAACAGCCAGTGAATTTTTAATATCAGCAGCAACAGTCGTCTTTTTGCAAACAACAAATATCTGCTCCAGCAGTCGTTGGACCTCTTCACTGCTAGGGGGGCTTCGTTGCAGAGTAATCAGATCTACCGCAAATTGCAGCAAGTCGTCCAATACGGTGTCGTCATACCCCAGGCCATTAGCCCGTCCAACTCTCGATTTCCGCGCTTTTAGCCGAACGGTCGATATGAGTTCATATAGCGGGATTATGCAGGAGGAGATGATAGGGAGAATGGATGAGTTGGTGAACTCCAATTTTCTGCCATGGTCCGATAATGATATTAGCGACTGAATGCGCGCCGGTATAACGTCAGGTTCGGAGGAGCTTGAAACAGATTCGAAAACGGTGCGCCTTGCTGCTGGTGACAGATCTTGGCGTGATGCGACGGCTTCCATCAACATCGAGCCAGCCCGTCGAGCTTCTGTGGAGCTAACATGATGAAGAAGGTAGGAGCCGGCCTCCCACAGCATGAGAGATTGTTCCGGAGATAGCCATTGGAGCGATTTTGCGGCCTGTTCGGCTTCATCAATGGCTTGGCCTAGGTTCTGTTTCTGGGTGATAATCCTGAGTGACGTTTCGAAGTCCAGGGCACCTGGGGCACCTGGGGCACCTGAAGTGTCCGAAGAGCTCGAAACAACGCTGCCACGATGCATTGAGTCAAATCCAAATGATATCAGATTGCTCCTGCGTCCATCTGAAGTCTGCGACAAGGAATCACTGCTATCTTTCAATGAGACCGGAGAAAGCGATTTTGGTCGCGAAACGCCTAGAGATTTGAAAACGTCCGCGAAACTCGATGTGGTGTGTTTATAGTTGGAGGTTGATGCAGCATCGTCAGAAGACATGCGTCCCAGCGGACGGTGATAGCGAATAGAGTTAGGCCGAAGGATTATATAGCTGCCCAGAAAAAGACCCAATTAGCAGGAGCCCCCCACGGGAAATTGAGAGCCCTTTCGCCCAGTGAATCAGGCTCATCAACTGCGATGCCAAAAGTAAAGGTTCACATACCATCAACTGCTTAATCACAGAAGCTCATGTTCCTTTACCAGCTCCGGAAACGTGTACTGGCGGTCTTGCTCAGATAAGACTTGTGACCGATGCGACAACCCGGGGTTCAATGGACAACCACAGCATTAGGGCTAGGCATAAAAGGTCCTGTCGGAGAGCAATAATGGATCCAGAGCACCCAAAGCCGAGGAGCGTCTCTGGTACAGATACTGCCGGAGAGCGACAGAAAGAGAGCCGATGGGGTGATAGCTGGAGATACGGCGAAAGTGTGCCAAGACACTTTCCCCCTCAGAGCATTGACGCCGATGATCTTGGCGGAGGTCGGATCACCGTTAATCCGGTGATATCACCTGATGGGCAGAATCACCCCGCGGACATGCCTTCACCGCCCAGGAATTGTCCAAAGCAACCGCCAAACAAACTGCCTGACCAGGAATCAAGCTCTCACGGCTTTTTCCTACGGGGCACTGGCATTCAACGGTTTGAACGGATCCTGCCCACAGCAACTCGGCGGTCGTCTTTAACAATCCACTCCTTATCCTCATACTCCCCTATCTACAATATATTTTCCCATTTGGTCTCCGTATTTCTTTTACTCGCCCCGCTCAAAAATGGCCGACAATCTTGGAGCTGTTGCGCAGCTCCTCGAAGCAAGTTTGGACCCGAGGCAAAATAAACAAGGTGCGATTACTTCTTAAATATTGGCCCGGCTCAACAGGAGTAGCCAATACATATCGTGGATTTCAAAGCTAATGGTGAACTTCGAAGCCGAACTTGCTCTTCGCCAGGAAGAAAAAAAGCCTGGCTACTCTTTGCAGCTTCTACAGATCACAGCATCTGCGGCATACCCCTACAATACCCGCCTTGCTAGTGCTCTATGCTTCAAGAACTTTATCAAGCGGAACTGGACGGACGAAGATGGAAACTACAAGCTTCAGGAGAATGAGGTCGTAACGATTAAACGGGAGCTGATCAGCCTGATGATTTCGGTCCCCTCAGGCATCCAAACTCAGCTGGGAGAAGCTGTTAGTGTGATTGCCGACAGTGATTTCTGGGAGAGATGGGACACACTTGTGGATGTGAGCTACCTCGCCGCCCCTTCTGGAAATTTCCCGGCAATAGTGCCGCTCGATGTTCCTGATTAACATTCTTTTTTTTTTTTTACAGGACCTCGTTTCGAGACTTCAACCTGCCAACCCTGCTGCCAACGTCGGTGTCCTACAAGTCGCGCATTCGATTTTCAAAAGGTGGAGACCTTTGTTCCGGTCGGATGCACTCTACATAGAAATCAACCACGTCGTTGAGAAGTTCGGTGCACCTTTCTTGAATTTGTTCGAGGTAATTCTCCACCCAATGGATTATCCGATCTTGGCTATGCCTTTTGCCATGCGGTTTATGCAGTAAAAGAGCCATACTAATTTCTTTCTGCATAGCAACTGAATAATTTCATTGAGCAAAACAAGACAAATAAAGAAAATCTTGCCCAGGGATTTGCACAGCTAAACTTGATGATCAAGTTGCTTTATGATCTTTCTTGCCACGATCTCCCCCCTGTTTTCGAAGAAAAGATTGCTGGGATAGCTAGTCTTTTGCTGAAGTATCTAACCTACGACAACCAACTGCTTGTCACTGACGATGATACCGAAGCCGGCCCGTTGGAATTTGCGCGCGCTGCCATTTTCCAGGTCCTGACTCTTTATGTGCAGAAGTATCAGGATGATTTCAAGCCCTACATTGGTGATTTCGTCCAGAGTTCTTGGAACTTCCTGACCACTATTGGCCAAGAAACCAAATATGACATTCTGGTCAGTAGGGCTTTGCAGTTCCTCACGTCGGTTGCCGCCATGCCCGAGCATGCAATGGTCTTCCAAGATGAAAACACCCTCAAGCAAATTATCGAGAAAGTCATTTTGCCGAACGTGAGCCTTCGTGAATCGGACGAGGAGCTCTTTGAAGACGAGCCGATCGAATTCATCCGGCGGGATCTTGAGGGATCAGACAGTGACACAAGACGACGAGCTGCCACCGACTTTTTGCGTAAACTGGCTGAGAAATTCGAAGAGAGTGTCACTAGGGTTGTCTTGCAATATATCGAGCATTACCTTAACGAATACACGAAGGATGCGTCTAACTGGAAAGCCAAGGACACCGCCACCTATCTTTTCTCCGCCATTGCAGCAAAGGGAGTTGCGACTGCCAGCCATGGTATCACTGCTACAAACAACTTGATCAGTATCACCGACTATTTCCAGAAGCATCTTGCCGCTGATCTGGTCGGAGGAGACAGTGCTCACCCTATCCTTAAGGTCGACGCTATCAAGTACCTTTACGTGTTCCGCAGCATTATCACCAAGGAACAGTGGCAGGAGGTGCTTCCCCTTCTGGTCAACCAACTTGCCTCTTCCAATTACATTGTCTACAGTTACGCAGCGATTGCCGTTGAAAGAGCGCTGTACCTCAGTGATAACCAAGGCCAGCCAATCATCGCCCCAAGTACCATCACGCCGCTGGCTAAGGACCTGCTGGAGCACATCTTCTCATTGATCCAGAAGGATCCTGCTCCTCAGAAGATCCAGGAAAATGAATTCTTGATGCGATGTGCTATGCGGGTACTGATCGTCATCAAGGAGGGTGTGGTACCCCATACGGACGTCGTACTGCAGCATTTGATCAACATCACGCAGATCATCAGCAGCAACCCCAGCAACCCCAGGTTCTACTACTTCCATTTTGAAGCCCTGGGAGCCTTCATTCGGTTAGTTGATTTCTCTCTCTCTCTTCCCCTAGCAAGATAGAAAATCATTAACATTATTAGGTTTGCTGCACCTTCCAACCCGGATAAACTTGAACAAGCCCTATATACTCCTTTCGCTGGTATTCTCCAAGGTGATGTACAAGGTAGGACGCACATAGGATTCAGTTTAGAGGTCATGGAAAACTGACACGGTTCTCTCATTATAGAATTCATGCCCTACATCTTCCAGCTTTTCGCGGCTCTTCTGGAGGCCAACCCCTCCGGGACGTTGCCCAATTACTACCAGAATCTGATTGCTCCCATTCTCATGCCTGTCATGTGGGATTCGAAAGGCAACACTCCCGCTCTTGTACGGCTGTTGTCATCCATCATTGCCCGTGGATCGCAGATCATCATCGAGAACCAGCAGGTTGAACCTATTCTGGGTATCTTCCAAAAGCTCCTCTCATCTAGGGCCAACGAAAGCTACGGCTTCGATCTCTTGGAATCCGTCGTCGCAAATTTCCCTCCGTGAGTCAATCCCAAACCCATAACAGCATTTACCAAGGTTGCTAATGTGTTGGTGTAGGACCGCCTTGGAACAATACTTCGTCTCAATTATGCAGGTGATTCTTATGAAGCTTGAAAACAACAAGACCGAAAGCCTGCTTCTTCGATTTGTTCGCTTCTATCACTTCATTTGTGCGCAAGAAGAAAAGGGCTACAGTGCCGACTTCGTAATTCAAGTTTTCGACAAGGTCCAGCCAACGTACGTAACTTCTATTCATGTTCTCCTTTTTGAACTCGCAATTTTGACTGACATAACCAAGCCTGTTCACGCCGATCTACTTGAATGTTATCCTCCCCGAGACGCAGAAGCTGGCTCGTCCATTGGATCGCAAAACCGCTGTCTTGTCTTTTACAAAGACGCTGGCTAACTCAGAGGCGTTTGCTGAACGTTACAAGAAAGGTTGGGGCTTCACATGTGAAGCTTTGTTGAAGCTTTTGGAGCTTCCTCCTCTCCCGGCTGGCAAAGACGATATCATTGCCGAGCATGACGTTGAAGACATGGCCTTTGGGGTTGGATATACGGCACTTAACACCGTGCGAGTCCAGACTCGGGACCCTTGGCCGGATACGGGAGCCGATCTCAAGGCTTGGGTTGGCCAGTACCTGAAAGCAGCAGACAAGAAAACCAACGGCAGAATCTCTCAATTTGCTCAGGAGCGTCTACAAGACCAGCTCAGGGCATTGCTCGCCAGTTACATCGCATGAGCGAACATCATGGCCCGGATCGAGGAAAAGCCGTAGTCCTTCGGTTGGAAATTGATAGTGCCCGTTGAACTTTCGGTACAACGGTTGAGTCGCAAGTGAGGGAAAACAAGGTTGGGAGACGAGAAATCGTGGCCAACGTCAAAAAAAGAATTAAATTAAATGTCCTTATGAACCTTGATTAGATGACACTGAAATGTCCAATTCCGTTTTTATGTACGAGATAATCTACTTTACATTGAATCTTTCTGGCATGTTTCATGCCATGCCCATAAGTGTATACCATTAAACTCCACCTTCAGCTCGAGTGCTTTGTGCCTCACGAGCGATCAGTGGGTACCTCCTGCCCGTCCGACTCTCGATGGGGTTCCTCGTGGCCATCTGGGACTGCCTCCTGCGAGTCCGGCTCATCTGCCAACTCGCGGTACTTTCTGCGGCTCTTCTTTACCTTACTGGCCTTCTTTTTCCGCGCCTGCTCCGCCTTGAGAGAGATCCGGCTCTGATCTCCACTCTGCAGCTGCTCGACCCTGTCGGCCAGCAGCTGACGCGCAATCTTCTCATTCTGGGAGCGCGAACGGGTCGCTTGCGATTTGACCACAATACCCGTGGGCTTATGAATCAGTTGGACGGCGGAATTTGTTTTGTTCTGGACGATGAGTCAGCACTATCGCTGCACAGCGAGTCAGGGTCACTAGGGAGTGGTCGCTACAATTTTCTGGCCTCCAGGGCCGGACCCCTTCAGGTACGACACGGTCAGATCGGCATCCTCGATCTTTAACCGTGCAGGGAGGGGTTTTGAGCCAAGGGAAAAGGCGGACAAAGAGAAGGGCCTAGTTGGAGGGATTGTTCTCGCGCCTGCCCATAGGACCCTAGCGAGGGGACAGGACCGCAGCATTCTCGTGTACTACGACGAAGAACGGGAATGTATCATGTATCATGTATGGATGGGGCATTCTCTCGGAGGAGCGAGTAGTTGTGGCCTGAGGCACCTCGGGACTTTGTCGGTCCGAATTGATGACTAAGCGGTACGGGTTTTGCAGCTTCTGGAAACTTTGTTCGGCGGCGAGATCCTTGGGAATTCATCTCGTACAAGATCTTCTATGAGACGGAGACATCATTGCAGTTCCATCATGGCTGGCGAATCGGCTGATGAATCTGTCAATGTGATAGGCAAGATCTTCGCAAGGGTGCCTCCGATACGAGAGAGGCGCCAAGCATCTAGCTGACGTACGCCTCCAGGGCCGTGTCATGAATGCTGTCGATTTCGTATTATTATTATTATTATTGTTCACCATCATCTCACATTGAGACCAAGGGACGGTCGAGGGTTCCGTTTCGTTGGGGCTGGTCGGAGCTGGTCGGCGTCAGCACGGCCGAGTCTACGAGATTTAGTACCATGGCAAATCCGCTACGATTGGCCACGCGGGGGTTGAAT
Source organism: Aspergillus persii (assembly GCA_002215965.1). Taxonomy (NCBI): domain Eukaryota; kingdom Fungi; phylum Ascomycota; class Eurotiomycetes; order Eurotiales; family Aspergillaceae; genus Aspergillus; species Aspergillus persii. The sequence goes on along the minus strand of NGZO01000008.1, from coordinate 2,157,648 downwards.
TTGGATGCACGACCATTGGGGGGGAACGTTCGAACGGATATCTGGATTCTGGACCCTGACTACCTTGGTGGAGCCATTTTGCCTCCTCTTCTTATTCGTACTCGCATGCGCAGCGCAGCCACTTGGAAAACATGGTCGAGATCCGATGGAAGGACGGACCCGCGCAACTTTGTCTCAACTCTTCTCTAATTCAATTCTTACTCTTAGTTGCTCGGAGCGATACATCCAGACTTGAATGAAATTCATTAATCCCTTCTTTCCTCTTCTTCACCTTCTCACGTCCCCCGCATCTCGCATTGACTCTCACTTTCTAATCTTAGCCTTTAGTCGGATTGCCGGCATTATTGCTGTTCTGTCCGTCGATCCCAACCCACTTTTTTTTTTCCCTTTTTTCTCTCCCCTTCTCGAATACCGTGTCCATTGAGACCTTGCCGGTTTCCAGTCGCGCATTTGTGCATCCATCCCATCCCTCGACTCCTTCAGATAATGGAAACTTGAAACGAGAGATCCCCAGCACACTCCACCTTCAACGCCTAGTCTCCGCTTGCCGCGTTTACCCCCTTTCAGCCGTGTCTCCTATTCTGCGGAGCAAGTGTGACCTGCGCTAGAACCTGTCCCACCTCCGAAGGGGAAAAAAAAGAAAGACCCCGTATCTCACGGCGACCGCTCCTCCCCTGAATCAACAATACCTTCGCGCCGTTGAATCTCTTCTCTCTCGCTATCGCGCATATCCTATATCGATCTTGCCCAAGCCATGGCATTCCTACTCTGGGTCGCAAGTTCCTTGGTCCGTTGGATTCGATTGAAGATCTATCAGTATGAGGTGACATTCGCTGTCTACATGCTGACCCCCACGGAAAAGTTCATCTTCAGTATGGTCCCCTGTCGCGTATGCACCCATTGGCCGTACAAGAAGGAGCACTAACCATCATGGCAATGGCAGATTCGCTTCTTCTCACCCTCATCTCGATGATCTTGACCGGTATCTATGTCTATCTCCCCGACCATATCCGATCCATCTACAGTCATCTGTACTATTACTGGGCCGGCGAACGCCCCTTTATCTCCAGCAACCTCTCCTCCATCAGTTCGGTCTTCCGTGAAAGCGGAACACAAGCGCTGGAGGTGATGTACGAAACCGCCAAAAATGCTGCCGCGACGGGAACCGAGCCAATTGCCGAGCTATAAAGACATATCTCGTTGACGACAGCAACGGAGTAGCGGGCTGTGGTGGTAATTGGATGGATTCGCTTGCCTCTCGCTCTCTCTTCGCGATGCTACTGAGGCTTCCGTTTTCCGTCGAGAAATAGTGAAATCGTCAACCTACTGCTTTCCTTCGTTTTACAAACGATCCGCTCGCATTGCACTCTTGCATAGTGTCTGAGGACAAGGCCCACTGCGTCGCTGCGGTTTCTTCGCGAGTTGTGTGAACAGAGTCATCTTTACGGAGTTTGAGCGATACGTCTTATTTTCGAGCAGGCCGGCGCATCTAGGAGTTACGATCTATCACACTAACTTCTTCTTTCTAACCTACGGGGCTTTTTCCTCGTAGCATATATCTTTTTATTAATTTGTTACGATGGCATACCTTTGATGGCGAACTCGGTTTTTCTTCAAGGCATCGGTGACACGGACTCCGTTCTAATTCGGGATTTGTTATTTTTTTTTCATTTGATTATCGGCGCGTCATTTTCTCGAGGGCCAGGTTGCATTCCTTTGGTCTGGACTACCTAGGCTTGTGCCGCGGAACCTGTCGGATGTCAGACGCGGACACTCACCGGAGCACCTTTTGATGCCGGCCCGAGACATGAAGCGGTGGGGACGGAGAGAGAATGTATAATTTGAACATAAGATATGTCGGTACATAGTGGCCAATATGAAAATAACTACATGTAATTAGAGTCAATTGACAAAAACCCCAAAATCAAACCCGTCAAACTCCTGCCATGCTCGGAAGAGAAGAGTGTTGTACAGAAAAAAAAAACAGAAAAGAATGCCGTAAAGTACATGTGTGAAACCAACCCAACCATGTTTCACCTTGGAAACGCGCAATTGATCTATCTTACTCTGGACTCTGGACCCCGCAGAGTAAAATTTTTTGTCTTCCTTGTCGGTCCGCATCCCTAAGGTACGTACCTAGCTGCTGCGCCCCCGGCCATTATTCGTAACACTCCAGGGTTATGCCGTAACAGGTACACATCCATTGCACAAAGCCAGCCCGCATTCCTTATCGGGACGCTCATTCCGAGTTCTGTGCATTGGCAACAGCAGCCTGTGCATCTGCCTCTGCCTGCGCCTGTGCTTGCGCTTGCCGTTTCTGCCGTCTCAGCGCGTCAGCCGTTCGCATCCGCGATAGCTCGGCGTCGATCTCCTCTCTCTCCAGTGGGATCTTGTGCGATTGTTCCGTGGTAGGCCAGAATCCGGGGACGCTGAATCGCTCGTCTAGGTTTGTTCCGAAATAGTACATCCAGCCGATGGGGAAGATGATGTACATGCCGAACTGCGGCGTTGGTTAGCCGAGCACTTTGGTCGGGGTTGGTTCGCGGTGTACAACCGACGGGCGTTGATTAATGCTGAATGACGTACCTTGAAAACTTCGAGATTGCCTCCTTGGAGTCTGCGGAGGATGGAGGAGGCCATTGTGGGAGGTATTTCTGGTGGCTAGGTACAGAGGAAAGAAAGGTGGGATGATGTGCGGGATTTCAGCTGTCGGGTCCCGATAGGGATGTGTCGAGTCTGAGTGTGCTGAGAGAAAGCAAGGAAATATGGCAATTTTCAGTCAACTGATATGTCGAGTCTATCAATTGGGTTGTCCGTAGAGAAGACTCAAATCCGGGAACTCTGAAGGGCAGTAAATCATGGATTAATCACGGAGCTTCTGACAGGCCGGCGATCGCCCGATGTGTGCAAACCGCACAAACAGCGGCACGTGGCGCCTCTCACCTGACCTGCAGTCCCGTGACCAGATGCCGTGCGGGCCTCGGCTTGTTCGGACCGTCGGCCTCCCCGCAAATTGTAGATTGCTGGATTACTATTTCCTTCTTTTATATTGCACAAGGAGTTGCTGGTCAATTCCCGGCACTTTCCATTGATCTCGCATCGTGATAAATTCAATAGATCTAGTTTTAATCTGCTCAGTCCGTTTATTATCCCCAATCCTCGAACATCAGTTCTTTCCATACTTCGTGCGGAGTATCAACAATCATGTCCAACGAGGACCTCATCACCGTCACCTACCAGGACCGAGTGGCTATCGTCACCCTCAACCGTCCCGATAAGCTCAATGCTCTCACCATAGATCTCTACTACCTTCTCGCAGAACGGCTCCGCGAAGTCGATAAGAGAGACGACATCTTCATCACCGTTCTGACGGGCTCCGGTCGATTCTTCTCAGCGTAAGAGAGCCCATTCACTAGTCAACTGAATCAACTACCAATCCATCCCACTTCCCAATCTAACAATCCACCCCGTCACAGCGGCGCAGACGTAACCTCGACCCGCCCCGGCGGCAGCCTCGACGGCAACACCCGGCGCGAGATCCAGCGCGGGTTCGTCGCCAACAACTTCGACACCACACGCACCTTCGCGCACCACTCGAAGATCCTAGTCGCGGCGCTGAACGGACCCGCAGTCGGCCTCTCCGCTGCGCTAGTCGCCCTTGCCGACTTCGTCTACGCGGCACCGCACACTTTCCTCCTGACGCCCTTCTCGTCACTTGGCCTCGTCGCCGAAGGCGGCAGCTCGTATGCCTTCGTGGAGCGACTCGGCATCTCCAAGGCCAACGAGGCCCTGATCATGAGCAAGCGCATTACCTGCGACGAGCTGGTGGCGACCGGGTTCGTGAACAAGGTCATTTCGGCGCCCTCGGGTAAGCAGGACGATTCAACGGGGTTCCTGGCGAAGGTGTTGGAGGAGGTGGAGGACCGGTTGGGCACGCATCTGAGCCAATCGAGTTTGCTGAAGATCAAGGAGTTGATTCGTCGGCCGGGACGAGAGATCTTGGATCGTCAGAATGGTATCGAGGTGTTTGCTGGCATGGAGCGGTTCTTGAGTGGTGTGCCGCAGGAGGAGTTTAGACGGTTGGCGTCGGGGGAGAAGAAGCATAAGTTGTGATTTCTTTTTTTTTTATTTCTTCCAAGAACCTAAATGATTATCACGTTGTCTTTTGCACGCCTGATACAGTATGTTGTAATTTGAACTTGATTCCTATCCTGAGCAAAGTAAAAATCGCACTCATGCGATTGACTTTTTTCTTCATTCCCTGCTCTTGAAACATCGATAAACGCCGGCTATGCAAACGCTCTATCATTAACCCTGAAACCGACTCCGGAACCCTAGAACGTAGCATTCAACCCATTATCGTTCACCGTCACTATCCGAATCGGACTCCTGTGTCTGTTTGGCCAGAATATCCTGCCACTTCCCCAGGAACTCACTCATGCCGCCCGGGCCAGTCATTGAAGCTTCAACCACTTCTGTGGGCAACTTGTGAGCGGAGTATTGGGGGGTCGTGAAAGCGTACGCTTCAGGATCATCCCGCTTGATAAGCCGGAACTCAGGAAGGAATGGAGAGTCGTCATCAGAGCCGTCTTCTGGATCCTCTTCCGATTCCGACTCGGATTCGGATTCTCCGGCTGCTCCAGTGTCCAAGTCCAAGATGGTAGAGTTGTTCCCATTCAAAGACAGACGAACAAATTGTTCCTCGGCACCGTCATCTTCCTGAATGTTGATGGGGTCTTTCATCTGTAAGATTTCCAACCAGCTGAACAGAAGGGGATCGGTTCTTTCGGCCCAAGGGTTGATGTCCACCAGCCAAACGCGCTGATGAGGAGGCGGGAGGTACACATCGAAGACGAAGCTCGGGTCGGGGAAAGTATCCTTCAATTTCTCGTCGAAAAAGGATTGGATCCGAGACCGGAGGGCATCACGCATGGGAAAGAGGAAGTCGAAGTGGTTCTGGTCACGCTGACAAATACATAAGAGCACGCGATTGCGCACGAAGCACCGGAACTCAAGCGAAGGATTGAAGTTGACGTATTTGCGGAGGACGAGATGGTAAGGGACTTCGGGAGGAGTAGCATCAGAGGATGAAGAGGAGTGGGTCGAGTCGGCGACGCATCCGTCAAAGGGGTATTCCAAGTCATGCGTGACAAAATCGCTGCTTTTCAGAAGGAGGTAAATGTCGTTCGCTGTACGGCACTGCAGGTCATTTGTTGCCGACATCCAAGAGGCATCTTTCGGGGCGCTCCAGTTCAGCTTAGGAGTCACATTGCCTCCAAATTCCGAGATGGTGGACTTGACTTGCGCGTGGATTTCCTTCCATTCCGCTGATGGGTCTGGTTCTTCCTCTGCGGAGTCCTCGGAGTAAGCGTCGAGATTGTCATCGTCCGTAGGCCGCACATTTTCCGGCGGCAACACGATACCGTCGGCACGGAGATAGGAAACGAAGGCAGGGGTCAAAGGTATGGTGCGAGACTTGGGGGTGAGCGTGCGATAGCTATCAACACATTGTTCAGTTAGCAATACACTCAGACCGGCGGGCCATGAAAAAGCATACCGAGGTTGCCAGCTGTGGTAAGAGCAATTCAGGATATGCGAATAAGTGACCGGAGGAAAAGGCAAGCTGGTCGGCTGTTCCTGCTCCGTCGCAGGGTCAGCCGGAGGTTGCGATTCCGACTCGAGGTGAGGCATGTCTGCGATCGTTGGAAGAGAAGTCGAGGAAGAGGGGCAGAGAGAAAGTCCGCGGGGGTCTTTTTTCTCTGCGGCGATGAGTCAAGCTGCAGCCCTTTCGGGTATGGTCGATACCGCCCTGACGGTATCGTTACAACCATGTGCTGGGCTGTGCTGCCTCAGGCACTGTGCCTGGTCCATCAAGTGATCGACCGGCATTCCGCATCGCTGGCCTCTTTCCTCCGCATCCTGCCTCCCCCCTCTTCACCATGGCGTCGGACGGCCCTGATCCGCAGACCCTGAAGACCTGGCAGGATGCCTTCCAGTATCCAATTCCTACCGTACGTCGCGTGGAGCAGGAGCTCCGGCGCGACATTGCGAGTAACAAGGAAAAGCTCCGTGCTCTAGTTGGGTAGGTCAGATTAGCCTCATGCTTGCAGTTCATAGCTAACGTCCAATGCGCATAAAGGACGAGATATCGAGATTTAGTCGGGACCGCCGAAACAATTGTTTCCATGAACTGCGAAATACAAAACGTGGATTCGACATTGGCCGATATTGGACAGCGATGCAACCCGCGATTGATGGAGAAGAAGTTTACCCATTTCCACCAGATCAGAGGCGATGTCAGAGATAAAGGTATGGGGATATTTGGTTATTGGCAATGCCTCAGCTAGGAGCTAATACAGCTGCTAGATTCAACGAAGCGCTCGTTAAGTGCTCAACTCGCCCTGCTACAACGCTGTGCGGCCTCCATTTCGCAACTGCTAAGGCGCCGTGGTTCTCTATCCTTATCTGCCAAGCTTATGGTTATTTCTCGGCGCCTACACGGCACAATATCCCAACAGAAATCCACTCCCCCGTTCTTGGAGAGCCTGCGCAACCAGATAGCATCACTCCGCCGCACACTTCTCGGGAGGATAGATAAACGCCTTGCATCGGCGGCGTCGACGGCCGATGAGGTTATCGAGGCTTTAACGGCTTACTGTCTTGTCACTAGCTCTTCTTCAGACGATGCCATACGTCATTTCCATCAAGTCCGTTTGGACCATATTGGGAGTCAGTTGGAATCCCAAGATAAGCCCGGAGAGCATGTTTTGAACGCCTTACAGTTATATGTGCGTACACTTCAAACCACTAAGGTGCTTCTGTCTCGACGTCTACCCGATGCTTTGGGTAAATTGAAAGCGCGACCTATTCTAGTTGATCCAGATATACGTGGACTCGATGACCTAGGCCTTGACGTCTTAGGCCGCTGGGTGACCCCAGATGTCAGCAATTTCACTCCTTGGATTAAATTGAGTGAATATACTAAAAGTGATGCCGAAAACCTCATTAAGCAATGGTCTAAGCAAGCATTCGACAGTTTCGTCGATGGTTGTCAGAAAAGCCTGGAAAGTTGGTTGGACTTCTCGAGTCTGCTCTCACTCCGTGAAAAAACGTTGGAGCTGTGGCTGTGTTCCTGGGGGTCAACCCCTACGCATTCGCCCTTACAGGTCTTGGAAGGTCTTCGGACCGTTTTCAATGGGAGACTGACGCAAATTCTGTCCGATCAAGCTAAATCTCTCGATTCCTTTGGCCAGACTGTCACGTCTGTGCTATTGGGCTGGGACGAGCGAGAGCATCCGGTTTCCCACTCGCTATGGGACCCTGATTTGATGTCTCTTGATTATTCAAACGGTGCAGCCGCTTTTAAACATACAATTGCAAAGAGGCTTCTTGGCGAGGACCAGGATATATCCGATGTCCTCAGGAAATATCAAGACTGCCTCAGCCTTGTCGAGAGTTCCAGACAGTCCATCGAGGGGTTGCGACGGGTGCGCTGGACAGACGTGTTAGACGAAAGCGAGGACGGGAATATTGATATCGATACTACCGCCATCTTGAATGAAGACGATCCCCAATTATTGCGGGAAGCGCTCGAGTCAGCTATCAGGACAGCTTTTGATGCTCTTGACTTCTCGTTTAATGAGATATTCAAAAACTTCGAAGCCTCGCCTCAGAATGGGAAGGCTGCATTCATGCTAAAGCTCATTAGATTGGTGCGGCGCGAACTGCCAACAGATCTTCATGGTAGCGGCTTTGTCCTCTCCAAGGACATTGTCCCTCAGTTGCAGGAGGTGCTTGCCAACGAAGTGCTGAAGCAGACGCGTCCATTACAGCTTATAGCGGGCTCGGTGGCCAAGGCTCCAAGAGTTCCAGGTCGAACGCTTTGGGAGGGAGATCCAGAATCTCCTGTCCAACCGACACCATCTACATTCAAGTTCCTGCGTCGACTTGTCGAGTCCATGGATGGCCAAGGCCCAGGCATCTGGGACACTTCCACCATCAATGTGCTTAAAAGCTGTACGCAGATAGAACTTTCCAAGACTATCACCTCTGCTCTCGAGGCTCTGGGATCTTTGTCAGGGGCCACTGGAGACGACAGCATCAATGACTCATCAAAAAGCAAGGGTACAGAAAATAATAAGGAAGACAGTCCAGTATCCGAGGCAACAGGCCAAGACGAGACACAGAAAACTCAAGACCCTGTCGAAAATGCGAACCAAAACATCCATGACTGGAAGCTGCAGCTATACTTTGATGCGGCCTATTTGAAGAGCGCATTGGTCTCCAAGGAAGGGGAAAGCGAGGAACTCAAGTACATCCTTGGCAAACTCAGAAGCGAGGTCCCCGACGCGAAATCTATCAAATCTATGGACCATGCTGCTGCCGAATATTGGAAACGCACTCAATTGCTGCTGGGACTTTTGGTAGTGGGCACCGAACAATGACCCGTCGGATCTGGGTCTGGAAGAGTGGAAGGGCCTCTGCTGTGTTAGCGCTATAGACTTGTACATTGTTCGAAGAATGGTATATAGAGCACCAAAGAGTTGCTAGAGCAGAACACACGGCGTAGATAGATACCTCAGGCAGCCAGGCTGCGATGGCAATTTCCGCGGGGGTCCTTCACCGCCCACGTCACGTTTCCGGCCGCCGCGACGACTTCGCCGCGGGAAATCGAAACCTGGACATCTTCATGCTTCCTGCTGGCTTGTGGCTCGACTAGCACTCCTTCGGCACTGTTCGTCATGGCTGCCCCCCGGCTTCCATTCCTTTATCCGCATTTTATGCGGTCAGTGCGCTCATGCGAACCAACAACCTACCGCTCTATCCGAATCCCGTCCAGTCCCTCCTCGTCTCCGAGAGCTCCCTTCCATTCCAGTCGGCGGAGAGCACAAGAAACGTCATATAATCGGCGATATGGCCCTGCTGCAGAGGCGAATCTGCCTCCCCCCGCCCGGCCCAAAGACGACGCTCATCATCCTTCCACTCCGCCAGTGCCGAAAGACAAGAGCAACACGTCGCCGCATTTCCCTTCCCCGCCTGAGAAAGTGCCCTCTCAGGATGCCGAAAATGACTCCGTGGATACTTCTGCTCATTCCAAGAGCCCAGAATCTGCAGAGTCAAGCGATAAAAAGCCACCGGATGAGCTAGACCCCGAAGAAGAGCCTGCGACCAATGACCGCGATGTTTCTACATCTCCGATCCCTACCGAGACTCCCCAGCAAGAACCACAGCAACAACAGCCGAAGACCTCCCAATCATCTTCTTTCGGCGGGAATCCTCTCGACGGTGTCCTCCACATGCCTTCGCCCTCGTCGTATCTGACGCCGTCCGGACTGCCATCGGCAGGCGAACAACATCCTAATCTGACCCCTGCGCCTTACGTCCATCATTTCGATACATACTCCCTTGTCCGCGATCTCTCCACGGGCGGTTTCAGCGATAAACAATCCGTAACGATCATGAAGGCAGTGCGCCGCATCTTGCAGAACAACCTCGATTTCGCCAAAAACAACCTAACCTCCAAATCCGATGTCGAGAATGAGTCATACCTATTCCAGGCGGCCTGCTCAGAACTCCAGTCTTCTCTTGAGACAGCTCGAGGCTCGGAAATGCAGCGGCAGCGTGCTTCCCGGACCCAGTTGCAGCACGAGTCGGATATATTGTCGCAACGCTTAAATCAGGAGCTTGCGGGGCTGAAGGACGATATTAAGGGCATGTTCAACGACCACAAGATGACCACCCGAGAGCAACAACGCAGTATCGATACCTCGGTTCAGGAACTCAACTATAAGATCACAGTCTCATTGAACAGCGACGGTAAGAGTGAAATCGAGGGACTTCGGTGGATCCTCACCCGACGGGCTGCATTGGCAGTTGCGACAAGTGCCTGTAAGCTTCCTCCCGTCGTTCTCTACTATTTTCTATAGCATGGACTAATGCCAAATAGTTATGATTATCATTTTCCTGAAGTACTGGTCGGTCCAGAAAACGCACGATAGTGCAGAAAAGAAGAAAGAAGTGACAGTCAAGACCAAACCCGAAAAGGTCGTCGTCCAAGACCCGGCAGTTGAAGCCGTTCATCCAGTTCCAGAGCCCCATCTCGGCGAGTCTCTAGGCTAAGAGATCATCGGTACATAAAACTTGCATATTCTTCCCGTTATAACATCACATTGCTGCTCAATATGTATATCAGTTTCCTTTGTCTTTGTCTTTATACACACGTCTTCCAGTGGCGTTCGATAATAGACCCCCTGGCTCACCTTCGATATTTCTTCCACACACGGACCGCCACTGACTGCGGGTTTCTTTTTCTATCTTTGAATATTCTACCTTTCTCTCTTGTATTCCATAATTCCGTGGAGGAATTGGTCTCTTCGCTCGCCTTTCCGATACCCTCAGCCCTACCCTCCCTATTCGGCAAAAAATAGATAGACTCAAAAATAGAGAAACATAATCATATCATATCAACGTCTCACTCTAATTTACTAGTAATATTTATCTGTCTATCGTATGTAATCATATATGCAAAGGCACATTCGCCAATGTCACGTCAAAAACGTCAGGTATACTCGCTCGCCATCATATCGTCCACGGCGTTTATAATCTCGCAACCATATGAATGCGTTTTCGTCGTCAAGTCAAGTCCTTCCCTCCTCCGCTTGAAGTTGAGGAGGAAGCCGCGCTTAAATAAAGAAGAAGAAAACAAAAACAAAAGAACAATAATCAAAACAAGGGAACAAGCAAGGAAGCAAAGCCACGGTGCGAGTAAGCCAGGGTTATCTAAAAGTCAAACCGCAAGGCAATACTTGGCATGGCTTGCTGTCCACCGGCCTGGATCTTGTCTTTCACACTCTTATTAGCGCCGGCGTCGGCCTCCGTGCTGCGAAGAATTTCCTCCAGAAGGGACTTCTGCTCCGGTTGCATGGTACCCACGAGCGCGCGGAACACGGCCTGGTTTGTCTTGGCGAGTTCCAGGAGTAGAGCGGCCGATTCTTTGTAGATAGGTTGTCCCTCGCGTCTTGCGCGAGCAAGAAGGGTGGACATCACGAGGGACAGGGCGGTTGGGATATCGGCGGCGCTGCCGACGTAGGAGACCAGAGTGCGCGCGATAACGGTCCGTGAATTCTCTGGGTCGCTGGGGATTTCGCCGGATGGCGTTGGGCAGCCGACGAGGAAGCTGATGAGTTTGGGGAAGAGGTATCGAGCAATGAGATCGTCGGTGGGCGATCTCGGGGTAGGAGTGAGGAGGATGGAACGGAGGCAGCCAGCGGCGACGTTGGCGAGACCGACGTCTTGAAGGCAGTCCAGGAATTCGTCCAAGATTTGGATTATGACGGGGTCCTGAGGAGGAATCATGTGGCTTCCGGTTGTTAGGAGAATTGTAATCGCCAGAAGGGTGTTCTTTGCACAAGGCATCGAAGATTCGGATTCGCGACGCTGGGCGATGGTGAGGGTTGTAAGGAACCGAGCGAGACAGCCGCGCATTTGACGGGATATGACGCTGATATTTTCGGTATCACGATTGGCGTTGCTGATGCCGGAAATGAAATGCTTGAAGATTGGAAGGGCTTGAGGCACAACCTCGGCTTGGCAAAGCCCCGTCGCAAGAATCGTGCTGAAAATGTGGAGAATACAGGCGTTGAGGTCATTACGGATGATTGAAGGAAAGATTGATGCCACATTAACCAGCGATGACAAGGAGAGACGGATGAGGGATAACGAATCGTCGGATCCCACATTGAACCGTGCAAGCGGCGAGGTTTCGCGAAGGTTAGGCAAGAGCCCGGCCAGAACAAGGATTATGCTTCTGGTCAGCTCAAAAAGCTGCTCGATGTCATCAGACAGGTGGTCAGTTCGATTTTCGCTGCCTTTTGCAGAAGGATGGTCCAGAGAAAGGTTTCGTGCGATCTCGACAATCACATTCTGAATTGGGAAACCCTCAGTCAACACGAGACGGTCGAGGGAATCCATGGTCTCTGAGAATATGGCATCTTGGTATATTGCGTTTCCGGAGATGATCGGCCGCAGTATTCTCTTGAGAGCCTGAAGGATTTCCAGCCTTTGTGGTGGCGTTGTAGATTGATCGACAAGAGCCTCAAAGGCCAGGCCGAAAAGAACGAAGAAGAACGCGACTGGTTCATCCCGATAATTGATATCATGGCCTTTTCCTCTAGCCTCCTTTTCAGGTGTGGGCTGCGCATCCTCTTCCGGTTTTTCTGACTCCGCAGGTTGAGATTTCCCATCAAGGGCATCGAAGACAAAATCAATGTCTTTCTCCACTAGTCCGGCAATAGCATCGACAAGGCTCAGCCAAGTATCTTGGTAGAACTAATGGAAAGTTAGCTTTGGGGAGGGCATGTTTGATCGCATGATATGGGTCTTACCTTCAAGAGAGTCTCCCGATTCAACGCAGCGTAAACCTCGTCCAGATTGTTGCTCAAGGGTCCAGTACCCAAGCTGCCGGAGATGTCTGGTTCAAATCGCAACCGTGCATATTCCTGAAGGGAAGAAAGCCACAATGGTGTAAGTTTCACCAGATATGGCTGAACCACTTCGTTAAGATATTCCTGGTCTATGCTGGCGATTTGCAGCCGAGCCCAAGCAGAGAACAAGGCCATCTTCACCATGACTCTTGCGTTTGAGTTCAAGCCCTTCAGATCTCCTATCTCAGTGGTATCTGGATTTTCTGAGGAGTTGTCAGTAACATATTAAATAGAAGCTTTGGGGCAATACTTACTTGAGAAGTTCTCAAGGCCGAGCACCAGGAGCTTGAGAATTCGACCCATCCGATCCACATTCGTCACTATACCCGTAGCAATGAAAGTTGCGGAAACATTGATTGCTTCTGACGCAAGCTCCGGCGAGGAATCCACGGCAAAGGCTGGAGTAAGAGCTGAGCCTATTTGAGCCTGATATTGCTCGAGAAGAGATGCTTCCGCAAAGTCTGGGTCAGGAGTTTTACCAAACATCTAAAGTGAATAATTAGTAAGAGAAAAGGCATTCATAGTAGGATGGGAACTCACCCTAAGAACTTGATCAAGGATCTTCAAGCCCCAGACGCGCAGTTCTATCACACTCGCCGTGGACGCCGAGAAAGCCATGCGAACAATGTCCCCAACCTTTTGCTGTAGCGCAAGCTCGGCAGGTATTGTCTGGTCCGGTAGAATTGCGGCATTGACCGTGTCCAGTAGTTCGCTCAGACAACCCATGACGAAGTTGCGAGTCTGCCACTTGAGCAATTCCTGACCAGCAACGGTATCATTCGCATTGTCGGTCTGTCCTGCCCCGGCAATAGCGGAGGCAAACCCCGCAACCTCATCATCAGGAACATCGTTAACAGCGGTTTTGATAGCAGACGTTGCCGGAATATCTTCTATCTTGAGACGAGTCTTCGTCAAAGTGTTGTGACAGCGTTGGATCCAAAGCTCAGTCTCCACAAGAGCAGTCTGCTGCAACCAATCTTGGATCATGCTTCTGAGGATTGAATTGTCGGGGGTATCATCAAATGCAAGCCATATCTCATCCTCGAGAGTAGGTGAGGCTGTTCGAATGACCGATGCTGCATCTCGCTTCATGAGATTGCTCAATGCTCGAATAGCTACGTCTCTCATTAGGGGGTTGTTGGAGGACAGTTCGGTCTGCAGACGATTGACATAGCCAGAAAAGTCCACGTATCCCGGCGCATATAATGACAAGTGGTCTAGACATTTAGAGCTCTCAGTCACCAGAGCCGGATTCTCCTCTAGTTGGAACTGGCGAAGTAATGTAAGGATGAGATTGCGCGTCTTCGCGATATCCTGGAGATCGGGACCCAAAACATTTATCATGGAATCGACACAACGGCTAATCAACACTGGTGTGAGGAAGGACATCTCGATATTGGAGGTGGCCAACGTCGCTGACTCCTCGTTGTGAGTATCCGCATTGTAGAGCTGGGCAAGCATGCCGAGCGAACTAGAGACGAATGGTGAGAAGGTCAATCCGGCAGAGTTGGCAACCCTTTCCAGACCACCGAGGGCCCAAAAGTGAACCACGGGATGGGGATCATTGCATAGCGACATCAAGACACCGACAATGGTTTTCAGATGCAGTCCAGCTGCCATACCACCAACCTGGGAGTGGATGCAACCTAAGGCGGCAGCACATCCGGCACGAGTGTTGGGCTCCCTATTTTCAACGATTGTGTCGACGAGCCAGTTGATCTGAGTGCCGGTAAACGTATTCCCGGAGCTATCACAGAGTCTTCCGAAAGCTTCAACGCCGATTGTTCGAACAATTGAGTCGGGGTCGGTAACGAACTTCTGTTGGAAAAGTCAGCTATTTTCATGTTGAACCCTCTAAGTGCTTTTCGAGAATACATACTTGTAACAGCTCTTGCAAAACTTTGTCAGTCGCAGGATTGAGTTTCCCAGCAGTGGATCCGGTATCTTTGGCAGCAGCCTTCAGAGCATGGAGCAACGCCACGGCGATATTTACGACCATAGCGGCCTTGCGACCAGGATTGCGCTGTAAAGTTGGGGATGATAGGAAAGTGGCAATCTGCTCGATGCTGCTCTCCTGCACCCTAGGAGCATGAAGGGGTATAGCAACAGCGAAAAGCTCGACGGCCGCGTTCACAACTCCAGTAGAATGCGGGTCAGCAAGGTCGCATCCATTTTTACCAGGCGAGTATAACAAGATAGAATCGTGTTCGCTTGCTTGGCAAATCGGAAAGGTCAAAGCATCGTCGATAGCTTGGTCTGCAGAGTCAACGGCAGACCAAGCAGGGCCATTGTCATTCTCATCTTTTCCAGTGAGGCTCACGCGGACGTACTCTCTGGCCATGCCGGACACGCCAAAGCCAAAATTATCGCACAGGTCCCATAGAGATTCGAACTGCGCGGTAGAGGCCGCGATAGAGTTCTCGAGGTGGCTTGTTTGAGTAGCGTCGGGGTCGGCGAAGGAGGAAATTGCGAGGCTCAGAAGACTGGTCTGAGAAATCACATCCGCATGGCTAAGCGGGTGGACATGGAGAAGCTTGGAAAAGCATTCAAGCACTCGCCGTCGAACCATCGTCGCAATATCATGAAGCTGCAATGAAGGGTGCAAACGTTGAGAGATATCATTTACAGACTTCTGACGAGGCATGTCATCAAGGAAGGTGACGGTATTTTGCAGCATTGCAGCTATTCTCCTCGCGCCATCTGCCGTAATCAATTTGCTATTGAATTCCATAAACACTAGTAGCGACCCCAGAGCGCATTCCCTAACATGTGCGAGGAAGCTCATTTCCAAATTTCCACGCTGGGCAAAGTTCTCCTTGCCGAGGTGCTTGGGAAGAGCGTTCTTCCAGAGCAGCATCAATTGTGATAAGTGAATTTTCACAAAACTTGGACCAAGTGGCATTAGACCTCCGATCAAGATCCATGCCACCTGAATTTGCGTGCTTGCGGCACGTAGTTCAGAGTTGCTACTCGTTTTCAGGAGGTCGGTGGCCTGTGTAAACACACGGGAGAACACATCCACAGAACCATAAAGAGGTTGCAAGCGAGATGTACTCAGCATTGCCGAGAGTCCATTCGCATAGCCTACACAGCGGCGAGGGGCCTGTCGAGGAGTGGAGAGTTGCCCGACCTCCCTGTTGAGGCTGTTTAGACAGATGGTGACGCAAGACAGAAGCTGATGCGGGCAGGCAAGGACGAAGCTTCGTAGGCAGTGCGCGGCATGGATTTGGACGGTATAGCTGGGGTGAGGGAGAACCTGGAGCAAGGCTTCACGGCATGGCTCGGCCAAGCTTCCAAAGGCAGAACCGAGACAAGTAATCAACGAGGATAAGGCACTCAGAGCGCTTGTCAAGGTGTACTTGCTTGGTTCGCGACGCTCCTGGATGACCTGCGGGTAGTCCTTGATGATCTCGTTGATCAACCACTTGGCAGCATTCAATTGACTATTTTCGCGCAGCGATTCGCGGCCAACTGTGTCTTCCAAGATACTCTTCACAAACTTCCTCGTCATGAGCAGTCTGAACCTGTTGTATGTAACTGTAGGATGGTTGAGAAGCTCAAAACAGAAATGATTTGCAATCTCGCCATAACGTTCTTCAATAAGCTTCTCTCCGAGGAGGCGCAGGACATGTTTGTAACACACCGCAATGGCCGCCCGCGAACGATTCGAGGTTGTGCTCCGCAGATACTGGCTTGACAGTTGACGAAGAAGATCAGGGAGCAAGAAGAACAAACGAGCCTCCGACTTCTTCGGGGCTGATGCTTCAGACACCTCTGCCTCTTCCTCGTCTTCAGCCGGCTTCGGCGTAGGCTTCTTAGACATCCTCTTCGCTTTCTTAGGTTTCGGCGCTGCCATAATCCGCGAATCGGTAGCGTGCAGCTTAGCTAGCGCTCGAGCGAGACAAGCAGCAGCAGCATGTCTGACTGGGGCCACGGGGCTATCAAAGACCCTCCAAGCTACGGTTTTTAGGCTCTCAAAATCGTTCGCATTATCGAAGAATGGCGTTGTGTTGACCAGCTGCTCCAGGCACCGACAAGCGTGCACCTGCACGAAAGTCGACTTATCTCCAGTCGCGGCATTTCGAGCTTGTTTCCAAATATCTCGAGCAGTTCCTTCGTCCACAGGAACCCCGGCTCCGACCACCACCTTGCGCAGGACCGCAAATACCGTACCCCGCAGACCCGTATGATTGCCAGAGTGCTTCAGTAACTTGAGCAAACTGGAAATGACCACGCCAGACTGCGCAAAGACACTTTCACCCGCGACGGCGAAGACCTCTCCCAAACAGTGGACGGCAGCGAACTTGGTCTTCAATTCTGCCTCGCTTTTCCCGGCATTCAAGGTTCCCAGCAGCTCTGTCACCGTTTCAAACAATATCCCGCGATCGCCTTTGCTGAAAATGGCTCCGAAACATCGGCCGAGATTGTTGCGAATAACGCGCGTGATCGTGGGCGAGGGGAGCGTCAGGATCTTGAACAGCTCCTTCTTTAGGAACTTCTGCTGGGCCGAGACCTGAGACCTGTCCAGGGGGGAGATATACTGAACAAGCTCCGACGTGAAGGTGAGCAGGTATAGGTCTTGCTGTTCGGAGGGCAGCGCATGGAGCTTGGAGATATCGAGTTCCGCACGGGGAGGCGCATTGTCGGCAGCAGTAGTAGATGCAGCTTGGTCGGACGAAGACATTGGATGCAAGGTGTCCGGCTAGGGGTCACCCATACGGTCCCCCAAGGAATGATTTCAACAAGGGCGTGGAAAGAACGCAGCTAAAGGATCGTGATCAATAAGTCGGGACCGGAATGACGCCGTCGATGGGCCCCTGAAGGAGTGGAGGAGCAGTTGGCCTCAACAACTCCGGGGGCGGCAGCCCGGAAAAACCCTCGGGCCGGCTCCGCATTTCGCCGCGCTCCAGGCAGCTTGCGACCTTCATCCGTTCATACTTCTTAAGTTCCTAAGTTCTTCCAGACGATGAGGTCGTTGCGACCCTGGCGCACGCTTCCAATCCGGGGGGCATGCCAGCCCTGCCGTAGTCTGACAACCAGTGTTCCGCGGCTGGCAGGCCATAGTAAATGGTCTACGATCAAACATGACAAGGCAAAGAACGACTTGGCCAAGGGGAAAGAGCGCAGGATAGTTAGCAATGAGATCAGCAGCGCGGTCCACAGTATGCTTTTGATGCGGTCCGGTTCTATACTCTCTCCTTCCACCAGCTAACCTACTCCTCTCTAGTGATGGGACCGGACCCGAAAGACAATCACCGTTTAGTACAAGCCCTTAATAATGCAAAGCGTTCGGGGCTCCCAAAGCACCTCATCGAGAGTGCCATTGCGAGGGGACAGGGTATTAGTGTTACTGGCAAGCCTCTCGAGCCCATGACATGTGAGGCCATGTTACCACACTCGGTTGCGGTAGTGATCGAGTGCCAAACCGACTTGAAAACCCGGACTTTGCAGGACGTTCGCACCGCCATTAAATCTCACGGCGGGAACTCCACGCCTACGACGTATCTTTTCGAGAAGAAAGGACGAGTAGTCTTCGAGAAAAGAGACGGCCTCGACCCCGATGAATACATGGAACAGGCTATCGAGGCGGGTGCCGCGGACATAGGAGCAGATGACGAGGGCCGATTATATGTGCTCACCGAACCAGCCAGCACCAAGGCCGTGGGTGAGTCTCTTTCCAAGTTGACTGGCTTAGCAGTTGAGGTATCCGAAATCATCTGGGATCCGAATCCGGACACCATGGTGGAACTGAAGACAGAGGAGCAGATCGCGGAGATCGAGGACATACTAAATGCCATCCGAGATGTGCCCGCCGTTCGAGATATCTATTTGAATACGACCCAGCGGTTTTGAAATAGACCATGAGTTTATTGTGTATATACGTCGTTCCGAGCATACCCAGCGTCTAGTTTGAGATCCATTGCTGTATTATAGAGAAACCAACAATGTACGATTTTGCGTAACTAGTTGACCCAGCGTTAAGGTAAAGGGGAGGGTGAGGAGGGGGGGGGGGTTCAAGTTCCCTTGTATCCAATCTATAGGATGGTATCCGTCGAAAGTTATGAATTATAGTTAGATCATGGTCATCTTTCGTCGGAAGTCATCAAATAGCGACGTTCAACTATGACGGATTGAATAGCCAACATCTTTCCTTTATTCTCACCCCTCAATCCTTTCGCAATGCCTTCATCGTGCTGCGCATTAAGTTACCAATGCCGACACTGCCCGTTGTGTCTAGCCAATCGAGCATCTTCACTCGATATTCCTGCCAAGGGATCCTGATACCCCCGTCTTTCTCCAGAGCAGTCAGTGCTTTCTGAGTGACTGGCCTGTTCAGGCGGGGTTGGTCCTCGCCGACGTTGTTCTCCTCTTCTATATCCGCAAAACAAGCGGCGGACATGTTGCACAATGCAACATGGTGACTGAGGGAGGATGTCGACCCGACAGTGTACACGAATGCGGCCTCGGGATTATGTTCTTTGGACATATCGTTCACCTCTCGAATGTATCGCGCAAGGGCGTTAGTAGTAGGGGCTGGAATCAAGCATCCCAGTGCATTTGGGTCCTCCAAGTTGAACCCACGGTTTCGCCAAACAAGATTGCAGATGTCCATGATATAACCATTGAACTGACCCACGAGCTGTGTCGGATACAAGGACTCAGTAGAGGTTGGGGTTTGAAGTACTTTTGAAGTCAGAGAGGCTTCGAAAGATGATTTGTAATTAGCAAGAACCGAGCTGAAGATGGAAATAACGGAGGTGATTGGTGTCAAAGCAAGGGAGTAGACCGTGGGAGCCAAAGGAATCGTGAGGCGAATGCTGCCATTCATGGCCGCGTGAGAAAATAATTCGCCTAGAATGCAATATAGCTCAAGTACCGACAACGTGGTTGGCTTCGAGCTCTCCGTTCCGGTAGCAGCGGGCTGCTGCAGCGTTGGTGGGCATTCGAGTATTGATAGGGCCAACAGCTCTGCATGTGAGATAAGACGGGCTAGAGGCTTTGATTCCTCAAGGGTAAATGGCTGTGCTCTGAGGCTGACTCCCCATTGACGAATTAAAGAAGCGTAAAAACCAAGCAAGTTGCTCTGCGATGGCGTATCGTGTAGCACCGCCGCTTCTAAACGAGCCAAGAACTTGGTTCGTATAAGATCATAGTCATCCAAAGGAATATACTCAAGGAGAGCAAAAAGTTGCTCTCTATGGTCTCTGCCCTTCCAGGAACTAAGGTATGTCTGCAAGAACGAAGTGATCATCGGGGACATATCCTACACCGCTGCTTAATGACCAAGTCGGAAATCTTCATAGGTGAATAGACATACCTTTGTGTATCGCACATACTCCACCAAGAGACTCAATACGTAGCCTAGAGACTCATCCTCGTCGTCCTCGTCATCCTGGGCACTCTCCAATTTGTCGGCAAGAAAGGCTTTGAGCCAATCGTCCAACCGACGGACTGCAGCTTCCGGCTGGGCCAAGAAAAGGTATTTCTGGGCCATGTTATCTCCTAGTGTAGAGATTATTTGATTGGGCAGCTCGATCTTATCCAGCTTCTCAACGAAGTGGCCAACATCCCGCAGTTCTTCCAAAGACGTGTGATCATATGATACCCGCGAAGTCTGCATAACCGGGACGATCACCTCCAGTTTGCTCCTCTTCGACAATCCACGATGGACCGCCTGAAACGTTGAAGGCTGAACAGCTTGCGCCCTTTCCATATTAGTGTCATGGAGGTGCCTCACATGGCCTGACCACTCAGGATCTGGGTGTTTAAAAAATAGCATCTTCCTGCCAGAGACGCCCAGATCTCCCACAATAACATCAGGACAGTAGTTCTTGAATGTCTTCAGCAATGTGATTAGCTCTCTCTCATCCCCGCCAGAATTGGCAACCAGTTCCATAAGGGCTTGGATTCTGAAAGGCTTCACATGTTTCCGTCTGGTGATAAGAGATAGTAAATGACAGAGTGGTTTACGCAGGCTTATCATATCAAGATAATTGAACAGCACTGCGTAAAGCTTGGACAAATGCTGCTTCTCATCAAGAAAGTCGTACGCCAGAATAAGCCATCGCAAGAGCAAAGCCTGCGTTGCAGGGGCTGGTTTGGTCTTGCTGGGCCCAAGACAGCACACAACCTGCGTGACTATTTTGGACGGCACCCTCTCTGAAGGATACAGGTTCTTGATCAGGGTAGTTGTTGTGCCTTGATCCAGTTGACTCCTAGCAGTGAGGACCTTTACCAGGCGCTCGAGAGTCACCGAAGGGATCCCGCTCTCATACGCGTGAGAAGCGATGGTTTTACCCAACTCTCCGGCATCGGTATAACGTTGCTTGGAAGGCACAAACGCGACTATCCAGCATTAGTCAAGAGAAACAACTAGTCGTATTGATTCATAAATTCCCTTACCTGCCTCAAGATGCTTAGTTGCATCTTCCAAGCTTTGAGGCTGGTGCTCTGTGCCTGGAGGGTCAGCAATTTTGTTCGATACACGGGTTGATGCACGAACCTCTATCTGATTCAGATGACATCTGGTAATATGTGGTGCACAGTTCCCCAAGCCCAGTATCCACTTGAATTCTCAGTCGCGCAAATCGAGGTGCCCTTCAAGATGGTTCGGTTCTAGGTACACGCGCCGCCCCCGTCGCGTGCTTTGCCTAGGCTATAAACCCAACCTAAGCCGTACAGATACCGAGATTCTTCTAGCGAGAGGATAGAGAAGGCTCAGGTATAGAATATGATGGCCAATACACAAGACTAAAACAAAAGGATTGCCTGGGGCATCGTAGGTCCTTTGGTTGGGCGCAACTCGGGCGAGGTTCAGATGAACGCGAGAGTCGCGGGAAATCGCCAACTTAAACCAAATCGGGTCGTCGGTTCCATCAGCTGGAGATCGTTGCCAACTGGTCAAGACACGTCCACTTGCTCAATAAGTCCTGTCTAATGGGGTTTGCCGGGCTCAGAGATAATTATTAAGGGTAGAAAGGCCCCTGATAGTCATTTTGTATCATAATTGACCTTTATGCTACAGAAAATATCGTTCTAAAAGTTCAAGTAAAGACCCTGCCAAACTCGCATGATGGCAAACACAGAGATTGGACGACATTTTGCGGCGATAAAAAATGTGGGAAAAAAAACTAGCAAGAACTTCTTCACAGAAACACGCTGGTTGCCAAGGATTCTGGCAAAATAGACTACTTTCTCTTCCGGGTAGACTTGGAAGTCTCCTTTCCGGACGCCCGAGCTGAGGCCTCCAGCTTGGATGGTTCCTCTGGTTTGGATTCCTTCTCTGGTTTGGCAGGCTCCTCCTCCTCCTCAACGTCGCTGTCACCTCCCTGGCCAAATTCATTGACGCGCTTGTAGTCCACCTTGTACTTCCAGCCCTGGTAGAGCCAAACGAAGAAAATGATGTCGTCTCGGAAAGTAGCAAGTCGGTGAAGCCACGGCATCTTGACCGTGAAGGCGAAAAGATCATCGATGAATGTGTTAAGGAATTTATACGTCAAAGCCTTTCCTGGCATGTGTGCAACGGACTAGATCAAAGTTAGTTTGGGTCCATCCACTATATTGCTTCGGGATGCGCTGCACTCACTTTCAGCCGGTAGTTGATATACAGGCTTGGCACCATCATCAGGAAACCATATGCATAGACACTGCCGACCAGAGTCTCGATGACGTAGGAGTACCACGATTTATGTGTGTTGTAGATTAGGCTATATGCCGCATACGCAGCCAGGAGAGGCACGGCGATGATGTAGAGCCAACGGAAGGCAATTTCGTCGTACTCCTTGGTCTTCTGTTCCGTGTCGCTAAGCTTGTGTTTGTCTTCAAAAACAATGACGTATGGCAGGAAGGAAAAGAAGGAATTGGCGGGCGGCGGGCGAAGTCGCACGTCCACCGTCTTCGTGATTTTCCATGCCTCCAGAAGAATCCCAAAGCCCTGGCTGGCGAGAATCATCCAAGAGGTGTTTTCGCTGTTATCCATCAGGTAGAGGAAGATGACCGCTTGCATGAAAACATTAGCCAAAATAGTCCGGACAGATGTTCCAACCACGTCCTTCTTCTTGCGCCAGTGGGACTGTTAATTGTGTACACTCGTTAGCCACATCGGAAGGAAAGTCTGCAGGGCAAGTTAAAGCGTACAATATCATTTTTAAAGGCCAGCGTTTCGAACACCATGTGGAGAATAGTAACCACACCAGTGGTACCCAGCAAGTAAATGTTGGTGTCGAGCAGAACCTCCTTTATCATCTCGAATTCACTGCCATCACCACCTCCCGGGGTGGACGCCCCATAGGCGGCTTGACGAGCAGTTTGCTTTGCGCTATCGTCGACACTGGCCATCATGCTGAATTTCCAATTTTGCAGGTTGTTGAGGGTGATGCGCAGAGGCACAGTATCGACCGTGGAGTTGAGTTCCATCATGTGGCTCCTAAGCTGCCAGAAAGTGTTCAGGAAAACGATTGGATAGTACCATCCGTTCTGACCGGAGATGTCTCTTGCACCACTAGCCTCCAGCTGCATGTGTTGCCGAACAGCAGGATGGACCTGACGGAATTTCTGAACTCCAGAGTCGGGAATCAAAGAAACGGTGAAATTCGGGTGGTAATAGGATGCGGTCGTCACGTCGGGCATGTTATCCTCCTCCTCCTCCTCCTTTTCTTCGCTACTGGCCAGGAGGTTCTTGAGCTTCTTGACCTTCTTCTTAGGAAGATACTGGTTGAGCGGGCGGTAAAAGTACATGGCCTTGTCGGTGCTGTAGTCTTTGGCGGTAGGATCCAGCTGTTGTCCGGAGAGGCCGACGAAGAAATGCGCAAAAAGAGTTCCGTTCTGTTGAACCTCTTTGGGTATGTTGATGACGGTATCGATTTCTCTCGTGTCGCTGTAGTTTCCAATAGTGAAGTTCTTCTCCGAGAGTACTAGAGCGCTAGGTCGCGACTTGTCCGCAGGAATAAATTTATAAGGCGAAACGTAGATGTTCATATCCAAAGCACTATCGACAGGCCATATAGGGGCAACCGAGTCGGGGATGGGGCTGTAGCTTTGGATTTCGCTCCTAGCTGGACGAGTAGTGAAATCGGTCACACCACCGGGTTTCCCGCCAGTTCCAGCGGTCTGCTGCTTCCCACCAAGAAATTGACTGGCAAGAAATTGGATCAACAAGAAGAAAGCCAGGCCCTGGAGGGCTCCCTTAAACCCGGACTGTAAAAGCAGCAAAAGTCAGCCAGCGCGACAAAGATTCCGAACGCCAGTAAGCAACGGGATACATACGCCTGAGGATTCATCCCTGCGCTCCTGTTGTTCAGGCATGATGCTCTGCGTGTATACGGAGTAAGGCCGAACCCTGAGACGCGGGAAGGAATATAAGGGGGGAGGCAAAGAGAAAGAGAAAGGAAGGGGAGAGAGAGAGAAAAGGCCACGGACTAAAGACAGTCTGCGCCGGCGCTGGTCCAGAAGCGGGATGGATTGGGAGCTTAGCGGGTCACGCCTTATCGCCCGGGCGGAACGACGCTGCAGTATTGAAGTGTTACTGACTTATCAATCATTGCTCCAGTTCTCTCCGGATTTCCATCCGCGCATCCCGCACGGACTACCAGCCACGATCTGCTTCCAATCCCAGTCTATATATGGTCGCTGCGCTATGGACAGACTGGGCACCTGAAATGCGAAAGCTGTCGATCTAATGTCGGAAAATCATCCCTCCCCCGATTACTCCCGCCCACAGTTTCCTGCCCACAATGAACCCCGGGTATGGATGATCACAGCTGGAGATTCGCCCATTGGGATCTCCGTCATACGCCAGATCCTGACACACGGCGACTGCGCGCTTGTTGGACTGGCCCACACCAATCTAGCCCGGGATGAATGTCGCCGAGACGAATTCGATGCCTTCCTAGCAGAGGTCGAGAATCATCGTGAGGAGGGATGGCCGCAACGACTCAAATCGGTTCCGTTAGACATAAGGTGCGACTACTCTACCTCGACTTTGATTATAAGCGCCCCGGTAAAACTGCAGATTCAATGGCTCATCTTTGTATAATACAGAGTGGTAGGAGAATGCCAGGCTGCAGTCGCGGAGGCGGTTGCCACGTTCGGCAAAATCGATATTATTCTCTGCTGTACAAGCCAAGGTATGGAAGATCCATCCCTCTGTCAGTCAGAGTCGCTGTTGACTTGGTGTATAGCTTTAGTTGGAACCGTGGAGGAGCTAGCTGCCTCCCGGCAGACTCTCAATCTGGTCCGGGATCAGTTTGAGATCAACTATTTTGGGCCCGTCAATATTATCAAGGCGACGCTACCTCATATGAGAAGAGAGAAGTCCGGGCATATTATGATCATCTCCGGAATAAGTAAGGCACCAGCCAGCCGGTCTACGAAGGATTGGATTGGGATCTGACTTGAAACAGCGGGCAACATCGGGACCCCTGGACTGGGAATGTACTGCGCAGCTGGTTGGGCACTCGAGGGATTTTGTGATGTGAGCATACCACTGAGTCAAGTCGATTCGCTCGGGACTAACGAATTCGCCAGAGTCTTGCATATGAAATTGCCCCTTTTAACGTCAAGCTCACGATCTTCCAGTGCAGTATTGAGATTGGCATCCTCACCAACTTGGTGACCAGCGTGCCTCCCATTGTCCCTGCATATTCTCCTCGTGCTAACCACGCGCCTCTTTTCCGTGGGATTCTCAATCGACTTATCCCCCGTCTACCACAAACCCAGAATGGGGCAGATGAGCCTCAAAAGTCCGTCCGTGTCACTTCTGCCGAAGACGGGCCTTTCTCAGGCCCAGAGGTCCTATCAACCTATCCTCCACTCAGTCCTGCACATATGGAAGTCTTGGTCGCGGAAACCGTCTGCGCCATCACTGCCATAGGGGGTCATGAAAACCCCCCATCCCGTCACATAGTTGGGCAAGAAGGCGTTGCGAGTGTTAAGGAGAAGTTAAAGACGGTAAGCGAGGAATTGGAGGACTTCATCCAGTCTAGTTTTGCCGTTGATTACGCTGCCGACGAGGATCAAAGTCGAGTCAGGGATAACGGTATAGGTGGAATGGGCCGTGTCTATATGTCCTAATAGGTATCCTTACATCGGTCACGTTTGTACGAACATTTTCCTGTCAAAATCCCAAACTATTTCCACATGCCAAATGTGTTTAAATTTGCTTTCAGGTCCCAATTCCGGGTCTTCAAGCATGACTAAATAATAATCCTATTTAGAGGCAGTTGCCCTGTATGTTTACGGGGTGTCTAGACAATTCCCCAGCAACATTCCTCTTGTTTTGTAGACCAGTCTAGCTAGAGGAGCATTGAACGCCAAAAAAAAAAATCAAACCAGCATGAATAAAATACCAACAAGCCCGAACTGCGGTGTGTAGACTATTGATTCCTCGCGTACCAAGCCTGCCTGACCTCCCATAGGGTACCCATATCCTGATTGTTTCTATAAGAACGAAATTGTTTCCATGCGTTTCCACGGGGCGTCTTCTTCACACGGCCATCAACCTCGACAATCTTAGCGAGGAGTGCGGTGAGCCCAATAATCCCTGATACTGTTACATCATCGCTCTGCTCAAGGGTGCTTGAAGGTGCAGGTCCTGTTTTTGTATCCTTGTCGTTCGGTGCAGACGCATTAGTTGGGGGCGGCATGTCAACCACCTCGTGGTCGCCATTCTTCGCTCCTGAGGAGCTTTGACTTTGATCGCCATCTGCCGCAGCGGTCGTGTTTTCTTCCGCGGGCTGCTGGTCATTACTCTCCGGTGCGATATCTGCATTGCTGGATTCAGTGTTTGGGGTTGCTTCCTGGTCGCAAACAACAGCAGTCTCGACATTCTCGGCATTTGGCGGCCGGCGCCGTTTCTGAACTGGGTAATCTGCATCAGACGGGCCAGCGTCCGATTTGCGTTTCTTCGACGAATCTATCTCTATCTCCTTCTTTTCACATTCGGGTACAACCTCATCGGTTTCCTGGGCCTCGTTGTTTCCAACGTCGCCGGGTTCGGTTTTTGGTGCAGTATTTTCTGGCTGCGCGCTTGTTTCCAAGTGCTTGACATGGTTATTGCTAGTGGAAAGGAACACACGTTGACCAGCAGGCATTGTAACAGTCAATCGTGGGCCATCGATTGATACAATCTATACAAACGTTTAGAACGGGATCAGGGAGTCCGACTAGAACTTGACTGCCGTACATACCTGAACTTCTTTCTCCAATAAGATCTTATTCGAGCCTTGGGTAACGCATCGTGAATATCTCCAGACATCACCTTCACGAACAACCCCTTGCTCCGTTAGCGTTTGTAGTTTGACCTGCGAGCTTTGCCCTGCTACCAGGTTTCGGTCGAGTTTCTGCTTCTGTCCCCAGAATTCCTCGTATTCTCGTTCTTTGAATTTGTCGAACTTGCCCGCAGCTCGCTGCGCCGAAGCCTCCTCGGCCTGGCGCAACCATTCTGGATCGTAGCGACCGCTTCCAAGATCGAGCTGAAACTGACGGATTCCGTCGCGCCAATTATTCGAGTACCGTAAAAAGGACTCCGGTAAAGGGGGTATCATTGCGTCGGGATCATCCGGAGACGGGTATGGGTTCGGATGTACATCTTCAGGAAGCAAACTCAGGATCTCCTTCTTCTCGGATTCATCGAGGCATTCCCAAGCTTCTGGGCGCGCAAGCAATTTCTAATAGAGCAAGCATGTCAGTCGGTGACTTATTACCTCGAGTCGTCTGCGTGAAACCAAGCATGATGGACACCGGTCCTCACGGTATCACATACCACAAGATCTAGATGAACGAGCGGCGATTCCGGACTCGTCAGCAATCTTTCCTCCTCCCATGGGTCTTTCGCGGACCGTCTTGGGTTCCGCTTCGGTCTTGGTTTCGTAGGTGACATCGCCGAACTAAACTCGTTCGGGGCCTTCGATTTGGCTACATCGGCAGATTTAGAGGTCAAGCTTCTGCGGGGAGATCATTGTTTGTTTTAGTTTTCTCTCTTCTTTTCAGGGGGACTCTTGTTCTAGCGGCTTGTGGGAGGATCTCGAGGACCGTTCCTGAGCAGCGAACGTACCTCGTCGCCGCCCTCGTCGTATTGCCGGCACCGACCGCCTTGCGCTTGCGGGCCATGATTTCCCCGTCGATCTGGTCAACTAAAGGAGGTCAATCTGCACTGCGACTGCTGAACTACCGCGTACTGGATACTCGAGAGGAGTGGAAACTCGGCAGGGCGAAAGTACAGTTCCGTCACAATGGTTAAATCAACTCAGATCGCCCGGCTCGATGGTAAGTTTGTGCAGTGGAAACAAAAAGAAGTGGGAGGTAGTGACAGTTGCTGATGGTTGGAGTAGGCCTGATGTTGGCTGCGTCAGTGGACGATGAACAGGTAAGGGTTTTATTCACAGAAAAGCTCAGTTCTTACTGGCACGCTAACATCCGATACTCTAATGCAGGCAGAAGTTGAACTCTCCGAGATCAAGGGGCAAGCGAAGATGATCTTCCGGCGCTTGAGTCGCAATGCAGCGCCTCAGGCGAGCATTGAATCTGGCCAGTACAATCTACAGTGAGTGCCTTACGAAAGACTAGTGAATGAAATGATCCGGCCTATTGACCAAACTAGCTACCTTATCAAAGATGATATCTGCTTCCTGTGCATATGCGATGGCTCCTATCCACGAAAGCTCGCCTTCACTTATCTGGCCGACCTCGCAACCGAATTCACTACGACATACTCGCCCGCGCAATACCAGTCCCCCAACTTGCGACCGTATGCCTTCGTCGAATTCGACACCTTTATCCAGCGCACGAAGAAGCTTTACCAGGATAGCCGTGCCTCGCAGAACCTGGACCGGCTCAACGACGAGCTCCGCGATGTGACCAAAGTGATGACAAAGAACATTGAGGATCTTCTGTACCGAGGCGACAGCCTGGAGAGAATGGGCGAACTATCGGGGCGTTTGCGCGAAGATAGCAAGAAATACAGGAAAGCTGCGGTCCGCATCAACTGGGAGTTGCTGCTTAAACAGGTGAGTTTGTCGCATTCTGCAGAGGCCAGTTTTGAACCGTTCGCTCTGACATGCTATATATAGTATGGCCCCTTTGCTGGCGTCGGCTTCATTTTCATCTTCCTTCTCTGGTGGCGCTTCTTCTAGTTCTCTCGCGAAGCAGTTGCTTCTGGATACCCGCTTGTCTGAATGTACACATAATTCCTCCGGTGGCTGCAGGACACCACTTTTTTTCCTTGCTCAAGCTTTTGGGCTGTTTTTTATCAATTTATGATCGACGAAATGACTTAGAACAGCCAACGCAATGCAAACAATGGTGAGGTAGGCGAGACAAGGCGATACATGTTGATTCTAGTGACAGTACTTTCAACAATAGAACCGGCAGTTATAAAATCGCATTTTGGGCGTATTTCGTTGGATAATGCACAGTATTGAAGTCTCAGGTTGTTTGCGGGGTGTGGCACAGCAGAGGTGGAGTTAAACGCATCGTGAAGCCACCGAATGGCCTGATTGCACCACGCTCAGTAGGCAAGTCATTTCGAGCTTAGAACGGCCAGCGGGGGCATAAATATTGCAGATAGGGCTCTCTTTTCGAGAAGCTAGATTTCGTCCTCTTCTTCGTCAAAATCGTCTTCCTCCCCCATGTCGTACAAGATCCGTCCGCCCTCGCCAGGGCCGTTGCCCTTCTGCGCATCGAAATACGGGAGGACCACTCCTTCTCTGTCCTTCTTCTGTTTGTCGGTGAGACGTAATTCAAACGTCGACTCGGGCTCCTCTTCGCCAGCTCCGGAATCCGGTTCCTCGGGAGGACGATATAACGGGTGGTCATCAAGAAGCGTTACAATCTCTTTGACTTGCTGGGGCGGGTATTGGAAGGCAGGTGGGAGATAATACCATTCCAGCACACCACGGCCACTTTTCCTCCGGTGTTCCATCTCGAGGACGATCCCTTCTGCCGACCCGTTACTGCTGTGCTTGTCCACTTTGCCTATGAGAACTCCATCCTGCTCCTCTTCGAGTCCAAAGTGCGGCGCTGCCAGACTCCGATCTCGAGCCGCTTTCTGGGAGAGAATGTGCGAAAATGAGTGGAGCCGAATGACAGTCGTTGCGAGATAGGCTAGTATGGAGAATGGCGACGGGGAGTAGGAAGAGAAACTGGGAGGGTTTGGAACATCCTGGTGAAAGGTCACAACGAGCGAAGAGTCAACCTTGTGTGCTGGGGCCCCCTGGGGGATCAGAAACGAGCTCAGGAAAGTCGAAAGATGAAACTGCGCGTCGGTTCGTCTAGAATGGATGAGGGGGTTTATCGAGTCAATAATGATGAGGCGTCCTACTCCATATTAGCTTCAATTGTATATTTGTACTTGAATCTTGTGAAAGGCTAGAAACATACGACGGGAAGGACTGGAGGAAGCCGCCTGTTGCACAGAGCTCACTTCTTTCAGGATATCTGCCGGTTTCTTCCCCCCAGCAGAGACAAATGAATCGACTCCGCGAGGAGCCTTTAGTGATTCAAAGGAAACGTAGGTGACATGGGTTTTCGATATCTGTTTCATGTATTAGTCGAATTTGCCTATACTCACTGAACCAAACAATCTCCTGGATTCAAGCACGCTTCTGGGAAGCTCAGATGGTCCATTCGGGGTGAATTGCAGACACGAATATAATCTAAGGTTTATACAGAAAATGATAGGATATGATTGTCTAGCTTACCGTTGCACGTCGAATATATTCCTTGAGTAAAGGGGTTGCGGGTTGTTCTAGAGAGTCCAGGAGTAGGGTGAACGGTGACGCAGTGTCTCTCAAGTTCAGGAGTTTAGAGATTAGAAGCAAATTGTGTGTCTGCCGATGAGACAAATTTGCCGGGGCCATCCCTCCAGAGTCAAGGATTCAGGCAATGTATTGAATGTTGAGTGGTCGAAATGGACGTGTGGGCAGGAATTATGCGGGGTTATCGCGGTCATGGAGGGGTCGGAAAGTGCGGACAGAAAAGATTTCCTCCAAGACGCTGATCATTGCCGAAGCGCGAAAATGGATCGAGCTCGAGGCTCAACGGGACGGCCCGCACTTGCGTATGTAATATTACAGCCGACTTTCCAGACATAAAGAGTCAGGCTTCAACTGCCAACCACATAAGAAATAGGTGTTTATGGGAAGGAATACATTACAGGTAGGTGGCACGAAAGCGGCTTATAACTGAACTTGAAACTGGGTACGCCCAATTCTGGAATGAGCAGCATTGTGGACTGGGTGTATGAGGTTCCCCAACAGAGAACGATTAACGAGACAGAGTAGCGCTTATTAGGACAGGAGTTGGAAGCTACCAGTAAACATGGGGCGGAACGGGTAGGATTCGGGAAACGAGCGGTCATGAGGGACAATTCAGGGGAGCAAAAAATAAACAGCTCCCCCGAACCAGAATCGAACTGGTGATTTTTCGGTTACAAGAAGATAATCCATTACAGCCGAACGCCATAACCAACTAGACCATCGGGGGTTCTTATTGGATGCTGGGGGATATTACGCCGTTATCACACAGGGGTGGTTAGCTATGAAGAAAATTAAATTTTAGAGGAGTGATGAGACACTATGTAGAGAGAGTAAAAAGGGAGAACAAACAAACAAACAATGGGTGAGTGAGTGAGAGAGACAAGACTTAGAATGTAGGTCCCTTAGCTGCAAACTACAAAGGTGGGTTAAAAAAACAATCCCCCGAACCAGAATCGAACTGGTGATTTTTCGGTTACAAGAAGATATCCATTACAGCCGAACGCCATAACCAACTAGACCATCGGGGGTTCTTGATGTTCAAGGCAAATTGTTTTGTTATTATTGAGCAACGGTAAACACTTATTAAAAAAATCGAACTTCGGAGACATAAAGTAAGAAGAGGCGGGCGGAACTCGAACGAATAGTTCACACCTGGCCCTCAAGGCTGCCAAGTCTGGTAGTCTGCGAAGATTCAGGACACACGGAGAGCGCATGTTTTCCATGAGGAAGAGCAAAAACACAAAAGTATCCCCCGAACCAGAATCGAACTGGTGATTTTTCGGTTACAAGAGACTTCCCATTACAGCCGAACGCCATAACCAACTAGACCATCGGGGGCTATTGCTGAAGGCGGTGGGAGAGGTTTGTCAACAGGATTCAGGAAGTCTTAGTAGGATCAGACAAACGGAATGAAGTACACGGGCCGATGGTAGGGGTGAGGACTTCTGTAGGCTTGGTTATATAAAGTTTTGGATGGTCTGAAATGTAAGAAGTTATTTTCCTGATAGCTTCAGGTCAGAGCGGCAGAAGCAGGGATATTAGATGGTTATGGATGCTTATAAGATTGGAGGTACTCCGGAGGAAGACAACCATATGATGCGCGTGTAGAGGGAAGGGGGTGGGGAGTACGCCGTAGAGGAAGGAGTAAGGGGGAAATGATGAATATGGAACATAGCGAACGCGTTTAGATTACCCAACCTTGACCTGCAGCAAAGAGGGTGAGGAGTGGGTGAGAGAGAGAGAAAAAAGAGCAGCGAGGGTGGGCGGGGGTAGAAGAAGAAGGGGAATAGGAAAGCAAGGGCAGGGATGGGATGGATGTCTGTTTCCGATTAGTCTGACGGGAGGGGAACGGTCCAAAAAAAACTTGGATCCCCCGAACCAGAATCGAACTGGTGATTTTTCGGTTACAAGAAACACTCCATTACAGCCGAACGCCATAACCAACTAGACCATCGGGGGCTTTGATGACATCTCTGTAATATCTTTGACATTATCACATAAAGCAATGTATTCACATAATTAGGTGTCAAAAACAAAAACAATCCCCCGAACCAGAATCGAACTGGTGATTTTTCGGTTACAAGAAATACTCCATTACAGCCGAACGCCATAACCAACTAGACCATCGGGGGTTTGATGGTTCCGGTCCCGAAACTAGTGCATTATGGTATTTGATTCCTCTGCTGTCACATATCAACAGCTCTGAACTACAAATGATATAGCCATCGACAACCATAGAATAACCAGGGCAAATCCTTCTGGTTTACAAGGTTTGAGTTATCTAAATTCCAGTATTCTATCACATATAGGTCATTCTAATCGAAGAAAATTATATTGGTGTTAGGCGACGTGCCGCACCTGTGACATTTTATAGTCACTGCCGCCCGATATATCAAACCCTTCCAATCCATTGGGAAGTGTGGTATGAAACCGCAAACTTGCATTACTTCCACAGATAAGATGCTCCCACATCCCCAGCCGCACCCAGGCAGCTATCCCCTCCGCCCGAAACAGTACAAGGAACGATATAAAACACCCACCTGACTGACATGGAGGAATGCATCACTTAGGTGTAGATCACAGCCCTCCGCGAAGACATTGGATTCCTTTGCACCTACCACCGTCGCCTGAACTCCTTAGTCTCCTCTAAAGTGTAGCCCTTCAAGGCATCTACCAACGAGTTCATTTTTTGACAACAAGTTCTGCCCTATTTGTCATCGAACGCGTCCCAGACGTGATAGTGGAGGCTTGGATGAGTCCGACGATACCATCGATCATCGTGGCATGTTATACGACCAGTGGGCTTGGTAGCCTAGCCAACGTACCACCAGATACGTCCAGGGTCACTCTTCCTCCAGAGAATGTGCAAATACACGCCGGAATTATCTGAAGACTCGGGTGTACCACCTAGGCTCCGCAGGCTTGTAAAGACAACAAAATGTCAGAAGACAGAACGAAACACCCAGAGCAAAATTACATGCCTGTCTAAACCAAACTTCCCAAGCACGCAGATATTTTTCACACCTGCAGCTAGCCCTCTTGCGAGCTCGGCAGAAAGGTCAGAATCAACAGAGCACGTCCGTACCGTTCCTGAAATCTCTCACGGACTATGCCGATAAGATGCTCGAGGAGACGAATGTGATCAACAGGTCCAAAGTTCTCGAGGCGGAGAGGGGTCGCTTCCGGCCCCCCAAGAGGCTGGATTTCAGATGAAACTACAAGGGGGAAAGTGACAGGGCTATGTCTGGGGGTTTCATTACCAGCCTCGTGTTCCTGGGTAGTATTTTCACGGGGACAACAAAGGGTTGTTTGTTTTCGCTGTATATCTAGAAGTGCTATGGACTGTTCGTGATATTGCTGAAGCCCTATGATTGGCCCTCTCAGATCGTGCACTTGATGATTCCAATGCTTTGAAGCTCGACGGTCGATAAGGCTGTCGATTAAGATGCCAATAAAATACCTTCACAAAAATATTATAGTAGTCATACCCATAATCACTTGGCTCACTCTCCGGTAACTCATGCCCCATACGGCAAACTTCATCCATCAATTGGCTTAAAATGGAGCATCGTAGCGCTGTTTGGTTGGCAGTTTCACTCTCAACATCAGTGGGCTAGAGTCCCGAGACTGTTTCAAGATCAAATTTGTCCATTAGCAGGGGTATTAGATGGACGAGGAGAGAGTGATGCGTGCGATAATCGTTCCAGTTCTCTTCCTTGAAGGCATCCAAGGCAGCAAAGGCCGCTGGACTTGGCTCAATCCAGGCTGAAATACTGCAAATGCTATCCAAATCATCATCCATGAGAGCCCAACTGAATGAACTTTCCCTCTAGTATCCTAGTTATTTTCTCTGTTTACTTCTTCGGCGAGGGAAAGGAGATTGACTGTCACCGGCAATCAACCAAAGTAAGTAATAATTCAGCAATGAAGAAAATACTGACAAAGAAGGCTGCAAAATAATAAAATCAGGTCATGAAAGGACCACACAAACGATAGGTTGAAGCAAGAGTTATTATTCACAACAGGGGCCAGGCAAAATGTAAGTAATGCATATTCACTACCACCTTCCTACACCGATCCCAGCTAACAATATGGATAGAGCTATCACACCTCGTCCTAAAGGTTATTGAGCTTCGATATAAGTAATGAGCTATATTAAGTATCGTATTATCCAGTTAAAGTAGCGGTTGCTTGATTAGATCAAATCAGAACCAATGCCGAGCCAAGAAAAGCTATTTTTTGACTTGTGGCGACTCCGAGGTCAGTTGACCTGGTAGTAGCCGGCTCCCACTCCCTGCATCTGCAAAGGGGAGGCCATGGGCGATGACCCAGGCATCAGAAGATTCTGCGTGGGTTCTAGATATGGTACCTAGTACAGCATCATCAGATATAAAATTTCCTGCAAAAGGCGAGAAGTCCAGTCACCCTTCGCAGACTGTATTATAAGCTGATACTTCCAAGCCCTTCTTTTTCTAGTATTGTAACGGATAGCACAGGGATGTAAAGCGGATTCATCCCAGAGAGTGTTCTGTACACCGGAATATGCCCGAACTGCCAAGCCCAAGGCGCCTAACCCGATCTGCTATTTAATGCGCATCCGACGGGTTTCGACCACCGTAAATCCGCGCTCTCTCTTTTCCATTCGCTGCAGCAGATTCCGACACACTTCTAGAACCATTGATACCCCCTTCCAAAAAAGACAAAGACAACTCCATAATGATATGAAATCAAACTGAACATTGAATTGATTCCTTTAACGCGTCCAAATTTCCCCCCTTAACTCACCACCACACGACGCCACCGACCCTTCAATCAATTGCTCAAGCCGAACCCTCCAGCCCCAAAGGCCCGAAAACCTGACCACATACCAAAAACATCCGGGACGAAAATGACAGAACCACCGGCAAAACGTGCGCATCGGGTAGACAGCTCAACCATGTGGGATATGAATGACAAAGAGGCTCGTCCAGATGGAACAGAGTCAGACTTCGACAGGAGTCCAAGGCGCGAGCCATATTCAAAAGAGGACGGACGGCGTGACCCCCGCGACGACAGAAGATATCGCTCACGGTCGAGAGATCGGAGAGACAGGAGACGCGACAGAAGTTGGTCTAGGGATCGCCGCGACCGCGACCGAAAGGACCGGGACAGGGACGATCGTGGACCCAGAGAGAGAAGGAGCGTTAGCCGTGACAGACACTTTGAAAGACGAGGTACGGATATACTCTCCACCATGCTACCGATCAGATTACTAATAAGAGGTGAAGGATACCCATCGAAAGGTGACAGATATCGAGATCGTTCTCGATCCCCTGTTCGCAACGGAAACAGAGATCGGTCCAGGACACCGCCAGTGCGAAGCTCCAGAAATGACCGCAGGAACGACCGCAGAGACAACCGCAACCAAGCGAATGGTGCACCGGATTCCAAGTTGGCAAGCCGGCCTCGAGATGGAATGGACATAGACACCGACGACCCCGTCGCAGAGGACGATATCGAGGAGATGATGCGCAGAAGTATGGGGTTCAGCAGATTCCGAAGTACAAAAAACACCAAGGTGCCCGGAAACAATGTCTATGGCGTGCGAAAGGAGAAGAAGACAGAATACCGACAGTACATGAACCGTATAGGAGGATTCAACCGACCACTCAGTCCCTCGCGGTGAAAGGAACCATGCACCATGCAACATACCATCACTCTCTTCTTCTTATTTATTGTTCCTTCTATTTCTCCTTTATTTATCCCAATACTCCTGACGGAGTGGTTTTATTATGGTCTTATTTTGGGGCGATTTATATGCATTTACGGAGCAGGTTCTTTTGCACTTCACGGGGCACCTGAATTATCTAGCGAATTACAGGAAACTAAGTTCGTCCTTGTACAAATGAGAAATCAGGATCCAGGATCCTTTTCTTCTTCTTTCTTTTTGGCTGATGATTTTAATTTCTTATTAATTCGGAGTGCAACGAACCTCTGGCGCGGCACATGACCGGTAGTGACGTTATCTCTCTCAAAAGGCTGCTTCCCCACGCCGCCTTAGTTGCAGCAACACAAACACCCCTCCAACCCTCGTCGCAGTGGCTTCAATACGTGCACTCAGATCCAGCATCGCGCAATACCACAGAATGTCGGCTGCAAATGAGCGTCGTAATATTGTCGTCGTCGGTAAGAACTTCTCGTCCTTCCCGACGCCTAACCCCGCTCATTGAGTCCAAGTTCCCAAGTTCCCAAGCTGACAGTCTCATCAAGGTGGTGGTATTATTGGCTGCTGCTCGGCTTACTATCTAACAAGACACCCATCATTCGACCCATCGCGTCACTCAGTAACCCTCATTGAAGCGTCCGAGATCGCGGGGGGTGCGTCTGGTAAGGCAGGCGGCCTTTTAGCGCAATGGGCGTATCCAAGCAACATTGTGCCGTTAAGCTACAAACTACACGCGGAGCTGGCCAAGGAGCACGACGGGAAGGGTAGATGGGGCTATAGAGAGGTTAATTGCGGACAACTAATCGCAAAAGGCCGTCCACTGAATGAAAAGAAGGAAGCAGCAGGTGGAGAGACTGGCGGTTCGGTATCGCTGCAGAAGCGAAATACAACTGCTCTAGGGAAACTGAAGAGCGCGAGAGTCCCAGAAGATCTCGATTGGATCGAACCAGAGTCGTTGAGGGGCTACGAGAGTATGAGCGATCCCGGGGAAACCGCTCAAGTCCACCCCTACCTTTTCACCACATCCATTGCAAAACTCGCCGAAGAGAAAGGCGCAAAGATCATCCTCGGGTCCGTGTCCGGCATCGGTTATTCAGGCGATGCCGTTGAGTCGGTTTCCTACACAGAAAAGGAATCGGGCGAGGCGCGCACCATCCCCGCCACGGACATCGTTATCGCTGCCGGTCCCTGGACAAGGTCGGTCTTGCCAAACGCTCCCATCTCCGCGACGAGAGCCCACAGCGTTGTTATTCGACCCACGAGACCGGTTAGTGGATACACCTTGTTCACTAATATCGAGATACCTGCCAACTTTGACCCGTCGAAACCCTCCCGTCCCACTGTCGCTCAACCGGAGATTTACGCGCGCCCTGATGACACGGTGTATGCATGTGGCGAGGGTGATCATGTTGTGCCACTTCCAGCGACCACCGCAGATGTTGAGGTCGATGAGACGCGCTGTCAAGATATCATCAACCAGGTTGGCAGTGTCTCAGATGAGCTACGCGACGGCCAGATCTGCGTGCGCCAAGCTTGCTACTTGCCCAATGTTGCGTCCGCGCGTGGAGGCCCATTAATCGGCCATGCTGGAACCAAGGGACTGTATCTTGCAGCAGGCCATACCTGCTGGGGTATTCAAAATGCGCCTGGCACGGGCAAGGTAATCAGCGAATTTGTCTTTGATGGGCAAGCTAAAAGCGCAAAGATTTCGTCGCTTGACCCTAGAAACTACCTTTAGAGGTTATAATGACGTACATGTTCCTAGCAGAAATACAACATGGTGGTTGAGTTGTAGTATAGTTTGATTCATGATTCCTTTTCTGCCTAGTCGTACGTACCTTGTCTATGCGCGGGAGCTTGGACCACGTCATATGCGGAGCGATTGGCAGCACCTCCGTCCTGCCAGATAGATAACAAACCACCAACAACCACCACCCAACGCCATCGTTCTCTATGGTTACCCCTCGATTCCCGAGGCATCCACTCTTTTCTTAATGTTCCTGATTTCAACATGAATCGGTTTAATTTCTACTGTCTCTTATTCCCATTGTCCTGGGCGCTTGCGGTTTTTGCCGGCCAAACAGCGACCGGCGATGAGTCTATCCTGGCTAAAGAGGCCGCAAGAGCCAACAACCAGTCTCTACTATGGGGCCCTTATAAATCCAATCTCTACTTTGGAGTGCGTCCACGGATCCCGAACAGTCTCTTTGCCGGGTTGATGTGGGCGAAAGTGGATGACTTCGCTACAGCGCAGCAGAGTATGTGCCCGGCTATATAATCCACTTGACCTTTCAATTGCCGTTGTATCTCCGGAAATTGATCACCAATTCCTTCAATTGACTGACCGCATTGAAGACTTCAGACATACTTGTGAACAAAATGAAGGAATGGCCGGCTACGGGTGGGACGAGTACGATATCCGAAAGGGCGGCCGCCAAACAATCCACGACGCTGGAAACTCATTGGATTTGACAATTGATTTCGTCAAGGTTCCTGGTGGAGAGCATGGAGGCAGCTGGGCTGCCCGTGTCAAGGGTGTGCCTCGCGAAGATGCACCTCCTGACCAACCTACAACTGTTGTATTCTATTCGGCTCTGGAGGGTCTGGGCGACCTGCGCGTTACCACCGAATCAGAAGATCCTCGTGGATTCGATGGCGATGTTAGGCTGTCCGGGAATACACCCGATCTTGGTGACTTTTCAATCGATGTTACCGCGGGCCCCGAAAGCAACGAACACCCGGAGCACGACCACCCCAGCTACGAGGACAAACCATTGGATCGCACCTTGGTCGCCAGTTCGAGCGTCCAGTCGGAGCACGTTTGGCAAACAAAGGGTTCGCCCCCACCGATCCAATTAGTATGATGAACGTTGCGCTGACTCAAGTATAGTGATTTTGTTCTCCCAGATGAAGGGCGAAGTCAACCAAATCATCCAGAAATATGGGCCAGAGGACCCGCCACCGCCTCCCCAAGTTTTCTCCATCAAGAATGTGCCAGGTGACGGAAATATTCATCTCGTTCAAAAGGTGTTCAAGGGCGAGTTCGAGGTATGTACTGTGGTTTCCGTCGAAGGAAGTTACTCACATGCTCAGTTCGACATTTTGTTCTCTTCTGGCTCTTCGCCCCAGCCTTTGACATGTGAGTCCGCATCAGACCGCAATAGTGGACTACACATAGAACCTGCTGACCCTGACCTTTTCAGCTGAGAAACTCACCGAAGAAATCGCAAGTGCCTCACTGTCTTTCGCTGATCGATTCGAAAAGATTCTCCCCCCACAGGCCCCGTTCGACTCTCAAGAGTACTCGGAGTTTTCCAAGTCAATGCTCTCCAATCTTATCGGTGGCATAGGCTACTTCCACGGGACGGATGTTGTTGACCGTTCGGCAGCACCGGAGTATGACGAGGAAAACGAGGGATTTTGGGAGGAAACGGCGGAAGCGAGGGCCAGAGCTCATGCCGTTCTTGAAGGGCCCAAGCAGCTCTTTACTAGCGTTCCTTCTCGGCCCTTCTTCCCCAGAGGCTTTCTCTGGGACGAGGGTTTCCATTTGATTCCTGTTCTCGAATGGGACACTGATCTAGCGTGCGTGAATCATCGTATCCCCTGGAGTATATCTTTTGCATTGTTCGCCGTTACTGACTTGCAGCGAAAGACTCGAAATTGTGAAGAGCTGGCTCAATTTGATGGATGAGGACGGCTGGATTGCTCGAGAGCAAATTCTAGGCTCTGAGGCCCGCAGCAAGGTCCCGCCAGAGTTTACCGTCCAGTACCCTCACTACGCCAACCCCCCAACCCTCTTCATTATACTAGAGGCATTCATCGACCAACTACAGGCAAAAAAGAACGTCTCGGTGGATAGATCCCAGGAAGACCCTACTGAAAACCTTGGTTCAGTCTATACCCAGCATCCTGAATTGGGCGAAGCCTATATTCGTTCAATCTACCCGCTTCTCAAGAAACACTATTCCTGGTACAGAACTACCCAAAGAGGAGACATCAGTTCTTATGATCGGGAGGCGTTCTCGTCCAGAGAGGCATACCGCTGGCGGGGTCGTTCTGTCCAGCATATCCTTACGTCCGGACTGGATGACTACCCTCGGGCACAGCCTCCGCACCCGGGCGAGCTCCACGTTGATCTGATCAGTTGGATGGGAATGATGACTCGCTCTCTCCGCCGGATTGCAGAGACACTGGGCGAAACCGAGGACGTTGAGGAGTTCAAGGTATATGAAACGGCCATCGAACGAAACATCGACGACCTTCACTGGGATAACGAGGCGCAAACATACTGCGATGCCACCATTGATGGGTTTGAAGAAAGCGTTCACGTGTGCCACAAGGGATACATTTCCCTGTTCCCATTCCTTACGGGCATGATTGGCCCGGACAGCCCTCGCCTCAAGGCCATCCTGGACTTGATTGGCGACCCCGAGGAACTCTGGAGCGATTACGGAATCCGCAGCTTGAGTAAGAAGGATGAATTCTACGGAACTGCGGAAAATTACTGGAGGAGCCCTATCTGGGTGAACATCAACTATTTGGTGTTCAAGAACCTATATGTGGGTTATCCCCCCAACGAGATGTTGACCGATACTGACCCTTTCAAACTAGGATATTGCAACCACGACTGGCCCCCACCAAGAGCAAGCCCGTGAGTTGTATTCTAACCTGCGAAAGAATGTGGTGGAGAACGTCTTCCGGGAATGGAAAGCTACAGGATTCGCCTGGGAACAATACAACCCGGAGACCGGCCAGGGGCAGCGTACGCAGCATTTCACCGGCTGGACTAGTATGGTGGTCAAGATGATGTCGATGCCCGATCTCCCCGCAAGCAAGAAGGCAGGGCATGATGAGCTCTGAAGGAGTAGCTAAATATCATAGATAGATTGTGGTATAAAGCACCAAAGTGTTTAGAGTATCTGTACACAATTCTTTCCTTTCCTGTAAACGCCCAACACCCAATGAAGCAAAAATGTATCCAGAAAGCATGCGTTTAGCGCCGATGATAGTCTGAGTCCCTTTCGCGTGGATATGTGCGTCTGCGGTCTTCTTGTTTGTAATCGTCGCCCTTTCTGTCCCTGTTTCTAGACCGTGAGCGTGGCCGTCTTCTCCGGCGATCCTGGTCTCGCGAGTGGGACCTCGACCTATGCCTGTGGCTCCTGTGGCGATGAGAGCGGTCATCGCGCTCCTCGCGATGTCTCCTGTGTCGGTGCTCACGGTCTCTGTCTCGGTCACGGCCACTGGTACGATCTCGCCTTCGATCCCTGCCTGGGCTCCTGCTCCGTCCACTCCTTCGTCTCCGATCGTGTCGTGAGTGTGAATCAATCCCAACTGCCTCCAGTTTATCATCCTCATTGGCGCCGGACAAAGAGGCGCCTGCGCCCTTGTAAGAGCCATAACCGACGCCCTTGCCCATTTCATCGCCAGAGAGATCCTCACCGGCTGCCGTCTCCCGAAGTGCATTCTGCACGTCTTTCGCTCCCAATGGAGTCAAATTGGCGTTCGCAGCAGCAGCGGCTTTTGGGGGCAATGGCAGACCCAAAGCGAGCGCCATCGCCTCCTCCTCGGCTTCCTTGACCCGTTGCCTCTCCTCGCGCTCCTTTGTGGCTTGATCTTCGTTGTCTTCCCCTCGAGCATACCAATGTAAATCTCGACCACTTTGCCAGCGACCAACTGGCGCCATCACAGAGTGACCGAGATAGTTTTCTCGGTGGCTGGAATCTTTGACATCGGACCATTTGAACTCGCCGCGGCCGCCGCTGTAGAAACAAGCCCGTAGGCGTTAGGATGATC
Source organism: Aspergillus persii (assembly GCA_002215965.1). Classification (NCBI taxonomy): domain Eukaryota; kingdom Fungi; phylum Ascomycota; class Eurotiomycetes; order Eurotiales; family Aspergillaceae; genus Aspergillus; species Aspergillus persii. The sequence continues at coordinate 2,115,916 of NGZO01000008.1, read as the reverse complement.
GGTCGGTAAGGGGGAACGGAGGAGAAACTCACCGGCTGCCTTCTTTGCGGACGCTTGCGACGAGATCCATGATGAGATAGCGTGCTTGTAGCGCTTCCCTCGCAGGGTGGAGGGGGACGAGAGGGCGAGAGGACGACCGGCGAAAGTGAGAGCTCCGGCGGGTGGCACGTGCGTTCAGCGCCTGAGGCGGCGAATGGCACGACTGACTTCATCGCCCTCCACATGTGAGCTTGCGTCTTGTCGACCGTCCAGATCTCGGAGATGAGCTTTGTCCGTTGTGGCTTCTTCTCCCCATGGCTCGACAATGTTAATCCTAGCTGGTCTTCAAATTGACAGGCCCCCCGACCCATGTGATATTATTTCGCGTCTGATACATCTGCCCCTCGTCTTCTTCCTTTATGATAGCAGCTCACCGTCGTCATAACTTTGATTCTTCCCCCTCCCTCGCGAACTTCTCTCTACTGCAAACCCAACTCTGGGCGTGGGTTGCTTGCCTAGATAAGCTTCTCCTGCACAGAGGGCGTCTGTAGAAATGTCGTTTACCCATTTCATGAGCAAAAGACCGCCCGGCCGGAAGACTCGCACCCGCGAAGGCTTGCATCTTCGGCCTCTGAATGTTGAAAAGGGCGACAAAAGAGTGCGTACATCTCTGATAACCGTAGACATTCAGGTGTCAGTCAGCTACATGCGCCCGCAAGCTAACATGTGGATCAGTTCCCATTGTAAATTCACACCCTCTCGGCGCTGGAGGCCTTGACATGCAGTACTGACTGGCCGGCTGTTCAGAGCAGATGATTCATTTCCTCCTCAAACTGCAACATGGCGCAACAACCTCGTATGCTTATGATGCCTTATCCGTCCAAACTGCGCTCACTCGTGGCTAACATGACCAAAGATTGCTCTTTCCCAACGCCGCAATCTTCTCTTTGTCGCCTATAGCCATCAGATTTATGTCTGGGAACCCGCAGGGTCATTCCAGGTGCTGGGCTCTGTCCCATTAATGATCATAACCCCGGTCATGAAGGAGCCCAATGCCCGCGGATTTATCTCTCCTAGTACTCCACACGCTATAAACAATATACTTGTGGACGATCTTGGTCGGGAGGAAGTCCTCCTGCTTGTTACTGATTCAGGGAACGTCTGTGGTTATCGTACCGAGGCGATCTTCTCAGCTTTGAAGCGTGCCGCAGAAGACGAAGAAATCCAGCCCCTAAATGGCTCCCAGGTAGACCCCTTCTTTGTTGAGTATGTCGAATCCAGTGCGTGGGGATTGGCTATCCACAAGTTCGCCCGCCTGATTGCGGTGAGTGCGAACACTGGTCTGATTACCGTTTTCGCGTTTGCCCTTGTGAATCCCACCTCTGGAGGAAGCAGTGACTCAAGCCAGCGACTGGAAGAAGAGGACGATTTGAGTGATTATGGCCAAACTTGGCTTCACATAACGACCAGTGAGCAATTTGCGCAACTGCGACACATGATGCCCGAGAAACACCGAAGGCGCAACATCAAACTAACATACACGGGGCATTATGCCAACATACCATCTGTCTCTTTTCTCAATTGCGATCTCGATCCCAACGGTACTTGGATGGTTAGCACTGATATCGATAATAAACTTCTTGTTTGGAAAACCTGGGACGGCCTTGGTGCTTTTAATATGTATCATTTTAACGACATTGGCTTCAGATCTTTCCACGATACTCTGCGCAGCGAGTAAGTTGATCGTCTCCTCACCTATCTTGAGATACTATTTCCCAGAAGCCTTTTGCTGACGAACCTAGTAGCGAACGTGGTTGGTCTGTCATCGCTCTTGACCCACGCTCCTTCCATCTTGTCAAGTCCACTGAAGAGGCGTGCGGTGGCCGGCCACAGCGTCGAGTAAAGGATGGCCAACCGGTGTTTGATCTCACGAAGCTTAGCGGCCGAGTGCCGAATGCCTCGCAGCTTTATAACTACTTCCCTCCTGCTGTCAAGGCCGAGCCTGAACGACCTGTACTACCCGATATTCTCGGAGCTGACTGCCGCATCAGCAAGGGAAATGATACTCTTCAGAACATGGATCGCGTGACCCCCTCGGATTCTAGTGATACCAAGGAGACCAATAACTTCCATACAAGCGCTGGGTACCTTCGTCCTTCAGACTCTGCTGATGCCTTTAGTCATCGTGCTGTTGATGGCTCTGTTTACGATGACAACATGAGCCATGGTAGCTCGTCCGATCTGAACCTGGATGGGGATTCTCAGCAAACACCCGGCCTGGAGACAACGCAGCAAACAAGTGACCCGGAACAACAATCCAGCAATTTTCCTCCTCAGACCCGTCGGCCCAATCAAACAACGCCGGAGTTCCTCCAGGTCGCCTTACTCGAGGCCCTTGGAGGGGGTGACATACATGGCGCTGAGGAGTATTTTGATGGCTACTCAGTGTTAGATGACGATAGCTATGCCGAGGACCAAGACATGGACTATCTGGATATCGACGACTCCTCAGAGGAGGGAGGGTCGTCAACAAACGGGGCAAACGCATATCAGGTCTTTGATCGTATGTCACGCAATGCCTTCCCTGAAGACGCTGGCTTGCATGGGCGGATGGAGGCGCTAATTGGTCTTCCACCGACACCAGCTCCAGTTAACTCGAAGTTCCCAATCCTCCACTTTTCGCAAACCGACATCAGACTCGTTGCTCACCCGTTTGCCCCTCACGCCAGCGTGGTCTGCGGTGCACCGCTCCGACAGCCCTTCACTCATCCTATCGTCTCAATCCGAGCCTGCGATCGGTTCAACATGGTCAAATACGTTCCCGAACACGGCATCGTTGTAGCCGCCTCGCAGAAAGGGCGCGCCGCGATCATCGCTTTGACCGAGTCCGAAGCCGCTGGTCTCTCTTTCCGAGTCGACTGGATCGTCCCCTTCGAAAGCCAGGAAAAGTACGGCGACCGCCCCCTAATCCCTCTTCTCGGCATGTCCGTAAGTCCCATCCAAGGGTTCGAAATGCCTCCCGACGTGCCTTATATTCCTCGTGATGTTGACGTGAATGACCTCACCTTCCGCTACCAACACATACTTGACGATGAAACGGACAATGCCTCCGTAGCTGGACGATCATCGGATCGCTCGTTCAGCGAATTGAACATCCCCTCTGATCTTTCTGGCATCAGCGACGAACCACACAACCACGTGCAGCGAGCTCCCCCTACGTTGCCCGAATGCCATGCTCGCGCCACCCGCGCCTACCAGCCCGAGGAGCGCTGGCGTGGATGGAACCCATCCCGACACTACCGGCTGCTTCTCATGTATGCAGACCATACGGTCATGAGCTACGAGTTCTGGTATAATTGGAACACCGCGGGTACAGAAGCCGACGAGAGCGACGGGGATGCCTTTCTTGTGGTCTAACATCCGCTGGAACACGATCTAACAGCGCAAACGCTCGCTGTTATCACCATTTACATTGCATTACATAATATGAAATGTGTGAATTAGTAGGCCCTGTCTCTGTTACTCGGTCGATATGTTCGAAGTATGAATTGGCCTTTTTTATGTGTGTTTTACCTTCGGGATTTTGTTTTCCTTTCTTTCTTTGTCTGATTTTTTTTGACACCCACAATGTTCATACTTGATACCATACCATCTTGCTATCTCGCTATCTATGCATGTATTGCATGTATGCTTGCTTTGGCGTTTGAAAACGAAAGTAAAGACCCAGTCGAGCCGGCTTGCTATGTACCATCTCTTAAACAGAATTCTCCCATAAGTTGTGCCGTATCATATAGAACACAATCACTTACTGCTATCGTACACATGTACTTGATTTTCTAGAAAGGTCCATGGCCTACTCTTTCCGTTAGCACGCGGTGAGCGGGAGACCAAGTGCCCTGAGTGAGTAACCTCAATAATAAACTGCACCTCGACTAATAATCACCTCAGCATACGGGGAAGGCTGAAAGCTTGGGTTCCAACTGGGTCCAGGCCAGGCAATTCTCTACTTTGGAGTTTGGACTATCTTCTAGGATGTGGATCCTATGAAGGACAACATTTCCAAACTTATTGAATCTCCAGAACATATTTCCCTGCTGAGGAGCTCTCGCGTTGGTGTACTGAGGCCTGACTCTATTGATCATTACTATTGACGCTATAAGCACTTGGCATGTACAGCAATCATTCGATATGCGATTTGCATCTGTTCAGAGACCGCTCTGATCTGCGATGGTGCGTTAGCGGGATGCAAGAGCTGTTCATGGAAGACCGAAAAAGAACGAAAACAATAAAGTCACGCTGCCCAACTTACAGTGTCTGGCTTGAAAGGCTCAAAATGTTTTCCTGGAATCGTCAAAACCTTAATATTCCGGTCGAGAAACTTCTCCCATTCGTGATTATTCTGTGCTCGTGCGATCTGGTCTTCCAGGAGAGGATACCGTGTGCCGCAGAGGGCTGTAGTGTCGAGTACATCTTCGCATTGGATCATCACGTACGGGATTGTCTTTGCTGGCTTTGGATCAGATGGGCCGTGGAAATGAGCGTACTCAGATAAGAACCTTGCGTGGCTTTCAAACTGGGAGTATAGGATGGACCGGATGTGATCACTCCTTGTGATTACCGTGGGGCTCGACCCGTATGGTTTGAGCGTCCAGTCGAGGACACATTCGATGACGGGCGGTGGTAGAGGCTTGTGGTCTACGGGACAGGGTGCATCGATCAAGATCACGCCTCGCACTGGTTGGCCCAGGGAAATCAGCTGCCGGGCGACTTCATGAGCCAACACACCGCCGAAAGACCAGCCTATACAGTAATCAGTCAGTATGGAGAAACGAACGTAGGTGTCTACCTAAGACAAAACGGCAGAAGGGTGAGAGACGACGCTCATCGGATGTGTCCATACCTCCCAGAGCTATCTCTTCTCTCTGTGAGTTTGAGAGTATCGCTGCAGCGTAATGCGCAGCTATATTGACCAAGCTAGTTGCCCAGTGGGGGCCTGCCGCCCAATCCGGGTTGGCAATTCCATATACATTGCAATTGACTGAGCCAAGATTCCCCAGGCCCTCGTACATGCCCACCGTCCCTCCTCCATCATGAAACAGGAACAGCGGGAGCTGTCGGCTGAGCCCTTTGCTAAACTAGTTAGCCGCACAGCTGGGAACGACCCAGACTCCGACGCAGGTGTTATATCGCCTGAATTTGAGTCCGTTGTCATTGTCGAAGAGGTTTGACTGGAGACCAGGCTCTCGAGATCAGAAAGCCGAAGTTCCGAGTGGATGGCTTCTGGCGGGATGGTTAGCCCTAGTTTTTCTGTAAGGGCGTCTGACATCTCTATTGAGAGCAAGGAACCAACGCCGAGAGACCGGATCGGGCTATGCGGAGTGATTTCGCTTTCCGGTATGCCGGTGATTTCATGCAGGATGGACGTCAGCGCACCGATGAGAGAAGATTGAGGAAATGCTTCGGATGATGAACCAGGAATTGACCGGTTGCTCGTGCTCAACGAGATTTGGTTACCTCCATCTATGCCATGGCGGATATGTCCATGGCCCTGAGTCTGGTCATTTGAACCACAAGTAGTATTGGCCAGACGTACAGCATCTTGCAGATCTTGGACAGTCTCAGCACCACACATCATTCTGCAAGTATGGTGTAACTCTGCAATGCTCCAGGGACTCCAGGAGATCGTCGCACATTTCCACTGCTCGTTGGAAGACTGGTGTTGTTGAAAGCAAAGCTTTACCCATGCCCGCAGAACACCCACCTTGCCCTGAGCGGACGAATATTACAGGCCGTCGTCGCTCTGATGCACATACATGTGTCGTGATGTTCCCGCTTTCAAGACTACACAGGAGGTCTTCTGTGCTCTGGCATACGAGGTTGATCCGATGATCATATGCCTGCCGTCTAACAGTAACAGTGTAGCAAACGTCCTGTAGACTCATGCTCGGAGTATCTCGTAGCATTTGAATGAAGCCAAGACGGTACATATCGAGGGCTGGCTTGGGCGGAGGGTCGAGGTGTGCAGCAAACGCCGGGATGAGAGCGGCCGCACGTCGGATCAGGTAGGGCAGCGTGCCGCCGGTGGGCCCTGCCCGACCTTCTGCCTAATGAGTGACTTGGCGAGGCATGCGTTCTGTTAGACTTGGTGCCTGTGACGAGGTTGTTGGTGGAAACAAGCTGGGTGGGTTCTCCGGTCCGTGCTAGACACGGAGCACAGGTATACTACCGTATGCAGCCTTCGCCTGGCCCTATATCTATAACCCAGCGATTGTCCTCGCAGAGCATGTCCGCTTGGAAAATCTGGCTAGCTATCATAAATACGTTGGGGGCGCGTACATGGTGACCAGTGTTTGTATGTTTCTGGGCATGACCGGGGAGTATATCCTGAGGTTGAGGGCATAACTATAAGGGTGTTTGAAGGTGGGCTTTCGGCTGTTCTGGTAGTTCGTTATCTATTGTCTAGAAGTGTACTCCGTGCTTCCAAAATAACTACTGTACTACCTTCATGAATTGCCGGTACAGAATCCATTCGTCCGTCTCATTCAGGCCCAGCAAATAATTTCCAAGGTCCGCAACGTAGTTCGAATAGTCACTTCTCGTAGACGACAGCCTTCCCGTCCATTGGCAACCCTGATTCTACAAATGGCCTTAGTCGCCGAATTGGGTGCTGCCTGGAATTCAGGAATGAGGTTTGGTTCGTCGCTCGGGCAGCGGGGAGCTATCTAGGAAGCTATCTAGTAGTAGGTAGGTAGTGGACAGGAGATATTTGACTGGTATCACCGGAGGGTGGATATAAGGCGCTTGCCAGCCTTTCTTCGAGAGCCGTTTCTATCAAGCAATCTTTTCTGTTCCCGTCTAGCATCTCTACCGTCATTATGCATGATTCGCTTTTCGAGGAGGAGCTGCTTTGCGCTGTTGGGGGCGATGATGCACTCGTCACCTTCCCCATGGATGCTATAGACAGCGACTTTGGGGCATACGCTGGACATGTTGACCCTCTGTTGATCAATCCTCAAAAGCAGTACTGGGGATCGAACCTGCCCATCCTGAGCCAGATCAAGGCGGCTGTTGACCCGCGGGACATCTTTCAGAATCCGCAAAGCGTGTCCGTACTCGAAAAGTCAGCTGCTTGAGGTGCTGGCACGGAGAGAGTATTATTCTAGAAAGTCAAGTCTGTATAGTGACATATATCATGTGATGACTCTCATCTATTGTATTCAAGTATTTCGATCTTGATGTACATGTATCCCGTCCTCCCTCCAAACTCAACCAACTATTTGATGTCTATGTCGCTAGGAATAACGATTTGTACAGATGGTCCTAAGAAAACAACGCTAGCAACATGGAACTCGCTAACGCAAAATGCAAGTTTCATCAACGTCATAAATGTAACATGTAAATGGCCAAGCCTAGGTCTGGTGAAGGGATATCTCGTCCTCAACATATCATTACCTCCCTAAGAATGCGTTTGTCGTAGTAAAATAATAATAATTAGAAGTCATCGTCAAGTTCGTCGCTGTCCCATTCGTCTTCCCGATCATTCTGAACCAAGTCCAAAAATCGCTGGAGTCCTGGATGTAGGACGTGTCCTGGTCGAGCGGCGCCGCCACCGTCCCCGTTGGCTTGTGGTCGAGGCCGGTCTGCGCCGGGACGACCTCGCACTTCGGCCATGGCCATGGCCTGTGCCTGCCTCTCTGCAGCAGCAGCTATGCCTGCCGCGTCAAGACCGTTTCCATCACCGACCCCATCACGGTGCCCAGGGCCGTTTGCGCCCTGATTGACTCTCGGGGGCGCAGGGGCGGGAGGTGGAGGTCGTCCTTGAAAACGCCACGCAGGCTGGTCTTCGTCGTCGCTCTCGTCAAAATCGACGAGGTCATTTGGAAGGCGATGGAGAGCCTCGGCCCCGTCAGGATTGATGCCATCACCACCTTCCATATCCCAGAGTCGGTTGTAGCATCCGCTGTTGAGATTGTTGAAATGATGATAGGGATTGTCCTCCGAGAGCCAGCTAGAGCAGAGGTAACAAAAGTGCGTGTCGCATTTAAAGCATTTCATGTGGTTGCAGCCCATCTGCTTTTGACAAGGAGCGCTGCACGTCGGACAAGGAGAGGTGTACATCCTCAGATACTCCTCCGTGGCTTTTTCCTCTGCCGACAGTTCCGCCTCCCGTCGAGGGAAGCAGCGCACGAGCTCGCCATGCCAGCCCTTTTTACAAACACAGCAAAATGCATAGTTGCAATCTTCACAGATAGCCACACGGTCTGCCATCGGAGGAAGCTGAGCCTCGTCTCCAAGAGGGTCAAAAATTACCCCATCGTCTTCCTCATCCGAATCATCCAGGTCGTTTGCCATGGGGTCCTCAGGTTTCGGGTGTTTCTTCGAGCGAGCGGCGCCCTGACACCATTGGCGGGGGCAATACACCGTCGACTTATCGGCCTCTAGCTTCTTCTTTCGTTTTAAGAACACGTAGCGCTGCACCGTTTCCTGCTCCAATGGGATCTGGAGAAGCTCACTCGGACTCAATCCTCGGTCGTTCTTTTTGCGTTTTTTCCCCGGCCCGTCCCCATTGGAGGAGGTAGTTTCTCTCTTGCCACAATCAGGTGAGAGGCATTTTACACTGTCCACATCGCCTTCTGTGATACACGTGTTGTAAAAGTCCTGAAGACAAGGTACACAGAACACGTGTGAGCAAAGGAACATCCGGTGGCAAACGGCGCCTTTCTTAGGCTCTAGGCAAATACCGCACTCGAAGGTTTCCTGTTGAAACTTCTCTTTTTCGGCCTTGTTGTTGAAATCTAGCAAAGAGGCCTTCAGTTCACGGGGAAGCCGTAACTCGCCATCTGGGATGTCCTGGATTCCAAACGCCGTGTCTGCGAGCTGTTGGAGATGGTCTATGTATGTGTAGATTACCAAGTCCTTCCCGCATTCTTCCCAGAGCCGTTCCCCATCGTCTAGTAGTTTCGAAACAATGAATGAGGGGAGCCACGACGGATCGGTGCTGATCTTGAGAATGGGTGGCCGCACGGATGGATAGCCTTCGGGAAGATCGACGACAAGTGCAATCGGAGGAAGATGGGCGAGGACGTAAAGATCATCGGCATCAGCGGCGAAAAGATTATCACCGGGCTTCGCCGTAGGCGCGGAACCAACCTCGGCAGCGCCTAGAGAGTTCGGCGGAGTCAGAATGGCGGGAGACCCAGCTTCTGCGTGCTGCTGAAAGCGAACCCGTAGGGGTGCTGAAGGTTTCACGGGAATATCCAGCGACGCCCGGAAGGGAGCTGATGGGTCAGTTTTTATTTCCGGGAAGATGGCTTCGATCGATGACAGCTCTATGGAGCGATCGTCGTCGGGAAGGACCTCGGAATCCATAGTGATACAAGCAGCCACAGTGAAGGGAGGGAATGACTCGATTGCTCAACGAGCAATTGACCGAAGCGGTGCTCTGCTGGTGGCAAAGATGGTTGATATTATCGTAGTGTATAGAGATAGACTGGAAGCGCGGCGTCGCTGAAAGCGTTCATCCCTCGCGAGGAACCGGAAGCAAGCAAAAAAGTTGACTGGACAGAAGGCAGTGGGGGCCGAGAACAAAGGCAGAGGCGATCACGATGAAAGTGGTAACTCTAGGATAGAAGCAGGCCGGAATGGCTGCAGATTAGTCAAAGGCCAGCGTTTCCCAGTTTGGTATGTGGCGACGAGAAGAGGGGCTAAAGGAAAGATTGTCGAAGGATAACCAGATCGATCACGGAGGCGAGGAAGCCGTCAGATGGTGCAATCCGCGCGAAACAAGCCGGGAGTTGTATCGGAGGTGTAAGGAGAAGTGCGTCATGGTTTGGCTGTCGCGATAAGTGCGCAACGGGCATTTATGAGTCAGTTTGGAATCCGATGGACAGGGAAAGAGGGGGAGAGAGCTTGGAAGAAGAGGAAGAAGGGGAAGAGGAAGGCCGGAGGTACCTGGATTGGACAGAGACGAGAGAGGGAGAGAATCAGACGCAAGGCCGAAGGAAGGCGCGGCCATCGGGCATTGAAGTGATTGAGTTCGGAAGTGGATGGAATGTTTTGTGCTCATTTGATGGCCGATGATCAGTGATAATGTGACTGTGGGTGCCTGAGGCCGCAACACCCCGCCCCCTCTTTTCCCTCGCCGCCCTGCCGTTTCCCCTTCACCGCCTGCTCCTGGCAAAAGCGGCGACAATCAATAGTCCAAGTCCTACAACTGCCTCCCCATCTTATCCTCCTGCCGTACTCCTGCCAGTGTCCAAGCTGGTTTCCTTGGACTCCCCCTTCTCCCCCGAACCAATAAATCGACAATGCCTTTTCCCTAATGTTCCCCCTTTTCATTCCCATCCACTCTCCTTGCAGCCTGGTCTGATCTTTCCCAACAAAATTACGGTTCACCTTGCTCATTCACTGAGCTAAAGAAGAGAATCGACATACATTCTACTGGGACCAGAGAAAGAACTATTATTAAAAAGATAAAGAACATATAAATAAAATTGAAAAGCAAGAGAAAATCACTTGCCATTGTCCGTTAAGACAACATGGGGGAGGTGGCGTTAGCTTCGCTCTCTTTGACCCACGTCCATTATGTAAGTGCCTGTTCCTGCAAGATCCCATGAGAAGGTGGAAAAGCTGACTAGGAATATGATGGCGATATAGAATCCGGCCGATCCTCTTTCCTTTCTCTCCGCTTGGCTCGCTCTCGTTCCGCAGGCACTATGCGTGGCCTACGTTACTCTCCTCTGGGCTACAAGGGAAGCCGAGGTGCTCCTCATGTTTGCTGGACAGATGGGCTGTGAGGCATTGAATTTCGTGCTGAAACGCATTATCAAAGAGGAACGGCCAAAGCGTATGTGGATTACTTACTCCGTCGCTCTTCGGTGGTCCTATGGCTAATGTCTGGATTGGGCTTCTAGAAATGTTCGGCAAAGGCTACGGGATGCCATCGTCACATGCCCAGTTTGTCGCCTACTTCGCCGTGTACCTGTCGCTGTTTCTTCTCTTTCGACACGCTCCCACCCTGCCCCATTCAGATGCGAAGCTTCACTTCTTCGTCCGACTCATGCTTTCTCTGGGGCTATGTTTCGGTGCCGGCATGGTGGCTATTAGTCGGATTTACTTGAATTATCATACCCCAAAGCAGGTATTAGCAGGCTGCGGTGCTGGAGTCGGATGTGCGCTGGCTTGGTTTCTTGTGACGGAAGTGCTTCGCACGTATGGTTGGCTAGATTGGGCATTGGACCTGCCAATACCTAGACTCTTGCGAATACGGGATCTGGTGGTAAGTGAAGAACTTGATGAAGCTGGATGGTATCGGTGGGTATCAAAACGGAAGTTGAAACATCAAGGACACAGAGACCACCTGCCCTGTAAAACAGAATAATCGCCGTTTCGACTGCTTCTGTTTTTCAGGCCTGAGCGCCAGGGCAAAGAACTTGTAGTTACATGATTCAGCCTTTATAATACCTATTCCCTAGATATTGTTAAGCTGTTCCTATAGACTAATAAATATATTGCTGTCTTTGAATGAGATTTCCTGTAGTAGGAGCCACAATGACTACCTTATGTCAGGTTCGATAAACATCGAAAGAATCAGCATCTCCGTGACCGTGGTTGCCCTGGCCCTTTCCACCGGTACCTTGCACGTGACCGCATTCGCCCGCGGGATCGTCACGTTCCCCCGAATCCCCCGTCGTTGATCACAACCCGCTGCCCAAGACGTTTTGTCAAGCCTGCCACTCGACACCATGCCCGTCCATTTGCATTGATCTTTGTGCTAGGGCTCTTTCTTTTCTTTCGCCTGCCTCTATTTTCTTTTCTTTCTCTATTTAATGCCTTACTTTATCGTTCATCAGCTTCATCTTATGATCTATCCTTGACCGCGATACCCTTGCTAGTGTTATTTGATTGCATATTATTTTTCGTCATTCGAGCCCTTTCCCCTATTTCTTTCACTGGATCTTGAAACAAACCACTTAGCATACATCGGAAATGGATGACCCGCCAGGTTCCACCGATGTCTCTATGCAAGAGCATCACTTTGTGAAGGCAGATGAAATCGATCAGACCGGAACTGATATTAGCCCAGTCTCGGATGATCAGCTGATGGAAGAGGTTGTCGAAGGATTGCGTCAGGAACAGGCCTCGCAGTCCAATTCGGCTGTTTCCAATGAAGCGCCCCCGCAGGTGGAAAACGTGCCCCGGCGGCCAGAGTTACGCCGTGATGTTGCGGCACCGCCGCCACCTCCTCTACAGCCTCCACCCCCGGCTCCAGTTCAGCAGAATCCGGAAAGGCTCTCAGATTCGTTGAGCCTGGCGCAGCTGAGACAGCTGGTCCAGGAGATGCCAAAGATTGAACAGCCCGCATATGCTTTTGAATATGCCGATTCGCAGTCATTCGAGGAAGAAATCGAAGAATGGTTTCAGTACAGTGAATTCGACCGAGCAATGCTCCTAGGCATGAGATCATCCTTCGAGTCGAAGTGGGCCGCTTCTAGCGAGAGTCAAGAAAACGGCTCGAGAGCCTCCTGGATCGATACATCGGATGCTGAGCGCAAGCTGTTTATCAATCAGGTCATTTCTCGTTTAAGAGACCGTGAGATTTCGGTCCGCATCGAAGCGTTGGAAATTCTTTGCTACGTAGTGACTGGCGTGTGGGGATGTACGGCCGGAAAGTCCGTCGATGACGATCAGGAAGATGCGGCTTCGCAGAGCGCGGCGAAAGACTCGACGCTTAAATCCCTTCAGCTCAGATGGATCGAGAACAACGTTAGCCTAGTCCACGACTGCTCGGGTATCCAGCCATTATTCGAGTGCTTATTTCAAGCATTTGAAAAGAATCGCAATTCGCCTAATACCGACTCCCACAGCCCAAGTCGCGAGAGTGCTAACATTTCATTCCTTGCTGCTTCGGAGCGGGAGGCAAATCTGGTACTCACGGCATTCTATGTGATTGTGGAAGCTGGCCGGCAGCAGGAGGCCCGCAATGAGAAGCATACACCTTTGCGAGATATTATCATGGATTTGAAGCCGAATCTCTTAGTTTTCCTGGTGGAAATTATCTCTAGGCTGCGATGGGATGACTCCGCCAATGTTCCGCTAACAAGAATTATCTTACTATTCTGGAAATCCTTGCTTCTTTTCTTCGGCGGCAGCGACAGTCTGAAGAAAGCAAAGGAAGAATTAGAGCCGGCCTTTGAGGAGAGGGACAAATCATCATCCGGAAGGACTCCGTTTCTTACCGCATCACCGCTTGACTACCATGTATTTCGGCAGGAGATCACGTCTAAATACCCCGCCTATAATCCACCGCCTCTTGTGGTTCCTTTAGAGTTGGAGAACAACTCAATTCTCCCTCCTCTCCCTCAGCATCCCAGCAGGGCAGCCTCTTCTAATGGACTGTTTTCTGGTGTTGGGCCGTCAGTTGCCGGCGCTAATGGCTCCATACTTCACCAGTCGGTTCATATTGCAACCCCGGCACCGTCGCCTCCACCATCACCCATAGGCCCGGGTGGAAAGGCGGGGAAGAAGCAGAATTACCAGACGAACCAGAACTTCCCCTTCATGTACCCGCCTCTTGATGACTCGAGCAACGATATCGGCGGCAAGGGCACCACGGAGCTTCAAGATGTGCTGGTAGGGAAAAGATGGGAAGGAAGCGACGTCCCAGCATCGATAATCGAGGCTGGAAAATTGTTTTCAACTCACGTTAAAATGACGAGAGCTATGCGGCAGCTATGGGAAGAGCGAGAGCGGTTCATGAAATTCGATCGTGGCTGGGACAACGAAGCTCCATTAGATGAAGGCATTGATACGGAGTTGACAGAGGACTTGCAAGATTTGAATCTACAGGAAAAGAAGAACAGGAGAGCTAGTCCTGACAGAGCTACCCAGAAAGAAACCGACAATGAAGATATCCAACGTCGCCTGGATGCGGTGGAGTCTTTTTATGTGAGCCCGTTCCCTCTACAACCTGGCAATCAAATGACTCACTGTATCGAACAGACACAAGCCCTAGTCCATCTACAGTCAATTACTATTGTGTTCTTAAAGATAATCCTCACCAATGTCAGTGCCGTTGTCAACCAGGCAAATGGACCGAACAATCAATCCATGAGGTATGTAGTCCGAAAGTCTCCTGCTTCTTACTCTTGAGTCTAATCCGAATCTTCAGCGAGGGCTATGGTTCAGTAAATGGGTACGTGCCTGGACATGGTAACATGGTCGACCTCAACTCAGATGCCGCTATTGACGAACTCGACAACCTTCGGCTACGCGAGATTACCGGGAAAGCCATATCGGGGTCCCTGTTACTTTTGGTAAAATGGTTCAAGAGATCCCGTAAGTCCAAGCCTGTCGTGAAAAAAAATGTATTGAGGTGCTGATAGAAGATCAGATATATTGAAGTTCGAGTATATGACTCAGTTGCTACTCGACTCTAACTACCTGCCTCTGATTCTGAAAATGTTTGCCCACCAGGATGTTGATCAGGCGGTGGCACAGAAAAACGACCGTGACGAACTGGGGTTAGTGCCATCTCAAATTCGCATTATTCGGACGCTTACTGATAGCGAACTAGATTCTTTCATTTCTGTCACCTACACTCAGATCAACCACCTCAGCAGACCGAGAATTCAGAGGGTGAGTCTAGCGAGGATGAGGCTGCACCGCCCCCGATTGCCCGACACCGACGGGACTCGGGGCCCGAAAGCAGTCCGATACGGGGGTCGTCCCTTGAAGAGCCCACACCGGACTACATGGAAGAAAGCCATCGCCCAGAGGTCGACGAATTGGGATATCCGACTGCACCTCCCCCCAAGGAGCCAATTACAGTCTTTTCCTTCCGCAATTTCTTCTCGGCCATCAACTACCTGCACGTTATGCAGAAAATCACGCGCGACAAGGCTCACCGGTGTTTGCTACTTGTTCAGTACAAATCCAGCACCATTCTTCGCAAGGGGCTCAAGATTCCCGTTTGCGGTTCTACACGCTGAAGCTATTCAAATCACAAGTCCCGTACTGTGGCCGCAAATGGCGCCAGAGCAACATGCGGGTGATTACCGCAATTTATCTTTACTGTAGGCCGGAGCTGCGGGATGATTGGCTGGCGGGATCCGATATTGACGCCGAGGTCGAGGAGGCGTTGCCCTTGGAGCAAGCCCTCCGGGGCATGACCCATTGGTGGCATCTGCGGCAGTATAAAGATGTCATGGGTGGCGAGGAGGGTACTTCTCTAATGGAAGAAGAACGCGACTTCTCCCGCGAGTTGGAGTCGATGGGATGGGGGTTTGCGGCCGACGACATCAATGGAGTCTGCGAGGACGAACTGATGGCTGGTGGCGGGCCTTTGCCAAACGGGACTGAGTGGGAAGGAGGCCCCAAGCAGGTGGAAGGGTGGTAGGCCTGCCTCTGTCTTATAGATCATGAACAAATATTCTTCATGAGAAGGTAGCATTATTTTATACCCGCAAGAGTTCAATGTTTTTCCTATACAACACCTGCGATCTGATTGGCTCCTGGTACTGATAACGATAAGCGCTTATCGATAACACAGACCACGTGACTGATTACTGCGGTAACTCTTTTTTTTTTTTTCCTCTCCTCATTCGGTCCTCGCAGAGTCTGCGCTTCAACCCCGGATTCCTTCCCCAACCACGGTCCTTTGCTGTGACCGCGTGCATCCAAAATGTCGTCGGACGAGATTGTCTGGCAGGTGATCAACCAGCAATTCTGCTCTTATAAACTCAAGTAAGTCTCTAATGGAAAGATCTGTCGGCGGATCCCAGCTCGGGAAACAAATGGGAAAACGAACATCAAAGAGCAGAAGTCAAAAGATTGGAAGAAATTTTTTTTTATCAAGGTTCTCGGAACAAAGCGCTAACCACGAAACCATTACAATCGCTACAGAACTACCAAGGAGCAAAATTTCTGCCGAAACGAATACAATGTCAGCGGTCTCTGCAACCGCCAGTCCTGCCCGCTGGCCAACTCCCGCTATGCTACGATCCGATCGGACCCCGAGACCGGCGCGATGTACCTGTACATGAAGACGGTGGAGCGATCACACATGCCCAACAAGTGGTGGGAGCGGGTGCGACTCTCGTCCAACTACGCCAAGGCGCTCGAGCAGGTCGACGAGCGCCTGATCTACTGGCCCAAGTTCCTGGTGCACAAGTGCAAGCAGCGACTCACGCGACTGACGCAGGTGGCCATTCGCATGCGGAAGCTGGCCCGGGAGGACGAGCGATTGGGCGAGACGGTGGTGCCGCGCTTGGCGCCCAAGATTCGACGGAGAGAAGAGGCCCGTGAGTGCAAGGCCGAGTCGGCGGCTAAGGTTGAGCGCGCGATCGAGCGCGAGCTGATCGAGCGTCTGCGTAGTGGTGCCTACGGGGACCGACCGCTTAACGTGGAGGAGGGGATCTGGAAGAGGGTCCTTCGGGGATTGGAGCGCTCGGGTGAGGGTGAGCGCGACGAGGATCTGGATGATGGGGAGGAGGTTGAGGATGAGGAAGAAGGTGTTGGAGAGGTGGAGTATGTCAGTGATTTGGATGACGAAGAAGAGGATCTGGAGGACATTGAGGATTGGCTGGGTGCTGGATCCGGAGACTCGAGCGATGACTATGACGACGACGAGGATGAGGACGAGGATAGCAACGAGGACAGTGAGCAGGAAGATGACAGTGCTCATAGCGAGGACGAAGCGAAGAAACCCAAGCCTGGGTTCAAGAGAAAGCGTCCTGCTCCTCAGGCCAAGCCTCGGAAGAAGGGACCCAAGGTGGAGATCGAGTACGAGACAGAGGGAGTGGGCAAGGAGAATGCGCTGGCATAATGGCCCGCAGGAAAAGGCCGCTGAACATACAAAAAAGCATTCTAGGACTGTTTCATGCACGGCGTTGTCTGGATTTCTCTTTGTTCTGTTCTGTTGATTTAATCAATTCTGCTCTGCTGCGATCGGGGGCATGTGCGGCCCTTGCATAATGTCTATAGATCTTGCAGATCCCACGGGAGTTAGAATCAAGCATTGACTTTATTATGATGAGCAACTTCAATAATTCCTGGACAGCCCTTAATTCCTGGAGGAGACACATGGAGGCACATGGAGGCACATTCTGGAATCTGGATCCTCTATACGGAGTCGCTTGTGACGCAGGCTCACGTGCGGCGGTGAAACACACGGCCGCCGCCGCCTCTTAATCAACTTGAATCACTTCATCCATCAGACAATCTCCCTCAAGTCCCTCGCCCTCAACAATTGCCCCTCAACCCCTTTTGTGGCCTCTACTCCCTGTACCCGCTTAGTTCAAAGGGATACCGTGTCCATTCAGTCTTCGTATCCTCGCCACCGCCAATATTTCCAGGGGTGTGGCCGCCGTTTCCCGCCACATTCCCACCCCTCCTGATCACCCCCCCGACTACTTCACTCTGTGAGTGACGCATCTTACGACCAAGCCCATCACCATGTTCTCCTCTCTGACGTCGTCGTCGGCACTGTCCAATCTGGGCACGCGGCTAAATTCTTTCCGACGCGCCATCACCCTGGGCGACGAGGCTGACGATCCCGATCACGAGGATTGCTCGCACATCTCGAATGTTCTCCGGGCTTATTATACCGAAAAGGGCCGGCCATACCCGTCCTGGCTCCCCCCCGACCCAAAGGCGCCGACGCCGTCGCCAGCCCGGGTCATTGCAACGACTCAGATCCAGCCGGGTGCGGGCGCGCCGGCCGCGTCGACCTATGGACGCAGTAGCGGTGGAGGACTAGGCGATTTGTGGGGAGACTCTGGTGCGGCGCAACCCCCAGCACCCCAGACAGCAAGTCTGCGACGAGGACGAGGTGGCGTGACCGGGCCCCCTCTGGCTACGGCAAATAGCGCACCTCCCGGGCCTATGGCGACGCCGCCGAGTCAGTCTCCCACGCCGCCGATGCTGCACCCGTCTGGGGCCCGACCCTTGCCCAGCCAACGAGCCGGGTCCTACCAGTCCATGTCGGGAGCGCAGCCCTTGGAACGCGCAGCATCGGCGCAGGAACGACTACGGGCCAGGTTGCATGGGGGCCGATCCCCTAGTCCCGGGCAAAATCCGAACAGTCAGCCCAACTCACCATACTACGCAGGGGGAGCGGATCCTAGTGCACGAAAACCGGTCGGGATGCCTCCTGGAAGAATGCGAGGGTAACATTGGTCAAGACTTAGACTAAACGGAAGGACGACAAGCGTGGACCAGGACGCTAAGGGAGGAAGAGAAGAAAAAAAAAATGTGGAGTGCGGAGGTGTGGAGAGGAGCGAAGGAGAGAGAAGTGCAGACTAAAGAGCCCGATGCCTGTTCTACTGGCCTACCACGCCAATCCATTATCCTATCAAATTCGCTAGTTTCCCCCCGAACATCACAAGTTGTCTCGAAACCTCGAACAGTCGCATTCGCATCCCACGTCGTCAGTGGAGCTTAAGCCTTCTGGGCGCCGCCTTAATGCGCGCCGCCGCGAATGAGCGTCTCGGTTTCGGGCCTCGATCCTTGGAAGGTCGAATATCACCGGAGACTCGCCGAAATTGTCCCGGAACCGGCGTTGTCGATTGTCGAACGTGGTTTTTGGTCCCGATGCACCTCGTGAGGGTTGGTCCCTCCCGGTGCCGACGGGGGTTTTTCTCCACGGGGAACAGAGAGAAAAGACGGAGTTGGGGTGGAGATCGGCATCGCGACTGACCCTCCTTGCTGCCAAGGCATTCTTCCCTCGTTTCTCATCCTCTCATTTTCTCGCTTTCTTACACTTCCCCCACGTCCTGTTGGCTTGCTTGGGCTAATGGTTGACATCCTGACGTCTGCGTTGCACAATGTTGCCCTTCCTTCTACCACCCCACCTGGAGTCCGGGGTATTTAAATTCTGTCTGGTTCCTTTGTAATTTTATTTTATTTCCATTTTTTCTTCTTTTCGATCTTCTCTTTTCCTCCGACCAGAGGCTCTCTTCCTCTTCCCTCTGCGACTGTCTCTCTTCTAGCTGGTTGACACCTCGGCCTGCCATCGAGGGCTTTTTCACTACTTCCCCCGGAGATTCGCCATGGGCTCCCTCAAAGATGTCGAGGCATCCCATGATGACCACAAGGAGCCTGCGGCTCTGGAGATGGATGACGTCTCCAAGGATCCCAAGGCGTCAGCGGAGTACAATGAAGCAGCTATGGACGCGGAGCTCCAGCAGCTGGAAGAGCAACTGCGTGAGTTGAAACAGCCTCGTTTCCAGGTGACGTTGTCCAACCCGGCCTTCTTCACCTATATCCTTGTCGCCTTTGCCTCCATGGGTGGATTGCTGTCGGGTCTGGATCAGTCCCTGATCAGTGGCGCCAACCTTTATATGCCCCGTGATCTGCATATGTCAGATAGCCAGAGCAGTCTGTCCAATGCCGGTATGCCGCTGGGTGCTGTCGCCGGTGCTCTCATCCTGTCGCCTGCCAACGAGTACTTGGGCCGTCGCATGGCCATTATCGTCTCCTGTATCCTGTACACAATCGGCGCTGCCCTGGAGGCAGGTGCCATCAACTTCGGCATGATGTTTGCCGGCCGGTTCATTCTGGGTATGGGTGTCGGGTTGGGGGCGGCACGGTCCCTGTCTATGTTGCCGAGTGTGGTATGTACCCTGATTTTGTTTAGCCCCAGGCCATGAGAATCAACTTGGTTGCTAACTCCTTCCTTCCCTTACAGTCCCCGGACGGATTCGTGGTAATCTCGTCTCCCTGTACCAGCTGAACATTGCCTTGGGAGAGGTTCTTGGCTATGCGGTGGCTGCTATCTTCGTCGACGTCAAGGGTAACTGGCGGTACATCCTCGGTTCCTCCTTGGTCTTCTCGACCATCCTTTTTGTGGGCATGCTGTTTCTTCCCGAAAGCCCGCGTTTCCTCATGCACAAGGGCAAACCGGTGGAAGCGTACGGCGTGTGGAAGCGCATTCGAGGCTTTGAAACGCTCGATGCTAAGGACGAATTCTTGGGCATGCGGCAGGCCGTCACGGCGGAGCGTGAGGAGCAGCAGAATACGAAGAAATATGCTTGGATGGATTTCTTCACCAACCCTCGAGCCCGCCGTGCCATGGTCTATGCCAACGCCATGGTCTTCCTGGGCCAGTTCACCGGTGTCAACGCCGTCATGTACTACATGGGCGTTCTCATGACCAAGATCGGTTTCGACGAGCGCACCAGTGTCTTCATGTCCCTAGTTGGCGGCGGCTCCTTGCTCATCGGTACCATCCCTGCCGTCATGTACATGGAGAAGTTCGGCCGTCGCTACTGGGCCAACGCCATGCTTCCGGGCTTCTTCATCGGCTTGGTCCTAGTCGGCGTCGGCTACACCATCAACTACGAGGAGCACCCCGCCGCCGCCGAGGGTGTCTATCTGACCGGTATCATTCTCTACATGGGCTTCTTCGGCTCCTACGCGTGTCTCACCTGGGTCATCCCCGCCGAGGTCTTCCCCACCTACCTGCGATCCTACGGCATGACTACCGCCGACGCTAACCTCTTCCTCTGCTCTTTCATCGTCACCTACAACTTCACCGCCATGATGAACTCCATGACTCGCATCGGCCTCACCCTGGGCTTCTACGGCGGTATCGCCGCCATCGGCTGGTTCTACCAGATCCTGTTCATGCCCGAGACGAAGAACAAGTCTCTGGAGGAGATCGACGAGCTGTTCTCGCGCCCGACGTCGTCTATTGTGCGCGAAAACGTCCAGAGCACGGCCATCATCATTCGCGATCTGTGCCATTTGCGTTTCAGGAAGGTGTTTACTCCCGGCGCCTAGGCCTTAGATTCTCTATCATTTTATGCCTCCCTCGACTATACCTACTGTTGGCTTTGTTACACTGCTGTGAAACCTAGTGCACTGGTACTGGGTGATTCCGACGCTGAAACACAAGTGGTGGGGGATGTTGAGTAATGGTGCCTTTTTTCATGATATTCACGATCCACATGCCTTATGTGACGTCACGTTCGTATGGAAGGGGAGGGAGAGAAAGGAAAATTATTAATTTCAATCCAATACAATATCTTCACCACTCGTACCTTTGCTATTTGCCATCTTACATTCTACTTCTCTATAAAGTCCGTCTCTAACGAACATTCTTAACGTAGCAGAGTAATTTAATGAATCTCACAAGAAGCCAAAGCTATAATCAAATACAAATGATGTTTCGACAGTTACTTAACAATAACGAAATAGTCTATATACCAAAGCAGCGGCAATGCTAAGCGACAAGATGAACAAAATATGAAAAAAGAAAGAGATAAGGAAAGTTGGCTATATGATGAACCCTCAACGTGAAGGGATAATACAGACACAGACGGAGGTTTAGTTGGAATGGCAGGACAAAAGCCAAAAGGTATAGAGAAAGAAAGGAAGAAAAAAAGGAATAACAATAGCATAGATAATGATGAATAGAACAAAAGAAACAATATAAAAAAAGGGGAATCAATTCGCTTCAATCCAAACACCCCCACCTTTCTCTGATAAATCAATCAAGATCATACATAATAAACGATAAGTTGTAGGGATTTCATTTAATTTCATTTTTTTTCTTTAACCGCGAACTTTCCGATAACTGGGAGGACTCCAGGATCGCTTGATCAGTTTCCCGGCCCAGACGGGAATGACAGACACGGCACATACGGCGCACACGCGCCAGACCCAGTCCACGGTGATGACGTACTCGAGATCGAAGTAGCTGCCGAGGAAGGGGACGCTGGCGGCGTAGAGGAGCGCAGTGCCCAGGATACAGAAGATCATGACCGGGTGCCAGGTTGTGATGGCGATGGCAACCATGAGAAGCTCGTTGATGACGAGCGCGGTGAAAGACACGCTGATGAGTCGGGCCCCGGAGATGGTGTCGAGGAGGATCTGAGAGAGACCTTGGATGACGGCCCCTTGGTAGACGGATACGAGGACCCAGGTGAAGAAAGAACGGTAGCTGAGGCTGCGGCCTGTCTTGAGTTCTTTGTATAATTCGGGGTAGAGGTTAGCCATGTGTTCATCTACGTCGCGGTCGAAAACGAGTGAGAAGACCGGTGCGTTGGTGTACACAGTGGCATAGCCGACCATAAGCCAGTTGATGAAGAGACCCTTGGGGTCAAAGTGGCTGGCAATGCTGTACATGGTTTGACAGGCACTGATGACGAGACCGCGATGCATGATGAACTGCGCCAATTTGGCGGATCGTTTGTACGAGTTGCGCCCATGCCAGACAAGAAGTTTGGTGAGGTGATGGAACTGCGTGATACTGAAATCAGCAGCCAGCGAGGCCTGACGTCCCTCTTTGCCGACAATACCGATTCCTACGTCAGCAGCTTGGATCATGGACACGTCGTTTCCACCATCTCCGATGCAGCAGACACGTTTCTTCGTATGATGTCGGATTAGATCGGCGACTTCAGCCTTCTGGGTTGGAGAGCACCGACAGGCAACGACAGCAGGGAGAAGCACAGCAACCGAGATGAACGCGGACCGGAACTGGCTGAGCATAAGTGCTAGTGACTCGCCATCGATGAGAAGACAGCAGTCGGTCTTGTTGCGCAAGAAGTCCAGTGTTTCCTGCGCAGTCGATTTATCCTTCATTTTGGCAACCGTGTGTATGTATTGACCCCGGGCAACCAATTTGGCAGAAATGGCCACGCATCGCGCCGTTTCTACCTTGTCTCCCGTCAACATCCAGATCTTAACCCCAGCGTTGCGAAGGAGCTCCAAAGAAGGCTTGACATCCTTTTGGAGGCGATCCTCGACGCCAGTCACCCCCAGGAGTTCTAGATCACGTTCTAGATACTCGCCAGTTACCTTGGCCATCCCTGCGTCTCGTCCCTGGAGAGCCAACGAGGCTTGTTTGTATTTGACACTGAATTCCTGATATTGTTGCGAAGATAGTCGTTTCCGCCCAACGACAAGGGTTCGTAGACCCTCTCGAGCCATGTTGGCAGTTTCCTCGTCAAGCCAGTCATTGGCCGCAACGATCGTCGACATGACGGTATCTGCACCCTTCTGGTAAAACCAGATTTCACTGTCCTGTTGGGGTGATTCTAGCACCTCATCATCTGTTTCAAATTGTACGATAATCCCCATCCGCTTGCTATCGGAGGTAAAAGGGAAGATATCGAGAATGCGCACGCGCACGACAACATGCCCCGTGTGTGTTGACTCCAGGACAATTGTTTGCCGGTCACGATATGATAGTTTCAGTCCAACCTCCTCAGTGTACCGGACAATGGCAATCTCATCAGGCGATGACGCTTGGTAACTCGTCGTCTTTACCCCGTCTTCCTCGTCCATGGTTGGAGTGACATTATGGCAGAGAGCAAGGGCTAACACGATATCTCGGACGCGCGAACCGATTTCTCTCCTTGTACGAGGAGCAGCAGCAGCGGCGGCAGCTCCAGCCTGAGCGCCAAAGACAGCCGAAGCGGTAGTAAGAGAAGAACCAGCAAAACTTTGCTTGACGTACGAGGCCACTTCTTCCATCGCGTCGTTTGCGTATGATACTGTCCCGACGTGTATCTTTTTCAGTTCCATATCTGCTTGGGTTAGCTGAATTGAAACACGGTTCGCAGAAGTAGACAGGTGGGCATACCGTTTTGCGTTAAGGTTCCAGTCTTGTCAGAGAGTAAGTACTCAATTCGACCAAGATCCTCCGGTATTGTACTCGTCCGCACTACCGTATCAGGAATGTCTTGATCTCGTTCAATAAAGCGGCCGTATACCGATTTTGCCATATCGAGATTGACCCGCAAGCTCATGGGAATGATTGTAGAGAATAGGATAAGATAGATCATGATAGCAACATACCACGCCTTGTCGTTGGTCGGTTCAAATCCTTCCAAAGCGACCAGAACGATGGACAGAGCGAGGGTAAGAATACATAGAATTTTAGTAAGGTTGTTGATCTCATACTCCAACAACCCTACTTTGGAGCGAGATGGAGATGTTGATAGAGCGGCTCGCGTCTGCGAGCCTGTGTAAATGATGGTGGCGTAGGTGATGGTGTTTGATGCGAGGACAGTGTTGGCCCATGCGGTGTTGTCGATGGTAAGGGGCGCAGAGTTGGCCTCGGAGCTTTCGTTTTCATAGTCCCTTCCATTGTCTGTCTTATCCACGTGAGGATCATAAAATCCGGACGGAGATCCCAATTCAAGGGTGCCGACAAAATCGTTGACCTGTTTGTCCGGCGCACTCGCGGTCACCTTGAGCCTCGGAAGGTCATTGAACGAGAGATTTTGCGAAAGGACCGAGGGGAGGCGTAGTTTCCAATCGGTCTCACCGTCGAGCTGGTCTGTTCGTATGAATGTGTCGCTGCCCGAGGAAATGCTTTCGTTATCTGCGGGGGCGCTCGAGCCAGGGCTTTGGCGGGCTGCAGAGGGGGACGACGACCCTTCTTCTGACTGGATGAGATCCGTCGATATCCTGGGGGTGGAGGTTTGATGAGCATTGCTGGAGTCATTGGACACACTTTTCAAGATCACAACGTCGGCAGGCAAACGCTGATTCTTGCGAATTTTCAGAACATCGCCGACCTTCAGATCACGAGATCGTTTGGTCATTTCCAACACATTTCCGGCGTTTGAGCGATCGAATGAGAGCACGGAGAAAGTCTCCGCATTCGCTTCCGCATCTCTCCTCCGTCGGCCGATATCATCCAAGGCTTCCTTCCCGAGAGAGATACAGACAACAAAGGCGAGCGGTGCGATGTAGGACGACATGTAACCGATCCGGAGTACAGGTATGATTTGCGACAAAGCGACTAGGAGAAAGTATATGTTGAAGAAGAAAGAGAATTCGTTGTAGAGGGTGCGCGGCAGGAAGCTCCACGGTGTATATTTTGCGTTGGAAACAATATTCGGCGGGTATTTCGATCGTTGGACCTGACCAACAAGGACCTCACGCGGGGGCTTCGGCTGCGAGGCATCGCCACCAGCGGTCATTCGACTGGCAGCATCGAATAGCATATTGGCTGCTTTGATGCCGGGGATCCGTAGTCGACTGCTCCTTTGCGACCCTCGCTCCACGCCTTCAAAAGATCGCGCTGAACTCCGCCTGCGTTCATTCAGCAACGGCGCATCGTCATCCGTATATTGGCGGGAACTGGCGTGGGACGTTCGCAGTCCATTGTCATCGCGGTTGTCGAGAAGCCCTTCCCTGTCCTCCGATCTTCTTGGGCCGCCCGAAGCTTGTCGCCATAGTCGATTTCCCACGCCCGTCCGTAGATTCCTCAGCGCTATTCCCGGACCTTGGCTTCTGTGTCTACCCAGCCCGTCCCGGGAAAGCCGAGGCGATCTATGAGGAGATGCATTACCGGGATCGAGTTCCTCGAGGTCCAAGTCGTCGTCGGAGCCGGAGTCTCCCAGAATACTCGACTGGTCGTGGGGTGTAGATAGTCGGGTGATGAAGGCATGATGAATGCAAGACAGGCGTTTGGCGGGGTAAGCCTCTCCCAAAAGAGTAACGACCGTTATGCTCCTGGCGTCAAGGACCGGTTCTCATTTCAGGGTAAGCTGCATCTAGAGGATCTCCGCAGGATCATTGTTGTCGGCGCAAGTTCGAAGGGGAAGGTCGTTGAGTTCCAAGAAAGGGCGCAGGGACGGAGGAGTGGTTGAGAAGAAGGCCAGATATTTGACTAAAATGCAAGCGAGACAGACTGTCGAG
Source organism: Aspergillus persii (assembly GCA_002215965.1). NCBI lineage: Eukaryota > Fungi > Ascomycota > Eurotiomycetes > Eurotiales > Aspergillaceae > Aspergillus > Aspergillus persii. The sequence goes on along the minus strand of NGZO01000008.1, from coordinate 2,090,278 downwards.
AAAGAGCAAGCAATGGCGGAAGATGGCGGCCTGGAATCACGCCCAGGTCGGACGTATCGACGGAGTACGGAGGAGCAGCGGTCACATGACGTGTCGCACGTGAAACGGCAGGCGCAGGTTGATTGAGCGCAATCAGGAGGATTCCGATGATTACCGGTACGGCTCTATGTACTCCGTACTACAGAGTGTCTAATAAGATGATCATATGTCATTTATTCGGTAATCCGTCCTTCGTGAAAGAAGTAACACGTGACCAACGGGATAGGTGGCACTTCGCCGGAGCCACGATGTTCCGCGCCGACGGATGACGGGCGCCTCTTCACTAGTTTCGCCGGATCGCGATCATCTCGAATCATCGACGCCAGCGAACTTGTTGGCCTGTCCTTTTCTGCTGTTCTGCTGTTCTTCTTCTCTCTCTCTTTTCCTCTCCCTTGTCCCTCGTCGCAAGGATCTTTTGCAAATGCGGTCATAATCTTTTAATCCTCCGATTCTTGTGATGTTTTCTTTTGGGACTCTTATTCTATATAATTAATTTCCCTTCCATGTCTCGTTAGGTAATCGAATCCTTGCCAGTCGCATCGGTCAGCAGGGTGAGTTGCCCCCGATCCAGGTCCGAATCTTTATTTTTCTTCTTCTTTTTTCTATGCTAATTGCCCTGGTTGTTGAAGATTCAATACTTCCCCGAACATGGCTCACATCGGTGAATCCGTCGCGTGGAATCCGGCCCTGAGACCGGACGATAACAATGATCTGGCGGCGTCGCACCCCGGCGCGGAGGTCTCCCCGAAAGATCCGACAGCAGAAATAGCCCCCGAGCAGCTAAACGCGCCTGCTACCCCCGAGATAATCGAGGCTTCGGTTGAACCTACATATCCCGAACCCACTCCGTCCATAGATCTGCCAGATACGAATACCCCAGAGACCACCGAGTCTGATACTTTCCCGCCTGTATTTGAAGATTCGAATCTGCCCGAACTACCGCAACCATCCCAGAGCAATGGTGACGAGTGGGTACCAACTCAAGCCGATCACAGTGAACCTGCCCAAATCCCGGAGGACGCCCTTCAAGAAGATGGCGTGAACAACCAGCAATCCGGAGTTGAAGATGTGCAGACTGCATTCCCCCAATCAGCCGACGACCCGTTCCGGACGATTGATCATAACCCTAATCCCTTCGCGGATGACGGTACCTCGCCTTGGCCCAATGAGCCGGAAACCCACGAGTTCCCTGCGAATATGAACGGGGATCTTGGTGGCGACGGCCGTGGCTTCTGGGAGAACCCATCGAACGATGATGCCGGGGATGACTTTTTCGATCAACTGAAGACGCAAACCAAACCGATCTACATACCGCCTGAAACCGAGTCTAGATATGAAGAGGGGGTTCCACTACTGGACGACTCCGTGCAATCTCCGACTGAGGAACCGGCGACGCAGCCAAGCCCGATGGACAACTTATTTGCTGGCGACGACGAGGACAAGGAGGAGGGTGCGTTCTTTGACGAGGTTCAGAAGTCCGAGCCCGGGGAAGAGCCATCTCAATCGTTGCACATCACCCGGAAGAGCACGACTCAAGTACTTGACTCTCTGGATGTCCCTCCCTATTCCCCGGCCAGCGACACGTCACCCACCGCTCAAGAGTTCAATAGCGTTTTGGCGGCCGCGGCTTCGGAGAACCACGCTGCACCGGAGGCCCCGGCCAAAAGTATATCGTCCGATGACGATTTGGCCGCTCGTTGGCAGGCTGAACTGTCGGACGAGCCGTTGGAGACTGAAAAAGCATCCGAAGAGGACCTGGCTGCACGGTGGCAAGCAGAATTGGACGATGACGACGATCTTCTTCTGGGAGATGAATTGGACGAGGGCGCTGTTGCCGCCCCTGGAGCAAACTCTCAAGACGTCAACGGAGTTGCCCAGGACGCTGCTCCGGCAGGCTTCGGAATCCCCTCTGAACCTCTACAAAATCGTGCGGCTCCCGGCATGCAGTCTTCCGCCTATACACCCCATCAGCCATCCACGTCGGACCTGCTGCACGGAATTCCGCCGCCAGTAGGGACCTACTTTGCACCCCAACCCCAATTGAGCTCGCCAGAGAGTAAAGCACCGAGCTTTGCGGAACGCTCTAAGGAGGGGTACAAGTCTCCCTACGATCTTCCCGACGACCTCGCTCGGCCTCGTAGGCCCGCAGCGAGTCATAAACCCGTCGTTGTCCCCGGAAGTAACGCACCACCACCGCCTGTCCGGAGCAGTAGTATGCCAATGCCTCCTCCCACAACCTCCGTTCTACCCACTCTTCCACTTGGAACATCGCCTGGTACGACTGCTGCTGCACCACCCAAGAACTTCTATGAAGAGCTGCCTTTGCCACCTCCAATGCCACGCTCAAGACCGACTACTGCAGGACGCTATACACCCGATGCCAATGCAACGACTGCTCCTCCACCTTCACAGCTGCCCCCGCCGCAAGGAAACCAATACGGCAATCTTTCTGCAGCCTTACAACAGCCTGACGTGGCCGGCCCTCAGCCTCACTTACAATCGCCGGAACGAGTCGAACCATATGCAAACCTGCTGGCCCCTGCCCCACCAAGCACGCAAGCCGTCCCCGGTGCTGCTTCGAGATACTCACCAAAGCCTCCTACGTTGAATGCCGGAGCTAGGCCAGCTCCATCGCCTCGATATTCTCCTGCGCCGCCTCAACCAACCGGCCCCCCTCCTCCTAAGAATCGCTATGCCTCTCAGCCGTCAAGTGGACCGGAGCCCTCAATTACCCTGCCTTTTCAACCACGCACATCAAGTCCTCTTGCTTATCACGAGAAGGTTTCATACCAGCCCAGGGAGGATCCAGCGAACGAAGCATCCATGGGACCAGCAACGAGCCATGCCTTCCCGAATGACCTACAGTCACCGACACAAGAGCAGGACGGCGCACACCAGGTCCCTCCTCAGTCCCAGACTTCGAGTCCCATCAAAATGGCCAGTCCTGAGCGCATCCCGTCAATATATCAACCCGTCTCCCCGCCTAGAAACCCTTACGCCCCGACCGGGTATACCAATGATCATTTGAAGGGACCAGCACCTCCAACCAGCAGCTTATCGTCCTCCGCACCCCCGGCCGGTGATTCCCCGTATGCGCCCCCTCGCAGATCGCAGACTCAGTCTCCTGGTCAGCAACTGGGTGGTCCAAGATTGTCGGTTCCCTCGATCGATCCTTTACAGCGCCCGGCCTCCGTGCATGGCTCTGGCTCCCCGACAAAGACCGCTAGTCCTTATGCACCTTCGCAAGTCTCTGTTCATAATCGTGTTTCTTCTCAGGCGCTCGAATTTATTGCTCCTGAAGATGAACAGCAGTATGATCACCTCGAACGCTGGAGAGGGGCCCCTATAGTTAATTTTGGATTCGGGGGCTCCATAACCACCTGCTTTCCCAAGCATGTACCTCGGTACACTGCTGGCCAGGCGACTCCGAAAATCAAATCGAGCCCGGGCGAGGTTAGAGTCCATCAATTCAATGACTGGCTGCCTGTTCAGGAAAGCATCGTGCAGCACCCAGGTCCTTTAAAGACCAAATCCAAGAAGAAGGACTTGCTTGCTTGGCTTTCTAGCAAGGTGGCGGCATTTGAGAACGAAGGAATCTCGGAATCAGCCCAAATACATCCCGACCCTTACAAGCGCCACGATGAGAAGATACTACTGTGGAAAATCGTCAAGGTCCTGGTGGAGCATGACGGAAACCTGGAGGGCTCGGCCGACGCCCAAAAGTCCTTGCGCAATATCATCTTCCCCCATTTGCAAAATGCCGAAGCTGAGCAGCAGAACTATGGAAATGGCTTCCCTACTTTCAGCACTCCATCGTCTATGGATGCATCGTCTCGACCCGATTCTGTTGACACCCAATCGCTAGAGAATCTTCGCAACAGTCTTTTGATGGGTGACCGAGAGAAGGCTGTGTGGACTGCAGTGGACCATCGGTTGTGGGGTCATGCCATGATAATAGCGTCGACACTGGATAAATCTGTTTGGAAACAAGTTACCCAGGAATTCGTGAGGCGGGAGGTGAGGTCTTCAACTAGCAGCACCGAACCGATTGCGGCACTTTATGAGATATTTGCCGGCAATGTCGAGGAGAGCATCGACGAACTTGTCCCACCATCAGCCCGAGCTGGACTGCAAATGGTTAGCAAAGTGGAGGGGCAAGGTAGTTCGAAAAATGCGCTTGATGGCCTGAATAGCTGGAAAGAGACTCTTGGTCTGGTGCTCAGCAACCGTAGTCCCGACGACCACCACGCCTTGTTGGCGCTGGGACGGTTGCTGCTATCCTATGGCCGAGTAGAGGCTGCTCACATATGCTTTATCTTTTCGAGAGCAGCTGTGTTCGGCGGGGCTGATGACCCACAAACAAGCGTTGTCTTGCTTGGTGCTGATCATCAACATCTCCCCTCCAATGTTCTGCGCGACGACGATTCTATCCTTCTTACGGAGGCCTATGAGTATGCCGTCTCGGTTCTTGCAGCGTCTCCCACGGCTGCGATGCCCCATCTACTGGCATACAAACTGATATATGCTTTCTCCCTCGCCGAACGTGGCCGCAAGACCGAGGCCCAGCAGTATTGTGATGGTATTGCGGCAACGCTCAAGGCTACCGCGAAGCCGTCCAGTTATCATCACCAACACCTATACTTTGGGGTGGATGAACTCTCGGCCCGCCTCAGACAGACAACGCACGAAGGAGGATCTTCATGGATATCCAAGCCGAGCATGGAGAAGGTATCCGGATCCATGTGGGCTAAGTTCAATAGTTTCGTCTCCGGCGAGGACAGCGACGCGGCTTCGACAGGCTCTGGAAAGGCCGGAGACTCGGATGTCGGGCCTTTCGCCAAGCTTGCTGGGACGCCAACCGTCAGTCGGTCACCTTCAATGTCAGACCTATATGGACCCTATGCTGCCGCAGCGCAGCCAATTCCCGCCAGCGGTCCATCGCGATACCAACCAGCCAACCAATATGCCCCAAATTCATCGCCGGAACACCTGCGTGGGAGGTCATCGCTTGACTCCCAAATGTCTTCGTCTTACGGATACCCGGTAGGCCGACGTGGTTCCCAGGAGCCCTCGACTCCCGTCGACAACAGTCTGTACCAAGGAGGGCCATTTTATAACTCGCCACCTGTCGCCGGCTACCAGGGGACGCCTCCGCAGACCTCCTACATGCCTCTGGCTCCTGTCGAGGAGGATTCGGTTCCTCAATCCTACACTGCACCAGTGCAAGGATCTCCCGTGAATGTCTCGTCTTACCAGCCAGCCGGGAACCTTCCCTTCGGTCCTTCTCTCACACAGCAACCGATTACAGAACCCGAGCCTAGCGGGGCTGGTTATATGCCACCAGGTGCTGGGGCTGGTTACGAGCCACCGTTCGCGGACAATAGCACGCATTTGATGCCCGAGCCTGCCGACGACACTCAAGGTGAACATACAATCCAGAAGAAAAAATCTTTTATGGATGATGACGAAGATGACGACATTGGAGCTCGTGCAGCTGCAGTCCAGAAGGCCGAGAAGGAGCGCAAGGATCGTGAAGCGGACGAAGCTTTTAGAAAGGCTGCCGAAGCCGACGGTAAGTACCCCTTTATGGTGCTATTGACTACATTCCGCTACTAACAAACACCTTTTACAGCCCAGAAACCTGCGCCCGCGAAGAAGTCGTGGTTCGGTGGATGGTTCGGGGGTGGTAAGAAGGAAGAAAACAACGCGGGCCCAGGACCTATTCGCGCCAAGCTCGGCGAGGAGAACTCATTCTACTACGACAAGGACTTGAAGAAATGGGTCAACAAGAAGGATCCCAATAGCGCCACGGTGACCCGTGGCGCCCCCCTCCGCCGAGGGGCCCGGCTCCTCCCAGCCGGACTGCGAGTGGCAGTAGTGTACCACCTCCTGCCGCCGGCACTCCTGGCTTAGACAGCCGACCTTCGTCGTCCGCCGGTCCTCCTCCGCCGTCATCAACCGGTAGTCCGGCACCCCCATTGCTTGGGGTTCCACCACCGATGCTCGGGGCGACTGCTCGTTCAGTCTCCACTGGCGCCGCCGTTCCCACTCCAGCAGGCAGCGTTGGATTGCCACCTCGTCCTGCTACTTCGCTGAGCAACGCTAGCTCAATCGATGACCTCCTCGGAGCCCCGCAGGCGCGTAAAGGTGCTGCCAAGGGTAAAAAGAAGGGCAGGTATGTCGACGTGATGGCTAAATGAGATGGTCAGGCCATTTCATTCTCATCCGGATCTTGAATCGAGTGCATAATGTCTCATGATTTCTCTTGTTTTTTTTGCACCTCACTCAAACATTTGCCATTTGCACATTGTCAAGCGCATCCGGACTTTTGATTCCGATTATAGAATTCTTGAAGCCTTTGCGCAAAAGTATTGCATATCGTGTTCTTTTCTGGAGGAACACGGTCTTTCTTCGAGTGTTCCTGCTTCCCTTTATTCTTCATGTACTCTATATGATTGCATTACATAATTTCCCCCTTGCGTTGCGTTGCTTTTTAGTTCCTTTGTCTGGACCACTTTGATTTTCATTTGGGACATGATTCTTGTGGATTCATCTGTTTTACGAAGCATGGTTTGAAATATGCGGACGGCTTAATATCACTATAATAATGTCATCATTGCCAGGTCTATTTTTTTTTTTTTTTTTTCATGACTTATTTACACATTAATCACTCAAGTTGACTGTAGATTCGTTGACATTCGTGAGATTGGCTGCGGCATTTCAACTGCCTCAAGACGCGTACGAATTGATATAGTACTGCGGAATATTAGTATCAGCGACGAGGCTCGAATGGTAGCCAAGAAAACATAGACATCCTCGACATACCGTTAGACATGAATCCTCCCCATTCCAGCTTCCAGGAAGGTATACGTAAAGAATCAAAGCCGTCTCATGAACAAAGCCTGACCGATAGAAAACACAAGCACAAGCAAGTTAGTATAAGTGATCCATTCCACAACACAAGTTCAAGTTTCCATCTGCACTTACAAGCAACCACCTTCGGACTCAGCCTCCCAACACTCAACACCCTCCCCCAATCCTTCCCATCAATCCTCACCTTCGCCCACCCGGCCTCGTCATCCCCCGCCATCGCGCGCATCCTCTCACTCGGCAACTGCTCGATCTCCGTCTGCGACAACTGGCTCGGATCCAGCGCCGGATTGACCAGATCCGTCCACACGCTCGAGATCCGCAACGCATCGGTCACGATCGCCAGCTTCAACGACCCGTGCATATTCGCCGACAGTTCTAGCTTCGCGGACGTGCCTGCCCCGCCTACTAGCCCCGCCGCCGATGCAGATGAAGATGAGGCCTTATTCCCCGTCGCCGTCTCCGTCGCCAGCCGCGTAAACCGCTCCGAGATACTCTTCAGCTGCGCTAGACTCGGCAGGATGATGTTCACGTCTGGGTCTCTGCATCGTGGCTCGTGAAGCCCGTCGACCGCTGTCTGGTGCAGGACTTTCACCGGCACTTCTTGCGTGATGACGGTTTCGCGCTCGCGTGGACCGGATAGTGCTTCTCCTACTGCTCCTCCTCCTCCTCCTCCTCCTCCTCCGCTGGCGGCGGGTCGCGTGGCATGGGCGCCGTCGTCAGAGGAGCCGATGCCGAGGGCGTTGGAGCCGTTGGTCCAGGAGGAGACGTGGATGGTGAGAGCGAGGAGAGGGACGGGGCCCTTCTTGGTGAGACGGATTTGGGCAGACGAGGCGGCGGTGGCGGAGCGGAGGGCGCGATGGAGAGCGCCGACGGGGACTTCGAGGTTGATGGTGCCGGAGTTGGATTCGAGGATGTATGTTTCGGGGTCGAAGATGGAGTCCTGTGGTTGTTAGTTGAGTGATTCTTCTAAAAAAAAAGAATGAACATAAGAGATGCATATAGTATATCGACATGTAAATTGTGCAACGCAACATACCACCGGCATCTGAGCCCACACTTGGGTTCCCTGATCAGGTATGATAGTGAACCGGACGACGCCGTCCTCTAATCGCATCCAGCATACTTTGCCCAGCGATGAAAGTGATGCGGTTAATTCTTTTTTGTCACCCCAAATGGGTTGGTACGAGGTTAGTGTGGTGATATCACTTTGTGGGGTTTGGTTCGGCGACGCGGTATGCCGCGTGCGAACACGCGCCGTGTAGATAGACGACGGGACTTACTGGAGAAAGTGGCTATATTGACTAGTTGGGTTCGAAACCGCATGTTGCGTCCGAGCTACGGGATAGAATAGATGACGATGCACTGCATGCAGGGCTGGGTTGAAGCCATGGAGACGCTGGATGGACTCGAATGCGCTTGGGAGAGTGGTCACATGATGGGCTAGGACGGATCGGGCAATATTGGGTACATACAGACAGAGGCTTACAGACTGTACGAGGGACCAGACAGTCACAACCATCCTCCTCGACATGAACATCGCACTGGAAAGGTACTGGCAATGTCGATTGAACCAGGAATGAGTGTACAGACTCACCCACAAAGCAAGTGAGGCTCCTGAAACAATTTACACTTGCATCCTCGCATTACTATCCGGGATTTGGAATACTGAACTCTCCGTGCATGAAGCATTGGCCTTGGTGGCTAGACTACGGTGGACTGAAGCTGAGGGTGCGACCCGAAGAGTGTACTCTTATCTACTCAGCAGCGTCCTCTGGGAATTCAACCAAGGATTTTAGATGGTTTGCCTTGATAGTAGGTAGGGGATGCAATGCGGTTGGGGCACTGTTTTGCGAGCTTCTGCTGAATACTACTTCTAGGCCAAGATGTTGTGGTCTCGTTTGGATTCTCAAGCAAGGCAGTTACTCCAGCTTTTGCAGAGTTGCGTCCGAGGAATGCTCGGTGCATGGGATATGAACGCAGCACAACCAGGAGTAAGGACTTTTCGCATCGAATTGCCTTTATCACCATGCCGGAGAAATGAACCGATCATCTGAGTTCAGGACCTACCAGTATCGGAAGTCAAAAAAAAACCCAAATGATGCCGAGACGCTCCAGCTAACCTTCGTCCTGTTCTTATTTTGGCGCCGGCAGTGCTCGGTCCAAACTCCAAAGGCAGTACACCTCATAGGCCAACAAGTCCCTTGCGCCTTGCGAGGGATTCCTTCAGAATGTGTGACGACCATTGGCCGGTGAAGGTTTCAGATTAGCCCTGTCGTACCCTGTCGAGATCGGTGTGGCACAAGCACAGGACAAAGAGGGATGTTGGCGGTAGGACAGCCTAAGCGCTTTGACGCTTACTATCCCTCGTTGCCGTGTTTATTCCGGGAACGACATGAATCAGGACGCAGAATCAAAATTAAAAATCAATAAAAAAAAAGTCAAACAACTCCCAAATAGCTGCGTGGGCTGGCTTCCTTCTGGTCCGGCAATCGCCATAGCGCTTCGAGACCGAATAAGGACCGAAAAAAATCAATAGTCACCACAACGCCAAACCCGTTCCAGACGTGACGGAAGACTAATTATGGAGCTCGCTCAGGCTCTCGAAGGAAGCTAAGGCAAGACACGGTGGATAACCCGGAAAGTCGCGGTTTTCCTCCACGGGGAGAACACGATCTTCCTTTGTGGATGGAGACGCGCATGTTAAGGTCAACGGTGACTTTGGTTCGGCTGCAAGGGATCAAGCCGATCCCAGATCAACATCCCACTCGCCAATGTACCGGAGCAATTCCAAGAATGGAGGGAAGCACAGGCAAACGACGGGTGGAGGACGAGCGAGTCTAGTCGCGGACCTCCCGGCGAACTGACAGGGGCTGCGGCGGGTCTTTTGCCCTGAAGACCGCAGAGGCCGATTGATTATGAAAATAACGACGAGGATTGCCGGGTGGATTCGAGATATTCTGGATTACCACCGGGGGAGGGAGTGAAACAAGAGCTCCGGCCTGGTGGCAGGCAGAGTGGACCATGCATGTCGCACCGAGGAATCCGGGCTGACAGATCTCGCGATATTGACACGGCTTGCAGGGCGAGATTCCCTCTGATTTAGGATGCATGATTCATTTACGCAGTTCAGGTGGCCTTCACACGTAGACGATTTGGGAATCGTTAGGGAAGATCCGGCTAGAAGAACGACGCATGTTCCGGTAAATTGGGTAAATTGGGTAAGATGCAGATGCAGGAAAATGAAATCCATGGAGCCATCCCATTGATTATTATTAAATTAAACAGAAAGACAGTGTAAGTAGGAAGAGGAAGTGGAAGTACTCCGTATAAGAATAGCGCAGCCCCTTTTACTCCGTCGCTCTCAAAGCGGCTCCACCACCTCCCGAGCGACTCTCCTGGAAATCCAATCCTCAGCAACTGCATCGCCTCTGTTTGTCTCGGCCTCTTCTTCTTCTTCTTCTTCTTCTTCTTCTTCATCCTGGTCTGGCCTGGTTTCCTGACTTCCAAGTTCCCAACTTCCCAACACACTCGTTCGGCCTTCTGCAGCCACCCAACTTTCTCTCCCAGCCATTCCTTCATTTGATTGTGTGATCTATCACTTCCCTCCCTCTCTCTACATCATTGAATTATTCCTGCCGCTCTCTTCCTCTCTCTGCGCCAGACATCCCTCTCTTCGTTGTCGCATTCCCTCTCTGGCCGTCTCACTCCATTGCCAACTTGCCAACTTGCCAACTCGCCAACTCGACAACACATCCGCCCCTCTGCGTTTGCGACTTCGCGTCCCCAGCATGCTCACTTTCCCGCGGTACTCTCTCCTTCCCATGTCTGATACCGCTGCTCGACCTCCGTCTCGCAAAACGCGTTATTGATCCAACCGCTCTCCTCTCCCTCTCTCTCGTGAGCTTATCTTTCCCTCCAGAAGGTGGCCGTTCGCATGTCCGAGATGGCCACCAGCCGCGTCAGCCCCGTTCGGCCGCCCGTTCGCCTGACGCCCCTGGATGCTCCGGTGCATCCCATCCCACGAACGCCCTCTCCCAACCGACGCGCCATTCCGAATTACCAATCGACCGATCCCCTACTTCGAAACCTGTCTCCCGAATCCACCCTGAAGGCCCTCTCCTCAACCGACGCCGTCCCCACGAACGAACAGGCCGCCCACGACATTCTCTCCAAAAGCATCTCCCAGGTGTCTCCGGCGGAACGAGCTCTCGGCATCCGTGCAGCTATCGCGGCGCAGAACCTGAGTCTCTGGTACAAGGAGGTTCAGACGTGGGACTGGCCCAAACGCACCGATGTGCATCTGGGGAAGGGGTTCGTCCCCCCTCGCCCCCCGCGCCCTCCGGCCGAGCCGGAGTATTATGGCGGCCTACCCGCCGCCATCGTGGTGCAGCATGAAAAGCGGATCGAGGAGATTCGGGACGGCATGGAGGAGTTGGACGTCGACGAGCTCAAAGAGCATGTGTTGAATGCCCACATTCCATCGCGGTCTCGGCCTTCGTCATCCAATAGCGCCATGTCCGTGCCCCCGCCCCTCAGTTATAACCAGCTGAGCGACTTCACCGCGGTCATCACGGCCACCATCCTGCGCGCCCTGCCTCTTCTGTCCCGCCTGAACAGTCTGTTGTCCACCTGGGATGTCCGGCTCCTGGTCCTTCGCCAGGTCTCCGGTTTGCTTCGCAGCTTGTCCCTTGCTCGTTCGGAGCTCGACGCCGCTCTGTCGTTGCTCAAATCGCCCGAAATCCCCTCCGAAACCGATGCTCTATACTCCAGGACTAACTACCATGCCAAACGCGCCCAGTTGGAGGCTACCGTTCTCTCTGCCGGCCGTAGGATGGATCGGATGCTCGATGCGCTGGAGGGCCGCGAGGACTCCTTACCCGAAGACTGGATCGACGATCTGGAAGCCATCGAGTCGGGTTTCGGCTCTTGGGTGATGGAAGCCGAGCAGCGCACCGTCGCAAACGAATGGCAGCGCACGATGCAGGCTAAGAACAAAGACGCGCAAGTAACGCCGCTATCGGACAGTTCGAACCCGGAGCCTGTCCCTAGCCAACCGGAGCCTATCTGCACCACTGGACGGTCTCTGCCAATGGAGACCATCCAGGAAGAGCCTGGCAGTCCCCTCGGATCCGTCTCTTCCCATGCCAACAAAGACGACCGGTTTCCTTCCATGCCACAAATTGACGAAGTACTTCCAGCCGCTTCCGACGCTCGTGAAAGAGCACCATTGGCTCATGAAGATTCGTCTCTCGCTTCAGAATCGGTCTCTAACCAAACCCCGGAAGACCAGGCAGCCAGATCTTCGAAGACGCCAGAGGAACCTCATAGTGAGTCTTCTGAGAAAGATCCGATCGTCTCTACTGTACAGACCCAGGTCCCGGACTCTCCAGCCGATACCGAAATACCGGAAGAACCTTCTCGTGCTCCTGAAACAACAGAGATATCGCCTTTGAAAGAAGAGGAGACAGGATTGCCTTCTGAGGACGTGCGCAAAGAAAGAAGCGCCTCCCAGAGTGGTGCCGACCCGAAGGAGTCTGATGGGCCGGAGAAGAATGCCGTCGTGGCAGAACACTCCGCGTCTCCATATGATGCTTCTCCAAATTCTACGCGACTTTCTGGATCACATCAGCCACCCAACGGCTCGACAATGCAGGAGGATGAAAATCCCACCCTGCCGACCCGAGACAGCGTGGCTGAAGATCCGCTTGCTTCAAACCAGGGACTCAAATTAATCAAGCCTAATGTCTTGAAGAGTCCTCTCGATCAATCTTCTCCTTCAATCGAACCCGAGCAGACCGCTTCACCACGCCCTCCGACCCAGCGATCTCCCTCCCGGACACCCGATTCAGTGGTGGCCAACCGTGCTCCCTTGACTTTGTCTCGGTCCGCCAGCCCTAAACCGATGCCTGCAGGGCCTTCTTCACAGCCAGACGATGACGAAAACATCGCGACACATGAACGTGACGATCGCTCGCCCAAGCAACCTTTGGAGAGCCCTATCAAACTCTCCAAGACCCGACCCGGGCGTTTGGACCTTAGCAAAGACAAAGTGCAACATCCTGGTCGACGAGAATCTAACGTTTCCGCCGGCTCCTTTTCTGAGACTGACTACCCATCACTCATTTCGAGTCCCGAAATCCGTGAACCACGAACCGGCTCGTCCAACGGAACACCTCGTTTTCTCGAGACCCCTCCTCAGTTTCAACCTTCATTATCGCGCGCCTGGTCCCATGCCTTCCAACAATGAACATACGCTGCGAGAAGACCATCTATTTCGTCTAGCTAGCGCGAAGGCATCCCCTCGCTTAGCCGTCAATCACAACCGTAACCTGAGTCTTCCCTTGCAACGGTTTATTAACGAGAGACTGGAATTGGACTTTTCAAACGAGCCTGCAGTCGATGTTGATAATGCGGGGGCTCATACGCCTAGAACTGCTAGTCCCCCTCCCACTGCAGCCCCTGGAAATGAACGGCCAGCAATGCTAGGACGGTCGCGCAAGCCTGAACCCAAGAATGCAAGCCGTGTTTCCGGCCGTCAATCCGCACATTCTCGTGGCGAGAGTTCTACGCCAGAGCCGACGGCACCTATGGGGAAACCCCTGAAGACCCGGGAACAGAACAAGAAGGTTATCAGGAGCAGCTCGAATCAAAAAGCTATGGGCATAGAACCTGTCCCGCATCATACTACAACCCGGCTGAAGAAGCGGTTGACTGCACATCCTAGTCTTGAAAGCATCGGAGCTTACAAGTCAAATCCACTCGTTGAAAAGGCCTCGACGGGCTCCAAGCCTGGATCTCGATCGTCCACTCCGAACAGTCAACTTCGGAAACCAAAGGACCACTTGGATGAGAAAATCAGCTCCATTCTTACGAACCTTCCAACGCGCATTCATCTGATGTCGGCGGAGGACCGTGAAGCTGATGATACCGACATTATGTCGTCTCTGCCTTTGAAAGCAAGGGAGCGTTTTCGCTCTGTATCCCCACAAGGCACTGCATCGCGCACTGGCACGCCCACTCCATCCCTAACTCTGACTCCGGCACCTTCTCGGAGAAGGTATTCTCATGCACATGCTCCGGAGGAAAGCTCCGTGAAGCTATACCATCTGCATCGAGGAGGGAAGTCTGCTCCGACTAAGCTTTTTGTTCGCTCAGTCGGAGAACACGGAGAGCGTGTGATGGTACGAGTCGGAGGTGGATGGGCTGACCTGGCTGAATACTTGAGAGAATACGCTATACACCATGGACGTCGACATGTCTGTGAAACGCCGCGCGTTGAGGTCCAGGGGCTCTCATCTCGTGATTCCACTCCAAGCTACTCGCCGCCCGGCAGCCGATTGACACCGACTGGCAACGGACGAACCACGCCATCTCGACCACTGTCTGTCATGAGTAATAGGCCGTCGTCGTCGCTGGCGGTTCGCAAAACACGACGGGCTTCGAATGTATCTGATATGGCCGACTTCAGGTCAGTCAGTGCTGGCGAGGCATTCAACGTCTCGGTATCCCCCAAGTCTATTGTTTCCTCCCGTAGAAGACTGTCGGCGTCTTCGAACACCTCTCTTGGCGCAACGTCCAGCATGAGTGATGTGCGACACGGGTCGTCTCCGTCCACCACCGTAGGTGGCAGCTCTCACTCTATTCCGCTTGGACTCGCCGGGCCCAAACCTCGGTCTCGACACGTCTCCATGACGCCCGAGAGTGAAGCCTGGGTGGAAGATGTCCTTGGACAAGCCCGGCGAAGCTCGTCCTTACGGCCAACATACGGACTACCGCCCAAGAACAAGAACAAATTGAACCCAAGCCCTTGTCGCTGCCCAAGTCAAGAAGTATTAGTGATCTTGGCAAAGCCGGCTCTAGCAAGCGGGTTGCGCTCCGCGGGCTCGGAAGCCGGTGATAGAAAGCCTATCATTGCGTTATTTCCCCTTTTTCATCATTTCCTCGATTAATTTTCTTCTTTACTCCATTTACCATCTTGTTTTGTTTTGGTTTTTTTTTTTTTTTTTTTTTTGCGATTTGTATTAGCGTTCTGCCGTCCGTCTCGGGATTCTTCGTTCCATCTCCTCGAGACATGGAGGATATCAAAAGCGTTGGCATATTTCATTTTGCATGGGTCTGGGTATCTTTTGCACTTACAGGGAGTTTTTCTTCTCAGTTCCGGCTCTTCTGCACCGGCTCTCATTCTTCTTTCCACCTTACCATCCTGCTCTTCTAGCGCACATCAGCGAGCATCTTTGTCTCATTTTTCAACTTCTTTTGCATATATTCTTCTTTCGGCATTTTTGTTTGTCCTTCATCTTCTTCCCTCATCCCTTTGCAGATACTAGTTAGATACCCTCCATCTAAGGTTCATAGGCCGTCGGTTCTTGTTGTTTTTGATTTGTTTGGGTCGTTCTGCCTCTCTATGCATGCATACACACTTGGCTTGTCTTTTGTAAGAGAGAGAATACATATACATAATAGAACTCAGAATTTGTGGGTTGATAAAATATTGTAAACATAAACATATTCTATCTAAATGTTTATCTTGGGATAATGTCAAGCTTTTGTTCTCACGCTTGATCCCCAGTTAACTCGTCTAGTTTGATTTACGGAGCAAAGAAGGAAGAAAAAAGGGAGTAAGGAACAGTGATTTAAGGATTCCAAAAAAAAGCTACATTGTATAATGCGATAAAAAAAAACAGCATAAAAGAGAAAAGGAAACCCCGCGCTGAAAAAAAAAAACGCCAGTCCGTCCGTCCGTCCGTGTCGTCAAAATTGATCGATAGAAGCACATCCACTCCAAAGACAAAGCCAAAACCCACCCTCTCAAAGCCTTACGAACAGAGATATACACCAAATTACGGAAGCACATTCGTTCTAGAACCGACAGTGCAAACCCAAGCCATCATCTAGGAACGGAACAAAGCAAAGAAAACGCGCAAAGTCTACGACGAATCCGGACTACGTCCTGATTGACTTTGCTCCGGCTCTGCGTGCTGTTTCCAGTAGATGGTCTTGTTGAAAAGATCTCTCAATTCCGGGGAGATGACTTGGGGTTCTGGGCTGGAGGATCCTTGGGATGATGAGGGTGGTTGGTGGAAGCTGCGGCCGGTATTGACGGCGCTGCTGAAGCCGGCGTTTGCGGCGGAGCTCTGAGGGGATTTGCCCTTGCTGGGATCGGTGGAGTCTTGGATAGGTCGTCTTTGATGCGCGGAGGGAGCAGGGAAATTGTTCTTCTTGTCTATTGCTTGGACGGCGCGGTCGAAGCGACGGAAGAGAGATTCGGCGCGGGTGAGGATCGGAAGGAGATCCATTGTGTTGGAGAGTTCGTTGACTTTGAAGGTTGTAAGTATTTGATCGGTCAAGTGATGTTATGCTCACGGGAAACTTACTGTATTTGAGGACTTCGTCAAAGTGCTTCAGGTGATCCATGATCACGTCCCGGTGTTTCTCGAGAATGGCGAGAGCAATAAATAGATGGAAGTTGCTGGTCAAGTAGTCGGTCCAGAGAGTTTCCCAGAGACGAAGAACATCGGCCCATTCGAATTCACGCTTGTACCAAACTAAGAGCATCCGGAAGAAGAAGAAAAAGTTGGTGCTATCGGCGGATTGTAGGTGAAGGTAGAGCTGGGGATCCAGCAATTGGAGGAGATGATCCAAAGTGAGAAGCTGTAGGCGCATGCCGGACTGATCGCGGAGGAAGTTTCGCTCCTATATGGGAGTTAGCATCATCGCGCCAGGTATAGATCCTGAGAAAGCTTACCATTCGATCCATGAAACCAACAAAAGCCCAAAACGCAACTGCATCGTCCTGCATGACAGCGTAGATCGGAGCAAGTAGATCACTCATCCCTTGCACATAACCTAAGTCGGGGTTGTACTCGTTGTATGTCAATAGCATGTCCTTCATTTGTTCTAGATGCACGTTGGTGCCAGTATCAGCAAATGGCGAGTCCGGGTCTGGATGAGGAATGTCCTCTCCAGCAAAAAGAGGAATTGTGCGATCTGTACGATGGACATCTTTTTCTATAAAGAGTTCACGTCCTATTAGTATGAAGCTCAATCATCGCGCACAAGAAACGTAAAGCATACCTATGCGGTTTCTCTGCTCCTTCCACCACTCGTACTCCTCTTCGGTAGAGGACCCCTCAATCATCCTCTCCCACCAAGCCCCCTTCAATCGAATATATTCATCACGCTTCGAGTTCATCAATGCCTGACGATCTTCACGGGAGCTATCCCATGGGTAGACCCCTAGAAGGAACAGCCATGCCTCTTTCCGGACACCGTCGTTTGGATCGAGACCGCCGTGGAAAATCCTCTCCTTCACTTCCTCGACTGTAACCTGCAGTCTACCGGTGCTCGGGTCAAAGCATCCTTCCCACTCTTTGAGCGCCAATGTCTTGCGTCGTTCCTGAATGGCCATGGTCCCGGTCTCGAGTTCCAGAATTTCGAAGTCCCCAACCGAGCTGTTTTCCATCTCTAGAACATCCCGAGCCGTCCAGATCCGCTGATTCTTCTCTTTTTCACTCTGTTCAGAGATGCTCATCGCCCACCGGGCCAGATACAGCCTAGCGCTATCGAATTCATCCTGCAGTGTCTGAATCTCAGGCGTTCGCATCAGCCGGCGCATCTGAGGGGTATGCGTGGGCTGTCAGCTATCTCGTTCGCTGTGCGCCTCGTAAACGTGGTAATTTTGCTGAGTGATTCAAGGACCTTCCATCGCGTTTCTTTGAGAGCCTTTGTGATCGGGTCCATGACTGCATCCTGTTGTCTGCTTCCACCCGGTTGAGCCGAGCTCTCCGCCGGGTTCAGGGATCGCTGCGTTTGCAAACCATCTGCCGACAAGGGGCGACCAAAGGACATTTGATCCTCATCCGAGGGGTTGATGAGATACACGCTGTGGTCGACCGCGGAACGCTGGACATCGGCATAGTTTCGTAGCCACCGTAAGACCTCGTCGCCACCCCAGAACACACCGCCAGCCTCGTCAAAGGGATCAAATGTTTCCCTAGTTCTCTTCTTCTTTTGCAATATCGTCGATTCGCATTCAGTGTCATGGAAAAAAAGGGCGGGGAAGCTATCGCCGGCTCGCGTGTTGATCACTAGGCTTCCAAACCACCACCCTATGCTAGGCGGTCGCACAAGCAGGGAGTATATCTCAGATAGCGGTACAGCAAATGCATAGAGGCCGATGGGATCCCGATATGAAGTTGTCGCTGGTAGCGGAGGCACTAGGTACTTTTGCTTCGGAGCAGAGGAGTCATCGGCGAGGTCGACCTTGACATAGGTTTCGTAGGCGTCGCCGAGCGAAGATTCCGGGACCCAGGCGAGGAGATAAGAGGAGCCTTCGCCATTTCTGGACGAGGCTGCGGTGTCCGAATGCGCCGGCTTTTGTTGAATGAGAGCAATGAAGCCAGGGATGTTGTCTCTGGAGGAAGGAGTGGGGTGAACGTAGACCTGCGGGGGGTGCGCAAAGGCATTAGTTGCTGGGGAATTCCAATAGAAAGATCAAACCACTTACTTTACTCTTGGAGAACAAGAGCTTCACACCTTTCCGCGAGGCGGCATGTGAGATGGTATTGTAATCGTTCTCTTCGTCGTCGCTGACGTCGTAGAAGGACGCGGTCGGCGACGGAGGCGACGGCGGAGGGGTGTATTTGACGCCGGATCCTGCCATATTGCTTTGATGGACGGAGACACAAAGAAGCCTGAGTCAGGAAAGCCAACCGACGTGGCTCATTCTTTCCGGCCAGATGAAGGAAGGATGGATGGAAGAAGACGAGCGAGGATCACGACGTAATCGAGGGGTCCACCTGATCGCCGAACATGTGATCTCCGATCGCGATAACAGAATCAATTGGCCTCAGCAGGGATTCCCCTCGCTTCTTTCCACTTGTACTCCGGAGTATATTGGATGATCTCAAGATACCATCCAGGCAAATCGCCAGGGGGATTCCAGAACGTGGTTTGAGGTTTCTGGGCTGTTCTTCGCAGGCGTCGTGCATCGCCACCGGTCGTCATGGCGAACAGGCAACAACAATACTCCATCAGTATTCCATATTCCATATTCCATATTCCATATTGTGGCAAATATCACTGCCTAGCTATCCTTGCGATTGCTCCTTTGCTAGTTTATACGGGATATACGGGAAGCCTCCGCCAGCCTTCCATGCCGTTTCCAGAAGCCAGACCGTGCATTGGCATCCTATGACTGATCGCTCGAGCGTTGCTCCTCTTGTCCTTCTCTCTGGACAATGATTGCTCGGATCCTGGGTTAATAACCCAACCAGCTCGACTGGGGTTGTGGGTTACATCGAGGTCGCCTGTCAAGGCATTGGTGCAGACTCCTGCTGCAACACATCCCCTTTGACACATCATCTTGCCGGTCATTCGTCAGAAATTCAAGGCATTAGATAAATGATCAACTCCCCTCTCCGGATCTGATAGCCTGTTCAGGCAAATCTACGCTTATCCAATGGAGGCGTGACAACGACTTGATCGACCTGGTGTAGTCGCCCTTCATATAGGGTCGACAGCCTGCCTCCGCTGTCTCCAGGTGTTAGATTCGAAGAACACGCTATCCTCCTCAAGCTGTGAGTATAGGTTGCCCGCTATGACGGAGCTCGCTCGTACTCTGCCAGCATCCTGGTACCGCAGTTCTTCGCTCTATCAACTGGAGCGCCGGGCTGTCTTCTTCAAGGTATGCACATCTTCTCTCAAGGGAGGGAGCAAAAGACAGAGCGCAAAAGACAGAAGACGGATGTCTGACTCGTACAGTCCTGGTATCTACTTGGGCCGGTCACTCGATTCCAAAATGTCGGAGAAACTGTCGAGTACGAAGTAGCTCAGCAGCCCATTTTGGCCTCTCGCGTCTCCGGGGACACTGCTTTCCCTGCAGCAGACGAGATCCAGGTTGTTTGTGCGGATACCGTAAGTGCTTTCTGATGGAAATCCAGCAACATGCTTCGTCCCCTAGCTACGTCGTCCGTATAGCATCTAGCCTGATGCTAGAGTAGGAACGGCCTCTACGCTGCCATGTCACCCCAACGGGACTTGTATTTGCAACATTATCAGACGAGGCACCGAGCTTCCAAGAGTATTTCCCCAACCTGGAACCACTCCTGCAGAGAGTGGACTTCACTCAACGGCCTTACCGACGCAGCATCAAATATGAAGGACACTTTAATTGGAAGACAATGTAAGAGCCACTCATCAGGGGTATCAAAGCAGTAGTTTTGACATGACTGTAATTCCAGGGTCGATGGCTACCAAGAATGCTTGCACTGCCAATATACGCATCCGTCATTCTCTGTCTACTATCCACCCACTTTCTACACAGTCCACAACCATCAGAACTTCTCACAGCATATCGCAGATCCCAACAAACCGGACGATGGGTTGTTTCTCTACTTCTTCCCAAACTGCACCCTGAATGTATATGGGGGAGGCATGTCCTCATTCCGGGTGTGTCCAACGGATGACCCAAGCGTCACCAGGATGGAGTTCGACTATTACCACGTGGAATCTGGGGATAAGTTTGAGGAGTATTTCAAATTCGTCCGACAGGTGGCCATGGAGGACTACGAGCTCTGCGAAAGAGCGCAACATAATCTCGAAAAGGGAGTGTATAGCGAAGGGATCTTGAATCCGGAGAAAGAGAACGGTGTTTCCTGTGAGTTAACCCGGCAGTTTCTGTTCTTATGCTCATCTTCACGCGTGGCTAATGGGTCGTAGACTATCAAAATCGGGTCTTCGATTTGGTCTGCCTGCAACATGCTGCAGATAGACTGCGAGAAGAGCCGTCCGGACTCAAAGTTGAAGGTCAAGACAAGAGACCGGAGCATGTCGAAGCTGCTGCATGAGCTAAGCCATGTCATATCAGAATTAAGTTTTTAGCAACGAACATGGGAATCAGAACAGAAACAACGATGTCGTTACAGGATAGCGACCATTCTTATTTGAATAGCCCTGTGAATCTGTGAATCCACCCACACAAGAGCCTTATTCTGTAGAAACGCAATCTCCTACTCTGTAGACACAAAGGATCCGAAGAGAGCAGCCAAGCGACGCCGTACATCCGACGTGCCACAGGGCTCTTAAATGAATGGCACGTAGACCCTGGAAATCTCCTCCCAATCCGGCAACAATATGAGAAGCCCGTTTCATTTGCTGCGAGGACCGCAACGTAGTGGATCGCAGCTCAGACGAGCATGCACACTGGCCGAGAGACCGAACGCACGAGCTGCTGATCAAGGCTGAAACCGTGCACGGTTTCCCTTAAAGCTTCGACCGTTTCCGTTTCCCTGGGTGGAAAAATAGAACTAGGTCACTCCTAGGACTTTCCCTTTTCCCCGATCTCCGTCATGGACTCCCTGATCTCCGTGGTCCCCGTAGCACCGACCTCCGTGCTGGTAGCGTGTCTGGCCGGATTCATTTTCCTATATCGGGCCTGGCCACATTTGTCGATCCGCAACATTAAGCAGCCTGGCTCTAAGCCTTTCGATACAGCTGTAGCCGCAGCTGCAGACTCCGCGGGGGATCTTGACGACGTAGGTGTCGTATCCAAGGAGTCGGAGTTCCCTGCCGACTGGTGGACAGGGAAGGAGACATATGAGCTGGAGAGACGTGCGCTGTTCAGCAAAGTAAGCAAAGCTTAGCCTCACAGCGCCCAATAACAACTATAGGACTTGTTCCTCAATGCCGTACCTCCCTTACTAACCTTCCCAGTCATGGATCTGCCTTTCCCATCGCAGCCGATTCGCCAAACCCGGAGACTACAAGTCCTTCCAGGTCGCCGGGTTTCCAATCTTCCTAGTCCACGGGAAAGACGGCGTAGTGCGGGCGTTCCATAATGTCTGTCGCCACCGAGCATATACAGTCATTGAGAAGGAGAGCGGATCGTCGCCGGTCCTCCTCTGTCGATATCACGGGTGGAGTTACAACACGCTGGGGAACCTCATCAAGGCGCCGCATTTCGACCACGTTCCTGGGTTCCAGAAATCCCAGAATAGCCTTTTTGAGATACATACCGTTACAAGCGACGACGGCTTTCTGTTCGTGAATTTCGATGCTAGTCCGACGGTGTCTCTGCCGGATACTCGCGCTTTGGATGTCTTTGGGCAGAGAAACGGTCTTCAGGACCCCTGTAGATGGGTAACAGGACAGACGTTCGACGGCGAGTTTAATTGGAAAATGGGCGGTTGGTTTAAACTCCTCTTGCTGATATGTTGTCTATGTCTATCGCTCTAACCTCACCCAGTGACACTCGACGGGTTTCTTAATACCGCCAATCTAGAGCGCGAGCTTCGAAAACAAGGCGCCATCCCACTGATGGCACACATCGCGCGATTATTTCAGAGATCCTCAGAGGATCACCGTGTCTTTCCAATCACCTCCGTCCACACCATCCAAGGCACGGGGTGCTGGTATTCGCTCCATGTCCTTCCGGTCTCGGAGTCCCGGACGGCCATTCGATATGATCTGTTCCGCAACAAGACAACTTCCATTTCTAGCGCAGTCTCTGAGGTGCTTGGACATCTAGTGACTGGGAGGATCCGGGAATTAGAAACTCATTATCGGTCCTGTATTTCCGAGGGCGGGTATGTTGGCTCCAATCTTTGGATGTTGGCTGGAATATACCATGCCCTCCAAACGCTAACGGTACCAATTTTTACTAGAAGCTTCGCCTCCATGAAGGCCTATTCCAAATCAGGTACACTCTAGGACAATGTTCAAGGTTATAAAAAACATTCATCTGACATAAGTATCCGAACAGACACCCAGAAACAGATTCTTGACCGCCTGGAATCGCACACCAAACTGGAGAAACTACAAGGCAGCGAGATCTACCCAACAACTCGGAAGCCCCGAGAGAACTTGAGATTCCAGCAGGCAGAGCAACGTACGTTTGAAGCGTTGTCCTCGGAACCAGACGGACAGTAACTAATCTGATGTATGTCTACAGTGTGCAAAGAACTAGACTGCCAGAGCGATTTGAAGCGGGAAGAACTTTCTTGGTGAGGATATGGCATTCTCGACAGGTTAATCTTCTATATTAACCCCAAGGGTGGAAAGGGATGGAGAAGGAAGAAGAAGAAGAAGCGACACAAGGCCGTCCCCTGCTGGCTTGGCACGTTTCTGAAATCTGGTCAATTCGGGTTCTCGTTTAGTTTAATAAAGGGCCACATGGCATTTAAGTTTGTGCAGAAGAATTCATCTCTCGTTACGTTCACATACCTCATCTATTATCCCTTCGTTTGAACAAGTCCACTACTTGAGTCAACTCCCAGGCCGCTGAGCGTTGACTGAGTCGTGTAGACCTGCCTCTTTCTCGCATCTCCACCGCCAGATCGGCAAACCCGAGCTGAAGATCCACCGTTGAAACCTTCGGCGTCCTGCCTCGTGTCTTCAACTCTTTGACTCGGTGCTTTATATTTGACCCGTGCGCTCCCGTCTAGTCTGAGCAGCTTGCTTTGGGACTCAGGCCGCAAATATCCGAACCTGCCGGTTGCTTTCATTTCCACGCAACCTCGCAAATAAGCCGCCCACCGGGACCAGGTAATTACGTCGTGTCGCAGGGGGTGCCATCCATCCTCGCGTTCGTATTTGGGGTCAGAAACAGGATCGGCGCTGATCGTTTACGTCAAGAGCCCAAAAAGACAAAGAATCTACGGAGAACTGCTCCCGAGTCATTTGCTGTCAGCTGCTGGCCCCCTAAATCCCACGTGGACTCGATCGTCTTCCATGATGGCAGTGCCCCCGATTGTCAAGGCTTCGTTGCAGTCGACGCTGATCAATGCTGGGTCGAATGTTCTAGCCCAGGGTATCCAAGCCCACCAGAACCAGGTAAGTTAGCTTGACTAGTTGGACCTACTCTGTAGTCTCTCAAGCGCCAGGCAGCGAAGGAGAGTATGCCAGAAGCAAAGGCCGAATCGGAACAGAGAAAAACCAACCAACACCCTCGTTGGGCTCAATTTGATTGCTCCCGTATTACGGAGTAGGGACCTTCTCGATCTGAGAGCCTTAACTGACGAATCGCAATGCCAATCGGCATCGCCGTGCAGGAGGTACCTGCAGATAGGTAATATCTGTAATACTCCGGCACGGGGGTGCCTGGCAGCCTTCCCTGCTCGCAGACACCCTTTGAAGTGGACCGTCACGCACTATGGCTCTTCACCACCTGTGCCTTCTTGATGTCACCCTTGACCTTCCTGTGGCTTGAAGGTCTAGAGTCGGCTTTCCCCGGCTCGTACGAAGAGAAGCCAGCCCCCAAGTCCAAGACGGAAAAGGGCAAGGAGCAGGAGCGGAAGCCTCGGTCGAGATTGAATGTGAAGAACATTGTAGCGAAAGTCGTGATCGACCAAACCATTGGCGGTGCCTACAACACGTTCCTTCTCATTGCCCTGATGGGTTACTTGCGTGGAGAGGATTACGGCACTATAATGGAGCAAGTGAACAACGTAGGTGTCGCCCTTCTGTTGGACCGGAACTGTGCAATCACTGATCTGACGCCGTATGTTGTTAGGACTTCTGGCCCCTCCTGCTGGCGGGGATGAAACTTTGGACCTTCGTCTCAATCCTGAATTTCACCGTAGTGCCCACAGATAAGCGAATGCTTTCTGGAAGCCTCTTTAGCGTGGTCTGGGCCATTTATCTGAGTTTGCGGTCTGGGTAATGGTCCGCCGGCGTCAGCCAGGCATCTGGAATGCTACTCGGCCGGTGGCTGCTGACTGGGCCTACCGTTGGGAGCCACGAGGATTGGATGAGACCCGTCGATTGGGGTGGTTCGCATGGAAATCGGAAGTCTTAGCGCATGAATTATTGAATTGTTAATCTGTTGGTGGTTCACCTGCCAGTTTGTTAGGATAATAGGGGTAACCACGCGGACGTACAGGAAACCGAGGGGCCGAAAGGGAGAGATGACGACGAAGATGACATACTCTGTAGAGACTGGATCCAGGAACCAGCGTGGCCAGCACAAGAAGGTAGAATGAACGATATCGTGCCAAAATGGTTCGAACCGCGGTAGTGCCACACACACAATGAAGGACAGCTAAACGGCCACGAACCGTAGTAGACATCGTAGACTCGAATAATCTAAAATCCAGTATGTGTTCATCGACCGACGCGTTCGGTCTCTTACACGATGGCCCCCAACTTGCCGTCTTGACTTTGGTAAGGTGCGATCCATAATACCTCAGCACAGGCTGTCCATGTTGAGCGCTCGGTTCCACTAACGCAGGGGCTGAAGAGCGCGCCCTGTCAGCTAGCCCCATACTCCATTGAACAACCACGGATTAAGGATCATTATTGTTGAAGACGTAGGAGGAGAGCGCACCGCCGGTCAGGACTCACGAATCAGCAATACGGGTGTGCCTGAACGGCGGACGGAGACCCGTGAGTAGCAGCGCTAAGCTTATCCGCGGTGGAACCCGACGCCGGGGCGGTGTTCTACTACCTATGAGTACGGAGTATGTACGGAGTAGTCGACATTTGAACCCCCACGGTGATTGTCTCGGTGACTGTCTATCGTACCCCTCTCTAGGACTCGAGAATTATGCCTCGTAGGGCAATGCCCAAGAGTCGGCCTTGCTCAGCGCCTACGTGCAGGTGTTTGCTGTGTGCGAAGTAGATGCATCACACCCCGATGTCGCAGGATTGGCCGGGCCACGGTGGATAGATGAAGCCGGATGGGGTTCTACAGGGATGCCTGCATGCCATCATTCTGGATGAGGTTACAATTGACCGGGGTCCAGGTAGTAGTGGACCTCACTAAACGCCGCCATTAATCACACGAAGCGACTCCGATGAGGGGAAGGGTTACCGCCAACCTGTTTACCTGTTCAATGCTCATCCGTCAACATCGGTCGGAGTCGATCAAGGACAGGGCGATGCTCTCTTTTGTCGCAGTCTTTTTTCATGCATAAACCAAAGGACAAAGCCATCGTCATACGGCGCAGTTGCAATGACAAGGGGCATTTTAAGACCAGCATGCATAAAGCACACCCTCGTCAAAAGGCCTAAATATAATCATTCCCCCCCGGTATGCGTCTGCGCCGTCCGGTCGAGACTAGCAGCATTGCTAGTCGCACCGCCCCAACCTGATTGGTATGAAGGTGCTTTAGCCCCAAGAACTAACCGGCGGCCCTGCCCCAAATTAGTGGCTTTCCTGCGAGATGCAGAAAGTCTGCTTACGGAGTCTTGGATCATACGAATCGGACCTTGCTGCGAGGGATGTCGATCGTCGACCGGTGGATGGCGGAGTACTCTGAGTAATGCAAGGTGAGGTCAATTGAAAGAAGGGAAGGAAGGGAGGGAGTGATTGACGGGTCTCATGATGAAATTGTACAGAGTATAGATCGATGAAAGAATGAGGAACGGAGGAATGATGGATGAAGATGGAAGAGGAAGTCTGCAGATAAAGAAGAGTATACCGTACAATACGGATGCACGGGAGGAATCACGGGGGGAATCACGCCGAGTGGGCAGTCATGACGGTATCAATACCCGACTGCCTACAACACTACGACGACGACCTACTGACTGCGTACCTTCTGTAGGCCATCCTTCCTCCTTCCTCCATCCTCCATCCTTCTTGCTTGCATCTCCTTCTCTCATCCTGCCGAAATCCTTGGATTCCATCCGCCTCGACGACTCTAATCAGTCGGACCCCTGGGTCATCCGGCCCTTGGCTTCAGCCTATCCGCCCTGCCCCGTTTTTTCCTGTTTTTGGACTACCAGTAAACGTCTGATGACACAATCTGGCACCGAAAATCCCCCATAATTAGCTACCATGTCTCGCTCCCTTCTCCCGACAGGGATCATGAAGGTATCCTGGCACGTGGTGGTCAGACAATGCGGACTAGTCCTCCAGTTTAATAAATAGTATATGATCGTCGATTCGCCGTTGCAGCCCTTCGGTGCGCCAATTTTTCTTTGTAAATCCCTGGGCCTGACCCCCCCCTTCTTCCCCTCCCCGTCTCTCGGTTCTTTGTATTGCCTGTCATCCCTGGTGAGTTGCCTGTCAATCTCATCAGGACTGCCGGCTGTTCTATGCAGACCTAGGCTAACCAATCCCCTTTAGTTCCATTGGGACGGTCTTTGTGTCCTCGGCCTCTTCTTGTACTACTATCCCGGTCAACAAACCATTCATTGCTTTGACGAGAGGCTCGGGTTGTTTCATACACCCTGGCCCGCTGCCGGAATTGTTCGACGCTTCGTTACATCGGATGCCTGGCACCTTTGTCGGCCGACGGTCTCTGTAGAAAGAGCGGGGAAGCCAAGGGGACTCGGTGGAAGTGACGCGGTCAATGGTGGCAACAAAGAGAACCCTGCCGGCTAGTCGTTCTGGATGATGTCCATTTTGGGAACTATTCAGAGACACTTTGTCTGATCTTAGTGCCACGGCAACCGTTCCATTCAATCACACTGGCCAATTGTGTTACCGCTACAATCCTGCACGAAACACTGCTCCTACCCTGAGTTGGCTGGTATCTCAGATAACACCCTAGCCGTCAACCTGAGGGCTGGTTGAGCCCCCGTTCTGCTGCAACATGAGGATGCTAGCGTCGCCTCTTGGGTTCTCGTCGACCAGTTCAAAACACGCAGAGACCAACATGGCATCTCAAGGCCGAGTCTCGCCGTTCCCCCGCAAGAACAATGCACACTGGTTTGACGAGGTAATGGACGACGACGAACGACCTATATCTCCAGCATTGTCCGACCGAAACATGCAAAAAGTCTGGCACTCACTACCTTCGTTTCTTCCCCGAACTTTCCACTCATTTCACCATTACCTCTCCTTCCAGCGACACCTCGCAAACAATGCAATTCCCTCGCACCGAATCCCCGGTGGTATGGTCGCGACCCTCGCTACCCTTCTGAATCTGGACGGCAAACTTCGTCCTCGTTGTCATCGAGCGAACCCCCCGATCATGCCTCTTCATGCTATAGTCGGCGATCCTCTCCTCCTCACAAGCCACAGCTCCGATCCCGGCAAAATTGCCTCCAAATCAGCGGAAAACTTCTCACTTCTTTCTCCCACATCTGCAGGCGTCTTCGACGACACGGCATCCATGCGCCACGCCCAACCCAATTCGTTGAAGAAAAAGCCCACGTTGGCAGAATTGAAGGATAAACCCCTCCCTTTAGAACCCATTATTCAATTGGCCCCGCTGTCAGTTCGTCGCAGCCCTCGAGGCCAACCGCAGGGAACTGGAGATGGACCGAATGGGCCTGACAGTGTGGCTGATCAGATGCGTGCCGGAAAACAGAAGAGCGGCCATCATCCGACTCTTTCTCAGGCAGCCGAAGACTTGGAGCGCTCTCTTGCTGGATTCGCAGATCAGCCCGCTCGGTCGCCCGGGCCGTTCCAATCGTTGGAGGGGCCTTTGCAGATAAGCCGAGGGAATATGGACATGATCCCGAGTCGACGCGCACCTCCTCCGCCTATCGATGTCCAACGAAGCGAGCAATTACGCATTGCAAAACCACGCGATGATTTGAAACCGAAGAAAACCCCGAAAAAGCCCTTCGCCTTCACATTGCCCAGTTTCGGCCGAAAGCCTACGAACAAGCCCGACTCACGCTCACCGAGCAGCTGCGACGTCAGGCCCGAGACTGAGACCCAGCCGATACGTGAAGTGGACATACCGATACCAAGGGAAATCGAGGACAGGCCTGAACTGAGGGAAAGATATGACTCGATGGAGCTCCCGGTCTTCATGGAATTTGAGCACCCGCCACGCCCTTCATTTGAGGCTAGCGAACGTGAGCTGCGCCTGCAGCTTCCTCGGCTGCAAACCAACGAAGACTTTGCAGATAGTCGAGCTCCCAGCCGCGCCGAAACTACTCCTCTAGGCACTACTCCCATCAGCACTACTCCCATGTGGACTACTCCCATCGGTAATACCCCCGTCGGCACTACTCCCACGGGTACTATGCCCGTCCGTAGTCCTAGCCCGGCTGGCCCAGTGATCATCTTTGAAAAGGACGATGATGTCCGTGAGGAGAAAATCTTCATATCGTCCAGCAAGGATTCGGATATAGACGACAATGCGGCCTGTGAACTTGAGCCCCTAACTCTTCCGAGCATGGTTTTCGAGCTCGACGGTGGCTCTCCGGAGCCGAAAGCAGACTCTACTTTCTCAGTCGGCATAGAAAGCCTCGGGGCCATGCCGTCTCATCTGCCTGACAGGATCGTTCTCCTGATCATGGAGCATGCATGTTCCCTTGATGATCTTTTCCACATGGCAGTGATTGACAGGCGGTTTTATCGCATCTTCAAAGATCACGAGTTGCAGCTGATGAAGAACACCGTTCTCACAGTCTCGCCTTCGGCGTGGGAACTCCGCGAAATGAGCCCAGCGTGGGATTGCGAGTGGCAAATTCTAGTTGACCCCGACGCACCTGTACCCGAATATACTCCTTTTCTTTACCTTCAACGCTACGCTCAGGATATATTTACACTTGCGCAGCTCAAATCGCTCATTCTCGCACAATGCGATGCTTTCCTCCGGCCAGAAACAAAAAGGGGACTAGTGGGGTGCAGATGAGGCTCGGGCATTGGCGATCGACGATGCCTTCTGGCGTATATGGACTTTCTGCCGCATTTTCGGGTGTGGGAAGAAGAGAAGGTGACATTGTTGGACAGTTGGACTGGCTTGACGGAGGGGTTGCCGCCAGCCATAGACGTAAGTCCCCGTCAATGCCCGTCATCGAACCTTTCGGCGTGGACAATGTTCTGTTCGATCCCCCAGATGGTTTCGGCTATGGCAACAGAGGCGGTCTATCTCGTGATCAGTTGTACGATATATAACTGAATTATGGACGTGTCTCGGAGTGTTACTGCAACCACTCCATGGCATGTGTCGGGAAGCGCGGGAAGCAGGAATCTTTGAAGGCCATGACGCTCCGGAAGAAGACCCTTTGAAAGAGGAGGTCACCCTGGGTTAGTTGACCTTGCAATCTACCATCTACTTTCCCTTGGGGCGAGGCTAACGGTTATTTGATTAACAGAAGAATGGACTTACTACATCCTTTCGCTTGGCCCGTCGGCGGTTTTGAATGTCGGGCTGGCTTGTTTCACGGACAGTGCCACGGCGACGTTCCAAAGAGCGCGATCGCTTGGGTTGACTAAATGGGAACAGGCTGAGTCGGGTGCCAGTCGTTTTAGCTTCTTGAAAGAGGCTGTTTCGAGAGGATATGGACCGCGGGAAAGCACTCCTCCAAGAGGGGCATCGCGGTCATCCGAAAGCAGCACACATTCAACTGGTTCTCAAGACCAACATATCTCACGAGACAGCGTTGACTCCAACGGGAGTGGCTCCCAGGTCCCCAATCACCGTCGACGACAGGTAGCCTACGCGGAGCAGCTTCGAAACCAAAGAAAAGAATCTCATGGTCCCAGCGTCAATCCCAGTACAAATGAACGTCCACTTTCGAACTATGGTGCCATTGTGTACCGCCTAGAGAGTCATCCGCACGAACGGCGATCACCAGCCCCTGCTCCGCCTGTAATGGCTTCTCAGGCTCCTTCCTATGCCGAACCACATACACAGCGCCTCCGGATGCCCCCGCCAACCGGCCCTTACTATCAGCCACAGGTTCATGACCCTGTTGATAAAGCGATAGCCATGATGGTTGGGGATCTCGGCTATCACGAGGAAGATGCCAAGTGGGCATTAAAGGTTACCGATACGGGAGAAGGGATCGACGTCAACGCTGCCGTGACACTGCTCATGAGAGAGCATCAGAATTTTGCTCTAAGCAGAGACCCGTCTCTGCGAGCCCAACCTAAAAGCCTGTTCTCGTCAGTCATCACTAGTCGGGAATCGGTGAGCAATGGGTGGAGATGGGTCTAGCCCTGCACCCTTGATTGTGATCTACGCCCATTGGGATTTTTGGGCATTTTCACTTGTTTTACGCAACATACATGGTAGGAGTACTTGGAGCTTTTCAGCCATTGCATTTCTGTGGGATACCCTACTTGTATCATTCTTTTACTGCAAAATCCGGGTGTATGGTTACTAGATCTCGGTTTGGACATTGTGCTATTATTACTGTTGTTGTTGTTTGACAGGATTACGAGCGTTTGCATTATCCATATGATTAGAGATATAAATTCATGACAACAATTGGCAATATACCGGTCATTAAACACATTTAGTCCTTGGCCTTTTGACAATCATACCACACGCATGTTAAGCACACGCATATACATTACTGAAAATGAAGGTCGAGGCTGACAATATCTAGAAAGGCACCGTCGCACTCAGACCATCCAATTCGCGCTGATAGTTTCGATGCTGAGAGATCTCATAGAAGAATTTCCCTAAGAAATCCTTCGCATCCCTCGCAATCTTCACCCCTTCGCGGAAGCTCTCCGGCTTCTGGGGCGACCTGGCCGTCACGACTCCATACCAGTCGACCGGTTCCTCCGACGAGGCGACCCTGACGTCCAGCGCATTCGCCAGCGTCTGCTTGATCAAGTCCGCCGCCTCGCCCGTGGCCCCCAGCGCTTTGAGATGGCCGAAGGTCTCCGTGATCCAGTAGCGGATTTGGCCGTTGGTCTTCAAGACGGAGACATGAGGTCCTCCCGGAATGAAAGTTGCGTCGAACATCGTCGACCGCTGGCCATCGTACTGATGGTCCGCCACGACGCCCTTCGCCGTGTCTTTGGTCTCGCCGTCCGCGTAGATCGGCGAGCGCTTCAAGCCGATGACGAACGGCAAAGCGCCGGCCGCCGACACGGCGGCTTTGATGCCGTTGAAGGCCACGGGGTCGTATCCGTCGCCGATGATGATGGCGATGCGGCGACTGGCGATGGTGGGTTGCTTGGCTGGGAATTCGGTCTGCGAGAGATGCTTGGCCCGTTTGCCGTGGTTGGCGCGGTACGCTTTCTCTGGCACGGGGGCGCCCACGATCTCGGCGACTTGCTGGGCCAGCGTCAGGTCGATTTCGGCCAGGCGGTGGCCAGCGAGTCGGTGGTAGACGGTGGGGTCGTCGCAGTGGTCGAGCTCGAAGCTGAATGCTTTCTTCATGTGCTCCTTTTCGTGCGCGGACATGGAATTGTAGAAGAGCTGCGCTTGGTTATGGTGTTCGCGGAATTTGGCGCTCAAGGCTCGCTTCTTGAGACCCCCGACTTGCGCGGGATACGACTCGAAGCCGCCTTCTTTGGGAGGCACAGGGGCTGCAGCTTCGAAGCGGTTGGGCCAGTAGTTGACGGTGCCTTGGGTGATGCGGTGACGCTTCTGGCCGTCGCGGTTGTGGTTCATGACGGGGCAGACGGGGCGGTTGATGGGGATTTCCTCCCAGTTGATGCCCAGACGGCTGATCTGGGTGTCGAAGTAGGAGAAGTTGCGGCCCTGCAGGAGCGGGTCGTCGGAGAAGTCAATGCCAGGGACGACGTGGCTGGTGCAGAAGGCGACTTGCTCGGTCTGAGGGAAGAATTCGTCGACGTTACGGTTCAGTTCGAGTTCGCCGAGGACGCGCAGAGGGACGAGCTCCTCGGGCCAGATCTTGGTGGCGTCAAGGATGTCGAATTCGAAGTCGTCCTGCTTCTCCTCAGGGATAACCTGGATGGCGAAGTCCCATTTGGGGTAGGCCTTGTTGTCGATGGCCTCCATGAGGTCTTTGCGGTGGAAGTCCGGGTCCTGGCCGGCCAGTTTCAAGGCCTCGTCCCAGACCAGCGAGTGCACGCCCAGATGGGGGATGAAGTGGAATTTGACGAAGTGTCGCTTGCCCTCCTTATTGACCAGCGAGTACGTGTTGACCCCGAAGCCCTGCATCATGCGGTAGGAGCGTGGAATGGCTCTGTCCGACATGGCCCACATATACATGTGCGTTGCCTCGGGGTGCAGATACACGAAGTCCCAGAAGTTGTTGTGCGCAGTCTGTCCCTGGGGGACTTCGTTGTGTGGCTCTGGCTTGACCGCATGGACTGTTGCCATCCGTTAGTCGCTGTTGACACTATCAGGGGAAGGGCAATCTCATACCGAAGTCCGGGAATTTGACCGCGTCTTGGATGAAGAACACGGGGATGTTGTTGCCAACGATATCCCAGTTGCCTTCGTCGGTGTAGAACTTGACCGCGAAGCCTCGCACGTCACGCACCGTGTCGGCACTGCCTTTGCTGCCCTGAACAGTCGAGAAGCGCAGGAACACGGGCGTGTTCCTCGAGGTATCCGTCAAGATACCAGCGTGCGACACGTCTTCAGCGCTCTCGAACAGTCGGAAATTTCCAAAGGCAGCGGTTCCACGAGCGTGCACCACTCGTTCGGGAATGCGCTCATGGTCAAAGCGATGGATCTGAGTGACGTTAGACCTGAGGTGACACTGATTCAGTCGGCGGACTGCTGTATGGAGCTTACCTTTTCTCGTGCGATCTGGTCTTCCAAGAGCATTGGACCCGTGCGGTCCTCGTTGGCAGGTCGGAGCCATTGATCGGTGTTGCTGATCTTGACGCCAGCATCGGTGGTCAAAGACTGGTTCTTATTCACGTCGGTGGTGTCATTGCTCAGTTCTACATGTTTCTTGTCCTTGGATGCGGCTTTCTGGACGGCTTCTTGGACCTTGCTGAGGCCTCCTGCGATGACGCTTGCCATGCTGTGTTGAAACTAAATAAATTGGTTTAGAATCAGGCACGATACTAACCTACTGAATGAAGTGCAAGGGATCAATATCTTATAGATGGGTAATAAGAAGACTCTGAGTGGGCATCATCTCAGCTGCACGTAAAGATGACGTCGAATGGAGGACGTCACTTTGACATCTCTTTCTGTGCCACGCCACGCATTCCAGGGTTCATGCCTCGAGTCTCGAAGCCAGCGTCCAGTCCAACGGCCATGTTTCTATTTCCGAATTATCCGGTACAGGGAATCTACTACCAACGATCGGTATACACAGCACATAGTAGGAGGACTCGGCGATCACCGCGCACCGTCAGTCTCCCAAGTTCTCTCTTCCAGCATGCCAAGTAGTTAACATGCGATCACTAGATGTTACACGTAACTGAGGACTAGACTTCGGACGGTGTCAGGGTTGTCCACAAGGGTTACATGGCTTAATCACCGAAGGCACCCCGGAGTGATGCGATGCGCTGCGCTGCGCTGCGATCCTTACAGCCGCGACGCCATAGAACGCAGATAGTCCAGAACTCTCCTGGACTGCAATCTTCCCAATGGTACGGTCCAGATGCAGGGAAGGCAGACGCCATGAATATCACTCTGAGGGCCTCCAGAGTATAGCAAGTAGGGCTAGGGCGAAGTCGCCTGGACGGTCGGACAATCCCATTCAAGGGCAGGCTTCTTTCGTATTCTTCGGACGTTCTGCCGGATTTAAGTTGATCATAAGGATGATCAACTCTCCCTTTGCTTTGTTCCTTCTTGTCCCTTGATGTCAAAGCAGCGTGGCTTGCGCTATGGGCACTATTCAACGTTAAAGTCTGAAAGCCCGGACCGACTATTGCCTCGACTAATGGCATCATGCCAGCCAATTATTGGACGCGCCTTGAAGGGTTGTGATGTATCACCTGGAGCTGCAAGTATCCGTGTCGATCCGCAACCATCGCTTTTGTTTGTCTCTCGTCCAAGCCGGAAATTTGACAGGTGAGACGCCGGTCGCAACCCCGATCCACTGCCAGACAAGGGGAAGAAACCGCCGTCGACGAAGACAAAGAGGATAATATCACTACTCTGTAGAGTCCAGAGCAGATGGGACGACCAGACCCAGGAAGCAATGATAATGCGGTGAACCCATGTTTCCCCCATGGTCCATGCAAGGGGCAGCTATGTTTATTGAACCGCGCCAGGGCACAAAACGAGGAGACACGAAAGGGGACTCGTCGCATCAATCATCTGCAGTGCTCGCTTCGGCTGTTGATCGGTTCGTCCGAGCTTCAGATCGCACGGTTGCAGCGAAAGAGCAAGAATCAGACGCTCGACCGTTCTCCCTGTGCCTCCAGGCAGTCCCCCCGATCAAGATATCAGGTCCTTTTTGTCATCCAGGCGCCTCTCTCCCTGTCTCTGGGCACGTCCCACTCACGATGCGAGGGATGACAAGTGCTGGCGCTGAAGGAACTCTCCCAGTTTCCTCCTTGAAACGAGAAAAATATGCGGGCAGACCGTTTACTGTTGGTGGCTCCCCCATGGACCAGATCGCTGTGGCCTGCATATGCGCCAGCAAATCCTACAGCTCATTGAAAATGACGCCTCACCCGGTCTCTCATGCTTAATTTCATTCTCGAATTCCTGTCTGAGACCTCACGGAGCCGCCGTGGAACCTCGAGCCCTCTTTAATCTCTTGTGTTTCGTCCTTCCTCCCTTCGTCATCGTCCTCTTCGTCGCCGTCCTCTCCGCTCCCTTCCTCTTCGTCAAGGTGACTATGGCGTGCGATCGCTACGTATCGCCCTCTGACCGGTGAGTCGATGCAATTCCTCTGCAGCCACGACAATATGCCCGCTAACTGCCTGACGCATTGACCAGGGAGGTTGTCGGTGGTTATAAGCTACATCCCGAGGCCAGACTGGAGCTCGAAAAGCAGATCACGCTGGGCAGTGCGTCGCATGCCCACTCCAGCAGACTGAAGCTCAAAGCGCGTATCCTACGCGCATCGGACGTCCTGCTGTCCTTGGCTGGACGATCTACAAGCGGTAAGCTGCTGCTTGCCCCCGGCTACCTACATGACGATGCATAAGCGATCCGCGGAGAGAAAGACTAATGGAAGACGCTTGCAATGTCCAGATACGCCGGAGAAATCAGCCGGCCTCGAGAACTTCCAGGAAGCCCTGCGTCTATTTCCACCCTTTCGAGATGACGATGGAGCTACATTCGGGGCAATTGACGTCAAATGCCCAGATTGCGATGCGGTGTTCTCTTCCTCGTACGCTTTATCTTCCTGTGCTGTGCCCTGCCAGAGAGAGGTTTCTGACCAACTGTGTAGAACCGAGCTCAACCGTCACTATCTCACGCGATTCTGTCCGGGTGCCGCCGTCGCCGTATACGTGATGACGCGAGACCGGTAGTTTGATTCTCCCCTGTGCACGAGGCGCGTGTTGGCTGATGCATCTGCGTCGTTTAGATTAATCACGAAGGGCTACCGCATGGAGAAACGACTTATACCCTTGGACTGCCGTCCTATCCGTTTCTTCTGCAGCGGCTGTGAGAGGCATTTCGCTGTTGGCGAAAATGGCGAAAAGATCGACAGGCAGCGCAGTAGGTATCCGCGAGTCCCAGTCACTATACACATTGCTCTCTAACAAGGTATTGGTATCTTTTCGCAGACACGTCATCCTTCGTTACCTGCAGGCATTGCGGTGAAAGATGCAACATCTCGTCAGTATCCACTCACTCGTTCAATCCAGTCCACGGGCTAGACTAGCAGCAAAGGTAGTTTTCTTATACAATGCAGATATGAACCCGTTCTGAACGACCCCCGCGACGACGTCAGTTTCCGAGACGTTCAACGAGACCTGTCCAGTATAGGCCAGAGCCGAAGCCCCAGTCTTGCTCCAAAGAGCACCATGGGGTCGAAATACCCCACGACTACTACGTCCGGCGCTGAGCAGCCGTCGTTTGCACGGCGTGCGAGGAAGTTGCGGGATTCGTGGTCTCATAGAAGTACGTGGTTCTCTTTTCACTATGATATTGTCGATGGCCGGCCGGGCTAATTCGAACAGAGTTTTCGCAGAGCGATGAAGATGAATTGGTGGCGATTAGTTTTGCTGGGCTGTATGATTTGGAGAGAGGTTTGTTCAGGAACAAGTTGCGACTTTTACCCAGGCTGACGATGGCATAGTCCATGCTCCGAATGGAATATACCAGCAGCTCGAAGGCAGCGTGGCTGAGACGAATACTGGGCAATCGGTGTCGAGTTTCACTTCTACTGGTAAGGATATTATGATTTTGCCTTTGTTTCTGCCCTCTGACCTGTACTGACGAGGCGCTCCCAACAGTCTGTGATACACCCACCATATACAGTAAAAGGGAAGAGGCGGCCCTTTGCGCAGAGGATAAACACCTGAATCACCTACGAGCCGACTCGCAAGGGGAATTGGTAGATGCAAACGGCAGCCCACGAGACGCCACAGCATTGTCGAAGAGACAATCCTTTCTCCAGAAGCTGTTTGGGCGAAAGAATCCCAAGGGTTTGTAAGATCACGCCGGACTCAAATCATAGGCTAAGACCTCTGCAGGGCCATCACGCACGCGGTCTACGTCCAATCGAGGCAAGAAGCTCATCAAGAGAGCAAACACGATACGATTCTCACTGGTTGCGAAATATTCCCGGAGTGAGAGCAGAGCAGCCACACGGGAGAGCTTAGGAACTGCTGATGAATCACAGCCAGCCGAGATCTCGGAGACTGGGCAGGATCCCGATTCTCCGGTTGTTCAGGATGCAGAGTATATTGCACTGCTGCGAGGCAGCCAGAATATCTTCATCCATATGCAGTACATCTCAGGGGGAACCGTTGTCCATGATGCGTCCGGACGACAGCGAATCCTTCAGATGGACGAGGTAGCTCAGCTCTACCTCCAACTGAAGGATGAACTGTCGGCCGCGACGGTTTGGTCTCGAGTGCTGACCACTCGACTACGAGCAGAAGCGGCGCTCAACCAAGGGAACTGCAGAGCAGCGGTAGTCGAGTACCATGACGCCATGAAGATGCTCGAGGCGTCGCCCGTGCTAGATGTCGATAAGCTATCACGGGCTGCTATGCTGCACTCGCTGGGCCAGGCTTACCGCAATCTCGACATGGCCGCGGAGTCCGAGGCTTGCTATCTCGAGTCGCTAGGTCTCTACAAGCGCGCCCTGGGGCGAGACAATCAGAAGAATTACGCTGTCCTGCACGACCTCGGGGCCCTCTGCGAGAAAGATGGATATGCCACCGAAGCTGCCGCGTTATACGAGCGGTCATTCGCCGGACGACTGAAGACGCTAGGTAACAATGCCCCCGAGACGCTCAGCAGCATGCAGGATCTGGCGTCTCTCAAGGTTTCGCTGGGGGATCTTGAATCCGCGCTCCTTCTCCTGGAGAAGGCGGTCCCAGCTCTCGATACCGTCTTCGGGCTGCAGAATGCAACGACATTGAATGCCATGAACCAGCTTTCCCTGCTCTATCAAAAGCTGGGTCTCGACCAGGAGTCTCGCACCATCTGTGGCCGGACTATTCCTCACTGCAGGACCTTTTTCGGCATCACGAGCCCTATCACTCGCGACGTCGTCGTGCGCTACCTCCAAAGCTCCGAGAACTTTGACTTCCCTGCCGACATCAAAGACCTTCTCGATCAGTATCAGCGGTCTCGCGATCCGGACGCCCTCCGCGTCATCCACCGTCTCGGCCGCTCATACATGGACGGGGGTCTAAATCGAGACGCAGCAGAGCTTTTCGAGGCGTTGGTCGAAGACTTCCTGGCGGTGCGCGGACCAGAAGCCCCGGAGACGTTCGACGCACTGAGTGCGCTGTGCGTGTCTCGCGAACATCTCGACTCCCTGGACAAGGCGATCCTGGCATACAAACAGCTCGTTCATATGGCCGGCAGGACGCCCGAGTACCACCACTCGCGCAAACGCATCGCGTATGCCGAGAAGCGCATCTCGGAGCTGAATCGTCGACGAGACATCCTCGCGGCCGAGAGGAAGGAATGGATGCTGCATGAGCCCGGACTCTGCGAGAACTGCGGATGCACCACGACCGTCCTGTGCAATAGTGAGTCTCTCTCTCTCTCTCTCTCTCTCTCTCTCTCTCTCTCTCTTCTACCAGATTCCTCTAACATATTTCCAGCCTGTAAGATCTTCCGCTTCTGCAACGAATCCTGCCACCAGCTGGGCCTGACCGCGCACTTCCCCTACTGCATCCCGTCCGTCTCGCTGCGCGAATCCAAATCCCTCGCCGTGAAGCCCAAATGCCCAGCGTCTGCGCGCGAGCAAGCCATCTCCAAGATCCGGCGCTTCAACGGCACCAGGGCCGGCACGAAAGCCGTGACCGTGACAGCCAGCTACACGTTCTACCTGGACCCGCGCAACTTCACGACGTTCCGCATGCGTCTCAACACGTCCGCCAACACGGTCATCCTGTTCTCGCTGGACTCCGACATCCAATACACCACCATCGACAACCCGCCCTTGCACCTCTCCCCTAACCCCAACACCAGCACCTGCACCTCCTCGCCGCTCTCCTCCACCTCCACCTCCGTGACGGACCTCAAAGGCGTGCGCTGGCTCTCGCCAGACCGCCAGGAAGCTATCTGCTACGAGCCCGGCGACGCGTCGGCCTCGCAGTCGCGCTACGTGCTCGTCACCCCGGGCCGCGAGATGCTCAAGACGCTCATTGATAAGCGCGTCGGCGTGCGCGGTGGCGGTGGCGATGCCGAGCGCTTCAAGGCTCTGGACTTACCTGATCCTGAGCTGATCGAGTATGCGCAGGGTTTGCTGTTGACGGGATACTTGGGGGAGGCGTTTATGTATGTGATTGAGTGGGCGTGGAAGTGAGTTGCTTGAGTATGGATTGCAGTTCGTATCGTGTGGGTAGATTGGATCTATTGTTTGGTTGAAGTTGAACAAGAGTATATATAGTTTGCATTTGCATTTTGCACCTTTGGCTTCAATATCTTGCTTGGGAGGATGGCTTGTTTCGAGTCTGCTGTTGTAGTTTACTGTCGTTGATATCTATGTTGGTTTAACTGGGCAGATGAAGACAGCATAACTAGACATTCTTTTTGAACGCATTCACTTATGCATTAATTTGGTAGCGATCGTACTCTACCTCTACCTAAGGACACCCCAGTGTCAGCAGGGGATTGGGATTAGACTCCTTCACAGAAAGCAGCGGAGCTGGGAAAAGGGGGATGTGGTGCGGTATCTGGTTGAGCGAGGGGCGGATGTTGGGATTAGAGATGCTACGGGTCGAAGGGCGATGGATTGTGAATGGTCATCAGGAGGTTGTGGAGGTTTTGAAGTCGGTGGGGAGAAGACGTTGTGTATGATTATGATGGATACTAGGACGATGGTTGGTCTGTCTTGTCACTTTTAGTAGACACTATGCTTTCATCGAGATCTATTTCTATTACGAAGTCTGTCTAGAATCAATACACAGAAAGTCTAAAAGAATATGATATCATTGATTTTTATATACAAACAGCGGATTCTGTTTCTCGTATCCCAAGTCTATACCCATAAGTTGAATCGTGTACGTGTATCTCAAGTCTGGTTCTCGAGGGGAAATCAAAATCGCAGGAAGTAAAAAAAAAAAGCCATGAGCGACTATGAAACACTCGCTTTGCCAAATCAAATCAGCTCAGGCCTTCGCTCAAAGACAGAGATCTCAAAATAGTGAAAGAAAGATGGAAAAGATAAAGGCACAAGACAAGGTAAAGACCTCTAAAAGTACCGTTCAGCTAACTAAAGGCGCAGCCTTATAGAATAGCAAGTAGCAGTAAAGATGCAAGCTCGTCAAGTCATGAACACTTTCGTAGGCCTCTGAGCCAGACTCCCACCCGATAGAAAGACAGGCAATCTATGAATGCGAGTGCGGGTCTTCCTCATCATCGGACTTGTACGTGTCGTCGCTCTCGTATCCCTCGGCTTCCAGAGCTCGTCCACGGATCCCAAAGCTGAGAATGAATCCGACAAAGGATGTAGCGGCGAAGACTCCGAATGCCATGGCTTCGCCTTTAGGTTTGACGCGCGATGCGAGCGAGAAACAAACCGCCGGAGATGAAGGGGCCCACGGCACGGCCAGCCGCGGAGAGAGTCTGAGCCAGGCCGTTGAGGGCACCAAGAACCGCATGGTCGGGAGCAGAGTTGGTGATCTATGTGTAGCATTTGTTAGTTACGCCACACTTATAAGTGGGAGAAAGTAGGGGGGGGGAAGACTTACAAGAAGCAGTGCGCTGCTTAAGCCGCCCACCGTAGCCACTGTTTTGACCAGCAAAGCGAAGCAAAGCTCCACCGCCATCAAGGCAGTCTTGCCGCTGATATGGCCACTGGTGTCCTTTCCTTTGTACCCGATAAAGGGCATCAGGATAAACGAGACCACGAAGCCGAAAAGACCGGCTCGGTAAGACCATCGATTGCCCATTTTGTCTCTCAGCCTGCCGAAAATGCAGATCTGGAAGATGATCGTGACAAATCCGGAAAACCCTTGCGCCAGACCGATTTCTTCGGGGGTCAGACCTCGGCCGGTGGGCGGTGCAGCTTGCGAGAAGATGGGGAAAAGCGCGTTGAACGAGACGTTACACAGGGCAAAAATCAGATACGTCGACAAGAGTAGAATCGTATCCCGATTCCAGAGTTCGCTGGTAAGATTCTCGTGATGGTGCCCCCCGGGACCTGACGCTTCGGAGGCCGAGTCCAATTCGCTATCATGATCTTGACTCTCGGTAGAGTGCCGCCGGAGAGGACGATACGGGACAGGATGGGGTGGTTGCACCCAGCGCGCACGCTTCGCCATGCTGGTGAACTGCCAGAGCCAGGAGAAAAACGAGCGAACCCTTTGCCGGATCTTCGGCAGGCTATCGGCATCCTCGAGGCTCTCTTCCAAAAAGAAGATGGATACAACCAGATCGATTATGAGAAGGATGGCAGATAGCGCGTTCGGCGCGAGGTAAGGATAGGGGTTGGGCCTGCTGGAATCCCACGGAATCGTATCAAAAATCAGCAGGCCCCCAAGCAGAGGACCAGTGATTCCCCCAATCCCATACAGTACCGGAAGATAGGTGAAAGCCTTCGACTGGTTACTGCGATCGGTAATCTCACCGAGACAGGTCGACACCAAGACTTGGTTTCCGTTGACGGCGCCCATCACGGCTTGCACGATGATAGCTTGCACCAGGGTCCTGCAGAAACCGAACGCGAGGAAGGACGCCGCGGTCAAGACGGTGCCCAGCAAGATCACCGGCTTCCGTCCCACTCGGTCCGAGAGCCACCCCCAGAGGTAATTTGTGATGAACTGCGCAATCGCGAACGCAGTGGCAACACTCCCAACATACACACCCACCAGTCCCGGCTCCACCTCCGGGAAAGAGGAGACCATTTCCGGCAGATAAGGGCTAATCGAGTTGAACGCCGTTTGCTCGCAGAGGGAGATCAGCGCCAGAACGGCCATCTGCTTCTTGGGCAGCGGCGAGTGGTTGTCGGTTCCATGACGATGGCCCTCGTCCTGCTGGTCATGCGAATGTATTCCCGACGATTCTGACTGACCAGAGTTGGGTCTTCCTCGAGACTTCGGTGGCGGAGTATCGAACGTCTGGTAATGAAGCGTAGATGAATATCGCCGACTGAGCGAATCGCGCTCCGACGGCTTCATGTTCGGGG
Source organism: Aspergillus persii (assembly GCA_002215965.1). NCBI lineage: Eukaryota > Fungi > Ascomycota > Eurotiomycetes > Eurotiales > Aspergillaceae > Aspergillus > Aspergillus persii. The sequence continues at coordinate 2,048,071 of NGZO01000008.1, read as the reverse complement.
GAGGATAGGCACGCGCAAACTGGGACGAGAGGGCTCTATTTCTAGATAATGAATAATCAATAGGATAAGATCTTGGAGGCCCTCTCGAGGTCAGCCCCAGAAGTGGCGCCGAGGCTCAATGGCCTCAAATCTTTTGCGATGTGGGGGATGTCACCGCAGAGTATCTACTCCGTCGGTGCAACGAAGGGAGTGCGTTGGTGAGTCCAGAAGTGTGGTAAGACAATAGTTGAATAAGATAGTAGGAACGAGTGGATTGGATAACCGGGTCGGCTGACACGAGAATCCAACATGCGCGGAGGCGAAAAGTGAGCAGTGGAAATGGAAAGGCGCAGGAACAGACAGGAAGGCGAAGGCGAAGACAGGAAAAGCCGGGGGAGGCGGATGAGCATTCTGGGCTGAGTCAGCCTCGTCTAGACCCCTGGACGATCGGCGGATTTGTATGGATTCAGGACAGTTGCGCAGGTGAGGTCATGCATATGTAATATATGGAAATATGTTTTCCTGGTATGGTATAGGAGATCGAGAGGACGGTTCCCCTTGTTCTGTTTCAACTTGAATCCTTGGAGCCAAACGTGAAACCGAGGCTGGCAGATGATGTCATTTCCCCGGATAAGCACGAAGTATATATCCACGCTACAAAGTATGGAGTATGGACGTATGTGTTAGATATCTCAGATTAAAACGTGATAGATTATTACCAGCTAAAAACAAGGCATCACTTCATCAACAAATTAACGGCCCAGGGCACACTCAGTCCCCTCAAATCCCCATAATGCTGGCCGACTCCCAAGAATACAATGGGAATCCCCGTCGCGTGTACCATGCTGACCAACGTGCCAACCATGTCGCCAACGGTGTCGCACTTGCTAATAATGAACCCGTCCAGGTTTCTTCCAGTACCAAAGGCCTGGTTGAAGTTGCGCGCCTGCATCACGCTGTCCGTACCGACCAGGGCTTCTCCAACCATGAAGATCTTGTCCGGTCGGGCGAAGTTGGCGAACTTCTCGAGCGAAGACATCAAGCGCTGATCGTTATGGCGGCGACCGGCCGTGTCAATCAAAACCACGTCGAACTTGTGCGCTGCTCCGTACTCCACGGCGTCCTTGGCGACATTCGCAGCATCCTTCCCGTATCCCTTCTCGTACAGCTCAATCTCGCCAACGTTCTCGCGAGAGCTGAGCTCCTTCAAGTTCCGAGCGTGGACCCGAAGTTGCTCCACAGCCCCGGATCGGAATGTATCGCATGCAGCGATCAAAACGCGGTAGTTGTTCTGCAGCAGGAAGTAACAGATTTTGCCCAGGTTCGTCGACTTGCCAACGCCGTTCACACCGACAATCGAAATCACGTACGGGCGCGGCGCTGCTTGCCGGCTGGTCGGCGAGGTAACGGTATCGATTTCCCGAAGCAGGTCCAGAGATGAGGTCGGCGTCAAGATGTTTCTCAGAGAAGACTCCATGGCCAAACGCAAGGCCGCGTCCACGCTCTGGAAGTTGCCCGTCTTCTTGCCGACAAGTTCCCGCTGCACGCCGTCGCACAGTCGGACGGCTGCCTCGCGTGCAACATTCTTCCTCAGAAGATGGTCCTCCATGGTCTTCAAAGGCTTCTCCAGATCGGCCTCGGTGAGAACCTTTCCGCCAACGATATTGCGCAGAAGACCGCCGATCGCATTGAAGCCCGAGCCGACGAATCCTGACGACGCGGAGGTCTTCGCCTTCTCGTTATCCGCACTTTCCAGAATCGAATGGACTTCGTCGCCTAGATCCTTCAGAACAAATTGACCCTTGCCGGTTCGACGTCCCCAGGAGTCTTGTGCAATAGTCTCCACGGCCGGAGCCGACGTCTCATCCACCGGTGCGGAGTAATCGAGGACTGTGCCGTCCTCCTCGTCAGCCATTCCGTCAGCATCCCACTTGCGGCCTTTCTTTGCACTGCCGGTTGCCTTTCCCTTGCGGATTTTCTCGTCGCCGGAAGAAGCGTTGGCGCTCGCGGTAGCCGCCTTGCGCGCACGTCGAGAACCACGGGGTCCACCCTTGGCAGTCAGGATATGACTGGCTGCGGGCGTTGATGGTCGAGAATTATCAGGGGTCTGGGGTGGCGAACTCTCATCGGAGGTCGACACGCCTAGCGCAGCTTGATGCTGCGCTTGTAGGATGTCAGCAGGTTGTCTCCCACGCAGTAGATAACTCATACCTTTGAGGAGGCCAGGCATCAATGGCGGCGGCGGACCGCCATTGTCTGACGAGACCAGCGGGTCTTTTTTCTCTCCCGCATCGGCCTCGAAGCCTTCGGAGGTGATCGCACCCGAGATGTCCTCCAGCTCCTTTACCTGCTGGTCGAAGTATCTGTCGAACGGGTACTCGACGATACGAGCGCGAGTGCTCTTGAGCTGGTCCTTGTACAAATCGAGGAAAATGGTCGAGATATTGTCCAGCAGTTTGTCGATCCAGCCGAGATGAAGCAGGGACTGATATACAGCCTGCCGACGTTGAGGTCAGCCATGGACGAGGACAGCCCGCGGGATATGTCCCATAACGTACCACAAAGATCAGACCGAAATCCTTGGCCCTCTTCCATTTCAGCGTGTACTTCTCCTTTTTGTAGACCGGATATGCATTGTTCACAGCCTGGAGTTGCACCTTCTCCTCGATAAAGACGTCGTTGATAAGGCTGTTGACCACATGAGCGCCGACCGGAGCGTAGGACCGCGACCACAGAACCACACCCGAGGTGGATAGGATCTCAAAGGCTTCCAACATCTTGAACCTGATCTGCCGTGGATTGGGGGTGTTGGTGTCTGGTGAGAATTGGAGAGGGAGGAGATCCGGTGGGGAATCGTTTGCGGGCGGGCAAAAGCTGAGCTGGTCGGGGGGCGGAACTTCTCTTCTCAGCAGCCACGTATAAACAGTCTCACCTTCTCCCCATCTCAACACTCCCTCTCGCTAACCCTGCACTTCCTGCGCCACGTCCACTGCCACCGATCCCCGACACGCCATCTGCCGAACTCATTGTGACCCCCCGATTCCTTTTGATTCTCCACGAGTGAGCTGTGGGAAGCATGTACCGCCAGAATTTTGCTCCTCCGCCGGCGCAGTCGCCTCCGCTTCACCATCCTGTGCCGCAACATGTTTCCACCGTCCCTATGATGCGTTCACCACCTCCTCCAGCATCTCAGCAGTCTCAAACATCCAGCTACGGCAATCCCTATCAGCCGGCCCCCGCGCAGGGCGGTAGTGGCACCTACGCCCCTGGATTCGGTGGATTCATCAACGATCCCACGGCACAAATGGGATTCCAGGTCGGCAAAACTGCGATGGCTGCTGGACAAGAATACATGGAGCAGAATGTAAGTACTGGAAGATACACGCTGGTGCGATCAGGGGCTTCCTTCTCTTGCTAACCAACTGCCTGCGCTTCTTATAGTTCAACCGCTACGTCTCGATACCTGCGCTCAAACACTACTTCAACGTCTCCAACTCCTACGTCTTGAACAAGCTGGTTCTGGTGCTGTTCCCATGGCGGCACAAGCCGTGGTCTCGTCAGCAGGCACGCTTGACGACAGCTTCCGCGGGGCCGGACGGTCAGATATCCCAGCAGCAATACTCGTCTATGTTCCTTCCCCCTCGCGATGACCTGAACTCGCCTGACATGTATATTCCGGTCATGGCGCTGGTCACCTACATCCTGCTCTCGTCCATGCTAGCAGGGTTTCGAGGCAATTTCCACCCGGAGCTACTGGGCTCGACGACCACGACGGCGATTGCCGTGATTTTCTTCGAGATCATCTGTCTGAAGGTGGCCATGTACATTCTCAGCATCAACAACGAGTCGCAGCTCCTGGACCTGGTTGCCTACTCGGGTTACAAGTTCGTGGGGATCATTCTGACCATGGTTTTTTCGGAGGTCCTGACCCCGGGGAGGGGCACCGGTGGATGGGTTGGCTGGGTCGTGTTCATCTACACATTCTTGGCTAATGCATTCTTCCTGGTAAGTGATCAATCATATCATGTACGAAGTCTCTAACAGGGTTGGCACAGCTTCGATCCTTGAAATACGTCTTGCTCCCGGACTCGACCAGCGATGCGTCCATGCGCACGGGATCGATGCACACTGTGGCTCGTTCGCAGCGCAACCGTCGGACCCAATTCCTGTTCATCTACTCCTACGTGGTGCAGTTCATCTTCATGTGGGTACTGAGTCGGGAGGGGCCCATCGCCATGGTCTCTGCCAGCGCCGCTGGCTCCGGGGGCTCTTCATAGCGTAATGCGATAGACGGAGCTCATGGCAAAAAGCAGTACCGCATAATCGGTGAAAGTTGTTTGGTAGAAGGTTTGATTACGATGATTATGTACGTTAGATAAATACCACATCTATTTGATTCTTTGAATGAAAAACTGGCTAGAGGTATTTCTCGTTCAGATCACCTAGCTTTACATTACACGGAAGAGGATATGCAAAGTGATATTACGGTTTGAAAAAGATCGCGTGACAATAATTGGGATGTCATTTCCAGCTATACTATACTAAGAAGACCACTCGAGCGAACCTCTTGCGAGATGAATAATGGATATCCTATAAATGCAACGTTAGAAACAAATTGCAACGCGGCAATGAAATCAACTGATGCAAAACAAATGTCCTCAGAGATCTTGGTGATGGGGTAATATCATTGCCAAGAGGCATCAACTACTATCTAGGCAGTGCAAGTTTTAATCATCGGACGGAGAGATAAAAAACAAATGCTGAACGTACCGAAGAGTCGAGAAATCAAGTGTATGGTTGATTTGAGGAAGAATCTGCAAGGTCTAATTGAATTAGCAACGGACGATAACCAAGATGAGTGATAACAATGGCAATGGAAAGTATCAAGTTCAGAATATGTAAGAAATGAATATCATGCTTCAGTACTGCTTAAGAAACCCCGGCGAGGGTTTCACAGTACCGGTCAATCGCAAATTACCGCATCATGCGAAGTGTGTGTGGGAAACGAATGAAAGAGTTGGAAGACCTACCAGTAGAGGGATCAAGACTGATCAAGCTGCAGGTTAGTGAGAAGTGACGATCCCAGTCCAGTCCAGACTCATTTGTCTGCAGCTGGAGCTTTGCAGAAGGAAAAGAAAGGCAAACCGAAAACTGCAACGGAAGCTTAAAAGCCGACCGACCGGAGCGGATAAACCCAGCCAGCCGAGGCCAGGCGCTAAGGCACCCCACGCGCAGCCCTAGGCCACACAGCGGGCGGCCGTGAGTGGCTGCTAAGCGAGATTCTGTGGGCAAAGGGCCGCAACGCCGAAATTCGCGATCCGGCAGCCCAGAGCGACTTGTGCGTTTCGGACGATTCCTCGACAACCCCGACCCTTCGACAACAAATTTCCTCCCACCGACCTCCCGGAGTTTGTCGACCGTGAGTTTATGATCGCCTTGGCCGTTATCCCCGTCAAACTTGTTTACTGAGTCCTCTTTTTCGCCGTTTTCTAGGAAGCCTTCGCCATGGCCGATATCGATGTCAAGATTGCTCAATGGAAGCTCGTTGAGGTTGGCCGTGTGGTCCTGATCCGCCGCGGCCCCTTCACCGGCAAGCTGGCCGCCATCGTTGAGATTGTCGACCACAAGCGTGTATGTGTTTGATTACCCGGAATCGAGGATTTGGCGGGAAATGAAGATGAAAGACTATCGGAAGTTGGGAAAGATGGAAAATCGGGATATTCGACCATGATATTGACAAGAGTCGCATTTCGATAGGTTCTGGTTGACGGTCCTTCCACCGAGGAGAACAAGATCGTGCCCCGTCACGTCCTCCCTCTCTCCCACGCCACCCTCACCCACTTCGTCATCCCTCAGCTGCCCCGTGCCGCCGGTACTGGCCCCGTGAGAAAGCTTTGGCAGAAGAACGAGATCGATGGCAAGTGGGCCAAGAGCAACTTCGCCCAGAAGACCCAGAGCGCCGAGCGACGGAAGAACCTGAACGACTTCGAGCGCTTCAAGGTCCTCAGACTCAGGAAGCAGGTACGTTGAAAACTACAGTGGTTTGCGTTTTGCGCGCCGGAGGAAATCCCACGGATGACTGGTTCTTTTCGCGAATGCGACGAATCTGGGAGATCCGGAATTGCACATGAATGCGCTCGCGATCAACTGGACAATGACTGACGTTGAATTTCTCCAGGCTCGCTTCGAGGTCCAGAAGGCTCACGCCAAGCTCCGGGCGGCTGCTCCTAAGTCATAGATGGTTTTTTATGAGGCTCGGTGCATAGTGTGATGGGGTGCCTTGGGACGGTTAAATATTGCTGAGGGTTTATTTGATTTCAGCAAAAAAAATTAACGCTGTACGCTTTTATCATTGACAGCTTAAAATGATTCGAGAACCTTGATACCTTGACGGGTTACGCTCGTACGTCACAAATGGACGGCGCCTTTTTCAAACCAGTGTATGACTCTGGGTTCTTTATCTAATATCGATCTTGATATTGAAATGACCGGTCCACTACCTCCGTTGGAATTGGGGAACGACCAGAATAGGCTGTAATCTTTGATATCCTCTGGGTCCATATTTTTTATGATTAATGGCTTGTGCCTACGCCGGCTTTTCCACGATTGAAAACTAAAGTCTCACTCCCTCAATATTGAAGACACGAAAATTCCCCGTAAAAAAATAGTCCCAAGGGCGTGTTCCGTTGCTGAACGTGGAAGTTGGATCTGTAGATGTGTCGCTTCTGTGTGTCCGGGGGGAGGGTCCCTATAAGCTCGCTAACGATTTTCGGCGGGATGACATTCACACAGCTTTGCGACTTCCCAACTCCAACCAAGGCAAAAAATACCCTCTCATCCACCACAGTCCTCTTTCTTGCGACTAGGTATGTTATAGCTGAATTTACGCCCGCCAATTTGAATCCCGCCCTCGATTTTGGGTATTTTCGCGGTTTTGTGGGAGAACCTCGGGGGGTGGTTCCTTGGGCCATCGTTCGAGCCTCCCCAACCCAGGCGACCAGTTCTGAATCGAATGACTTGCTGACTATCAGTTCTCTGTCAACAGCCCTTCTTTAGGCTCGTTCAATTATCACAATGGCTGACCCCCGCGTTGAAGAGATCCACGACGAGGAGCCCCAGAAGGCTGGCGTTGAGGATGCCGGCAGCTCTTCTGAGTCCGAGGCTGGCGAGGAGCCCACCATCCCCGGAGGTGCCGCCGTCACCATCCACTCTCGTAACGAGAAGAAGGCCCGGAAGGCCATTGGCAAGCTCGGCCTGAAGCACGTCCCCGGCATCACTCGTGTCACTCTCCGCCGTCCCAAGAACGTATGGATACCAACCCCGCCTTTTGACGACATGCGCTTGTTTGAGAGTGTCTTTGGAAGACTGCCGGATCCGGGCTTCGACCGTGCAGAATTTGTGCGAGATACAGGAGGCTAACGTGTCTGTTCTTCTTTACAGATCCTCTTCGTCATCAACCAGCCCGACGTCTACCGCTCCCCCTCCAGCAACACCTGGATGTATGTGCCTCCCATGTTTCCTCCCCCTCCCAGTCTCTGATACAGCAGCTTGGCTCACACGTTAAACAGCATCTTCGGTGAGGCTAAGATCGAGGACCTGAACTCCCAGGCCCAGGCCTCCGCTGCCCAGCAGCTGGCTGCCGCCGAGGCCGCCGCCGGTGGTGAGCACGCCGGTCACGACCACGAGCACGACCTCGGCACCAAGGTCCCCGAGGCCGAATCCAAGAAGGAGGAGGAAGAGGATGACGGAGAGGCCGTTGACGAGTCTGGCCTCGAGGCTAAGGACATAGAACTGGTTATGGCCCAGGCTAATGTGTCACGCAAGAAGGCCGTCAAGGCCCTACGGGAGAACGACAACGATATCGTGAACTCGATCATGGCTCTCAGCATATGAGCTCTGCCGCATTGATTGCACGCTATCAGTGGCTGAAACGTCTTAGCCCTGCTGGCAGGATGGACTTTGGGTGCGAGGTCAGGTTGATATCCCCTTGGATGCGTGTGCTGCCAGGCCCCATAGTGTAAATCATATAGTCAACCCAAAAAAAGCAGAATTGCATGATCTGAACCGTGATACGGAGAGTCTATAATTTCTTACTGTAGTGATGCTAGAATTACAGAGTAAACAATGTCCATTACTGAAGTTAGTGCTGTAATGGCCAAGCACCATACAGAGAGAGAGTCTTGGCTTCTTCGTTTGTGGCCGTTCGGAACACGGGAAGCGCCAGCCTCACGTGACGGCATCCCCATTCCAAACCTTGCCGAGTCAACCCTCACCTCTCCGAACCTCCTGCTTTGCACGTTGAACTCCCCTCTCCCCCCGTCTCCCTCCCAACGAACTCTTCAAAATGGCCGCCGTACGTCCAACGAACTCTCCACTCTTTCCTCCAGCCATTCATACCGGCAATAATGTCCGCTAACGTGTCTCCGTGGTACAGCGCAGCGCCGCTCTCAAGATCGACTGGGTCAAGGTCTCCAGCTCGCTTGGACTCCGTGGCCAGACCGCCTCCTCTCTCCAGGCCTTCAAGAAGCGTAACGACGATGCGCGCCGCAAGGTCCAGGTTTTGTCCGAACAGCCCCAGACCGTCGACTTCGCCCACTACCGCAAGGTCCTGAAGAACCAGGCCATCGTCGTCGACGAGCTCGAGAAGCAGTTCAATGCCTTCAAGCCCGCCACCTACGACGTCTCCCGCCAGCTGAAGGCCATCGATGCCTTCGAGGCCCAGGCCGTCCAGAGCGCCGAGCAGACCAAGGGCAAGGTTGAGGCCGAACTCCGCAACCTCGAGAAGACCCTTGAGAACATCGAGACCGCCCGTCCCTTCGACGAGCTCACCGTGGTATGTTTAGAATTGTGCGGTCGGAACAACGCGGAACTGTTCGTTGACTCTTTCTTTTTCTTTTTTCTTTCCAGGACGAGGTTGCCGCCGCTCAGCCCGAGATCGACGAGAAGACCTCCTCGCTTGTCTCCAAGGGCAGATGGATGCCCGCCGGATACAAGGTACGTCACAGCCCAATTGGATACATCGATTCGACTCTCCCGTCCATTGCGTATGCTGATTCATTCTACAGGAGCGTTTCGGCGATATGTCCGTCGTTTAAATTGCCAGATCTCTTTTCTGTCATATTTTCATGTCTCCTTTATCCTCCGACCTGTGTACTCACACGACAAAATGTCCTTTTGTCAAGCATGTTGGCCAGCTAGGATACCCTTTGCGTCTGGCAGTGTGGTGGCGGTTGTTGGATTGTGTATAGAAACAATGTTCAATTTAGAAGATGATGATCTTCGTGCCTAGACTGGGTAGTATTCTAGTGTGGAGTAGATTACAGTACTTTATAGGTGAGTTACGGAATGTAGGTCAACTTTCTTTCATGGTAACATGTTACATTTGTAAAGTATACCTACTTTGTGGAATGAAGCATTTGCTCCAGCGCTCGTGCAACGATAGCTTACGGAATCCTACCTTAGTATATGTGTGTTCATAATAACCTAGGGGGAAAATCCAAGTGAAGCCCTGCCAGTTTTAAAAATACTTTTCACTTTAACTACTTTTTCCATTATTCACTTGCAACCATGCGGAAGTTTCCGTGAATTAATGGAAGTTTTGTCATTCCGTTTGAACGTTGGTGAGCTGATGATCTCTATAAGAGAGCCTTCAGCAGACCTTTTTTCTTGTCAACAACTTCAATCATTTATTTTTACAAATCAATATATCTACATACTCTAGGGGTATGTAGATATATATATATTATAATGCTGGTACATGTTGAACCATAGCATCCCTGAGATGGATATCGGCGACAACGAGCAAGACGCGGTGCTGGCGGGCCTTGTGCGATGTGCCGGTGGTAGCGACAACAACCATGTCGGCTAAGACGAGAAGTGTCACAGACGCATTGACCCGGACACCCGGGAGCCCAATGGCAAGATCCAGCGCCTAAGACTGGAGGCATGGCAAGTGACTGGAATCGATTGGATGCTCCGGCAGGAGGCCTCCGCAATAAAAGGGGGCATCCTGGCCGATGACTGCGGGTTAGGAAAAACGATAACGGCTTTAACCTTGATTGTCAGCGCCGCTCTAAGACTGACTGCGATGAAACCGACACTCATCTTATGTCCCGCCCCTCCTCCTCGGCACGTGGCTGGAGGAGATCGACAGGCACTTTGGGGAGACTCTACGGGTCCTTCTCTTTCACGGCAGTACAAAACACTGCGGTGTTCACTTATTACCATTCGTCTCTACCAGGAAGTTGGAACATGACCTTGTTGGCAAGACATGCTTTCTTTTCTACATATGACTGGTATGTTAGATGCGGTTTACACAATAACTACCAGTTCGCTTACCAAAGAACAGCGCATATATTTACATACAGGTGCTCAGGGTATATCCAAGAAAGACACTGCCGGCCGCCAGCTCCATCACCATGCCGACAAGGTCCACGATAAATATATTATCGTATCGATAGCAGATGGATCGAATAGGCTGCGGTTGTGGTATTGCGCTTGAAGTGCGGAGTGAAGAAGAGTTTCCAGAAGAACTCGTCGTGGTCAACAACCAGCCAGAGTATCCTGATACGGAAGTTATCGATCCTGATGTGGAAGTAAACCTTGCATCCAATGAATCAATGTTCCAGGCTGATTAACGGCCGAGTATATTTTGGATGGGCTCCAGATATAGCTCGGTAGAGGAACAGCAGCATAAGCTGCGGAACAGGTTGCAGCTGATCAGGTTGGTTACGATCCCCCTTGAAATGTTAAATTCAATTAACCCCTCTTAGCGTCGGTGGGGCCCTTTATCTGGTCAACTAAGGATCGTCATGCTTGCAACACTCGACTAAGAAGGCAACAATCGCCCTGTTCAACGCTTTCTATATACGGCTTATCAACCCTTCACCCAACCTCGACGATATTTTATAGAGCCGCCAAGTCACGGCGCCGGTACCCCTCAGGTTACTGAACAAGTTGTTCAAAACCGCACAATGTGAAGGGGAAAGTGTCCTTCTACCGGCAAGAAAGGAATCGTGGAAGCGACTGGTATGGATGCAGCGCGAATTCATCCAATCCGAACCGGAGGGAATCCGCCCGCCAAAGGTCTTCCAAGGAATCGGCAAATCGGAGCCTGAGCGTGCTGAGAAAGGCATTTACGAAAGGTTTCCCCCCCTGATCAACATGCAAAAAGCTATTGGAGCTTGCAATAAACAAATACAAGGCATGCCCTGGGTTCGTTGAGAGAGTGTGCAACTGTATAGATGCTGGCACAGTGTCTCAACAACATCTTCGGTGTTGTATATATATTGTGGAGGATTTTGACAGAAATTGCTGCATTCCTCAGTGAACCGCTTTTTTCATCGAAGAAATCATCCGGTAAAAGCCGTGGAAGTACGCAATCCAACTAATCCCTTCCACCACACTGTTTGCGGTACCTGTTAATATTTATAAAATTTAAGTGTTCCTCATGCGTATTTTCTATAACTACAGGGTGTATAAATACTTCTATAGGGTAATTTTAAAGAGTATGAATAATAAAGACTCCATTATTTACTGAGTACATGGTGAGGCAGAATACTTGGATTACGAGTGAACCTCTGAAACAACCGGGAAGTTGCTTGAAAATTAACCATCCCTCTTAACAAATCCTTCGTTCCTGAGACATATAAAAGCCCGATGTCGTCCACTGAAAACAATGGTAAGTTTGATTGAAGCATTGTCTGAGTGGCTTGCATTGATTGTCCAGGAAAATATACTCCAACAGCCCCGTGTTGACCTTGTAACTATCAAATGTCTTCTCTGTTGTCTCTCCCATCGGAGTTGCTACTCAGCATTCTCCAATGGCTTTCCTCCCCAAACGACCTCTATTCCGCCATTGAGGCAATATCGAGGTTTTATCGACTATTTACAGAATATAAATATTCGATCATGTCAGCAATATTACAGCGCGCCTTGCCTTCGGAAACAGAATCAGATTTCCTCCTGGCTTATCGGGCACAGGGGGTGTGGAAATTCGTTCGTGAAAGAAGTAAAGATGGGCTTCATCCCAAAGAGTACAGTGGCCGCTATGACAGTTTGAAGCAAGAATGCGCAGCCATTCTGGAGCAAGCTAAGAGCGGGGAATCTGGGAATCTGCGTGAGATGATTTCTGATAACGAAACCCTACCAAGGCTATGGACCTTTCACCGGAAATTCGAGCAGTTGATGGACACGTACAAGAAAACTGCTATCTGTGCATTGCAAAAAATCCCAAAAGATTCGGAGATTGATCCGGGAGAACTTGTACTTTCACGCCATGAACAGATACGTCTCCAGAGAGCTTTCTTTCGGTGGGAAGTCTATACATGCCTCTACCAGCTTTCAGAAGAAAGACGTCCTTTTGACGGTGGTATTGGACCAAATCAAGCTAAGCCTGAGAGAAGTTATGCAAAATTATTTCTACCGTGGGAGAATGAAGCAATGTGTTGTGTTGCTCAGTTTTACAAAATTACCATTGAAGAGCTCTGCAACACGATCGAAGAAGATTTCGTCACATCAGTCAAGCAAAAGCAATGGCATAAGGTGTGGCGCAGACATGATGTTTATGCCATGAAACACAAAAGACATGGCGTGGAAGCGCTGCTGAACATTCATTACTTGGAGTGGTTTAAAGCGGACAGTAAGAGATACGTTCGCGGAAGGCAGATTAGGTACCTAGTTTCTCGGGGGATGCTGGCAGTGTGGAAGCTAACCAATGCACCATTTCAAACGGCGAGACAGATGGTTGTGTGGTCATATGTCTCTTCTGAACCGAGTTACTCTGTCTTTAAAAGATTGTATCGGTCCGATTATCGATTTCCCCGCTATGAGGGAGATGGTCCCCAGGGTGGCAGCCCAGGTTGGCAATGGGTCACCTTCGATGGCAGGGAACGAGGGCAAGTATATGCACCGGCTAACTCTGGGTTACGAAATCAAGGCTATATCTTCTGGGACAGATCACGATTAGAAAAGGCTCATCAGTTCCAAGCGCCTTATAGATCAACGAATCTCTCCTCTTTTCCTGCTGGGTATAAGGAGCATGAAGATGGACCCAGCGTTAGCACCATGTTACAGGAATTTCAGATTCGAAGGGGGATTCTTGAGCCTATAAAGGACGAGATTGATGGTTCCGAGGAAGATGGGAGAGGCGGTGGTGTAATATCTTGGAGAAACCCGGTGTTGTAGTAGAAGTCGTCGTTATCGGTAACTGATGTTTGATATGTTTACATTGTTTACATTGTTTATATTGTTTACACTGTAGGACCACAGAAAAGGACGCCATGCCTGAATTGGACAGGCTAACCAGGAAGGGAATAGATTAAGTTGCACTTGTCGCTCTACTAGAAAGCTTCCGACTCCCAAACTTCCTTTTCTTTTCTTTTCTTTTTCTTTTGTCAGATGCATTTTCAACCCCGTTGAAACCCCGGATCCTCCCTCATCCAATGGGGCAAGCCTCATCGCCGGCTCAAATCCGGTCTCCTCTTGAGCGTCTGCCGGTGGAGATCATCCAGATGATCTTCCTCTATTCTCTTGAGTTTAACTTTCCTAGAGTTTCTCGGTACATCGCTGGTATTCTCTCCAATACTGTGATATATACTTGGCTCATTCGACTGGCCTTCAGTAGCGCCAATGAAGGATCAAAACGTGGGCTATTCACTTCAGACTTTCTGCCTGCACCATTGAATTTCTGGGCTCTTTCTGCAGAAGAGCGCAGAGATCTCCAGGCAGATATCCTAGGATGTGGCTGGTGTACTTTACCACTGATTCGTCGGTGTCAGAAGGATTACGTGGAACATGTAATTCGGCGTCTGATGCTTGATCTGGAATTCTGTGCCGAAGATCTTCCCATGCTGACCGATATGGCCCGTCGCTTCGAGAACCTCGGGGACTGTGAAAGAGGCGGAGAAGTTAGTGGTAAAGGCGACGTGGTCCTCAAAGTCCACGACCGAATTACCAAAACGGAAGAACGGGTTGCAGTCTGGTTTCACTTCGGAGCTGTACAGGTCCGGCGGCCCAGCAAACTGTACACGCATCATGATATCTTTCAGCTGCCAAACCGCTCGGCCACGAGTCCGCCTCGCATGCCCGACAAGTTGTTATGTCCCCCGTGGACCGAGACCAAGCTTGAATTTCTCCAACTGTTCTCGACCATCGCGTATATTGACGAAGAGTCGTCCTTGCCGCGTTCCCAGCGTATTCTTCGACAGCTGATCCGGGATCGTGACCTGGGCACCTTTGAACGATTGCTGCAGATGCATGTTCTTGCACAGGACTATAAGTTTCTCCAGCGCTGGCCCGTCCCTGCCATCGTCTTTCGCGCTGCATTAAAGTATGCGGATGAACGCGATGATCCATTTATTAGGATGCTGGTCAATCAATGCTGGGAGGACATCCCGCACGATGATTTGCAGCTGAAAGACCAACTAATGACGAAAGCAGGACTGAACAGCGTGGGGTGAAATCATACGCAGGCATGACGGCAGACAATCGACGTCACCCTATCGGCATTAAGAGTAAAGACATTACATTGTGCATGCAGCGCCAAGATATGCTGTGAATAAACCGGGAAAATCATTGCATTGCTATAATACACGCCGACCGCCAAAAAAAAAAGCCTGCTCAGCATGGGGTATGAAAACATGGGATACAGAAAACGAAAACTAATGATATCACGATAAACCATCCGACCAGAAACCCAGCACACATAATTATCATAACTCGTATGGTTCAATCAACGAGACGGATCGTGTCATATTCTTGATCTCCGCGTCGTTGTTCTTCTGCTCCGCCCGCAGTAACCACAGGTGAGACAGGTGATGACGGCACGGCAAATAGACAAGACACCTTCGATGATGACCTTGCAAACAGCCCCGATGGCATTCACGATAGCCATCAGACAGGCACCGATGGACTGGAAGATGCCCGTGATCTGCGAGGGCAGTCAGCATCCTATTCAAAACATGCATGCTGGAAGGAACGAAGAAGGGAATTGACAACATACACAAGACACGACAGCTCCCATCTTGATAGTATTACGTCACGGCTATTTATTTCGAAGGCTTCGAGTATTTGGAGGATTTGTTCGGATTCGAGTTTGAAGAAGACTGAGAAGGAGACGAATCTCTTGCAGGTTCTCTCGCAGAGCTGGACGACGAAGCAGTGCTATGAGTGGAAGAGTCACTGAATGGACGCATGATGAAGAAAACTCCCGACGGGACAAGAGGAAGCTTCTTTTATACACCTGGGCCTGCCAACAAAGTACCGAAAATGATGTATGTCGTATGAAGAACAAAGCCAACCAGCCAGCAAACGACGTAAACCCACGAGACGGGAAGAGCGAAGATCAGATAGGAGGCTGGCTATGATCAAATAACTGACCAAGTCCTTCCCACCGGCGACGTGATTCCGTCATAACGACGCGGTCAAACCCGGTACACGGGCCCTGAATAGGAAATGGGGCGTGCCAATCCTCAGGATGACCGAACCACGCCCTGATCCGGGCTTGGGGCCATTGGGTCCAAGGGTCTCGCCACTCAGGGCGGGTTGGAAGGTCCCCGTTGATTCTGGATCGACCAACGCATTGGCGGCATGGCACAGGGCAGTGATGTCATTGGAACCAGATGAAGCCTAGTGTTAGGGCTGATACGTCCCGAACGGGACAGACAGTCAGCTGATTCGCCAACCCTACCGGGTGACAATCCGCCAATCAGAACGGCCGAGGGTCGGTCAACTTCTTCCGCTGGAGACGCTGGCTTAGCTCTCAGATAGCTCCTCCAGACACGGCAACCCCGGACCTGTTCCTGCCCAGGGCGCCGAATGACATGGCCTGAGAAGCTCAATCTTATCTTGATGTTCCGCCGGGCATGCTGACCCCGATCCGAGTCCGTGGCCGCAGAAAAAGAAGACTCTCCGATTCTGCTGATGCCCGGCAGCGCCATGGCCTTGCGACAACGGCCGAGACGCGGCGACGCGGCGGTCGGCCCTTGATGTCGCCAGAGGAGAAGCTGACATCGTCCCAATTCCAAAGTACCAAGCGCGCGCGACTATTGATCTCCAAGCCGTCGAAGCCGCGCAAGAAGCACTCGAGACTGGAGACCCTCCCAGTGGAACTCATCGAGAAGATCTTCCTATACTCATTGAACGTGAATCTGCCGCGTTCATCGCCGTCCTTGGCTTCTGCAGTCTCCAGCGAACGTATCTACCGCGCTCTTGTACTGCTAGCCTTTTGGAACGACACGTCGACGCCTTCGACCACCCCTGATACCACAATCGCGAAAATCCTCCGGCCCCTGGACTATGTCCCTCTCGACCATGACAAGCGCAAAGCTCTCCAAGTCTCCATTATGCGCTGTAAATGGTGCACCGTCGACCGGCTCCTTTCCCAACTTCCAGGTCTCATGAACCTCACGATCCAACGACACTGGGTAAACGCGGGCATAAACATGACGGCCGACCAAGAAGCAGACCTTGCGCGGTTCCTGTCCCGACAGGAAGACCTGCGAACTTTCGAAGGCACCGACAAGAACAACGCCCACTACACCTTGTCCATCACTCCCCTCGTCTCAATCGCAATCACCTGCCACGAAACCGACCAGCAGCAAACGCACCAAATCCTCGGCATCCTCCACTTCCCCGACAAACTGCTCAGCGGCGGCGTCGTCAACAGCAGCCACCACGACAACGAACCCGCCCTCTTCACCACAGAACACGTCGCCTGCCTCGAGATCCTCCGCATCACCAGCGGCTTCGCGCGGTCCGACCTCATTCAAACGAGCATCAGCGTCTCCCGAGAAGCCACACAGTCCGGCATCCACACAGCGCTAATCGAGCACAACGCGCGCGCACTCACCACCCTCCTCAAAATCGACGAGTACGTATTCCGCAGCGGACACACCGCCGTCGCCGTCGCCAGCGCCAATAATAGTCCCCCGTACACCCTCCCGGCCGAACACTACCGCACCGCGGTGCGCGTCGCGCGCCGCCACCATAACGACCCTTCGCTCTTCCAGCTCCTTCTCCGCGCCAGCACTGAGTCTGTTCCCGCCGACGACTCCGAAATCACCCAGTGGGCTATGGATCTGGACGATTCGTTCGGGCACTGGCTGCTCGATCTGATGCTGCATCTGCCGCAGCGGGTGGAGGCGGCGAGGGCGAACCCGGCGGACGGAGCGGTGTGTTATCTCGGGAGGGTGAATGCGCAGGTTGATCTTGCGAGACGATACTTGAGAGATGTGCTTGGGGTAGAGGAGCTGGGGAGCTGGATGGAGGAGAGCGAGGTGGATGTGCAGGCGTTGTGGACGGAGTCTGCTGTGTAGTCTACCGGGTCTTCTTGTTAAGCAATACCTTAGGCATATTTTATATGTCATAAGTAATGTAATATTATGAACCTATGCATCTGAAAGTATCGAAATTAAAACCTAATATACATACCCTGTAAAAGGAAGAAGAGTTGTCTCTCTTTCTCGTCATCACACATGTTCCCATTCTCAACCTCCCAAATAAATACCAGCCAAGAATGAGAGACCAGATAGAGATCAACTACATATTCCCCAACAACCTCAAAATCCCTCTCACCCTCCCAGCAATCGTAATCTGATACCCCGTCTCCACGACCCCCTTACACATCTCCCAGGCGCCAGTCCCATTCTGCACGACCCCGTCGCCCTTGCGAATCGGATAGTCGACTCTAGGCGGGATACGCGTAGCCATAAGCTTCGGGAACCGGTCCACGCAGACAGATTTGATATTACACACACCGCGCAGCCCCTCTTCGCCTGCGAACCGACCATACCCGGACCCCTTGACGCCGCCGAAGGGCAGCTGCACGGCATAGTAGCTGCCGAAGTCGTTGACGGCGACCATGCCGGATTGGATGCCGGAGACGCAAGCGGCGACGGAGACCGGGTCGTAGCCGAATACGGAGGCGCCGAGGCCGTAGTCGGTGGAGTTGGCGATGGAGATGGCGTCTGCGACGGAGGAGGCGCGCATGAGCACGAAGACGGGCGCGAAGAGCTCGGTCTGCGCGATGCGCATGTCGGGCGTCACGTCTGCGAGGAGCGTGGGCGTAAAGTAGTGACCGTGTGGGTGTCGCGGATGGTTGTATCGCGAGCCGCCGCAGATGAGACGCGCGCCGTGCTTGACGGCGTCGGTGATGAGGGATTCGAGTCGGTCGAAGCCCGCGGGGGAGATCAGCGCGCCCATGTCTGGGGTTCCGGGCCCGTCGGGCTGCGAGTCGAGGAGGATCGAGCCGAGGGTGAGGTTCTGGATGCGCGAGGAGACGGCGGCGAGGAGGTGGTCGTAGACGCCGGAGAGGGCGATGATGCGTTCAGCGCCGACGCAGTTCTGGCCGGCGGATTGGAAGACGCCGCGCATGAGGATGGAGGCGACGGAGGGGATCTCACGTATGGTGCGGGCGTCGTCGAGGACAACAGACGGGTCCTTGCCGCCGAGCTCGACCGTTACGGGGGTGAGGGCCTTCGCGGCGGACTCGCAGACCTTGTGGGCGACGGGTTTGGACCCGATGAAGGTCAACTGGGCGATATCCGGATGGGAGGTCAGGAAGTCGGCGACGTCGGGCAGACACACGACGCTCTGGACGAGGTCGCGCGAGTGGCCGCAGCTGGAGAGCGCACCGCGGGCGACTTCGAGGAAGAAAGCCGAGGACCAGCAGGTTTGTTCGGAGGGCTTCACGACCACGGCGTTGCCCGCGAAGAGGCCGCTGATGACCGGTCCGATGAAGTTGTGCAGGGGGTAGTTCCAGGAGACGCACGCGGCGATCACCCCGAGAGGTTCATAGGTGACCATGTTCTTCTTGTACATCATGAGGAAATTGGTCGGTCTGGATTCAGGTGCCAATGCCTTCTCGCCGTGATCGAGTGTCCATTTCAGTTTCTCCGCCGTGACGAGGATTTCTCCAAACGAAGCGTCCACTTTGGTCTTTCCGGAATCGAGACAGCATGCGGCAGCCAATTCGTCTTGATGTTCGAGAACGTATCTGCAAAGACACAAACAAACATATCAGTTATCATGCTCCATTGTCCTTTCCTAGGGATATGCCACATACTTCAACAACGTCCTCAAGACCTTCCGCCGCTCAGCAAAGCTCGTCCTCGCCCATTCCACCTGTGCATTTTTGGCGGCCTTGATCGCACGATCGACTCCGTCCTTCGTCTCAGGTTTGGTTCCATTGCCCAGCACTCGCCCGTCCGCAGGGCAGTAGCTCATAATCAACTTGTCGCTCCATTGCTATATCCAAATCTTCAGCATTAGCCCCCTCTCAATCATATAACACTCCAACCAGAAAAACAATGCACAAAACTTACCCCCGAATCTGCCCCTCCAACAGCTTCCTGTCCTCCCCTTCAACCTCGTCCCACTTCCTACCATTCCAATTCGGCCGCACCTCCGGCGGAATCGGCACGTTAAACGCAACGGCCGCTTCTCTGCGCCCTAGCACGAAAAGGTAGCTTAGGTACGCGGCGCCGAGTGAGACCAGCGCGACGCCAGCCCACGGCGCGAGCTCCGCAAGAGGCTCTGCGAGGATTCCACGAGGGCATAAAGGGCCGGCGGGATGTAGGGCGCCCAGCTCTCCATGATGGATGTTGTGTGGGAGTGTCGAGAATGCGGCGGCGCAGATCGCGAGGGAAGAGAAGGTCGGTGGTTCGATAGTCGACGGGGAAGCTCCGGGTGGAGCACGTGCCAAGGCGGATCGTAAGGTACGCTTTTCTTTGCTGTAGAAAGAGAAGGGGGCATTGGGAGGGATTCAGGACATCATTTTGATTATTACTGCTAGGGTGCTATGGCTCATAGGCTCGTAGGCCGATAGACTCCGTTCATGCTAAACATAAGAAACTACCAGTAAATGCAATGCACCACGCTACCTGTACTGCATTATTCAGACATATCTGGTGTCGAAAGTTCGCTCAATTCAGATTCAAACTCAGACTCAGATTCCTCCTTTTCTGGACGAGTCTTGCGGCCAGTCCTTTTCTTCTTGCTTGTGACAGCAGGGTCGGCAATTCCTCCCTTTCTCTTCCCCGTCCTGGTGACAAGATGGTCAATCACACATCCATCCTCCCATCCCGCTGAAGACTGCCCCGTGATTGCGCGACACCGCGGACAGGTTTTCCCATGGCGAATGAAGAGCTGATGGAGCGAGTACTTGAGATAGTCTGGAATCCGCACCTCCAAGTGGCTGAAGGCCGTCACCTCCGAAGCCTTGGTGGGAGGCACCCAATTGAGCCACTTGCAGATGCGGAAGATATGGGTATCAACGGCGAAGCAGGGACGCTGCAGACAGAAGAGTAGCACGCAGGCGGCAGTCTTGGGGCCGATGCCGGGGTATTTCACCATCTCGACCATGGCCTGCTCCGTGCTCAGATTATGCAGGTGGTTCAGGGAGAGGAAGTTCTGGTCCGCACATGCGATCTCGTACTGTTTGTCACCTTCGCCTTTGTTCAGCAAATCGGCCGGACCGTCTGACTCCCCTTTCACGAGAATGTCCCTGCGCTCCTGGTTCTCCCGGTGCACCATGTCCAGAATGGCTTTGAGATTCTTACTCTTGACATCCGCCAGCCCGCCGCTCTTGATGGCATCGAACACCTCCTTGAGCGAGGCCTGCCGCACGGCATCCCAGTTCACACTGCCCTTGCCGATGCCCTCGCCCAGGATCCCAAACTTCTGCACCAGCCCACTAAACGCCCTGGCCGAGTTAGTCCCCGTAGTAGCACCGCTCAGGAGCGTGCGGATCAGCGCATCCAAGACCGAGGGGACCTCGCCACAGCCCGTCACGGTTAGCGACGGCTCGGGGATCGTGGTCGGCGCGACGATTTCCCCATGCACGCCAGAAAGCAGCCTATTGACCTCTTCGCATTCCTCCGGAGTGGGATGAACCCAGTCAGGGAAGGGACTGACGCCGGGCGTGAGGCCGTAGTGATTCGCCTTCTTCGCTTTCTTTGGTTTTGGTGTCTCCGGGGAGTCAGCAAGTGTAACCGTGGCTTTGTCGACGGTGTCCTGCAGCTCCTCTTTGACTTTGCTAGGACCGGTGTTTAATGGCGCGTTTTCTTTGCTGGAACCGGAGTCCGAGATTTCCTTGGCGGTCTGTATCACTGTGACGGCCGAGCCCAGATTGTGGGGAAGCTCGTTGACAGCGGTGGGATTTGGGGTGATGGGTTTGGTGGTCTTGCGTCGTTTTGCCGGGGGTTGGTTGGCGCCGGGGGCCTTTTTGGGAGCTGCTGCCCGTTTCTTGAGTGCGGTGTTCGGAGGGTTCGAAGATGCTCCCGATGCGTCATTGCCAACAGTTTGAGCATTTGGTCCGGGTTTGTGTGTCTCCTTTGTAGCAAGTGATGCAGCTTGGTGTTTGGCTGCAGAGCGAGTGATACGGCGCTCCATGGCTGCGAGGCCGTGGTACAGATAAATATATCGGGAGGCAAATGGGTCAAATGAACACTGAGCGAATATGACCCTAGAAATCCAACATGAAAGCACTTCAGACAAACAATTGATGCACAACGATGAAGATGGGGTGACGGAGAGATGGAGAAACTACAACAAAGTGTCTACAAACTGCAAGTTACAAACCGCGACGGCAGCAGATGACATCACATGATCGGGTCGTATTTCCGGCGAATTTCTTTTTTTGCAAGCAGAAGAGAAAAGCGTAATGCTTCATATTTGGTCTATCGATAATCATTCATGCCACGAGTGTTCCAACCCTGGTCTAGCTATGCAAATGAAGTATCCTCCCTGCCTCTCGTCTACAGCAAAACTCCAGTACTCCAAGTCTGGGGTATGTTATCATAAAGAAACGAATCAAAAGTAGATAATTCCGTAAGCTTCATAATCATTGATGGTCCGCGATGTTGTGGATGCTGATATCCATGCGATCGCGCACCTTGGGAGGCTCCTCCTGGGGGGTATCCCGACGCGCTGGGCAAATGCTGACCTGCGGCACCTCGGACTCGCCAGGAGAGTTGGCCGGGACGATGTTGCCCTTGCCGTCCAGCTTCACCCCGTTGGCGGCCATCTGGAAGTCTTTTTCGCTGGCGAAACCATGCGTCACGGCTTCCTTGGCGCGGTCCAGGGCCTTGATCTTGCGACCCTCGCCCCGAATCTCTTCCAGATGGTCGAAGTAGCCTTCAGACACGGGGGTGATGTAGTTGCCACAGAAGACACCGACCTCGAAGTCACGGGGCTCTTCCAAGCCGTTCTCATGAGCAATCTCGGCACAAGCACCCTTCAGGTCGGACAGGGTCTGGTAGATGACACTGTCCGCTCCGATGTGCTTAGCGATGGACTGGGCGTCACGGTTGTGGGCAACGAGCTCGCTCGGCGAAGCCAGATCGATTCCATAAATGTGAGCATGCCTATGATGAATGTTAGTACCAAGTTGAAATTCAGCGGAAGAGTGTAAACGTACGTAATCTCAGGAGCGCAGCTAGCAAAGTAGACATTCCTGGCACCGGCTTCTCTGGCCATCGTGACGATTTCTCGACTAGTGGTTCCTCGCACGATACTATCATCAACCAACAGAGGACATTTCGGTCCTTGAACTCGGCCTGCATAGCATTCAACTTGCGACGAACGCCCTTTTGCCGGGTCTTTTGCTCCGGCATGATAAAAGTCCGGAAGACGTAGCGGTTCTTGACGAAACCTTGGCAGTAAGGCTTGTCCAGATACCGGGCGACGGCAGCGGCCGACGTGGTCGACGTCTCGGGGATAGGGATGACAACGTCAATGTTCTTGACCACCTCCGGTCCAAGAACGTCCAGTACTCTGGCGGCGAGACGATCACCCATCCGCTGCCGACTGCGGTACACACTGATACCATCGATCACCGAGTCGGGGCGAGCGAAGTAAACATATTCGAAGATATCCGGCGCATACGCCTTCTTCGGAGCCACCTGGCGGAAGACCGGCTCGCTACCCTTCCCGATGATAACGGCCTCACCGGGCTGGATATCCCGGATGTTGGTGAAACCAAGCTGGTGCAGCGCAACAGACTCGGACGCCATCATGTAGTCCGTACCGTGTCCATCGGCTGAGGGCCGGGACCCAAGGACAAGGGGACGGATACCGTACGAGTCACGGAAACCCATGAGACCAAATCCTGGAGAAACGTTAGTTGCATTCTTATAGACACAGAATGTAAGGTGGTACCCACCTGCCAACATGGCGGCGCAGGCCCAGCCACCCTCGCAGCGCTCATACATGCGGGTCAGACTAGCGAACAGGTCTTCTTTGTTGACGCGAGCCTTCTTGGTCTCGCTCAGCTCATCAGCGAAGATGTTCAGCATCAGTTCACTGTCGCTGTCCGTGTTGATGTGCCGGTGAGCCTCGAGGTCCAAGTACCTCTTCAACTCGGGGGCGTTGATCAGGTTGCCGTTGTGAGCCAGGCAGATGCCGTACGGGCTGTTCACATAGAATGGCTGGGCCTCCGCATTGGCACTGCTTCCGGCAGTGGGGTATCGCAGATGACCGATACCCATGAAACCAGGAAGGTCTGCCACCCGAGCACCGTCCTGGAAAACCCGAGCCGCCATTCCATTCGACTTCAATTGGTAGATGCGGCCTCCTGCGGCGCAGGTAGCAATACCAGCGGCATCTTGACCTCTGTCTGTACGTCCAATAAAACAAAGAAATTAGCCTGAGATTCCACCCCACGCACGGATGATTGTGTTCCGGCACTTACGCTGAAGAAGGTAAAGAGCCTCGTGAAGGTCAACGGCGGCGGAAGACGACGGGTTCGCCTGGATCAGAGCAATGATACCACACATTTTTCAGGATGGTCGATAACTCTAGGGAAGTCTTGATTATCAGTAGGGGGTCCTCAAAAACAGAGAGAGCCAAGACAGAAGCAAGTGAGAACGTAATGGAATGGTCAGATCGGGTTTTCTCCGCAAAGTGCTTAGGAAGTCTAACATCTATAAAAAAAAAAAACCGAGATTCATCATACAACAAAGGAAACCGAGGACAGAAAAAGAAAAGACCCCGGATTGAAACCCAAGCCGGGGAATTAAGTGAAATACTCACATGCTATGAAAAAAATTGGGCACACGCACAGAGGGGCAGAGGAGCCAAGAAAGACAATGGCAGTCAAAGAGTAGAAAAGAGTGAATGAAATGTCTCTCAAGACATAACACAGAGGGAAGAGAAGAATAAGAATACCTAGGTCACACCCACGGAGGGATCAGAAGAACGGATAACATGGTTAAGAGAAGGGGTTGAGAAGTGAAGGAAGGCGAGGGACGGGGGGGAAGGTAATAATAATTTGCAGTTCTTCTCCACTGCCAACCGAGTGAAAGACAGAATTTTTGCGGGTGCCGCTTAAGGAACCAGAAGGTCCCGTGGGGCGTTAGTCATCAGCACGACTCATGCTGATTGGGGTTAGCGGCACGGAGGGGACGGCGCCGATGCCGGAGCTGACTCAGTGCTGACTCAGGTGGCTCAGGTGACTCAGTGAGCCTCTGGGCACGGCGCTAGGCTGTTTGGGGACTCCTTATCGGTATCGGTTCAGGGCTTATCGGCTATCGCTCTGTTTACTCTCACTCTGAGTCTCTGAACTATACTACCTCCAGAGTACCTCCAGAGGACTGACAGACCCATGCCGGTGGCTCCGTCACGGGTCTCGTGCCCGACTAGCTCTCTCGCCTCTCCTCACTTCTGTCTCCTCACCACCCACCACACCCGTGTTTGCTTCCTTCACTCCCGTGCTCTTGATCACTCACCAACCTTAAACTCTTACCGCTGTTTGACAAAGACTTCATTCTACCATCCACTGTGAATATGCCGCACGTCTCAGTTGCCAAACACTTTCTGGCCCACCATGTTCTTCTCTCGTTCCCTAAACGTCCTCCGCACATCCTCCCATCTCACATTTGCTCTCCGTTTCCCTCTCCTCTCGCCAGATCTTCGTCCTGCCTTGAACGTATTTCGCTTTGGCCTGGCTTTACCTACTCTGATCCAACCCCATAACCCTCACTCCACGTCTACTGCGTCTTCTCATCCCAATGAACGTGGTTGAAATCAGCGACGACGAATCGGACGTCACTCTGGACAATGATTCTGACCTGGACCCCGTTCGGCCGGATACGGTCGATTTAACCGACGATCCGGAGTTCACCCTCACTGCTGACGACTATTTGACAGACGCTGGCGTCGGGCGTCTCCTCCGAAACTGGAGATCGGACGAGCCTACCGCAGCAAGAGGTGTCAACTCCCAAAGACCCTACGTGGCAGAGGAGATTTGCGTTGGCGGGATCCTCTACCAAAAAGGCCAGTCTGTTCAGCTCCCACGAGGAAGATATCTTAGAATCCGCCGCGTGGTCCAATATCCCGACGGTGACATCTTCTTTAAAGGCTGGCATATGATCAAGACGAGAAGACATGACGGCAACTTCGTCCCGAAAGGTGGAAAGTGGGAGAACGAGTTGATCTGGATCGCGAACGAAAACGAAGAGGAAGTGAGCCTAGCGGAGGTGCGAAGGATCGTCACGATTCATTTCACCAACCACTGCGATATCACGAACGATCCCAAGAAAGGAATGCAAGGCATGTTTTGTCGCCTGAAGGAGAATCTCGACAAGAGTGGAGGCTCCCTTCAGTACATCTCCCACCACGAAGCAGACGAGGGCTTCAAAGTTGACCCTGCCCGGCTCCGCCGTCTGTGGAGAGGCCAGACACGACCTTTTGGCGAATCCGACGTGTTTACTGCAAAGTTCTCTCCTTCCGTAATCGACCTGGACGAGGACGACGTCGTCAACAGCCTGAGACAACGCCGATGGTACACATTCGGCGACGGCTTCTGCGGCGCCGGGGGAGTCTCCTGCGGTGCTAATCAGGCCGGGGTGGAAATCAAGTGGGCGTTTGATTCCTCGCACCATGCCACAAGAAGCTACCGACTGAACTTTGAGAATGCGGAATGTGAGCTAAGTACTATCGACGCTTTTCTCACCAATGACGAATCCTTCCAGAGAGTCGATATCAGTCATGCTTCCCCTCCTTGCCAGACGTTTTCGCCCGCCCATACCATTAACGGCCCGAACGACGACGCCAACTCAGCGTGCATCTTCTCCTGTTTCAACCTGATCAAAAGCGCCAAACCCAGAGTTCAAACGATGGAGGAGACCAGCGGTCTTTTTTTTGATCGGCATCTCGAGATCTTGCACCGGGTCATTTTGGATTTCAGCGAACTGGGCTATTCGGTGCGATGGGGTATTCTCAACTGCGCTAATTACGGCGCCCCCCAGCTTCGGAGAAGACTGGTGATCATTGCGTCGGGGTAGGTCTCTCTTTCTGTGATGGCTCGGATCGAATGATTAATTGTTTATAGGCCCGGAGAAGTCCTGCCTCCGTTTCCCGAGCCGACCCACGGCCTTCAAGAATTCGGACTCCAGCCGTTCGTCACCATCAACCAGATGATTGCGAACATTCCAGTCGGAGCGCCGAACCATGATATCCAGTCGTTGCCTGGCCGGGGAGATCCACGAGCGCCGTATGACGGAAATCGACAGGCGAAGACGATTACTTGCGGGGGCGGAGTCGACAGCTATCACCCATCTGGTCTTCGACGCTTCACCCAGCGTGAATCTGCCAGTTTGCAGACGTTCCCATTAGAGTTTCGATTTGGACCTCACGAGGTTCGCAAGCAGATCGGCAATGCCGTTCCCCCCGTGCTGGCCAAGGCGCTGTATACGGAGATCAAACAATCGTTGCAGCAGACCGACGAAGCCGAGATGCGACAGTTCTTGAACCAGAATTGAGGACATTAGACATCGGGACTGTCGCTTGGCGCCGTATCTGATTGTGGCATGTGTTTATTCGGAGGTTTTGGACTCATTTTCAGGGCTCAATGGAAATACGGGGAAGGATCGACGGCACATGCGGTATGGCGGACGGTGGGAACCGAGGGCATTGAGAGCGCAGAAAGGGTCATAATGTGAAGAGGAGGGATCAGGGACGTGAAGATTAGTCAATTGGAGCTTTCAATGCAATCTAGACGTATTTCCAGATCTCCCGGCCCAACAATGCACGGAGCGACCGGACAACGTCAGTATGAAAACAGTGGTTTTCCTTGTAGCCGGCAATAGCCGCGGCGGCCTCGGCCCGGCGTCACCAGCGACTTTCCTCTCTTTCTCTCTCTCTTCCTCCCTTTCTTCCTCTTCTTCCTCTTCCTCTTCTTCTTCTTCTCTCCTCCCCCATCCATCTTCTTCCTTCCCATTCCCTCCTCCCTCCTCTCCCTCCTCCAATTGCTTGGTATACTTCCTCTTCCTCTCTCTTTTCTCCCTCTCTCAATCATGTCTGCCTCGTGTTCGGCGCTGAGACGGCTGACCCACAGGGCTCCCCGCACTTTCCAGTCCCGCTTCGTCGCCGTCTCCAGACCGAACGCTTCCTTCGTTTCTCGCTCTGCTCTGTCCTCCGTCAACCCCTCGACCCCTCGTACCTCTCGCTTCTCAACCATGGCCGCCCTCCAGTCTGCTGCTCCCCCCGCTCGGCGGACAAGGCCTACGATCCTGAGATCCAGGATATGGCCCAGTACATCCACAACTACAAAGTTGACTCCGATCTGGCGGTAAGCTGCTTTTCCCGCACATTGAGCTTCGGTTTCAGGGGGCAATTCGTCTAATTCCGAGTGATTCTAACGGATCTGGCGCCCAAATTAGTTTGACACTGCCCGCCTGGTTTTCCTCGATACCCTAGGATGTGGTTTGGAAGCCCTGAAATTCAAGGAATGCACCAAGCTGCTGGGCCCCATCGTCGACGGCACGGTGGTTCCCAACGGTACCCGTGTGTTCGGTACCCCCTACCAGCTCGACCCGGTCAACGGTGCCTTCAACATCGGTGCCATGATCCGCTGGCTCGATTACAATGACTGCTGGCTGGCCGCCGAGTGGGGTCATCCGTCCGACAACCTCGGAGGTATCCTGGCCGTCGCCGACTGGGTCTCGCGCACCAACCGCGCCGGCGGCAACATCGCGGGAGGCAAGATCTTTACCATCAAGGACGTTCTGGAGGCCATGATCAAGGCCCACGAGATCCAAGGCGTGTTGGCGCTCGAGAACTCGTACAACAAGGTCGGCCTTGACCACGTGGTGCTGGTCAAGGTGGCCACCACCGCCGTCGTCTCCAAGATGCTGGGCTTGAGCGAGAAGCAGACCGCCGACGCCATCACCCAGGCGTGGGTGGACGGCCAGAGCCTGCGAACATACCGACACTCCCCCAACACCATGTCGCGGAAGTCCTGGGCTGCGGGTGATGCCTGCCAGCGCGCCGTCAACCTGGTCCTGAAGGTGCAGAAGGGCGAGAGTGGCCTGCACACCGTTCTGTCGGCTCCCGTCTGGGGATTCTACGACGTCCTGTTCAAGGGCAACAAGTTCAAGTTCCAGCGTCCTTACGGCAGCTACGTCATGGAGAACGTTCTCTTCAAGGTGTCCTACCCTGCCGAGTTCCACTCGCAGACTGCCATTGAGGCTGCCCAGACCATCAACAAGAAGCTCGCCGCCATGGGCAAGAGCGCCAAGGATATCAAGGAGGTCACCAACCGCACGCACGAGGCCTGCATCCGCATCATTGACAAGCAGTTCAAGGCGATGGACAACTTCGCCGACCGTGACCACTGCGTTCAGGTAAGCTACACAATTTTTCTTTTCGGGGGCCCGGAATAGTAGGCTGACTAGAGTAGTACATGGTCGCCACCATGCTGGCCTTTAACCGATTGACGGCCGACGACTACACCGACGGCTCGGAGGCCGCCACTTCTCCCCTGGTTGAGGACCTTCGCCAGCGCATCCGCTGCGTGGAGGATCCCAAGTTCACCGAGGACTACCACAACCCCGCCAAGCGCACCATCCCCAACGCGCTGACGGTCACTCTGAACGACGGCACAGTGCTGGAGGAGGTTGTTGTGGAGGCACCTCTGGGCCACCAGCTGCGTCGCGAGGAGGCCAAGCCGGAGATTCTGTCCAAGTACGAGCGCCACCTGAAGGCGCACTTCGACCAGGCTCGCATTGCCCAGCTGGTTGAACTGGGACAGAACAAGTCTGCGATCGAGAGCTACGAGGTCGACAAGTACGTTGACTTGTACGTGACGGACAAGATTGCCACTGCGTAGGCAGACTGCAAACGGGCGGTAAAAACAACGGTAGAATGTATGGATGTATGATCTGGGCGTATATATCGACTTTATGCAGTAGACTCAATTGAATGTTATTGGCTGTTCCTATGTTTAGCGTTTTACTCAATCCCCAGTAGGGGTGTCTTGCAACATTGGAATCATTCCACTGTGGTGAATTGGTCCGGGGTGGGATGCAGGCCGTCGTGTAAGTCCTCTTCTACCGTCTCTTGTAGCCAGGGTCTACACCCTTATAGGAGATAGGTGCCTAGGGTGGTAGGATGAGACGAGTGGGTGGTTGTTGGGTATAGAAACGGAGGGAGGTGAGTTAGGGCTACGTTACTACAGACTTGTCGTAGGTTGCATCGAACACAATTATCTCATTAACTCACATTCTTCAGCCAACTGATTCTAATATAAATATGGACTAAGGCTATGCTATTCCTCATTCTAGGAATTCCTCTCAAAATCCGCCTTCACTTCCTTGGCGAATTGATCATCCAACAAGATTTGACACGCCACGACAGCCATTCCTGCAGCACAGGAGATGCTCCGCTTATGTGACTCAGACGACCCAGCGCCCTTCGTGAACTGCGGCGTATGGTTGGCGCCGTCGACCGGGATGGCGAACGTACCGTGGAAGCCAGGCACGGCATACGAGACATTCCCTAGACCCGTCAGTTCGACCCAGCAGAAGTCAGCATCAAACGTACCCATATCTGTCGAACCACCGCCAGACCGCTCGCCGGCTAGCTCAGCGTTATCGAACACCGTATGATGGCCCATAGCTCGCATAGCCGAAACGTAACTCTGGCAAATGGGCGTATTCGTCTTTAGATCGGCATACGAGATGCCCCTATCACAACGCATCAGCGCCATTCCCTCTAGCCTGAAGGCTTACTCACCAGTCGAAATCAACCTTACACCCCGTGGCCGTCGCCGCCGCCTCAAAGCACTTCACCACCTTCTCCGTCAACGGCTTCAACGCCTTGACGCTCGCCGCGCGAATATAATAATCTACCTCCGCCGACATGGGAATCACATTCGGCCTATCCCCTCCATGAACAATGACGCCGTGGACCCTCTGACTCGGCAGAATCTGTTGCCTCAGCAGCGAGATATTGACATACGCCGCGACAACCGCATCTAATGCATTAATGCCCTCCCAAGGCGCGACTGCCGCATGCGCCGGCTTCCCTGTGAACCTGACCCGCACTTTATCATTGGCAAGATACCCACCCGGCAGGACCATCGCGATACTCAACAGGCGCGGATCCTCCTCGACGATCGGGCGCGGATGAACCATCAAACACGCGTCCACATCCTTGTACGCGCCCCTCTCCAGCAGCCGCACCTTGCCGCCGCCCGATTCCTCGGCCGGTGTGCCTAGCAGTCGCACGGTGCAGTTACTCGCCGGGGTCTGGGTGCGTAGCGTCTCGCAGGTGGCTAGGAACGCGGCGATGGCGCTCGTGGCGATAAGGTTGTGCCCGCAGGCGTGCCCGATCCCCGGTAGGGCGTCGTACTCGGCGTTGAAGGCCACGACGCGGCGTCGGTGCTGTTGCCTTGGGTGTATGGATCTCGAAGGCTGTGGATACCGTAGGCGCTTCTGTTCACTTGGTAGTCTTGGGCAGATAAGCCTTCGAAGAGCGAGCAGATGGCGTCGTGCGCGTGGTACTCTTCGTAGGCGAGTTCGGGGTCGGACCAGATCTGATTGATATTCGTTAGTATAGTACGTTGGATGATGAGGGAGGGGACGGACTTTGTCATTGATGGCTTTTAGCTGGGTTTCATATTTCTGAAGAGCGATTTGGACGCTTTCAATGAGCTGGAGGTGGGTTTGTGGGACTTTCATTGTGCTGTTGATGGATGATTAGGTATGTGATCCATTCTCGGCTTGGATGAGTTGGAGATATATACTTTATGCTGGATTCTCCAATTTTTGCAACTGTGCCAGCATCTGAGTGTTGCCTCCCGCAACATCATGAACGCTTGCGTCTCTCCAGGTCCAAGAATGCAGCCATTCGACTGGAACGCAAGACAAACTGCCGAATGCGGCGACGCGTGACCCCGGGTCCCGTGATTGGCGGACTCGCGTATGGCAGTTTGGGTCTTGGCAGGGATGACTAAATGATCTGAAGGTGATCTCCAACGAAATGAATAAAGGTCTTGATTTTCTAACTACAACTACGCGAAATAGCTCATATTTATGCAATCTCTGGAGCTTCAAAAACAGATGATCATACGCGATAGATCATCTTCATATAATGATCAGTTATGTTGAATAGTTGACTGATCAATTCGTTCGGTATAAGCAAGGCGATGAATTGCCGACTTTAGTTAGTCATCTCCCTGATTATCTAATCCCGCGGCCACGTCGCGATAAGCTCACGTGATCGTAGCGATGCAGCCAATCGGAGGACATAGGTCGGCAGATACACACTAGTCCCGATACGGTATAAACACACACACGTGATGCCATCTCTCTAACTTTCCATAGAGACTAACTCTCGCCTTATCCTCTCAGCTTCATCAATCAATGGACCAAGTGGACCCATGAATCGTTTTCCCCCGCCGACCACCCCGCGGCTTTCTTTTCCTCTTCCCAACCCCTCCAACCCTCCATCTCCGTCCAGCCGTTTCAACCGTGCAGGAAGCCCAACGGCAGACGGCGACGATTACGAAAGCGAAAACGTCCATGGCAAAGCGATAGCCGAGACACCAAGCCAGTGGAGCAGACGGGCCACGTCAGGCTGGGTGACAATGCATCAGCTTGGCAGGAAATCACGCTCTAAGACCGGTAAGGATCCACCCGAGTCGCTGTCCTTGCAGTATTTCAGTATTTAGGTATCCGTCCTGGAGGGTGAAGCTCATTGAGTCCAGGCTGTCGGACGTGTAGGATCCGCAAGGTCAAATGTGACGAGGAAAAGCTGCCCGTCGAAGGGCATCGCGAACCGCAGTGCCGCCGATGTGCCGCCGCCCGTATTCTGTGCGAGTGGAAGGGCGGACCCATTCCCCGGAGGGCGACATCAGCATCAGGGACAGGCCCGTCCCAACGCGCCGTGCGGAAATGGTTGCACTTCCAAGCCCGTCCGTCGGCCGCCGTGCCTTTGCTCCCCGCGCGGGAGTCCTCGTCTGGCGCCCTCCAAGCCGCCAATTCCTTAGTGCTGTCTGACTCTGACCGGGCCTGCCTATCCTATCTCCAAGACTCCGCGCTGGTGGTGATCCTTGGGAAGCAGTGGCAATGGTCCGCCATGTCCTATGCGTACCACCGCGTCGCCGTCAAGGAGCCGATGGTGATGAGCATGATCCTGGCCAGCACCTCCAGCGAGATCCACCGCGCTCGTCTCCACAACCAGGACTGCGCACGTGCTGCCATCACCGCTCGTGATTCGTGCGATCTCGATGGCCGGTCGCATTACGGCCGCGCCATGGCGGGCCTGCGTGACGCCTTGAGACGAGAGGTGAACACTCCCGGCCAGGTCGAGGCCATCTTCCTCACGCTCTGGCTGATGGTCGATTATGAGCATCGGTTTGGGTCCGGTTCTGCCGGAATCAACGTACATGTGCGAGGCATTCTGTCGCTGTTAGTCCATCACGTCGTGCCTCTGGTCAAATTCCAGGGACAGGGTCCGTCGTCGCCCAGGGCGGCGATCAACTCTGGCCTGAGCCCCGACGAGACGCCGGCGGAGAATAGTCCCATGGGCGACGACAGTAGTCTCGTTCAAACCGCCAGTTTGCCCGCTGAGCAACACCGGGGTAAACTGCGATCAACATCGGTGCCGCTGTTTCTGCTCTGGACTCTGTATTTCTTCACGCCGGGCACATTGTTCTGTAGTCCAGGTAACACGGAGGTGAATGATCGTGACCTCTTCCAGCTGTTCATCCATGCGGAACCGGGACGGGCGGAGTTGAGCTTGTCAG
Organism: Aspergillus persii; assembly: GCA_002215965.1. Classification (NCBI taxonomy): domain Eukaryota; kingdom Fungi; phylum Ascomycota; class Eurotiomycetes; order Eurotiales; family Aspergillaceae; genus Aspergillus; species Aspergillus persii. Next base: position 2,015,064 of record NGZO01000008.1, on the reverse strand, counting down.
AGCTCTACAGAATCAGTAGACAGTCGCCCGCGCGGTTCTGGGGCGAAGGGTACCCGGCGTCAGCCCAATTGGATGATATGGAGAATCTCCCCGGCCTGGCGTTGTATCACCGCAGCCATGTGACCCAATTCCACATTACCGAATTCTACCGACAGGGCTTGCCCAGCTGCTTGTCCAGCTCGGCGCGGGCCCAGGATTCGTATCGGCAGATAATCGACGAGATTGCAACAATATCCGAAGTAAGCCTTGGCGCCTGCTAGTTCTCCAGCCAATGTAGCCTTCCCCCAGTTTGGTTCCCTCGAGACTAACCGGCGGCGTTACAGGAATTCGATCTTCTGCTCTCATCCGCCAAAGCCGCGCCGTCTTGTGAGGTTGCAGGAGACGGTCGGAGGGTGATGGAAACGGTATATTGGGCATCAATCACTTTCTACAGCACCATGGTATACCTCCACCTCTGCGCGGCGGAACCCCCGGACCAGCAACGACAACAGGAACAGCAGGATCCGGGGAAACAAGAAAAACGACAACGCATCCTGCCCCTTGGCGAGGCCGTGTCACTCGTTCTAGAACTCGCCCTGAAGCTGCATCGCAGCCGACCGCGACAGATGGTCCGGATCGTGCGGCCCTTGTTCCTTGCCGGCATCGCCACGCGCGATCAGATCTATCAAGATTGGGTGTCCATCCGACTGCGGGAGCTGGGCCGCTACGGGCAGAATTTCAGTCGAGTCAGTCGCCAGTTTGACGAGATGATCCGGGGAGACAGGGCTTGGTTGAATCCTCCATACTCTATCTGGCCGGAGGACAGGAAGCATGAAGCGAGACCGGAAGAACAGGATGCTCGCGAGATCCAAGCGTAGATAACACGGCTGGGCTGTTGAGCCCTGACTACATACATTGATACAGTACATAGTTTGCACTACGGTAGCAACAGCGTAGCATGCGCATACCCACCATCTATAGAATAGCGTCCATCAAATAGTACGCAGAACAACGTTCACCAACCAATACAAACAAATACATCCATTCATTCCTTTCCAACGTAGCAAGCCAATTGCTGCACCACGACAAATCCAGCCCGGCCAGTCACCGCGTGACAAGAATCCCGACCTTAGAGCTGCAGAGCACCAAGTAGGGCAGGTCAGCTCCGCGGGGAAACCAAGCAGCAGACGAATCGAACCTTCTGGAATGCTTCTCGAAGCGCCATGGCCAGGCAGTGCAGCCAGAGTCCGACAGGGATGTCAGCCTTGCCCCCTCACAGGAACTGAATGTGTAGTCAGTGGTGTACGGAGTAGAGTACATACCAAGACCCGATGCTCCACTGCATTATTCATGGAAATGTCTGTAATCTGAATGGGGGCCATTCATTCATCTATTCTATTCAACCCCCTCATTCTCAATTATGAGTACTCTGTATACACTTACTATACAGGATAGTGAACAGGGTCCGTGGATCCATCCATGGTTTATATCCAGCCCTGTTATGATTTTCCCACACCACTGGATCACATCATGATTTACAGAGTACTCTGCAGTGCGTTCGGAATCTCCGCGGAGACAGACAGACAGACAGACACAGACTAGACCAGGGAGGATATGCAGCATGACTAGCTAGGCCAGGATGAGTGAGCAGGATTGACAGGATCGACGCTCTTGTGATCAGTCTGGGTTGTCTTTGTCTATGGAGTAGGTTGAGTGGGATTATGGAGTATGTCGTGAAGACAACGAACGGGCTTCTGTACTTTCTTTATTTTGCTTCTTTTCATGCAACTATGCTGACTTCATGTCCATGCCAGTACTCCGTACAAGAGTCTCAAGGATGCAAGAATAGAGCATGTAGCGCCGCACGCGACAGCTTCCTTGTTCGAACGAGTCAAACTAGCCGTCTTGGCTGGGTCGGAGGGGGTTCAGAGGGGACACGCTGTTGTGAATTATTATTAGTGGGGACTTGGAATACCAATGGAGTGGAGATATGTACATACCATACCTAGGTGAAGGTAGGGCTGGTAGTTGGTATACTAATAGGTAGTAGGAACTCGTTTGTAGAGAGTGGAAGAGATAACCATACTGACGTCCATCTATACTCTACGGACAAGATAAAACCAGACCAGCCAATTCAATTCCAAAACCAAACCATAATCCCTCCAAATAGAAGAGAAATAAGCCCAAAAAAAGACCTCCGACCGCCGAGACAAACCGGCACTATCTCTACCAACACCGACACCACCTCCGACGACCGAGCCCTCAGCCTAGCATCAGCATCAACAACCTAAATAACAACATACTAAGACGATAACGAAAACGAAACGAGACGAAAAGGAATCGCCAGGTCTAGACGATCCCGCCAAGAAAAAAAAATGACCCGGTGATGTTCAATCCGCCTGCCTTATCTTTGTCGAACTGCAATCCACAGACCCGACTGATCCGATCATACAGTACGGAGTACCTATCTTCCACCCTGTCTTGGCTTGTCCTGTCGTGTTCTCGGATCCTGGGGTCCTATCCTGGATGGTAAGATGCCTGTTATATAATTATGAAGGTATAATATATACTAAGAACGGCTAGATGGAGTCCAGGGGTATCTAATTATCTACCTATGTCTATGCATATGGTATCTGGACATAAGTACCAGGACCGACCCTAGGTATAAAGAAGCAGGCTCATATTATGTAACATATACAGTACATGAAGATAGAGGTCCTATTTTTTCTATCCTATTGAGGTCGATTGCATATGTTGACACCAAAACCTGCTCAGTCACATTCCCTACTCCGTAGATAGAAAACAGAAATCCTGCAGAACAATGAAAAAAGAAAAGAAAAGAAAAGAAAAGAAAAAAAAGAAACACCGCACAGATCATTGTTCTCGTGTAGGTATATCCTATCCTCGTTCTCTTTCCGAGATAAGGAACCGGACACCAGGAGAGCAAGTGATTGATTGATCGATTGAGTGGGACGACGTGTGGAGAACATCGACTTCTTTTTCATTCATCTTGTTATTTCCTTCCTCTTTTTCCGAGGAGGTACGAGGTCTAGGACTAGGACTACATGTAGCTGTCTGTAAAGCCGTCTATCTGTATCTAGAGTAAAGAATCTTGTATTCTACGGATATTTACTACCTATTTGCTCGTCCGAACTCTACACTACCTACCTACGTACCTAGTAACCACAACCTAACCCCCATGTCATGTCATGGTCTGGAAATGAAACACACCACTTCTGAATCTGAATCCCGGATCCCGTTCGATAATACTCCGTACTCCCACCGACAAGATCGATGTGGGGTTACTCCAAAGACAAGACAAAACGGATTCGCAATCTTGAGCTGCTGGGCATGTATGGAGTACTGGCGATAAGCCAACGCCAGATGACGCAAGAACGCACGAAGAGTGGGAATAGCTAGCTAATAATGGCTGCAGGAGTTTCCGGGGGAAGTCGAACAGCCAGGAGCCCAAGACAAAAATTCCATCGGATTCGATGAGTGCCCCAGGGGAAAGGCCTCCAGCTCCAGGACAGGAAAAATCAAAATTAGAAACCCAGCCCAAGACCAAGAACAGACAGAGTGGAGCCCACAAGGCCGTATCCGGATTCTGCCTCTGGTACGAGTCTGTCTCCTCGACCACGGATTAGCCCGGCGCGAGACGGCGCGATACCAAGGCCAAGACTCGCTAATGCCAGCCTTGTCCCCGCACTTCCTCCAGGCCAAGCATTGGCAGGACAATCAGCAGCCCTACCAACAACCAAGATTCCTGGTCGAAGAATGGCCCCCCGGGTCTGGTCTTCTAGTCTTCGTTCCACGGGGACTTGGCGCGCGGTGCGATTGGTTGTGGGAGGGTGGAGTTGGGGATTGGATTCTGCTTGCGGTTCGATGGTGTCGGGTTTCGGCTCGGTCAATTCGTTGGTCTTTGTATTTTGTTCTGGTCTGTTTTTTTCTTTGAATTTGACAAAGAAGGATGGAAGGTCGGAAGACAGGATAGGGGATAGGGGAGGCATGTTTCCTCAATCTTCCCGCCAAACCTTCCGTACTCTACACATCTAATGCATGGAAAATTCTCATGTATCAGGGATGATCCTGGATGGGGCGTAAAATGGAAGGATGGAGGGGAGGGGAAGCGGGGACCAGCAGAGAGCGAAGTAATCTAATCAGCGTACAAGGTACTTACTCACTATCGGAACTAGACTCACACGGTCACACCAAGCTGAAGCACCGCACCGACTACCAGTACCAGGACCAGTACCACGCCGAGTGATCACCCCGGAAGACAACGATAAGCCAGCCGAAGCAAATGGACAGGTCGGAAGAGTCGGCTAAGACCGGGCATGCGCAGAATGTGAGTGGCCGAGGGCAGCTGCGCGCCAAGAGGCACCAAAGGCACCAACCCTCGAGGCGGGAAAGTCCCCAAGGCGCGCCAAGCCTCTTCCGGGGCGCGGGAGCCTTGGCGCTCCCGCCGGGGGAGGCAGGGTGGCGTGGCCAATCAGGGTGCGGGTCGCCACCCCTCGGCTCGCGAATCAGGCGGGCCTCACGTGGCGGGACGGCGGTCGTCTGCGTCATCGGACGAGTTTGCTGGGTTTGTGCTGCTTCGTCCAAGGTTCGTTGCCAAGAGAGCGTTGGCTGGCACGGCTGTGATTGGCGTGAGGGCGCAGGTGTGTTCGATGGAACAGAATGGATATCGTCGAATTGGTTCTACTTCTGGCATTGCCAAGAGCATGACTTTGCCTCGCGTCATCCCACGTCTGGGAAAGTTAAATAGGCCCTGCATTCCCTCTCCCCGACCCTCTCTCCTCTGGAAGGAGGGAAGCTTAAAACAGTAGCGATCTAGATCTCATCTCCAACCTTCAGGTTCGGTTCGTGTATGGACTCTCATTCTCTCGAGGATACAATCTATATGGAGCCACCCTAAGAGACAAGATAGCTTCGTTAGTAGAACCAAGCATCGACACTTCACACTTACCCTCTCCTCTCCTCTCCTCTCCTCTCTCTCATCTTACCTCCCTCACCCTCTCCATCTGAGGCCCGAAGATGGCAAACGACAAAAAAGACCAGACGCTGGGCGCCACAGAGCAACCGCTCTCGCAACCCGCCCATGCGCTCCCATACGAAGACGTCCTCCGGGAACTGTCCGTCAACCCGGACGAGGGCCTGACCACCGCCGAAGTCAAACAGCGCCTGAGCCAATATGGGCCCAACGAATTGGAGGGCGGCGAAGGCGTGTCGATGGTGAAAATTGTCATTCGACAGATTGCCAATGCCATGATGCTGGTGAGTTGGCTGTTGCTGTCTTTCTGGACATCCTCTTTTTTTGCAGACCATTCAGAACTAACAGTCAACCATGTAGGTCCTTATCATTGCTATGGCCGTTAGTTTCGGTATCCAATCGTGGATCGAAGGCGGTGTTATTGCCGCTGTCATTGCGCTCAATATCGTGGTAGGCGTGTATCAGGATTATGCGGCGGAGAAAACAATGGACTCGTTGCGGTCCCTGAGTTCGCCCACGGGTGTGGCCACGCGCGACGGTAAAACAGCCACGGTGCCCGCCACGGAAATTGTCCTTGGCGACATGATTGAATTGAAAGTGGGTGATACGGTTCCTGCGGACGTTCGGTAAGTCCCTTCGAACTGTCATGGAAGGCGTTCTAACTAACTCCGATAGACTCGTCGACGCTATGAACTTTGAAACCGACGAAGCCCTCTTGACCGGAGAGTCCCTCCCCGTGCAAAAGGAAGTTGATTCCGTCTTCGACCCCGACACCGGTCCCGGGGACCGCCTGAACATTGCATATAGCTCGTCGACCGTCACTCGCGGCCGTGCTCGTGGCGTGGTCGTCGGCACCGGAATGCGGACTGAAATCGGAGCTATCGCGGCAGCTCTGCATGCCAGTGACTCCAAGAAACGGCCCGTGAAGCGCGGCCCCGAGGGAGAAACGAAGAAGCGGTGGTACGTACAGGCCTGGACACTGACCTGCACGGATGCCGTGGGACGGTTTCTGGGCATCAACGTGGGAACGCCCTTGCAGCGCAAGCTGTCGAAGCTGGCGCTCCTGCTCTTTGCGATTGCGGTGGTTCTCGCCATCATTGTCGAGGGAGCCAATGAAATGCGGAACGACAAGGAAGTCATCATCTATGCCGTGGCAACGGGTCTGGCCATGATTCCTGCCTGTCTCGTGGTGGTCCTGACCATTACCATGGCGGTAGGAACCAAGCAGATGGTTGAAAGAAATGTCATTGTTCGAAAGCTGGACTCCTTGGAAGCTCTCGGCGCCGTGTCTAACATTTGCTCAGACAAAACCGGAACCCTGACTCAGGGGCGCATGGTTGCCAAAAGGGCCTGGATCCCGTCTATGGGTACCTATTCTGTAGGAGCGTCGAGCGATCCGTTCAACCCCTACGAGGGTGACCTGAGCTTGCTTTCTGATGCGCCCGTGAAAATCGACCGCGAGACGCTCGGAGAGCCGACCTCACCTGAGGAATTGCTCAAGGACAACAAAGTGCTGGAGGAATACCTCAACGTGGCCTCCATGGCCAATCTCGCCCACGTCCACAAGTCCGACGCCGACGAGTGGCAGGCCCGTGGCGAGCCCACCGACATCGCCATCCAGGTCTTCGCATCCCGCTTCAACTGGGGCCGCGAGCGCTGGACCAAAGGCGAAAAGGCCGTCTGGCGCCAGAAAGCTGAGTACCCCTTCGATTCCACCGTCAAAAAGATGTCCGTGATTTTCGCCAGCCAGGACCGCGAGATGATCTTCACCAAGGGTGCCGTCGAACGTGTGATTGAATCTTGCTCGACCGTCATCTGGACCGCTGGCTCTGAGCCTGTCCCGTTGGATGAAAGCATTCGGGAAGAAATCCTGCAGAACATGGAAGCTCTTGCCAAGGAAGGTCTTCGTGTTCTTTGCCTGGCCTGCCGCGAGAACCCTCTGCCCGTAAAGGGCGAGGAAGTTCCCCCCCGTGAGGAAGTCGAACAGGAGCTCACTTTCTGCGGCCTGATCGGTCTTTATGACCCCCCTCGTCCCGAAACCGCCGGTGCCATTGAAGAGTGCTACCGGGCCGGAATCTCTGTCCACATGGTGACTGGTGATCATCCCGGTACTGCGCGCGCGATCGCTGCCCAGGTTGGCATCATCCCTGCTGACATGCACCGCCTGTCCAAGGACGTGGCCGATGCCATGGTCATGACCGCCAGCCAATTCGACAAACTAACCGAAGACGAAATTGACAATCTGCCCACTCTGCCGTTGGTGATTGCTCGCTGTGCGCCCAACACCAAGGTCCGTATGATCGACGCGTTGCACCGCCGCGGAAAGTACGCCGCGATGACCGGCGATGGCGTCAATGACTCGCCGTCTTTGAAGCGCGCCGACGTCGGTATTGCGATGGGCCAGGCTGGATCTGACGTAGCCAAGGATGCATCAGAGCTGGTTTTGACGGATGATAACTTTGCCTCGATTATTAATGGAATCGAGGAGGGGCGCCGCATTTTCGATACATTCAGAAATTCGTCCTGCATCTGTTGGCGGAAAACGTTGGACTGGCACTCACTTTGCTCATTGGGCTTGCGTTCAAAGATGGGAACGGACAATCGGTATTCCCCATTGCACCTGTCGAAATCTTGTGGATCATTATGATCACCTCCGGTCTTCCTGATATGGGATTGGGAATGGAAATTGCTGCGCCAGATATTATGGACGTCCGCCTCAGAGCGTAAGTTCTAACATCACTAGTGACCGTTAAGAATCATCGCTAACACGCCATAGAAACAAGGTATCTTCACCTGGGAAGTCATCGTCGACACCCTCGTATACGGCGTCTGGATGCAGCTCTCTGCCTGGCCTCTTTCTCCCTGGTGATGTTCGGCTGGGGCGACGGCGACCTCGCCAGCGGATGTAACAGCAACGCCACAGACGAATGTACCACGGTATACCGGGCACGCGCAACCACCTTCGTCTGCATGACATGGTTCGCGCTGTTCCTCGCCTGGGAGCAGATCGACATGCGGCGGAGTTTCTTCCGCATGCAGCCTGACTCGAAGCGCTACTTTACGCAGTGGATGTTCGACGTGTGGCGCAACAAGTTCCTCTTCTTCGGCATCATGATCGGTTTCGTGACCATCTTCCCTATCCTGTACATCCCCGTCATCAAACACCATCGTCTTCAAGCATAAGCCGATCTCCTGGAATGGGGCGTCGTGATCGTCGAAGCCATCCTGTTTTTTCCTGGGGTGTGGAGAGCTGGAAGTGGGCGAAAACGCATCTATTTCCGCCGCCAGGAACCGTCTGGGTAAGGGGAAAGCAGACCGGCAAACTGCCTGGGGATTTCGCTCGGTATCCACGATGAGCAGATCGGATACTCAGGCCACGGACGCGAAGGTCGAACAGTCCATGGTTTAATGGTCTGGATTTGGCATTGCCATTGTCAATGCCTAGGATATTATATCATGTACAAAGTTGACCTCAATCCGGTGATACCGGGGGCCTTCCAGAGCCAATGGATGAACTGCACAGCTAGACCATCCTCTCGCAGCGCGCGAAATCCCACGCGACTGTTGGTGATGTCGAGGAACTGGCCTCCGGACGGATGTAATGAATAGACTCACACATATTTCGAGATGATTGTTGGATATCATAGCATATAGAATTGATGATTCTTCATTGAGACTTTGTATTGACGGTGCGTAGATGAGTATGCATAGATAATCAGTATAGATGATATGTGTAGACATGCGTAGACATAACGAGTAGACGATGGTAAGCAAGTCCAGACCAGCAGCTCTTATATCCCACCCCCAACCCCAGCCAAGGACCAAGGAAGCGCACCTGACGCCACATCACGTAATTCTAAGCCCTTTCGTGACACCGAAAGATTGTATCTGCCTGTTGATGTCGTCACCAGGACCAGCCAGCCAGCGAAGCAGAAGGGAACGGGTAGGGACTCTCTCTCCGGTTGACGAGTGGAGACGTCTCTCCCCCGGGCTGCCTGATGGGTTTAGATTGTAGGCTGTGAGGATGGATAGCGAGTCTAGATTCAGGACATATGGAATGGAAGACGGTGGCGAAGAAAGGAGGGATGGTTAGGGTGGAGGGTCGATGAGTCAAGGAGGAAGGGAAGAGAAGAGAGGAGTTCAGCGGGAGGATGTCTACTATAGGGCGGCCAACGCACCGTCATGTGATGGCTCAAAACAACTCTCTCTTCTCGAGTAGTGCATGTACTCTGTAGAGATCCAGGCTGATGCGCCAAGCGCGCGGGTCGAATCAAACTACGGGGACAAACATACAGTGAATCACGCCGATTGCATTGTTCTATTGGATCATAATAATGCCTCATGTCGAACCGACTCGTCCAGCGGAGGGACCTGGCCGGTATCTAATGCAACAATAATGCACGCCATCTATGTATGTACATCTACGAGGTCGCTGCGGCCGGCGCAGATGCATTTTCCCGAGACTCGGCTCGATACTCGCCGGCGAGGCCTCGTCGCCCTTCTCGAAACTGCGCATAGGGTAGTAGGCCCCATTTCTCGAACATGACCCGGTCCTCGTCCCAGCCGTTGCAGTCGGTCGTTAACATCTTCTCACCCGTGAAGACGGCGTTGGCGCCAGCGTTGAAGCACGCGACCTGCTGCTCCTCGGTGAGGGCGATGCGACCGGCGGCCAGACGCACGATGGTGGCTGGGAGAACGAGTGGCGGGCGTAGCGTGGCATGGTGCGGAGAAGCTTGTCGAAGGGGATCATCTTGCGATCGCCAGCGGGGTACCGGGGATGGGCACGAGGGCGTGACTCGGGGTGCGACGGCAGAGACGACACTGTGTGGATCAGTCCGATACGGTCGGAGTCCGCCTCGCCCAGACCCAGAATGCCGCCAGAGCAGACGTTGATGCCGGCGTCGCGGACGTGGGACAGGGTCTTCAGTCGCTCGTCGTACGATCGCGTGGTGATGATGGTCGGGTAGAACTCGCGCGAGGTGTCCAGGTTGTGGTTGTAGGCGGTCAAACCGGCGTCCTTCAGCTCCTTGGCCTGGTTCTCGTCGATCATGCCGAGCGTGACGCAGACCTCCATGCCCATCTCGCGCACGCCGGACACCATCTGCTTGACGTTCTTGAGGCTGGTCTTGCGGCCGCGCATGTCGCGCCAGGCGGCGCCCATGCAGAACCGGGTACTCCCGTTCGCCTTGGCGATGCGGGCAGCCTTGAGCACTTCGTCGACGGGGCTCATCTTGGTGGCCTTCAGCCCGGTGTCGTAGCGCGACGACTGCGCGCAGTAGGAGCAGTCCTCGCTGCAGCCGCCGGTCTTGATGTTCATCAGAGTGCACATCTGGATGGCGGAGGGTCATGAAAGCGTCGATGTACGGCAGCCTACAGCCTTAAGTTAGATAGATCACCAGAGAGTGGGCATAAAAGAGACGGAACACCTACCGCCGCATAGGTGAGCTGGTTCAACGGAGTCTGGTAGATTTGCTGGACATCTTCTCGGGTCCAATTGGTACGCGGCGCGGTGGCTCCCGTGGCCTCCTGGAGCGCAATCGGGACCCTGCTGCTCAGCGAGGCGGCACTCGGGGGTTGCTGGACGGTGCCGTAGGACCGCCTCAGGAGGGACCGGGGAAGGGACCGTGGCAGGGGAAGCGACATGATCGGTTGAAGGTGTGATCACCAACGTAGCAAATTGAGGGAGGGAAAAGAGTGAAGAAAGAGGATCAGACGTCGAGGCGGAACACCACGATCACGGGAAATTGACCGACAGCATGGAAGAGGGGAAGTGGGCACAGCAACTGATCGATTCGACGATAATACGATTACTCACGGTGGGGAGGCTAGACTAGCAGTCCAGAGCGTCTCAAAGTTAAAGCGGGCATCACGCCAGTCAGGGGCGACATAATCGAAATAACCTTGCCGTGGCTGTTTCGCTCCCGACAGGCACGACTGGCCGTGCCGTCGCGGGGGGCTTCTCACCGGGTGACGGAGAATTGTTGACCCCAACGTCGTGCTCAACGGGCGCGTCGTCATAGTGGATAGAAAGAGGCTTTCCAATAATGTCGAGACTCGAGACAAACAAGAATTCTGGTTGAGCAGCCAAAGCCAACCCCGAGCACCGAGGGAGATCAATGCACCCGGAAGATCCTCAGGTCGGCCTATGGAGTGCCTGGAGCCTGGCCAAGACGACGGAGTCGAGTGCAGAGTCCGAGGTTGGACTGCCGATCTGGATGGACACTTGGACAGTCGATCGGATAATAATAATAATAATAAAAATGAAAATGAAATTCAACGTTACAGTGGGGATGTATCCACCGTTGATGAAGCCATCGGATGAAAGGAAGAGAAGAGAAGAGAAAGAATTACTGAGAGTCGGACTCTTAAGGAGGAGGTGTTCGAGCAAAACAGACAAACAGACAAACAGACAAAACAGACAAACCAGACAAAAGAAGCAAAACAAACAACCCGGGCAACACAAACAAACCAAGCAAACAAGCAAACAAGCAAACCGAGCCTACTACCTCACTACTTCGAGGTACTCCTCTGTACTACCGTCTGACTGCCCTGGATTCCATCGATCGACATAATTGACCGGTTTCTTGGCCACGGAGAACTAGCCGCTAGAGGATTCCGGTAAACGTCGACGCTCGACATTCTCGTCTAGCCGGAGTAGCGCGGGGCAGCAATTGTCTTGGGCCGACGATAGCCTTCTCTTTCTCCAGAATACTACGGAGTACGGACATCAGTCCGATGCACTATCCTGTTGGATTTTCTAGTCTTACTCGGTACTCCGCACAATTGATCTTAAAGGGTCATATCTGGTCATTATTGTATCAAGTGATCAACGTATCAACGCTTCCCGCAAGATGGCCTCCACCGGGCGCAGCGTCTCCGGCTGCGACGTCACGCTGGACATGAGATACAGCACATTCCCTAGGACTCTGGAATGCACGCTGAACGACGGACCGCCAGCCGCCAGTTTCTCCTGCAGACCTCGAGCGGCCGTCGACGTGTAGCCTGCGCAGTGGAGACGTCACATGTTAGCCGGTTGGGATCGGCCAAAATACCTAGATTGGGGGGGGGTTTGATTTTTTTTTTGACTCACCTCCTCCGTGGAGATCTTTTAGTGAGATGCTCAGGACGGTTCCAATGGAAAACACCCCATCCACGCTAGCTGCATGCGACAGATCCTGCACCAGCCTCTGCGACCACACGCTCCAGACCTCGGACCTGGACGCAGCGCGCTCCGGTTCTTGCAGCTGCCAGTCCGCGCGGTACTCATCCCAGGCCCCGTCGGCGTCCATGCGCATCATGGTCCGCAGCGAGTCTACGGCCACCTGGCAGCCGACGGCGTGCGCGGTGTAGCTGTGGCCGTGGAGCAGGGCGTCGCTCTTCTGGGGGCTGGAGAAGGCGTCGAAGATCTCCCTGCTGGCCAGGGTGGTGCAGAGGGGGACGAGACCGCCCGTCAGAAGCTTGGCATTGACGGCGATGTCGGCGTCGACGTTCAGGAAAGAGGCGGAGGACTTGCGTCCGAGACGGTACAGTCCGGTGAAGACCTCGTCGAGGATGATCGGCAGCCCAGACCATGACGTCGGCGTTTGCGCGGCTTGGTTGGCGTTGGGAGAGCGAATAGATCGGGATGATCGCGCACCACGTCGGCGAGGCAACGCTGGAATAGAGGATCGCTTGTATATTTCGTAAGCCGGGTGATTAGGAAAAGTTGGATAGGTGACTTACCAGAACAGCATTCCTCCAGCACCCAGGATGACCGGCTCCATAATGAGAGAGCCGAACTTCATGCCCTTCTCACGGACCAACGTCTCGATGGTCCCTCGGATATACTCCCTGTAGCGCAGTCCCGCATCGGACTGCATGCGGTTGTCCACGTCGAAGACGGAGTCCAGCGACGGGAGTTCGAGATCAGGGCCCAGCGAGTCCTTAAGATCTGCAGGCATTTCGATCTTCCAGACGCCCTGGGACATTTTCACCTGGGGAAAATCAAACCAGTAGCCGCGGCCACGGTACCACTCGACCTTCTTATTATAGGTAGAAGGCTCCGAGCAGTCCATCACGCCCATGGTATCGCCATGGTAGCTGCCCTTGAGGCCCAGGATGCTAATCTGCTCTGTGCTGGCGTCCCATCCGTACCGCTCGCACGCGGCTCGCAGGCCCATCTTCACAGCCACCTCCATGCCCGTACTGCCATTGTCCGTATAGAACACCTTCTTGAGACGCGGGTTCCCGATGGACTGGACCAACAGTTCGGCGAGCGACAGGGCCGGCTCGTGGATGTTCCCGGGGAACATGACATGCCCATACCGGCCGGCTGCGTAGGCCGCCGACAGGGCGAGATCGGGGTTTCCATGGCCCAAGCCCTGCGTCCACCAAGACGCCGAGCCGTCAAACGTGGCTTGCAGTTTGCCCTCCTGGCCCGCCCCGTCCGGTTTCGAGAAGGTCTGGAAATAGTCCCCGTACGCCGAATCAATCGGGGTGATGTCCTTGGGGACCATGCTGTGGTGCTGAGTGAAGGGGTACCAGATGGTATCGTGGGCGCGGCCGGCCATGGCCTCCAGCCGGTCGATCCGCTCGGCATTCTTGGCCGTCAATTGATCCAACAGACCCTCGATGTCGGCGGTCTGTCCGATCTGGCCGTAGTAAGTGGCCATGGCCTCGTGGTCGCGCGCGGATGAGTCGGGGTCGCGCGCCGCCGGCTGGGCGGGCGGCGGCGTCAGCGGCACCAGGGGAATGCTCTTCTTCTGGAAGTAGGCGCTCAGGTATTCATGGTTCTTATAGTAGTCGTCGCGGAAGAGCAGCACGGAGTGGACGTCGTAACCGCGAAGCAGCAGCGACTCGTACGCCGAAATGGACGAGGAGATGCCTCCGAGACGGGCGTCCGCAATCAGCACGACGGGGAGGCGCAGCGGCCGGTAGAGATCCGCCTGGGAGGAGCCATTGGGGCCCGGCGAGTGGATGCCCCCAGCAGTCTCGACGAGGGCGAAGTTCACGTCGTTGCCAGTGCCAGCCCAGCCGGAGAGCGTGTTGTGCACAGAGGCCACGATCTCGTCGTCGCGGGGGATCTAACCACGATCAGTGAGCCTCCGACCGTGTTAGTTCGAGCGAGGGTAAGCGTACCGTGAGATTCTTCCGGCGAGCCGCCAGATGTGGGCTGACCGGGTCGTCGAATTGGTATAGACACTTGGTCGCGACGCCGGCGGCGTAGCGTTGAAGATGGCTAAGAATCCTGGTCAATCGGGGGCAATTTATGCGCCGACCAGCCAGCGACAGCCAGCGATAGAGGTAGAGACAGAGACAGAGGCCCACTTACCGGTCGTCCGCATCCTCCAACGCACCGGTTGAGACTGGTTTCAGGAAGGCTGCGTTTCCCTGCGACTTCTGACGTTGGACGGCGTTGCAAAGGATGGTCGAGACGATCGTCTTGCCCACGTCGGTGTTGGCGCCGTAGACCTGGTGGGCGCGCAAGGAGCGCCAGAGGGCTGCTCCGGGGGCATATTCAATTGCAGCAGTATCGAGAGGTCAGCAGGAATACAACTAGAGAGTGGTGGACAGAGGGCTGGAGAAGTATAAGAATGAAGAAGTAGGAAAAGCCCGACAAACTGTGGATGACCGAGGCTGTGGATCCAATAGCCCCCCAACAGGCTAATTAATTCTGATTACTGTAATTTATTGTATTATATTATATTATTATATTATTATGGGTCTCAACGCCAATTCAGCCAGACATAACCGAATCCCCAGAACTAATAGTAATCATCTCGTGCCGCCTGCGATCCACTTCGCTCCCTTCAACGTGAAATTCCCGGCTCCACGCTCGGTGTGATCGATGGTGATAATACCGGAGGCCCCCGTGGCCTGGCAGATACGATGTCTGTTTTATTTTTATTTTTATATTTATTCTATCCATAGGTTCTCCATTTTGGCCCTCGATCCCTGAGATCGTCCTTCTCCGCATCCCCGCCATAGTGGTTCACACTTCACAGTATAGCTACTGTATCTGTATAAGGGACCAGAAGTAACCATGGACCCCCCCAGTTTACGCGACTCAATGCGCCACGCCCTACACCGCAGAGAGCTCAAAGCCGCCCGGCGACGACTCACAGTCCTACCGCAGTCGTCGGTGGACTTTTCCTCCAACGATTTTCTGTCCTTGTCCACCTCCTCCGCGTACCGGAGTCGGCTCCTCGAGCATCTCCAGCAGGCGCCCCCGTCCTATCCCTTCGCCAGCGGGGGATCGCGCCTGTTAGATGGCAATTCGACCTACGCAGAGGACCTGGAGTCCTTCGTCGCGGAGTTCCACGGCGCGCCCGCCGGCCTGCTGTTCAATTCGGGCTTCGACGCCAACGTCGGCGTCATGTCCTGCGTGCCCCAGCCGGGCGATCTGATCGTGTACGACGAGCTCATCCACGCGAGTGCCCGCGAAGGCATGCGCTTGTCGCGCGCAGGGAAACGGGTCCCGTTTGCTCATAGCTCACCGGAGAGCTTCGAGGAGGTGCTGACGGCGCAGATCGAGTCCGATCCGTTGCTTAGGAAGGGCGCCCGGAATGTGTTCGTGGCCGTCGAGTCCATCTATAGCATGGACGGCGATATCGCGCCCATCCCCGAGTTCGTGCAGATTGTCGATCGTCTGCTCCCGGCGGGCAATGGGTATTTTATCGTGGACGAAGCCCATGCCACGGGGGCGTTTGGGCCTCGGGGGCGGGCGTCGTGCAGGAGATGGGCCTGGAAGAGAGGATGTTTATCCGGGTGCATACGTTTGGCAAGGCGTTGGCTAGTCATGGAGGTAGGCTTTCTGCTGCATTTTGGGGTGAGAATATGGCTAATATAAAGTGGCAGCTATCGTGCTCTGCTGTCCAGACACAAGAGACTACCTGATCAACTACGCCCGCAGTCTGATCTACACGACGGCGCTGGGATTCCCCTTCCTGGCGTCCATTCGCACGGCGTACGAGCTTCTCTCAGAGGGAGAAACCCAACACGTAAGTGCAACCCCCTCTCTGTCAAGACCCTCCCGCTAAGAAAGAATCAGCTCCAAGATAAACTCCAACAACTCATCCAATACCTCCGCAACCGTCTCGCCGAGCTCGACTCCTGGGACCCGGCCATCTTCGAAGTCGACCATTTTCCTAGCTCGCCTATCTTCTCGCTGCGTAGTCCGGTTCCGCGCGAACTGGCCGCCGCGTGTCAGCGCAGCGGCTTCACCGTGCGAGCCATCATGGCGCCGACGGTGCCGAAGGGGAGAGAGCGCGTGCGGGTGTGTCTGCATGCGGGCAACTCGATGGAGGAGATCGATGGGTTGGTGCGCACGATTGGGTTGTGGCTGGAGAGGTCGACGGAGAAGGCGGCGCGGTTGTAGTAGATTTACATTTCCATTGATATCCATACTGCAGGAATTGTCAGTCTGGATAGGGATTACAATCTGAAATTGTACATAGTCATGAAGAAAAATGATTATTACGAACTAACTAACTAACTAACTAACTAACTTCCAAACATTCAAGTAACTAACCACAGATTATAAGGCTAGATTAGAAAACCCACCACATCCTACACATCGGACATGTCGGCCAGCTGGGGTTCTTGTCGTATCGCACTGTGTCCACCCATTGCTCCAGACATTCCTTGTGAAACGTCGTGCCGCAGCTGCCTTTGCACCAGATCCATTGTTTGCAGTCGTATTCGACCCAGAAATCGCCTGATATTGTCTGGTTGGGATCGTCTTGCTCACTGCTCACTGCTGCGTTGTTGTTCGCTGTGCTTTGGGGGAAATCGGATGGTGCATCAAATGGAGATGTAGGCTCAGCCAACATATCCAAACAAATCCCACATTCCTTCTGCACAGGGACTTTTGGAAAGACGTGGTCCGGGCCCAGGCCATTCAGCGTTGCGAAGCGAGCTTGAGAGTAGCGTTTGAGTCGGAGCGGTTTGGGGGCAGGGGGTAGGCATGGTTGAGTAGTTGAAGTTGAAGTCGAAGTTGACTGAGATGTCTCTGTAGCCGAGCTATTCTCATCTCCTTCAGTGTCATCCTCATCTTCATCCTCTCCATCCTCCTCTCCATCCTCCTCCTCTCCATCCCGGTCCTCCAGATACTCCTCCAGATCCTGCAGATCTTGATCCCTCCCCATCTTCCTCAACGCACTCACCATATCCCACAAATACCGCCCCTTCTTCTCATCCAGAATCCTGCACCACCAGATCCGTCTCAGCCTATCTGCCTGGTCCTGATGATTCCGCATGCACAGAACCAGCGGCGCCAGCTGCTGCAGACACTGCCAGAGAGGCTGATGGGCGCGGAACAGGACAGATCCGGTTTCGAGGACTTGCACGGCGCGAGAGCGCTGGTGGCGCTGAGTTTGTTAGCGCAGCGTGTCCTGCCTCCTGCCCTGCTTGGGTTTGCAGGTTCCGAAGCAGTACGGGCGATCGGTTGGGTTCAGTGGAGGATTGAGGAGAGGGTGGGCGTTTTTCTTTGCTTTCTCATTCTTTCTTTTCTTTCTTCTTTGGATTGGGTCGGCACTGTGGTTTAGGGCACGCAGTGCACGGGGTCAGAGTACAGGCACTACTGCTCAGCTTGGGTTGGTGGTAATTATGGAGATGGGGTATGGGTTTAACATTTAACATGGCGATAATAACATGACAGGAGGTTTCTCCGGGTAGTAGAGTCATCATGATGAGGCACGGTATCATACAAGGTTCGGTTATCCAAACTATGGAATGAGCTTATTCTTGTCGGATGTTGTGTGAGTGGCTGCTTAGTCCCCTATTCCTTTAGTTTTAAAGTAAAAAAAAGAATAACCTTCGTTTATAATCTATTTTATTATTATTTAATAATAGTTTATAATAAATTATAAGCCTGGTATTACTCTAATAACTAAACTCTTATAAACTATAATTAATATTATCTATTATAATTTATATTTATATATTAAATAAGTTACTCTAGTTAAGATCTATCTTTTATAATCAAATAAAGATTAATAAAGTTAAACACTCATGGGAGTCAACTGCTTACCTCTGGTGGTAGCTCATCATCTCTCACGCAGTCAAGACTCCATTTTCTCCCTCCCACTTTCCCTCTGTACAGTACATAGAAACTATTGCATTGTACAGACACATTGCCTCCCTACAAGGGAGCGCGGATGGGGCGACCGCAGCGACAGGTGGTCCGTTACGGCCAAACTATACTCTCCTTTGTCCCTCTTGACTGCGCGAAGTCACCAATAAAAGAGGCTATAGCCTATTGATGAGGCGCACCAGAGGCCTGACCGCAGACCTTAATTTGTCCACCACTCTGGTTCACGCAGTGCTGTCTCTTGGAATCATTTTTTTTAGGCCTCCGGGAGAACGACCGACCGACGATTGGCTGCGCTGTGGTACGCTTCTTACGGGTTTAATCCGGCTTCGAGATGAGGTACTTGCTTGTCACAGGAAATTGGTGAGTTTGCCACGGCGGACAATTAAAGGAATTTGTCTAGAAATAATTCGCCGCGCATCCCCCCCCAAGTTCTACCGTACACAGCCTTCTCGCTCGCTGGCCGTCTGGATTTGCCCATGACAATGCTCAAACTAGCCGCCCAACCCCAGGCCTAGTTGCAACAAGTGTGTTGTGCTATTTTTCGGTATGGTGGCTTAAATTCAGGTATTCCGACCAGGCGACCCAAAGCATCATCTAACATGCCATCGCTGCCAAGGTCTGACGCAATATGTCTTGATTCCGATGCAAGAACCAGTGGTCTCCATCTACCTCGATCAAACGAAATTCACTAGCCTGAGTACGCCATCCTGCGACCTCATCCGTATATACGAAGTCATCCTGACGGGCAGCAAATGCTGTGATTGGTATATTCAGCGGCTCTTCTGTATGGAACTGGTAGTCCCGCAGCAAAGGGGCATCGTATTTCATCAGTGGTAATAAAGAGCGGATTAAATCCACATCGTCAACGTAGGGTGAGATAGCCTGCATGTACTCAGGAGTATAGCCCTCTATTAAGCCATGGAGCAGCACATCCCGCAGACTCCAATAAGGTGCGGTGCAATGCTGCCGGTGATAACAAGGTGCGGAATTGGTTTCCCTTGCCGCCGAAGAGCTCGAATGACTTCGAAGGCAATTATGCCTCCAAAGGAATGGCCCCAAAATATAGACGGCTCACCAATCACCTGGTCCATCTCGTCCACAATGCCGGATACGATCTCAGACATATTGCCTAGAACGGCTTCGTCGGCACGTATCCCCCGGCCGGGAAGCTCCACAGCAATTGGATGCAACCCAGTCGGTGGCTCCAGTAGGTATGGAGCAAAAAGAGACGCTCCTGCACCCATGGAATGGAAACATACGAGTCGGGGTTTTGATTCGTTGGCTAAACTGCCCTGCATAAACCATGATGACAGAGCAGTCAGTTCGTCGACTGCTCCGCCCGAGTCAGTCAAGTCGGCAGAGGTGGCTCCTCCCGACTGGCCTTGGTGAGAGGAACCATCCAGGTCCCCGGCAATGTCCCGCAGGCTCGGGCCTTCAAACAACCGCATTAAGGGATAAGGAATCCGAAATTCCCGCAGGATGACGCTTCGAAATTGCGTGAAGGTTAGCGAGTCGAACGCATATCGGTCAATGTTCACTGTTTCCGATAGCCGATCCGGGTCCACTCCCACAATCTTAGCCAGCCCAGAGCGCAAGGTGTCCACAATGTTTTGGACTCTCTCGGGGCCGGAAAGCTGATGAAATGGTTGGTTAGGTCCAGATATGTCTCCTGCACCCGGGCCATTCTGTATATTTAGGAAAGCACCATCAAGAGTTAGGTGGGGGAATGCTTTGAGGAACGTTGACCAGTCGATATTAACAATCAGACTTTGGGTCCTGTTGTAGATAATGGAATCCTCAAATGCAGACCGGGCTGCCTGGAGACTCATGGGGAACAGACCTTCCGACTCCAGTATCCCAAAAAGCTGATCGTTGTGAGTAGATTGGCGAGACATCCCAGCGAATTCCCCCAGGACCCCGAGATTAAGCGACACAGCAGGCAAGCCGCATGCCCGGCGATGGTGCGCCAGTCCGTCAAGAAACTGGTTCGATGCGGCATAGGAGAATTGACCCGTAAATGCTAGAATACTGGACACCGATGACACTAGGACAAAGAAGTCCAGGTCCATATCTGCGGTTGCTTGGTGGAGATTCCATGCCCCGAGTGCCTTGGGCGCGAAGACGGCCCGAAAACCTTCTGCTGTAGTCTTATGAATAAAACTGTCTGCTATTATACCGGCAGAATGAACGACACCTGCAATCGGCGGCCGTCCCGGTTGTGGACAGAGGAGTGACTTGACGTTGTCGGGGTTGCTAACATCCGCAGTTTCGATCTGGACGACGACCCTGCGAGATTCCAAATCCGAAATAATTGCATGATCCTCCGCAGTCTTTGGCCCGGTCCTGCTTACCAGCACCAGATGCCTTGCACCTCGTTCCACTAAGTGGACCGCTAGATGCAACCCTAGTCCACTTGCACCACCGGTAATGAGATAGCTCCGATCTCCTCGCAGAGCTAGCCGGTCTTGTGGCACAGCCTGGACACAGGCATCTTCTGGCATCACGACGACGGACTTCCCAATCACAGTAGCCTGGGAGAGACCCCGCAGCGCAGTAGAGAGCTCGGTAATAGAATGTGTAATAATAGGCCCCGGTACAAGCTTCCCTTGTCTGAATAGCTTGCAGACCTCGTCCATAATGTGACGGTAGAGTTTTGGATTCTGTTTTGCCAATCTATCGGTATCAATGGCAAAGAATGACCGATTATGGCCAAATTGCTCCAGACCAAGCCTCATATTTCGGTAGATGTCCGTTTTCCCCATCTCTATAAAGCGCCCGAATGGTGCCAGGCATGCCACCGACTGCGAGAGCAATTGTCCCGTAAGAGAATTAAGCACAACATCCACACCCCGACCCCCAGTGGCCATCTTTATTTCGTCAAGGAATGACGGAGATCGGGAGTTAAAAACTGCTTCAACCCCCATATTAGCCACCCTGTCTCGCCGGGAAGGGCTTCCAGCTGTAGCGTATACACGGGCGCCCACATGTTTCGCGATTTGAATAGCTGCTATGCCCACGCCGCCAGCAGCTGAGTGGATCAAAATACTCTCACCCGCCGTGAGTCGGCCCAGGTAAACAAGGGCATAGTATGCTGTGACAAATGCGGATGGAATACCTGCTGCCTCAGGGAAGGAAATTAAGGACGGGATGGGCGTAACAAGATCGCAGTGAGCAATGGTAAAGCCTCCAAAACCTTGTCCAACTTGAGCCATTACTGGATCGCTGATCTCAATACCTCGTACTTTATCTCCAATCCTGGTCACTCGTCCGGCAACTTCCATCCCCAGCTTGCGACCGACCAAACCGGCCGACGTCGCTCGCTTACTTAGCATGCCGATCGAATTCATGACATCTTTGTAGTTTAGGCCAGCTGCATGGACCTCGATGCCCACCTCTTCAGGGCCCAAGTTTGGGGGCGGTTGCTGCCGAAGCAGGATATCCTCCATGATGCCATTGGGAGAAGGCTCAGCAAGATAGTTCCCTCCTCTGGCAGGGAGGGTCCGTAGCTTTTGGCTTTCCTTGTCTTTCGGGTCAATAGGCAAGACCCGCCTGACAAACCGGCCTTCCGGCCGTATTGCCACTACCGTTTCATGGCGGCCTAGTCGATGGGCATGCAGCTCTGCCTCGAGTAATGCCAGTAAGGTGCCCTCTTGGTGACCCCAATCCAGCGGGAGATCGATAACGCGGGGACGTGTTCGTGGCATCTCGTTGGCCATCACACGCGTTGCTCCTTCGATAGAAGAGGAAAGAGGGTCGCATTGCCTATCCGCAGACGTCATACAAGCCCCTTCAGTGAGAACAACAACGGCAGCGGTGCCATTCTGGTCATGTATCCAGGATGCAACGCGCACGAGTGCACTAGTAACCGCCTCCAATGCCACCCCGTGATCCCAGCTGCGCAGAATCGAGACAAACGCCGGGACGACAAGCAGGGTCCGACGGTCCAATTGGAATCCCCGTTCTTCAGCCTTCCAAGAGACTGTGGTGGAGTTCAGATCCTTTTCGTGGGTTTGTGCATAAGGGAATGTGCGTCGAATGGCATCCGGTAACCAGTTGAATTTACCCGCCTGCGGTTGTAGGATTAAGACATTCTGGAATTCTGCTTCCACCGTAGTCACGTCATCCGTTTTATCGGGACAAAAGCTGACGTGGTAACCTGTGGATTGCGCTACATGCTGTCCCTCCAGGCGCTTCATGGTCATTCCGTTTAGCACCGCTAGGACGCGACCGTCCTCGCTGTAGATTGATGCGTCAAGGTAGATGAATGTGCCGTCGTGATGATTTACCTGGACATGTGCATAAGCTGTGGTAGCACAATCTATGTCCAACATATGTACTTGTCCCGCCTCGTACGGGAGATACACGTAGCAGGGGTCATAAAAATAGTGGGAATATACATAGCTGCTGTGGAGGCAGGCGTCAGATAGTGCTGGGTGGAAATGAAAGCGTGGTGTTTCTTCGTCTGATGGACTAGGAAGCTCTACTAATGAGAGGATCTCCTTTCCAAGGCGCCACATATGTCGGATACCTCGAAATGCTTCGCCGTAACGAATCCCTGCCTGTTCAACTTTCCGGTAAAAGTCGTCAACGTCAACCGCTACTCCCGTCTGGACTCGAGACTTGACACTTTCCAGTGCTTCTCGGTCGGTCTGGGGTGGACCATCGAACGTATTAATACGGCCACGAGAACAGACCTGCCAGGGAGTTGCTGGATCTGAGCTGGCAGAGCGGGTACTTATAGTAAAATCTTTCACGGGAGAAGTAATTTCAAGCAGTACCTGTGGGGCGAAGTCTTCGGCCGGCGATAGAATAAGAGGGCTCTCGAATCGCAAATCCTCCAACCAGGCGGGGGTTTCTTGCCCTGTATGCTCCTTGGCAGCAAGATAGGCTGCCTCAAAATGCCCGGTCATTGGGAATACTATAGCCCCATCCACTACATGGTCTGCTAGGAAGGGAGAAACGCCGGTGCTGAGTCGGAGTTGTAAAGCGCAGCGCCCATCATCTGTTAAACCCATCGAATTTCCCAGAAATGGATGCCGATTCTTTAGGAGTCGAGTTCTTTGTTCCTCTGGGTGCTCGAACCAGTACGGTTGTCGTTGAAAGGGGTACAGTGGGAGATCAATAAACCGACCACATCTTGCCGTTAAATAAGGAGATGTCCACATCTATGCCGATGCTATACGCTGTACCGATCAGGCGCGAGAGGGGCTTAATCTCCTCATTCCGAATCATCGCTGGAAGGATGTGAGCCGTTTTCTTTGCGGACTCTGCAATATCTTTAGTCCCAGAAAGTAAGACCGGGTGTGGCCCAATCTCCACCAGGAAATTAAAACCGTTGTCGAGTATTCGTGCAGCGGTCTCAGCATAGCGGACTGGCCTCCGGATGTTTTCAAACCAGTAGTTCCCCGTCAAATGGGTCCCGGGTTCAACGGACTTGGTGACTGTCGAGTACAAGGTTATAGTAGATTGCTTCCCTTGGACCGAGGATAGTGCCTGTATAATGCCGCTTTCCAGAGGGTTCATAAAACGGCTATGATACGGGGTATCGACATTAACGAACCGGGCAAATGTATCTCTTTTTCCCAGCTCGCTGGCGACTCGTTCGAGGGCCGCTGTGTCACCGGTCAAGGTGGTTATTTTTGGACCGTTGAAGGCTGCAATCTCCACCCCATAACCCACATGCAGCTGTTGAATGAGCTTCTTGGCCTCTGCGGATGAGATGCCTGTTGCTAGCATTGTCCCAATGCCAGCGGCTCTGCTCTGGATCTGTGACCGATAATAAACTACTATGACAGCTTCTTCCAAGGTCAAGGCGCCCGCGATATGGGCGGCTGCTATTTCTCCAACCGAATGGCCGACGACGGCACCTGGCTTGATGCCATATGAAGTAAGCATTCTCGCCAGCGCAATTTGGATCGCCGTGATCGCTGGCTGAGCTATAATGGTTCTATTAAGCTTCGAATCACTATCGGCGCAGCGGTTGATCTCTTCCCAGATCGAAAATTCTGCTAGTGCGGTAAAAATCTCATCGAAGGCTTCAAGAGATTCGCGGAATACAGGCTCTTTTTGCATCAAGAACCTGCCCATACCCAGCCACTGGCCACCTTGGCCGGAGAACAGAAACGCAATGCGAGGAGATGTGTCTGATTGCCTCTGTACGATCAGGCCTTCTCTGGGTGTCTGACCAGAGCTCAGCTGATCGAGTTGAGTAGTTAATTCCTCCAGAGTGCCAGCCGGAAGAACCGCTGTGTGGGCATGCCGGCTTCGACGGATACTAAGGGTGTACGCAATATCTTCGAGGGCTGGCTGACGGCGCCGCAAGTGAGAAGCCAATTCCCCAGCAGCCTGGGTTAGAGCAGATGGCGATCTTACGGACAGAAGGAACGCTCGTACTTGTTGGCTTCTTGTATCTGAGAAGCATTCGGTCTCATTGGGTGCCTCCTCCAGGATGGCATGCGCATTGGTACCCCCGGCACCGAAAGAGTTGACACCCACCAGTCGCTTTTGATCTCCAGCTATGGTGACTATCTTCGTTGGTACGGCTAAGTGGAGAGCTTTGAAATCGATTGCAGGGTTGGGACAGTTGAAAAGAGCTTGGGGGGGAATCTCTCCATGGAAGGTTACCATCACGGCTTTAATAAATCCAATAATCCCCGCTGCTCCCTCTAGGTGACCAAAATTGCCTTTCACAGATCCGATCCAAAGCGGTTCGTTTGTCGAGGAGCGCGTCTGTCCCAACTGTTGGCCAAGAGCAGTGGCTTCGATTGGATCACCAACAGGGGTTCCAGGCCCGTGGGCTTCCACATAATGAAGGCGGGCTGGGTCTATATTGGACTTTGCATAAACTGATTTTAATAACTTCATCTGTGAGGCGAGGCTGGGAACCGTGAACCCCTCTGGAGTAAATCCGTCTTGATTCAGAAGGGATCCGCGGATGCACGCATAGATTCGATCCTTGTCATGCAGTGCTTGACTAAGAGGTTTTAGGAACACCATTCCAGCGCCTTCACTGCGAACGTAGCCGTTGGCGCTCGCGTCAAAGGACTTGCAGGAACCATCCGGGGAAAGAAAGCCGGCCTTAGACATGGCGACAGTGGTGTTAGGCCGCAGAATAACGTTCACGCCTCCTGCTAAAGCCGCATCGCTTTCATGTCTCCACAGGCTTTGACAAGCGAGATGCAGTGCAACAAGGCTGCTTGAGCAGGCCGTGTCTATAGTAATGCTTGGGCCACGGAGGTCCAATCGATGTGACACCCGATTGGCAATTGGGGAAACTGATGTGCCCATAACTACATGGCTTCCAATATTGTCTTGTGTGGAAGTCTGCATGCACATGTAGTCGTAGGCAAATGAACCAAGGAACACGCCAGTCCTAGATCTGGACACATGTTCAAGTGGGGTTCCAGAGTCTTCCAGCGCATGAACACTCGCCTCTAGAGCTAGTCGCTGCTGCGGGTCCATTTTGGATGCCTCGGCTGGGTAGATGCCAAAGAATTCGGCATCGAATGAGTCCACATCAGGTACGAAACCACCACGGCGGTTTCGGACCGTTCCGTATTTTCGGGGGTCATTATCGTGCAGCGAGGCGGCATCAAACCGGTCTTGTGGAACCTCAGAGACCTTGTTCATGCCGCAACGCAGGGTTTCCCACAATTCCGTCATCGTGGTGATACCACCGGGAAAGCGACACCCGATGCCGACAACTGCGATGGGCTCATCGGTAGCCATTTTTGACATAGCCATTTGCAAAATTGCTATCAAGTGAGGTCGGTGACGAAGAAAGGAATAGATCAATAAATAACGTGAAGTTATCTTTGAGAATGTGAATCTTGGAGCTGGTTGAGTCTGTGACGAGGAATGGGGGAGGCTTATAACTTCATCAGTGCCTGCCTATAAAACCTGACGTCTACAATGGTTTCTCTTTTGGACACGCTGCATGTGAGGGGATAATGCTCCCTAAAAGTGCCGGTCGACCGGGAAGTGCAGTTGGGATATCTGAATGTCAACAACTGCTCTGATATTGGCAGACCACAGGCCAACTGATTCCTAAAGGGTTCACACGCACCACCAAACCAAAGCCGGTTGACATAATAGGTAACTTGCACTCGGTTTGTCCATCTACTAGAATTGATTTAAATCACTCCTAAACAGGGTTACTACAGAACAGTGGGCCGACAAACTGGATTACCAGTGAACATCATGTACTTACCGCGGCTTGTGTCCGCCATCTATGCCCGAGGGTCAAAAGGGTCAGCGGGCACCGGTAGTAGGATCCGACAGCACCACCTCGTAGTGCGCGCATGACCCAATATCCATGGTGTGTAGTGTAGCAAGAAATCCGACATATGGCTGCCCCATCGAGCTACTGAAACCGGGTGGGTTGGATACAGCTATACTTGTTTGGGTTATCCCGATATTTCTTGTTGGAGCCTGCCGGTATGGCTGCGGCGCTAGGCTAGATACCTATAGCCAATATATTAGCTGACCTATAGTAGGCGGCTGCGTATTTTAGATAGCTGCAGACCTAGATAGAGAATCCAAGCGTTTCTGACCGATCCTAGCCACATTTAGTAGGCAGTCTCTGTCATTTCTTAGTCTGATCGTCTACCCAAACTGATGAAATGCAGCCGGATCCACCTGTGTTCGCCTCTCAACTTGGGTACGATGAACGACATCACCATCTAAGCCCACCAGGAGAGGCATTTCCCCCCCCCCCCCCCCCCCTACTCGTGCCGACCCTCGCTTGAGGTTAACCAATGCTCTAGACAAGAGCCCTTGGGATTACATCGTTTTGCGTTCCTTGGTTCAATGCCTAGGCTCTGTTCTGTGCCGCATGCAGTGCAGTTAGGGGCCATGATATACAACAAGCGGGGGTGGGGGGAATTCTTACCGCACCGTATCACCGGACGAGCGGCCACTGTATGCTCTTCAGTCTTCAACATTCCTAGCCATGCGTCACTGGTAAGGGGCGAGACCTTGCCCCTATCCCAGGAATTCCTTGTAGTTGTTGTCTTCGTGGGGGGAAGGGGCAAAGAAAGGCGAAGACAAAGAAAAGGCAGAGAAAAGGAGGCGTGCGGAAGGAGCGAGGCGCTCACCGCCCAGACAGTACCTGCAGAACTGAAGGACTGCAGTACTGAAGGACCGGTATCTCTCATCTCTCATCTCTCAGCGCCCCTTTTCAGTGCCATGCATGAAAACAGCCCTTTCACAAACAAATGTCGCACACCACCTTCAACGATCGCACAATTCTGTTGCAGGTTGTTGTCGCCTCGTTCAGTCGCACCACATTAGTCCATACCAGTCGTGCAATTTTTGTTGGCACAGACTATTTGAAAAAGGGTTGGCAATATGCATTATGCCGGATTGCCCGGAACTGCGTCATGAGAAGTTTCATGCCCAGGTTTGATATGGAGCATATAGTCTTTAGTAGGCTGCGGCAGCATCTGTAAAAGTCCAAGTCCGCTCCGTATATGATTCTGATATCTAATGAGTTAAAAATAATACAAATATACTAAATCTTATGATTTTATACTAAATTTGTACTTCATTAGCTACATCAGGGTTATATCAATACTAAAATAAGTTAGATTCGCGAATGTTATATCAGTATAGACAATGAAATAGTATCTGATATCTGTAATCCTTTACTTACCCCTTTCGCATTTAAGAAAGGCGAGGGTGGTTCTGGTTTCGCTAGGGGTTCCTGCGTATCTGGATAATTCAAAGAGTAATTTAGCTAAGTTAAAGTATACCTAACCTTAACCCTGTACTAAAGTTACAAAAAAGGTAATATAGTAAATTAGTAATAGAGGTCTACAGACAGGTTTATAGATCATCTGGTTTACATTCTATTTCCATCATTATTCAGTCGTAGTCCATGATACCATCCGAACCCCGCCTACAGAACCACGGATCGCCATTCTCAGTTCTCCACTCCTTCCAAACAACCTTATCAGTAACTACAGAGTCCAAGTATACAACAACACATCAACAACTATTAATACAGAGAGAGTACTTAGGCCTAGGTAACAATGCCCGACACCCTCATCCTCGGCGCCGGCATCTTCGGCCTCAGCACCGCCTACCACCTCGCCCTATCCTCTCCATCCACACGCATCACGCTCCTCGACCGCGGCCCCCCTCCCTCCTCCCCCGCTGCATCCACAGACATCAACAAGATCGTCCGCGTAGATTACTCCAACCCCCTGTACATGGACCTCGGGCTCGAAGCTATCCGTGCCTGGAAGAATCTGCCCTGTTTTCGCGACGCGGGGGTGTATCACGCGAGCGGGTGGATTGCGATGACTGAGAGGGAGAGCGACGTTGCGAGACGGGTTAGGGAGAATTTCAGCCACGGGCATCACGATGTGGGAATTGAGGATCTGACGGAAGAGGATGTGCGCATGCGCTGGGGAGGTGCGTTGCAGGATGCAGACTGTGCGTCCTTCGGGTCGTTCTACTATAACCCCTCCGCTGGGTGGGTTGATGCCGGCCGGGCGGTGGAGGTTTTGGCGAGGGAGGTTGTCCAGATGGGAGTGGAGTATCAGGTTGGCGAGGCCAGGAGGATTGTATGGAAGGATGGGAGGGTGCAGGGGGTGCAGGTTGAGTCGGGGCGTGTGTATACGGCGGATAGGATCCTGTTGGCCACGGGGGCGTGGACGAGCGAGGTGATGGCCTCGTTGGAGGAGGAGCTGGGATTGACGGAGACAGAGAGGGTGGAGAGCCAGGTGTCTGCGACTGGGGTGTGCGTTGCGCATTTTCAGCTGTCGGAGGACGAGAAAGAAGTATATGCTCGGCTGCCGGTCGTTGTGTATGGAGGATCAGGTATGTACATACATACATACCCCCATCTACCTACCTACACATACATGCAGGCATATTGTGCAGATTGATATTGTGTCCAACTGACCATTAACCACTCACCTCAAGGCGAGGTAATCCCCCCTACCGAGGCAGGGATTCTCAAATTCACCTTCTCGACCTCGTTCAAGAACACTATCCTCACGGAATCAGGGCATAAGATCTCCATCCCCCCAGCCCAAAACCAATGGGAAGTGCCGAGGAAACTTCAAGAGCAGTGCATCCCTCACATTCGTGCTCGACTGCCCCAGATACTAGACAACGGCCGACGACCCGATTCCTACCGTCTCTGCTGGGACTCCATATCGGCAGACCAGCATCCCCGGATCACAAGACACCCCGACGCAAGGCTGGCGAATCTGTATCTCGCCATCGCGGGCTCATTCCACTGCTACAAGTTCCTGCCGACGATTGGGAAGTACGTAGTGAATGTGCTGAATGGAGTCAGCAACGGGCCGGAGAAAGACGAGGCCTGGGGGTGGAAGAAGCAGACCCCGGGAGATGAGAGAGGAGTGCATGAGTCGCTGGTTCCGAAGAATGAGCTTCGAGATTTTGCAATCTGATCGCAGATTGATCTGGGTGGTTCTGCGTTGCCTTGGATATGTATTCCTTGTATTGCGGATCAGAACAACCATAATTTACTTAAACTTACATATACTTTGGTCCCTCTCTATCGCAGAACTTCCTGGTACTTTAGACCAGCTTGGAACGTCTATCTTGTCAGTTGACACAACCTCTCGAAAATGGTAAAGTCAGCGATTGGGATGCATTATAGACGGACCAAATAGTTACCAACACCCGACCAGTTCATCTATCGAAGATATTCTGTCCTCCTGCCCCAATACCTATTCCTACTTGGACTGGATCGAGCTGTGCTGAGGCTACCGGATAGACCGTTGAGGAGGTTGAGCATAGAGAATGGCATCTATAGTCAATCCAAATGCATAGATGGTTACCAAACAGTCTAGGTACAAAAGCATCGCAGTCTTGTTATGCAAGTTGATGCACAGTGAAACAACAGTAAAAGAAATGCCAAACACGTCACTATATAGCTGTTTGTTCTTCCACGTCTTGCTCCAACATGGCCACCACAAGGTCGTTTTCCTTCCGATCCCTAGGACGAGAGATCGATCGGCTGCGCAGCATTCTCGGAACCATCTTTGTACGGCATGGCATCGATGGCAGTGCATAAGAGTTGGAGGTATTCAGGGACCCAGTCGTTGTAGAGGGCGAGGACAAACCTGTAGGACGTCCATTTGTCAGAGCCGGTGAATAGGGCACGCGTGATAAAAGACCTATAACATGCGGGATCCGATTCGTCTCGAACCACAACATAGTGTGCATAAATCTCTACAACGGTGGGGTCGTAGGCGATGGAGAATGCCACAATTCGCCCGTCCAAGTCCTTCACTCTATTAGCTACTGATATAGCCGCACAACGCCCTTGAAGCAACGCGCCACGGCGTGGGCGTTTTGATTCTTGGCTTCAGCCATGGATCCCTTGCCAGACTTCGCCTCGGCCATTAAGAATGGGAACAGCATTTCAGTAGTGCTCTTGAAATGTGCCTGGGCGTCCCACTGGCCCAGATAAGGTTGCAGCTTGCGATTCTGCTCGCTGGTGAAGGCCGCCTTGGAAAACCCAACCGTGTGATCCGGCTGTGGCGTGGGCAAACCTTTCGCGTCGGTAAGGATGGCCAAGGGGACAGAACAGTCCCAAGGCTCATTGAAGATGTCCAGTAAGCCCTTGGAGGCGACGGTGCCTCGCAGGATGTGTATCTCTGCAGGAGGTACAAGGAGCTGGTGAATGAGGATGACGACGCCGATTTCACTCCTTCCCACGATCCGGCCGGTCAGATAGGGTGTTACCTCAGTGTCGAACACCGATTCGCTTGGAAGCTGACAATCGCGCACGAGTAGCTTCTGGTAGAGTTGTCTGTCCGAATCGCATATTTTGTTTGTGGAATCTTCGTCTAGGAAGACATTGTGGGAGGCCAAGAACCTAGAGACAGCGGCGGCGCTATCGTAGGATAGCGTTTCGGTCTTCGTTGCTGTTCTTGCTGTCCTGGGAGAGCAAAGATTTTGTCTTGGGGCCATGTTCGGTTCAAAAAGCTTGTGAGGCCAGGTCCCGTTCTCGATCCAATGGTATACTGAAGTCTCCTTCGCTGCTTCTGGTCGTGGGTGTAGGTGTGGTGGAGATGAACAGGGAGGTTTCGGCGGAGGTGAAGTTGGCTATGGGGGTGATGGGTAAGGAAGGAGGTCAGGTCAGCATCAGCTGAGAAACAGGGAGCATCCGGTACATATATGCATACCTCTCTAGGCGGGTTTCTCTTAGGCACCGGCCTTTGCTTTGCCGATTGCTTCTTCGGTTTCTGCTCTCGTTTGCGTACCGATCGCTGCTGGACCTATAATGGACGGGAATTAGCAAACGGTTTCCCTGGATGCGATCCTGCGGTGAACAGGGAAAACGAATGACATGCCTTCTTGGGAGGAAGCACTTTTTTGGCTTCGTTTGTCGCTTTCTTGTTGCGGATGCGCTCGCTTCTGCGCATGCCTTGTCGCGTTTGTGCCATCGATGCTGCTGTGTCTGTTCTTGTTTCAGATCTTCAGGGGAATTTCACCGGGTGACAGAATCCAGGCGGGTAGATGAAGGCGCTATGAAAGGATTAGACAGAGAGATGAAAAGCAGAGGGGAGACTGTTACGTTGCTGCGCTGTGAGCTTGGCTCTTTGTTGCGAGGTCCGATCCAATCGGCCCCGCATAAAGGGACTTTGTTTGCTCAACCACGTGGATGGGATGCGCGATTGGCTGCAGCTCAATGGGATGCTAGTGGACTGGGAGATCTGGCATGGCGAAGACAAAGAGAATGCTGGCCTTTGTTGTAGAAGAATCTTGAGGGGCGGTGTACGGATCAAAATGATTGGAGTGCATGATAAGCAGACAGAATAACGGTATCTCCCGAATCCTGTCATTCTACATGTCAGCCTGAACCGGGTTGAACCCAGAAGGTGGACATCGCTTGAATACATAGATGTACATTCCCCAATACTTTATCATTAGAAACACCTGTCTGCAAACTAGCTAATATGCGTAATACAACGCGGACTCGTCATGCATCTGCCGGATCTTGCGATTCTCGCGAATCAACCAGACCTTCATCACCCAAGCACTGGCCGCACAAGCCACCGAGAAAGCAGCGCTCGCCGACATGGCAATCGTATACCGGGGTTCGTCAGATGATGGCCACAGGTACTATGATCGGGTTAGCATGTGTCTCTTATCATGCACCCGAGCCAATCCCACACAGGGAAAAGCATAGGAGGGAAATAAACCCACCGGCGTCCAAATAAACGACACATTCGCAATGGTATTCACAATCGCCAGCGCCGACGCTTTCTTCTCCTTTGTTTGCCCACACGTACTCGACACCCAGCCCAGTACAATACTATTCACCGCATACGTGCCGATCGCAAACACCACCATGGCGAAATACCGCGCCCCGTGTTCAGGGTCGCGCAGCCCACTACGAACCCGAGGACAGCGACCGCCTTGGCCACGGTGATATGCCACGTGCGCTCGTTATACCGGCCGGAGCTCCACGACCAGAAGACGGAGATAATGCCGGCGATGAGATACGGCGGACAGGTCAGCACGAGTGTGATGGTGGTTGAGAAGCCGAGGGTCTCAACGGCGGTGGGGAAGAAGTTCTTGAAGCCGTTAGCGGCAAGGTGCATGTGCTGCATGAAGGCGAAGAGCCAGAGGCGTGGATCACGCGCGGCCTCCTTCAGGCCCGCGAACGTGCTGGTCTGGTGTCGCGCGCCGACGGTGTCTACAGCGATGCGGTCGTGCGCGAGCTGGCGTTCTTCCGCGGTCAGCCAGCGTGTCTTCAGCGGGTCGTCGGGGAGCGTGAAGACGGAGAGCACGGCGATAACGAACGTCACAGCGCCCTGAAGGATGAAGAGCCATTGCCATCCTTTTAGGCCGACGAGGTCGTCCATGCCGTGGAAGATGCCGGCGGCGATGAGTCCCGCGAATGCAGTGGCGAGGATGTTCCCTGTGTAGAGGATGGAGATGCGTGTGGCGATCTCTTTGCGGGTGTAGAAGATCGACAGCATGTAGAGGGCGCCCGGGTAGTAGGGGGCCTCTGTTCGGTGTTAGGTAGGAATGGAATGAGGGCGGGAGGTCTGGTACCAGATACACCGAGGAAGAACCGGACAAGCAACAAGCCGGTGAAGTCTTTGGCCAGTGCAGTCAACGCACTCACGATTGCCCAGAGGGCCATAAATACGGCCATGTACAATGACGGCCGGACCCGAGTCAGAATCATGTCTATCATCCGTTAATCCTTTTCGCAGCTAAAAAAGGAGTATAAAACGGAAAGCATACTACTCGGGACCTGCCCCAGCAGATAACCCACGAACAGAATCGACACGCAGGTCTGATACTGCGACGAGGACAGCCCCAGATCCTCTTCCAAATCATTCAACCTAGCTAGGGCTATCGCGTTGCGATCGAGATAATTCAGCCAATACATGACCCACAGCGTCGGCATGATCCAGAGGTCGAGTTTGCGAACAAGCTTGATCTCCACCGGGTCGGTCTTCTTTTGAGCGCCGGAGTAGTCGCCCCCAGTGCAAACGGTACCCTCGCGGGCCACCTTCGTATTATTCTCGTCGTCGATGGTGAATTCACGGTGCAGAGTTGAGGATTTATCTACTTCTTTGGTCTCTGGACCTGTGTCAGACAGGTGGTGTTTTAGAGCGGATTTGGGGGTTTGAGTAGATGACATTGTGAGGCGGAGGATATAGTAAAGGACGGTATATAGAAGATGGAAAATAGGAGATGGAGGGATGGATGGACATCTTACCTGGAAGCAGGAGCTCTTTATACCCAGCCTCATATACCCACAGTGTCCCTTAATCATCCCATTTCTGAAAGTGCCCCAGCAAACAAGGATGGAGAAATGCACCCCGCATCCATCCCCAGATTAGCATCCATACCCCAGGAAGCTCCAGAGCGGGGGTATGCAACTGCATCCATGCGTGAGGACGGATGCTTAGGCACTTCCAGGGATTTTAGCAAGGTGGCTTTGCCTCCAATTCCTCCGTAAACACCCGGCCCAACACCACAGTTAACAAATCAACGATATCTTAGCGTATTGGCAGTGGACCCGCCTTTCTCTCCCCAGTCACATCCAGAAAATCATATACCGCATACAGCGGTAGAGAGTGATGGTAATATCTTACCCCCAAGACCTGGATGACAAGAACACGCCCAGAACGCTGGCTTAGGCGTGCCATGCACGAGGGAGGGCAAAATAGACGAGAGGAGGAGTCATGTCAAGAGAACAGTGAAAACGAGCTGTCCTCTTGTACAGCAAATCTCGGCTATCCAATCAACGATCCTAACCAGTCCAGAGAAGCCAGGAGTCAGATAAAGTACGCGCTATTCCACTCCACATACCCCGGACGCACCACCTCCAGACGCAAGCTTCCAAGCTTTGCACAGCCTCCCCCGTAGACTTGGCAAAAGGAGCTGTACGTCGGCCGTCCAACGCTGCACGCTGGAGCAACTAGCGAGCTTGGAGGAAAGCTCCCAAGGACCGTGAGTCTCTTGGCAGGGACTTGGCGGATGGGGTAGCGTTTGGCGATTGGTAGGAGTAGACATCGGTCGTTCTGGGCGGAGCATGTTGGTGTCACACAGGACTAGACAAGACCAGGCAATAAGTGCCATGGCAAACAAGATGACGTCTCCCTGTCCATAACAGCCGACGTTGGAATTATCAACTAATATGGTAGGATCGTGGCGTCGATGATCCCTTGGAGGCAGCTCTTAGGTTGTATGAGGGCTTTGATCACGCGTCGGGTGGTTGGTCGGAGAACATTGCCCGACGGGGTTGGGTTGGTAGCATGGAAGATAACATGTCCGGGTGAGACGATTGCCTACACTTTCATTAAAGTAGAGGGTACGCAGTCGAGTAAGCAGGTTGGCCGGCTTGGGTTGTGATCTGACCTCGTCCTGGGTCTGGCCTCAGGGGTCATCGTTGCGAGACTTGGAAGACATGTCCGCACAGAAAGAAATCCACAGCACTGCATAGGATATTGTTTCAGACAAGACCGGTGGTCCCAAGTCGCTCATGGCAACGAGGGATCTTGGGATTTGGAGTATGTCATCGGTAAACCCACTGACTGACGTGGTCCCATCATTTCTGAACTGAAAGAGTCTGTTTCGAGGAGCTGCATCAATGGACAAGCAGCCTAGAAGACCTCGCATGCAAATTTCGAGCGTGAACCATGTCCCAATCTTTGAGTTGCTTGAAGGAGAAAGGACGGAGGTCACCCCGCAGAGATTCGAGAACACCAAGATGCGCTAACCGGAAGGAGCGACAGGAGCAGGTCGGCATAACATTCCCAATTGGGCGTTCCGAGCGGAAGAATGAGTAAGCCCTGAGGCAGAGATGATGTCCGCAAGAGACGAGGATCAAGATGGAAAAGTAAATAAATAGATAGAAAAAAGGAGACAGAAAGTAACAAAGTCTCAAAGCTGAATATAAAGCACAAATGATATATGAGGATTGCCTCTCAACGCTGACATCGTCTATTATGTTAGCTAGATACCAGGACAGATCTGTAGATGACCCAAGCCGCGTAAACCCCGGCGTTAAACCCCATGAACCCCTGCATGATAACACCCAGAAGTGGACATCGGAGTAAGCCTGGTCCACTGTGGTGCAGCTGGGCTGCGATCTGGCAATCCCGGATGCTCCTTTGGGAAATAATACCACGATCTATCTGGACTAACAGCCTGAAGAAGAACTGACCGGGGTGGGTGGAATATAAGGGAGGGTAAGGCCCTCAGTAACTTTCCTCGCTGGTGCTAGCTCATCATTGACACTGTCAACATTTGAGATAAATCGTTGACTAGAACAAAACAAGGTCAAAATGGGCGAAATAAATAAGGAAAACAATATCCAACCATTGACATTGATAACTCATAATCCGTCCAAATCCAGCTCAGGAACACTCCACATATCGAACAAATTCCCTGCGTAAGCAGGCTCGAAACTCGTGAACGAATCCACGGTGAATGCCAATCCCATCGAGTCGTCCAACCCAGCCGATATATCCTGTACATCGATACCAGGAAAAGCCAGCGCCGCCGGCTGAGCACCGTTAAAGGTCCCGGGGGCTACCTCTGGAGGAGGCGAAAGCGCTCGTGTGGTGGTATTACTGCTCTTTGCTCGATGGATCAAAAAGTCCGCCTTTGCGGTGACATCGCGAGTGACGTTCGCGGCGCTCGCTGCGACGGCAAAGCTCTTCCCCATGATCTCGAACACGGCGACGGCGGTGTCGATGGCGCTTCGAACAGTAGAGATGATCGGACAAGAAGGGTAGGCTAGAGCGAATCCGACCATCGACAAGGCGGCGTTCCATTGCCACTGGAAGGCCTCGTGCCACCCATTCACGAGCTTGGTTTCCGTGAGCATCTGATACATGATGTGCGAGACGGCCATCGCGTGGCTGACACTCTTGGCTGCTAGATCATCGGTCTTAGGCGTGATTGCCACTTTGAATATGGGAAAGCAAATGAAAGGCCGACAGAGGTTCATGGAGAGGTTGTGATAGAGGAGCTCGAGCAGCACGCGCTGTCGTTGGAGCCATTCTGGAGCGAAGCGCTCGATGTCCAAATATACACTCTCTGTCGCCATTGAAGGCGTGCCGTCTTTGCGCTTCGTCTTGAGGGCCTCAGGTACGCCATCTCGCCATCTCTGCATGCATTCTAGACATGACAGCAGGAAATCGGCGCAAGTTTCCAACGAGCCAGAGTCGGTATAAAGGCTCTTCCCACCCCTCTCGGTCAAGACATCGGCGCATTTGTCGAAAAAGGCAACGTAAACAGCCCGGGCTGACATGACGAGTTTTCCCAGTTGCACGCTATACGTTAGCCAGGTAGTCTCGCCGACCGATGCAAAATTCGACCCAGACAGGAACACAAGATCGCGATCATCGGCTGGCAGACTGCAGGAGATGTCGGCCATCTGCGCAGACCACGGCCGACCGAGCTTCATGCATGTCTTGGTCTCCACCGCGTACAGCGTCCACCACAGCCGCTTGCGCAATTC
This sequence comes from Aspergillus persii, assembly GCA_002215965.1. NCBI lineage: Eukaryota > Fungi > Ascomycota > Eurotiomycetes > Eurotiales > Aspergillaceae > Aspergillus > Aspergillus persii. The sequence continues at coordinate 1,978,041 of NGZO01000008.1, read as the reverse complement.
TCTCTGGTGTCGAGGGAGGTCCTCGGGTGGCTCTAGATGCAAGCCAAGAATCTGAGCTGTCCGGACAGCCAGAGCGAGCAAATTATGGGCCATAGTCTGGAATGAAGCATTGCAGAGATATACAACGGTGAACACATGACACTGCAGGGTGAAGATGGACGGACTTTCCAGCTCGTTCTTCAACAGTGCTTGCGACCGACGATACAGCGCCCTTCCGGCGATGGTGGCATCGGTGCTATCTACGTCCGTTTTGAAGCCATCTGTCTCACTACGTGAGAGGAACGAGACGCCATACTGCATACACAGCGCCAGCACGATGTCGACCAGCGCCGACGGCTTTCGAGGCCCTGGCCCCGTCCACAAGGACCGATAGTGCTGACGAAATTCCGTCTCGTCCAGAATCTGATACGTGCAGTGATACGAGTGCCAGTACAAACTGAGGAAATAATCCTCTTGAATCTCAGTCAGATAGTCCCCCGTCTCCTCGGGCAGATCGTCGATCGCCTGGCCAGATTCCCGCAGGGTCGATGCCCTATCTGGATTGGCACTGGTCGGGCTCGCGAAGGAGCGACTCGCCGAGTTGGGCTGCATGTAATACTCCGAGGTAGGTTGTCCAAAGACAGAGCCAAGATAGGAGCTGACGCGCGCGATAAAATAAAACGACGACGAGGGGCCATAGTACTGCGTTTGGTCGAGCTTGGCACTCCTAGTGTAGACACCTTCCCAGCGCATTTTGGATTTTGTAAGACCTTGAAACGGATCCAATGATACACTGGAGTCCTCCACTGAATGGGCTTTAGGCTCAATAGCCGTTGAATGCTGCGGTCTCTGCGTCTGGACCTGCGCCTCCAACTCTCTCACTCTCTTGGTCAACCGCTCGATTTCCCTGTCGTCTACGGTCAGCCTGTACGGCCAGCTGGTGACTAACATACCTCGTCGCACGTGGAATCGTCAAGGTCTCCTCTCCAGCTGTGGATCGGACGCAGTCTCCACCTCGTTCCTGGCAGTTGCGACATTGCTGATTGCGATCGCATTTAACTCGGTGGACGCGACACCAGTTGCAAGCACGGGGGACTTGGGCTCGTTTGGGTTGGAATTTTGCACGAGAACGGCTGATCTCGGTCTGGTTAGGAACAGTGAAGGTCTGGAACATCTTGAATCGATGCCGACATCATCAGAGCGATGACAGGGGAAGGATTTGGTGGCTGCGAAGGTCTGGATAAGCGCACGTGTTTCTCGGATATACGAGGGGCTTAAGTCCGGGCATAGCAAAGGTTCAATAGTCGCGATAGATTCAATGCACTAGAAGGGGCGTATTTAGCTAGCTAAATCATAATTTATACTGGTCTACTCGTTGCTACTATTTTATCCTTTTATAGGAATCTTGGTAGCATAACCCAGCCAGTCACCCACCAGCGCCCCAGCCTATACAACTTCTACACAAATATATCCCAAAAGCTGCATCCAACACGAGATGCCAGTGACTAGGGGTGAACAAAGAGCACCGCCCAATCAGAAGACTGACAGTCCGAGGCCAGAGCACATGTCGTCCAAATAAACCCAACCTAAACCAGCACCCTAACCCAGCACTTAGCAGCAGCATCAGCAAAGAACAGACATAACCCAAGGCAACCAGGATCCAGGATCCCCCAACTCGCCACTCAGCCCTACGCATAGTCCATCAAGCCTGCAAGCCACTATGCAGTTCCAACCTTCTGCCAGAAAAAGAAACCATACGAGAAAGCTTCTGCCTACTTCAAACCTACGTACCCAGCCGGGATATGACACCTCACGAGAATACCCACCTCCACCATCTATCCATGACGTAAGTAGCATTCCCCCTGCATAAAGCGTCGAGAACGAACGGACCAGACCATAGTAGCCCAGTCCAGAATAGCTGGATATGCAGCCTCGATCCAGACCGAAGATCAGGTCGGATCCGATCAGCAATGACGAACGGCGATCAACAGGCAACGCCACCGAGATGACGCGTATTGTAACACTGATCTATTCCGAGGATTGAGAGATGCAGGTACCCGGTTAGAGAGGAGGGATTAGTGGTTGGATAGGAGATGTGTTTATTGTTACTTGTGTTGAGGGTTTTTGTCTACCTGGGTCCTAGACTAACTGGACGGGGTATCATAGCAACTAGTCACATTTCAACTGCAGTGGGTGTTCTAATATATTTATATTTTTATCCTCTTGTTTGGAATTAGATAGATAGTTTTAGTTGCAGTGATTGATATAAATGAATATATAATAAAGGTGACAAGATTTTTACCTGGTCTGATATCAAGAACCTGGTATGCTACAATATGAATTTCAGATAGCATTCCAGCGACGCAATTTCAACGTTTTAAACAAATGCTACGTGAATACTCTGGCAAACTATATGTGCCTTTCACTACTAATTAAAAAGCAATGTAAATATTAACCAAAAATATATTCACGTCGGAATAATAAGGAATTAAAGAATATGAACAAGCTATATACAGCCCCATTCACCAAATGCAAGCAAGCAATTTACACGCTGGGCCATCCGTCCGCCCACTTGAGCTGATTCCACCCGAACTGGTACTGCTCCTTGGCCAGCCCGATGTTCTTATCGGCGTAGTGGTAGTAAAGGACCAGGCCGAGTTCTTTGTCGTTGACGACTCCCCTGTTCATTATTAGCTTGGGTATCGTGATAAAGAGAAGGGCCAAAAGACATACTGTCCACCCGGTCCGTAGACATTGCCATGGCTTTCGAGCAGTGTGGTTCCGCCACTCTCGAGGCAAGATTTGCCCTCTTTGTCGACCTACAATTCATTAGCCACCTTCATGACCGAAAATAGATCAAATACCAGGGAACATACAAAACCTCCCGTACCGCTCTTCGACCGACACACCACAATACGATACTCGTTCCCGGGCGCCGGCAAATCCGTCTCATAGCCCGCCGCCTTACCATTCGACCAAGTCAGATAGTAGAAGTCACCGTGCTGGAAGACGAAAGCCGCTTCGATATTGTGGTTTGCGGTAGCGTTGTAAGCAATGTTCGTCGGTTCCTGGGATCCCAGCTTCAACGGGCTGGCCATGGGCGCCTGGTACAGGTTATGCCAGTAGGAGCCCAGTTCATGTAAGGCTTGCCGTCGATCTGGACCCAGTTGGCGTCGATGGCGTTGTACGGCTTCTGGGGCGTTGAGGACAGTCCGGTACTGCCGTGGTCGGTCCAGGTATCGACTTCCATGGAGGGCGAGCTGGCGACGCCGATGACAGAGTCCTGGGATCCGAGCGTCGAGACGGAGTAGTACATGTAGTATTGTTTGTTTTCGTAGTGCACGTCGGGGGCCTGAGCATGTTAGTGAGGTGCTGCACAGGATAGTACTAGAGAGAGGACGTACCCAGAGGTTGTTGTTGCCGCCATGGTCGATGGACGAGCCGTTGGGCAGGGCGTAGCCATCGTCTTCCCATGGTCCTCTGATCGAGTCGGCTGAGGCAACATGCACGCCGCCGCCGGTAGCAAAACGGAAGTACCTGCCATCAGAGACACGCTGGTAGAGGCCAGGATCGTGAGTCCAGCAGTTTCCGGAGCAGGGACCGGGGTTGGAGTAAGCGCTGGTCAGGGCCAGAAGAGAGAAGAGAGCAAGCTTCATCATAGTAGAAGGGAGCAATTACGATTATGAATGGATTAATTAAGAATAAGAAGCATAAAGGAAGGAAGAAAGGAAGGAAGAAAGGAAGGAAAGAAGTGAATCGAAGCTGTTTGTATACTAGAATCTACTCCCAGAACGGGGAGCAAGAAGGCTCTTTAAATACTCGACATTCCCTCCTTTGAAGCATTCCCTCTCCTCCATTCTCGGGCTGTCAATGCAGGAGATGGCACTGCTCTGCCGCATCGGTCACAAGCCCGGACTGAATTGCAGTAGACCATTAGCAGAGTGGGGGGGAGGAGGAAAAGTCAGAGTTGAGAAAAGCAATGCGAGAGTGACCCGGAGAGGGTCAGCCACAGGCTAACTAATTAGGGCTCGTCGTCAGAGGCAGCCAGGCACCGCAGATCCACTCTGGTCGATAAGCGTGGAGAATCGGAGTTCAGAAAATATGGACGCCCCTGGATGCATTCGGCAATTATGCTCTGGGCATTTTCTTTTTCGTTTTCTTTGCCCCTTATCGTGGTTAGTGTGTATCTTTATCCAAAACTCAGACATCGTCGTTGACGTGTCACGGCATGGCGTGCTTGCAGAACGCCTTTCCGGGGGCTATAGGATCGCAGTATTTTTTTTTACGACCAGTGCTCTTGGTCAGATTGACCGGTGCGGAGAATTACTGAGGTATTCTCGGCATGAAGAATATTGAATGATTGTCTGATTATCGTCTGACCGGAACCGTCAACAGAAGAAGATCATCGCCAAAAGCAACGAAGACCAAGAAAGTTCTGCTAGTGCGGAGAAAATAAAACCCCCCAGAACAAAGAGATGGACATATCAGATGGATGGAATTAATAGTAAGATTAATAAACAATAATCATGAGTAATAATGTTTGCATCCTCGCACCTCCTGGCATCTTGCATCTGGCTAGTGTTGTCGCACTGGGAATGCTGCTTGCCTCCACTTGGCCCGAATCCACGCCGATCCTCGTATGGAAGGACGATGCGAGACAATCTCCCGAACATTCACATTCTTCTTGCCTGGAAGTGTCATTATACTAGTCGTACTACTTAACCGGGGGATGTCCTCCGCGCGTTAACGACTCCACGGCTTGTCTGCCTTCTCTCGTACACTCCACCGGAATACCTTCAACTATAAGCCCTTCCTTTCCACACCGTCACTCCACAATGGCGTGCTAGACTAGCCGGTTGATTTAAAGATGCAAATGGACTGGGGTACAGACCGCATCGGACGAATCTATTGGAGTTTAATCCCGGCTTTCATGCAGAGCGGTGACCAACGAGGTTCGCAATGCTGCCCGACTGGCAGTGGAGATGGCGAAGAAGAAAAAAGAGTCCGACCCATTAATCGACCTTTAGTACGCAGTCTAGTCGATCGTCTTTCCCCACAACAAACAAACAAGCCGCCGCTTGGACCGTCCGATGGAGGCGCTTTTCTTTGCTTTTGCTTTTCTCTTCGTTCCGGCCTTCCTTTGCCTCCTTGCAGCAACGGCAGCAGGACTGGTCTTGGCCCCTCAGCGATGTCCACTTTTCTTTTCATTGCTTTTTTTCCTTCTCAAAGATCGGTCCTTCCTTTGTGGCTGTGATCAAGCTACGGACGGCCCTGGACTGATGGTCAGAAATTACTCTCCCTCCCCAAGAGCTGGGCCAAGGCGCGGCGATGTTGAATGTGACCGACCGACCCGACCGGATTCAAGGCACTTAAGCAGGTTAATGCTCGGGCCTGGATGATGTCATTCGAGCCTTGCAGGTCGGGGCTGTTCGTGGTTCCAATCATGTTTCGGGGTCTGTTCTTCTACAGAAGGAGGAGGAGGCTATTATTCTGCGAGGTCATGCCCATCGTGTTATAGTCCCGGTGACAGGCAGGAAGGGACGGAGATAAACATCATGAGACAGACAAGACAAGCAAGTAAGAAAAAATAATAATAAACCGACACAGTACAAGCACAGACACAGACACGGCGCACGAGACGTTTAGAATCTCAGTCCTCGTGCACAAGAAAATGCAAATGGTCGTTTTCTCTCGCCCCCTCACTTGATGGCGCTGGGCAACTATAGAAAGAATACAAGAATACTCCGAGCTCCGGATGCGGACAGCACTGGAGATGCAGGGCGGGGATATTTGCGATCGGAATAATCGGGCAGAAAGTGTGGCTTCACAGAAGAAGGGGAGTACAAGCGAATCTCTCTGTCGGGGGGCTGGCTATGATGTACGCCTCTATACTTTACAATTACTCCGTCAGTCGTGGTCGGTCGCAGAAGAGAGAAGTTAGGGTTACACCGGTCAGCCTCACGGTCACCGTCACGGTACTTGCAGGCAACCAGAATATCACTGCCATAGCCAGGATCACATCCCAGCCGGACATCACCGCATGGAGAGCAAGGATAGAGCCCTAATGCATGGTCGCCGCCCGGACCAGTCCTAAAAAGGCACGTCATGAGGGCCATCTAACCGATCATGACCTCATGTGCATTAGCCCGGGCCTAGTCGAGGCCGGGGAGGTCTGGTCGGGTGTAGGGAGTATGATGAGGTCAGGCCAGGTCTGAAGAGGAGGGAGGAATGAGGAGAAAAAGAACAACTACAGTCTGACATGGCAGGGAAGCCGCCAGACAGCGAGTTCGGTTGACTGAAGATTTCCCTTCTCGAAAATATATAAGGACGAGGCTGTGGTCTTGCAGGCTTACTTCCCCGGACGGTTAGTACAGTCCATGCTAACAGGCCCAGATATCACTGTAGTAGATGCAGCCAAGGCACGGGTCGATAAATCAAGGAATGAGTGCAACTGTGCAACGGACATCTGACTGCCGGGCTGGCAGCGTCAGGCTGACATGATCAAATCCATCAAATCCGAGTTGTTGGGATTTCCGTGCCTGTCGAGGGCGAATCCCGGCAAGACTGGAATGCGAGATGCATTAGCAGAGTGGTCAAGGTGGGGAAGAGCAGGCGAAAGATTTCTACGTGTCCTGCAACGGTGGGTTGGACTGGCCAACGTGCTGGCGTAGAGCAAGAAAGGGAACGAGAGCGAAGGTTTGGCGATAAACTCAGTCCTGCAAGAACTTGGCTGAAATATACGTTTACTAAAGAACATTGCCCGAGATACGAAGCGACTAAGAAGACAGCCAGAGCTTCGAGAAACAAAGCAGACCCAGCTATACGAAACGGCCTCAATTTGTCTCCACTACCCACCCATGTACATACTATATACTTCCGCCATGAATCCTCTTGATTACTACGAGTCTACAAGCATAGCTAACTATAACTATCGAACCTCGGTTCAATAATCAAGACCGACGCCCCCCCCGCTTTTCCCCAGAGTTACGCATGACGATCGCCGAGATAGTCCCTGAAACATAAAAAAATAACCGAGGATGGGCGGTTATTCGGCAGACCACGAGGGTCTCAAAATGGGCACGAACTGCCCGAACCCTCTCTGCCGTGCAAATACGAGAAGCAGCTCATGAAAAAATGGCGTTAGGTGAGTGACAAAGACCCGTTTCAGCCGTCGCAAATATGGTCCATCCATACTGACCCCCTCGGAGTGGCCGCTTCCGTAGCAGGCGGCGCAACCTTCGCCGCGTACCTCAATGCTAAGTTCCACCTCGCAAAGGACCTCAAGGCCATCTTGGCGCTGCGCAGAGGCGAAAGAGACTATGCGAACGCGGTCGCACAGGGCAGGGGGAATGTGTGGTTCGTGTTCGAGGAGGCTGCAGCGCGCCATCCCGATATGACGTGTATCTGGACCCGGGAAGGGCTGTATACCTATCGCGAGGTCAGGGCGCGGACGGCTCAGTATGCCCAGTTGTTTCGCAGTAAGGGCGTGCAGAAGGGCGAGATCGTGGCGTTCTATCTGCAGAATTCGGCGGATTTCTTGATCGCGTGGCTGGGGCTGTTGAGTATCGGGTGTGCGCCCGCTACGGTCAACTACAATCTCGTGGGCGATGCGCTGGTGCATTGTCTGAAGATCAGCGGGGCCAGATTACTGCTGGTAGACGAGGATGAGGAGTGCCAGGCCCGAGTCGAGGAGTGCAGCGCAATAATCGAGAACGAGCTGGGAATGGAACGTCTGACCGTCAATGCTACGCTGGCTCAGACTCTCTCCTCGTTCCCTGCCACTGTCCCCGAGGAGGGCAAGTTGGCTCGCGACATGGCCGGCGAATATCCTGCGATCCTGCTCTATACGTCTGGCACTACCGGGATGCCCAAGGCCTGTGCATACACCATGGCGAGACTCTACACTTCCCTAACGTATCGAAGCGGATCCATCAACGAGCAGAGCGGACCAGCTGGCGATCGCTGGTACAGTTGCATGCCGCTCTATCACGGCACGTCGGCCATGACGATGATGAATTGTCTCGTGTCAGGCGTCACCGTGGCCGTGGGCAAGCGATTCAGCGTACGGCACTTCTGGCACGACATCCACGACTCGGAGGCGACCGTGTTCGTCTACGTTGGCGAAGTAGCTCGTTATCTCCTAGCAGCACCCCCGTCGCCCTTAGATCGCGACCATAAATTGCGCTGCATGTACGGCAACGGCCTGCGACCGGACATCTGGGAGAAATTCCGCCAGCGATTCGGCGTGCCGGAGGTAGGCGAGTTCTTCAACAGCACCGAGGGCGTCTTCGCGCTGTTCAACTATAACCGGGGGCCGTTCTCGGCTGGCAGCGTCGGCCACCATGGCCTGATCTTGCGACTGCTATTGAGAAACGTCTTCGTGCCCGTGGCAATCGACCCTGCGACGGGGGATGTGCTGCGCGACGAGAAGACGGGGTTCGCGGTGCGACCGCCGCATGAGACTGGGGGTGAGATCCTGGTGAATATCCCTAATAAAGAAGCCTTCCAGGGATACTGGAAGAATGAAGATGCCACGGCGAAGAAGTACCTACGCGATGTCTTCACCAAGGGGGATCTATACTATCGATCGGGAGATGCACTGCGACGCCAGTCCGACGGACGGTGGTATTTCCTCGATCGACTAGGAGATACGTTTCGATGGAAGAGCGAGAACGTGTAAGTCATATCACAGTTGGCCTGATATTTAAAAAAAATAATGCTCACAGAAGCAGAGCGACCGCCGAAGTCGCCGAAGTGCTGGGCCAGTATCCTGGCATCCAAGAGGCCAACGTCTACGGCGTCCTGGTGCCTCACCACGAGGGACGCGCCGGCTGCGCAGCGCTGCAGATCGCTGCAGATGCGAAGGCTTCATTTGATTTCGGAGATCTAGCAAGATTCGCACGCGCGCGACTGCCCAAGTACGCGGTGCCGGTGTTCTTGCGCATCGTAGAGAACCCGTCGCATATCCACAACCACAAGCAGAACAAAGTGCCGCTGCGCGAGGAGGGCGTCGATCCGGCTAAGACCGGCCAGAAAGCACCGGCAGGAGCACAGGATCGGTTCTACTGGTTGCCGCCCGGGGAATCGGCGTATATGGAGTTTAGGAAGGGCGATTGGGGAGGCTTGGAGGCTGGGAAGGCCCGGTTGTAGAGATCGAACTACATGAAAGCAGTGCATTCTGCTGTCTGTACAATTGATCGTGTTTGTAGTCTTCGAACCATTGCCTACCTCCTTCCACGTGTAAGGTCCAGAACACCATGGACGCGAGGAATATCATCGTGCCTTGTCCCCAGACAGGGCGACATTCCATCCCTTCTACAGCCACCATGCTCGCCCTTATCCCCATCCTAAGCGCCCTTGTGTTCGCGCTTTTGTTTGCCTTGCCCGCTGAAAAATGCCGCTGTCTGCCGGGGGATCCCTGCTGGCCGTCTCCTGAAGCATGGTCGCAGTTCAACGACTCCATTTCAGGGGGTCTGGTCGCCACGATACCGCTGGGGGCGCCGTGCCATATCCCCGACTACGATGCACCCGAATGCGCCAGGCTCCGTGACAAATGGACTCGTCCTTTCATTCAGTTCGTCCCTTTTCTCCTGAGCAGAAGGAACACGCTAATATGGAAGCCAAACGCACAGCTACGAATCCTCCTCCTCGGTGATGGCCCCTTACTTCGCCAACGGCTCCTGCGATCCCTTCCATGCGCCCGACAAACCCTGCAGGCTGGGCAACTACGTCGTTTACGCCGTCAATGCTAGCAGTCCCAACCAGATCACTAAGGCTCTGCAATTTGTGCAGAAGCATAACATCCGCCTAGTCGTCCGCAACACCGGCCATGACTATCTCGGCAGATCGACGGGCGCAGGCGCCTTGGGGCTCTGGATGCATCATCTCAAAGACATCCGGATAAACGACTACAAGGACGCCAGGTACACCGGGAAAGCGTTGACGATGGGCGCCGGCGTATTTGCCATCGAGGCCTTCCGGGCAGCAAACGCTCAAAAGCTGCAGGTGGTCGGGGGCGAGTGTCCTAGCGTGGGGATGGTGGGCGGATATACGCAGGGTGGCGGGCATTCTGCGCTATCGTCGAGGTATGGACTTGCAGCGGACCAGGTGCTTTCGTGGGAAGTGATCACTGCCAACGGAGAGCTGGTGACGGCGACGCGCGACACATATCCGGATCTATACTGGGCGCTGAGTGGTGGTGGCGGAGGAACGTACGGCGTGGTTTGGTCGATGACGGCGAAGGCGCATCCTGACACGCCGGTGTCTGGGCTCAGTTTGACGTTTTCGAGGAATAGGGTGGATGCAGAATCTTTCTACCATGCTGTCTCGCTGTTTCATGAGAGTTTGCCGGCCCTGGTGGATGCAGGAGCCATGTGTATTTGGTTCTTGACGAATACATCGTTCGCGATATCGCCTTTGACGGGGCCGAATATTCCCGTCGCACAGTTGTTGGGTTTACTGAGTCCGTTTATGGGGAGCTTAGATAGTATGGGCATCACTTATAATGTCTCAGCTAGTCAGTTTCCTGGCTTCCTGGCGCAGTTTCAAAGCATGACACCGGACGTCCCCGTGGGTAAAATCCAGCTGGCCGACTGGCTGCTGCCTCGGGACGTGGTGCAGTCCAACAACGAGCAGGTCACCTCGGCGATTCGTCGCATTGTTGAGGATGGCGCATCGTTCATTGGAGTCGGACTCAATGTCTCCAAGGCTGTCGCAGGGGACGTGGATAATGCCGTTCTACCGGCGTGGCGGGACACATTGATTCACAGCGTGGTTGTGACGCCGTGGGAATGGGGCAAAGAGGAGAGAATGCGCGAGTGGCAGAGGAGGATGACGCAGGAGTATATCCCCGACTTGAGTCGTTTGGCGCCTGATTCGGGGGCATATGGGAACGAGGTGAGTATGAATGTTTAGCCATACACCTGCGATTGGGAGGAAGATATCTATGCTAACAGTATTCAGGGCGATTTTAGACAGCCGGACTTCAAACGGGCATTCTACGGACAGAACTATGCTCGGCTGCGAGAAATCAAGAGGAAATATGACCCCTATGATGTCTTCTATGCACCTACGGCTGCCGGGTCGGACGAGTGGACGGTGTCCGATGGACGGTTGTGTCGGGTCTAATTTTATATTTTAGTCGTGGAGATTTAGGAAAGGCGATTAGAGTAAACAGAGTAGAGAGTTCACATGAAGCAATCTAACATGTTCCAGTGGGTGTGGAGATGATCTCATAGACTTACAGTTACACCAGACATATCCTGATCCATACCAGCTCTCGTAGACCAGACTCCCACAAACCTTGTCTTCTTCGATCCTCTGTGAGATTGAGTTGGCAACCATCTCTCTATATCAATCACATGTACAGATCATCTATCCAGGATCATCGACTCCGAATAACCCCCGGGGTACGGTTCCGCACCTATAAGCACCCATCTATCTTGAATTCTTCTCCACACACCCACAGACCAGGATGCATGGATGGTAGGTCTAGCCATGGCACTCAGATAGGTTTAAGGTCTAATGTCTCATCAAGACTCCGACTGCCGGCTTTCAACTGCCCTCAAGCTTCCACGGCTGCTCCGGACCCGCGGGTTCCCGGCAACTTTCATACCCCATGACATCCTCGTCCGAACCACCCACACCATGCTCGTCGTATGAGTCATAAATGTAGCTTATTTCCGGTGGTTAGCGATGAAAAGCCTCCGCGGACCTTTTAGTCCAACAAATTGCATCTCCCAGGCCCCCAGCCTACCGATTAATATGCACCGAGGTTTGATGATTCCAGGGAAAAGGGATTATCAGGGTCAAAAGTCGTGCTGAGTTATTTTATTTGCCTGTAAAGCTTTCCGGTGCTGTTATTCTGCTCTATTTCTTCGTCGTGCCCACGCATATTGAGCACAGTACTATTATCCAGAGCAGCGCAACAGTCCCAATGTCCCTGTCTCTCTTTGGGAAGACCCCCACAACAATCCCACATGGCCTGGGTGCATAATCTCCACGCCGTCGACCCCGAGAGCCACATTCAGCGCGACATCGCCGTCTGTGTGCTATTCATGGGGCTGTCGCTCGTGGCTGTCGCTGCGAGGTTCTGGATCCGCCTGCAGACGAATCGGTGTCCCTGGGCGGATGACTTTGCGGCCCTAAGTAGTGCTGTTTTGGGTGCTGCGTATACGGGAATCGCAGTTGGCCGTGAGTCTTTCTCGTCTATCCAGGTTAGCCTCAGGGGGTTGAATGGTATAGAAGCTAAGGCGTTGTAGAGACTAGATGGGGTCTGGGGACCAGCTCGGCTCATTTTCCTGCGGAGAATGCGGTGCCATTTTCGAAGGTTTGTATTGTTCTTTCTTTATTCCTTATTTTCATCCCAATTCTAAACTTATTTTGAAGAGAAATCAGACGAATAAGACTGATATATCGATAGGTCCAATATGCCGGCGGTCCGTTCTACACGCTCGCCCTCCTAGGGTTCAAGATCTCATTACTGGCATCGTACCTGCGCATCGGGGGTTTCATCCAGCCATATAAGGTGACGATTATTGTGGTGATGGTGGCATGCGCGTGCAATCAATTTGTATTTACGTGTGTGTTGCTGTTTGCTTGCTCGCCGGTATTTCTTCTTTTTTATTACCCCGGTGATTGAAAGTGCTGATAAGACTGCCTAGATCAAAAGGCAATGGGACGTGACAATACCAGGGAAATGCATTAACACTGTTGCTTCTTACTACGGTATCTCTCCTGTCTCGAACTAAACTGTTTGATAGAAGAAGAGAAAAGAATACTAACTGGGCAGCCCTGGCGGGAACGAGTCTTGGCTTCGACCTTCTGATCATCGGGCTGCCATTGCCGGTGCTGTGGCAATTGAGACTGAAGCTCAGACAGAGGGTATGCCATTATCCAGAATTGTCTTTTCTTTCGTTGAATTTGATACGATATACTAAGAAGCAAAGGTCGCCCTCGTAGCCATCTACGCCCTCGGGTTCTTCATCACCGTCATCCAAATCATCCGCATCTTCACCATCAAGAATCTAAAGACGTACACAGACAGCGAGCCGGTCATTATCTGGTCGAGCGTTGAAATAAGTCTCGGAGTATATACGCCCACCCTACCATTCAATTCATTTATCTTGACATTGTCCAGCACTAGACAGCTAAATACCTCTCTCTCATTTAGGTCATGATCTCCTGCGTCCCAACCTACGGCACCTACTTCCATACCTTCGCGACAAACGTCAACGCCTACTGGCGCCGCCGGAGCAGCACCTTCACATGGAAATCAGATCGCTCCAACTTGAACTCGCATGCGGGGTCGAGCGGATGCGCGAAGAGAGGCTCCGATGGGTCTCAGGGAACGAATACTACGACGGCTACGACGACGACGGTGGGGAGTGGAGAGTCGAGGAGGAAAGCGGACGAGATGGTGCCGGAGATGGCGATGCCGAATTTTCATGAGTTTGTTTAATGCCTCGCATTTTCCTGCTTGCCTTTTTGTGAGTTCAGTGGTTATTGTTTAGCTAGGTGGGTGGATGTGCGGTTTAGGGTTTCTTTGGTGTAATGTAAGCGTGGAGAACATAACTGAAGGTTCTGTTGATAAATCTTCCGAGGGAAGCTTATATGCCAAAGCATGAGCTGAATGAGCCATACGTAATAAATAAATAAAAAACTAAATATAGAAAGTGAAAATAAAAATAAAAAGCCAAGTACAACAAGAACCTCGGATCTTAACATTGTGCGCAGGAACGTAAATTCCCGGTTCCTGCTCCATATGTACAGTCCAGAGCAGAGCTGGAAAATGCAAGGGCCAAGAATGTCGAGGTGTAACCTTGTAAACAGCACATGGGTGAGTATGTAGATCATATACACCGCTATATGATATGTCTAGTAACTGGCCTCGTGTCTGTCAGTTGGCGGGTCCCCACCCCCCCCCCCCCCCCCCCCCCTCGCCCCCATGAACGGATAGGACTCACCAGTCTCGGGGGTTACGGAATGAGTAAATGAATACAAACAGGATGACATGGACGTATGAATTGGGCTTCGGAGGAAATAGGAATAGGGCCTTGCAGATGCTACATCTTGTACTCCGTACTGCCAGGTAGTTGGGCATTGGCGGTGTGCAATGAGCGATATGTACGTAGACCGGCAGAGACCCTTGCATGAATTGAGGGGTCAGATTGGCATGTGCTGGGGTTGGATGAGGAGTGATGCGCATTTATATGGAGTGGATATCCTGGGTTAACGAGGAGGGTTCTGTCTTGTTGAACCCACTTGTCGGCCATTGGGAATATCGCAATCTATATCACAAGCATGGGTAACCCTAATGGACATATCTTTCCAGGTGAGGGGAACGACTATATACCCAAACGATATAACGAACTAATGAATTCAAATAGAAAAGGATGAAGTCACCGTCCCCCTATTGCTGTCGTGGGAATGGCGCTTCGCCTTCCAGGCGACATATCCTCCACGTCGTCCTTCTGGTCCTGCCTTATGGATAAAACAGACACCTCGTCACCCGTCCCCCCGACCGCTATAACATCGATGCCTTCCACTCACCTAACAAACCTGGCATGGTGCGCCCGCAGCGAGGCTACTTCTTGTCCCAGGACTATGTAAATCAAGCCGACATGGGCTTCCAGGGCGCTGGGTATGATGCCTTGCAGTTAGACCCGCAGCAGACACTGCTGATGGAAGTCGTCTGGGAGTGTATGGAGAACGCGGGGCAGACGGAGTGGCAAGGACGAGACATAGCAGTATATGTGGGCGTGTTCGGAGAGGACTGGTCGGATCTGAAGTGCAAGGAGACAGGGGAACTGTCGAGGGAGCATGCATTTGCAACCGGTGGCTTTGCGCTGTCGAACCTCGTCAGCTTTCAGTACAATTTGAGAGGGCAAAGGTATGCCATTCTATGAGATTTTCTCTGCCATGTTCTGTTCGCTGTCGATTGGGAGGACGAACACAATATCTGTCTGACAAGCTAACCCGACGTACACGGCATCAAGCGCTACTATCCAAACTGCCTGCTCATCCTCCCTCACGGCTGTCCACGAAGCCTGCCAAGCGCTGTACAGCCGTAGCTGCGAGTCCGCTATTGTGGCCGGAACCAACATGATCCTGACGCCCACCATGACCATCACGATTTCGGATAATGGGATTCTCTCGCCCGACGGACGGTGCAAGACCTTTGATGCTGGCGCAGATGGCTACGCGCGCGGCGAGGCCGTCAACGCCGTGCTCTTGAAGCGACTGGACGATGCAGTGCGCGACGGCGATCCCATCCGCGGCGTGATCCGGTCCACGTCGACTAATTACGATGGAAACAGTAGCCATATCTGGGCCCCGAATATGCGCAGCCAAGAAACTTTGATCAGGCAGGCATATCGCCGCGCCGGGATTGAAGATCTCACGCAGACCGCGTTCGTCGAGTGTCATGGCACCGGGACGAGGTCGGGAGATGTGGTCGAGACGACGGCCATAGCGAGGGCTTTTAGCTCCGAGGAGCTATATGTGGGAGCAGTATGTGTGCCCCAAATAACTGTGCGGATATGGGAAAGCGATGTTAATTCGTGCAGGTCAAACCGAATTTTGGACATAGCGAGGGTGCGTCAGGGTTGACCAGCTTGATCAAAGCGGTTTTGGCGCTCGAGAACCGGATTATCCCACCGAACCTCCATTTCGAGACTCCGAATCCGAAAAGTAAGTCGACGATCCTAGTTGCAGGCTCTGCTAATGAGAGTACATAGTTCCGTTCCACAGAGGTTTGCGTGTCCCCGTGGAGGCGGTTCCGTGGCCATCAAACCGGAAAGAGCGAGTAAGCGTGAACAGCTTCGGAATAGGAGGAGCAAATGCTCATGTAGGTTGAGTGACTCGAGCAGACCCGTCCGTCACCATGGAAGCTGACAGCATAGGCCATTGTGGAATCGGCATCGCCATTCAAAGTAGACGAGGCACCTTCCGAACCAAAGGCTCATCTGCTGGTAACTTCTGCACATAGTGAGGCCTCACTGCAACAGCGGGTCTCTGATATTCAGAAGTATGCGGAGCATAATCCGAAGATAATACAAGACCTGGCATTTACTCTTGGAGTCAAACGGGATCATCAGTCTCATCGGGCGTTTATGATTGCCAACGATGACGGGACCCTGGAAGAACCCGTCTTGTCCAAGCCTGTGGCCATCTCATCCGTTGTGTTCGCTTTTACCGGCCAAGGGACGCAGTGGCCTGGAATGGCAAAGGAGCTGTTGACATCGGTGGACTCGTTCCGCGCAGATATCAAAAACATGGACCGGATCCTCCAGCGACTTCCCGATCCTCCAGTTTGGAGTATTGAAGGTATACCCTCCCTGCGCGGCCCTGAACGATTCAAATGGCACTAATATATCTCAGATGAGCTCCTCCATCCTGGAATTTCGAAGACCGTCAGCAAGACCGAACTGTCACAGACTCTTTGCGCGGCTGTTCAAATCGCATTAGTAAACTTAATCGTGGAATGGGGCATTTCTCCGTCCGCCGTAGTAGGCCATTCTAGCGGTGAGATTGCAGCTGCCTACGCATCCGGTGCGATTCCTTTCGAGTCCGCCATAATCACTGCCTACTTCCGCGGACAGATTGTCAAGTCGAGTGCCAGACCAGGGGGGATGGTGGTGGTCGGACTAGGTTCTAGTGTGGCCAGGCAGTACCTTGTGGATGGTGTCGTTGTCGCATGCGACAATAGTCCCGAAAGTGTCAACCTGTCTGGAGACAGGGATAGGTTGGAGATAGTGCTCGAGACTATATTGGCTGAGCATCCAGATGCATTCTATAAGAGATTGCCTGTTGACGTCGCTTATCATTCATGTTAGTAGGTCTTACTTGATTGCTGGATCGACTGACATCTTCTAGCCCATATGAATGATCTAGGGCCTTCATACGAGGCGGCCATCCGACCTTATATCACGGCGACGACAGGCCGGAGGATCCCCATGTACTCCTCCGTGACCGGCCAAACCCTAACTCCCCCCGACGAACTCGATGCCGCATACTGGCGCCGCAACCTCGAATCTCCTGTTCTCTTTTATCCCGCCATCAAGTCCATTTTGGATGAGCAGACATCAGATAGACCCACAGTCTTCCTTGAAATTGGCGTACACTCTGACCTTTCAACTCCGCTGCGTCAGATCTCGGCCCATCTGAAGAAGCCCATCAGTCACATCGCTACCCTCCGGCGACACTCCGATCAATACCTCTCCATCCTCCATTCCGTCGGCCACCTCTACATTTCCAACCAGGTTCCATTATTTGCAGCTGTCAGCGGCACCGGGACTACACTCTCCGACCTCCCCGTCTATCCTTGGGACCGGCGGAATATCCACCGCCAAGAAAGCCGACTGACGCGCAACTGGCGATTTCGCAAGCATGCGCCCCACGAGCTGCTGGGCTCGCGGGCTCTGGAATCTACCGAGCTCGAGCCTTCGTGGCGGAATCTACTCCGTACAGCTCAGGTGGGCTGGCTCTCAGACCACCAGATCCTGGGAGATGCGGTGTTTCCTGCCGCCGGGTATATTGCCATGATCGCTGAAGCGGTTCGACAGGTCTCTGAAAGCAACCAGGGGTGCTGGATTGAAAAGCTGGTGATCAAGACTCCATTGATTATTGGAAGAAAGGCGGCAATGACAGAAATAATGACAACACTCAAGCCAGTGCGGTACAGCGATCGTGTAGACTCGGAGTGGTGGGAGGTGACCGTTTCTTCGTTCAATGGCACAACCTGGACCAGAAATTGCGTGGGGCAGGCTAAGAGTGATAGTGCTAGCTATGGCAACTTGTTCTCGGGGATACCGATTGAGAATCTTCCTCGACCAGTCGCCCCAGAGGCATGGTACCGCGCGCATGAAGAGCGTGGGGTTTGAACTTGGCTCGCAGTTCCAGCTGCTTGAGGACATCACAACGCATCCATTAGAGCACGTCGCAAGAGCTACCATTCGCACAAACCACGACCACATCGCCTATCCTATGCACCCGACGATCATCGACCAGTGTCTGCAGCTCATTGGGCTGGCGGGCTGTCGGGGCCGAACGACTCTCATCGACCGCGTTGCGATTCCGGCATATATTGAGAGCGCGTATATTGGAAACCCACAGGAACGGAAGACCATGCTCGCAGAAGTCAAAGGGACCTCATCTTTTGGGACGCGCGCAACATGTGATGCGCGGCTGAGGGTGGGCGAAGAGACGGTGCTATCACTGCACGGCCTAATGATCGTGGAGTTGGACCGGGAGACACAGGAAGATAAATTTCCCCTTGCCTCGTACATCGAGTGGGAGCCTGATTTGGACCTAGTGCCATTGGGAAAGGCTTTAAGTTCCGAGACCAGTGAATCGAGGATTCTGATGAATCAACTATCCGCACTGTCAGTGGTTCAGATCCACAGGGCCATTATGGACGTATCGTCTGTTCCTCAGTTCGAGGGCTACAAGCAATGGATCTGTGAGCAGGTCAATAACACTAAGGAGCATATGATACCTGAGGCACAAGAATGGATTACTCTGGATGATATAGCCTTGCAGTGTCTTCGCAACGGGCTCAGTGAAAAGCTGAGGCCTTATGACCTGGCAGAAATCTCTTGCCTCAGCACGAAGGTAACTGAAACGTGTGCCGATATTGTACGAGGGGAACTTGACCCGGTGGAAGTCCTGTCGGATGAACGACTCAAGGCTGTGTATGAACACACTGAGACCTCGGACAGATTGACTCAACTTCTTGGTCTAATGCGACACTCGAATCCCCGGCTGCGCGTTCTTGATATTGGGATTGGCCCAGCCAGGCTGACTTCGTGTGTTTTTGAGGCGCTCATATCGGCCGAAGGACGCTGCTGGGAAAAGTACACATGGGCTGGCACGTCTTCTGATGCCGTTGAAGCTGCAAAGGAAAGATACGGCGACCATGTGGAATATTGTACTTTTGACGGGTCACTGCATCAGGGGCTGAAGGGACTGCAGAACTCTCGGTATAATATCGTGATCGTTTCAGATGTGAGTTTATCCAGTTCCATGGTTTAAAAGGCGTTTGAGCGCTCACCACCTCAGGCGCTGCACACAATCCCTGGGATTGATGCAGTCCTCTGGAATATCAAGACATTGCTCGTGCCGGGGGGCTGGATTGTAATGAAACGGACTGGTTTGTGCTAGCCTTCCTCATGCTCACATATACTGACAGGTTTCATATAGGATCCTTAGATTACGTGACGGTATGTAAGCTACGAACCTAGATCCAAAAATATGCTAAATCGCACAGGGCCTTTTGCCACAATCAGGTACCAAAGAAGCACATTTCAAATACTCAACGGAGTGGCAGTCGTTGCTAGAAGCTGCTCAATTCGCAGACATCAGTATGGATGTATCTGACCAGCTTATAATGGCTAAAACGCCAGAGCCTCTACTTGAACCAACATCAATTGACATTCTGATTCCCGATATCCCTAGCCACCCCTGGCATCGGTCTCTCGAAGTCGCCCTCTCTGATAGAGGATTCAGTGTGAAGGCACACTCGCTCGATGGCCCTGTCGCAAAGGATGCGTTGGTCATTTCCCTCCTTGACCTCGACACTCCCTTCCTCAAATCTATGACTACAGATCAACTGTCCGCACTCCAGGCACTTCTCGCCGCCACTCCTCGCATCCTCTGGGTTACGCATTCCGCACAGGTGAAATGTGCAGACCCTGATTTTGGACTCATTCTTGGAGCTGCGCGGAGCATCCGACAGGAGCTCAGCATCCCATTCACCACGCTGGAGGTGGACCAATTCACCCCGTCGGCTCTGGACACCGTCCTGAGTGTGCATGACAAGCTTCGTCGACAGCAGAGCGGCGATGGGCTGGAGGCAAAAGACTACGAGTTTGTCATCAACGACGGCATCGTTTATACTGGCCGGTTCCACTGGAATTTTTTGAATGATATGTTAACTGCTAGGCTGGAGCAGGACACGCCGCTGAAACTGGATATTGCGAGCTACGGCGTAATCGGGTCTCTGGGCTGGGTACCGGATGAAACGGTATCGCTGGGCCCAGATGATGTGGAAGTAGACATTCGCTACGTGGGGCTGAACTTCCGGGTCTGTTTCTCACGTTACTTCCTTTCCATTAGCAAGGGCTGATAGAATACTATGACAGGATATCATGATCTCGCTTGGCGTCATGGCCAATAAGGACGAACTGGGAGTCGAGGGCAGTGGCATCATCACACGCACAGGCTCCAACGTTCGGCATTTGCACCCAGGCCAAAAGGTCGGCATGCTATACACCGGATTATTACGGTCTCGCAGGATCGTGCCGGCGGCAGTTTGCTTTGAGGTCCCCGCTACGCTGTCGCTGGAAGACGCGGCGGGGGTTCCGGTGGTGTTCAGCACGGTGATATTTTCGCTGATTGACACGGCGCAGCTGCGCAAGGGCCAGGTAAATACCTTGGGGTAGGAGGGTTGAAAAGCAGGAGAAGATTGTTAACGATCGATGACTGCAGTCTATCCTGATCCAGGCGGCATGCGGAGGAGTTGGCCTTGCAGCGATTCAACTCTGCCAGACCATTGGCGCTGAGGTATGTCTTATGGGATCGTGCTCCTCCCTACTGTGCTTACGCAAAAACGCAGATATATTGCACTGTTGGCAGCGAGAAGAAGGCTCGGTATTTGACCGAAGAATTTGGCATCCCACGCCATCGCATCTTCAACTCCCGCGACGTCTCCTTCCTCCAGGGCGTTATGAGCGAGACTAACGGGGAAGGAGTGGATATTGTTC
Organism: Aspergillus persii; assembly: GCA_002215965.1. Taxonomy (NCBI): domain Eukaryota; kingdom Fungi; phylum Ascomycota; class Eurotiomycetes; order Eurotiales; family Aspergillaceae; genus Aspergillus; species Aspergillus persii. Next base: position 1,957,300 of record NGZO01000008.1, on the reverse strand, counting down.
TCAATTCACTGAGCGGACCTCTTCTACACGCTTCCTGGCAATGCGTGGCGCAGTTTGGAAAGATGATTGAGCTGGGCAAGAGAGATTTCCTGGAACATGGCATGCTGCGTATGGATCTGTTCGGCAAGAACCGGTCATTCATCGGGGTTGATCTCTTTGAACTGGCGAAGGAACCGGGGGTAATTGCTGGGTAAACCTCCGGAATACCCTAGCCCCATTTACGCAATGCTAACGTACGAATAGACTATACGATGGCATTCTCGACTTCATCCAAGAAGGAAAGCTGCAGCCCATTCGGCCTCTGAAAGTGATGCCGGCCGCCGAAGTCGAGCAAGCGTTCAGACACATGCAGCAGGGCCAGCACATGGGTAAGATTGTCGTGCAGATGCCCGAGAGCCCAGCCTCGTTGCAGGTCTCCAAAACCCGCCAGTCGGTTGCCTTTGATCCGAATGCTGCATACTTGCTTGTGGGTGGACTCGGGGGCATCGGCCGCTCCATCGCGACGTGGATGGTCGAACAGGGCGCAAAACACTTGATCTTTCTATCTCGCTCGGCAGGGAGATCGAAAGATGATCAAGTCTTCCTGGACGAGCTGCAAGTCCAGGGTTGTGATGCTCGTGCTATACAGGGGGACGTCTCTGTTCTGGCTGATGTCCAGCGCGCCGTGGATTCTTGTACCCAGCCTATACGAGGAGTGCTTCAGCTATCCATGCACATTCGCGTATGCTTCCCTTCCCTCCTAGTCCCCCGGTCATGCTAATGCATGTCTCCAGGACCAATTCGTCCGTGATATTACCCATACAAACTGGACCGCTGTCCTCGCCCCTAAAGTAACTGGCACCTGGAACCTGCACTACGCGCTGCAAGCCTCGCCACTCTCCTTCTTCGTCCTGTGCAGCTCCATTGCCGGTCTCATGGGCAGCCCCGGCCAAGCAAATTACGCTGCCGCCAACACGTTCCTCAACTCATTCACGCAATTCCGACTACGTCAGAACTTGCCTGCCTCGGTCCTCAGCCTCGGCGGCGTTGACGACATCGGCTTTCTGGCAACGCAGAACACTCGCGTCCGAAATAACATGCGCGCCGCCTCCGTGCGCATGCTGCGCGAGCAGGAGGTCCTGGACGCCTTCGAGGTTGCTATTACAGGTCGCACAGTGCCCCTGTCGTCCTTCTCGCGCACATCCTTGGTCCCGCAGGAATTTGCCGTCGGCCTGAGCAGCACCAAGCCCCTCGACGACCCTACCGTCCGGCCTCTCTGGGGTGAGGATGCCCGCTTCATGCACTATCGCGACGTGGCATCCACGCCGTCCGACGAACCGACCGCACACCCTGCACAAGCCCTGCGCGAACTGATTGCCCATGCGAGGGCAATAGTTGCGGCGGCGAAGGGTGAGTCTGGGCACACAGCTGTTACCGAGGCTTTCTTCACTTCTGCCCAGCGCACCAAAATTCGCAAGGCCATTTTGGACGGCATCCAGGCCTTCTCGATCTTCGGAGAGGATCTAGACCACGAGACGCTGTCAAAGGTAAAAATCGACTCGCTGATGATAGTTGAGCTGAGGAATTGGTTCCGTAGACATTTGGGGCTGAATGTGAGTATTGGGGATGTGGCTGGGGCTGGCACATTGGGGGGCTTGGAGGATATGATGATCCGGGGTTTTTTGGCGGAGAATTCTACTAATTAGGCACTGGAGATGGGTACTTGGGTAGGATACAGAATGTTGATTGTTAGTTTGCAGTACTTTTTCACGAAATAAATAAATGCATTAGTACAAAGGGTGTATTTCGTAGACAGCGCATCGGGGACAAGTAAGAACAGGAAATTGCATGAAATATCTCACCATTCGTCATTTCGCCACATATATTCAGATTAATATAGTTTGACAATGTTTAATTCCAGACCCTGATGGTCCTACTTTGTGACATCGGTTGATTTCGCTCCTGGACCGGTTTCCTCATAGACCGCTTGAATTGCTCCACGGAGAGCCTAGTCGAGTGGCCTGCTCCTTTCCTCTCTGTTATATTCAGAGCCATTTTTCATAAGCTATTTGTGACTACGCCTAGTAACCATGCAGTGGCCATCTCATAAGGTAAGCTACGTCACTAATCGACGTTCATAGTAATACATTCCTCTCGTTCTGCTGTATAGACAGATGAAGTTGAAGAGCCAAGGAGTAATAGTATCAAAGCAGATCTCTGTACATATTTTTGTGTATTCAAGAAACTATGTAAGTTCCAATCGATGATGTAGCAAGTCCTTTAGGGCTTCGGCGATGGCTCCATTCGTGTCACGTTCAATCGCCGCATCACTGTGTAGTTGGCCAAACCTTTCATCTCTTCTCAGCAGACTCTTTATTGGTAATGTTAGTCATAGCGAGACTGGTCACCCATTCTATCATAGCGAGACTGGTCACCCATTCTAAGACCGCAGGCACCATCGCATGTCTCACTTCCTGGGTAGAAGTAGGACTTACACTTTGGTGAAGAGTTAAGGAATGATATTCACATCAGAGTCCAAATCAATCATCACAACGGGATTCGTTGTGGATGATGTAAACCAGGTTTATTTTTTCCATTGTTTTTGGAACTTCATCATTCCATCCATCATACAGGATCGCGTTTTGTTCCAAGCCCTGGCATGTTAACCACTGACCGGAACTATTGCTTGAGGGTTTTATTGAAAACCCAAGTGGACTTTTCGACTGTTATTGTAGTTCAGATTCTCTCAGCTCAATTCAACCACGTATGATGGTCAGGCATTCACCGCAGTTCGCGCGCCAGTCCGCGAGCAACCTGAATCGATGCATATCCCTTGCAACGTTTCGGTGTTATTCAAGCCAAGTTTCGCCGTTGATCAGCCAAGGTACGTTTAGCGCCATCTCACGACCACAGAGCGCGTAGCTGAAACGAACCCCATCCTTGGATTTATGAAACCGAAGTAAATAGCACCAGACCATCCAGACAAACCTCAATTGTTCGTCCGTGACATCGGCCGCTCCGCTCAAGGTCAATATGATACTCTATAGCTAGAGCATCCACTGCGTCTCCAGCAACGCAAGATATAAACTCCGCAGTGCAGTTCTTTGATCTGTCTGTCACACAGGCTTCAAGCGCCTCGCGTGCCCTAGGTGGCAGGCCGTATTCCAAAAAGAAGAAGTAGATGGCCAGTGCGGCTTGCACGAATGAGCAGTTATTGCATTTCTCACCAAAGACGTCGTTCAGGCAGGAGCTACGAGGTAACTCTCGGAGTACTGGCTTGGCGTGGCGAGCCCGGTAATAGCAGCCCGCTTCTTGTATAAAGACAGGGCATATAGATAGGTCGTCGCTATGGTATTTCCTTCGTCAAGCCCAATCGAAGTACATTAACTTGGTAAGTGGCCCATTTGATTGTGGAGGTTGATGATCCATAGCTTCTCGGTACCTAGGAAACCTAGAGCAATATTCAGAGGACAAATCGGTCTAGGGCTCATCATCCAGGTCCAGATTTCCGGAAAGCGGGTTCATTCTTCGTTTGACACGTTCAATCCCATTTGCCTTTGGCAATTCTGACTTCCGCGAAGGAAACTGAGGCCATCGTACCGGTGTTCATTTCTCGGAATCACATCGCGCAGTGTCGAGCGATAACTAACGAAACAACTATAAAAGAATGAATGAATTCTGATTAATCGTTTTATATATATAGAGCCAGGATGAGAGAGGCGGCGTATGTCGTCTTTTTCCCAACGCAGGGAAAATACCCCAAGAACCAGATCGTGTCTTGCGAGTTTGATGCTATGGATGAGGCGGGGCGCTTCAGCAGTTGGACCATAGGAGCCAACTGCACCTAATATAAGGTATTATAAGGGTTTCGAAACCGCGAACAGCTAGTAGAAGCTGCAGCTGCATGTTAATACATTCCCTGGCCCCATCACGGGCGCCCTAGTGCTTTGATGATATCAGACACACGGAACGAAATCCACGCGCGTAGTATTTTAGCGGGATAAATCGACCATGGAATCGTCACAGCCTCCAGGAACCAACATGGCAACGCTTAACTTAGTCTTCCATTACCCCGACGGTTTTCCGAAGACTTTTTCCCTCGGTATTGAAAAGGGGATTCTACAGGCATGCGATCGAGGTCATATGCCAGTCTCACTTATTCCATCCGGACTTGTACAAGGCAGACATTTCGGCAGCTGGGGCACGAGTGGGCGCTGGAATCCATATAGCCAAAAAGAACCTAGGAACAGGAAGGCAAATGTTCAAATAATGCAGCAGTTTGAGCAAACCATCTGTGACCGATAATGTACCTGTCCTTTCCTGTCCTTGGAATAATACCATCCGCATAGCAGTCGCGAAAGGTAGCAAAGTAGTTAGCGGCGCTGAGACACCGTGCACTAGGTAGTGCCTGGACTTGGCCTGATGAATCATGTTCTATATTTCTGGCTGGAATGGTGAGTGATAACTCAGGAGCGGTCTGGTATAGGTTTGCTGGGCGTTTCAACAATAGATATTACCCTGGATATGTTGCCGCCTCGCAGTCGTGACGAAGGGCCTGGCAACGGACGCATCGGCGTCCACGGGGGGCAACCGAACAACCCACGAAGTCGTCGGGGCACGCCGGGTCCCCAAGGAATCGGAGACACCGGTGGCACCCCAGGGCCAGGATACTCTGCCAACAGCGCAGCACAGGGGCGCGGCACAAGAACCACAGGCGCAGGGGGCGCATGATTCAAGCCTGACTCTGGTCCAATATGATGCAGACAGCGCGCTATCTCCATGATATCTGTTCCTGGGAGTAGGAGTATATCCCACCTGCGCCTCGAGGGTCCAAGCAGATGACCACAGTGGTAAAGATCAGGTCCGTGCAGTTAGGGCAAGGATCCCAGGTGTTTTTCCACGCTGGACCGGAAGTCTGTGGGTGTCTTTGTGAGTGCCTGTATGTTTACGGCCCTAGATATGAGCAGCATATCGAGACCAGTCCCTGTATTGCGGGTTGGCTTGAATCAGCGCTGCTTCGGTAGGTAGCATTAGAGGAGGCAGTCGGACATTGATCTCAAGATGAGTGAGGTATAAAGGCGCAAGGTGTCGCTATATAGCATCCATGATATATGTAACCCTCTTGGTAGGAAAGACACTTCTTGAGACAGAGAGTTGTGCGATTAAATATTCGTTAAATTCGGGATGAAAAAGCCCTTGGTCAATGGTCCTGAAATCCCCTAGCAGGCGGAAGTGCACCGCCAGCCATATATATCGACAGTCTGTACTAGACGGAGACCGATCAAATCAATAAGAAGAAGCGGAAAACTAGCACAAGTCAGCAGTTGACCAACAGCTTGTATGATGCAGGATAATAGAGGAGAGAGGAGCTTACAAAATGGTCAAGAGAAGCACAATCACTATATGCCCACACAATCATTTCGTTGTAATGACTCTTGACTGCACCGCTCGACGGGCAACTTCGTTCATGCTTTTGATTTATACCATCCAATATAGGCAGCGTTTCTGATGCAGATGCATCGGTAATAGTATACTTTCGCCGATTTCAAGCTGTTCCAAGTGCTTGAGCCGTTTTGGAAGTCGGATGTATCGTTCGTAGAAAATGTGGTAAGGAGACGCTGTATATAAAAGAGTATGAGGCTCTAGAATCTGCAGCTCAGAAATAGTTGCTGCATATACATGCCAGGGCGAGTAAGAGAAAAGGACAGTATAGAGAGATTTATATAATAATGTCAAGGTGTAGGCTAACCCTGGCCAGATGCTCGACCGAAGAGATGAAGTTGAAAGATGTAAAAGAAATCGGAAGGAGATAGCCCATTATATGGGAATTCTCGCCTACATTCCCTATCCCTATATGAATAATAGAGTGAAATAACAGAGGATATGTGCAGGTGAATGAATTGATACAGCATTCACTATAGCAGGTAGCCAAAGCAAGTGCTATTCTAAATCTACCTAGAACCATTATGCAGAAAGCAAACCGGACACCTCTATATACCCGAAAATCATCCAAGACAGAGAAAGAAGCCGAAAGCAAATAATGACATCATACAGTTGATCATAAAGTACCGGAAAGAAAAAAACAAAAAAACATAAACTATGCCTCGTCGTCGGTATCGACGGGCTTGGGAGTACCCTTGGGCGAGTTCAACCTGACCAATGTTAGTGGAAGACAAGGTAAATTGTAAATTGTAGGAACATACCATTCAATATGACGCAGACGACGGCGGACTTCACGCTCCTTCATCTGCGCACGGGTCATCTTCTTCTTCTTCTTGGCCTTGAACTTGAGCTCGCCCTGGTCCTCAGCACCGGAGTTGACGGCGGAAGCAGCAGCGCTGGTGGCGGTCGAGTTGGCGGCGGTGCTGCCCGCCTGCGGAGAGTTGGTGGCGCTGTCTTCGAATCGGTCCAGAGAGACGGCAGTGTTGGTGCGAGACACGATGCGACGTCGGCAATGTGCAGCTGCTCGGGGCAGAGAGCCCCGACGAACTCCTCGTTGTGAGAAATCATGACCACGCCGCCCTTGAAGTCACGGATGGCCACGGCCAGACCACCCAGCGAGTCACGGTCCAAGAAGTTAGTAGGCTCGTCCAGCACCAGCAAGTGGGGGTTGTTCCACATGGCACCGGCAAGCACGACCTTGACCTTCTGACCACCCGACAGGCCGGAGATCTGGTTGTGGTTGGCGATCTCGGGGTCCAAGCCGACATCTTCGAAGTGCTTGGAGATCTCCTTCGGCTCCAGGATACGGAATCCAAGACCCTCACGCGAAGCCTCGTGGTCATCGAACTCCTGGACCATCTTGAAGAAACCGAGCTCGTTCAGGGTCTCGCGGGAGATCATGGTGTTGTGCTTAGGCAGCAGGCCCACCCACTTCACTTCGTACTGGAAGGACTTCTTCCACTTCTGACGACCGATCAGCGCCTCAATACGGCGGGCGCCACGACCATCACCCAGGTCGACGGGTTTCTCGAGCTGCGCCTTGTCCTCCTCGCTAAGGATACGGGTCTGCTTCAGGAACACCTCGCGGTCATCACCGTTAGCGTAACGCCACTGCAGGTACTGGCTTGGAGTCTTCTCCAAATGCATTTCGACGTGCTCCAGCGCGTGCTGCTTGATGTATCCCATACGCAGATTGGGGTGCTTCTCGACCTTTCCGGACTGAGGGATAGTTTCACCCGTGAGCATCTTGATGAAAGTCGATTTACCGGCACCGTTGCCTCCAATGATCGCGACACGGGAGGACAGAGTCAGGGAGAGCGACGCGTCGGTCAGAGAGGGCTTCTTGGCGCCCGGATACGTGTACGAGCAGTTGGTCATGCGCAGAATCGAACGGGTGTTGGACTTGATACCAGCCAGGATACCGGGAGCAGGGAACTTGAAGGAAACCTGGGAAGCGGACAGGGTGTAGTAGCTCTTGGCCTCGGGCTTGACCTTGACAAAGTCGGCCAGGTTACCCTTGTAGCAGACGAGCTTCTTGCTTTCGTAGTGGTAGATGTCCGTGCACACCTCGTCGAGGAACCCGGAGTCGTGACTGACGATCAAACTGGTGATGTCGGTGTGCTTCTTCAGGTATTCCTGCAACCACTTGACGTTGGCCACGTCCAGATGGTTAGTAGGTTCGTCCAGTAGGAGCACGTCGGCCTTCATCAGCATGGCACGTGCCAGCGCCAGCTTCATCTTCCAACCACCGGACAGCGACCCAACGGGCTGCGACTGACGGCCTTCGGGCCCATCCGTGAATCCGAACTCGAGAAGGACGCTGCTGATGTGCTCCTTGCCGGTGGCGGCAATGGCAGGGTCCTTGGACACGTATTCGGCGATGGTAAGATCCGCATCCTCACCCTGGTTGTGCTCGACGAAGCAAGTACGGACTTGATCCTGGGGCGGGAAACCCTCCAGCTTATCGTTGGCAATGCTGCGCATCAGAGTGGACTTGCCACATCCGTTGCGACCGCACAGTCCGTAGCGGTGGCCCTTGAGGAGACGCAGGTTGGTGTGGGAAAGCAGAAGCATACCACCGTAGGCAAGGGAGAAGTTGGCGTTGACAATCTCGACCTCGTTCGGGTCATCGGGTTCGGGCTTGCCGAACTTGCGGTGGTCCTCTTCGACGAAATGCATCTGCACCGCCGAGGCAACGGCCTCGTCCTTGCCCTCGTGGAGAAGCCCGCGCAGGTAAGGGGCAACGCAAGCGGGGATGCGGTCGTGCATTCGCATGTTGACATCCTCGCGCACCATCTCGGCGACGTAGTTCTTGCCGAGCTCAAACAGGGTGCGCTGCTCGGGAACAGCCAGACCGCCGTTGGCCTGAATCTGAGCGTCCAGGACGGTGAGAACCTCCTCGGGAGTGACCTTGACGACAGCACCGGCGGCGACGTGGCTATCGCCCATAGCGGTCTCGATGACACTCAAGGCCCGGGTGGCCAGCTCACGAACCTCGGGCAGGGAGGCACGGTCCTTGACGCCCTGCACACCAGGCTTCAGTTTGGGCAAGAAGGTACGGGCCTCGGCGGGGTCATGCACGAGCTTGGTCAAGTTCTCGACGACCACCACCGTGCGACGCAAAGTCTCCTGCGGGGTGGTGGGGGCGTTCAGGGAACGCTCGAGCAGAGGGGTCAGCAGAGCGAGAACGGGGGAGGTGACGACGGCAACGAAGGTGGTCTGCGACAGGGCGTGAATCGCGGCCTGCAGGGTCTGCTCCGAGGGCTGCTCCATGGTCTTGATGAGCAGAGGGATGCGAGGGGCAACGTCGTCGTTGGACAGGAGCGTCGTCAGGGCGTTCATAGCCTTGATGGACTGCTTGGCCACCTCGTTCTTCAGGTCATGCATGCCGCCCTCGACTAGGGGAATCAGGTCCTTCAGAGTCTTCCCCATGGCCTCGCGCAGCAGATCCTTCTCCAGCTCCTCGTCGTAGGTTCCGTTGCCGATCTGAGCCTTGACGGCCATCTTCTCGATGAGCGAGTAGGCGCCCACAAAGCCCTGCCACTTCCCGGTTCCCTTGCCCAGGTAGGCGGAGAGGGCGGGCAGGAGGGCGTTGACCATGGCCTCAGGCTTGAGACAGGCGAACAAGGCGTCGATGGCGTACTGGGCCGACTCGCGCACGACGGCGCCCTTGTCGGCAAGGGCGTCGAGGGCCAGGTGCAGGACACCGCCGTCCTGGAGCAGGAAGACGACTTCGCTGAGGGGGTGCTCGCGAGGGAAACGCTCCAACAGAGCCCCCAGGATCAGCATGGCACTCTCCCGCTTGGCGCCATTCTTCTTATCGGTGGCGGCCTTCTTGATTTCGGGCAGGATGTTGTACGTCGTGAAGGCGCGACATCCGACGCTCTGAATGAGGAGGTTCGTCAAGGCATAGGAGGCATCGAGGGACTGCTGGGACGTGTCGGCGGTAAAGATAGTGTTCATGAAGGAGGCCACTTCCTCCGCGGTGGGAGGCACGGACGAAGGGGTCTTGGAGACGACGGTCGGCATCGCGGGGGTTTCCGAATGCGGCATTCTTCAGTTCAGTATATACAACAGTCGACAGCGGGGTGACTCGGTTGCAACGTGCGTCGGCTTCTATCCAAACACACAAATCGATCGCAGCAACGGGGCGATGGCGGCGTGGGGGGGGGCGTCGAAAAGGCTGACGGAGGAAGCGATAAACGAAGATAAGAAACAGAATCCCAAAAACTTTTTGTGTGCCCAAAGAAAACCGGGGGCTCCGAACACGGACAGCCGTCTAAAAAGCAAGCAAAGAAACAGGGTATACAACGGAAGAACAGGAAACGACAGGAAAACAGGAGTGGAGAGATGAACAAAGGGAAGGGAAGGGAAGGAAAGGAAAGAAGAAGAAGGGAAAAATCGGCCTCTGAAAAAGTCGGCGGGGCGTTTTTTACTTTTGACTTGTTTGGCGAAAGTCTCTGCCTCAGGCTTGGTGGCGGTTGATACCTGAGTGCCTGAGGCAGCTGCCCCGTGCCAGGCTAACCGCGTTGGGATCCCCCCGCACGGGATCCGCCGATCCACCGCAGAGAAAAGAAGTATGGATAATGGATATAATGCAGATCACACTCCTGTTACATCCAGGTGCCTTACCTACCTACGATAAGGTAGGTAGCATCTAGGTAGGTAGGTAGGAATCCGTGATCCTGGTGGTTGCTGCATGACGTACCTATTCGTAGTAGCCAATGCTTTCTGTAATACAATTGAAAAAGCCATTTAGTAGCCCGCACCTTCAGTGAATGATGGCACCGTACCGTGCTAAGCCGTCTTCTATTAATAGAGCATATAATGTAGTTAGCGGTGCCTAGGCTTGCAATTGATATGGGGCTCAGGTGGTCCTCAGTGCTAGTGTTTACTCTTGTAGTTGGAGGTGAGAGGTAGGTATATGCATCCTAGCAGTATCTAGTTTGATAATACCCTCACTACAAACCGTCAATTCACACTATCTGTGAAAGCCAGGGAAAGCTAGGGTAGACAATATAAACAGCTGGCATGGAAATATTTTGTGTGGATTGAACATTGCTTCCTTTAACAGGACTGCCAACCAGCCTCAATATAGAGTAAATATATTCGGATACTCCAGCCTCCTTGGATGGTATACTGCTGTGGCAACTTCATGACCACCTCACACCACTACCATGACTGCGATTGAATGCATGATACGGTTACATTTGATCATGAAACATATGACTGAATAGATCAGGGTATTTAAAGGAGCTTTCCATGCAGCACAGCTGCAGCCTCTCGGCACTAACTATAAAGAGCAAAACACGACAGCAACAACTCTTCTTCACAAACCTCTTCTTTTCTTCTTCACTCAATCCTGATCAACTGGTCTCTCTCTCTCTCTCGGATATTTCCGGCTCAAAAAGCCCCCTAACTACTAATCACCCATCGCCTATTATATTAACTACCCTCTCCCACCATGCCTCCTCCACATCCCAGAATCAGTCTGGACAACAACCCCAGCCAGCCCAATAGATGGGAAATTGAGTTCCAAAACCACCGCGGCAAAGCACTGATGCGGTACAGACGGCAAGAAAAGCACCTCACCCGTACCGTGTGGCAGCCCTCGGACGGCGAAGGCCCGGAAATACGCAACAGAGGCCTGAACCTCTGGACCAGTGCGCAATGGAAAACCATCCACATGCTCTGGGACCCCATCAAGGAGAACCGCTGGCCACCCAGGAATGTCCAGCTCTCCGACTGCTGGGTCTATCTGGCTGTGAAGCTACTGCCTCGTGAAGAACGCGCCTTGCGATACCCTGCCGACTTCGACAAGGAGGGCAACATCCGGCCCTCGCGCGTGCCGTGCGGAAACCCTCCCGTGGTCTACGCACACGGTCTCTACTGTCTGCCGGTGTATAAGCTGTCGTATGTCCTGTGCGGCGAGAAGCTGGCAGCCTATGGGAACTGGATCTTGGGAAGTCAGCGGAGCAGACGAGGACCGGCATTCACGCTTGGTTTGGTCTGCATTCCGGCAGAGGTGATTCCCAGCAAGGGACCGAATATTGAACGATACCACTTTTTCCACGACCAGCCGAACCCGTGGGATCTGGAGCGACCGGCGACGGAGGACTGGAAGGCGGCGGAGGCCCACGGCGGAACACACGATGGGTGGTGTCTGAGTGATAGCGATTACGACACGCTGCTGTATGGGATGTACGGCGTCGCGGAGCCAAACTATACAATCGTGCCATTGCACCAGGTGAAAGGGTTCACGGTCCTCTGTAACGACGGGTACGAGGGATCTAGTCAACTGCCGAGGAGGCCGCCGCCCATTTCTCAGAGTATCGATATGACAGCTGGCACGTTGGCGGCTCAGCACCAACAGCACCAACAGCACCAGGATGGCATGCTTGGTGGGAGTGGCGCGGCGGGCCCGTCCAACTGGAAGTTTGTAACCGACCACGATGATGACGAAAACCTGATCGTTCCGAAGGGGAGCCGCAATCACCGACGCTGCCAGACCCGTTTGAGTTGTTGGCCCCGTCTGCGGAGCAACCGTTCACAATGCCTGGACTCAATCACGCCGCGGACCTCTGGCAGGGCGGTTGGCCCCCTATAATGAGTGAGCCACCCGGGTTAAGCCCAGGCGTCAGGGCGATGGTGGATCGTCTGCTGCCGAGCTGGCCTTTGGACATGGAAGGCGTTTACCAATGCCTGACAGAGTACTTGCACTATCTCGAGGTTGACCTGGAGGTGTCGCTGACCGATGTGGAAGTGCATGCCGAGGCTGTTTACAAATATCTGAGATGGCGTCGAGAGATGGGGGAGTGGAATGAGCGGAACAATAGGGGCGGCTATTGAGTTTTATTTCTTGTTGATGCTTGACCATTCGTCTTCTGTTTCTTTTTGGTCTTGCTTGGTCTGCTCTGCTGGATGCTTTTGACGGTTTGGATTGCTAAAAGGGAAAAAAAAAAATGGACAACCTTTGTTGTTTTCGAACGTGCATTTGTTTTGTGGTGATTTGCTTTTTTCATTCCGCATAGTTTGATATCCCGTGGTTTAGTTTGTGCAATTGCAATCTGCATTCTCCTGGTGAATTGTATACTTCCCGAGAGTCAAAAGGGTAAAAGAAGCAAAGACGCGAATCACGTTGCATCCACGTGCTTCCCTTCATCCCGCATGACTTCAGAGGTTGCCAACCCCGCCGTCGTGCTTACGACTCGCGCCGCTTCGTTCTTCTTCCTACCATCTGAGGAAGAGACAATTCCTGTCGGTGCGATCAATCAAGATGCCAGATAAGCAACCTGCACCGCTCGGAGACGGCGTCGACATGTCTCACCTCGACGCCGACGCCAGAAAGCTCGCCGAGATGGGCTACACCCAGGACATGCAGCGCAACCTCTCAGTCCTGTTGCTGCTCGGCGTGGCCTTCTCGCTGGCGAACTCGTGGTTCGGCATCTCTGCCTCGCTGATCACCGGCATCAATTCCGGCGGGACTGTGTTGACCATCTACGGGATTCCGTGGGTCGCATTCGTTTCTTTATGCGTCGGCGTCACTTTGTCCGAGTTAGCCTCGGCGATGCCCAACGCCGGCGGCCAGTACTTTTGGGCCAGCGAACTGGCGCCGAAGAAGTTCGCTCGTTTGGCGTCGTATCTGACCGGGTGGCTGGCGTGGGCGGGAGCAGTTCCGTACGGCTATAATTGGTTATCTAGCCGTTATGTCTAGTTTAGTTAACTAACGTAATCAACCTACGAGCCGCGGATACTACCGAACCGCGGATCCTTAATCAATATTCCACCTTTCTATATTCAACGCGTCATATCTTCAACACTAAATATAATATACCTCCTTCTAAAGAATCGCGTATTTAGATAACTATTTTAGCTTATTAGAAGCGTTAAATTAAATTGATATTATATGCTATATAGATTTTTACGGTCCCTGAGAATACTCTACGCGATTAACTCTATAATACGAAGGCACGATCAGAAAAGCGCGCCAATGGTTATAAATTTACTTAATTTAAAGAAGAAACTCTTCTTAAGTAATTATTAGATGTAGATACACGAGGATTTCTAATTCGGCCCGAATTTCTACGCGAAATGGTAGAGATATTACTTCGTTCGCGTTTCTAAGATCCTACCGTATTAGTCGGAGTTAACTAGCTATATAAATTTATTAAATACTATTCTTAACTCTGTATACGATATAACAGACGGATCACATATTAATATATAAAGTAAGAAGATCTAAAGATTATAAAACTGTGGTTTAAGGCCGTATAAGTAGCTATTTAGGAATATAGTATACACGAAGATGATATCTGGAATTTTAATAAGACTGGCTTTGTAATAGGGCTCTGCTTAATTACTAAAATTATTACTATAATAGAGCGTAGTAAGTAGCCATGTAGGGTTATCCAGAGTAATTATGAATAGATTATAATTATTAAAATAGTTAGCTCAAGCGGCGTATATATACTATCTATTCTTATACTAAAAGCGGTTTAATAATAAGCTGCTTAGTTCCAAGAACCTAAGCTTGCTGGAGATTGGTGGATTATAATAAGTTAAAATAACTAGATTACTAATAAAATAGATCTTCTTTAGCTAAAGAATGTCTTTAAATCCTCCTCTAGACGTTATATAATTAGTATAAAATGTCTACTTATTCTGGATGGCTATAGTAGTTATTTAACTGCTAAATTCGACGATTTTTATAAATAAAATATAATAGTATGTTTTTATATATCTGCCTACACTTCGTACCTTCTTTAACCGTTTAATATAGGTGTTTTTAGCCCGCTTAAACGCGTATACAGAAAGCTGTTTAAAGGGCGTATAATTACGGGTAATAATTATATTAATAAAGAGGATTTTTTATCGCTATATCCAGACGTACGGACTTAAGTCTTTACTTTTATAAATATTTATAGTAGCTTTACAGGAGCAGGGCTTAAACTATTTAATTAAGAACGAGTTCTTTTAAAGCTTATTTTTTAATTATATATATCTACACCTGCACTGTTACTAGTTAAAAGATTAATTTTCTCTATTTTTCAGACTCTATAGAATACTCGTTAATTAGATTGAGAGATATATAGCTTATAAAATAGTCTTAGTACTAAAAGAAAGCTTTCTAGTAGTCTAGTTATTTATATTTAACATCTTAAAAAGGCTGCTTAAATAGCGATATAAACTAATCTTCTTTTATAATAAGAAATCAAGACTTTACGAGCTAAAAATAAGTAAAAGTATAAAAAAAAAGTAAGAAGACGTGCTCTATTAAAAGATAATATTCTTTTATCTGTACAGGAAAGCTAAAATCGTGTTTAGTAGCTAAATACGTAGTTTATTAAGTAATCTGAATAATCTATTCTGGTGTCTTGTCGACGAGCTCCGTAATGTTATAATAACTGCGGGATAGTTAGATATATAATTCGGAACTGTCCTAGTAAATAGTTATTTTTTCATATATTTATTTAATTAAATTTAATAGAGTTGGTGGTTAAATAGCTTTAAATAGTGGTGGCCATGACGAAGGATCCGCGGTTCGGTAGTATCCGCGGCTCGTAGGTTGATTACGTTAGCGGGTTATATTAGGTTATGTAACTAGAAATAACCAATAACGTAATCAACCTACGAGCCGCGGATACTACTGAACCGCGGATTCTTAATTAATATTCCACCCCTCTGTATTCAACGCGTTATATCTTTAATACTAAATGTAATATACCTTCTTCTAAAGAATTATGTATTTAGATAGCTATTTTAGCTTATTAGAAGTATTAAATTAAATTAATATTATATATTGCGTAGGTTTTTATAGTCTTTAAGAATATTCTACGCGATCGACTCTATGGTGCGAAGATATAATTAGAAAAGCGTGTTAATAGTTATAAATTTATTTAATTTAAAGAAGAAACTCTTCTTAAGTAATTATTAGATGCAGATATATAAGGATTTCTAATTCGGCCTGAATTTCTACGTGAAATAGTAGAGATATTATTTTATTCGCGTCTCTAAGATTCTACCGTATTAGTTAAAGTTAATTAGCTATATAAATTTACTAAACGCTATTCTTAACTTTATATATGATATAATAGACGGATCATATATTAATATATAAAGTAAGAAAATCCAAAGATTATAAAATCGTAGTTTAAGGCCGTATAAGTAGCTATTTAAGAATATAGTATACACGAAGACGATATCTAGAATTTTAATAAGACTAGCTTTGTAATAGGACTCTACTTAACTATTAAAGTTATTACTATAATAGAGTATAGTGAGCGGCCATGCAGGGTTATTTAGAATAATTATAAATAGATTATAATTATTAAAATAATTAGCTTAAGCGGCGTATATATATCACCTATTCTTATACTAAAAGCGGCTTAATAATAAGCTACTTAGTTCTAAGAACCTAAGCTTACTAGAAACTGGTAAATTATAATAAGTTAAAATAGCTAGACTATTAATAAAATAAGTTTTCTTTAGCTAAAGAATATCTTTAAACCCTCCTCCAGGCGTTATATGACTGATATAAAACGCCTACTTATTCTAGATAGCTATAGTAGTTATTTAACTACTAAATTCGACGATTTTTATAAATAAAATATAATAGTATATTTTTATATATCTATCTACGCTTCGCACCTTCTTCAACCGCTTAATATAGGTGTTTTTGGCCCGCTTAAACGCGTATATAGAAAGCTGCTTGAAGGGCGTATAATTATAGATAATAATTATATTAATAAAGAGGATTTTTTATCGCTATATTCAGACGCACGGGCTTAAGTCTTTACTTCTATAAATATTTATAGTGGTTTTATAGGAGCAGGGCTTAAACTATTTAATTAAGAATGAGTTCTTTTAAAGCTTATTTTTTAACTATATATACCTACACCTGTACTATTATTAGTTAAAGGGTTAATTTTCTTTATTTTCTAGACTCTATAGAATACTCGCTAGTTAGATCGAGAGATACGCAGCTTATAGAATAGTTTTAGTACTAAAAGAAAGCTTTCTAGTAGTCTAGTTGCTTATATTTAACATCTTGAAAAGGCTGCTTAAATAGTAATATAAACTAACTTTCTTTTATAATAAGAAATTAAGACTTTACGAGCTGAAAATGAGCGAAAGTATAAAAAGAAAGTAAGAAGACGTGCTCTACTAGAAGATAATATTCTTTTATTTATATAGAAAGGCCAAAATCGCGTTTAGCAGCTAAATACGTAGCTTATTAAGTAATCTAAATTAGACCTCGCCACTACCCGCGGGTGACCCTGATGACCCGGACCGCGACCCGGACCACGCAGGTTTTAGAGTTATAAGGTTAGACCCTGAAGTGGGGTTAGGGTAGGATTATAAAAATCGCGAATCTATCCTGAGGGTCGTGAACCTATCCTTAGGATTATTAAATATAGTAAACTTAGGCAAGTCACGCAGAGTATAAGTTATATAGATTTTAGCTATATTTTTAAGTATCTTACTTACAGCATTTAGAGGAGTAGTTTCTTAATTTAGTAATATAGAATGAATTAAATCAAAATAAATTAAAACTAATAAATTAACCGAGAACATGCCATGATTATTTAATTATATATTAAATATTTTATATCTATCTAGTAACCTTAAACGTTTACGGACTCTGCCTAATACTCGGTGCTGTATCTCTAGTAAAGATATTTTCTCAGGCTTTTGACTATTATCTTCCTTCTTATTATCTCTTATATCGTTAACTATATTACTTAGGCGTCTTTTACCGAGTGTATTTACAGACGGACCCTAGACAGCCTGCAAGGTAGTTTAGAGCTATATAGTAGGTCTTTTATTCTCTTTATTATTACTAATTAGATTAACGGTAAGTTATTATTATATTCTCTCTTCCTTTATAGCCTGTATCTCTTGAGTCAAAAAATATTTAGAGAGTATTACTCGCTACTTTTTATAAATCTTAAACCGTAATATATATATATATATCATAAGGTCTGAAATCGTTTGAGGTTAAAGAGATCCTTAATAATAATAATAAATATTTTATACAGAGTTAAAAAGCCGCTCTACTTCTATACTACTAGCTAGGATAGAAAGTATATCGCGAGTAAGCCTTGCTATTATAGGAAACTTATTTTAATAATCTCTCTACTAGGCTAGAGGCTGGGCATTTAGGATTATATCTAAGAAATAGATTAATAATTACTCTCTCTAATAGAGTTTAAGAGATATTTACTATTATTAAAATACCTTGTAAGCTCGTCCGACTATATTAGTTATAAAATTTAAGACTACTGTAACTTATCTAGCGTATAAGCTAAATTAAATTTATCTAGTATCGAGTTTACTATCAAAGTATCTAATCTCTAATAGTTCTCGGTAAAATTCTTAGAGTATTTCTTAAGAAAAGATTTAAGGCTCTGGTGATAAGCTACTTAGTAGTTAATCCCGGATTCTAGGTCTAGATCCTAGTCGGACGTCGAGAAGAACTTGAGTTTATTCTGTAAAGAAAGAATTATACTAATTATATAAATATAACTATCGATCCGGTTAATATCTCTATAATAGGCTAAGAGCTTGAGCCTTACTATTTCGAGAAATATAAGTATTACCTACTTCTAAGTAACTGTCTTCCGTTAAAGCTGCTTAATCGACTTTTTAAGGTAATTAAATAGCTTATTATAGACTTTGAAAACCTGATAGATAATAATATTTTTTATTTTATATAAAAGTATTATAAATCGGTAAAAAGACTTAAAAATATAAAGAAAATAATTAACCTACTGTTATTATTTCTGGCTTAAGATAAAGTGCTCTTAGTTATACTAGAAGTAGAAGATATTAAAGATCTGCTAGAGCTTCTTCACGCGTGCGAGTATTAAGAATATAAAGTTTTATTAAGTAGTAATATCTTAGATTAGAACTAGCTTTAACTCTCTTATCTATAAGTTATAAAATAACTCCCGGTATTAAGAACTTGTATTAATATAAATCGCAAGATTTCGGACCTAAGATACTAATTAGTATTATAAACTAAATAAATTTATAACGCCTTATCTTATTTAAAGTATATATAATCTCTCTATCCTGCTGCGTCGCCCGGAGAGCTTCTACCCGGTTATTAGACTATATCTACTTAACTCTATCGTTTTTTAGAATAGCCTTTATCTTTCTAAAGAGACTTTTTAGGCTAAGCTAGATTATATGTATAATATATAGTATCTAAATAATAATAATATTACTTAAAGATTATAGATCTTTAATCGCCTCATGGACACTCTCTATTAGAGTCTTATTATTTAAAGTATTATTAGTAGTTATTAAAAATACTCGATTAATGATCTGATACTCTTATAGTAAGTTAAAAACCACTTTATTTAGATTTACACTAGAATAAGATCTATATAAGGATTTAAATCTAAATAATATCTTATAGTACTCCCAGTCTTTATTAATAAAGTACCTAGTGATAGCTATAAATGCCTGCTTAAATAGAGATATCTAGTAATTAAGAATAAGTAATAACTTAGCACCAGGAGAAAGTATTTAAAAAATAATTTTTTAATTCTCACGGACTAGCTCTCGAATCTATTAGCGTATAATCTTAGCGGATAGAATATCTAGTATTAATAGCGCAAGTCAGGCGTAAGAAATAAGATTACGGAACTTAGGGTGTTTAAGGAAAAGAAATAAAAGATATAATATAATAAAAAGTTTCGCAAGTTTCTGCTGCTAAATATATATATTAAATCTTTATATAGGCGCATTCTAAACCTAGATGTAAAAGAATTAGTATAATAAAGGCGATAATAGGGTCTTAAACGTATAGAATACTCTAATACAAGCTTAATATTTAGCTTCTATTTTTTAGCTAAGGCAGTTTTCCGACAAGTTATCCTATTATAATACTTATTTATTAAAGTCGTTCTACTATAAGTCTAATTAGGGTGATTAAGAACCTTCTAATATTATTAGTATATAATCCTTAGCTTCCTATTCCTATCTAAGGCGACCTGGTCGAAGTATTCCTAATACTTTATACGTTTTTTATCCTAAATTATCTATTTCTTTTTTCTAAAGTCGGTCTGAAGCCACTAGGTTATAAATTTATTACTTATTTCTAGAGAATATAGAATATATATTCTAATCCAGTCAGGATAAACGCGTATAAAATATTTAGAGGCTTTTAAAAACTTATAGAGGGTCTGTTAGCTTCTTAATAGAATAGGAAAAAAAAGCTAAAGTATAGAATTAGTAACGTATTTAAGGAAATCCGATAGTGGCGCATTATATCTAGAGGAGAGGAATATATTAGATAACTAAGATATATTAAAGCTATATATAAAAAGGGACTTACTGAGACTTTCCCTTAGGGTGGGTAAAAAGACTTAGAGATAGATATATATACTAATTCTATATTATTTAATTATTTATTTAATAGATCATATCTAAGGCCCGCTTTTTATTTAAATCCTTAAGTTAATTAGATAATTCTTAGGGTAGTCAGGATAATCCTTAAAATAATTAGGATAATTCTCAGGGTAGTCAGGGTAATTCTTAGAATAATTAGGATGATTTTTAGGGTAGTTAAGATCACCCTTAGAATAGTAAAGGTAATCTATAGAGTAGTTAGGCGGATAATTAAAAATAAATTCTTTTTCCTGAATCCTATCCCGTAGGAATTATACTTATAATAGAGTCTTAATACTAGCTAGATAAAAGAGTAAATTACTATATAGATAAAATATAAGCAGTATAATAATAATTTTATCTAATATAGCTCTTTTCAGATATTTTAGAAGGAAATATAGGTAGTGCTCAAGTTCTGCGGGATATAGTGTAACTATATTATATATTTAAAATATATTTCCGTATTCTTATATACTAATTTTACTAACTTTCTATATAATATAATATAATATTTATTTTAGGTCCAAAAGAGGGCAAGCTTAATATTATTATATTAGTAGACTTATTTAAAAGACCTATTTCAAAAAATTACATAGAGGATGAATAAAAATTAATAGAATTATAGTTAGATATACAGAACAGGTATAAGAAACAGTAATATATAATAATATATCAGCGAATTTATCCATCTTAATCAGGAAAAATATAAAAGAATTATATAATTTAAAATAGTCAGGATCGTAGTCAGGGTAACCCTAACGAAATTTTATAACCTTAAGGATTAGTCCGGGTTGTAAAGCTTAGACCCGGAACCGTCCAGGTCCGGGTCGCGAGTCGGTAGGAGGGACCCAATATCAGGGTCGTGGCGAGGTCTAATCTAAATAATCTACTCCGGTGCCTTGTCGACGAGCTCCGTAACGCTGTAGTGGCTACGGGACAGTTAGACATACAATTCGGAACTGCCCTAGTAAATAGCTATTTTTTTATATATTTATTTAATTAAATTTAATGGAGTTGGTGGTTGAATAACTTCAAATAGTGGTGGCCATGACGAAGGATCCGCGGTTTGGTAGTATCCGCGGCTCGTAGGTTGATTACGTTAGTTAAGGGCGGTTAGTTGTTTACTAAACCGTAGAAGAACTAAACTATAACTATTTGATATAGAAACATTATACTTCATTTTTAGTACTATAAATATAAGGAAATAGAAATTTCCTAGTTATGGAATAGAAGACTGAGTATTAAATTCCAGTTTCTGAACTACTACTAACCTAAGAACAATTAGTTTTTAATATTTTACATATAAAAAGTCGGTATAAAATTACAACTTTGTTTTCACACATATTGGCTTCTGGCTTTAGAAACTTCTTTAATTTCTTATTCACTTATCCTCCTTCACTGCTCTCTGCCTCAAGCATTTTTCATAGGACCCACCTTTTGTACCACGGTTGAGATACCAATTGAGGTCTAGAGTTGTTTACCTTCTTCCACTCTCATCTCTCTCCATCTTCCTTTCAACTTCCTACAAGACTCACGGTCCTCACTCACCATCTTCTTTTCATCATTGTATGCATCCCATTACATCTCATTTTCATTCTGACATCTCATAGATTGCACACCAACGACGACGTCTCGTTTCTTGGTCCAAAAACCGTCCAAATCAACAATGGCGAGCGATAAGGAGAGCGAGAGCGGTGAGAATGTTGAGATCCGCTACGATGAGGAAGAACCGGAGCAGTGTGAGCTGGAACCCTTTTACAGGCTCTGTATAGGAGACTAATACAAAATAGTGGAGAAGCCAACAAAGAAGCCTAACTCAAAGGCGGAGTTGGTCAAGGCCCTAAATGTGGCGGGCGTCAAGGCACTTGAGGAGTGGCTTACAAGTGGAATGTTTAAGGAATTTTGGGTCGAACTGTGGGAGAAATGCCTGCTGCAGAAGGCGGCAAAATCAAATGATCGAGGGGTGCAACTGAGCACAGTTCAAAAGAGATTGATGGAGGGGGAGCAGAAGGGCCGAAGGAAATACTCCAGGCAAAACCCGGACAAAACAGGTTGGGATGAATGCGACCACTTGGCATGGTTCTTGTGGTAGGTGAAGAATGAGAATTTAATAAGTAATGAGGGTATCTTTTTCGGCAGAAATATGTCTGAGAGCGATAAGAAACTTATTCTCTAGGGGGTTAAAGACTATGTTCGTCGTCTGCATGCACCATTATAACTGAAGAAGACTGGGGGCGTAAATATTTTGGGAACTAGCCGCTAAGGTAAGTATACTCCTTTAAAATAGGGACTTTGGAAAAGGCCTTTACAGCTGACATATAGCAGCAGGATTAAAAAGGGATCGTGAGGAGACTAGCAAAGCTGAATAGCAAGGCGAGACCTCCAAGAAAGTAAAGTCCACAGAGGACGACAAGTAATTAGGTAAAGGGGATACGGCCACTGCCACTTCAGAGAAGTATAAGCACAAGCATAAGCATAAGTATAAGTATAAGCACAAGAAAGGCAAGAAGAAGTCAGGCGGCCTGCTAGACCGAGAGGTGATAGAGGCACAAGATATAGATTCGGTTTTGGATCTTCGCTAGCGCCTAATTCTGAGCCGAAGTAGTGATACGTTTAATTTGAAAGATGTATTTTGGTAATACGTAATAATTACTATGGCTCTCGAGAACACCGCTAAGTTGGCCAGTTTGAGTGCGGCCTGTGAGGCAGTGGCAAATACTGATTTAGTGAAGCAGACAAATCTAGTTGAGGGTGAGAAAGCCCAGGGTAAGACTGATGAAGGCGGCCCTGATGGTGTAGATAAGTCTACGGAGGTCCAAAAAGGCGATAAGAAAGGTAAGGGTCGGGGAAGGTCAGGACAGAAGAAAGTCGATGTTGTGGTTACCACTAATACAGGGGCCATATTTAATACACAGTCGTACCAGATTCAGGAAAACATTGAGCTTGTAGTGGAAGCTAATAATAATCTACTATAAGGTGACAGTTTATTGATGAGGCCATCAGAAGCGCACCTGTAGTATTTTAACGTGATCCAGGAACTGTTTGACAACAAGGCATACCAGCGCGAGAATTATGAGGAGGCCTGTGAAATACTTGGTATTAACTACCCTAATAGGCCACGGATTTCTGGTATAAGGTCTATTGCACAGCTGAAAGGCTGGCAACCAGTGGCCATTTATACACTATGGGAAATGGTGACAAGCGGTTTTTTAAGAGGCGGGATTCTGGCGGACACGGTTAACCTAGGTAAAGCTTAAGAGGCTATTGGAATGGTCCTTTATGTGAGTTATTATATCGTATGGAAAAGGCCTTTATATACTAACTATAGGTTAGTCATGGAACGAGTGGGACAAGTCTATGGCGAAGGCGGAAGCTACAAAGAAACCGCACCCCAAGGCAAAGCTAATATTAATAGTTATGCCGGCATCCCTGATTGTGTAGTAAGAAGATGAGATTACCAGTATTACTGACCAGCTCACAGTGTACGCATACCATGGCGATGTAAGAAAACGAGAGCGATCCTGCTCGATTAATAGTATATTATTAAAGGGCTATAAAGTGTTCTAGAATGATAGAAGGGTGGTGATCCTGATATCTATTACCACCCTTATATTAAGGCATGGCCAATCTGTAATAAGAGAGTACTAGAAAAGGCATAAATCTCGTTTAAAGATAAGATCAGCAAAATCACCAGGCCTCGATGATTGTTTCGAGTTAATCGTAATTGATGAGGCCTATGTTCTTCGAAACAGGAATTCCCAGAACACCCACATGTGTCGATTATTAAATGCCGAATTTTACCTTTTACTTACAGCCACACCCTTTTTTAATAGCTTGCATGATTTTAAAAAATATGCTGAACTCCTTCTGCAGGCTAGAGAGAGAAATGTCTCCGGTCCTCAGTGTAATGCATTATTCAAAGATAACCAGCTTGGCATATCTAAGCACAGGGTTCTATACCATCCTACCATCATCGACGAGTTTATCTTTGGTGAAGGTGTCAGTGCCTAAAAGGCCGGAATTTATATGAGAAAAATTCTGGTGTTTTATATGCTCAGGCGGACTATCAAGTCCAGGATTCTATTTGTTGATGGTAGCCAGATAGGAGAGAGTATTCCCGGCTTTAAGCGCAAGATTGTACATTACGAGTTTAATGGGCAAGAGCAAGTGGTATACAAGCAACTCTAAAAAAAGCACCGGAGAAACCTTTTTACTAAGAAAAGTAGCGACTCCGGCACAAAACTTAGGTAGAATAATGAAAAGCTGAGGCGGCTAGTATTATTCTATACCTGGCTCGGGTTCCGGTGGATAAAAAGGTCCCTCGCTATTGATGTCCTTCCAGCCACTATACGCGCGATTAAAAGGAGCACTATAATACTGATATGGTAGAAGAGTATCACAGATAACACGACTTTTAACCGCGAGTCGTTGAAGGACATTTACACCGAATACCCCGACACTAACCTAGAGCACCGCACGGCCAGGCTTAAGTAGTTACTGCGGGGCAGCCCTAAGATGCGAGTAATGCTCCCCATTATTCGGGACGAGTTGCTCCTATATGGAGAAAAGTCTATTGTCTGGGTAAGCTGGCCAGCCGAAGAAGTTTACGTTACGTATCTGCCTCTGCGAGGCGGGCATTGACGCTCGGTGTATATATACGAAAATGGACGACCAGGAGCGGAGCGAGGTTCTGCACGATTTTAACTTTACCACGAAATGTTAAGTCCTGATATTAACATACTCTATCATATCCACCGGCCTGAACCTATAAAGAAGATGCCGCAACGCATATTTATTCTCGTCTATTACAGCCAAGAGCCACCAAGACCAAGCGATTAGTAGATCCTGTCGCCTCGGCTAGATAAAAGTAGTATTTATTTATAAGTATATAGTCTAAGACTTTTTCGACGCATATTTGAAACAGCGCGGGTAGATAAAGGCAATGTTATTACTCGCAATAAATTTGTATCAGAATAGAACGGGCCTAGGTAATCTTAAATAATGGCGGCTGAGGAAGGGTTGTCTACATTTACTGAAGGATAATAAAGAACCTAGAGAGGACGACGTTTTCGATGAGAATATAATTATAGAGCAGATTATGCAGTTAATAACAGGCGGGGGGAGTAGCTCTTTACTTAGATTAGAAAAGACTTTTACAAGGTCTCTATGGGAAATCAACATTTGTATATTAGCACAGAGTAATTGGGAAACGGATTGTCTTTATTGAAATGGAGCACGTCTTGGAGCTGACCATTGGTTTGATGATTAAACGGAAGTAGGCTCTTATATTGGTTATAAAAGCATAATGTTTTGAAACACCTTTTTCATCAACTAAATAGCTAATACAATCGCATCACTTTCCCATAATACAACACCGTAAGGTATAATTTTCATTAAACTATATATTAATAATATGTATAGAATAGCTCAGGATGGTCTGGATGCTAGAAACACATATTCTAGCCTATAATATACCACTTTTCATACTGTCCGGTATTCTCATGATGATGGTCGCTCTTTCCAAAAATCTAGACAAAGGGGAGGCTGGCTACAGGTATCTTCTGAGAACTGTACGTGGATTTTAGAGAACCAGCACACACTTATTTACAAATTACAATATCACCTTCATTACACTATCAAGATATATTTGACTACAGATGTCTCGGAACCAAGTCTCTCCTTCACCCGCCGTTACCCCGGTAATGATAACGGCCACCCCTGTCCCACTGGAAGTCGTTGCCCAACACCCTTGGCTGGTTGGTGTGGTGTTTGGTATTGTGATCAGCGCTCTGATTCTATTCTGGGATGTGTGACATATATGGCGATTCTTCGTTTACGGAGGAGGTATGTGACTATTATTTAGTATTATACCTTAATATCTTGATACTAATCACTTGAATAATAGGTATAAAGCTCCCAACGTTGCCATCAGTCTAGAGCCCGCCAATGCGGTCGAACTTGAAGCCTGCCTACAGGCAGTAGCCCGTCCATGTAATCTTTTTGACCTATTATAAAATTCGAAAAAGAAACTAATTTCAAGAAGCATTTCGCTCCTATTTCAAGGGAATGCCAGCACAGGATAAACAGCAGCAGCAGCGACGGCGACAGCAACAGCCACAGGAACAGCCACAGGAACAGGAACAGCAACAACGCTGAACACTAGTGCAAGCAAAAGCGCAAGTTGAAACTATTGAAGTACGCAATCTCGGAATGACTCGGAGGGAAGAAAGGAACCTTCCATTAGCTAGTTTGCATTGTTTGCAGTTCCTTCTTTGCATAAAAGGACTGCATATCTCCTGCATTTTTCATGTATCTAAGAAGCAAGCAGAGATAGCAAGAATTCAGACAAGTCTTCCACTTTGCTCAAAGTCCTCATACGCCGATAGTTTTTAACAGTATTAGCTATGTGTTTGACCTCTTGCTGGGCTATATACTACATTGGTGAGCAGTATATAATAGAGTATAGATGTGATTCATGATTTTCGATATCGTTTAAATGTTTCTCCTAAATCTGTTAGAGATTTATATATATATGTATCGTATCCTCATATTCTATATAAACCGATTCTAGCGCTCTTTTACCAAGCACTGCAGAACAAGGCGGGAGCCATCGTGCTCGAGTCTCTGATTCTCGTCACGGGCATTGGATGCCAGATCGCGTGCCACACCTGGCAATCTCGACTGTGCTGGTCGTTTGCGCGCGACCGGGGATTTCCAGCCGCCAGATTCCTGTCACATGTACATCGCACCCTAGATGTGCCGTTGAATGCGCACAGCGTCAGCTGTTTCATCGTAGGCCTGCTGGGGCTTTTGTACTTGGGATCGTCGACCGCGTTCAACAGCATGGTGACGGCATGTATTGTGCTGCTGTATGCCTCGTACGCCGTGCCCATTGTGTGTCTGCTCTGGCGGGGACGCAATAACATCCCTCATGGACCGTTCTGGCTTGGCAAGCTTGGTCTAGCGTGTAATATTGTGGTTCTGCTGTGGGGGGTTTTCTGCTTGGTGATTTATTCATTCCCATCCGTGTACCCGGTGTCATCTGGAGGTAAGATTCTTTCCCATTGCCATCGTCGCAGCTGCTGATGGCGTACCGTAGATATGAACTACGTACCTGCAGTGTACGGGGTTGTGGCGATTATCATTGCAGCCGACTGGTTCCTGCGCGGGCGATACTCATTCCGAGGCCAGACGGCGCGGCATCGCGAGATCGAGGAACAAGGTGGTGGGGTTGTAAAGTCCAAGGACCGTAGAGGTAGACCGCGACAGATAGCCACATAGCAAATACAGACGGAGAATTCCAGGAAGTATTGGAAGTCCAGTAAGGGGCTGATTGGCAGAGCGTGACGTGACCCGGCCTCAGGCAACGACATTAGGGTTTGCATCGTCGACAATGCTTTGGCCTGTTTGCATCTTCTATCCTCATCACTTCTTCGCTTCTCGTCTCTCTTCTTCCTCTCTTCCTCTCTCTCTCTGTCTCGTCTCTTCTCCCACCACCATGAACCCCTTCGCAATCTACCTCCGATCCATGTCTCTCCACCCACACCACACCGATGCGAAGGTCCGCGTAATCGTCCGCCCGCCGCCGCCCTGATTGGCCGCCGGCACGTTTCAACTCCAGCGTCAACAATCATTACTCTTTCGGTGTCTCGTTTCGCCCTATGGACACTTCAGCTGTTTGAGCTGCGTGTGAACTCCGTCGCTGCTCCGTCGCCGAAACGACCTGTCCCTTTTCTATTTCCCCCCTTGTCTCTCAACCTCGCCATTCACCTTCTTCCCCTTCTCACCCTCCTCTCCATGCCCTCCCGGATCTAATCCCCGACACACCATGCCTCCTGCCCTCTTCCGGGATAACAACCAGGGCGCGTCCTCTCAGCGCTATACCCCCGTTGAGGACGGTCGCTACTCCGACGATGGCGACTCCTTACCTCTCTCCGACCCCTCCGACAACGAGGACAACTCCGAGGTGAAGCTGCGTCGCCTTGATCGTTCGACTCGGTCCTCTCGCGCCGGTAACGATGCGACCGCCTACGCCGCGCGCAATTCCACAGACGTCGAAGCATACCTGGATACCATCACAGAAGCGGAGCAGGAATTGCTCTCTGCCAGCCGGCAGTACGAGCTCAGCGACAGCGAGGATACGGACGGATACGGCAACCCCCTGAATAAAGGGCGGTTTCTGCATGGTCAGCGACGCAGTCGGCAGCAGGGCTGGCGCTCGGTCTACTACTCCAAGTTCTGGTGGCGGACGCTGGTCGCCGTCGTCATTGCGTTGGCGTTGCTGGTGTGGGGCTTCCTGCGCTTTGCCTGGTCCAAGGATCAGGATAGACCGGATTATGTGCGTGAGGGCCTGCTTGACTTCGGGTTTGGGCTTGATAGCGCTAATGTCTGCGATGTGTTTAGTCCGATTTTCCGGCAGAATCCTGGTTTCCGACCCCGCGAGGGGGAGTCTACGAAGAATGGGCGGAGGACTACCGCAAAGCTCAGCTGCTGGTAGAGCGCATGACCCTGGTAGAAAAGGTTAATATTACGACGGGGAGGGCTGGCAGATGGGTCTTTGCGTGGGAAAACACGGGTGCGTTCTCTGCCGAGGTCATATGGCCTTAAACTGATAGCTTTTTGCTTGGATAGGTTCGGCGAAATGGTGTTAAATTCCCCTCGCTCTGCCTACAGGACGGCCCTATGGGCATTCGATTCGCCGACCACGTCTCCGCATTCCCGGCCGGTCTGACCACCGGAGCCACGTGGAACCGAGATTGATGCATAAGAGAGGTGTCGCTTTGGGCCAGGAGGCGCGGGGGAAGGGCGTCAATGTCTTGCTAGGCCCATCCATGGGTTCTCTCGGCATTGATGCCTGCCGGTGGGCGGAATTGGGAGTCTTTCGGGTCTGACCCGTACTGCAAGGCGTGGCCGCTGCGGAAACCATCCGCGGCATCCAGAGCAACGGCGTCATGGGACGGCCAAACATTACGTGCTGAACGAGCAGGAACTTTCCGCCAGCCCTACGAATGGGGCATTCCGACCACCTTATCGTCCAACATTGACGATCGCGCCCTGCATGAGGTGTTTGTGTGGCCCTTTGCGGAGAGTATCCGCGCCGATGTGGCCAGTGTGATGTGTGGCGTACCAGATGGTGAACAATAGCCACTCGTGCGAAAACAGCAAGCTGTTGAACGGTATTCTCAAGGACGAGTTGGGCTTCCAAGGCTTCGTGCAGTCCGACTGGCTGGCCCAGCGCTCGGGTATCAAACAGCGCCATCGGAGGCTTGGATTGAGCATGCCCGGCGACGGACTGCACTGGCAAGATGGCAGGTCCCTATGGGGTAGTCAGCTAACTCGAGCGGTGCTCAACACTTCGATTCCGATGGAGCGCCTGAACGATATGGTCACCCGGATCGTGGCCGCGTGGTACCATCTGGGCCAGGACGAGTGGCCACTCCTCACCCAGACGGAGACGGAGGGCCCAACTTTTCTTCCTGGACAAACGACGAAATCGGTTGGCTGCAGCAAGGGAATCGCGGGATTACGGCGTTGTCAATCACTACGTGGACGTCCAGGGCCAGGGCGAGGACGCGCACATGATTCTCGCTCGCAGGATCGCCGCCGAGGGAACGGTGCTGGTGAAGAACGAAGACAACACCTTGCCACTATCGCGCAGTCCGGTTGAGGGTTATAGGGTTGAATTATGGCGACGACGCTGGGCCTGCCCTAGGGCCGAACGTGTGTCCAGACCGTGCCTGCAGCTCGGGGACTCTGGCCACGGGCTGGGGTAGCGGTACCGTAGATTTCCCCTACCTGGTTGCTCCCCAGCAGGCGATCGGACGCCTGGGCTCACCACGTGAGAGACTACCTCTTACTTGCGCAACGCCGTCATGCCGGGAGACGCTGTCGACAAGGATCTGTGCCTGGTGTTTGCCAACGCCAACTCCGGCGAGGGTTACAAGTCCGTCGGCGGCATCCACGGCGAGCCGAACTTGTTCCTGCAACGGGGCGGTGACACGCTCATCCAACGGTCGCGAATAACTGCGGTAATGACAGGTCGTACGGTTGTCGTGGTGCACGCCGTTGGCCCGGTGGTGGTGGAGCCATGGATTGATCTGCCGGGTGTGCACGCGGTGCTCTTCGCCCACCTGCCCGGACAGGAGAGCGGCAGTGCGCTGATTGACGTGATGTTCGGCGATCTTGATGCCAGCGGCCGACTGCCGTACACGGTGGGCAAGAGCCTAGAGGATTACGGACCGGCGCGCAGGTGCTGTACGAGTCGAACGGCGTCGTACCGCAGGTGAACTTCTCCGACTCGCTCTACATCGACCATCGGCACTTCGACCATTACAACATCACGCCGCGCTTCGAGTTCGGGTTTGGCTTGTCGTACACGAGCTTCGAGATGTCCGAGCTGAACATCAACGTTTTGCAATCCAAGTCTTCTTTGCCATCTGCCTCTTCCGTCGCTCGGCTTCCTCCGCCGGAATACAACACCACCATCTCCTCTAACGAGAGCTTCTACTTCCCCGACAACATCGTTCGTCTTGAACGATTCATCTACCCCTACCTCCCGATCTTGACGGCACTGCGCCCAAGAATTACACTCACTACCCGAAGGCTACGGCCTACCTTACCCCCCTTCCCCGGCTGGCGGAGGCCTCGGCGGCAACCCGTCCCTCTACGACGAAATCGCCCAGGTGCAAGTCCAGGTGAAAAATACGGGCAGGCGCCCGGGCCAAACAGTCATCCAAGTCTACGTCGGCTACCCAGACGATGTCATCGAAGAAGGCGACCTCGTTCCTGTCCGGGGGGGATCATCCAACACCACCGACTCTTCCCAGGACCCTGACCAGGACACTAAGCATGACCCGGCGCAACCGCGCGACGAAATCGAAATGGAAATCGAACGCGAACGCATTGATTTCCCCGACCGCGTACTCCGCAACTTCACGAAGATCGAGCTGCAGCCCGGCGAGGTCCGTCCGGTCGAGTTGACGCTGACGCGCAAGGATCTGAGCTATTGGAGCACGAGACAGCAGAATTGGGTCATGCCGGAGGGCGAACACGAGGTGCTTGTTGGGTTTAGTTCGAGGAATTTTCCGTTGGGTGGGAGGTTTTAATAGAGTAAATAACTCTGGAGTGGCATTGGCATATGCTATGCATGTATATATATGAACCAGATCAGTACTAATGGGTATTGTAGCAATCGCTGTTTGCATAGTTGATATCGCATCTAGTTTGTTCCATTCATCTCGCTGCATCTAGAAATCATCGGGTACCTGTTTCCCATTGTATTTCTCACCACCTGAGTGTATATCTCTTTAACATCCAACCCCGAGCAAGCGAAGGCCCGGGATCTAACTCTCCACCCTACGAAATGTGGTCTGCACATGACAGCAACAATGAACACAAAGCCTCATTCATTCGTTCTATTAATCCCCTATCCGATCCATCAATACAGTTACATCATATTGTCTCTAAAACATCTAATGCCCCAAATTCTGCGGCGCAGCAGTAGCAGGTCCCTCGGGAGTGACGTATGCCTGGTTAGGTACATTTATTAGTTCCACGTTCGCAAGAATATTCCTACATATGTAGGGAGGTGGCACATACCTTGGACATGCCGCCGTCGACCACAAAGTCGCTGCCGTTGACGAAGCTGCTCTCGTCGCTGGCCAGGAAGACCACGGCGTGCGCCTGCTCGATGGCCTCGCCGAATCGGCCCGTTGGGAAGTGCACTTCGCGACGGAAGCGCTTGGGCTGGTCGTCGCCGAGCCAGTCTTGGAGGAGGGGGGTGCTGGAGAGTAGGTATTATATATTAGCAACCATCCATATATATACAAAACAGTGAAGGGGGGAGGGAAGGGACGAAAGGGGGAGAAAAGGGAGGACGCAAACGAACTTCAACGGCGCCGGACACAACGCATTAAACCGAATACCCTCTCTGGCATGGACGATAGCCAACTCCCTGGTCAGAGCCAACACGGCTCCCTTGCTTGCCGTGTACGCCAACTGAGGCGTAGCACTACCAACCAAGGCAACCACGCTGGCCGTATTGATAACACTGCCCCTGGCCTTCTTGTTCTTCCGCATACTCAGCACCGCATGCTTACACCCGAACCAGACGCCCTTGACGTTGATATTCTGCGTCAGATCCCAGATCTTCTCGGGGTGTCGACTGCGTCCGCGTCGTCTGCGTGCATGATCCCCGCATTGTTGAAGATGACGTCCACGCCGCCCCAGCTCTCCTGGGTCTCCACCATGGTTTGCACGTCTGTTTCCTTGGAGACGTCGCATTTGATGGTCTCGATGCGGGGAGCGCCCGGGACGACTTCTTTGACTTTAGCGAGGGCCTTTGCGAGGGCGGGTTCCGAGATGTCGGCCATTAGGACGGAGGCGCCTTCGCGGGCGAAGAGGATGGTGGTTTCGAGACCGATGCCTCTGGAGGAAGGGGGTTGGTTGGTTAGGTGCTGATAGAGGAGGTTTTGGTGCAGAGGGGGGGCTCTCACCCGGCGGCACCGGTGATGATGGCATTCTTGCCTTGCAGACGGCCTCGGGAGCGGACATTGTTGTGTGGATCTGGATGGAGGTGTTAGTTAGCAGTTGTTGTTAGGAGATCGCGGGGTGATGATGATGTCATTGGGGATTATATGCTGAAGAGGACGGGAGGGAGAAGGAGGAGAAGGAAGGGAGATGGAAGTTACCGGGAGATAATGAAGGGGCAGAGAAGAACAGGAGTAGGAGGGGCTATCAGGTTGAACTGAGAGGAAGGAGGATGTGACGAGAGAAGAGGAGAGAGAGAAGAGGAAGAAGAAACAAGTCACGAACAACAGACGCGGGGCAGTGGAGCGCATTAGCTAAGCTGCCCGATACCAGAATGATTGTCTCTGCTCAGAAATACAGGAGTAAAATGGAATTGGAATAATCAATTAGAGTCGGATAGAGTATTCTTATCTTCAGACCGCCCAATGGCGTGTTAGCAGCATATAATCCCTGTTAATGGCTGCATGGAAGAGTAAAGAGTATATCTATAGTTAATCTACTATATAGCAGGTACCGTGACCGCCCGATAAGCCTGAGGCTCCCTCGGCCATCTCTCCTCCTCCCCCCCTTCTTCCTCTTCTTCTCTCCTCTTTCAATCTAATCAACTTCTCACTGTGACTCTGTGAGTAATACCACCTCATCTCAACCACACACTAACTTCCAGCAATCATGTCCATCCCCGTCACCCTCAACAATGTCGCGATCTCCTCCAACACGACACCCGCGTCAAACTCGCCGGCGTTGACGTCGACGGCCAACTGCGCGGCAAGCTCGTCTCCAAGAAGAAGTTCCTCTCCATCGTCGCCGACGGCTTCGGTTTCTGTTCCGTAGTGTTCGGCTGGGATATGCACGATCAGACATACTTCAAGGAGCTGGCCATCAGCAACAAAGACAACGGGTATCGCGACATCGTCGCCGTACCGGACCTGAGCAGTTTCCGGCGCATTCCCTGGGAAAACAACGTGCCGTTCTTCCTCGTCAGTTTCCATGATCCGGACACGAGGGAACCCGTGTGTGCATGTCCGCGGGGGCTGTTGAAGACGGCGCTCGGCAAGGCGGAGAAGGCGGGCTATCGCGCGATGGCTGGAGGTGTGTATTCTGGCTCTGGGTTGTGCTTTGCTAGGATACGGTGCTGACCGAGTAGCCGAATATGAGTTCTATCAGTTCCGCGTGCCCGGAGAACATGCGACCCCGAACAAAATGCCTCGGCTACCGCTTCTTTCCTGAAACAAAACCCGTCGAGTCGCTGCCGTCCCTAACGGAGGGTATGTTCGCATACAGCCTGACGCGACCAATCCACAACCAGGATTACTACTATGGGGTGTACGATGCTTGCGAGAGGTTTGCATGCGAGATCGAGGGTTGGCACACCGAGAGCGGACCTGGTGTATTCGAGGCTGTGGGTATCCTGACAGCCATTGAGGGCTCACGTTGACAAGGACAGGCACTGCAATTCGGAGAGGCCAAGCAGATGGCCGATAAAGCGGGTCTATTCAAGTAGGTTGAAGATTGCGTCTCTCGGTGGGATACTGACAGTAGCTAGGTTTGTCGTCAAATCCATCGGCACGAAGCACGGGATCACGCCGTCCTTCATGGCCAAGCCTCGCGAGGGTCTGCCGGGGAATAGCGGGCATATGCACATTTCCTTGGTGGGCAGCGACGGACAGAACGCTTTCCTCCGAGACACGCCCGACCCCTCGCCGCCGTACCCCGACGTCGCGCATCTGTCCGACCTAGGCCGTCACTTTTTGGCGGGCGTTCTGGCCGGGCTACCGGACATTATGCCGCTATTCGCGCCCACAATTAACTCGTACAAGCGCCTGGTGGAGAATTTCTGGGCCCCGGTGACAGTCTCCTGGGGACTAGAGCATCGCGCTGCCTCCGTACGACTCATCGCGCCGCCGACGGCCAGCCCCAAAGCGACGCGCCTGGAAGTGCGCGTGCCCGGGGCGGATGCCAATCCCCACTTTGTTCTGGCGGCGGTGGTCGCCTTAGGGTGGCGCGGCGTGGAAAAGAAGCTGGCGATCCCTGTACCGCCTCTATCCAAGGGCGAGGACATGGGCGGCGCCAGTGACCAGGGAGTGCGTCTGGCGAAATCGCTACGAGACGCCACGACGGCGTTCATGCGACCGGACAGCATCGCCCGAGAGGTGTTTGGAGATGCGTTCGTGGACCATTTCACCCGCGAGCATGAAGTGCGGCTGTGGGAGGAAGCGGTGACCGACTGGTACGTATATTGTTGATGGAGACAAAGTAGGGGATCGACTGACAGATATTACAGGGAAGTCCGACGGTACATAGAGACAGTCTAACATGGTTCATTGATAGAGAGATAGACTTAATACATTACTATACATAGTGTGTGTGTCTTATGCCTAACGCATTATTTATATGAGTTACTTAATAACCTTCATGGGCCTCGGAATCATTCTGGTTCCACGATATCCATACATAGCACATATGCCTTATGCCTAGGGCGTTATAGGTAAACTGCTCTATGACTGCTTCGTTGGCATTGAACTCATTCTCGTTCCACGACATCAACAGCTCCGGAATATTCAGTAGGTTGCAGAAAGTACAGAGCGTATTCCTATGGATAGCGTGGTGCATCCGCCCCAATTTCTGGAGTGTCGAGCTTTGGATGGGATTTCCAGCGTGAATACAGGAGCGATTAAGGCAGGGTAATGAATATCCAATAGAAAAACAAAAGTTGATCTGGGCATTGTCCAGCGATGTCAAGCAGGCGAATATCTCTTTCTCACACCCACCCCAACCTTCTGTAGCCCATCAATAAATATGAACACATGATGGCACTTGGAAGAAGCAACAATGGCAGCTAACGCTGCTCCAGATCATGTTATGTTCATCCGTTGATGGCATTTCCAAGCTGAACCTGTCATTATAAAGATAGCGTGGTGAATGCCCAACAGAGACGCAAATGGTAGCATCGTTGTATATAGTCTCATCCGTTTCGAGATCCGTGATGTCTGGACTGGTCTCCCCATCACACTTCCCCCTGCTTCATGAAGGTCGTCGAGGGATATGGACACAGGATGCTTCAGCGCAGAGGTAATAACAGTGGCTTCAAAATTGCGCATGAGTTCTTCCTTCATCCATTGGTTAGGGCATCCGTCATAACATGCATTTCCTATCACGTCCTCATAACGTAGGAGTGCCATCTGGCTTTGTGTTGTATAGTCGCGCGTTCAGTCGTCACATTCCCACCACATGGAATAGCATCGGAACGTTGTGCGTAAAGTGATTGACACCCAGCGTCCTGATCCCATCCAGGACGCGCAGGACTCTGGCACTCGTCACGAGCGAGCCAGGACATGTCATTAACAAACCGATTTGCGCCGGCTCTGTAGTTGCTAAAGGTTAAATTAGGCCCCAAATGTCCTGCGCGCCGGGGTAAGCACACTTCTTACATTCTCAACGAACCGCCCCTGTGGTAATAGCCTGCCAGGAGGCCCGACTAGCCAGGAATTGAATGCGAATGGATGTAATCTGAAGGAGTATTCTATGGGCCGAACACGTAGATCGGGGATAGGAGTCTACTTTAGCATGAACTCCTTTGGGGGTGCCATTTTTGTGATGAGGTTTTTGAGAACCAGCTCAATCGTCTATCCACGACTTCATTCATCCTTGGCACAGAGCCTCATCGCATAGATAATCCCCCGGGCCTCCGGCTATTTTGAGCAGGATGCTCGTTGACGGCAAATCCATCGTTCCTCCCATGGCAAAGGCTTCAGGCGAGCCGATTCATCTGACCGCGGCTCTGAGCTAGAGACTTCGATCTCTGCTGGCAAGCCTCTCCTCCTTATAGCGATAGGTTCAACCTGAAGTGACATAGGAACTAACGCATCAACCTCATCCAGCCGGACCTGGCACATGATTTGTACTTTTTGGATAAACGAGCAAAGACACAATTCGGTTGTTAGGAGGAGCTTCGCCGACGAAGCCAATCACATATGTCGGTAGTAATGTCGAAGACCAACTTCTGCAACAGCCTCCTGTGCCATTTTAAGATGGCGAGGAAAGTGACATCTTCGACGGAAACAGGAATATGTGGATTCGTGGGTCTCCATCGAACCAACATCAAGAAGATGGTGATTTCATCGGTTCCGTTTTTCCTGTCCTTTGTAGAGAACAAGCCAGTCCGTTGCTCGGCAATGCACATTGATGTCTCCACGCAGCATCAATCTCGCACGCAATAGGATGGTTCGGACTCAGATATGCCTTTTCCTGAGGTTTGGCAATTAATCCAACAAATATATCTCTCCAGTAGTTTACTTAGTGGCTTTCTGTCTGACAGAGACATTGAATGAGAACGTCTGCATTTTTAGGTGTTCTGTGGGATATTCCCCATGCTCTGGATGGCTTGGAGGACCAGCAATTGATGGAGGAGTGTCTGATTGAATGCATAATAGAGGAGTTGTAAACGATCTGAAGGGCAACAACGTGTTGGCATTATCAGGAAGAAACCAACATAGGTAAAAGGTTGCTACCAATATTTCCCAAGTTGTAGGTCGTTGCTTTCATCACTATGATAGGTTCAGGTGGATATAATCGCGATTGACACGACCTGGCTTCTCGGAGTTCCTGAACTGCCTGTCGTATAAGGCCATAGCAAATGACATAGCCCTGTCTCTCTAGAAGATCGAGTGGGTACCTGCCCTCCCGGAGGGAACAGCGAGATACTGTGGCTGGGGAATTTGTGAGGTAAGACGGAGAACAGGGCCGGTGAGGTCTCCCCCAACAATTTGGGGCGGAGAATGGGCATAAAGAAAGGGAAATGTCCAGCTGAAACAGCGACAAGGGAATTGTCGGCTGAGAACAATCAGTGCTTCGTTATCCCCATGGTCGAGCTCATCTGATAATTGCAGAGCTGCCGCTGACGTTCACGATATGAGTAGGACCTTGATAATTAACGTGGTGATATTTGTTCCGCCCATCATTACTGTATTGTAGCTCACAATGCGCATGCTCAGGCAAGTAATAACACGGATCTACCCAACGTCCGTCCGTATATGGTTGATCGAGTCGCCCAAGTACTCGATCAATCAATGATAGGAGCTCATCGTCGTTAGGGGCAAGATATGAGACAATACCCTTAGGTTCAAGTTCTCTTGCAGTGTGAAGTTTCGAACAAAGCTTGTTATTTCAGTCAACCATGGCATGGTTTGCTGAGACTGACTTTTCTATACCCCAAGCAATCGCGCCTGCGACTCTTTTCCAGCGCCTAGGGAGAACCCCCGAACATCAATTTAAACAGGCTTTCCTAGCGGACTGGTCCATTGCACCCTGGCGTATCAACGTTGAGGTGCTCGCCCACGTAGGGATCAATGGCATATCCGCATCTTTCGAAGCTCCTATAATGCACCCTCACATCGAAACCGTCTTTCGGCCAGCAGGTCCCCGAGGCACAAGCCACGCACTCCTTCTGTGCAAGGCGTTCAACACTGGATGTTCTTGCTAACCGCTCGCCGTTCTCCCACAGGCGAAAGATACCAGGGCCCTGTTGCGGCGTCCCGGACAAGATGCCCTCGTTGATCTTGTAAGGCGTGGC
Source organism: Aspergillus persii (assembly GCA_002215965.1). Lineage (NCBI taxonomy): Eukaryota > Fungi > Ascomycota > Eurotiomycetes > Eurotiales > Aspergillaceae > Aspergillus > Aspergillus persii. The sequence continues at coordinate 1,919,385 of NGZO01000008.1, read as the reverse complement.
AGTATGGGGTCAAGCGTTGGAGGGAATCGGCAACGACAACCTTAGGAGATTATCTTGCAATATTATTATCCCTTGGCTTACTTACAAGCTTAGAAGGGCTATGGTGTCGATAGAAATCATTATTAGGTTGTTTTGAATCCCATTATGTGGAAGAGACTTCGGAAGCTTTCCGTGTGTCTGCCCGTTGCTGGATCGTGTCCTCTCCCAACATTCACACCGTTCAGGATCCTCAGCAGGTGTTGCTATGAGGCTGGGTAGTGCTGTAACATCTGCGGGAAATGCGAAGGATCTAGGGAACCCCGTATCCATTGTCATTCGGAAACATTCGACAGTCAGATGCTGGCGGGGTATTTGGTTCCTATGTGGATATGGATACCGGATACGATATTCCACTGCAAGCGCCAACCTGGTTTAGCGACCTCTGTTCTTGCACTGAGATAGGGTGAAAGTGAAGAACGATGATGGAGGAGATAGACCCATAGCTGTTTCTGAACGGGGTGTTCCAGCTCTAGGGTGAGACCTGTATCGTTGCACCGCAAGTCTTTTGGACAGAAGCTGGGGCCGAGGTGAAGATTGCCGGGACACTATCTTGTAGCTGTAGCCACCCATGAATGCGGCTTCTGACTTGTCTTAAAAAGGTACATAGATCGGAAGACCAAAGTTTCACGAAGATATCTGCCTTTTAATCATCATAGCTGGGACGTGCGTCACTCATATGTTGAATGCATGAGCCACGAGGGAGCCTTCTGGAGCAGAGGTATATCAATCGCTTTGTATTCAGGTTCACCTCCAGGGAAACAGGCCCGTGAAAAGGGAGGGACGTGTCCGCTTCATACCCCCCAAACAAGCCTATATAGATTGCTGTAGACGACCCCAGCTGAGAACTCAGCCTGGTTGATGTCTTGGAAGATCGCCACGATTAGAAAGCGAGAACACCTGGCCTGATCCTTTTTTTCTTCAATTCCATCGCTGTTATGTCCTATTCCTCGGTCCTCGACTCATCCTCTCCCCACCCCTCTTCACGTCTCGTTTCGTGATTTTGGAAACTACTTCTGCGTGGTGTGAATAGGAAGTCCGCATCGGTCTTTCAGGATGTGCATATTCTTCGCCTTAATTCGCTCGACCAGGTGCTGCTTCACCTTTCCAAGCAAGGAAGCAAGTTCCGACCCGTGGGAGTTGAATTTTCCGAATTTCAGTCCCTCTTCTGGGTTGACACCAAAAAGGAGCTTTAGCATAAGCTCCTAGACCCGAGGCAAGCCTGTATGCAAGGGGGACCAAATTATCTGAGCTTTTACCATCAGCCTCAGCCCACGCTCATGTCAGGGTGGTGTGCCCATCATCACCAGTTGCCGAACGGCAGATTGGCGGTCTGTTCTGAGAATGGATAGTGAGAAATTCCTGTGGTGGAAGTAAGTGATCCATGATGATGTTGAGCATTACAAGCATGCCTTCGCGCAGGCACTTTGCTGAGGAACCACTTGTTGTGGAGAACGTCTGTGACACTGTGGCGGCGGCATGTAACTAACGACCACAAACAACTCCCTCCCTGGGAAGCCCTGTTCTCCATACCCTGTGGCCGAATGTACTAAAATTCATTTCATACAGCAATATCTAGAGTTGATTAGCGAAGCTATGTGCATAGTGTGCCCCGAAACGGAAGTCGGCTGACAGTAGTGTGGGTGGAAGTGAGACGGTATCTTCCCAAGGCCTGTGGCTAGTACGTGATGTTGTCTCCGGATGTACCAGTGCTAGCGTTCCGAGGGGAGATTGTTGTTTCCATGAACTTGTTTGTTTCTGATAGAGTCATAGAAGAAAGCTTAATTCAGAAAGAGACGTGGGATCGTAATGAAAACACCAAAATGATAGATGAAGAATCTCCAAAGCGAATACCATAACGGTTCACCGAGCGATGGTATGAGTTCCTGTGAATTACCGCCATCGGGGAAGGTTGGGAGCGACAATGAGAAGCGTGTTAGGAGGAAAGGGGGAGGGGGTTTGGTGTTGTTATTTAGAGAGGACGCTGAACGGAAGATCGATAAGGAGGTGGATAGTAAGACGAGATGCAGGATTCAGGCCCTTCCCTGAGAATACTATATGCTGCTCAGAGACACCCAGATTTGAGGGCATAGGACCAGCATATTGGTTCCTTTTCTTCGTTAATTGTTCGGAAAGGATATTGAATAACCGTGGCCCTACTAGAAGGTAGGAATAACGTATTATAAGGAGAGGAAGATATAGGGATAGTAATGCCTTTGTGTCTTTCTCCAGTTATCGCAGTAAGGCTGGTAAACGAAGCTTTCGCGAAGTAGGTGATATCTTATTGAATCTAGGGAGTAAGGACAGGCCAACCTTTCGAACCTGATCGCAGTCCAGCGACGCAAGGTTCCACAAGCCTGTCCTAGTATGCAATCCCGCAGCATATGCCATTCCGTAGGTGTCGTTGAGTAGGTAAGCAAGCACTTTCATCGGTATCCGGTTTCTTTTTGAGTGCGACTAAAGCGAGGTCCCAAGACTGCGAAAGCATTGCATTCTGGTGCCATTGCTTTGAAATCAAATTCCAGTTGCAGCCTGGAATTTCAAGCGACAAGCGCGTTGATTCTGGCAGCCATTTGTTAAGGCACCCCCCACAATATTGACACGGATTTGATACCAAAGTTCCGATTTTTCGGGAAAACTAATGAGGGGCGATTCGGCAAAAAGAACACATTCTTACAGGAAAGTGTAACACCTGATGTGACGTATTTAGAAGAGGTGCTTGCAAAAGAAAATGCAATAAATCTGCCACGTGGATAGTAGGAATATGTGACGGTCTCTACCGCCCTTGCTTTTATAAGCACATCCTGTCGATTTACCACATGTTGGCTGAGTGTGGATTGTCTATGCAGTTACTGGCAAGCTGCTCGCCACATAGCAAGTAGGTTGATCGAATTGCACTTGCCCCGAATCGATACTCCGGGTTGAAACCGCACTGCAACTCCGCTCTAATCATGTCATCCTCCAAGGAGAGAAGGGACGAATGAAGCATCTCAACATCAGATATACATAAACGACGGAGATCGGATTCATTCCAGCGCAAGGATAAGCCACAATCAGCAAGGATCAAGACCAAGATGCGTAGGAAATGGTCGAGCTCCAGAAAGGACGGAGCAAAAAGACACTGCCCGTCGACGGTAGTATTAGAATCGTCGTGCAAGAACGGACACATTTTAACTGCAGTAAAGGGGTTAGCAGAAACCAAGACAAAACAGAAGGCATACCGACTGTAGACACAGAGATGCAGTATACAACGACGATGCAACGACGAAGACCAATCGGACCATCTTCGTCAACAGCACCGGCCTTGACCTAGGGTCAGTAGCGTTAGGAATAAAGGACCACGGATCGAACTAATAGCAAACACCACTGACAAGCAAAGAAGGTGAAAAGCCCACATCGTCCGGGCTGAAGGGTGTTCGTGCGAGACGTTGAAGGAGGGTCTGGTATCTCTTGGCATTTGTCTGATTATCGTAGCCACACCCGGCCTCGCCGTTCGTAGCGTAGAGATGCTTAAGCCGTCTTCGCTATCTCCCCTTCACGTGACATAGCAGAACAGAAACACAGTATAGGATCCTAATGATTGTATTCGTCTTGATATGGTCCTCACTTAGGTCTAGAGAGGAGGGTGACAGGCTATATACCTTGTTTTTCATCGTGAGGTGCCAGCTTTCTTGCAACGAGATTCGGCCGGCAGAATATATCCTTCACACTATCAATTGCGCGTGCTCAGCCATGTCAGAACGGACTCGCACCGTTGCTTGTTGTGGGATGACTGGAGTTAGATGGTATGGTGTGGGCCCCGTGACATGTATAGAAGAGATGACGCAGGTGATCGATGCCATACCATTTATATCGCGCCTTTGGTTGATACGGAAACTTGAATATCCCAACTCTGACTTTGTCGTCTGGCTGCGGCAAAGTCACTCGTTCAGAACACCGGTTGGCAAGGATTATGCCCTATTAGGAATGAGTGCAGAGCTAACTGCCCATGCTAGCAATCGTAGGACTGGGAAGGTGAGGAAAAACATTTCTGTTTCCATTTGATATACTAGGCATGCAGCAAGGTTGACGTTTTTATTATAAACGGCGAAGTGAGGTGTTTTCCAAAAATAATCCTAGAAGTCGCTATCGAAATTGTCATCTATTCTTTGGGAGATGCCATTGACTGTTGCAAAGTCACGAAGCGAAAGGTCTGACCGGAGGCTGCCTGAAGGGTGGCCTGCTCATACCATTAGCTAAATTGCGCTACTACCTTGAGGTCCAGCCACAAGCTCTCCCGGTGAAGATGGCGAGATCACAAGGCAGTTGCGAGCCGACATGGAAAGATATACCTGTGATACTTCCCAAATAACCAACCTTCTCAGGTTAGTTCCTGCCTATGGTGCTCGGAAGAAGCAATCCGGAGATTGCAGACCAGGAGGCTCTATTATATTCCATTCTCTGGCTTCATGGATATATGGCCTATCACCTCAGAGGTCAGGTCGACCGGCATCCTTTATGCCGTCCCTGAAGTAGGCAACCACATGAGAATGGTAATTGCTCCGAATCAAAGAATCCTTGCTGCTGATTCTACCTCGAGAACGTTCTCTTAATGTGGTCCACCAAAACCTTCATATACCCCTGTTCCTCTGTGTCACGAGGCCGGCGGAGTCGGGACCGATCTACAGCCATGTATATAGCGACGCGAGCTCGATTTGACACCACATTCAGGCAATACAGTGACCGCATAATCCAGATACGGTCAGTTATCATCAAGTTCAGGACCACCACGTGTCCCTCACCACCCTAGAGGCTGTGGCAGATTTCAATTGCAGGAGATCAAGGTCTAGGTCCGGGGCCTGCCTCCATTTGTTACCATGTTCAACGGAATGCGCATTCCCCGAGATGATAGCAGCTTTCTGTTGACATGTGGCATATTTCGGTAATCTGTGGACTCAGTAATGCCAGCATTGAGTAGTGGAGACATAGCCAGATCCGTCGACAATAGGATAACGTAGGGTATCACATAGCCCGGGGTCGCCCCCATCGCACCTTGCGTACCTGTGGCGGCCAAGGTGTATAGTCGTTCCAAGCAGGAGATAGTGTAGTTGGAGCGGGCCAATTAATCCTTCATGTATTTTTGTTGGCGGTTTTTCAATTGGCTTTCACATGCTGTGTATTGAATAGGGAATATACTTACCCAATGCGACTTGGCACCCCTAGTGTCATCGCCAGTTAAACGCCAAAGGTCGTTTCTGCAGTTGTCGAGAATTTCTCCTTTTGCCATTTTGGTATGTCATTTGTCGGGAGACCACTGGAATCTTGTCTTCCCTGGTCAACTGTTTGCGGACCTGTGTAATCGGGCTATGACCGAGCCTGCTAAAATTATAAACTCATCCCGGATTTGGACTGGATGATGCTGGTATGTTGATGACAGGGCATTTCTGGGTGGTATATATCTTATCCAGTTTCAATCTTGATGTTGGACGACCTTGGGAGACCCAATGGCAAGTTGAAAATCCCGGAAAGACTTGCAGGCACCAGGTCACGAAAACCCTGTTCTTTCGCAATGTGTTATCCAAGGGATTCATCAAATCGGCCCGGACTAAGTACCTGTCGTAGCAGGAAGCCGAATATTATATCGATGTGCTGCGTATAGCTGCAGTACACGTCATGATAGATGGCTCCCTCCCCACTTGCCGCTGCCTGTTGCGAGAAGCTCAAGATAGCCACGTCCAGATCATTCAAGAGCAACAATGCCAGCCTTCCATGTATGTATAGCTTGCTACACAATGAAATGTCCATTGCTGCATTTACGTCGGATGATAGCATAGAAAAAGGGTGGAAGGGAGGTGACAAGAAGGGTATGCACACAAGGGCCTTGCACATAGAAGTCCACGGTTGTGGCACGATGGAGTGTCATAGCAATGCCCCCTATAAGAGGCTCCTGGTCGCCGAACCGGTGTTAGAAAACACATTCTGGTCGTTAGTTGGATAGGCAGCGCGTAGAGTGGGTATCGTCTTAAAAGTCGTATTTTGGTCGGATATCTGGATAATATTACGGGGTAATTGTACGGTCCCTGTAGGTGAGCCGGTGATCGCTCGGCGTCCGGGTTGAAATTGATATCGGCGTTGTCTCCGGCACTACCCGCAGGATCTCTGTTCTCGACTTGAATGGAACTGTAGACATTCAGCGTCAATCAGGATGGTATGTTTATCTGGAGAATGACCACTGGGGAAATCTAGCTCTTCAGCAGATGGCAGACTCTCCCAGGTGGCCTAGAATCTGCGAGTCGTGGACGATGATTACCAGCCACGAGGCACCTGCCCGATGAGAGTGGAAAGCCGCCAGAGGTGGTAAGTAGTTTTGAAAATAGCTGGCTATCGGCGGGCTGGTTAACGGGCTCCTGGAGCTGAATATCAAACTGCATCATACACAGTATAGCCTCGTTAGCCAGCCGAACTATGGTAGGTATCCTGTGTGTGATTTGAATTGTTTGAGCTCCTCTTTTCGGCTAAGCACAGAGTTCGTTGGAGGCCTCTATCGGACGGGGGCAGGCCTTACATTGATTGATGAAGAATATGCAACACAGCCACTCCAGATCTTTCTATCACTCTGGTTTTGGGAAGCTGCGTTATGCTTCTCAGCCCTGTTGGTCAAAAGGTGGCATCTCGCAAGTACGTCGTAGGCACCATATATCTGGGTGGTGGTATGTTGTAGCCCCCTCTTTCTGGTGCAAAAATTCCCCTTCTTCTTTGTCTGGGGCGAACAAGCGAAGTTATAATTGACCTCTGTTGTAACGCCGCTATATCGACAACATAACTGGTATCGGTCTGTTACATGGCTAAACCCATGGAATTCACCCGTTGTTCTTGGTAGGTAACGTATGGGGGCCATGGGGCGGTCATGGCGTTGAAAGAGGTAATGCATTCGAAAACATAGAAATGTTGCGACCTGTGCATGTGTGTATACCAGACACCACACTTGATATAACATCTTGGATGTTAGTTGCCTGAAAGTCGAGTAGATGAACCGTTATAGAACACGCCAGATTGCATTGCACAGGAAGTCCAAATGTGTTCTTTCCCAGTGGTAACCGCCTGTGTACGGTCCCACGAGAGCGTGTCACGAGTAAAAAGAAAAATAGGCAGCAGCGAGATAACAAAAGCAACGATTCGTCTTGCAGACACCTGTTGGTGGCAGCTACATCTCTGGGCCTTCCTGATGTGGGAATCGTAGGCGCATTGTTGGTGATGTCACTTACTGAATCAATCATTATCAGCAGGAATATCCTTTACGAAGAAAGAAGGATATCGTACAACATTACCGGACCGTGGAAACCTGTAGTTGGGAAGAGCCCCCTGCAATAATATATCTGGTGTGCCCTCCAGGGTTGGCTAACACAGTGTTAAGGTTGTCTAAGGTGAGACATTCGGCAGTCACGCCTGGAACATTGTGCCTTGTTCTTTCGAAAAAGCCAAACAAGCCTGCTGAGTTCTGGATTTCTAAGACTTGATAATCATCGGCCCTATCAATCGCCCAACATATTTGTGATCAATCACAAGCTCCGCTAGCGATGTGGGGGTGGCTAAAACAACGTATGTGTCAGGTATTGGCGATCGTCATGTCGACCATAAGTCTGAGACCCTCCACACATTCTGGCATCAGAAGCTCTCTTTCCGAGTTGCCGAAAATAAACTGTACCATCCACCGTTATTAATGCCAGGAAGCGCGCGTACGGAGTGAATGCAAGAGAGAAGTCCCCATTAATGAATCCGGAGACAATGTAACTATGCTGCAGACGGGCGGTGTTCTCGTTCCTAGAGTTTAGGTCCTAAGAGAAAGGGCCAGTATAAGAGGGTCCACAATCATGTTTCTTTTTTCGACTTCGTATGACCCTATCACCTGCATCACGGATTTTTGAAACTTGCTCCGGAACGTCTCCATCCGCTTCTCGATGCCGGTAAAGTTGTCCTTGCTCATCACAACGACGACATTCTTCATTCCATTCAGCAGACAGGGTATTAGACACTCGACAGGAATCACGTTCGTCAGCCAGGTACACCGAATATCCACTAATGAATACTACCTATGAAGATTACTCGACTGCGAGACTGGTCTGACATGCGAATACATGCTTATTCAATTCCACTGTCAGCCGGAATTGTCAACCCCACAGTTTTAGGTGCTGCATAAAATATACAGCTGTCGCAAGTAAAACAGCCCATCTTGTGCTCAAAAGACGATTCTCTATAACGTGAGACCCAGTCAAAAGGCTGGTAGTTAGAGGCGTTCCTTGTGCATCAGAAGCCAAGATGGGAAAAAGGCTCCCGTCCAGAATGAACTCGCGAAATGAAGGGTGTAGAATATGAGTAGGCTCTTTCGAGTTTGCGGTGTAGCGGAACACTGCCTGCGGATTGGAGAGTAAACAGTCCGTTTCGTCTTTTGCGACAGGAACTAGGACTGCAAGTGAGCTCTTGGGCACATAAGATACCAGTGCTGTAGTGAGTGCTAGATTTATTTGACAACCCTCTCCTGATTAATATATGAGTTTTGCAGTGCGCCATGACAAATCCGATCTAGGGGGCTTGCCATTGCCATCATATCGGTTGGGCGTTAGAAGCCCAGCATCTCGTCAAGGGCTTGCTGCCAGGAGACACGCACTGATGGTAAGTTTTGCTGCAGCACGTAGATACCTGCGCTCGAGGCATCTTAGTGACCCTAGAGAAACATCACTGGTCTCCCTTACCTCATCAGATGAATCATCTCATCAATTGCGACTTTTCTGAATCGAACCTGCTGGACATGTCTTGCTGCTGATCAACGTCAGAGCCACCAGCCGAGGGACTGTGTCATATCAGAGCTGAATGCGTCTTCGAATCGATGAAGTCTGTGATGTCATCATAAGGTATATTGGGTTTAAATCCCCTTTCTGAGAGACACTCTGAGTTTCCCATGGAGGATGCTGATGCACCTGGGGGACTAGATTATAGATCGGATACAATCTGGATGCCCGATAGTTGTCCACAACAAAATACCGACAGCAGCTATGACCACCCCATCAACCCCATCAATTGGACATCTGGACGTACGATCACCAACTATGGCTGCTATAATTTCGTAAACCTCCGTTCCTATTTCAGCTGCAGACGTACTTTTTCCGTGTCATTAACACTCAGTCAAACTCCCAAGCCCAGTTGCGTATTCGGCTCTTGCCAAGGAACCCTGCACTGTTGAGCTTGTCCGACACCATGTCCGGAACCCAAAGCTGGGGCTGTTTTAGTGGGAAATACCAGTCAAGTGTTGGTGTTGCTGTGTCCCACAAACCGAATACGGTTAATGGCTTGGCTGTATGTGCGGCTAGCTTCATACAGACCTCAGACTGAATATCCAAGAGACGGATGGTGGTATCCACTGAAGCCCAGGGAGGTCTTGTGCCGTCATCAGAGATATCTACCGCTCTGGAAGAAGTGGCCATGAAAAACTGGCCTATTGTGAACCGAACAAAAGAGGGATCACATCCGCAGCAATAGGCTTTGGGGCACCATGAATTTCCATACGCCTGGTGTCTAGCAGTCAGTATCTAGTATGATCACCGCGCGGCTGAGAAAGGACGCACCGAAGGTGATCAGGTCGCATGATCTATCCGCTTATTTTCCCACTGAATGCCCTAGGTACTCAGAGGAAAGTCATAAAAGTTGTCCCCCACCTATCGGCGAGAGGAGTAGAGAGGAGTATCGGTCGGGCTTCCTGGATTCGGAGTCAAATCAGCGACGGCTCTGCGAGCAGGTTGGTCTGCGCCAGCATACGAGTGTCAGCGACTGGGAATTCCCTGTTTCGACAAGTGTACGATGAGGTCTATGCCCTCCCTAATCGTGTGCAACTAGGACAGATGTCAACTGCAACAGCAAAGCATTTGACTACGGTTGTCTATGCGCAGAATCGCGGAGCACGAAGTCAACTTGCAGCCGGTCTGCCAGCGAGCAGTTACCAACCAGGATGGCGATCGTGAACACTGGCACAGTAATATAGAAACGGTGTGCGTAATATCAGCAGTTTTTCCGATGTCCCATGGACCAAACTCATTCATTTTCAGGGCTCATATCGGATCAGCACTTCGGCCAGGGCTGGTCAGATAGCCGAAATACTGGGAATTATACGTGGAAAAGGTCAGATAAATTTGGTGTCTGTCTTGTGAGAACGATGCCTGCTTAAATCTAGGCATGTATTAGTTCAAATCAAGTCTGCAGATGAAAATATGGCTGGAACAAATGTACATTCGACCGTCAAGAGACGATATAAACATGTGCACGGCTCGGGGTCCATAACACACATGCCGTCTTCCGAAGGACAAGGTTTTATAGAGAATGGCGGAGCACAAGTTTCGCTGCAAGAAAATCGAAGGGGGTCTCGAGAACGTCTTATGTTGTATGTGCGCAGTTTTTAAGATCACCTTTTCCCTTTCTCCCGTTCGCGTGGCCTGCCTTTGAGGATGTGAGAGGGCCAAGCTACACAGTAGAGCCCACTTGCGTGGTCCAAGGCTATGTCGTAGGGAACCGAAAGGCTTGCCTACCCCGATGAGAGACCCTTGGCTGGGCCATCAGTTTGTACAAAGCTCGGCAAGCGCCTTCGCACTTGTTGTCGCATTTCCAACCGATTGTGATATTCCATGCAGCTGGATGACGCAGTTCTCAGCCTGCGCGACATCTCGGATAAATGGTTGTCTTATGGAGCACCCCAATCTCGAAATTCGAACATCGGAGCACGGATGATTTTGGTCCACATGAGTCGCAGACAGGAAATCCATCCCCATTCGTTGTGAAGGCGATAAATGCCAGAATTGTTCATCGGTTCAAAGGAAGATTTCTAGGCAGTATCGAGCATGCCTATAATTAGTCGTCATTCATCTTGATTGCGACATGGCACCCGCCATATCTAAATTAGAGCGTACGGGATGCCTCTGGAGTCGTCGAGGTGTCCATCTATCCGATATTCGAACTTCACCTTTCTGATACATGCACTCCCACGCATCATCCAGATATAGTAACCCCCACAACAATTCTCTGTTTTGGGCAGCCATTTAGCGACACCTTGGAGGAGGCCAATTTCTATCGCAGAGTCTTGTCTCCCCTGCCCCTGATTCTGCTCCTGTCTAAACCTCTGTCGTTTGACGTGCACCAAAGGTGCCGGGGAGGCAATGACCTCACCAGGCTTAAAAGACTTTTCAATCCTATTCTGCACGAGTCGGACCCCAACTGGCATTTTGATCGTATTCACGTGTGAGAGCTGAGGGCCGACCTTTCCATCCTGGCCAACATGTACATCTACTCCATCACCTGTTTTCGGTTCCCCAGGATCCTACCATTGAACATAGGAACCTTGCTCCGGAGCCTCGTTGGGATCCACTGTACCAGGGATTATAGACAGGTTTGTCAGTCTCCGGCGCTATCCAGTGGCCTTTCGGCCAGTGTGACGTCTGTCAGGCCATTCCCGTATGGGCAGCGCAACAGCGATTCTTCAACTTGGCCGAGGAAAGGCTTATCGTTGAGTCAATCCAGTATCACAGGCCGCAGCTGCTATAATGCTAGCGGCACAAGGTATGCGGTCGGTCCGTACATGGCTAGGACAGACAAATAGTCAGGTTGTACCACGCCGCCCCATTGACTGCGAGAATCACTGGATGCAAATTCGGCTTAACGCAGCTCAGGCCACGCCAGTGGTAGTAGGGTGTCAGTGAAGTCGAAAAAACAACAACCAGATAACGCCCGACGGCATAAACGAGAACGAAAAACAGAACACCCATGTAAACCGAAGTGCAGGGTATCTCGGTATCTGCCTGTATACACCGACCAGGCCACCGACGCGACGAGTCAACCTGAACCAGCGCGCCGCCCACACCCTTTGTCCGAACAGAATACACGATATGTTCGTAATTTCTTGGTACAAACATAATGCTCAACAGACGTCAAGAAAGAATGATGCTGCTCCTAGTAGGCGACGAATAGAGGTTTTTCGCGGGCTGAAATCAGCAGCCGGTTTATAAGCCATGATCACATTTCAGGGGTACAAAATACATAGGATTCTGGATATCCTGTGGATATGCGATCTGAGAGAAACTGAGAAGGGTTCAATGAACTGCACCTAAAGTCATTACCACGGAGACGAGAACCCCAACATGGGTGACAACAGGAGCTCCATGGCATTTCGAGAAGGAACCAAGGTCGGGGAGGAAGATAATGATGCGCCGTATGCTTGGAAGTCTTGGAGCAGCACTCAACGACAACTGGTTCATCATTTCTGATCGATCTCTTTGTGATTCTCTTGAATCAGGGGGTCTTGAACAACACGCACAGATTCATCTTCCACTGGGTTCCATCGCTTTCCAAACCTCGCGGCTATGCTGGCATGTTTCCCTAGAGACTGTGCGAACTCTCTGGTGTCTTGAGCGGTTTTCCGAACTATGCAGTCTGAAACGGCCTGACTGAAGCCTTCAGAAGCGCTTATAAGCATCGTTGCCATGTTTACTCTTGCCTTCATCGTCATGTCGAGACCAACATTGCCATGAATGGAGGTAATCAATCGGACCTCCTTTGCCAGCTGCTAAATTCTGGAGGTTGGCCGATATTCCGCAGGGATTGAGTCACTCTTTCAGAAATCACTTGATCCTCGCCTTCCGAGTACCCGTATTGTATCTTTTGCAACTACCCATACGCCGCATTCACCTCTGTATCCCTTCCTGAGGATCGAACGTGAGTCGATGCTGATGTTTTCTGGACAGGCTACCGCGCTGTGAGTCGTCATCGCAATGATTGCGGCGAGCGTCCCAAGCAGGTTCGTGACGGACACAGTTGTCTGTTGCAGAGATTCGTGTCGAGCTGTTGGAATACGAATCATAAAGTACTGGGGTATTGAGTTTCCATATTTGTGGAAACGGGGGCACGCTGGGTCCATTTGGAGTGATCAACCGGATAATCCGAGAAACCCCTTGGTCGAACCCAACGGTATGGAGCTCAGCCCGCAATATAGAAGACATGTTGCGAGGACGAGCAAGAAGTAGAAGGCTGGGATAATATACAAATCCCAACTCGGTCAAAGAATCCGAGAGCGACCATACTCATGTGGACGCTCTTTATGAACAAGACTGGTTGACGCGTTGATTTCGGCGCCATGAATGAGTCGTTTTGGTGGCATCTGGCTAGGGAGCACTCCGAGGCCATCACGATAAGCGAATGTAAGTTCCAGCTCCTGTGTCTCCTCTTGGGCGAGAAGACAGTATCTTCTCCGAAAGAGATCCTTCGCCAGAACCTTGCGCTTGTTTTTCAGTGGACTGCCTGAGGCGACACCTCGTTTGTTGACCGTAATTGTCCCTGCATATATGTTATACAGCCGCATATAAATACCGCCTTTGTGGAGGAGGCTGTGTGATTAACGCTTTGATGGAATGCAAACTGGTTCAGCGCTTGGTACACGCTGGAATAATACTAATCGGGTAAGTGCAAAAACCTGAGGTCTTTCACGTTCACATAAGTAGAAGGCGATCAGTCCCAGTTACTCTCGGCGCCTTGCACTTGAACCAAGGGCACGTTATTATGATCCGCGTTCCTGGTCAACTCAAGATTAGTTTCTCATATATATATATATATATATATATGGCCCCTTGACGTGAGGCTCCAACCCCCCTTGGCGCTTTTGGTTCGGTACACCTGTGTGCACACGGTTCTGCTACACTAAATTGTCGGAGATAACATAGCAGCAGCCTTGGATCAGCGAAACACTTCGAGGCCTTTCAGGGGCAGTGGGAGAAAAGAAAAACTGTGTACAGAAATAAGCCGACTGTCGTAGGCTGTCCGGGCATAACTGCTCGTCCACCGGACGCATCGGTACCCAGCACGATTTAGGGCCACAAGGGTTATGCCAGCCGACATATACCGGCACATCTTCCAAAGTGAGAACTTTGGACTTCCACCATATGTGTGGCGTCTAGTTCATCTGCGTGAAGAACTCCATCAATACTTGTAGGCCTTCCTGAATGTCCGGATCGACGAAGAAGACGACGCGGATTGTATTGTAGTTCAACAGTGTAGGGCTCCTCCGAACCTCTAGCACAATGGCAAGATTTGCAGTTGGAGTATATAGAACGCAGAGTCCAGTGAGACTGCGTCGAAACAAACCACGCAATGAAACCCCGTTTCTCGATCAGCAAACAAGAATACCGGTCCAGAAGCTCGTCAATACCGAATCGCCTCCATGTATGCAGTCACTGTGGCGATGCGTGGAACAGGCTTCTGTATGAAAATCCACATGTCTCACTAATCTGTGAATCAGAAAAATATGTGTTTGTATGGGTTCTTTGATTGATAGCCCAAACACATGATTCACGTTGGCAGGGCGTGCTGCATATTAAGGGGCTCATAAGCCAGTCCACCATCATCAAGCTTGCCGGAGTCTATGTCCGGGTTCAAGGCCTTAGTGTCAGCTAGCCGTCAATAAAACATTCCTTAAGGGCCATGTCGGAGAAATATTCTATTGCTCGATCTGGCGCGTGCTTTGTTCCGGACCAGTAGTTATTATTGGAGCGGCACTCGCCTGGTTGTCAGGTTGTGTCAATTGTTCGTTCATCGACTCCTGACACTGACTCAAATTCCCCAGGTCTCTATACCCGGCGCTATAAAGCTAAGTAGGTCGGATTATAGCACGGCGCTCCATTCTCCAAAGCACCCCTTTGTAGCCCGGTGCCAATTCTGACAATGACTGATGCGTGATGGCTTCAGGCAGGGTATCAACCAGATCTGGTACTCTGAATTAGGAAATGTCAGGATGTGAATCCGGCTAGCCGATGCCCTGGATTGTGGGATACGTTAATACGACGTTTAGTGTTATTTGTAAAAGCCAGGGGGAGGGGAAGATTGATCTAACCTCTATGCAATCCTTGAATAGTGTTTATGTTCTGCAACTCTCATCGTCCTTACGCCCTTGCGGTTTGGGGCAGCAAATGGTGAGATCGACCGCGCCTGTTTAAGACGACGCCATGCTGCGAAGAGTTAGCTACCTAAAGGCCGGACCGAAGGTGGGGCGATAGCTATCAACGAACCGAAGGCATGATTCATATCGTAACAGATCGATTCAGGCACGCCTTGATATTCATCGGGCAATAATATTCGTCGAAAAACGTCCCGCCCAGAGCTCTGCACGGAGTTGTTGCACAGACAGGTCCTGACTTCCGCCATGGAGATTGCCGCGCCCTTCATTTGGTGACACAAATGGAAAACAATCTCATCAAGCAAAGACCTGCCACCCACAGATGTCGGCTGAGAAATTGGATAGCATCGTAGCTATGTACCAGGATCCCAATTCTTTCCAGGATCCATACACTCGCTGACAATCCCGGGGCTTGATGTCCTAGGTTTCTTCGTGAATGACAGGTTCTCCCACCAGTGAGCCACGTGCTACCAGTGCAGCCTGCGGCCTTGTCTTAGATATCACTGATTGGCTTCGCTGCTTGTGACACACAGGGACCGATGTATGTGACACTCAACGCGTCGAAGGACAAGTAGCTGACCATAAATCAGTTATTGATAATATTACCTGTCGATTTCCATATGATCACACATTCAACTGGCAACTACAGGCTTTTTTGAAGACCTGCATAACCATTCGAGCTCGTTGTCGCAGCTGCCCATGGTCTCCGTGGTCCGGCACGGCGTAGCGGTGCGGTTGCTCTGCCTGTGTCTCTTGTCCGCTATCGCACTGCCCCACCGAGCAGCCTAATACCGCAGGGTCGTTGTCACCACGAACCAATCGACGTCTTCCTCACTCATGGGTACGGCTGCATACTACCAACACAAGCCATGTGAAAGTCATCAAGCAAGGCTATCTGGCATTGCGGATTGCACTGTTGGAGGTCATGCCAATCTGGATAACAATTCGTCCTTTTTCAAAACTCGGTTGATTGTGCTGTGCCGGTAGCGAGCTATCCTGCGTAGGACATGCTGCATCGTGGGAAACACTTTTACCAACGACGAACTCTGAGGATAATTATCGTACGAGAGAAATTGTCGTTGGTAAAAGTGCCTCGCCGTATTCATGTATGTGTCACTAGGATGCTGCGCCGAGCATCAAAGAGTCCCATTGCCAACCGAATCAAACAGATTAGTGCCTCCATAGTCGAACCGGACTCAACCATGTGATTCGGGTTGGCTCTTTTATCGGTGATAACTCGAACACCAGCGCTCTCGAACAGCCTGGGACCTCTAAACGACAATTCTAGCAAGCCTGTGTCTGAGCATTGTCTTTGAACCGCCTTAAAAGTGGTACCTTGGCAACAAACAGTATAAAGCACACTTTCCTGGATGACGGAGGGCTGCGTTTAGGGGCCATAGAGACCCATTCTTCGATCCTCCACCTCTTCCCGATTTGGGCTCTGGGGAAATAATCGTCAAGGCCAAGCGCATGCCGCCTCCGGTTCACTCATGCGTATGTGGTGTCGCGGGCTCCGAATTCGGCGCTAAAGTGAATGGAAATGAGGTTAAATTCAATCTGTGCCACTGACTCACCGGCCCGAGCATCTCGATTATTGCTTCATACCAACATGACGATTTCATCTGCACAACTGGGTAGACACCATCGGTGATATGTTTCATGGTATTGCAATATACCGTCAAGTGTAAACCAGGTATCTCTTCGGGAGCATGTCTGCTAAGAAGTCTCCATGTCTCCGGCGCTTTGCTACCGCTGGATCCATAACCACTGTGCATCCAACTGCAAGGAACGGACACCGCCGGATTGAAGGAGGCAGTTTTGACGCTGTTCCCTGTTTATCTCGTATCCAGGTCATATGAGTTTTCGTACACAACATGGTTCATAATAAGCCATTTGGAATCTGGGACCTCTGGCCTGATGGCTGTTGGTCCTAGGCGTACACCCATGACTATCAGGAAGGAACCCGTCAGAGGGGTGAAGATGTGATTCTGGCTAACTCAACCTCCAATCCAATTCTGCGTAATCACCAGCGTGTTTAGCTGTGTGTATGAGTCCATGAGTGACCAAGGATTCCACCCGTGCGTGGAGTAGCGTGAAATGCCAAGTCCTGCCGTCCTGCCGCTTTGTCCAGTCTCGAGGGGATCTGTCTCCCCAGATAAGATGGATTTGAAAATGAGAATGGCATCGTATCCTGATCTTATTTTCTCGAGAACGAGGGGATAGTTCACCGAGATACAATTCTGGTGGAGATCAAAACGGAGTTGTTGAAAACGGCAATTCAAGTAACAACAAAAATTTCACCTGTCGCCAGTGTATCTCCCACGCATGCACTCCTGTGCAGAAATTGGGTGCTTAGTTCGCGATCCCAGGAACTCCGAATCTTCTGGAGTAATTGCCTTACTGAAGAATGACTGGGCGTATCAGCGGTAAATAGGCCACTCATTATCCGATAGACGGAGCACGCATAATATGCGGACGGAGCTGCAGCCGTTAGGCTGAGGACAAAGGCCGCCTCAGTAGTGAGGATTCGTCAGTTCCTTGTGATGACTCGTAGTCTTTGGTGGTGGACACCATAGGGAGCGGAATCGGTTGAGAATGTCGTTAGCAATCACAGGATGTGGAAGGCCGACGTTTTGTGTGTGGGTAGATTCTCAAGTCATAGGTGGACTGCCCCAGTGTTGGGACATCTTCTCATGGCAGCAGACTAGGATTCTCGACTCCTAGACCACCAATTACCGGGCATCCTCTACCTAGAGCGTAGCTGGGGCAATTTGGTGTTCTACGGTTAGTGGCTTTTGACTGGATACCACGACGCAAACCCGCCCTGGAAGACGATGATCATGTGTCGCAAACCATTCATAGTCGGCAGGGACGGTGCCATATTGTCAAGGTGTTTATGGACACCCTCCTTGATAAGAATAACCGCAAGAGACACATTCCGACCTACGACTGTAGACCCGCACAGGCCACCTTTTGACAAATTCTGCAGCTCCCACACAACCCAAGGCACATGCAGACAAACAGACTCCGTAAGTCGCTGACCACTGGGTTGGGTCCATGCGGCTGCAGGCAAAAACAAAGTCGGGAATTCGGGTTTTGCTAATACCAGCATCACCCTCGAGTCACAGATCTTCAGCGTACGGCCTCGATAGCGATCGGGGACTGAAAGGATCCGATGTGCATTCCACAACTGTAGGCGTTTCGGATGGATCTCTCCCTTGCACGGGAGATAACCGAAAGTGTGAGCAAATATCGACAGCTGCCGGCTTCTCTAACCCAGTTATCAGAAGTGGAAGTTCTCTGCGTTCCGGGCGGTTGATGAGTTCAGACATACTTAGTCCACCCACTGGATCTGCACACTTGTCGATTCCAATGATTCGTTGTCTCCTATGAGACTAAAATGGGATAACCGTTCAGCTTCCTTCCGTCTTTCTCGTCCGCCTATCGATGAATCGGTAGCATTTCGGACTATTGTTATTGATGAAGCGGTAGTTATGGGCCGGACCGGCTGCGATAAGTCGCGGAGATGCGACAATCAAGGCTAACACTCCTAGGTTATATCTGTCGAAATATAACGCGTGATCCCACACTTTGGGTACCTCATCGATTCTCTATAGCACGGTTGAACCGATTATTGAATCATCAGTTCCAGCTTCGGAATGTCGAAGCCCCTCTGAGCTGCTAGCTTCACTGAAAAAGCTTTTGACGTCCGCGGCCGTAAATAGGCCACTCATAGCCCGGTACAGACGCGACCACCCCTCCGTCTCGAGCGAGTCTTCTCTCTGCTGGTGGAAGACATTCGCTAGGGCTGACCTGCCTTTTTGGAATGACCACTTGCCTATGATATTTGCACTTTCATGCGGGGCTTTTCTCCACGCACCAGTCACATCCAGCCAGGAATTTGCAGGCGAGAGCTTCTCTTGGACATATACGCACAGGGAGATCGGGCTGATTTTCTTTCCCAACCACATCATGTAAAGGCGGTTGCTGTTCCACAAACTTCGGGATGCTTGGCAATGCTGCCAACCATTCGACGCCAGGATATGTTACACTGACCGATATTATACCCACCCCATCGGGGTTTATTCGGGTAGTCTATATAAGCTCCGCATACTCGGATGGGAGGTGAGTGACACTAGCCAAAATCTGTCCTTTCAGGATTTTGGACTAGATGTGGCATGATCGTCAGGTTGTGCCTATCACTCGGAGGGTTAGGGTAGGAGATTCAAGATGATGATGAACCATCACACGACCATTGTATCCTCTTCGAGGTATTCCCCTGGTGTATAAGGCCTGGAAATTCTTTACAAACAGTATTGAGAGTCCAACTATGGGGCTCCACTGAAATTAGAATATTTCTTGCACAAGCAGAGGATTGACGATGCAAATGCCGAATAGCAAGATCATCATCGGAGTGAATAAAGCGTAATGGTGAGAATGATTGGGCGCAGGTCTTTCGTATCGATCCGACTCTGTTAACCCCGATTTCTAATCTGAAGCGTCATTGTGAAGGAGACGGAACTTGTGTTTGTCGTCGGATCCGTACGACAAGCCAGATAGTTAATAATGGCGATATAGCCACGGTAATGAATATTTCGTAGCCCTCTCTAATTCAAAACGGCCATGACCATGTTCTGGGTAGCATGTAGAACGCCGTTCTCCCCAGCTGATTACAACCAGCAGCCTGCCATGCTTTCATGGTATGGAATTGCTATCGGACTAGGTGAATTGCCGTTTACCAATACCCTTAATAGTGATGCAGCGAGAACTATTCCCGGTGTGTAATGGGTTGAATTGCGCGTCAACACCAATGCCTGAGCAATATTAGATCTGTTATGCTTGTGTGCTCTGGTGTCTGGTTGAAAGCGTAATGCCCAGCTAAGTAGCTGTGGTAATTCATAGGGCACCTCGCAAAAGGACGGGGCAGTTCCCAAACGGGATGCCATATCAACGGAGTGGGTGTCGATTACACCCCAGAGCTCTGGATAGGTTTCTTCGAGTAAATCGAGTAAAACCTTGGCCTCACTGGGGCGAATCTTTTCATTGGCAGGTAGAACCTGCGTGCCTGCTTGTCTTTCCGGGGCAGCTTCGGCAGTATCGACACAAATACGTTTACTTGATCCCTTGGACCGATACCGATTTCGCTTTCTCCTCGAGGCATCGATCGCGGGTATTTGGATCGGTTTTCCGACGTCGTCCGGGAGTGATGACGCATCTGGATCCGGTAGTTGCAATCGAAGAATTAGTCTGCAAATTATCGTTTTGCGTCGAAAATGGTCCCTACCTTCAGGGTTCAAGGGTACGAAGACGGGTTCGAGAAGTTGTTCGTAATTGATGCTAGGGAGAGTCGATTATCGCTTCAACGCTAGCGCTCTTGGTCTGCCATTAGCTGAGCCATGCGTTGGGATGCTCATACTATGTAGGAACGCGATTATTGGCTATTTAGGTGAGCGCTTTTTGCTAATCTCGGGGTCTAAATCAATTAGATTAGTCCTTGGAAGCCTTAGGAGTTTGCACGGCAAGGTCTTTACTTTGTCCGTCACTTTCTCCACTTATGGAACCAGGCCTTCGTGACATGAGCATTTGCCGAGAAAGGGTTCCAAGCCCTAGGTATCATTCATGGTTCATAACGGAGGCGATTATAAACATCGGACGGTTAGAAAGAAAATGCACTGCCACGTCCAATTGTGTTCGCTTTAAATGGTTGTCACTGACAAAGCGGGTTCACTGAATGAAAAAGGATTGTGCGCCATCCGGTCTGTATAAATACTAATTGCACAGGCGCAGCCTCGTGGATGACTATGACCATCCCCTGAGCGCGTTGCAATGCCTGCAGAAATAACGTATGTGGTAGCTACCCACGTTTGACAGATCAACCAGACCGTATGAACATATTCATACGGGTCAATCACCAGATTCGGGATAGATCGCTGTGTCTCCAGCAATGCTCTTCAGCCTGCACAAGGATGGCCGACACCTGAGGTGTATGAGATGCATGATCCTGTACAAGCAGTCTTCTCAAACTAATTTATCATGCTTCTGCCCATCCCACTGTGCATTCGATTCAAACGCCTGGTTGAATTTGGCCTTCACAAGGACATCTTGTCGCAGCGGGTCTTCCGGTCCTGCAACCTGTCATTGGTTTGTACTTCGATCGCAGGGCTCTCGTGTTCCATCCACACGGGTGTTTGACAGACAGCGTGGCAGAGACAGGGTGACGTAGTGGAGCAAGTGACAGAAACAAAATGAAATTTCCGACTCCTGATGGCAACTCCGCCAATGAGACGTTGGAAAGTCAGGTCTTCCCTCACTAAGAAGGACTTTGAATTCGCCCCTACGCAGCTTAATGGGATTCGGTTGCTTCTCCTCAAGATATGCTGATCAAGGGCACGACTGCCACATTATGCCACTGCGATATAGCTCCTTCGAGTCAGTTCTCAAATCCATGATCCATCCTTAACTGAATTTGTGGTCGAGCTCCCTTGCCGGGGGCCGTGAAATATGCAGACTGATTGTGGTTTTCCCACATCCTGTAGGATAATCCACCTGTAAAACCTTGTGTATATTCCTGAATGTGGATCTCCGGCAGCGAAAATGTTTCCAGTCTCATCCAATCGAGAATATGAATACCAGGGTCATGATGAGGATCACTGTTTTGACAACGACCGCGGCTGAAACCACCCGTTCCAAACTCGTGAGCATATACCCACATGAAGATGAACTCAAGCCTCCCCGCTATGGAGGGTGTGTCCCAATTGTCTCGCGCTCAAGAAATGCAGTAGACGGTGTCTTGGTATACACCAATAGAAGCACAAAAGGCAGATCTGGGGAGGTTTCGAGGAGCGAGAACAGAACCCAATGCTTTGTTGAAGAAATTCCCTCGCGGCTTTCACGTAGTGACAGGAGTCATAGTCCGGGTGATCTTTCGGGCTTTTTCGGTGTTTTAGGTGTGATCTGGAGCAACTCCATGTCCCATTTGCAGGAAGAGGCAAATTTGCTTTCAACGGGGGTATGCATGTAATGGGTTGTGATGTTCAAGGGGGTATGTAAGTAATGCTCTTTGGTTATCTGGAGCGCTAGGTATAAGTGCAAATATCAAGTAGACTGGAGAGCTATTCGTCACTGCGAGAAGCAGACTTGGTATTGTCTAGGTTCAGATAGCTCAGGTACCCATTCGCAGTGGTAGGAGGAACTGCAGCCTACTCAATCGCAAGAAGATCGACGACCGTATCGGTTGGATATCTGTACGTAGGCCCATTAGCGTCCGTATTTCAGAAAGGGACAGCATGCTCTGCCAAACCGAAACTTACTGAGACCATCTGTCATCATCGGACACTCGTGACGCTCTTCAGATTGCTCATTCCTCTACTACCTCTGTTCTCTACGCTGGGCAAAGTCGTGTATTGATGAGTTCTCCCAATAATGTTAGCCATATTCATTTGCATACCTGGCTCGGCCTCTGGATGGCAAGAGCGATAACCCCAGCTGGACACAGTGTTGTCCAAAGAATGCTGAAATGGTCGCTATCACTTCGGTGGCCACTTCTACAGACCTAAATCGGCCATTAAGCTCTTGTGTTGTCCTGTTTGTTATCATTCCCAGCCTGGGAGCCTGGCTGGTGCTTAATACAGAAGCCTGTTGCGTAGAACAATCATCATGCGTGCCAGCAGAAGTTTGCGTCTGATATCTGGCAGAGGCAGTTCTGAGCTTGGATATCCTCTATCTTATCCTTCGTTTCCGGACATGGCATTGGTGCCGTGATCTGGCGAGCCCTCGAATCTTGTCTGGGCTGGCACAGAGTGCAAAGTTCTGGTCAACACGGAACCCAGTCTTATCTAGTGTAAGCTAAGTAATTGAACTGTTTTTGGATTCACTTACACCCTAGGCCTTCGGAAAGAACACGCTTCCTGACATGGTTAATTCGTGCACCTGCATTCGCTGCAAAGATGTCCGATGCTGGAGAGCGACTGCGCTTCTCGCGGTTCATTCATGGTACTGCGGCAGTACCTTCGAGGGAGAGCTCATAACCGGGATTGTCCATTCCACAGCAGTTCTGGTTGGTAACTCCAACAGGACAGGAGTTGGGATTCATAAGGACCAAAGGTAGGTCGCATGCGAGAATGGCGTGACAGATAGGTCGTTGATGACAGATAGCTTTGGTGACTTTGTCTCACTGAACGACCGGTAGAGACAAGTATTTCAGACAAGCTCCATACATTCTGCAAACTCACCCGCCACGACCATTTATGGCGATTGACAATTCATGTGTTTCTCATGCAGCAATTGCTTTTGAGCAAGCCGGGCCGATTAGTCCCCCCCCCCCCCATGGAGGATGTTTGACGAGCTGGTTCGAAATAGCTCGTAACGCCATGATAGGAAAGCAAAGAATGTATCTTTCTTGAGGAGGCAACTTTTGCGGAAGAAGAATATGTTTCGCGGTGCACGCCAATCGGCAGAAAATAACGTTTCGCTCGTTTTGTGTATGCTTCACATATAGGAGCTTCTGTGTTGCCCTGCTGACATTTTCTGGTGCTCGGCGCACTAAGTAGTTGGCTTGCACTTGGTTCGACTCCGCACTCAGCGGTGCCCCAACTCCTATGAGCTCTCTCGCTGTCGCAGCGGCAATTTCTATCCATCGGCAGCCTCAAGCGGCAGGTTCGTACTCGGGCACTGGCTTGTCGAAAGCATGAGCTCAGCCCAGCGCATGTCTTCTCGGTCGGGAGGGGCTCTTCGAATGGTTGCGAATCTATCAGGGCTTCTGTGGTCGCCTTCACGAGATGCAGACATGGACTGTCTGGTTCGCGACAATGATCATGAAAAAAGGGGGCAAGTGGCGCACTTCAGGTACAAAGTTGTTTCGGTCGCCGGGCCTTGAGGGTCTCCGGCTTTCATTGATAGGAAACAGCACATGTAACGGGACATGTGCAGGGTACGATGTACATAGCCTTCAGAGGCGTCACACACTTGTTGAGCAACCGAATGTAAGGTGCAGGAGAAGGATTGCCGATGCCTAGACATAGGATACTCGTTCTGGCAATCCCTCAGCACTTAGGACTTTTGTCGAGAATTGGATTGTTCGAAAGCCATCCCAGTGCCCGAACAATTCCAGTACATGTATGACCAAGCAGCAAGAAGGATAGTCGACTTCTGCATTGGCTCCTTGGGAATGATACTGGCACAATTAGCTCAGATTCCACACGCGGTCAGGAAAGTCCGATACAAAAACTCACGATAACCCCATGTTCGTCTGCACTTGTGGGTCTTTCACATCAGGGGACAGTTCCATACGTCCAATGACGAAGACGGAGGATGAATGCGAGGGTGTTCGCCACGAACGGCCTTCCGGTTTTGATGTCGACTGAGCAAAAGCCGCTGCCATAGGCCGTGGCCTGTCGAAGATTAGACGGGGTGTCTGCAGACAAGCTTTACACGATGGGTAGTCGATGTTACACCGGTGCACTCATGGCCTGTCTTGATGATTTGGTTCAATGCGGACTGCAACGAACAGGGATGCACATCACCCCGACATCCCGATAGAACAAACACCAGGGTTGGAGCCAGATAACTTAGTGAAGGGTAGCGGTCATTCCGAGGGATGAGTACCTGCCATGGTCGTGGAACTAGGAGCAGGGGCCCCATCCCAAGATAGTGAGATGCTCCCTTGTGGAGAATGAAATGATAGTCTGGTCGACCCGTGATCCATTGGAGCATGTAGGTCATTGCGAAATATTGCATGCGGGATGGATCCTTCCTTCCTGAGAGCTTCAATGATGGAAAAATAAGAAACCAGACATATGGCCTCGAGTTGCCGCGTAAAAAGACGCCTCGAACGAAGCATGTTTCTTTCTCAAACGACGGCCGGATATTTCCGGGCAGTTCGAAACACCTTCCTCGTCCATGGTAAACTCTGACTGCAGGCCAGGAATGAAAGTCCGGAAGGTAACTCTCTTCATGGGGTATCAAGTCCATGCAGAGAAATGTAAGTTGGGAATGACCAGCCCTTGATGCTTCGGTGAAACTGTGTGAAGCGTAGGCATAGGAGCATTGTATGAGGGATGGGGAGCTGCATCCTCTGTCTGGCGGTGCATATGAGTCAATGGAATAATTCATGATTGCGGAATCCTTCCCAACGAGATAAACGAGATAGAGAAACTAAGGGTTGTATAGGAAAGAAAGAAAGTCGGATAGTATATGAAGATAGAAGAAACCAACTAGCAGAGAATATATACAAGAGAGGAGAAATACACATGAGATGGGTAGGCCAGGCAGGTAAAAATACTATAGAGAGGAATGTAGAGGCAGTCGGAGAATGGGTTGGGATGGATGATAGTTAGGGGAACATGTGACGGGAAGGCAAGAATCAAGAAAGATCTATATAAGAAAGTATAAGCAAGGCCACACAGGCTGAGCAGGTCTTGATCTCGGGGAAAATACAGAAGATGGAGGAAGGCAGCTCCTGGCGCCCGTTATATACCCAGCCCTTGACCGGCTTCAGGAACAGAATCATGGACAGGATTCTGCCAAAAGTCCGAAGATGAAGGGGAAGGACAGACGGTTTGTGCAACCCATCCGACTTTCATTGCCAAATGGATCCAGTCAGCAATCCGTAGTGGCTGCGGTGTCGAACCCCGGAAAGCGGCTGTGGGGAAGGGGGGGAGATGAAGGAGGAAGAAAGAGAACGAGTCCGGCGGGGGAGACGATCATCGTACGATGAACCACGCCACGCCCTCATCACGTTGTCTCCTCTTCTCTTCTCCTCTTTTCCTCTTCTCCTCTCCCGTTCCCTCTTCTTTTCTACCCTCTCCTCTCTCTTTGCGGCCATTATAAATATCCTCCGTTTCAATCTGGACAGACGACATCCATCATAGTCTTGTCCAATTTCTACAATTTCTACAATTCCAATTTCCAAGTTCCACATTCCCCTCCACACCTCGTCCACCAAACGAAGCATGCAACTATCCGCAACCCCCTCCACGCCTCCGCGCCCAGCCTTCAACAAACGCCCTTTCTTCATTCCTGCAAAGCCCTCCAAATGGTAATTCTTCCCCTTTCATGCAAACCTTCCATCCCCGAATCCAATCAAACTGACTGCTCGACAGGTATCTACCCGCCATGGCCGTGATTGCTCTCGGTAAACCACTCCCTCTCTCTCCTTTCCCCCGAAACCCCGACCCGTCTGCATGACATCACCACCCAAGCCCACCAACAACGGCTAACGACGACAAACAAAACAGGCTTCGGGGCCGCCAACCTGTACACCAACCAGCAGCAGCGCCACGACATGGCCCAGGAGGAATTCGAGCGCCTGCAACGCAATCGCCAGCTGATGGACGCGTACGGCGAAAAGGACAATCTGCATGATATCGAGCGGGCGCTGGCCGTCTACGAGATCCAGTGAGTCCCGTCAGCCAGTCAGTTTCCTGTCCGTCCTTCTCTCTGACGGGTCTGTCGGTGGATGCTGTTTCTTTTGTGTCATGATTGAAATCGCACTTTACATTCAACGGAGTTTAACCGGTCTGGCGTTTGCCTCGGTGGTTTTTCCCTAGGATGGTGCTGCTTACGGGGCTATGATCGAGAATTTCCACCCACATCACGCACATACCATACGAGTCTCACCCCACTACACACACCTTTGGGCAGTGCGTTTGTCGACGGGATGAAGCGAGGGTGCAAGTCCGATGGTCATTGGGACGGGTTTTCTACACCTCTTCCGATTCGATTCGGCATGCTGGACGGGTTCCGCATGTTCGTTTTTCATTTTCTACGGAGTTGAGATGGGCGATTGGGATTTTCTTTTTGCACAGGGGGTGTTCATTCGATTCAGCGCAATATGATTTATTTTCTTAACATTTCACTCGGCTCAAATGTAACGTCCTGTATAGATGCCTGCACCCATCAGCCGGTCGGTCGGCTACCGTCGGCATCCACCTCCACCAGAGTGGATTTCATGATCGCGAAGGCGCCGATCGGTCACCCCACAGACGGACTGTACTTGTCTTGGGTATGGACATGTACACGTACTATGTATGTAGGTATTGTCTGACCTCACCATCATGAGATTGAGATGAGATGGTTTGGCCGGTTTGCCAGTTCCCTGACCAGGTAATAGGGTGAGCGAGATGACGGCATTCTGTGTAGCCTAGGCAGTCTAGTCCAGGGGAATTAAGATTTCCTTCGAGATGCCAAGACAAGTTCCATCTTGCTTTGATTGCCTGCGCCTGGATTGGTGGATTCATGGCCTCCTGTTCTGTAGGAGACCAGTAGACCCTGGTCCTTTCTGCAGATGCATCGCTACCCAAGGACTGTGCAAGAATCACAACGCAAAACCAAAAAATGATAAAAAATAAATAAAACAACAAACGAAGACCAGAAAAAAAAAAAAAAAAAAGCAGAACAAATCAAGCATCCACCCTCGGCCCTCTGAAATTCTTCCTCCCGTCCACAACCCACTGCACGACGGACACGATGACGATGATGGCGAACGCAACGATGCAGTAATCTGACAGATCAATCAAATCAGCACCTGTGCTGTCCCTACCTTCCCTGGAACCAGAAATGAAAAGAAGAGAAAAAAAAAGAAAAGAAAAGCTGCCGAACGCGACCGGAGAGAAAACTAGATACTCACTCATACTACTCCCCGTCACGGGCCTCTCGGGCGGGAACAAGAACAACACCGTCGTCAATGCGATGTATGATAGCGAGATCTACTTCGTTAGCCCCTCTCTCTCTTCTTTTTTTTCCCCCCTTTTCTCTCTCTACTTCTCCCAAATCAAGTAGAGATAAATCAAGGCAGACATACCATATCAACCACCCACCCCACTACACTCGGTACCTTCCAGTACCGATCGGGCAGGATATTCCGTCCGCGAAGACCAGTTCACGGCGATATAGGCATCGCGTAAGACAGGTCGAGGGGCGACGACTGAGGAGGAGATATGATGGGCGTTGAATGCACTGTTCGTTCAGATGAATTCAGCTTACCTCCCCAAAAGGGTTGTAGTGTAGGTAAATAAATATACCTTGTCGATCCGAGATATATACACCCGAAAATAACCACCACGATGGCCGTCAATCCGAGCGCATTGACAGGAAGGCCCAGTTTAGGGTGAACGTGCGCGAAGAACCTCGAGGCGGGAAGCCCGCCGTCTCTATTTCCTGGTCAGTTCATAGATTGTGCACAGGAGCAGGGAGGGGGGAGGAGAGGCCACGTACCTCGCAAACGCAAATATCATCCGACTGCTAGTCGTCATGACGCTGAGGGTTGCAAAAGCAAGACAGACAAGAGGGAGCCTATACATATATCAGCCTGATTCGTCTACGCGTAAGGCATCCTACATAAGCAGACAAATCGCCCCCGCGGTATTCTTCGTCGCGTGCAGAAAGATCTGCAATAGCGGGCCAGCGCTGGAGCTGATGACCTCGTCGATGTCGCCGGCCACGAAGAGCAGCACGATGAGGAACACAGCGCCCGTGAAGGTGCCGATTCCGACGCAGGAGACCATGATTTTGGGGCCGCGGACGGAGGGCTGGGGGACCTCTGTTTGGTTTAGAGTTGGTATATAGGTGGATGTGCGTATCTAAAAGGTATTGCTTACCCTCGATCATATGTGCAACGGCGTCCTGTCTTGTTAGTATCTAGGGAATATGGACATGGAAATTGGCATGGACATACAAATGCAGTGACTCCCAGGCCCCCTTGGAGAAGCTGATATCGTTAGCAGCTGTATATTGTATATACTCACGGAGAGGCGCTATACCCCCAGTAACCACGCAACGCCGTCGGGCCCTGTTGTCATTAGCGACATTCTCCATTCATCCATGGTATACTTACATCCCGTCTCATTGACAAAGTCACAAAAGACAAAACTACCCCGTCAGCCATGCTCATCTATCCAACCAATCCAAAATACTCACTAAGCAGAGCTATAATCCGGCGAGGCACACGCCAACACGGTGATCGAAACCAACGCAAACCCCCCAATTGACCAGGTAACTAACCCAATCAGCATTGACCAGTGACAAATAACAGAAACTGAGCATACAAGCACCGCGATAAATCACCGGTAAAACAGAGTTCATGAACGCATTCACTACAAACGCCAGGATCGTGTACCCGACATAGATCAAGAACTGCTGCCAGCGCTGCCACACGAAGCCCTAAGCAACGGACAAGTCAGCATCCAGGAACGACGCAGCATGGCTACACACGGGATACACGGCAAACACGCACCGGATAAACCGCCGACACAATCCCGGCGATCAATTGACTCGAGAGCAGCGCATTGGTGGCCACCAGGGCAATCTGCAGGCATCCATGCGTCGGTCAGTTTCTCTCGTGGTCCCAACGGTCTTGGAGGCTCTCCGTCTGTTTTCCTGTTCCACGTACCCATCCGGCAACATTAATCCAGCCCGTTACCCAGGATAGAATCGGCACCCACTGCGGCCAGGACACTGGTTGCTTTCACTTTAGTCTTGGCAGATCGCGACGACTCGACAGGTCAGGACGGGATAGGGCGAACGGGGCGCCACATACCAACTACGGGGCATCCAGTTAGACGAGGCATCGCATGTAAGGGGGCCATCGACGTTGGGGGGAAACTTACCAGCCACCCAATGATACTGGCCACCCGCGCTGGAAACAGTGCGAGATCAGATCACGGCAAACACAAGACAATGGACCGGATATGCGGGATAGGAAACGGAACTCACGTCGGGTAAGCGGACAGGAACTCGGCCAGCGATGTAGCAATGCATAGATTGCATGTTCCAGCCGTGACCAGGCCTGGATAGCATCAGCCTCTTGCCTAGTAAAGTCTATAGACAAGATGGAAAACCCACCCCAAATAACGCTGGTACTTCCGCCCGAGGTCAAACTGATCGAGAGACTCGCCGAGAGAGCCGTCCACGACTAAACGTAAATCCCATGTACCAATTAGCCCATTGGACTAAGCTATCCGATCGACGGGGGTTGCTCACATTCAAGACCGCAAAAGCCAAGCCCAGCATTGAACTGCATCGCATCGCATTAGAAAGGGTCAAACAACCACATCCAATCGGTCGGTATGCACGTACAGAGTAGAAAAGTTACGTTGCAATTCGGGCTTATGGCCCATACGAGCCAACTGGGCATCATCCTCGGGCACATCGCGAGGTTTCTCGAGATCGGCCATGGCGGATGTTCAAGCGCGGTCTGAAGTTGGAAGTACAGAGTACTCCGGAGTCGAGCCGGTTTAATATAAGCTGACATGAAGCCGATCGCATCCCTGAGCGGCAATGCGGAGAAGAAGGAGCGCCAAGATGGATGCGGAATGTCCAAGCGCACAACTGCAGGTCTGCAACGTCCGTCTTCACCGTGCTCCACTGTTCTGGTCGTGCAGTTCAGGGCTAATTGTGGTAGTTTACAGTAGCCGGGTTAAGGCTGCATTTGATGCGGGTTACTGTGAATAATCGATGGCTGGTCGTGGAGTGAGTGAATAGTGCGTGTACTGACCTTGCCATCGAGGTTGATTATCGTGATCGACATGTAAGTACATACTTGGCAATCCTTGGTTTAGTGATAGTATATTTATTCTAGGCTTGGCTCGCTATGCTGCTAAGCAATGAAATACCAAATTCTTAGAGCTTCTTCTGATATATTAAATATATAGCCCCGGGCTGCATGATACATCATAAAATGTTTATCCTCTATGTCAAGCTCCGGTCTAAAAAAAGGATGGGAATAAAATAAGAAAGTTATTCTGAGCAGAAAACGGTATGCGGGTTCGAAAAGAAAACCTAATACATCCGGTTATAGATGATAAATCAGGAAGAGAAACCGACCTGCTAAGGCTAAGATATCCTCTATCCGCCATTTGTTGTTGATCTCGTATTGAAATAAGTGATCAGACAAGGCCAAAGATGAGAGAAATCGATGACACGACTGGTATTATTTCTCACATAGAAATCTCCTCTCCGTAACAGGTTTTTCCTTCGACGAAAAACCTTGATATTATGAACAAGCTTCAATTTTGGGGAGGAATTACTTGCAGCGATCGGCTCATACCAGCGCCATTTGATCAGATACTAACGGGGTATCTCTCAGTTGGTATGGTGTTGTTGGTGGAATGGCGTTGGACGCCAGTCATCCAACGCGAATGGCTGGTTCTATCAATTTGATCAAATCAATTGCTTCCGAAGAAGACATTTCAAAACACAGAGCACTTAATGAGTGAGGAAACGGCTGGACCTGGGCACAGGAGTCATGTCTGGCATCAACAGCCGTTGACGTATAAGACGTTGCAAGAACTACTTATTACCCAGCTGAGGCTTTTTGGTCTAGTCGTAATGTCGAGAAATGAACATGCACGCTAATAACAACGTATCCGTCCCCGGTGATCTTCAAGTAAAAGAGACCGAGCGTCCTGTCTTGATTAGCAGGTATGTACCAGAAAGAAAACCAATATACATTCATGCCCCGCGACCTCAAAATGCCCAGTACTTTAGGCGTCCCAGTCATCTGCGACTTAGGCTCAGCCGTACGCTGCAATCAGGCACATTCGGAACTCGCCTAGCCTAGTTGCAAATATCTTCTGAGCGCCGTATTTCATTCTAGGTGCTCAATGGATGCACAGCATCGATATATAGAACGTGGGATGCATGGTATGTCAACTTGAGCAAGAGGAGTTACGGGACAGGTTCTTTTCAGAATGTAGGTTTTACTTCAAGACGTAGGATGGTTTCATACGTAGGAATGATTCACTGATCATACTATTTTCAAGGTGTGTTTCCCGTGCAGGATTACTAACTAATAAAGTAACTACTGCTCGAGGAGCGGGAAATGGCTCCCAAAGGAGAGGAAAGAGAGGCTTTTCTCCGGCTCGCGGTGGAATGCTGGAGTGACAGCTTGACAAGTATAGTTCTGTTAAAGAGCTGGCCGAGGACGAGTAGATATACCAACATTTGTGATTATCTGCTTCTTCATCATTCAATATTATAGTAAAGCAGTGCGTGCCCATAAACTCAGTGAGTGTCCCAACCACCCCGGATCCAGCCATTATTCCACGCCTCTAAGCAGCCTCTAAAAGCAGCGCCAAAAACGAGCTGATACGAGCGAAACCCATCGTCCATTAAGAACCAAGAGCTTATCACCCCTTGCCGACTGCCCATCCAGTGATTAGTCGCGCCAACGCCAAGCCAGCTCCACCGATCACAAGCCCGCCTCACTTGGTCTGGTGGAACGCCTCCGAATGCATGATAGGAAATCGACTATTCGACGGAATGTCCGGTGCTTTCTCCTTCGGCGACCCGGCGTACGTAGAGCTGTCTGCGTGTGCTTTATTTCTTGGTGTCTGTTGGCTGCGCTGGTCGGCAGATTTCATTTCATCCTCCCTTGGCTCATGGCCTGGTACGGTTTTCTTTGTTTATCTACCGGCGTTTACCCGGGTGGGAGCCACTTTTTCTCTATCAGCTTCCGCAAACTTGTCTGATCCCGGAAGATCTAGATATGCTTATCTTGACCCTACTTCAGTGGATCCTTCCTTCTTTTATAATTAATTTAACTGTCTTTACTACCCTCCGTAGAACCGTGCCAGAGATCTAACAAGCAAACAAACACGTCATGCATATCCCTCGATCGATATGTGCGCTATTATCAATCATCGTCACTACCCAGCCTTCTAGTGCATACGTCGCTCAACCTAGGCACAAAGACACAGAGAAAATGCACTCAGTCGACGGTGGCCATCTTGTATGACCGCTAACATTCTTGTGTGGCGTAGCGTTAACCAGCTATACAGGGGAGGCGGGATGGCGGTGTTGCAGCCGCATAAGTTGTTCGATATTCTTCTTTTAAGAGCCGAAAAGAGACTAAATATGAACAAAGCAAGCGCTACCAACGCCTCCATCACTGACTTTGTCATCCTCGAGTACGAGATACCCTCGGCGGAGTATGGCATACGGACTTCGGGGCCGACGAAAACGGGAAGCCGTATGTAGTTGAGTTCGGAGCAAACTGGGTAGAGTTCGATGAGGTCGTCGGTAATAGCAAAGCTAATAGGTAGAATTAGCTGCAAGGTGTGGGTCGAATGTTACTGGTATGATCCTATCCTATCCTATCCTATCCGCAGCTGCATGAATCAACGCTAATCCAGTCATGCAGAGAACCCTGTCTGGACTCTGGTCAGTTGCGCAACATGCCATCAAAGAAGAGCCATAACACTTAAACTATTGCTAGGCTCAAAAACATAAACTGAAAAACACCTACTCGAATTACAACAATATCCGCACGTACAACGAAACCGGCTACACGGATTATCGGGACGTGCTGGCAGAGTATGCTCAGG
Organism: Aspergillus persii; assembly: GCA_002215965.1. Taxonomy (NCBI): domain Eukaryota; kingdom Fungi; phylum Ascomycota; class Eurotiomycetes; order Eurotiales; family Aspergillaceae; genus Aspergillus; species Aspergillus persii. Next base: position 1,886,070 of record NGZO01000008.1, on the reverse strand, counting down.
CCAGCGAGATCGCGTCCAAAGAAGCCGGCCGGATTCTATCTGAGAATCTACAGGATCAGACGGCCCGGAGTGGCCTCGCACTCGCCGGCTGGCGACCTCGTAAAGATGACATGAAAGCGCAAGCCGTGGAGTGGTGGAACTGGGGTAAGACCACCTATTACCCCTAGCCCTAACTGTATCTTTCATCCAGATAGAACCTAACTTAGCTAACGACCAAAAGACTGGGAGGCGGCCTCCTCCCCAGAAACCAGCTCCTTCGTCTTCGGCATCGCCGGCGAAAACCTCACCTTCAACCAATTCGGCCCCGACAATTACCTCGTCCTCGACCCCCGGGGCTACAGCAGCCTCATCACCTCGGAGGCATCCAGCTTCCTCGCCCCTCCGACCCCAGACTCTACCTTAACACACCCATCACTAACATCAGCTACACCCAAGCAGGCGTCACAATCCACACAGCCAACAAGACATGCCACTCAGCGGCCTACGCCATCTGCACATTCTCCCTCGGGGTATTACAAACTCCGCCGTAGCATTCGACCCACCCTTACCAGACTGGAAACAAACCTCCATCCACAAATTCAACATGAACACCTACACCAAGATCTTCCTCCAATTCCCACACACCTTCTGGCCCCGGGACTCCGAATTCCTCCTCTACGCCTCCCCCACAACCCGAGGCTTCTACCCCGTCTTCCAGTCCCTCTCGTCCCCTGCCTTCCTACCCAACAGCCACATCCTCTTCGCCACGGTGGTCGCTGACCAAGCATACCGCGTGGAACGACAGCCGCCATCTCAAACAAAGGCCGAAATCATGTCCATCCTCCGCCAGATGTTCCCCGATAGACACGTTCCGGAGCCGATTGCCTTCGCGTACCCGCGCTGGTCGACGGAGCCGTGGGCGTTCGGGAGTTACTCGAATTGGCCGGCGGGCACGCTGGAGATGCATCAGAATCTGCGCGCGAATGTTGACAGGTTGTGGTTTGCGGGTGAGGCGACGAGTGCGCCGTATTTTGGGTTCTTGCATGGGGCGTGGTTTGAGGGGAAGGATGCGGGGAGGGAGATGGCGGATTTGTTGTTGGGGAAGGGGGGGTGTCCGGATACGAAGAGGAAGAAAGGGAGAGGGAAAGGGAAAGAAGATGGAGAGGCAGAATGTGGTGAGAGAACTCATTATGAGGTCTTGCATGGGACGACGCCCGCAGACGCGTATTCGGGCTTGAATGGGTGGCCTGGGGGGTTGGATGTTAGTGATCTTGAGGACGGGCAGGAGGATGAGGAGAGAGAATATCTGTGAGAACCAGGATGACATATTGTTTGAATTTATCGGGACTTTCTACTTGGGATCGTTTGGATTTGACCTGGTTCTGGGGCTTGGACACGGCATTTCGGGTTTGTTGCATCCTATGTTAGCGAATTTGGATTGTCATGTGGAATTATATTAACTTCATTCTTTTCTCTACTCTTACTGATCAATGATAATTCGATTACAATAGCTACTTCAGAATCGTATACCTCGGCATCCCACACCCCGGCGCCGTAACAAACGCCCACAGCCTAGATACCTCCTTCTCCCTATAAACCTCGGCCAACTTCATCATTTCCTCATCCATCTGCTGCCCAGCCAACTCTTGCAACACCCTCACAACCCCCTGCTGATCCCACGCCATCGCCTGAACAATCGGCACCGGATACGCAGACCTCTTGTACATGGGATGCCCCGTAACCGGCAAACCATGTCTGACCAGCGTGCGCATGAATCTCTCATTTCCCCTCTGACAGACAATTGCCACGAGCTCGACCACCGTATCTTCCGAAGCCATTTTATCCTCCGCTAACTCGGCTAACCGAATCACGCCAGAATCCAACAACCCCGCCGCGACAACCACGCAGTCAGCATGCAGCGCCGCGATCTTGAGCACAGAGCACCAGTCGCTCTGGGAGAGATGATCCGCTACTCCGGCATCGAGAAGGATCTTCGCAGCAGGCCAGTGGTTTCCCCACGTCGCGGCACGGAGGGCATCGGCGCCAGGATGCTGCGTGCGGACGCCGGCGTTGGCGTCTAGGACGGGATGGAGCGCTGCGCCGCGGGAGAGAAGAAGATTGAGGGCGGGGATTTGCCCGAGCCATGCGGCCTGGGCGATAGGCGCGGCCATGGCGTGCGTGGCGCGGTGGTTCATGGTGCTGTTGATGTCGGCGCCGGAGTCGAGGAGGTGGGCGATGAGGTCGGTGTTGCCGGCGCGGCAGGCAGCGCGGAGACCTTCGGCGAGGATGTACGGGGCTGAGGAGAGGGGTTCGGAAAAGTGGGATAAGAGCAGGTCAAAGATGGGATGGTGAGGAGAGTCGCTGGAGGTGATGGAGGAGACTAGAGCGTCTTGGTAGCTGAGGTCGGATTTGCAGAGGCCGGACGATGGGTCCAGGAGCATTTTGAGGATGGGGAGGTCCTTGGTTTTAACGGCAATTAGGAGAGGACCGGGATGGAGTGGGCCTGGATGGAATGTTCGCTTGGTGCTGGGGCTCGGTGGCTTGAATGGAGCGTTGTGTGCGAGGAGCTTGCGCACGGTGTCGGGATTCTGGGTCTCGACGGCGGCGAGGAGAGGAGTTTCGAAAAGAGCGCTGGAGTCGGTTTCGAAGTTGACCTTGTGGGTGTTCAGCATTTCATCAAGGAGAGAGAGTCGGTTAGTGTAGATGGCTGCGGTCAGGAGGTTCATGGCGTCGGTGTCATTGGAGGCCGGTTTGATGGGCGATGGGTAAATCGACAGATGAACTGGTCTAAGCTTTCTGCAGAGGGTATAGAGAAGTTGATAGGGAGTTTCATCTTGATTTCCAACCGTCTCCTTGGAAAGAAGTTGGTCGACGATGTCATTCAGATAATACGAGACGTCCGCATTCTCTGCCTTCCCCTTCCCATAAGGCCGTAGCAGCAGATACTTGGCGAAGAACGCGCATTTACTCGGGCTATGAGAAGCCATAGAAAATCGACGGTCGGATTTGAACTGGGAAGTTCGCGCATAAGAGCAGCGAATCTCGACGTCAAAAGTTCCTGGCTCGGTCAGTGTTGGTTATGGGATAGGAGATGTCTGAGCTTACGGCTAACGAGACGGAGATGGGCTGATCCTTCGATACCGAGGCCAACAACTACGTGGTCGATAATGTTGCTGAAGATCTCGAGGGGCAGAGATGACAAAGACATGGTGGCTGATGGATGGATGTCAGGAAGAGAGATTTGATGTTGGGGATGGAAAGTGCATTTGGAGTGGGGCGAAGGATCGAAGTAAGACGAGGCTGTGGCTATAAACCCCAGACTATAGATCCTCCGTAGACTATATATACCATCAAGTCCCATTAAGAGGCTGCTTCCACTCCTTTCCATCCACCGTCGTAGTCAGTGTACCATTCGCCTTGAATATGTTGGTGAGTGAGTCGATCTCTAGATGGAACCCCCAGGGCTGGTCTTCTTTGTCGCGTTCTGCTCTCCAGTCGACGTCAGGTTCGAATACCAGTCAATCTTGTTGATTGTCATCTTCTCAACAGTCCGAGTGACTCTCTCCGATCCCTCGATGACGATCCTTCCATCGTCAGAATAGTTCCGATATGTGACCGCCACAGTCTTCATCATGTCCTGGTCGAAAATCAATGACACCGAGGCAGCTCCTGACGCCTTACCCACCACCGTGTAATTGCCTTGGCCAGGATAAGACCGTTCTGGGAGCTCATCTTCTCCCTTCAGCAGCACTCCCCATGGAACCTCATCAGCCACAGGCTCCACGGGATCCAGCTTCAGTGGTTGCCGACTCGCCAGATGCGCCAACATCAACCGAGTAACGCGACCTCCAGGTTCCGTCGACTTCGGACAAGGAAGAGGGTTCTTGCCGCCACAGGCCGGGGATACGACGAGGTTCTCATAATAGGCGATGCGAGTCCCGTCAAACGACCACTTCGGATCAGCCCCGGCATTCCAGTTCGAGTCGTTAATGCTCCCAGCGCTACCGTCTCCGCCAGCGTTAATCTGCTGGCCGAAGTAGTCATCACGGTCTCCATCATGATCAAGCAGCCAGGGACGGAAGAATCGACGGGCGCCGTTGTTGCGAGTCGACGAGGCTGCCGTTGTGACGACCATATCAATGATGGGCGGAACGCCGCGCATGCCGGCCATGAACATCTGGCGACCCGTGCCGCGGGTATCCAGAATGACCTGGGACCTATCGTCGGGCGAGATGTCGATTGGGTCGACGTATTCCGGATGGCTGGTCAGGCGACGAACCTTACCAGTGGTCAGATCGGCGGCGAACACGTCGATGTTGCATGACTCAACAGGGCTTCCGATGTAGATGACTTCCTTACCGCGGCCGCTGAAGCCACGCAGCTCGCCCACTGCAATAGCGGACTCGTTGAAAACCAGTTGGGTTCCCTTAGTGCTCACCGGCTGTGGATAGTTCGAATTAAACAGCCGAGTGACCTTCACGATATCATACCCCGGTTGGTGAGACGAGTCATTGAACTCCAGCCGACCAAAGTAAGCGTACTGGTCCAACTGGCCACTGTTGAAGGCAAATGAGTTAAATCCAATATGAATATTGTCTGGATGAATGCGCAATTCACGCATTTCGCCCCCATTGAAGCGAATCGGATAGATGTGCACCTTGTCCGGGGTACATTCCTTGCTGGCCAGCTGAGCAGAGCCACAGTCGACGATGTTGGTCCCGACCAGCGCCCTCTTGCCATCCACAAAGGCCTGAGGGTATGGGGAGAGCGCGGTACTGCCGATCTTGTTCTTCTTGGGGACACCGCAGGTAATGCATTTCCACGGATCACCATTGGGGAAGGTGGTGTTGTCGGCCTTCACGATGATCAACTGAGTACCGTTATAGATGCTCGAAGGAGCCCCCGCAAACTCCATGCTGACAGTGACATGATTATTGTCTGGCAGGAAGTTGCCGCTCTGGATCTGCGACGATTGCAACAGACATCCGGTTCGACGGGGATTGATGGCTGGCGTGCAAGATCCATTCTTGTCGCTGGGCGTAACGGGCGGCAGGGGAAGTTCCGTCACAACAATCGGTTCAGGAGAAGGAGGAGGCGAAAAACGTCTATACTGATGATCCTTGGACAAGCCGGAAAGGGCCTGCGCAGAGGCAAGCAGGCCCAGAGCTGTCCCTCCAACAAAGCGCATACTGAGAGACGAGTTCATCACACAAGTGAGAGAAGAAATGGTACCAGCATTATCCACTGCATTTATATCCAAAGCCCATCTTTTTGCGGCATACTGTACGAATACGTCCGAGACTTGACCGTCTCATAATGATCATCCTTCTTCAGGCCCACCGCGGAACCCCGGATACCATAGAGAACCAGGCACGCCGTAGCCTGCAGAAGCGTATCCGTATCCTTGCCTTTGTTCGGTAAGCTCGCGTGTTTTTTACTCGATCGGTCGACGATCGACGACTGATACGACGACCCAAACTCGCAATGGAACAGGCACCCGGTAAATTAGTAGAGCCAACATAGAATCTGTCGTCGTCCTACGACGCGGTCATACTGCAAGAGAAATAACCGATTTGACACAATCGGTCTGTGGATCCGATACACAAGCAGGCATAAATTCCAATTTGAAGCGGAGGAAGCCACGATCGATAAGGTAAAGTTTCCCTCCAATTGTTCTCAGGGATTGTTTATTCAATTGAATCCATTCAACCTGCATGTATAATATCCCCAGGATGATCCTCTCTCCAGAAACTAACTTAGTGCACAGCCATCCTTGCCCGATCCCATCAAACAACGGTGTCCAAATCCTATCCGAGCCAACTATTAAGCACAGTAGAAGTTGACATAGCAGTAGGGCTTTCCATCGTCATCGGTATCGCATTCATCTGCCAAGGGAAAGAAGTCCTCGTTGGGGCACTCCGCAAGGCAAGTCTTGTAGCTTCCGCAGGGGGAGTCGTCTATTACTTGTCAGCGTACTTTCCCACCCACCCTACAGTCCTGAAAGTCGAGATTGACGTACAAGGGCTGGAATCCGTCTGTGCCAGAGCAACAGCAGTCAGTCCGAGGATAGAGAGAACGGAGTAGAGATGCATTTTGTAGAATTGTTGATGCGAGCGACTGTTATTGAGATTTAGAGAGTAAACAATACTAGGACCAGGATTCAGAGCACTTTGAAAAGGAAAAGGCAAATGAGCTTGGTTTAGCTAGCAGATCTGAATTCTATAAGCCTGGGGGGCTTTTATATTTGTTTACGGACCGGAATGCAAGGGATGGTTGAGCTCATTACTGTAGAGCCCTTACATTCCACAAGTAGTCATAGCTGAGCGGAAGACATTTTTCTTTTTTTTTTCAGCTGTAGGCTATTGAACCTTTTTAATCTAAACACCAGTCGATTTCGATCATAACAAAGCAGCCACTCGTGGTCTGGTAGTCTGCTTCAAAACCTCCTTCTAGCTTAGCGTCACACATTATCAATTGATCTGCGATAAATCAGGCTTATCCTGATCACCGGTTGTTCAAAATGGTATCTAGTAACGGTTGATGATATGTAAAAGGCCGGGTTCCAGACTATTTGAAATTGCATGTCGACCGTAAGTGTTTTGGTAATCTTCAAAGCCCGGAATGTGGAGTGGCATTCTCGGTGTATTCTGCCTCGGAGCTCATGCCATCTTCGACAGCACCTACAAATAAATATTTAATTATGGCTCGGTCTATTTAAATCAATCTGTAGCATTTGCAATAGCTGTCCTAATTTTCTCATGGTCACATGGTCGAGTACCTCTTTTTCGTGGATAGTTGAACAGCGCATAGCCGGTCTACCACTCAATACAATGCTGCCAACATTGCTAGGAGGGCTATAAAGAATGCCAGTCAATTAGTTCTCCACTGAATAAGCCGTTATAGTATCAAAGCTCTATAAAGCTATATTCATAAACACTTGACCATATCCCAGCCAAGCAAACTTCGCTCAGACGTGATATAATAGGTGACAGATTTACTGATCCTACCAGCAAAACAATCGAATGCCTGCAGGACTTTGTCGGTAAGGGATTTTTGATATCGCCTCCAAAGCTGTTCTATTTTCATATGAGCGTTGGCCCCGGCGGCTGTCGTTTGATCATGGATATTTGGTGAACTTTATAATTCTAGGAGCTCCTCAATTGGGTAAATGTCGTGGAACTCATCTTCAGCAGACTTCCTAATGGTAGTTCTTACCAACTCTTCGAGCTCACGCTGCTGCTCCTGATCCAGTAGTCGCATTCAATCCTCAACCGACGTGTACGTGCCATGGTATTGCTGATCAATGACGATCTAGTATATCTCATCAAACATGGTGTTGCTTCTCGCTGCCGGGCAGATCCGAAACAGCCCATTTTCCATGGATTGTTCCATGCAGGAAGAAAGTCGCTGATGGGTGAACGAATAGCCGTCATCGATCATCTTATCTTCAATCTCCCTCGTGGCCTCCAGAAAGGCCCGGAGCCTGGGTTTATAGCAACCGAGAAACTCGTTCAAGTCTTCGGGCCAGTCTTCCGGGCTTTGTAGTAGGAGCCACCAGGGAGCCACGTTCGTGAATTCGGCTGGTGCAGCGTATGTGAATTCCCAGTCGGTCACTCCTGACATACTAAAGTCAGCCAGATTCATCAGTACATTCGAAGGACGGAAGTCGTCGCAGCACAGCCGGAAAGGGTCCTGCGAGTACTCATTAAGCAGATGTCGTGTGATATTGAGGAACAGGAACCGGGCAGTGTACTTCTTGCGACAGTCCTCGGCATCGACCGCATTATTTTGCTGGAGATGGAGAGTGGCTATGTGCTGAGTGGCAAGAGCCTCGAAGTACTCTATAGCGGACCTGAATGTTCGTGAAGGAAAAGCAACGTGCGGTAGGTTTTGTGAGGCCATCATCTTGTTCATGTCGAATGTGAGCGGTTGTTTTGTTATGGCAAAATTGCCATCTATCTCCTCCATCGCACCTATAGTGTCAAATTGCTAATCTAGACAGCTCTAGAACAAGCCTGGCCATCTCATAAAAAGCGCGTTTCAGGCTGCGGTCGCTTATTTGGGGATTCAAGCTCGGCCTTCCTCGTACGGACGGATCCTTCAGAAAATCCGACAACGGTTCTCCATCGATGAATGACATAACGATATGCGGCCCAGCCCTGCAGATGCCAGGGCCAATAACGGCCGGTATCGGTATTGAAGTCGTGCGACGGAGATAATTCATGACTGCAGCCTCATGTTGAACTTTCTCTCTACGAAGAATCGCCCTTCCGAGGGCAGCGAAACGGACGATAACATGTACGGTGTACCTCATCTTCGTACCTGACGCGATTTGTTAAGAATTCGGATCCTGTCGTTGATATTGCCATATCTAGCCACCACCTCAAGCCACTTCATGCTGTACATTTAGCCTCCGCTCCAGGAAATTCAGCTAAAAATACTGCTATGACGAATGTTGAGATCGGCCTAGCCACGGTAGCTACGGAGTACAAGCTCCCGCATCCAGCCCACGCGTCGATCTGGACATCATCTTGCAGCCTCATCCTAATTGCCCAGTAAGATCCCAAGATGCCGTCTCTCCAGCACAAAGAACCCACTGAAAGACCCTCAGTACCCATAATAACGACCGGCTAATCCCATTTAGCAGGTAGTAAACACACACCGCCACCATAGCCTCCTCGTGCTCTCCACTTTGTCCCATCACGACCCACTGGCCGTGGCGTCGCCCTCCAATGATTACCGCCACTTTCCACCAAATGTGTCACCATGCAGCCTTAGTCTGTAGGGCAGCAATGCGTAGTGGCCGGTCTGCTGGGAAAGCGTCGACATAAATACGTGCCCCTCCATCCCTCTTTCTCCTTATCCAACGGCTTCAACCATCTCATACCGTATCACAACTACCATTTCTTCTGCCTCGCTCATTCTTCCTTACTACTTGAACAACACATCTCTTCCATCATGTCTTTCCACCACACCGCCAGGAACATCAAGATCGGCCATGAAGGTGGCGTGACCACCCTCGAGGCCGAGCTACGCGACAAGGGTGGTGACTACCACCACCGCAAGATCCGTCTCGACGACCACATTGGAAACACCGACGGTGTGCCTTCCCTCTTTTTTCCCTTGGTACCTTCTACAACGTGGGTCTAACATCCACAGGCTGGTTCATCTGGGGCCGTGGCGGTTTCACGCACACCGCGTCCAACGTCACCCTGGAGCATACCGAATGGGGCCCCAAGCTGTGTGCCGATCTGCGCGCTCTCGATGGTGGATCGAAGGGTCGTCAGGGTCTGTTGCTGGGCGATAAGATTGGCAATAACGATGGACACTTCAAGTTTACGGTGAGTTGCCCTCTTCTGCTCTCGTTACCTGGTATGGGGCTGGGCTGACTGTCTATTGTTCTCTTTAGGGCCCTTGAGCTGTTTACCCGGTCTGAGTCGAGGCGTTTATCTTCCTGTTCATAATTGAGAAGCTACTTGTGCAATGAATTGACGGTCTATACTTCCTATACCCTTCCATGTGGTTGTAGGTGTCGTCGTAGGGTTTGTGCCTAGGGCTTTCGGGCATTATTCTTCCTGATAACTGCAAGGCTTCAGACTCTTGTTGATCTGCGTGTCCTTTAGCGAAATATTAAATGCCAACTATTTTCTGTTTTGCCCACTGAATTTCAGTTTCATTCTCCACCCCAGTTCTCATCTAATCTATCTCCCAACTACTCCACCCTAATACAAACCTTGCCCACATGCTGCCCAGACTGCAGATACTCATACGCCGCAATTACCTCCTCTCTAGAGAACCCAAACTCCCTATCCACCGGCATCCTCAGCTGAGCTCGATGTACAAATGTCACAAGTTCCTCCAGCAGACACTTCGCTCCAACCAGTACCCACGCACCACACACGTCTTCAACAGCGCCTGAAGCGGCACATCAACTACCTTCTCGCACCCAGCCAGGTACCCAATCACGCTGATATTCCCACCAGGAGCGATGGCCTTTATACTCTGCTCGATGGTACCCAACCCGCCAATCCAGGATATAGTCGACGCCTTTGCCTTCGGTGATCTTGAGCGCTTCTTCCGCCCAATCCGGAGTCGTCCGGTAATTGATGCAATGTTCAGGTTGGAATTTCTCTTTGATCATGGCCAGTTTATCATCGCTAGAGGATGTGACGATCGTCGTCGCGCCGGCTGCTTTGGCCAGGATCAGGCCTGTGATGGCCACGCCTCCGGTTCCTAAACCAAACCCATTAGCTACCCTCCCTAAACTGAACGGAAGGAACTGAAGGGGGGGGGGGGAACCAAACCCTGCACAAGCACCACCTGGCCCGCCCTCAACGGCATATTCCCATACAGACTATTCCAAGCCGTGACGCCCGTACACACCAAGCTCGCCAACTCAGCATACCCCAACTTCGCCGACTCCGGAACCTTCACGACCCCAGACGCCGGCCTGGCCACATACTGCGCCAGAGTACCGTCGATCGACCCGCCCTGGCAATTCAGAAAGTCTTTCTGCGGCCCGTACAGATGCGTTGGGTCGAATGAGATCACGACCCGATCGCCCTCCTTCAGACCCTTGACGTCGGACCCGACGGCCACGACGTCTCCCGCGCCGTCGGAGCACGGGATCAGGTTGTCTTTGGTGGCGGCCGGGTAGGTGTTTGTGGCGACTTGGATGTCGCGCGAGTTGAGGGATACTGAGCGGATGCGGATCAGGACTTCGTGGGGGAGATGGTAGGGATGGGTTCGGTGTTTCGGGTGAGGTTGGTGATAGAGCCCAGGTTGCGGAGGCGGTAGACGGTGTGGGTAGACATTTTATGGATTGAATGTTTGATTTGGGATGATAGATTGGTTTGTTGGCCGGAGAGTGAGTAGTTGGGATGTTACTGGGACGGACAGTGGTTTAAATAGTGCTAGAATTAATTGTAGCAGAGGTATATACTCTCCTGTATGGAAGCGAGCAATCCAATCGGAATACCCGGATGCTATTCCTTCAATTGATTTGAAATCTTCTCCAGCTCCTCATGAAGCCACTACCTGGTACAAAATCTGCGATCTATACGGTGCTGACTAACCGGAACTCGCTCGATTTGGCATCCTCCACGTATTCCTATTGGTCGGACCGTAGCAATGGGGTTTTCTTGCTAATCCTCGGCGTGAAAATGCGTAGTTCTTGGGCAGACACTTGTGGAGATTGTTACTTCTGTCCACGTACAGACATCTTTTTGGATGACGTTCAGTTGAGGGTAGAACTTAATTCTTGGCTGTTATATATCTATCCTACAGTCGGGAAATACAGGTATATTGTTCCTTCCGCGAAAAATATCATCTTTCGCAACCGCATATAATTTGAAATAGCTAAAATACTACTAATGGAACTATGATGGGCTGAAAAATGACTAGTAATGTAATCGTGTAAATTCGCTAAAGTTCCACAGAACTTTGACAGATTTGTAGATGGACTTCTGATACCCCCAGCAATAGCACATTATCCAAGAGCTTTACTGGGTCGTATCACGCAGGAATCCTCAGCAGAAGTTTCTGAATACCGTCCAGAATCACCTGTTGGGTTTTGATTATGGACATGATGTTCTGCTGATCTCGCAATGACTCCAGGATCTGCTTCTGACTGGCAATGCCAGAGAGAATCCTCTGCTGGTCTCGCTCGATCTGCCGCACCCTTGAGCTCATATCCCGCATTTCCAGCCTTTGCTGGTACTCCACCTCTTGCATAATTGCTCGAGCCTGTTTCTGGATTTTGGAAATCAGCTTGACTATAGGGCTGTCCTGAATCACCATTGTCTGAAGCCGTCCCACAAATCCCTTCCTGGTGATCAGAACCACCTCCCTGCCGAACTCAAGGACATGGGCGTATAGTTTGATCATCGCCTCCTTTACTTCTGGTGCCGGAAAAAGGTCGTATTCCCGCCTGCAGAGCCTTATTACGTCACTTGCTTCTGCAAGGCCTTCTACCATGAGCTCGAATGTGTTCTCGGACGCTTTTGATACCTAAAGAAGTAGATCCCTTAGTGGGTGATAATGAATAAACGTTACTAGCAAGGGTCATACCCGAAGAAGTGCCATGTAGCTGCTTAGTATAGCGTTCGAAGATTTAGAAGGCAGAAGGCTGGTCCACGCATTCATACCAGAGAGCATCCTGTTCTTTCGGCAGCTGTCTAAGATCCTCCTTTGAACTTGTGTTATATCGAGCATGGCGTCTAGATTTGCGGACGGAGTCTTCTCCTTCATTGACATGACAGTGACACTTGACCCCATGTGTTCTTTCAAAATCTTCTGAAAGTCTGGATCATTCTCGCCGAAGGTACTACCGTTCGAGACAATACAGTCAGTATTTCCATTACACAATGGTTCTGATATGTCTCCGGGCACTCACGGAGCCCTCGGCAGTTTCATTTCTGTATCGTTCTTCACTTCATCTTTTGTTGCTTGAGTCTCCAGAGATAGAGGCTCCGCTGGTGCTGGGTTGTGATTTAGGGATCGGAACTCTGCATCCATAGACTCGGAAAGATCGTCCATGCGAATCTGGGTCTGCATGGTCGAGTCTTGATACCTTTCCAGATCTCGCTCAACTGATTGTCGTATGGAGTAAGTAAATACTTGAAGGCTTTTGCGCAGTTCCGCATAAAGACTCCTCTGGTTTTCAATAACCCGACCAATCTTCCGTCCGAGATCAAGGCCACTATACCTGCATTCAATCGCGTCAGCAGATCTCTATACACACCAAGTAATTTAATCCACCTTCCTGAAATCTGAAGAGCCAGAGACATATTCATCTTCGCGGTGTCTAGCTTCTTCACCAGGTCCTGAATACGATTACTATCTAGTACCCAAGACACCTTCTTTGCAGTTCCTTTCATAGTTGACAATTTGTTAGGATTATGGCCGTCGGTAAGATCAAATATCGCCTGAAACTCCACCTGGCACGCTTGCAGCGTCGGTCTTAGAACGTCCTGAGCTATAGTACTGTCTTGCGGGGATGGAGCAAACTCGACCTCCTCTGCAAATGTTTTGACATGGGGCAGAAGCCTTTTGAACGCTTCGAGCTGCCCTAATAAGTGTTTGATATCATCTTCGGCGTTAGCGACTGAGCTGATGAGTGTGTACAGTTGTAGACATTTTGCGAATACTATGTCCACTAAGGATATGATAGAAGCAGGGTCAACCATATCGAGCGATTTAATCAAGTATGGCTGGCGGCTGCGACTGCGAGGCAACTCTATCCGCGTGAAATGATTGCATTGAAGAGGTGGTGGAGGCTGACTGCTGCTGATCTCTGCTGCGTACTGTGTGGATCAGGTGATCAGCAGTCAACACCCACAAACAAGAACAGACAAAAGAACACAGTTCGAAGATATGACAATATCGAAATCGGAAACCAAAACAAGCTTTATAGGCAACGTGAAAGGAAGCTTGAGTGTTGAATGTAATAAAATTCCACGACTGAGGCAGTTATCCAACTTTTTGGCCAGCAACATGGCCTGCATAACAGTGGTTATTCGACTGGAAGTACTCCAGAATAACTAAGGAAAAACAAAAAGATTGACCGACGCAGGGGTCGAACCTGCAATCTCTTGATTCGTAGTCAAGCGCCTTGCCATTGGGCCAGCCGGCCTGTTCTTGTTTCATCTCTACTGGATGTGCATTATGAAGACAAAGTAGCCTTCCAGGAAAAAAAATAGATTCTTTCCAGCATGAGGCCAGACAACATACCTGATACGCAAGAACTACCTTACCTACACAGCAGGTGCCGGGCATCGTTGGTCTGCTGCTCTCCGGTGTTTCCCGTTGGCCACAGAAATGGACCCTTCCGGTCGATCCGATTGGCTGGTCCCGGCAATACCCGGTTTCTTAGTACCTGCCTATCCTCCATCAGCACCTGGAATGAGCAAAGCCTCGTTGATGCACAGTTTGAACAGACAGGAAACGGAGATGTTCCATAACTTTGAAAGTCAACGTCCACTGGTCAAACGCCGCAAGGTCAGTCGGGCTTGTGACTTCTGTCGAGTTCAGCGCGTACGATGTGACGTGTCTACTCCGTGCACTCAGTGCGTCGCGAACAAAGTCGCCTGCAGTCGTCTTCAGCCTTCAGAGGGACGCCCAAATAGAAAACAGCCAACTCTACGACGAGCGGGTCTAGCAATACCCCAGAATTCCTTTGAGAAGGCCGAAGACAGTGGAGTCGACCCCCTGATTACGCCCCAAGAAACGCCTCTCTCGCTGGCGAGAATGGAAATGTAGCCCCAAGAGATACTGGATCATCGAATACTCGACTGGAATCAATGCTGGGATTTATTTCCCGTCTGAATGCATTCTGCTCTGGGATATCGCAGGGATCGCAGGGATCGCCTACAGATGATCCCCCTCCTACCTACACTTCCCCATTCAGCGCGGAGCTCCTGCATGGGGCCAACCCGACAGAATGCGATCTATCCCCTGCACAGGTGGAGCGTCTGCTTCAAGTATTTTGGGCCCGCTTACACCCGATGATCCCTATACTTAGCCCTGAAGATCTGAAATCCCATCCACCACTACGGGATGCCGTGACGGCGTACGCTATGCAGTACGTCTTCTACTCGGGACTTCATTCCCGGCTGCTCGGATTCCAGTGGAAGCAGTTCTCGGCCAATCGGTGTTCGAGGGTCATCGGAATGGCGTACCTGCAGCGCTGTCTAGCTAATGCTACACAATACTCGATCTTCTCCGAGCCATCGCTCCCTATCCTTCAATGCTTCTGCATCATGACGCTCTATCTCCTCGACGCCGGCCAGCACCAAGCTGCGTATAACATGATCGGTCTCGCGGTTAGGATGGCTCGATCATTGAGCTTTGATAACGATGCCCCTGCTGGTGCCTCTCTCTCGGAAATGGACCTCACATCTCGCATCTGGTGGACACTCGTGCATCTGGACTTCCGCTGCTCGAGGCACCTTGGCAAGCCATTCAGTGCTCAACTTCCTTTAGCCCGATCCAGGCCCCCATGTCGACTATCAGACAGTCCGCCTGGCTCAGACTACTTCCCCTATCACACCCAATCCATCCAACTAACATATCTCGCTCTCGGCGTCATCGACTCAATCGCGCGAGACACCACTCCCGACGGAGCTCAAGACACAGAAGCCCAAGCGCAAGCCTTGACCCGCAATCTCTGGCGTCTTGACAAATGGCGAAACGCACTGCGCCAGCACGACTGGTTCCAACACCTGCGATTCGGCGTCCCCGAAATACCACCTCTACCCGAGCCACTGGTGCCTGAAAACCCCAACACCACCGCAGACTACATGAACCAACCACCACTCCAACATCAACTCTCCACAATGCTAGAACTCCAGTACCGTGACATAATCATCAGCCTCCACCGCGTCTTCATCCAGTTTCCCACCCCGCCTCTTGTCCCCCGCGGTAGCCTCCAAGCCGAAGACCACGCAAGCACAGCGCTCAAACAAAGCCTGGCCACAATCAAAACTGTACATCGCTGCATGTCCCAAACAGACCTCTTCGTCGGGTCTTGCGAGATATATCAGTTCCAATGGAACGCCGTCCTGACGTTAATGGGCTTTATGCTCGCATACCCGCTCTGTTATCGCTGCCCTACAGCAAGGGGATATGTTGATTTAGCCCTGGAGACGTTCGAGTTCGCGGGTCCCAAGAACGATATCGCAGTTCGATCGGCCGCCTTGACGCGACATCTTTGCGCAAAGGTAGATAAGCTGACTATGGGGTTGAATATTGACCTTCGGAAAGCGGCTGAGCCATCCGCAATATCGGATGTGGTTGAATCGGAACAGACCCTCTCTTTCCGGGGCGGTCGTTCAGATACGAATGTGAATACGAATGATTTGGGGATGGGTTCACTGCCTGATCTAGGGCAGGAAGGTGACGGTACTTCGTTATGGTCTTGGGTTGATTTGGTTGATCCGTCTGCTTGGCCGAGTTATTGCGATGAGGTGAACCAGATGTTTACGGGGGGTCCCGAGGCGGATCTCTTTCAGAATGCGTTCTATGCTTGATTGGGTTGGCTTGCCGCATTTTATAATATTGGACTTTTCCATTACATTCTAACTCGAGGAGATGAGGTTGTAAAAGTACTCCGTTGGTATACACGCCCTATGTGGCATGCACATCCCAATACTGATAACCCTGCTCTAGCGAATGCCATATGATACTCATCCAAGGTGTCTACGTCCCCTCCCGTGGATAGCTTTCAAAAATCTATGAACATGCCATATTGCTAAACTATCCCACCCGGGCCTGCTGACCGGGGCTCATCTGGGATTATTACCCAGAACCTTGCCTGCTACCTGGAGCCAATCTTTCGTTGTGTCAATGGGCTCATACATCTCTGACTACAACTCCTCGTGAGATCGGTCATTTCAGACCGAGGGGATGAGATATTTCGATAGAGATAATGAAAACGCTTATAAAAAGATAAGGTCTTTTTTTTACATATATAAGTCTCACCATTTACTATATTGATACCCCCACAGATATATATTCCTAGTATCACGCTCCAGATTTATATCTCTCACGGGAGTTTCTATGAGTTTCTATTTCTGTATCGGAAAGGAGGGATTGTATTGGAGCCACGCTCCGAATCGAATCTCAGTTATAACGTAAATTAACCGTATTAAGAGACTACTAATACCTGAAACAAAAAACAATAAGCAAAACCTAAATTATTTCGCGTTCAGTAACCAGAGTCCTGCGTTCGAACCATAGGTGACGCCTGCCCTCAGTTCTCGGTAAAGCTTTTTAGGGCCTTGATAGATGGGGAGAAAAAGTATTCTCCACCTCGTGGAGTAACGCAGGATTTCAGTGGAATGCGGCAGTTTTTATTCTCACCATCGCAGATGCTAACATCGTATATCGCCGTTGGGTTTGGCTGACCACAGATGGCGTCAAAACCAGGACCTGGCTCTCCGGTCTCGTTTTCTTTGTTAAAGGGGAAGTAATCTATGTTGCACCATGCTAAAATCAAATTAAAACCTGGGCCGAGCAAAAGGAGGTGGGATACGATGGCTTACCCGGTTGCTGCGTATAGAATCCTTCAAAAATGCTGCTTTGGTAACACATAAAAAGAAGCCCACGATCTTTTGATGTTTTGTTCTCTTTCCATTCCTGGTTCGACACCTCGTCACCATACGGAATGCCACGACGGAAGATGGAATTATTTTGCGGACCGCTGTCATCGGCGCGAGGATTGGCCTTGCGCGTATGAGCCGCAAATGGGCACTTATCCTGTTTCTCGATTGGCTTGTAATCGAAGTTGTTCTCCTTGGCTAGACTTGGGTCATCCTTCCATGGGGTCATGCAAACGGGGGCGTCTACAGCGATCATCATGGGCACATTGTATCCTTTGAGATCAAAATACGTTGGAGTGATCAGCGCTTACCGCTCTTCCATCTTCCCACCAAGCGTGCTCCAAGCTGGTCATTGCTCAGCTTATGCTTAGGTGCAGTTTCGTCCACCCATCTACAGTCGCAGCCGAACATCAGCTTCGGGTCTTGGTATTTGGGAAATTGGGGTTCTCTTACCTCTGGAACTCTGGAACATACATACTGTAGCTTGTAGAGTACCCTCTATCTTGGCTCCCATTTCCAGACTATGGATACAAGTGGTACATTATCATGTCAAAATTTTAAAGCTATTATACTTCTATCTTATTTAATCCTATATACCGATTTCTCTCACTTCCTAAGCGAAAAAGCATAAGTATTAACATTTACAGATAAAAGCTCGAAAAGAAAAAGAAGAAAAAAAAGAAGAAAAAAAAAAAAGAAAAGGCCTACAAGAATCTTTAGAGACTGCCGCAAGGTTTACTCATTACATCTTATATCCCTTTCAGACGTCTCCTAATCGTCAGCCGGCGTGGAGGCCACTGGACCACCAGATGACAGATGTCACCTTCTGGATCCAACTTGCAGTAAATTGCGGTTCCCCGATTTTGACATTTCTTGCCCCACAAAGTTAATTCCACTCTGCAGAACTGTTATTGCCATATTTCCGCGGCTTCCGTTCGAAGCCCACGCATATAGTACCTAGGTTAGCGTGCGGATTCCGAATCCGGTCCAATGCCAAAACTCTGCGGACGGTTTCGGGCCGGATGGCGGGTTCTTGGTCGTACGGGTACACCGGGCCAACTGGAAGCCGTTGGTTGCAACGTCGTACAACTCTCTGGCCCGTAACCAGACGAAACCGTACCAATCAGGATCATAGAGCGCTGGTCATGATATCAATGATCTCTCCCGACATGGCCATATGGCCCACAAGTCTTCCTACTTGCAGGAGGCTGCGGATGAGTAAAGGAGTCAAATCCACTTTATTATGCCAATAATAATTGAGTAATTAGATATTGATTACCTACCTCTTAATCGCTTTTAAAAGACATATATTCATTTCGTACTATTTTGAAAGACTTTTATCGCTCTCTCTCTCTCTGTCTCTCTTTTCTTTTTTTTTTAAAAAAAAAAATTACAAAATACAAAAGATACATTTCTTGAATTAAGTCTTGGGACATATCAGACTGAAAAGAGAGCAAAATAGTTAAGCGCTGGTGAAACAGAGCAAAAACATGCAATTTCGATTATTTTGGTTCTGTACATATACCCGGCCGTAGGAAATACGTTGTAGCTGACCTCGTTCATTCATCGAGTGCCGTGTCATTTGGTTGCATCAAGGTTCGCCGGAGCTTAGCAGACTTCCTTCAATGAATCAAGAACGCTTCTTAAGACGTCTGTAAAGGTCCTGGATCTCATTGCCAGCCCGACGATGGGTGATCTCGTATAGCGAATCGCGGTTAATCACCGTTCCTCGCTTCGCTGCACCAATGTCACGATCGAGTTCCTCTCCGGCCATTTGTACTAAAGAACGTTAAGAACATTGCATCTTGGAGTTTGGCAAAGGGGGAATGCCTTACCGTGACAATAGACAGCTGCCGTCTTTCCACTGGACATGGCATGGGGCACATTGGTGGAGTTGTCGCTGTTCGCGTCGCCTACTCCCCACACTCCGGGATGGTCGTTTGCAATCCTTTGGCCATAGTATTCATCTTTGTCCCAAGCATTCCCACCCCCAATTGAGCAGGGAGATCGGACGCCTGAGATGTACCGTAGTTGGTCATAAACGCGTTTCGTTCCTCCGAACTACCATCGGCAAAATAAATACGGAAACTGTCGAATTCGCGGCGAAGGGCTGGATCCTGGACTTCGCTTCCATTCTGGATGCGAGTAATGTTGACAATTGGTTGATTGTTGATCGTCACGTTGTATACCTCGAAGACTTTCTCCCAGGTAGGATGTGCTTGGGTCAACTTTTGCCGTTGTTCGGGGGTGTCGGTGCCATTCGCGTAGATCCGGATATCCTTATTCAAGGTCGGATGCAATTCTGGCACGGAGCCAAAGGTCTCTGAGAGGTCTCCGAGCACACCCATTGACTGATTGCGGTGCTCGAATCCATCGCACCATGGGCACCAGAAGATGCCCTTCCCGAAGCCGTCCTGGAGACCAGGGACATTAGGCAGTTCGTCTCGCACTCCGCTGCCCAGGATGACCTTGCGAGCCGTATAGGTGCGATCTCCCACTGTAGCTTCGAACGTGCTGTTGCCGGTTTGCTTGAGCGTTGTCACCTTCTCGTCTACGAATGTGGTGGTGTTGTAGAAGGATATCTGTCCTCGGGCAGCCGCTCGGAACTCAGCCGGCACAACATCTGGCAGGGTGTCAGTTACTTAAAGTAGTCAGTTCACAAGGAGACGGAGTAACCTACGGTCGCTTCCAATGACATCGTGCATGTGTCTTGTCGGGTTATTTCTGTACTCCCCCGAGTCGAAGACCACCACTTTTCGCAGAACACGCGACAATGCACTGGCGCTGCTGAGACCAGACGGACCCCCACCGATAATGATCACATCATAATCGGTTTGAGGGACCTGTGCCACGCCGGCAGTGGTAAGCGCAAATAGGATTCCGGTAATTGTTTTCCAGCGGGGAACAAGCATGATGTGTTGTGGTACGTCAAGAGATGTCTCTCAATAAAGGTGGTTGTAATAAAGAAGCTATCACAAAGCACATACACCTTATATACCTTTTTGTATGGTTTTCTTGCTATTTCAAAAAGAGAAGAGTTATGATCATTACACTCATAGAACCAAGTGACATAATTGAGGTGGTTGATGTTACATACATTTGAGTTTCCGATTCTAGATCGAATGATTCGGTCGAAATGCTTAACTTCATGACATTACGATCCAATTTCCTGAATTCCTCAACCTTATTGGGATAGATAGAGGCAGACAGGTCCACGATAAGAAAACCTGATAGCTCTCTATTTGCTTTATGGAAGGCAAACCTAGAAGCATGAGGACAGTTCCCAAACATCCGCCCAGGTCGATCACAAACACACACAGGGGATATTAACCACAGGGGACTAAGCTGCAAGGGTACGAAGGGCCAATCTCGAAATTGATTCTTCGTTCTGGTAATTTGGAGGCTTGGCATGATATGGAATGGCTACCAAGGCGCTGAATTACGCGATCTCCACGGCTTCAAGATGAATGAAGGTTTTGGTTTTCTAACTACGCAAGATTTATTCAATATCTAGATCCTCATGAATATGATAAAAATTCAATTCATAATGATCATTTATCATAGTCAAGGCCACGGCAGATTAAGCATGCTAAATTCTTAATAACGTAATTCCCGGCCGATCCGATCGGAATTACCCTCGCGCCAACCGCCTATCACTATTCAAACGCTCACCATGCCACGAAGCGCGTCAATCACGTCAAGACTTGGTGGAGCAAGGAAAAAACTAGATTAGAATTAAGCTAGAAAAACTCTGCAATTCGAAATATCCGTCAAGCGGCATATATTTTTCCTGTGCCCTGTTTATATTTTTGGATCGACTATCAGGCTACTTCGTTATACAAATATCCCTTATCAAAGATGCCAACTTTTGCCACCTGAAGCGCTGTCCCCAGGATCATCCGAATCCGCACCTATCACAGGTCAATTTTCTCTAAGGGCAAAGTTTACATTAGCATATAAACCGCGTAAACACCAAAGAAGATACCTACTGTTGTCCAACGAGTGCAAATCAAAGTAGATAGAATCAGAGCAATGCGGAGCCAGCACCAGGTCTAGATCGGATGTCCAGGAAAGGTAGAGCAGCTGCTGTGTAGGAGAGATCATCACGCACCGTGATATCATACTGCGTAGACCATGGTGACATACCTACCGGCCCGCGCTACATTCCGGCCTTACATCTGGTTGTTGATTGCCCGTTATATATCTTATATCTAATTGGGTGGTTATACAATGAGAACAATGACTGTAGGAAACTAGTAGATTTATTCGCGTAGTTTGAGTTATTGGGATTGGTATTTCACCAATCTTTTCGGTAAAATGTAGAACCTACCCGCTAGAATGTCTTGAAAGACTGGACACCAAAAAAGCTTTTAAAGCCGGGAATTTTGGGTTTATGATTATATAAATTAGCTACCGCATTTTAATGTGCGAGGGGGGTATAAAGCTATGTATTAATGCTAGTTAAGAATTCCTTTTATAATCTCGACAATTTCTTTGACGACCAGACCTCCCCAAATCGTCTTGATCCTTCTTTTATGTTTCCAGAAGATCCAAATCATATCTTCCAATCGTCTCGGCCCTGTAGGGGCTCGATAAAGGGGAGGGTCGCATCGATCGTAGCGGGAACGTGGGGGCAGCTTCAAGCTCAGCCATACCGGAGAGCTCCAACAAAGAATCATCTAAAAGGAGAATCAAAAACCATCTTATAGTCAACAGATCCCTTTTCCTTCTTGTCTAGCTTCAGAACCCTCTTCCCAGACCCTTCTTTGGTAGTGGCAATTTCCACTGAGCCGCTTAGGATCTTACTTCGGGCCTAATTAGGCAGACAGCCCCTGCATGGGTAACACACCGACAATTTCCAGGTCCCTCGCCATGTCCTCTCAGTCTCCGATCGTGGCGTTTTCAGGTTGTGGAACTGCTTGCGCTGCTCTTCCTCTTGCTAGTTTCTTTTGCAGTAACGAACTTCCTAGCTAGGTTATTATCGCCTAGCCATGAGCATCTCCTATATATATATCTCTCTCTCTGATAGAGAAACTGCTGGTTTGGCCGTGCCCCATGCCTCGAGTCGCCTGGTCATGGATGTGGCTTAAATATACCGGATAGAAGAGCAGGACATCTGCTTGCAGCTGTATGCTGCTGATCTCCTCCCACATGTCCCCATTTCCGCGGACGGTCAAAGTTCCCCCACATGAATTCCCCTATCTGCAATTTTCCATTTCAGCAATATGAAGATGATAGTATATAGATGCCGTAGAGTGCTGCCATAGTCGAATCCACGCTTTTCAAGCCGGTCAAACGCTGCGGCAAGACACTTGGTTCTCATATTGAAGTTGCCCATGGGTAAAGTTGGTCAAACCGCTTTTATGTCCTTCATGCCGGTTTGTTGATGTTACACACTCTGCTAAAATGGAAATCGGATGACAGAGGGGCCTTTTCTAGGAGCCTTTGCCGAACGGTAGACTTCTCGTACCGAAGTTGCCGTTCAGGAGAGTTGGTAAAAATGCAATACATACTTTTTCGTCAGGCGGTTTGCTCCCTTGCAAACCCTGCTGAAGTGAAAGCTCACTGACAAGGAACCTCCCCAGGTGCATTTGCCATTGTGGCTTTTTGGAAAGAACGCAGTGGTTTTCTCGCAAAAGCGAAGGATGCGCAGTTATCAGTAGGTGACGAGGGGACCGTGCCGGAGCTGCTATCGTCAAGCTGAGAAATCCTCGGAACATCCGGATTCCTGCGCTGGTGTTTGAGCGATATATATATATATCGACCACTGCTTGTTTTTCGATCCAGACCAGGGTATAGTCGGTCACGGGGATTGAGCCCAGACGATCGGCTGCTAGGATCGGTTTAGCCTGGACACAGGTTGTGTATGAATCTTCTCCAATATCTTATATATAGATATTTTATATATATACCGACACCCCCCAGATAATGTCTGGATGCTGGGGGAACCATGGCTGTTTCGGTATATTGCATTCTGAAACCAATAAAGTGGGCTTGTTCCTTGATAGCTGTATGTAATTCATGTCGTTGAAGGGTTTTCTCAAAATTGAGTATATATGAGAATGCCATGTTTCCTTGAGCGAAGATGAACGGCTCTGTCGCGACGCATCCTTACCAGCCCGGCCACAAAAGACATCTGGTAGGGATGCTTTGCGACAAAGCCGTTCATAGTTGCTCATGTGTGATTGTGAGTCATGAACGAGTACAGAGGGTTTCTCTGCGAGGTCGTAGTCGCTCTTGACCGATTTGGGACTCGGGCGCTGACTTCTCAGTGATTCAAGGATAAGATATAGATAGCTGATTCGGAGCGGCAATAATATTATACCCAGCGATAAGGTCTTTCGGGTGGAATGGGTACGGCACAATTGGGGTCCCAAGACGGTTGTCAACCATGTTGTGACCAATTGCGAGGCTGATGGTTGTATATATAATAGTTTTCGCAAACAATACAGTAAGCGAAATATTGCACGGACAGACGCTTGTCCCACAGAGACAGCGAACAATTGTATCGTATCGATGACTCTATAGATTCTGGCTCAGCAGATACCTCCGTTGGTTTGCAGATATGAAGCTGAGGGTGGGTATATGATCCCAACATTATCATAGAGGTGATAAGCAAACAAAGGAATGAGTTGACTTCAGGAGGCGCGAAGATGGCATCCTCTTTGATGACATCCTCCTTAATGAGATCCTCATTTATATATATAAGTGAGCCTGGCCAATAGATGCAGCCATACCGATTAGAACCGGATATAGAACGTTCTTCATGTTGGCTTTCACCGGATTTCGACAGTAAGATAAAGCGTGGTACCTGATCTTAGTACCTGCTTTGTTGGTATATATAAAAGAGAGGATGAAGAGGGCATGCAGAGAGAAAGGGAAACAGGAGATTGGTGGGTGATTAAAGGGTCTTTTATATTCACGAGCCACAATGGATTATCGGTATCTGTCAGCACGAGCTACACTCTAAACGAGGCTTCCCGTCCTTCTGCCTAGCGATTCTACCGGAAGCATGCGACAGAATGCCGCAATCACCCGGCAGAACGCAAATCCCGACCCGACGTGGCACCCAGGCGGTATCCGATGGTAGGATCAGGATAGCCCTTATCGATAAGGAGATATACTATACTCATTCAGGCAAGACATAAACATGCCCCTCCGCCTTATCTGGAATTGATTTGTAGGATACTGGTCCTACAGAAACAGGAAATGCAGCACAAGTAATATCACATATTAATTCGTATCTCACCGTGTTAAGGACTGGTAGCCAGTAAGTCGTAGTAAAAGGCATTATTAATAAACCATTAAACATGAACGTAAGAAATCTGTTCCCATCCATCCATCCATTCCCGGGTATCCATCCATGCATCAATCCATCCAGCGCACACCAGCAGAAAAGTAAGGAAACCACCCGACTGACCACAAGAAAAAACTTGCTAAACAGGAAGGCTAAACCATCTAAACGTTGGAGTCAATGCCGACCACCTCGCTGTGCTGGACCATTCCCGCCTTCTTGATCACGTCCTTGTCGGTGAGACCCATCTCCGCCGCGAAGGTACCGTGGGGCTTCCACTTGGCGGATGTCCGCGGCGTGGTCTCCTCCATCATCTTGTCGACCTGCTCCAGGGTGAGACCCTTGGTCTCGGGGATCAGGAAATAGGTGTACACGAAGGCGCAGGCGCAGAGCGAGCCCCAGATGAAGAACACCTTGGCCTTGAGATCGCCCTTGTCCTTGTCGACCATGTAGGGGGTGATGACGGCGATGATCTACTGCGTGTTAGTGATGATAGAAAGACTTAGAAGCAGAAGGGGAAGGCAAAGCTTACGCAGTTCCAGAGCCAGTTGGAAGCGGTCGACAGAGCAACGCCGCGAGAACGGATCGGCAGGGGGTAGATTTCACCAATGACGACCCACGCTCCAGGGCCCCAGGTCGAGGCGAAGAAGAAGATGTAGATACAGATGAAGGAAATTTCGGCGCTGACAGCATGCTTGTTGCTGCCATCGACAGTGCCGACAATAGCCACGATGAACTGGCAGATAACCATGCCGAGAGCGCCCCAGAGGAGCAAGGTACGGCGACCAAGTTTCTCCATGGTGTAGAAAGAGATGGGGGTGGAGCAGACGTTGACGATGGTGGTGATCATGCTGATGAGGAAGGGGTTGTCAATGGTGCCCAGCTAGAAGACCGATTAGTTTGTGCGACAACGTTGAATCGAAGAGAGAGAGAGAGAGAGCTTACCGATTGGAAGAAGGTAGTTCCAAAGTAGAACACAAAGTTGACACCGGTCCACTGCTGCATCATCTGCAGCGAGGTACCGAGCACCGTACGGCGGAGGTTGCTGTTGGGCGACCAGAGGCTGCCCTTGAAGCAGCTGAACCAGGTGGTGAAGTAACCTCCCTGGGGCATGGCCTGCATCTCGTACTCATTGTTGGCAACGATCTCAGCCAGCTCCTGTTTGATGTAGTCCGAGTCCAGGGGCTGATCTCGCACACGCGCCAACACCTGCGCAGCCTTGTCGAGCTGGTTCTTGCGAACAAAGTAACGCGGCGACTCGGGCAGCAGAAACAAACCGACAGCCAGGATCAAGGCCCAGGCCATCTGGAGGGCAATGGGAATACGGTAGGAGCCAGAGTCGGTGCGCTCCTGGGTGCCGTAGTCGACGCAGGAAGCCAGCATCAGACCGATGGTGATGCAGAACTGGTAACCAGAGACGATGGCACCGCGGACCTTGCGGGGAGCAATCTCCGACATGTACAGAATGATGATGGCCGAAACAAAACCGACACCGAAACCGGCAATCAGACGACCGACAACCAGCAAGGCGACGGAGCTCGAGGCAGTCTGAAGAACGACGCCGACGATGAAAATGGCACACCCGCTGATAATCGTTGTCCGACGTCCAAACCAATCGGCCAAGTCACCCGCAATGAGAGCACCGAAGAATGTACCGGCCGAGAGGATGGACGTGATCAGGGACTTTTTCCAGGAGGGGATCACAAACAAGTCTTCAGGCGTGGTGTTGTAGTCCTACCGGATGAGGCAGATTAGCGGGCGATCTGCGGTAGGATCATTCTGCAGAATGAGCTTACCAGTCCCTCAAACGTTTCGATGAAGTACCTCATGCCCATGACGCCGTTGATATAACCCGAGTCATAACCGAAGAAGATACCACCGAAAGCGGCAAAGGCGCACATGAGGTACGTCTTGAAGGTGACGGGGGCCTCGACACGCGACACGTCCATTGCGTCGGCCATGGCGAGCTACGGACCTCGCAACAGAGAAGAGAGAACAAACGGTGGGCTGCGCCAAGAAGTCAAGACTGGAGCCACGGACGAACCGCTGTCGGGATGGATGCAGATCAGTGATCAGGGAAGAGGAGAGAAAGGAGGTGGGAGTCGAGCGAACTGAGGGGGAATGCAGGCGGTTTTATAATCTGGGGAGACGGACAAACCCAGTCAGTCGGCACAGGGCCGGGCCCGGGGGAGTTTCACCCACGGGGAGGCGAGCTGCACTCGGCTCCAAAGGAAATTGGCCCCAAGGTATGGGATGATATTGAAAAAAAATTCGACGTGATACTCTACAAAGTTAGTCGGCTTTCTCCAGCATCTGGGGGGAAACACGCTAACGTCGAAGGAGTCTAGGGCCAAACGGACCGCGCACAGCTAGACCCGATCAGGGCTGGCACCGGGACCGGGGCGAATCAGGTGCAGCCGTTAGGTAGCATTGGGGAGAAGTTTGCTGGGTTCGGGAGGAAATTACCTTAGCGGGTGTTATTATTATTATTACCTACTACGCAGTACTAGGTAGGTACCGTACTACTACTACTTCGTACTAGGTCCAGTACCAGAAAGCAGTGAGGACTTTCAGGCTAACCACTGCCATGTGCTTCGGTCCACGCTAACCCCAGACAGGCTAGGAAGGACCGGGCGTCTGGCCAAACAGAGGCTCGGCTTTCGTAGAAAATTGCCAAATTGGACATGCCAGAAACCTTCGCACAAGGACTCCGACATGATTGGACAGAATGAGCAGGGGTCGGAAATTCCAGCCTACCACGTGTCGCCCGCCCCCGTGGAGACCCCACCGGGCCCCATTCCTCCCTGCAACGCTAACCGCTTCCAGCCTGGCGTGCCACACTCCTCTCGTTCCTCCCGCCTGGCCACCTCCTCTCTTCTTCTCTCCGTCGTGGATTTCTCTAGAAGACGCTGGCTCAAAGGATTGCTTCCACAATGGTCGCACAGCTTCTGGGGCAAACAACGCCAGGAAGCCTTTTCTTGCGGGGGTCAGCGCGCAATTGGTCGACATGCCTCATGTCCAAAATATACGGAAGTCAGTTGGCCAGCCGAATGTAACCCTGTGAGCCAAGTACGCCCATCCAGACGCCACTACAACAATAAGCGTTGACGGTTGCACCCAATCCTGCGCTTTCAGGCTAAAACCAAGTTGGCTTTCTCCGAGTCTTCAATCAGTGTGTTGTCTGTCTGTCTGACTGCGTGACTGTCTGCGTGACCGAACATTCTGCGCTGGGTGGCGCTGGGTGCCTTTTTCTTTTCTTGTCGTCTCTTTCCTGATCGTCTAGGAGGAGAGAAGCGGGAGGTCGGGACTCCCCGAGGCACACCCACGGCCAGCAGGTTCGATGCCGATCGATCTCAGCTTCCATTACACAGCAAAACTCAATTGGAACCCGATCCCTGGCTTGTCGCACACCTCGTCGATGCCACCCTATCCAACCCGATCCCGGGCATTTCGACAAGAATACCCAAATAAGCGCGGGCTGAAAGATGCCAAGGCCTTGGCATACGCCGGCGCTCAATGGATGGCCTGTATTCTGTACGGCCGTGGTATCAATACGGACTGCCTTACTCAGAGATGGATTCCACCTGACTCTCGGAGAGCTCTGACCAGAGTCAGAGGATATTAAAACTATCGGAGTAGTGTTGACCATTCCCGATCACACACACACACACACACACACACACACACACACACACACACACACACACATTCTCTCTCTCTCTCTCTCTTCGTGCGGAGTTGCAAGAAGTCCTGCCAATCGGATATCATTTTACACGTCCTCCATGCATTCCCAGTTTCTGTCCGAAACCCCCCACAATGCAAGGTTTTCTCGCTCACCCATACTCTGGTCTCTGAGACCGGACTATGAATGAGATCTGGATCAGGATGCGGGGATCCCCAGAACCAGGCCCGGTTCCGAACCGGTGAGACATTTTGCGTTAGCAGAACTCGGGATGTGGTCGGACAACGGCCCAGGATCTTTGCCCTTGTCCTCCCCCGTGAACGGGGTGATTTGCCGAGGTTCGTGCGGGGTGCGCAAAATGCAATGCCCTATTCCTAGTCCGACGGCCTACATCCACGTCAATAGCCTAATAATGCTAGCTCAGCGTTCAGTTAATAATATCCCGCTATGGATTGTGTCAGGCCATCGACGCCGCCCAGGATAGGAAAAGGTTCGTGCCACCTCGGAGAATAAGGCACCGGTTCTATTCGCTCGTTTGTCCGCGACTAGTGAAACAGCCTCTCACTAATCTCCGCTTCTCGTACGCGATTGGAGTGTGCGCCTGACCTCCTTGCACGGCTTCGTCGGCTCTCCGGGATTGGGTTTTTGTGTCTGCTTGCCGAATACCGACCTTCCGAGCTTGATTGGCTGGAACTTCGCGGCCTTGGCTCGGGAAGTCCTGCCATCTTGACTCTGTGCATGAGCGTCAGGGTGATTTGGCTGGGAGCAAGTGAAATGCCAGGGTGCGAGCACTCGACGCGACAAATCATGGTGTGGACTTCCGGCGTGGCTTCTGGCTCGCCGTAGATTGACAGAACCAATGTTGTAGAGGGTTGATGCTCAGTAGCTGCCATCTGACAACAAGTGTTCCTTAATCTGCCACGCGCCACATGGCGGATAATCGAGTGGCTGAAGGGCCTGGCCATCCAGAAGCCACGTGCGCAGTCACAGGACACTTTTGGTGGGTAGTCCTTCATGAGTACCGTTCTCCATGCCATGGATGTAATTCTTCTTACGGCAGTTTCTCCGCCATATTTACAGATAATTCCATAAACATATGGCTGATTGCTGACCTATTATTATTGCCACAACTCGAAGATGGCTGAACACTGGGCAACCACCCACCGACACGTGGGAAACCGGCCTTGACTCCAAATGGAGGATGGTCTCCGACAAAGGAATCGACGCGACTGACGGGCGTGGCAGTCCACTCAAGAACGCGGGGTAGAATGCGGAGAGTCTAGCTTATATTCAGCGAATGATTTTGTATGGGGTGGAAGGTGCGCAGTGCGCTCACACCATA
The DNA here is from genome assembly GCA_002215965.1 of Aspergillus persii. Classification (NCBI taxonomy): domain Eukaryota; kingdom Fungi; phylum Ascomycota; class Eurotiomycetes; order Eurotiales; family Aspergillaceae; genus Aspergillus; species Aspergillus persii. The sequence goes on along the minus strand of NGZO01000008.1, from coordinate 1,856,674 downwards.
GACGGTTAATGCGAGCCATCCCAAGCCTCCAGTCCCAACGAGTAACGGGTGACTAAATTGACCGTTTACTCCACAATGGAAAATACTCGATTCTAATGACACTGACCCAAAGGTCGATGATAACATCTGACATTTCCAGAGGAATAGAGATCTTTTCCAGCCAGCCACGGCTCTCGTCCACTCCGTGTGGCCCCGGCGATGTATATATATATAAAAGATGCACCGTAGACGGTGAGGTGACGACGTTCTTGGAACATATCTAGATTTATGGCTGCTATTAACTTCTCGTATTCGTGCTCCCTTCTCAACATGTCGAGGCTGATTCAACGAAAATAACCGATATGGGGTCCATTAGCCCTTCTACTGCGTCTACGCCTAATGGATGAGTTCATTGGGTGACAGCTTTAAACCGTGGGATATTTCCATGGGTGTACTGAAGCCCATCAGGCCTTATAACCTCACAAATGCGTATGAGATCTCCGTGTATTGGATGGGATTTTGAAGCAAGAGGTATCTTTCGAAGGTTAAGTTGTCTCCGATTTGTTTGCTATTCTGGGGTAAAGGCTATCACTGGCGGATTGGACATGAACACGTCGGGACCGCCTCATGGAACGGACTTCGGCCGATCCTACTTTGGAGGTAATATCATTGTCACTGTGAACAATGCTACCCCCCCAGGACGGTATCATTAAACCACATTGACCGAGCCATATGCCACATATCTCCCGATTAATCTGTCACTTCATCGGCGATCCAGTCTTCGGGAATGAGGCGGCAGTCCTCACCCAAAGCCTTGTATACGGCGGAACACAGAGTGAATTCGCTACTTTTGTCTACGACATCGGTACATTGGTAATCGGTGTAAGCTCGGACGGCGCTCGAAGCAACTACATCGACAATCCCCTAGAAGCAATCAAAGCTCGAGCTCGAGAATCCAGCGTTTGGGCGCAGTATATTGACAAAGTGGTGATAGTGAGAAACAATTTCCCTGCCACTAACCCGAGCGGTGATGTCTGACTGGTGTTCCTGAAAACATGGGCGCGAGAAGGGGCTGATCGGCTGACATTCAAAGCTGATCACAATGCAACCAGACCATTGCCATCACGCATTCCGGCGGAATCAACACCATGCAGTGCGCTAACAGCTCAATGCCAGTGCTATCATGGCGGCTCATTGCTCAGGGCAAGAGACAGGTAATAGGATCAGATTTGATATTCTGAGACGTGAACCCTTCGGGCCGGCTTCCTTATACTATCGCCAAGTGAGAAGATGACTGTAATACGGCTTGCCAAACACCACCGGGCCTTACCGGGCAGATTTATCCGCTTAAAAGGTGGATTTCGAAGAGGACCTGATTATCAACTACCGCTACTTCGACGAGAACATCGACACGCGTTACGAATTCGGATACGGACTAAGGTACTACACCTTCTAACTGACTAATAATGCTAAATTATCACTGACGAAGCTCATGCCTCAGCTACCGCCAGATCAGGCTAAAACCATGCCCGGGGGAAATTCAGATTCATGAAGCGGTACTCAGCGCAATTACTTCTGTGAAAAACTCCGGAGCGGCGGTCCTTCAGCTACATCTCGCTTTCCCGCAAGACTCCGTCCCGGCTGGAACATCGGAGTGGGTTCTGCGCGGATTAGAGAAATCTTGCTTGAGTCCGGAAGGGAGAAAGTCGGCTCCTTCCCCTCTCACTCGCCGGGATCTGAGTTATTAGGATGTGATGGCGGAGGAAGCGAGGTTGCCAAGAGGGAGTTTACCGTTCATATTGGCTTTGGCTCGAGGCTATTTTCAGGACCAGCGGGTAATCAATCTACCTGCCCACGTCAGACAGTATCAAAGGAGAGCTCCATATTATCTCGCCCCCAGCATTACTTCGCCATGCGGTGAAGATCATCGTGGCCTTTCATGCTGTCCACCTGGGCGACTAAACCCAATCAGGGGACATGTGCCGCCAGCTGATGATCGACATCATCGCCAAGCATTTCCGCCCAACGGGCCTAATGACAGCGCCGATGCATGGATTTACCTTAATTTGGTTGATAACAAGCCTGAACCTCGTATCCCGACCAACATCAGCCGCAAGGCGGAGATCCTGCGCGCCGCGTGTGTCCACATCAGGCTTAGTGCTGCCTGCTCGAAGCTTGCTGTTTCGCAGAATGCGCAAACTTCGAGGAGATATGGAGTGTCTGGCGTATGCTGCAGGGTCTGCACGGCATAGTTGTTGTCCGATGAGGCTGAGTCTGTGGATCTGGGGCCCTCAGAAGGGATATAAAGATGCGCGGAATCCACGCTGATGGTGAGACCTTGTTCGATATCTCAAGCTCATGAGCAAGGTCTGATGAACATGTTGCATTCTAGCACAGCTTTGTTACTTCTTTCCAGCACCCTCGTGGCGGCTTTGCCTCACGTTGAACGGCCCAACCATGAACAGACGTCCTTAAATTGGGCACCTTGCGACCTTGACTTCCCAGAGGCAATGAAGAAGATGATAACGGTGCCGATCGACTGCGCTAAGCTCGAGGTACCATTAGACTATACGAACCCTGATTCGGGGGACACCATTGAGCTTCAAATGGTGAAAGTGAATGCCACTAAAAGTCCGGCCTCGGGAAGTATCATATTCAACCCGGGTGGGCCAGGAGGCTCGGGTGTGGAGGAGGTCGCGACGAAGGGTCCTCTTTACAGAGAGTGGGTTCAAAGGCTTTTTTCTCTCTCTCTCATTCAATGGAGCTAACACTGATATAGGGTATTTGGTGGCCATTTCAATGTGATTGGGTTCGATCCGCGGTATGTGAACATCCACCATCGCCGGACGTCCTGCTAATACAAACAGTGGCACTGGGAGAACACTTCCCTTTTCCTGCGACCTCGAGAAAGAAAGCTCAAACAACACAAAGCTGTCTCGTCGATGGCTCAATACAACCCTCCCTCAAGCTGACCTCTGGGGCCTGCTGAAGTCCAAAGCGTGGAGCGACGGGGGCTGGTTCGCCGACGCTTGCTATGAGAGTCAAAAAGAGACCGGGCGATATCTCAGCACAGCATTCACAGCCCGCGACTTACTCCGCATCGTCGATGCACTGAACGAAGACGGCAAGCTCAGATTCTGGGGCCGTTCCTACAGCACCGCACTAGGACAGACCTTCGCAGCCATGTTCCCCGACCGCGTCGGCCGATTGCTTCTCGACAGCGTGCAAGACGCCCGGGACTACCACAGCGGGCAATGGCTCGACGCTACACGAGGAACTCACATCCCACTCCTCAACTTCTTCACCGAATGCATCAAGGCCGGGCCCTCCCTGTGCCCATTTGCCAACTTCTCCGGGCCCTCCACCACACCCCAGGACCTTATGACCGAAATCAGCACCGTGTTCCAAGAACTCGCCACCCACCCAGTCTACCTACATGAAAACTACCACTCCCCATTCCGCCAACCCTGGTGGCGACCCGGCCCTCGTCCTCTCCTCCCAGAACTAAAATACTACTTCTTCAACTACCTCTACCAGCCCGCCTCCTTCCCCCAACTCGCACTCACCGTATCCACCGCCCTCGCCCGAAACTGGACCAGCTGGACATCCCCGACGCCCAAACTCCCCGCCCCAGAGCAATACAACGAAGGCACCCAAGCCTTCCACGGAATCGCCTGCGCAGACCTGTCCCTGCGCGCCTCGTCCCCAAACGACCTATACTCACTCGTGCAAGCAGAGCTCTCCAACGGCGATTTCTCAGACGCATTCATGCCGCAGCTCTGGCCATGCTACCAGTGGCGAATGAATGCCGCGGAGCCATTCACAGGCGAGTTCAAGAACATCAATACAAGCTACCCGGTTATGTTTGTGAACGGCGCATATGACCCGATCACGCCGCTGAGTGGGGCGTGGCGTGCGGCGTCGGCATTTAAGGGGGGTCGGTTATTGGTGCATAAGGGGCATGGGGTGAGTGATCCTTCTTTAATTGAAGTCCAGCAATAGAAATAGGGTTGTAGGAAGGCAGTTTTGCTAACCGTTGTTATAGCACGGTGTTATGAACCATCCGTCGGAATGCACGATCAAGGCTATTGGTGATTACTTTGTAAACGGCACGTTGCCTGAGCAGGGGACTGTTTGTGAGCCGAGTCAGCCGGCATATGAGCTTTGGAGAGACGCACAGGAGGAGTTCGAGAAGCTGCTTGCGAAGGCGAATGTTACTGTTTAGTTTGGTTTTTGGCTGCGATCTTTCAGGTGGTGTTATTTGATATAGGATATATGCAATGGTTTAATGGTTTGCTTCCTTATTCAATAATTATTATTAGTCTTTATTTGGATCTCCTAGAGGATCAGTAATTTGATAGGTATTTTGCCCGGAAGCAGGGTTGAGAGAGACCTTACACGTTGACTAACACAACAAAGAGATTCAACAAATCTCTAATCACTGAGCAGTTATTTAGAAAGGAATATGAAACAAATCTAAATCATGTTTATTGGAGGCAGGGGAAGTGTACACCGTGAGAGGTAGCATTAATCTAGAGTCTCCATTCTGACTGGATGGATTAATACTATATGGCTTGGCACCGTCGATACAGGACACCCTTTGCAAGTTCATACGCTTGACTATGTAAAGCCCTCGTGGTCAATAGATGAAATACAATAAGCAGAATACCAGAAACCATCTACCAGGAAGTACGTTGGAGACGGAAATTGTATCAATTGTGGTAACCAACCAACCAACCAGCACCCCTCCCCCTATCTACCTTCCTTCCTGTCTATACTGCTCCGCCAACTGCCTCGCCCTCCTCAACAAATTCTCATGCACAAACGACTTCTGCTGGGGATCGGAAAACGCCAAGCCCTCGTAACAAGCGACCTGGACCAGGACGCCGTGCGCGCGATGATTCGGCATGCTCGGGTCGCTGGCTTTGAACATCGTATACTGGCCGTACATGACGGTGGTGTGGATGCGCTCGTACAGCACTGAAAGAGGGAGCTCGTCCTGGCCGTTCCATCCGCGCCGGTCAACGGGGACATACGCGTGTGCTGTAATTAAATTGTGGGCGCCGCTGCCTCCTGCGCGTGGAGTGCTTCCGCCACTGCGGCTGCCACTGCCGGTGTGGCCGGTGCTGGATTGTGAGGTCATTGGGGTTTTGATTTTTGAGGTTGGGATTGGAGGTGGTGAGGAGAGAAGGGACTGAGATGCAGTCTATACAAGGGGGTATTTATGTGAATTGATTGTAGGCCATGGTGGAGGTGGTTTCTAGAGTAAAGGGCTTCTCCATCAGTTATTGAGGGATTATTGTATCTGTTTATAAATGTCTGGTTAGTGCAGGTTCTATGTATACCTTGCAGAGCATTGCGCAATGGCTGCACATAAGAGGGAGGTTTTCAGTTAACAAGAGCGTCTGGACCCATATTATGAGGTATTGTGTTCCACTACGCTCTAGGTTTAACCACGGTTATCCGGCAAATGCATCCTGGTTCCTGGATGTTCTCTCTCCATCTGCTGGGTGGGAGGTGGGGGTTTGTATCCTTGTTCATAGAGGGTGAATGGAAGGGAGTTTTTGTTCGACTTATCCCACCATCTTAAATGAAAAAGTAGTCTAGAGCCGCGTAATCCAATGTGGTAATCTTGATATTGGGTATAGCAGCGTGTACAGTCAACGTATATCCTGAAGCATTCAACTATGCAGCATTCTTCGGTTATACCGCCTGGTTAATCTCCAATGAAAACTTGACTGAACAAGTCTGGTGTTTACACAAGAGCCCTACTTGATTTATATCCTTCTACTTACTCCTAGCAAAGGTAATTGACAGCTCTTCAGCAATTCCTAAATTGTACAAGTAGTAATAATTTTGTATGTATGCAGTTTAATTTAACACTTTTGCTACCTCAACTAAGGGAAACGAATACCCTATGCAAATCCGATCGGAAACAATAACCTCATCTAGACAACGGAAAGATGTCACTATCAGAGTCCGGAGAGGCACAAAGAGGTTTATAGAGCCTAGAGGACCCCGTGGTAGGTGACCCAGGCATAGGAGAGCCTCTAGACCCGGGACGCGAGGCGTGGGACCTCGACTGACGACCCGGGGGTATAGGACGAGGCGTGGAGCCCGAAGATCCGGGACGGTGGGAATCAGGCGCCCCACGATGCGAACCAACTGGCCGCGTAGCTGAAGAATTGGACAACGGAACCCTGGCCGTCGTAGGAGACGCGATAGGCGATCGTGGTTCCCTTCCACGATCGAATCCCCGAGGAGGGCTACCAGGGTCCTGACACGGCCTGAACCCCGTACTGAGGATAGCCGCATGGATATCATCGCTCCAGCGGTCCCGGCTCTCCTGATCGGCGGACCGCTGTCTCTGCGTTTCGCTGTTCGCGTAATGGTCGAGTTTCCGAATCACCGTGTCCACGGCGACGCGGCGTCGCTGGCCCGTGGCGACTCTGCGGTCGACTTCAACCATGACGAGCTCGTTGGAGGTGGTTGGGATTTCGTCGTGTGGGGGCCAGTAGATGGCGAACTGACCGGACTTGGCGAGAGATATGCATCCGAGCCACTTGTCCCTGGTGGTTGGAAGTAGGTTGTCCTTCACCGGGAAGGAGAAGACGGCTGTGATGGTTCCGCGCGGTGGGCCTTCGTACTTGTTTTTGTTCATGAACATGTCGAATGCTTCGAATTCGCCTTTCTCGTAGGAATCGTACTCAGCATACGGGTCGTATGGGGACTTGGAGTTCCTGGACTTGACGTTCATACCTGGATTGCGACTCATTGTGAGGGTAGTTCAGACGGTGTGAAGGAATAGTTGAAAGGTGCGGTTGTGGATCTCTGGTCTTTTTATGATTTCTCAATGGAAACTGCGATGTGGATTACTGGATCTGTGGGAATACTTGGTCTTTATTTATATATTCTTGCTGGTCTTGAATACGGCACATTTTTGGGCCTTCCTTTAAGGATGCTTGAGGTTGATTCCGTTAAGATGAGATGCGTCCATTGTACCAGTACGGCCCTGTAGGGTAGTGTTATGCGGTGGCCTCCGTTTATATGGTTGAACAATGCAGCAAGTGGCGGAAATCTGGCCTCTGGATGGAGATAGAGGAAAAGATGGGTTTCCCTAAATGCGATGAACTCCACAGGAGGGTTTAGTTAGTGGGATTTTCCTTTAGCAAAGAGGAGGTATACTTTGTGCAGCGACAACCTAGTCTTACGTCTCTCAGGACGAACATGGCATTGCTTGAGTAGTTCAGGTGTACACAAACAGCATAGGTCTAAACTGACTGAATAGTAGTGTTAAGATTGGATAATGCATTCCCAGTCCCCATACCCAGCTCTATACTTACAGCAGGACTTTTGAGGGATCAGGACAAGTAGGTAGACATAATTCAAACCCAAATCTTCAAACGTATGTTAAAGAAGGTGACAAGTATTTACCATTCCTCGCGAATCATTCAACATCAATACCGATCATCCCAGGCTACTCATTATGCTAACTCCAAACTAAACATCAATCAAACCCTCTCCAGACCCAACACCTTACTACTATAATCCCCCTCAAACGCAATCAACAACCCCAAATTCATCAACGTCTTCCCCGTAAACTCCCCCATTCCCTCCACCTTATACATTGCCTCCTCATCCAACCCCTGCAGCCTAATACGGGGGAACGCATGATTAACCGTGGGATTAATCTGAAACGCAAACAACACGCCCTTCTCGCCCTCCTCGCTCAAAAACAACACCGCCGGCCAATTCGACTCCTCCGGCAACCTCAACCGAAACATGTCCCCCTTCAAAATAATGGGGGCGATTTCTTCCGCCTGCTTAATCAGAGCTGGAACAGCATTGCTCTCATCCTTCGTCAGCTCTTCCGGGTTCAGCTCCAGCCCAAACGACCCGCCCATCATGGCCACATGGGCACGGAACCGCACGGGAATCGACCGGCCCGTCTGATGATTCGGCACGGCCGAGATATGCGCTCCCATAGCGCTAGGCGGATAGGCCAGGGACGTGCCGAGTGGATGGAGATGCGCTCGACGGCGTCGGTGTCGTCGGAGGTCCAGATCTGAGGGAAGTATTGCAGGACGCCCGGGTCGAAGCGGCCGCCTCCCGAGGCGCAGCCTTCCCAGAGGACGTTGGGGAAGCGGGAGGTGAGGACGTCGAAGACGTGGTAGAGACCCAGCAGGTAGGCGTGGTTAGCGGAAGGGGAGGACGATTCGTGCATGCCGCGGTTATGGTCCCATTTGACGTAGGTGATGTCGGCGCTGTTGAGGAGGTCGGTGACGGTGGTGATGATGAAGGATTGGACTTCGGGGAGGGCGAGGTTGAGGACGAGCTGGTTGCGTTGCTCTGTGCGAGGGTATGGCCCTGCGTGCATGACCCAGTCCGGGTGTTTTTCGTACAGCGTCGAGTTGGGGTTCACCATTTCGGGTTCGAGCCAGATGCCGAAGCGCAGGTTGGTGGAGGAGTTGGCGGCTTTGAGGTCGGTGACGTTGGACACGAGAGGGCCAAGGCCGTGAGGGAATCGATCTGGATTGGGCGTCCAGTCGCCGAGACCTGCCTTGTCTGAGACTCGGGGATGCGAATCGCCGAACCAGCCGTCGTCCATGACGAAGAGCTTGGTGCCCAGCGCGGCGGACTTCTCGGCAAGGGTGTACATGCTGCTTTGGTTGTAGTCGAAGTACACGCCTTCCCAGCTGTTGAGCAGTACGGGACGGTTGGAGGTTGCGAATTGGCTTCTGATGAGATGGTTGCGGTAGAGTCGGTGCAAGGAGCGAGACATGCCGCCGATGCCGTTGTTCGAGTAGACGGAGACGCACTCTGGCGATGTGAGGGACTCTCCGGGGCCAAGAGGCCATGAGAGCTGATTAGGATTGAAGCCTAGGAGAGCGCGGGTGAACCCCTGCGAGCCTTTTTCAACATCCACGGCGAAGGAGCCCGTGTAGACCAGGGAGAAACCCCATGCCTCACCTTGGGACTCGGTGGTTGATGGATGGACCAGAGCAAGGAAGGGGTTGTGCAGATGGGATGAGAATCCCGCTGTGCTCCCAAATCTACTCACTGTCAGTATCATCCACTATTATCATCTCTAGTCCATCCCTTACCCCTGAGTGCCATATTCAACCTTCCGTCTCTCACGACGAGCCTCTCTCGCCCAATCGCCCCGAAGACCGATCATATCCAGGTCCTCGAAGGGCAGATCAACGCTCAAGCTAGCCAGCGCCTCGACCGTAATATCCCCCTTCCCCTTGTTGGTGATATTAGCACTACGCACAATGGCATCGTACTTGGGAAAGATCGAGTACGACAGGTCCGCCGCGACGGAGCTATAGTTATCGTACAGATGAACCACCAGCGTGGTGACATCATCTTCGCTGCCAAAAGTCGCTGGTAGACCAGGCAACTCCGGCTTCCCTTGGATCACGGAATGAGACTGATACTGGAAATCACTAATGGCATATCCCGCAGCCTGTCGAATGCGGATTGCAGGCACACGAAAGTCGCCTCGTCCTTGGTCCGGGAACTCACGCCGCACACGACCTATGGTGCCGACCCAGCCGTTGACTTCAGGCTCTGGGTCCGTGGGAATCGCGCCGGTGATGCTGCCGCCGAAGTGGTCGGACAGCAGGTCTCCGGTGGTGGTGTTCACATGGAACCGATAGGAGACATTATCGCCATTCAAGGTAAACGTCTTGTCATCGACAACGATGGCTTCAAATTATATCAACAAAATGCAACTAACGAGCGAGTCTAGTCAAACTTACCATCCGACGCCGAAATACCCTGCGACTTCGCCATAACTCCCTGCCAGCTTCCAAAAACAATCAGAAAAGGCACCACAGCTCTTGAAAGTCGCGGCATCTTGCCTGGATTCCTGGACAGAATGAGAGTTTCTCTCCCGCAACAGCAGCAGACCGACCGTGCCTTTTTATAATCAATGGTCTACGACCGGTGAAAACATGTGGAGAACGAGGGAATGGGGATAGACATATATATTACCCCGAGGGAGACAGCCAAGATGCGCGGAACGCAGGGCTAATATCATTTCCACTCCCAAAAGGTAGAACCGGTGAGGAATCCCCGCGTTAAGCAGGGCTCTCTGGGCGAGTTGGCTGGGGAATTCTGATCTCCACAGCTCCAGTCCAAGGCGGAGGAATGTCGGGGAATCTCCACGAACCATACAGTTCGACTGGGAACCCCGCGATGGGGGGAGGCTGTGGGGGAGTTTATTGGTCGAGATGCGTGCTTAGTTGCTATTAGGGTGTTTAGTGGTGACTTCTACTGTGCATCATACGATATGCGGTGGCCAGGTATATATGCAAGTTAGGTGGTTAATAAATTTCAACCAAAGGTTATATATATTGTTCTTATCGAAGAGTAGGGTCTGTGAAGAGATGATCCAACAAGACAACAATCTCAAATTCCCGAATGCCATGGGCAAGGGAACAGAAGGATCGAGTCACACGCGCCGCTTCGATAGCGCAGGAAGGATACCTGGAGGAGCCTTAGAAACCCACCGCTCCTTGATCCTCCAGCCCACGTCGAGTTTGACGAGATAGTCGTCAAACCATAGGGTATGGGGCTGGAGGGGAGCTCCAACGTACGAAGTGGCTTTAGCTTCGTAATCGTTAGTCAATTCTACCGAGATGATTGTGAGATCATTGTACCATTGCCGGTTCATGCCCAGGAGCATGAATTCGTTCGCGATACCGGTTGGGATGTAGTCCTTCCCGGAAATATGGCTGGGGAGCTTCAAGACAGCATCCGGCGTGAAGGTTTTGCACAGCATATCCAGTGATCCTCTGTCGAGATCGCGTGCGAGACCTCTAAGAAGATTGACGATGCAGCCGACTTCCCGATCGATCCTCTCGTGATCTTCTTCGATGACATCGAGAATCGTTGCCAGGATTGTCGACATTTTGACAATACTTGGGGTCTTGGTAGCCTTGTGTGGGGTTTTGTGGGGGATGAAAAAGATCGAGTGTTGTTGCTTTGGTTGACGACAAAGAGTAGATGTGCCAAAAAGGGTTTATATAGTTTTCCAGCCAGGAGAGATTCATATTGTTTGGAAAGTCCCTCCATTCTTTTGTGTTCTTTTGTGGTAAGTTATGGAAACAGAGATGATTTTGAAGACAGGCCGTTGTATAGATTCGTTCATACTTGCTATATCCGATATACTAATAAACCGGAAAGAAAGATAAGCCATCTTCTTCTTTCAGGGTTGCTATATGAAAGAAATCTGGCGGAAGGCAGCTACTACCGAGCAGAGGCAGTTTTCAGTACGCAGATTCAGCCATAACAATCACCTGGCGTCAAAAGTAGGAATATTCCGGAGCCCTTTGATGTCCTGGAAAGCAGCACTCCACGGCAATTCAGGATGTCTCTTTGTTATGTCAAAGCAGGTATATAAACGGTGGCATTGTAGGGACCAGCGCCCAGAAATTGTCATTTAGGACGCTCAGGGTGAGATATACATTCCAACTAACTGACCTGCTGACCTAACGACGCCCGTGAATCTTGTCTCTCCTGACATCATCTCCGCGGCTTCACTGCCTGCCAAGCTACCATCTGCCACTAAACCACGGCTCCACATCGCAACCGAGCCAATTTCGCTTCTCCTAAGCTGCGATCGCAATCCATCGTTGGCAATCGCTCTCAACTTTCCCTCCGTGCCTCCGTGGCGGGGAGGATTCGTCGATTTGTCTATTGATTCCCCACCCTGGCTGTCTAAGTGATCGCCTACTTATTCTTAGCCTGAGCTAACCAGTCAACTGCCAACTGCGAAGCAAGCCGTTTATTTCCCGAGATGTCCGGCCTCTGCGCCTCTCGCTGGGCACCTGCGCCTGCATCTGCGTCTGCGTCTGCATCTGCATCTTCATCTTCATCGGCATCTGGATCTGCGGTCCACGTTTCCAGAAAACCCACTCCGACTCCGACTCCGACTCCCAGTGTCGTTCCCTCGCGCGTCTCCTCGTCGCGACCTACGAATGGTATTATTTGGACGACTGGTGTGAATCATGGGACCGGCAAGACCGGCATCACCACCACCAGCGCACCGGTATACGCGGATATCTCAACCTCAACCACACCCACACCCACACCGGCAATCACAACCTCCAGACCATCCCCATCCACAAACGCCTCACAAGAACTCTCGCGCTTCACCAAGATCGTCGCTCGCCTAAAATGGAAACTCCCCTTCCTGGAAGACGGGTACCGCCTCGCCACGCAGCAGCCGTCCGACGACTGCGCAGGCCGCGATAGAACCAGAAATCGAGACAAAGACGGCGACACTGAAACAGACACAGACATGCACTACGCAGAGACGATGTTCAAAATTGATTTCCACGAGTACTACGCGCTGCTGGAGCGAGCCATTGTGCACCTCCTCGGCGTATTCGGGGTGCACGTGAGCTCGACGCCGGGGCGGAAATGGCGCGGCAAGAAAATGGGACAGAGCGTGCAGTGGAATTCAACCATGAGACCTGCTGGTGGTGTCGGAGGGGGAGGGGCAGGACACAGCTACCATGCGAACGTGCTCGAGACGCTCGAGGACCCTGCCTGTCCGCTTTATCAGGTCTTGGGCGTTGGATCGGTACACTATCAGTTGCGGAAGGCGAAGGAGCTGCGCAATCGATGGAAGACGGCGGATAGGACCGAGGAGGAGGAAGAGCAGGAAGAAGGGGCACGACGGAGACCCGTGTTGCCGCTGGAGAGCTATGATTTCGATCAGATCCTCACGGAGATCTTTGGCGGCTTGGAAGAGGGATATCTTCTTGCACAGGCGTACGTCGAAGAGGTCGATGGGGGAGCGAATGGTCGGGAAATGGAGATGGAGATGGACGGGGGGTGGGATTTCATTGTCGAGGCGATGGATTGGGAGGCTGTCTGAGCTTGCTCTTTCTCTCTCTCGTCTTTATTCCCTGTCTCGTGGCTTGTTCTGCTTCCTGTGCATTGCAGTTTTCCTTGAGCGACCGCTGTAAACACTGTTATCCTGAAGTTGTATAGATAGCGAGTTCTTGTTACAATACCCAGATCACCCCATAGCACTGCCTTCTGTAATATATCTATATCATTAAATCTATATCCTGGCATAATGAATGAAATAAGGTAGAATAAAAACCTCTAAATTCCCATCATCGTCGGGCGAACCTGGCACCCTCGACGTCCATCAACTCCACCATGCTGGTAGAATCCTCGGGTTGCGACCTCGACGTATAGTTGACCGAGTAGCTGACCGACTTGGAAATCTTGCTGTTTCCGGCCGACTGTTCTTTGTTGTACCAGTTCGAAGGACCGGTGGCGTATGTTCGTCGAGTCGAATTGCCCAGGATGCCGGGGAAGAAGTGGCTGATCACGGCCCTCGACGCAGGCAGGCAGGCGCACATCACCGCGATTTGGCACTCAATCACCGACCAATGGATCAAAGGATACAGGCCGTAGGTCTGATTCTCGCCCCATCGATTATTCCAGAACACGATGACCCGGATGATTGCAATAATGGTCAATCTGCAAGGGTCAGCGGCGTTCGTCGGCCTTCATCAATAATACCCGAGTACTCACACTGAGCCCATCACAAACATCAACCCGACGGTGATCTTTTTCTGGAGCGGTAGTTGCAGCTTGCTGACTTCGTAAACGGGCATGACGATCAAGGCGGCGTCCACGACGATGTTCACCAGACAATTAACCAGAACCGCGTCGATGAAGTTGATACAATGTCCTGGCTCCTCGTTCATCCATCCTTCCCAACCAAGGTGCGGCGGCACACATCTGAGTGAGTCCACAAAAGCCCAGGTTATACCGATAGCCGCGTTGAGTCCGATCAGCGTATAGGCACAATACCGGAAAGACCGGGACTGGAAGATGCGCAAAAGAAACAGGCAGACCGAAATCTTGGCGAGAGAGATTTGAATCTTATACATCACGGCCAGAGCTTCGAAATACTGGACGGAGTTAATAAATGATCATCTTGGACCAAACGACATCAACCAACCTTGTAAAACTTGGTGATGTTGTCAAACGGGATGTCCCAGATATCCATGCCGAAGCCGAAACGAATCACTGAAGAGTTAGTTTTTATCATCTGTAAAAGGGTCGCTTGACCTACTGTAGACGTTAAGGACATAGATTGTCACTGCCATAGCCTATAGTACCCACAGTTAGAAAAGCAAAGAAAGATGCGCGACGGACGTGGACCCACGAATGAAAGAATGATCGTATAATCATCCCATCCCCAGCCACCAGCAAGACCAAGGCATTTTGCCACGATCCTAATGATGAAGAAAATCGCGCCAAGGATAAGTGGTGCGAGAGTCGAGCCACTGATCTCAGCAGGACCTTTGCGCGGTTCGATATCGCATACTTGTGCGGACAGTCGTGTTGTAACTGACATTGATTAATATAGTGGGTTATTTGTGTCGGGGGGAATGACTAACTGAATTCTTCTTTAGTCGTGCAGTTGCTCGTTACGCAGTCGAGTAGAGTGTCTCGACGCGAACTGTCGGCGCAGAAGCATGCCGAGTTGGTTAGGGAGCAATGAGGGAAAAGCGCATTTTCACATGTAATCTAACCAAAGGGTAAGCAAACAACAGGGGACGGCACAATACCAGATAGAACATACTGCACACGAGGGAAATTTGTTGAAATCGGGATCAGCTGCATGCAATCCGACAACAAGGGCCAGAATGCACAGCAGACAGTAAAGAAGTTTCATGGGCGCAGCGAGAATGAGACCCGATTCTGTCAACGGGCAGCCCAGAATGAAACTGTCGAAGAACGAGGGAATAAAATGAAGGGGGCTCTAGAGGGTTTTTCTCCCTTTGACTATGTGCCCAATTTTAGACCCAGAAGTTGCTCGGTTGGGCTCTCCACCAGGAGATTTCTCCCAAAGCAGCAGTCTGAAACCGTACTGGAGGGGATATGCTTATCTAGCATGATGGTGATGTGGTTAGTCTCTTTGTGGCGTCGATCCCTACCAAGGAATGATCGATCCGTCGGCTTCCATCACGAGCATGAACTGGACAGAGCGACGCGACGATAACGCACAAATCGTGGCTACCCGTTGACCGTTCCGAGGCATGCTGTCGGCTAGACCTGCGCTGCAAGAAATTATCTCGATCAAATCCACACCAGTCCATCATAGACTTTGGGTCAAATGAAACCGAGGCAATCGGAACGCAGCTCGGGGATTTGGGGCCCACCGGCGAATCGAGCAAATCCACAATCGAAGCGCATCAGTGTTCTGGCGATCTTCTAGATTGCCCGATATGGTTGGGATGGAATGCAGTGATGGAGTTCGGTCCCAGATGGAGAGCGTGTCATGGATAATTTTTTTGGTTTGCCCATTGTTCTTCTCTAAGCCGGGTTGGACGTTGGTGAACTTGGTGCAGGATGGTGCAGGATTTGCCGTACTCCGTGCTGCGTGCTGACGCTGGGTCCCTGAAATCCCGAACGGCCGTCCTGTGCGCCCTGGAGCCAATTTCCACGACTCAGGGGATAGGGCCTGTCCTTTTTTTGTGCTAACCAGGGAAGGCTCGATTCCGGGAAAAGATCCTCTCGGACACGGAACTGAACACGGAATGGCGCGCACATGATGCAAATGGTTGTACCTAGTAGTTATGAAGCCTCTGCTGATGGTTAAAGAATGCTCCGGCCTCAGCCAAAGTTCGTACCAAATCCCCCAACAGTGGCGGGCGCATTTTGAATTTTGCCGCGCCCGAGTTATTTTCGAGGACTGACGTGCAGCGGTCAAAACTTGATCTCCTCGCAACTTCGTACGCGGAGGCCAAACTAGTGCTGCAGCAGGAGCATTTGGCAACGATTCAATTAAGTTTGGCCTAAGTGGCATGTATATTAATCCTGCAGGATTGTCGGCATCGCGACTTGCCGGGCTATGACTCGCAACCTGACTAACTCAGTGCCGGTGAATAACGTAATGGCCTCGAGCGTCTCGGGTCGAGACTCCAGAATATAGATTAATCCTGGGCGCGAATGGCAACGCCTCGTTCGGTAAGTCGCCGAATAACATTTGTATTTCTCTTGTCCACGGTTCGACGTGCGCAGTGGGCAACAATGGCCAATGCGATGCACGTACACTCCAGCAAAGCATATTGGCAATCCACCGAACCCAAGTGTGAGCTGTCAGGGAGATGCGATTCTTCCTGGTTCCCGGCAGTTCAGGATCAAGCAATTTATTGCCAAATAGCCTTTTGGCGCAGCATGCCATTTTATCGTGTCAGCTCGACCACATTTGAAAGACGGGCCCAAGATCCACAAATGTTTTGATGTCCAAGAATGCCATCCATTCGATTAACGCGCCAAGGCAGTTTTAAAAATGTATTCTTCGCACGCCACGGATTGTGTTCCGTTGCGTTTTTAGCCCATATTCCGGTTGGACAACGCAAGCACACCGAATCCTATGAGCACGACAAAAATGTATATATTGCCAGGTAAATTGAAAGTTCGCATCTCTGATTCGACTCCAATCTATTTGACACGCTGATAATTGGTGCCTGTGTTTCGGGCACCCTAGTATCAGGAATATAAACGATGACGCCGATCGAAGCATGGGGCATTAAAGTCGTTTTAGACGAAGGACACTCCCTCCATTTGACACCGTGTCGACTAGACCATCTATAGGCAACAAAGACCGATCGTCGTCCAGCGTTGGAAACATGTCGTAGGCACATCAACGCGGTATATGCAGCGAACAGAGACTATCTCGATAGAGCCGAAAGTAAGCATTTGGCGGGTAAGCAAGGATGTGTCACCACATATTCAGGCTGCTGCTTCCATGCGATATTGAAATTGACAGACCGAAATCAAGCGGCAGCATAGAGCTCAAAGGTATTACCGAGGCTGGCGTATACTCATCGAGGCCCTCGTTATCAAAGTCCGCGGAAATCGAGGTCTAGACTAGTCGATATATTCATTACTCACGAGGCACGTCCTAAGTGCCACCAGTGCAAGCTGAAAAATCACAGTCTAAGTGGGTGCATGGCCTAGACCTTTGAAACCCTAGCGTACTAGTTTGGTTCCTTCGATGGACTATGTCTTAGCACACATGGCGAAGAATGGAGCTCTGCAGGCTCCTTCTCAACTAGCAGTGAGCTTGATGACTGCGAGAGGTTGTTTGTCGCCAGTGATCCCTTTAGGCAGCATGAGACTATACTGTTCTTCTCCCTGACACATGTTGTTGAATGACCGAAGATTATGTAGGACCAGGCCAAGGCATCGCAGACTAATGGTGACACTCATGGCTAGCTGTGTCTGACACAACAGTTATATTAATGCCGTAGATCATGGGCGACATGATTCAGGAGAACTGTCAGAATCCAAGACTTTTCCATCGTTGATCATATTTCAAATACCGGTCGTTTCAACCTGGAGCAGCGGTGGCAGCGTTAGTGGATGGCTAGACCCACCAGTCAATTTGACGATTGACAAGAATCAGAGAATTTAAGACAAGGATACAAATATTACAATGACCAAGAAGGCCTTGGTAAAAGCCCGACGAGAGTTGAAGCCGCCAGGGGCTTTGCGCTGCATATTTCAAGCCCCGTCCGTGCAGGCAATGAGAAACATCGGCTTGGTGCCATCAAGCAGCAGCATTTCCCTTTGTCGGCATCAAGGACAGAACCATCACAGTCCCAAAAAGAAGCACCAGAGCCATGTGCACCATGAGTCCGGAGGCATTATAAGGGGTGTGATGTGATGTGAGATCGATGCCAGATGGATGGATGAAGATGGTTGTTTTGTTCATCCTTGATCGCTGATCTTGGCGCGACCGTTGTGGTCGGCTTAGTCATCAGATAGGCATGACTCAGCCAGGTCACCTGACGGGCACCCACATTCTGCACAACTGATGGAAGCTTCGGTTCTTTGTTCTAGAAACCGCCAAATGATGGCTTCCTACCGGTCTATCCTGCCTGACCTCTGGTCTATTTTCTATTGCACGACACCCTAGGTGATGCCTGGCACTATGGCCATGGATCCCTCAGCCGCCGGTCAATTGGCCCACGGAGTCCGATTAAGTTGTGAACAATGCACACAGAGGAAGAAGCGATGTGATAAATCAAACCCATGTTCCAATTGTCAGCGTCACGGTGCAATCTGCAAGCCCGTAGTGCGCCCGCGTCTACCACGGGGAAAGGGGGTGACTAAAGACAGAGCTTCGACCGATACGAGTGACGGCGATCTGAGAGCTCGCGTAGCCAGACTAGAACAGCTTCTTCAACTCCGAGAGCAGCAAGACAGCAGTGCCTACTTAGGTGGTAGCTTGTCTCAGGGTTTAGAGAGCTCCAATCCTTCCGCGACATCGGCAGTAACAGAAGATGCCTTTGCCGCTAGCAAGCATGGCCATAGGACAGATAATCATTATATTAGGGGCTCGTCTGGTAATGAGGCGTTGAGGCAGGTTAGAAAGCTCCATGTCTAATATAAGTTCAGAATGCTGATGAACCGTCAGATAAATATTTGTTCCGGAAGTCCTTTCATACCGGAACTGCATGCTCACTCTTCGGGACCTCTCAGTCCTGCTGAATTCAATGAGATGACGCCCGATCATGCCAATAGCCTTTTGCCTATTCAACTCCAGAGAAACTTAGCTGAATTATTCCTATCCCGGATTGACTCAGTATTCAAAGTCATACACCAACCGTCTTTAAGGGCGTATCTTCTAGAGGGCAAACAGTATCTGGATTATGAACATGGACACCATGCTCCGAAAACACTAGCGTCTGCTATATACTATGCAGCAACTTGCATCTTGAGTGAGCAAGAGTGTTACTCCATTTTCCAACGGCCCAAATCCTCCGTGGTCGCGAGTTATCGGAGGGTTTGTGATGCTGCATTATTCCATGCGGACTTTACGACCACAAACGATTTGACCGTTCTTCAAGCTTTCATAATATCTCTGGTAGGTTTTGCTCTGACTGAGAGGTGTATTCGTTAGCTGACGCATATAGCTTTCGTATCGGCTATTGGATAAAGGCCGACGTGTATGGACGATGCTGAGCATGGCATTGAGAGTCGGTCAAGCATTGTCACTCCACATTGTCAATCCTCCATTTCCAATAAGACCTCTCGAGATGGAATTGCGCAGACGTGTCTGGCATGCGATCGGCATTTTGGACGCCCAGTCATCTCTCGACAGAGCCACAGAGCCGATGGTCCTACCCGCTTGGCTCGAGCATAACGCGCCCTCTAATATCAACGACGAAGATGTGAGTTTTTTCAGTGACAAGGGCCCGCCCGAAAGAGCCGAGTTCACAGATATGACATTCACACTACTTATTTCACAAGCCCACAAAATCATGCGATCGCTTAATTTCTCCCGTTGGACTCAGCATGGCATCATGGACATGGAAGATCGACAGTCACTTGTGATCGAGTTCCAGAAAAGCGCTGTACAGTTGGTTTCCGGATGCTCTCCCGACAAAAGCCCTCTGCAGTGGCTTACTGTGAGGACAGCCGAATATCTCACTGCCTCTTTACAGCTGGTGGCGCTGAGACCTTTGCAACGGGACCCGAGCTTCACGCCCCCACAGGTCAAGAATCATGGTCTTCTGAAGCTCTGTGTAGATATTCTGCAAAGAGCACAGGAACTCTCAGAAGATGCTCGGGTTGCTCCTTGGAGCTGGTTCAAGGAACTCTGGGTCCCATGGCATCCTCTTTCGGTTGCCATTGCGGAGCTATGTTCTTGTGACGATGTCTCCGTGATGGAAACACATTGGCCAGTGGTGGAACACTCGTTTCATATCGTTGGGCATGTCGTGGCAGATTCGAAGGACGGAATACTGTGGAGACCGATCGATAAACTTATGAAACAAGCGGAATCAAAAAGGGCGTCCCTTAGACCAACCACTGCAAAGCAGCCACAACAGCAGCAACTCGGTATAGGTAGCCAGATCTCCCAGTCGCAGGATGCTCCATTAGGTGCAACTCCTACTATACAAAACAGTGCCCATAAAACGGTACCTCCTGTCGAGAACGAACAAAGCTCCCAGGACCCCAACAGATCGAAGGATATCTGGGATATACTAGACATTGGCGATTGGACGGGCCATCTAGGCCAAAGTTCCTGGTCTAACTTCACGAGCTTTCTTGACGAACTGCACGAGGCAGACGACTCCATTCTGACTTTTGGATGAACATTATTCTGCCCGGGACTCGTTCGAAGTAACAGGTGCTGACCACCAATTGTTTCGCAAGGTCCAGGTTAAAAGGCTCGATATTATGTGGGTAAATTCACACACTCCGGGAATCCCAGTTATGTTTCGTCCATGTTGCGTCCTTCTGACCGAAGACGGAACTAGTCAGATCCCTGGACGACTGCCGCTTTAGACTCTGACGTCCACTGTTTTCGGTTTCCGGGGCCAAGGTAGACTATGAGAGCATAATAATAGGACAAAATAGGCCAAGTCATCCCACAATGTATCAACCAAAATGATTCATCTCCCCACATCGCGGAAAATCCGGGGAAATGTGGTGATGTCAGCGCGAGGCTAGGCTTTCGGCTGCGTAGCCGATATCGAGGGTTCGCTTCCGATTGCCATCGGATGGGGAGAGAAAGAGATCGGATATCCCCTTGATTAGAGCAAAAATACTCGAAAGGATTTTAAAAACCAACTGGCCAGTTACATCAGTCTTTATCCGCCATATTGTTGGGCAAACCATGGTCGATTACGGGACAATCTATATTTCCTTCGGAAACGAATTGACAATTTCCCCACCTTTTTGGATATCAGAATCCTTGGCCAGTATGCCGGCTGATATAAAGGAGGGGGTTGCATTAGTCTATGTTCATCCTTGACGACTTCATGGCCTGCCACATACTTTGAAGGATTCGCATGGAATGATGGCTCCAGACAATAAGCAAGCAGTGTCTGAAAAAGGACTTGCTGGCTATAAAGGGGCCTTGGCATATGGTCAGGTTGCCACCGACGAGTATGTGCGACCTGTCTTTTTGATGACCATCTGCTCACGCGCCTTTAGCTACGGCCATTCCCTCATTCAACTTGATCCCAAGGCGGAGTCGCGCTTGCGTACTAAAATAGACCTATTTGTTGTTCCCACTGTCGCTGTTCTCTATTTATTCTGCTTTATTGATCGTGCGAACATCGGTAAGACGTCGCTGCTTACATTGAATCCCTCCTCCGCTGATTCTGTGTAGGGAACGCCAAACTTGCTGGCTTTGAAGCCGATCTGAACCTAACAGGCAATGACTTCAATACCGTCCTCTCGGTCTTTTTCATCTCGTATATCATATTTGAAATCCCTTGCACGATCGCTTGCAAATGGATCGGACCAGGATGGTTCATTCCAGCAATCACGCTTGGCTTCGGAATATGCTCTCTAGGCACGGCCTTTGTGCATACCATCCACAGTGCCTCCGGAGTGCGGTTCCTCCTCGGGCTCTTTGAAGCTGGCATGCTTCCTGGAATTGCATATTATCTCTCGCGCTGGTATCGACGTAGCGAGCTTGTCTTCCGTATTTCATGTTATATTGTCATGTCCCCGTTAGCAGGAGCCTTCGGTGGTCTGCTTGCGTCTGCCATTCTAAAGCTAGACCACTTCGGCAGTCTGCGCGAATGGCGCATGATCTTCGCCATTGAAGGCATTATCACCATTGGACTTGCTGTCGTCTCGTTTTTCACCTTAACCGATCGGCCGGAGACTGCGCGGTGGCTGTCGGCAGAGGAGAAGAACCTAGCCATTGCAAGGGTGAAATCCGAACGCATCGCAACTTCTGAAGTGCTCGATCGACTTGACCGCACGAAGACTCTTCGGGGTATACTCAACCCTGCAACACTTGGTGCAGCATTGATGTTCTGCCTAAATCAGATCACAGTCCAGGGACTGGGATTCTTTGCGCCCACGATCGTCAAGACAATATATCCCAACTCAAGCGTCATATCGCAGCAGCTCCACACTGTTCCCCCGTATGCCGTTGGCGCTTTTTTCACTCTCCTTTTCCCATTCATTTCTTGGAGAATCGACCGCAGACTAATCATCGCGTTGGTTTGCGCGCCTCTGATGATGACCGGGTACATCATGTTTCTGGCAACTACTGATAAAAAGACACAATACGGAGCCACATTCCTGATAGCAAGTGGATCATTCACTTTCGGCGCGCTTGTCAACGCGATCGCGTCTGCGAATGTTGTCTCTGATACCGCTCGGTCGTCTGCCATCGGCACGACGGGGTTAATCGGAAACATTGGCGGGTTGATATCAACGTGGTCCTATATGGCGAAAGATGCCCCTTTGTACCATGTGGGAAACGGGCTGAATCTCGCAGCTGCGTCGGCCACGTTGCTTGTTGCCATCGCTTTGTTGCTGTTCATGACCTGGGATAATCGACGAAGGGAGAAACGTGACGTCAGAGCTGAACTAGACGGGTTGAGCCAAAAGGAGATTGAGGATCTAGATTGGTGGCACCCTGGATTCAGATGGAGGCCTTGATTGTGATTCACTGGCTGTTAGGGTAGGCCTAGGATATTGTTCACTTATCGGTGTATCCCCTATGCAGCCAGTAGTGAGAAGGGGTATCTAGAAGTGAACCATGGAACCTTCCTGTAAGTGCGGGCACATATATTTGGTGCTATTAATGTGGTTTTCGTACGGTCGCTTTGTTCTCCTTGTTCATCACCGCACATCTTCCACTGCACCATCGGTCAACCTCCCCAGGATCACACAGAAAAGCGACATGCCCGTTTCGCAGGTCTTCAAGGTGCTTTTCATCATCTATTTCCTCCCCGTGGCATTTGTCCGCCTCCTATTCTACTGCATATTCTATGCCTTGCCCTTTGCGCGTCCCCCTCGCTGGCCATTCAGACGCTGCATCTCAATCGAGATAATCAAACTCTCGGTTGAACTGATCAGCAGGATCGAGCACAAAGCCAGACTATCCCTTGAGCCAGGCCAAGAAGGAGATCGATCGTCACCATCCAACCTCACAGAGATGACAAATACGTCCACATCCTCGACAGTTCCAAAATAAAGCCTGCCACAATCGGCGCCGTCTGGTACCCAACGCGCTCCAGGGACATCGACACCACCAAACATGTCATCCTCCACTTCCACGGAGGGGGGTTCATGATATGCGACGCTCGTGAAGACACCTGCGGATACAGCGCGCGGTCCCTGAGTCAACAATTCGACGACGCCCCAGTCCTCTGTCTCGATTATCGTCTGGCAAACACCCCGAACGGCCGTTTCCCCGCCGCCATCCAAGACGCAGTCACAGCCTATCGCTATCTCACCGAGGACCTACAGTTCGACTCATCGCGCGTAATCCTCTCCGGCGACTCAGCCGGCGGAAACCTCGTTCTGGCCCTCCTGCGCTACCTCGCCGATCACCCGGGCCTGCTTCCTCTTCCTGGCGCGGCACTCCTCTGGTCTGCATGGATTAATCTCCTCGACATGAGCCACATCGACCGCAGCATTAACAGGGATATTGATTGTCTCAAAGCGTCGTTCCTGGAGTGGGCTGTGGACTCGTTGACGGACAACGAGCGGATCGTGGCCAGGTCGAATCCATATCTTTCGTTTGCCCAGTCTCCGTTCTATGTCGCGGTGCCGATTTGGGTCATGGTTGGCACAGCAGAAAGCTTTTATGAGTCGAATGTTCGCTTTGTGGAGGATATGCGTGCGATGGGCAATACAATGAGGTTGTATGAAGTGGCGGACGCTCCACATGATGCGTTTCTTGCCAGAAGGGCGTATGACCTGGAGCGTGAGGTTGACGAGGCGACCAGACATGCGTGGAAGTTCATTCAGGATTGATTCTTGTGATTTTGGCCATATCTTCATGGAAACTTTGGTTCATGTTGGATTAGTCTTGATTAATAGTAAATGCAGATTTTCTTTGTTTTCTGCACGTTTCTGATTCAGATACAGCGTTTTCTGGCAATTGGGTACTGGTCTCTGACTTAGGTAAAAAGATCTATCACGCAGCAAACTAAGCCTAACCTAGGATTATCCTAGACAATAAACAGGATACAAAAGACAAAAGGAGACCAAAGAAAAGTCATACGCAAAGTCAAAAGGCTTAAATCGTCCTATGCCGGTCAGCAAGCTTCTGATGAACCATCTCATCCAACTCATGGAGAGCCTTCACAATATACGTTCGCACAGGAATCGGTGGCTCCCTTTCTGCCATTCTTTCTAGTGTATCGCAGACATACACCCAATTCAGAGCTTCATAGATCGTGAGGTGTTTCCATGCCTCGTATTCAAGATTTCAAGTGTCATATTGTGTACCAACCCCCCAGAAAGCCATAGTGTCCAGCCCTTCCACATTGAGCGTTGAGCGAGTGAATGCCTGCAGCAGGCAGGAACTACTGCTGCCTCATTCACTTTCTTTCCTCTTCAACTCTTCATCTCTCTTCATCTCTCTTCATCTCTCTTCATCTCTCTTCATCTCTCTTCATCTCTCTTCATCTCTCTTCATCTCTCTTCATCTCTCTTCATCTCTCTTCATCTCTCTTCATCTCTCTTCATCTCTCTTCATCTCTCTTCATCTCTCTTCATCTCTCTTCATCTCTCTTCATCTCTCTTCATCTCTCTTCATCTCCCTTCATCTCCCCCTGTTCAGACTACCTTCCCACTTAACCGCCCCCCTTCTTGTTCCATAGCCTATTCCTTTCTTGTTCTTTGCTTTAAACCCCTGCTCCATGCGCTCCGTTCTCTTGATCTTGGAATACCAGCTAACAGCGAAACTAGCCATACAGAAGATGCAAGGCCCATGTACTTCACTCCCTAAATACCCATCCCCGTCTACTCCATCCGTTGATCACATCGCTGCCAAGAATAGGCCTCTAAGTCCTGAGCTCGTGGTTTAAGAGGTAGATAAACTGGCACACAGCAAATTGTAGGACCTAGTCCTGCCTCAACCTTCCCCAACTCGCGCTGAAGCTATTGTTAGCTTTCCAACAGCTGCGAGTAGAGGTCTGAGATACATTCATTTCATTCGTTGCACATATCTTGTTTAGTGTATGAATATAACGGTTTCTCATCTTGCGAATAAGTACACACTGTGAATGCCATCATCTGTACAGGTTGATCAGCGTCTCCTTCTTTTTCTGCGATCTTGGACAGGGGATTAAAAATAGGTTGTAGGTCATGTATCTGGGAGTTAAGGTAGCAAACGCCGTCGACAATGTCATCTCTTCGGTACTCTACGTCCTCCTCAACTCCGCGGAGAACAAGAGTTGGATATAAGTTTCTCACATTATTACACTGCACATCATTCCATTGTCTCTGGCCGGATGAAATGTAAGATGTCGTTCTCGACTGGTTACGATTCCTTTCCTTTCAAGAGTTTGGCAATAAATTGACAATTCTCGGTTCTCATCAACAGACTTCCCCAAGCATCGCCAACAAAGCCCAATCGATTTAATAGACGGTGAAAAAAATGCTTTCCCTTCGAAGTGAACTGAAGTGCTTCACATCAGATACGTTCTTCGCCGACCGATTGATCATCACAAACGCGCGTCTAAATACCAGAAATAAGATGGGAGCTGCGAAATGGTCAGGACGATCATAATGTGGGAACTCCAAATTCTGTTAGCACAACACATGAAAACTGACTGAATCAGATCCTGTCCCCAAGCAGCCTCACTGTCTCACATAAACACTATGCATCGCCTTGGGTGAAACCATCAATCCTTGCCATCTAAAAGCGGTTGTTCCCAGTCAGGCCCATATTTCTGGTGCCAATGCTGTTGGCTTGGTTGTCACCCTGTGGGCCTAGGTGTTGTGGAAGCCTACTGCTGCGTCGACCTCCCCAAATTATATTCCGGCTTAACATCGTTTCGGGGAAACAAATTCGGAGATTACGGTGGTCGAACCTCAGGGTCAAAAGGCAGCAAAGTATACAATTTAGTCAATAATTATGTCCCAGAGGTGCCGTTGACGACGATGCCTTTGCAAATTTTGGGTTAGGTCACACTACTAACGCTACTATCGCTACTAGACGCTAAAAAATTTGGACTTTCGAAATACCACCCGACTCCTCAGCCAAGTGCTATAGTGCCATACTCTATTGCTTATCTTGTGGCTTATCCATCCGCAAAATACCCGCTATTTTATTGGAAGGCACGGATGTCTCTGGTCCAGCGTTCCGAGTCTACCATCCTTGGGTGACATCGCGTGCTACACCATATTCCTGCGACACCGGAAAATCCAGCGATGTAAGCGAGTATGTTCATTGCACTAGAGCTGCAGATGCCGGACTCACAATATCAGCATCCTCGCAAAATCCCGGAGGACAGCTATCTTTGAAATCCGGATGCCAATAGATCCGATGAAGAGATACCAGGCTTTCTGGCGGAACAGAATGCCTTGATGGTCGTACATGGTTTACAGAGGGCTTTTCTTCCCTCTGGGCCAGGTTGGTTCAGTGTTATCGGCCTTGGCGCCGCCAAAAAAGCGCTCACAATAATAAAACAAAGTTGATTTGCGTCTAATATATCTTTTGGGCTCTGGGGCTTCGGGCTTACAATTGCTAGTGCTGTCTCTTTTTTCCATCAACCAGCTAGAGCTACTCAGGTACAACACCTCTGCGAGAACACGGCAGACGGTGCCATAGCCATATAGATCACAAGGCCTGCATCAAGCACGCCATTCATACAAGTTCCATTGCAGACGCAATTTGTCTCACGCTATCTTGGCAAGTAGACGGCGACGGTCAGGATTAGCGTGAAACGGCAGCCAGTTAGTAGCGCCATCAGAAATGCGGACCACTCTCTCAATCATTTACGGCTGTTAGCACATTCGGGAGATGCGCAACAGCCGGAAATTAGCCAGCCAGTCTGCACGGAACGGAGGGAATGAGATTCCTCCGTCTGCCGAAAAGATCAGGATGCAGACGCCCGAGATAGGCTCGCCGATGGCCCAATCCTCTTGTTTGCGTGCTCTATTCCGTATTTCCGAAGTCGCGTCAATAGCGCAGCTTGCAGAGTCACAGATTAGGATTACAACCCAAGGTTGTAATAGGATGGGGGAGCATGTGATCCTTGGCTGGCCGCCACTGTGCATCAGAATTGAATCCATCCTTTGAGGAGTGCCAATCAGGGCGAGGGTGTTGCAATCATCAAGGTCGGACTTTGAGTGTCCTTCGATTTACAGAGTAGTTAATATCGGAGGCATTGGTGCCCGCTCCTTCAGGCATGCCGACGCGTCTTGGCACGTGCGGGTCAGGAACGTCTTCTGCTCTCCTCCTCTCTCTCTTTCGCTCTCCCTCTTCACGTCTCCCGGATCCTGCGCAGATCCTCTCCTCATCGCTGCCAGGAACACTAACCGTCATCAGTGCAGATCAGCATTGCCAGTTTCACCCACCGGTGGACCTTGGGACGGAATGTTTCCGCTGCTGCGCCAAGATATACCAGAGGTTTGTCATGGGCGGAATTCAGAAGTATGCATGAAGTACGTAAATTCGCTGCCTTCAGGCCTGGTCGACTCAACAACAACTTGGTAAGGATCGACGACCTGCTCATCGTCGGCCCTGGTCGACTATGGATTCCCAACTTCTGCCCGCAAATCAGAACCACTGCATTAACCACCCCGACTGCGCCAAGCCGCCGATGTTTTGTGGATAATATGCTTGATCCACGGAGATTTCAACCTCCTATGGTGGATGGGAGTGCATATTACGGCGGAGTCCGGTGCAAGCATAAATGCCAAGGGAGTACTACCGCTGCCTAGCTAGGGCTCCGTTGCTTGTTAGCTTCACATCATTTGCTTTGCCTCTTGCCTCAAGTTGGCCGATTTTTGGGGCCGCGTCGTCATTCCGTGGTGATCCTGGCCTCCTTGTTCTTCATCTTCTTGGCTTGGCTTTCTGAGGTGCCCTAACGTGGGATTGTGTCTAATTCTCTTGGTCATTGGGTTTTCCATTTTTCTGTTGGTTCCGCAGCGGCTACCACATCAACCGAATGCACTGGCCGACCTGGGTTGGTTCGTGGGAGATTCTCCGCAGGCGGACCCAGTAATATCCTTCTACCGGAGATCACTGAAAGATATACCGCCCTATTTGATGGTCTAGAGCAGTCGAAGTCAATTTATTTCTGCCATGTCACCATCCATGGCAACGCCTTCAACTCTTGGCCTTGAGTGTTGGAGTCGACAGGGGTTGGGGAGCACGATATAAAGTCACCTTGATGCTCGGCGGAGGGCTCTTGATCCACCAAGTCATTCCTCTTCAGGTCTCTCATCGATTCTTCTTTGTTTTTTTTTTAATCTTTTGCCTCTTGCGCTATGGTTCACCTGGCTCCTGCTCTTCTTGCGGGCTTGGTTGGTCTTGCTGGTCTCACAGCGGCCCATCCAGGTCACGACGTCAAGGCCGAGGCTGCTGAACGTGCTTCTTTTCTCAAGCGAGCTCCTACTCATCACCGCAGCCTGAAGCATTGCGCTCAAAAGCTGCGTTCCCGTGGATATGAGGCGCGTAACGTCGCTCGTCGTGAGCTGACGGTTGAACAACTTCGTCGCCGCAAGGGACTACAGAGCCGTAAGTTGTGCTCCTTTCCAGTTGCGTTTATAGTAGTGGACTCACAAGGCTAACACCACGTAGGTTCGACTTACCTCAAGGCACGGGATTTGGAGGACGCCCTTAACACTGACCACCACTCCTCCTTGAACGTGGACCAGAGCATTGATCCTGCCGTGTTGTTCGCGTCCAACGCGACCTGCATCCTGGGACCCGACACTACCCAGGGGCCTTACTGTTTGTCGCGTCTACAAGTACTTGCAGCTCGCTCTGTAGCTAACACACCCCAGATGTCACTGGCGAGCTGATCCGCAAGGACATCACCGACAATGAACCGGGCGTTCCTCTGTACCTGGATTTCCAGATCATCGACACCAACTCCTGTAATCCAGTGCCCAACATCTATCTTGATGCCTGGCACTGCAATGCCACTGTATGTCTACCTCCTCATCAACATCTGAACTATCTATCAAAGGGCAAGCCTAACCCCAAAAACAGGGTGTCTACTCCGGCGTCGTAGCTAAGGGAAACGGCAACATCGACGATAAGAGCAACATCGACGCCACCTTCGGCCGTGGAGTCCAGAAGACCGACTCTACCGGCGTCGCTCAATTCGAAACCATCTTCCCAGGCCACTACACCGGTCGTACTCACCACATCCACCGTAGGCCCCTCACCCATCCTCCCCATGTATACCCAATGAGAAAAGGCCCAACCTAACCACAATATAGTTCTCTCGCACGCCCCCAACGGCACATCCGTCAACGCCAACCACACCCTCTCGGACCTCCGCACCGCGCACGCCTCGTACGTCAGCCAAGTCTACTTCGACCAGGACTTGATCTACGAAGTCGAAGAGACAGCCGCCTACGTCCCCAACAAGCAGCCCCTGACCACGAACGCAGAGGACTACATCCTGCGCGAAGAAGCGGAATTCATCGACCCGTTCATGCAGTACGTTTATCTAGGCGATAGTATCGATGACGGCCTATTCGCTTGGATCTCGCTGGGTATCGACGGCACCAAGTCCAGTAACGTTGCTCCTGCTGTGTGGTATACTGAGAATGGAGGCGTCGAGAACCCGGACTTTGGCGGGGAGGGCCCTGGTGGGCCGCCTCCGGCTTAGGAGTAGGATAGGGTAGGTGGTTGGTTGGCTTTGGTTGAAGAGGGAAGTGTTAAGGTATAAGAGGGGTTGAGATTCGTAGTTCCTTGAGTCCTTGTTGCTTTTATTTAATAGTGTCAGTAAATAGGTGGTTATCTTGTTCAATATATATTTAAAATCTATATTTCTCCATGATCAGGACCAACATCAAAATAAAGCCTTTTATTGTCATCTTTATCTACCATCATTTGACATTATATAATATTTACACCCCAAAAAGGTAAACCCAACCTATCCAGCCGCATACGGACTCAAATTCCTCAGTTTCTCACCATAAATCCACAGAAATATCGGCGCCGGAATGCCCAATGCAATCGATATAAACGCCAACACACTATTCCCCCACCCATACTTCAACCCGTCATACATGTAAGGCGCAAAAAGCGGAAACCCGAACCCGGCTAGGGACCTCAGAAACGCCGCTGCGGCCAACGCACTCGCCGCGAAGCGCATATACGCATCGACAATATACGTCTGGATGCACTGGTAAGCGACGATATTGCCCATGCCGAAGAGACACGCGCCGACGTTGGGCGCGATCCAGTGCGTATGGGCCTGTGCGGTCCAGCCGTAGATGAAGAGGCCGACGGGAGTGAGGAAGGCGGCGAGGGGGAGAAGGGGCACGCGAAACTCGGGGCGGCCGATGCCGTTGTTGCGGGCTTTGAGGCGGCGGTAGATGCGGTCGTTGAGGGGGGCGCAGATCTGCGAGCCGAGCCAGAAGCCTAGGCCTAGGGAGATGTAGTTGAGGCCGCCGATGCCGGTGGATTCGTTGTAGTAGGCAGGGCTGGTCCAGAGGGCTGGGAAGGTCGAGAGAACGAGGTACATGATGCCGTAGATGTAGGCCATGTAGAGGGCGAGAACCTGGATGATGGGCTGGGTGGCGAGGAGGCGGAAGGGTCGGACGAGCGCGGTGCGGAGGAGCTGGGGGAGGGTTTTGTTTTGGCGCTCGGCTTCGGTCTGGAAAGATGGGTCGTTGGTGCTTTTGCGAAGACCTTGAGCGCGGGTACGCAGGATTTTGGGGCCGTAGGTTTCGCGCAGGAAGAAAAGGCCGGCGACTTGGATGACGCCGTCGGCGATGGAGGTCGCGTAGAAGACCCAGCGCCAGGTGGTGTTTTCGGCGATGAACCCGCCAGCGATGGGACCTATGGCTGGTCCGAGAAGAGGTGCAAGGCTGTAGATGGCGATGCTTTTACCTCGTTCTTCGGGTTTGAAACAGTCGGATAGGACGCCGCCACCGACCTGGATATGTTAGAAAGTGTATGGGGACGTCGATGCAGGAAATACTCTGGACTCACAGCTAATGGGGCGCTTCCGCCTAGGCCAGCTAGGAATCGAAACACGATCATCTGAGCTTCAGTCTTCGCGACACCGCATGCAATATTAAACACCAGAAAAAACAGATTGGCGAGCTGCAGAACAATGACTCGGCCATAGATTTCAGAGAAGGGGCCCAAAAAGAGCGGACCGAAAGCGTAGGCCAAGACGAAAATGGACAGCGTAAGTTGGGAGACGAGCTGATCCTCGATACCAAAATCCGATCGAATGGATTGCAGCGCCGGGGCCACCATTGACGATGCCACCGGTGAGATGAACGTGAAAGAAGAGACTGTAATCACGGCAGCCCATTTCTTCTTTGCCGGCCAATTCTTCGGATTATCTGGGTCGTCGGGGCCATTCCAAGTAACCTGGACTATCAGCTTGCGTCGTTCTGATTTCATAGAAGGTAAGATACATACCAATGTAGGATCTCGTGACCTTTCTGATCTCGCCGTCCGCGTCTTCTCTAGATCAGCAGGCTGCGCGTTTCGTTCCAGATCATAATCTCGCTCATTCACAATTCCTCCTCGAACTTCTAGGCCCGATTCGACCCTCTCCGCATGAGCATCTGGGTCCTGGACACCATCATAATCATAATCGTCTTCGCCACTGTGGTAGACTGATTGATCGTCTATGTGTCTGCCAGAATATATCCTGTCGATTTGCCGAGTACTCCGTACAGACCGTGATCTAGACCTCGTTCTAACAGACCTTGACACACGAGACTCTGTATCCGAACTGGAAAGCGATGTTGACCGTGACCGAGTCGACCCAGCGGATGCGACTCTAAATTCGCCACCATACTCAATCAATCGACTTCTATCAAGCCGTTCAGACAGACGAACACTGACGATTGCTCGATAAATCAACACAGCAATCGAGGCAAAGAAACGGCACGGATCTCAAGGAATCAAACCAAAGAACCCCACACGCTTTATACGACCTCAAGTCTCCAAACCAAATTTTCCTGCCTGACAAACATCGGGGACCGAGTCGGGATACGAGGCGCTTAATCCCGACAAGTGGAGCCGCCCCAGACAGGGGACTAACGGAGCGTTGAGCCAACAAGTGAGTGGGAATTGTCGTCGCCAATGAACCTGAAAACATCCATTGGTTCATGACGGAGGCTTGGAAGCTTAAGATTGAAGCGAAGCTCCACGGTCTGGAGGAGACGAAGGATCGAGAACCCCCCATAGGTTCCATCAGGGCTGCTTTGAGTCATCCAGTCTGGATGATCGGTGGGCGAAGCCAGCGGAAAGTGTAGAAATAGAAAGTCTGGAGAGAGAATTGCCCCTCGGATCTTCGGCACGGGGTGAGTCACGTGTGTCTTGTCGATCCGTCCTGCATCGATGCCTGAGGGAACCCCAGGCCGTTTTTGCCGGAGCTAACGTTCGGAGATTAATTAGGACTTTACATATTTACTTTATATAACTACCCTGTACGCAAGTTATGGGGTCTAGACTCCCCCCCCCCGTTGTTCGCACCGGCTAGGCCGCAAAGATGTCAACTGTCATATTTCTGGGTAGCACTCCTACGTACTTGCAGGCTTCAGGGCTAAGATGGTTTTTATTGTTGTCCTGATTTCACCGCTCCTTCATTATGGGTTATGAACCCCAGTCCCCATCTAATGCCAACATCTATGTAATTGTACACCTCCGTTTATACAGTTCTCAGGCACCGCTCAAGATATCTCTCTACACGCTCTACATCTTCCAATGCCGCCACGGTCCCGACATATCCGTCAGGTCGTACGATAGCCAAAGCTCCCTCGTCCGGATTCACACCGTATATCTTATATGCATCGTCGACTTCGCAGCCATGGTGGAAGCGCATCTCGGAGTATTTCTTCAGCTCAGCGGGTACATCGCTCCAGGTGAAAGTCTTAGATAGATGAGGGTGGATCACAACCTGTTCAACCACAGAGGGTGGGAAACGGGGAAGGACGGATGACCCCAGTGTCGTCAATGTCCTGGCTGATACACCTCGAGGCTCGAGTAGATCGGAGGAGGTTAAGCACAGAATTCGGAACCGGCCAGTTGAGCGGAAGTCTGATTATAGTACGTCAGCGATAACTTATCGTTGGGGTGGGAGGGACAGTGGTACCATCCTGTAAGTGGATGCGAACCCCGTCGGCGTGCCTCTTCAGTTGCACGTCTCGTAGCCTTCTACCCGGTTGAAGAACCCCGAGAAGGTAGTCTGTGCGATGAATGGGGTTTCTAGAGTTCTCCCCATGTCTTTTCTCCACCGTCAGGTTCTCGGGATATTCGATGCCGCAACCTGAAGTGAATCCGTTGCCGGTACTGAATGCCTCCATGAATTGGGCGTGGGTCAGCCCGTTGGGACCATCTCCTATCTTCCCTGAGAACATGGAGGAAAATTTGCGGTCAAACTCGATTAGTTGCTGGGCGATCGTATGTCGTTCTGTGTGATATGTCTCAAGAATGGGGTCAGGTCTCTCTTCACTATTCAAATCAGGAACAAGGCCGTGGATAGAGTAGACTAGCTTCCAGGCTAGGTTGTAGGAGTCCATCATAGACACGTTCATGCCTTGTCCAGCCTATATTTCATGTCAGTCAATAGTCAGTTTACGCTTTTATAGTTCAGTAGTACCCACCTTTGGACTGTGTGTATGACAAGCTTCCAACCGCCGTGTCAGTCAGCCGAAACTCGACGTACATAAGCCTCAACAGTGAACTTACCATCTCCAACTATAAATACCCGATTGGCACTCTTCGAGTCCTTGATCGCAAATTTATTCGTCACTCGCTGGCCAATCTGGTATGCAGCCCACCAATCCACGGCTCCTTCCTGTTTAGGCCGGATATAATACGGCTTGAGCGCATCGGCCGCTTGCTGGAAAATGCCCTCCATCGTCACTTTGCTTCTTCGCTCCCTTGCACACCCCTTCTGGCTTCCACTTCCGTTCACTGCGATCTCATCCACGGATTCCTCCTCCGGGACTTGGACATACAACCTGGTCAGATAATCCCCCGTGGCAATCCGCTCCCTCGGAATCACCATAACCGATCCCGCAGGCGAGTGGATTGCCGCCCGTCGTCGTATATCCGGGAAATCTGTATCAACCACCAAGTCGGCAACCCCCCAGATATTGTCCGTCGATTCGCCCACTAACTTCAACCCCATACACCTTCTCACGACGGAATGTGCCCCATCTGCTCCCACCAGGTACTTCGCGCGAATCGTCTTCCGTTCCCCCTTCGTCTCGATCTCCGCCAGAACCGGAAACTCCGCATCCCCATCCTCATCAATACGCACATCGACGAGCTTCGTATCCCGCTGCACCCCGCGCCGCGAATAGCGCAACATATCAGTCTCCAGGATCCGTTCTATCCGGCCCTGATGGATCGTCACCTCGTGCTGGAACCGCGCCGGCACCGCCACATCCGGCAAGATGGAGGTGCGCTCAATCACCTGGTCCTTGTTATCTGAGGGGTTCCAGAACGCACACTCCGCCATATGGCAGCCATCGGTGAGGATCTCGTCCGCCAGACCAAGCGACTTGAGCACCTCGAGCGTACGCGGCTGCAGCCCGTCAGCTTGCCCCGAGATCAGGGTGCCAGGTTTAGCGTCGACGCAGAGCAGCGAAGCGTCCGAGAGGCCGTAGCGCGCGAGGAGCAAACTCAGCATGAGGCCCGCGGGGCCCGCACCGACGACAACGATCTCGTATTTCTCGGAGACATGATCGACACTGGGAATAGGAGTAAAAGCCGGGGAAAGGCGGGGAAGCGGAGGAGCGAAGGAGGGTAGCACGCGGAGGTTGCGCGACGAGGAGGCGCGCTCGGTGAACACGGGCATTGCTGTAGATTATATAGGATGATGGGCGATATATGCCAAACGAACGGATCGAACAGGATGAAGAGAAGGGAAGACAACCTACTAGACTTCAGACTTCAGGCACTGTCGGTTAGCATCATAAAGTATGTAATAGACCCCGCACGGGCGAAGCAAGGAGATCAGCATGAATGAAAATCACCAGGTCAGAAATTGAGTATCGAGAAAAGTGATGACCCCCCACCGACAGCAGTGATTGGCATGTGGTGTTCTGCACTGCAAAGTTCCTGGTATGATGTTTCAATCCCGCTATTTCTCGCCATATCTTCAGGTGCTCCCCCATTCTGGTAACAGATGAATGCAGGGATACATCCATTCGCTGACCGGTCACTTACTTGAACCTCACCAATCGCTGCTGATTGGTGCCGGTGGAGCCTTGGTCCACTTCTGTAGTTCCTGCGGAGACGCTGACTGATTTTTACTTGATGATTATTGATTATACAGAGTGCGGAAATAAGGCGTAGACTTAGGAGTAGACCGTAGAATTGGATTCAGACAGGATGAGGAAACAATTTGTGGAAAGGTTCGTTTTTCACTAGAAGAAAAAGGTATTGATCTTCCAATTTCGAAATTGAAGACAACCGAGATGAACAATGAGAAAACATGATGTGTGCAAAACAGATCCTGCGGACTGAGGTTGACGAGAGACAAAGCCTGAAGAAGTCTTGAGCAAAACAGACAAAACAAGACAAACACTGCAAACCCTCAGACGTTCCCTGCAATCACATGGACAAAACACTCTTTCCGCCATCGTCAGTCAATCGAGCCCGGACCTTCACAATCAAGTGTTTGGCACCCAACTGATGGACTGTGACCTGGCCCTTATGGTCCACACTGGTTCTCACAATGGCACTGGGACCAAACAGCAGCGCCTCCCCGACGCCCAGACGCACGATCTTGGTGAACAGGGATTTTGCCTCGCCTTCCTCACTGTCATCCTCAGACCAGGCTGGTCCTGAATTAAGGGCGAAACAGTTCTCGGAGGCTCCAGCCAGATGGTGTTGGAGGATCCGCAGCCACTCCGGGGAGGTGAACCGATGAACAATAGTCACGGAGCACAGGTTCAGCAGGGCAGTGGAGATGGTAGGTTCCTGGGTGGAGATAATCACTCGGACTCCGAGATGGCGCTGCAGCCTAACCACGGCCAAAAGAGTGTCTGTGAAAGCACTGGCCTCTGCGGATGAGTTCATGTACTATCCATATTCATGCCACGTTATTCAATGACGCTTCAATGAAGTGATACAGACATGAAGGTGAGAGGATGATAAACAAGGTCACGTACCTTATGTGCCTCATCCAATGCCACCACACGGCCAACTGACGGGTCCTGCTCCAGAAAAATGCCCAAGCAGATATTAAACAACGAACAGGCGGTATCCGGAGTGATGCATGGGCAAGACAAGTCGACAATGGTCAACCGGCCAGGCTACAAAAATTAACGAAGGTCCGAGCCAGCCTGGTCAAACATATCAGACTCACCACAGGATCCCAAACCGAACCTCGGCTTGCAGCCAGTTTCCATCCCCTTTTGCCACGATTGGCCTCAACCTGAGAGTTAGGCATGAAGCTTTCCAGGGTATCAAGACGTTGCTTCAAGAACTCTTTCTGAACGGGGGCCAAGTTGGCATCCAGCAAACGACGCTTGAACTCCTGATAATTGAACCCCGCTCTGTTCTGCTGCTGCTTGATACGCAGTTCTCTCAGAATACGGAGCACGGTGTGCATGTAGAGAGGCATGGATACATCTCCCTGGCTGACAGCCATCAGATCGAGCATCCTCTGAGTATTCAAATCAGATTCGTCAATTTGAAGGGGCTCGACCTCCACATTGTCGAGGCGCGAGTACGCGTACTATATTCCAGGGTTAATTTCGAATCATGGAAAGCTCACTTCGGAATAATACTTACTCGAATGGTCTGAATGTTGGTAGGTGAGCACAACACTCTCACTTTGACCTCAGGGCTTGATGACAAATAGGCCGCTTCACAGGGCGAGCCCATCATATCGCCGATAAAGGCATCATAGTGAAAGACCAACCCTGTCAACGGATGCTCCAGCTGTCCAGCGATCGAAGGAATCAAACAGTTCTCAAGCATGCAATACAGAGTATGACTCTTTCCCGAGCCCTGAGAACCACAGATAAAGGTGCTCGATGGGGAAGTCACATTAAAGAAGACTCTAGGATCCCCGTCAGGGGTACAGGTCATCTTCTGCTCCTCCTCCTCCTCTTTCTGGGATCTCACGGTGGAAGTCAAACCTGCCAAAAGGCCATACTGCTGGATCTTGGGCAACTTTGCACTGCTTTTGCTGGACATGTGCGAGGGGACTGTGAGAGCAGAACTGGCAACTATGGGGGCTAAGGACGTCTCTCCGCCTTGCAGGTCAGCTCTCGCCGGAGCAAGCAGATCAAGGTGATCCTTCAATCTGTCCTGGTCAAAGACCT
Source organism: Aspergillus persii (assembly GCA_002215965.1). NCBI lineage: Eukaryota > Fungi > Ascomycota > Eurotiomycetes > Eurotiales > Aspergillaceae > Aspergillus > Aspergillus persii. The sequence continues at coordinate 1,819,432 of NGZO01000008.1, read as the reverse complement.
GGCCTTCAGGCATGGGAGGATCGATACTGGAGCCAGCAGTATCTGCAAGGATTTCATTCAACTCCTTCAGGGATACCATTTTGTGTTTAGGGAATATTTCCAATATGACACAAGAGCTAGGAAACGATCAAAACAATCAACAAACAGGGATGGAATTTGCGAGAGCACAAGCAGACTTAATGAAAGGAAGGGCTGTTCAAGAAGAAATACTCAGGAAGAAAGAAATTAAATTCGTGGGGGTAAGGAAGTCCTTCAAGACCACACTGTGAATGGGAAAACAGAAGGAACTGGAATATGTTCGGCCTATAGAAAAGCTGCGATTTGTCGACATGCTCTAGAGGAACAGAACAAGATAAACCCGGCACGCAACTGACGTCGCGTAACTCGACTCATGCAATCATAAGCGCGATGGTTATATAACTACTGGCTTACATATCTATCTAATATCAATTTCACCTGTAAGGACTCCAAGACTTCTGCCGAGCTCACATCCTGTGGTTTTATTCTAGTTACAGCGAGAGCTACCGTAATGGTATCTTTTTATATCTCCACGATACTTCCTGTTGTGGCTACTTGGTGTGTACTATGCAGCAGATGGAACGCAGGTATACAGCTTTGCGTCGACATTCCAAGCAATGGACCTAAAGTGAAACACTGACGTTTACATACCTATAACCTCGACAGTGGAATATGTGGGTGACGAACACGTCGACTTCCACCGGCTGTCCAACTCGTTGGATCCATGTTTCTGCGGACTGAAGGTGAAAGGAAGTGGAAGAAGCATATAGTTGAAAGAAACCGGCTGGCGCAAAGTCAACCAGCGATCGGGGGTTTTGTCCATTCCGCTTTAGTGTCCGGCTTGGATTGTTCTTGCTTTGCCACCGCATCGCTCGTTTCTCGTTCTCTCTTCCTTTGGACAATCTGCTTTCTCAACATTCCATGAAATGAAATGTCCCCCTTTCCATTCCCGAGTTATGCTGCCTTTCCATCATGAAGTCTGACCCTCCGTCCAAAAACACCTGCGACGTCTGCTTCCGGCATTTCACGCGAGTCGACCATCTCAAGCGACATCAATTGCGCCGTATGTCTATCCCTGCAGTCTTGGACTCTTAGTTGGTCCCTTTCTCCCCGGTCGCGAGACACGCCGTCGGATTTTCTTTCCGCGCCATTCATTGTTTGCTTTAATCCATGCGATCTCACTAGCTGACCCGATCGATTGGCTCGTTCGGCAGATACCGGTGTCAAGCCCTACATATGCATCTTCTGCAGTGAATCGTTTACTCGGTGGTGAGTACAGACCGCCTCTTTGCCTTGGTTCATCGTCGCACGGCGGCCGAACTTAATCCTCTTCTCCTGTCCGGATCGCTGATATTGTCATTCTGTATTTCTAGTGACAATCTTCGCGATCATTATACCGACTGCAGTCGTCGCGGCGACCGAAGAATCCCCGAGACCGGCCAGAGAGGCAGACGCCGCCATGCCTGTGAATCGGCAAGTCCCCCGACCGTACGGCGCAACGATCGGAACCCTTCTAACGCGTGATCTCTCGATTAGTGTACCTCCATGAAACTCCGATGCGATGGGCTGAGTCCATGCGGATCGTGTACGAAACGCGGCTACCGATGCAACAATGCGCACCGAGATCTGAAACCTCCCCACGGACTCGCGACGAACGCCACTCAATGCCAGAACGCGAATCCCCGGTCGGCGACCCAACAGCCCATGCCGTTAGTCTCTGCGATACCGAAGAAGGAGGAAGACGGCAATCCGCCGTCGGATCGGGGCTCGATCAAGTTCCTCCTGAATGGCGGCACGGACAGCTTCACGGAGCAATTCCTGCTTCCGCCGCGCAGTGACCGAGCGCGCGGTCTCGAGTACCACACGCAGAAAGGGTTAGAGGAAACGGGGAGCTCGATGATGCGTTATCCCGGGGTGAAGAACAACGAACCGAATTTCGCGCCGGCGTTCGTAGACTCGGACCCTACGGCGCCGTCGTTCTACCAGGATACGTTTCTCGAACTCTTCAACGGGCCGTTCGGCGATCCGAATAAACCTCTCGACGGCGTCTTTGCAGGCGAGATTCCTTTCCAGACCGTGATTCATCCGACCCCGGATCCTCACTTAACGTTCCCGGGAGCGGAGCCGGTCTACGAACCAGAACGACCGTTCGCGATGGCGATGATCCATGAAATTCACGCCAGGGCGTGTTCCGTGCTGCTGGATCCCAAATCGCGAGACGAGGTCGCGATCGGGCTGAACTTCTTATTGACGACTGCGCGGATCCGCAAGTTCGTCTCCATGTATTTCAGATTCTGGCAGCCCAGCTGCGCCATGCTGCATCAGCCGTCGTTCAATCCGGAGCACGTGTCCCTGCCTTTACTCGTGGCCATGGCCTTCATGGGCGCTATGTATTCGAACGATACGAGAGAGGTCTTCCTTGCCAGACGTCTCGTAGATTTCGCAGAGCTCATGATATTCTCCAGCGATATTTATTCCTGCGAAAATGAAATCAGCTCGGCGTTTAGCGGGCGCCGCAACACGGAAACCGAGGCCCGAGACTGGTCCATGTTCCAGGATTTCCAGGCCGGGTTTATTATGGTCATCGCGCAATACTGGGGTGGAAGCCGAGTCTCGCGAAACCGTGCCATGGAGAGTCGATTCAGTGAGGTCATCAAGGTATGTCACCTTGGCCGTAGTCAAGATTAGCAGCAGTTCTAATGGAAACAGGTGGCGCGCAGGATCGGTCTTCCCAAATGTCGGCACCAGCCTGAAGAACGAGCAAACGAGCTCAAGTGGATCCAGAAAGAGTGTCGAATTCGGTAGGTCCCCTGGAGCCTCTGTGCGCATATCGAGCTCGACTAACGGCTATAGCACCATGGCGATAATCTCGCTGCTCGACTGCGCCTTCGTATTCTTCCAAAACTACCCCTGTCGACTATCGTCCACCGAGATGGAAAGCGACTTCCCCAGCGCGGAGGACGTATTCGCATCGGAGAACCCATTCGGAGCACCTAAATTCCTATTGACGCGCGAATTCAGTATCAACGACACCTTCCAGAACTTATTCCATGAACACCACAGCCAGGCTTCATCGCCGTCAGATCATAGCCTGGCCAATGTCAATATGCTAACCGGCCTTACTGTCCTCGACATGTTCATTCTAATCCACAGTAAGCTCTGCTCAGCACCTACAATCCAAATCTAAACCCCCAATCTAACCACCCCAGTGCTCTACGCCTTCATCAACACCCACATGACCCTTCTCGCGCCTCTACTTCGACAATCCCGCCCCTCCAACCCTCTCATCCGGGACCATCGGACCGGCAAACGCCGTGAATCCGCCATCCCGGAGGACTCGACGCTGTCAGCGATCCGCGTCGCGCTGAAGAATTGGCACGAGTACTGGGAAACGCTCAGCAGCTCGATATCCGAAGACGAGTGGGCGTCCATGGGGTTCTTCCGAAACGGGTATAATTTCTGGCTCGTTGCCAGGCTGCTAATCAATCGGAAAGAGAGCGTCGACATAATCATGCAGATGGAGGTCAAGTGTGAGGATAAGTTGCAGAAGTTGAGTGTGTTGTTGCACGATGAGAATGATTGAGGGTGCTTGGTGAAATGTGCTTTTTTGAAAACGAAAACATCCACCCAGGCTGGTATCGCTCGCAGGCCTTCAGTCGGAGCCGCCTAGTCTTGGATCAATCGATTGGGACTTTGCTATTGATCGGATCAATGCTGCGGCATGTCCAACAGCAGGGTATACTCAAGTTGGTATATATACCCTTCCGGAACGCTCATCTGTCCATCCAAGGGAGACAGATCGTGCACAGCTCGAAGGAAGCGCCTCCATTCAGGGGCAGCTATCATCGCGCGCATCCCGTCCAACATGATATGGCCGTCCGTCTGGGGAGGCCGAAGTTGTCAGGTAACATTGGAGATACTTCCTTGTCGTCCCTCTGTTATATGTACCTTGGATTGACTGATATGCCTGGACATTCTATTGTAATCATTCTTTTTGGTGTATAGGCACAAAGGGCGTTCTATTAGAGATGGACTGGTCGCCGACAGGTTGGTTAGATTGCAATGAATAGATCATTGATATTTCTCTTTCATATCTCTCCTAAAAGGGTGAAATGACATGAACAGAAAGAAGTATCTAGAGTGAAATTAATCAAATGACAGGCTCCTTCACGTCTTTCCTGTCCATAATCCCACGTGATGCTGCCGTTCCCTACTTTTCTGGGATGCGAGGTTTTCACCTTTTCTCTCATTCTTCTATCGCTTTTCATCATTACACATTTTCATCAAGTGTCTGCATCACTTGTCCATCAATTGATCTTATGATCTTGATCTGCAATCAACAGCCTGATTGATAGATCAACGCAAAGACAACCCTATTGATCGAAAATCTTATCTGCAAGCCGGAGGCACGCATCCACAGATCGATTGATTGGTTCTTACCAAGAATGCATTATGACTGGTTATTTCCTTTATGAGCTGGCATTCCTTATTCTTCAGCTATGCCAGCATGATAATCTGTAGTCTGTGCACAAAAGGCAAGTGGCACAGCTCTGCCAGTTGTCTCGCCCCGTGAACCCCGCATCATCTCAGCCTTGTAGACGATGCCCAGCGGTATAAGGTTTAGTCAATTCCACTTCAAATAAATAGCATCTGGCGAAACACTGGGATCCTGACCTTGATAGTGTTGTACTCTGGTCTCTTCCGCTGGCTCATGTTGTGTGTGACTTGATACAAGTGTCCCTAAGCCGATGATGGAGTTTGTGCCACCAAAAGGACTTCTCAAACTCTAGAATGCATGAGCCCCAGCTATCTAAGCAAAATGGCAAGAGATCTCTCGATTAACTGGGTTCGTGCAGTCATGATCAGCTTTTTGCTGGTGGCATTGTTATGCTTGTTCCATATCTATCTGCCTTCACTCCCAAACCCTCCAAACGAGTCAGAAACGCCAGCAACCAGAATACAAGATGAGCAGGAAATTCCAAACCTTACTGATCCTGAAACTTCTGACCTTGAAGATAGCCCGGAAAAGTCACCGGCTTGTAATGAATACACTATCGGCTTAATTACAGCTCTGGATTTCGAGCTAGCCGCAGCAAAAGCGATCCTCGACGAGGAACACGAGGAACCATCAGACTTTAAACAGCAACGATCCGATGACAACGTGTACACCTGGGGGCAAATAGGGAAACATAATGTTGTCATAGCTGCACTGCTTCGGGCTCATATGGGATAGCATCGGCAGCAACCACCGCAAAATCAATGGTCATAGCTATCCCGTCGATCCGCATTGGCCTTCTCATCGGCATAGGTGGCGGCATTCCACGTCCTAACAAAGCACGCGATATCCGACTAGGCGATGTTGCAGTCAGTTATCCTACAGGAAGCAATGGTGGGGTAGTGCAGTATGACCTTGGGAAGCAGAGGCACAACGAGTTTGAGCGTGTCGGCTTCCTTGCACAGCCACCTACCGTCTTACTCGAGGCTATAATACATATCAAAGGAAATCGAATAGCGGGGAAGTCACAAATGACCAATATCCTGAGCAGTTTACAACAGAAGCTGGATAGCTCCATTGGCTTCACGCACCAGGGCCGCGAGAATGACTGGTTATTCTGTGCATCATTCGTACATCAAGGAGAGGAAACCGACTGTGCTGAATGCCAGATATCCTGCAGTCCGCACCTGGCTAACCGAAACACCAGAGTCTCGAACGAACCAGAAATTCACTACGGGATAATCGCATCCGGAAACACGGTGATGAAAGATGCCAAGCACAGAGATGAATTGGCTTCCACCCTCGAGGACAGAACGGGAGGAGACTGCATTTGTTTCGAGATGGAAGCCGCTGGCCTGATGAATGATTTCCCTTGTCTCGTGATTCGGGGGATCAGCGACTATGCCGATTCCCATAAGAATGACAGATGGCAAAAGTACGCTACCATGACTGCTGCTGCCTATGCAAAAGAGTTACTAGGCGTGACTCCAGTCAGACAAATGGCACAAAGAAAGCCATTCAAGCCCTTTGCCTAGATTCGAGTAAGTCTCCTTTTCATCATTTTCTCTCTATAATTGCATTGCATCACTGATGTGTATTTTAGACGTGCACAACAAGGTAAATGGTATTCAATGCGATGAAAAAGACAAAAATATTAAAGACTGGCTGAAACCTCTAGATTCCTTTGTGAGCTATTACAAAGCGTTGACTCAACGCCACAGGAAAACGAGACCCTGGCTCCTCCACAGCGATGAGTGTTACAAATTGGAAATGCAGCCCATCCCATTTTTGGCTACGTGGAATCACTGGCTGCGGAAAGTGCATACTGAGTTCCACTACCTCTTAAGGCCAACGATCCATTCATCCTCTCCTCCCTATCTGGCCTTCACAAAAAAGCACTAGCATATAACATATATTATTTAGACTCCCCTGCATCTGTCCTCCTTTCCAATTGACGTATAAGACGTTGCAAGAATCACCCATTGCCCAGTTGAGGCTTTTTGGTCTTGTGGTCATGTCGAGAAATAAGTATGCACGCTGATATTTCCTCCACGGTTCTTCCATCCTTTGTTTACATTCCCATCTTCATTCCTCCAACTGCCTACTTTCGTTCCTTCTACACCTACTTCTGTTTGTTTCGGCTTCAAAGTCCATTTCAGTTAAACTCTTCTTGAACATGTCTTTCACTGCACACGGAGCGGACGTGTATGTCCATAATGACATTGAGACCGCAAGTAACCCATCTGCCTGGGGTTTCCACCACCGTACGTGATGCCTCTATTATACAAGGTTTAAACTCTGACTATTCAGGCCCGATTCCTCCTGTCCAGCCTGCTCCTTTGACCGTTGCCCCCTCAAAACGACAACAACAATGGCCAGGGCGGCACTGGCGAGCAGGCCTACAATGATCAGATCTGCAATGGTAACAATGCTGGAAATCAGGGTAACAACGCCTAATGAGAGCGACGATGAGCCCGAGAGAGAACAATAGGCCCTATACTTCTTAGCTCCATAACATATAAAATATTCCAAATGATTAATGCCAACAAACAAATAAAAAGACAAATTCCGTCATTCCTGATGCAGAGAAATGTAACTGCATAGATAATGGTAAGAAATGGTGAGAGCGAAGGTAAAGAACAGGAATCTTGTTGGCAATCAGCACAAATTGCTTGAGACTCTGCATCAATAAACCAACTTACTTAAATGGATGCACAGCAAAATCGGTGAACCGGGTATTGTTCTGGACGGCTAGGGCTTGTATGATGGATGGACAAGGGTAGAGAAGGAGTTTGAATAAGAGTTTGGTCTTGTTTCACTTGCTCCTTTATAAAATAATTCTAATGCACAAGATGGTTGTTAATCGGTATGACCGAAAAACAGACAAGAGGGGCATGAAATGAAGGGTGGTAGCTTTATTTCTAGGGTCCAACGTTTAGATCTAAGTGGACCTATCTGGCTAAGCTACGGAGTATCTCGGGCACATTGCCCAACAATGATGAATAGTATGATTATGGTGTGGAGCTAAAGTAATTGAATGCAACATACTCCGCATCATGAATCTATTATGTGGTGCAAATCTTATGACTTGCAAGGCCAGGTCTGTCGGCCAACTCTGCATTTTAGATCAACTAGAGCAAGATTCACCTTCCATTTTCTCATTGGAAACTTGTCTTTTATACATACAAGCTCATCCCTTCGGATTTATTTGCTATGTTCTCATTTCACACTGTCAGACTGCCAGTGGCTTGCAGTGCATGGCCAAGCCAGTGAAGCTATGGATATGCGGATAGGCTAGCCATCCAAGCTATCGCCGTCTGGCCTCTCGCATTTAACATCTAGTGTCTCGGTGTCTACCTTAGTCGAAACATTTGTTAGCAGTTTCCTCACATTCCACATTTTTCTAAACGCAGTAATGGTACTCACATTTGTGCAGACAAAATCGTCCGTACCACTAGGGCTTTTGACATCGATATTAGTCGTATAGATATCCGAACAAACCTATCATTCATTGCTCGCATCAGCTCTCATTCTCAAAGGCAGAAGTCCACTTATTCAAAAAGAACCGGTAAAATAAAAGAAGGCACACACATCCGGACTCGAACACACAATCGTCCCAACGTACGGGTCTCGTTTCCCTGACGTTGTTCCCTTCATGTTACTGAAATGGATGTCGGAAATAGTCAAATTACTCTATTCATCGTCAGTCTGCTCTTCACTCTCATTTCTCCAGAGGGGACTCGTTGGGGGAGGTGGGAACGCACCGGGTGTTCATTACACAGCGTCAGGTTCTTCTGCCCATAGCACTGCGTCACTTCAATCGCCCAGTCCACATTCTTGATGTGCATCTTGTCATAAGTGATGTTGGAGACTGCACCGAGCCCGCCTCCACCCTGGAGGTCCTCGGACATGGCGGAGTCAATTCCAGGCCAGACTTTGATGCGGGCCATGTCCTGTTTCCTTGGTTAGATTTGCATACCGGAGGATGGAGTGTGGGGAGGCTGGCGTACAGATGCATTGTACATGGAGATATTGTAGACCAGGACGTTCTTCACGATGTCGACTTCACCTTTGTATTGACCCAGAGAGCCGACTGATATGCCGTGGGATCCGTTGCAGTGTAGGTTCTGCACGAGGATGTCGGTGCTGTTGGGTTTGAAGGAAACGCAGTCTATGTACCTTGTTAATACCATGCTTGCCTCTCGTATCTAGACAGTCAGTAGTATAGGGGGAGAAGCATACCATCACCATTATTAATCACCGAATTCTGAATCACAATATTATCAGACCGATACGTATCCCAACCATCCGTATTCTTAGCCTCGTGCTTACTCCTACTATACCCGGAGATATCAATCCCATCAAACAACAGATCTGACGAGTTCGCAACCAGCTGATACCACTGGGGCGAGTACCTTAACTTCAACGGCCCGATCGTGCCGCCCTTCAAACCAATAATGCCCACCAGAATAGGGCGCAGGATCAGCGCGTCCTCCGCAAACAAGTCGTACCAGACCTGGCCGTTGCCGTCCAGCGTGCCGCCGCCGTACACGTTGACGTCTTGGCCGCCGATCTGGAAGAAGGTCGTGGCGTTCTGGAAGGTGTGTTTGAAGGAGTGTTCCTGCCAGTAGTCTGTGTCGTTGGTGAATTGGATTTTGCCGAGGATTTCTATTGTCGTTAGTATTCTTTCCTCTTTTCCACCTCGCACCCTGGGGAAATTATATAAGAATGGTTCAACCCTACCTAGATCAATATTCTTAAGAAACGTCAAATCTAACGCTGTCCCGATAATATACTCCTTATCCTTATCGAAGACGACCTTCCCGCCGTTATTACATTTCTTGATAGCAGACAGAATAGCAGGCGAGTCGTCAGTGCCATCGCCGTGGGCCGAAACACGACAGGTCTTAGACCGCGGGGGGCTTGAAGGTAGGGGTTTGAATGGATTATTTGGCTTGCAGGCGTCGTTCCTGGAGCGAGAGAAGGCCTGGACGGAGGTGCCCAGGGAGAGTAGGAGACTTGCTGTTTGGACGAGGGATTGGAGCTTCATTTTGTTGAGTCTGGCCCTGTCTGCGGTGATCTATAGGAGGGAACGAGAAGGCATGGAAGCAAGAGGGTCAAAGAACGTCTGTATGTGTGTACCTGATCTTCGAAGTAAAGCAAATCCCAATTTCTAAACGGAATTGATCGCCGGGCCTCTTGTACTTATATATAAATCTTTACCAGTCAGTCAAACAGCTCTCTCTGCCCTCCGCGGCCAGAAACAACAACATAAGGCCCTGTTTGCTCCGCCAAAAGAATACAGCCTACGGAGAAGAAATTGCCCGCGAATCTGCATGGCGTCCTGGTCCGGGGAAATCCAAGAAAGCGGAGCAACGATGTGGAGAGAGCGAGGTGCAGCTTAGCTGCGTTTAACAACATATGCAAGCTCTATAAGTGCTATACAAGTGCTGATAGGAGGGATAATTGGCGATCGAATTCGTCCGATTGGATGGAAAATTATGCAGATCGTCTTGTTGGTGTGGAGATGCCGGGAGATTCATCATTTGCATGGCTGGTCAAATAATCTATATGCATCGTACAAGGGTTACTAGTTCTTTATACGGGACATCAAAGTAAATGATACAGTAATAGTCTATGACTTCAATTTGTATCTTGACAGACGAACTGCTACACATCAATTCAATATATACAAAATGCCAGCTGCTTTCTGCGCCAAAAGGTGCACGCCGCCCATCTATCATGCCAACCTATCCAGGCGAACAGAGTTCAGGAGACGCTGAATCGCCATTGGGGTGTAATCCCGGAGGAGAGCGCTAGTTTCGTCCCTGAACCACCGAACCACACACACTTAACCATGACCATGGTCCGGTAATCAAGTCGACTTATGGATGGCCTTCTCAGCCTTGCCGACAGCAGCCTTGGCAGAATCAGCGATTTCGTGCTCCATATCTTTCACGGCCTCTTTCGCCGAGCCGTCCTGGCTACGGCGGTACTGGAAGATACGAGTGACCTGGACAGCGCCGACACAACCCAGGAAGAAGTTAACGGCAGCGAGCCTAGAATCATGACAATTAGCGGAGCAATTCTTTGCGCAGGAACCAGAAATCCGGCCGATCGTACAGGTAGTTCTTGGGCTTGATGATCATGCACCAGCGGGTCCAGATGGCGCCGGTGGCCATCAGGGCGCCGTTCTGAGTAAGGGAGAGCTTTTCGGCGGGACGGCTGAAGTCGGAGATACCGGCGAGGACGAGAGCCCACTGCGACAGATTAGTTCTGTCTTCTGGGATTTATTTCTGCGATGTGTTGGGGTCCAAAGTCCGTCTATCCTATGTCCGGTCCCCGGATGCCGTAAAAATCAAGAGAGGGATGGAGTCCATTCGTACCTTCATGACAGGGGCCCTATCAACAAATCAATTAGCATCCAAGATCCATCCCAGTCCCAAGATAGCATCGACAATATCACGTACCAGAAATGCACCGTCTTCACACCAACCGGGCTGTTCCACATGCGCTGGAAAACATTCTGCTTCTCAGCCGCCGCGGCGTCGGAGCTCTGGAACCGGAATCCCTGGGCACCAGGCCGACGGAAGGGACCGGAGAAGCGGAAGCCCGCGCGGGCGTTCTGGAAGAAGCGAAGTCCAACACGAGAAGACGACATTGTGCCTGGGGGGGATGGAAATCTGGAGGAGTGGAGAGTGAGGAAGAAAGGTGGACTTTGCGCCGGGAATTAAAAGTACAGTTCAACGGAACGGGAACGGGAAAGATAAAGACCAGATAAAACCGCCGGTCGCCGGTCGCCGAGATCCCTAGTCTACAGAACGAAAAGAAAGGAAAAAGAAGAAGATATCGAAACGCGTCGAGGTCCGAATTAAATCCAGTCCGAGTATCTGAGCTGACAAGGTCCAACGAAGCCGACGTCGGCGAAGTCACACGCTGCGGCTCTGCGTCCCTTTCCGGCAGGCGGTGAGGCCCTGCGGCGTAGGTAATCACGCTTGACCGGATTGGTCGGCGACGGATCTGAACCTCTTCTCGGGAACCTCAACTTCCTTTCATATCATACCTACTTGATACCCTCCCTCTCTCTTCCTCTCCTCTTGTCCGGCGGGGTTGCGCTGTCCATTGACTCGGCTCTCTCTTCACTTCCTGTTCCTCCGCACATCCCGACACCATGTCCTCCAAATACGTGTTCACCAAGGGCCTGAAGGAGCTGCGCTTCCTGTTCTGCCAGACTTCGCAGCAGAGCGCCGCCACGAGGTACGATCACGGCCAGGAAAGAGCCTCAATTGTGAAGAACTGGACGATACTAATTGTGTCCGCCCATCCTAGGTCCTTCCTGCAGCGCGCCTACCCCACCATGAAGAAGCACAACCCGCACACTCCCATCATGATCCGCGAGGCCGCGGGTACCCTGCCCCGGGTGTATGCTAGATACGGTACGAATCCTACATATTGGCAATCCGAATGATATTCCAGCTTGCAAGTGAGGCCCGGGAAGGGGAATATGGAGCTAACGTGCGTGGTAAATAGCATTCGGACAAGAGAAGCAGGAGGCATTGTCTGGTTAGTATTTTCCTCGCCTCATTGAGATCACCAATCGCCTCATTAGGGAGGGTGTAATGTTGGACAACATGCTAACAAAATGCAGGCCTGACGGACCAGCAAATCGAAGAGAAACTCACCAAGTTGGTGAAAGATGCGTCTTCATAGCGGAATTTCCACCCTTCGTACAGTACAATATATCTATTTACTTTCTCGCATCGATCGTTGTTTCAGTCCAGTCCAGTCCGTTCGAACTCGGTTCAGTTGTCTAGCACTGTATCTATAGATGAATTAAAAATGAATCCTACAACTACCTTATCACCCTCAGGCATATCTCTCCCCTCCAAAACAACCCAACCAGACAAATCACAACGAACTACCACTACCACCCCCACATCCCCAAACCGAAATTGCGCCCAACTCATACTCCCCTCCTTCAACGTCCACAACCTCATCCCCTTATCCTCCCCGGCAGCTCCTGCCCCGACATGAATCGGCAACAAATGATCAAAATGAGGATGCGCCTGGCGCGCATCCGGCCTGTCCAGCAACTCCGCCATGGCGCGTTCCCTGTCCTCTCCAGGAGAAGCAGTGACCGCATCATTAAGCGCCTCGTCAAAGCTCACCGTGTAAGGCATCGGAGTGGGATTCCCCCACGTGAACTGCAAATCACGGAGATTGTGCACGGCCATGCCGGAGACGATGATGAGGATGTTATCGTCGCGGAGCGCAGACAGCGCCTGGCCGAGCTTGTAGTGCTGGATTGGATCTTCTGTTTTGAAGAGGGAGACTTGGACGATGGGGACGGCGAGGGGGTTGGAGGTTGGGTCGAAGGCTGATTGTTATTAGACTTTACGCCTTCCTTTCTTCTACCCAAACAGAGGAGAAATGGAAGGGGAACTCACCACACTTAAAACTCGCCCAAACCCCATGATCTAGGCCCCTCTTGACGCCCCGCGCATTGATCCCCGCGTTACTCAACAAGCCAAGGACTTTGGCCGCTACTTCTTTGCTTCCGACATTCGGGAATGTCTCTTTATAGTAGTGGCTTGGGAAACCGTAGAAGCTGTACGTACCAGTCAGTCCTTATACCACACAAGTACATATCTCACCAGTATAGATTCCCCCGAGGACAAACAACCAAAAAAGAAAGGGGCCGATCAAACATACTCGTATATCAAATCCGTAATCTCCGCCTCGTTCACCTCAACATGATCCTTTCCAGCTTGCCAATGTGCCGAAAAGACCACCACCGCGCGGGCTTGACTTTGCCGGTGATTTCCTTGCCGATCTGCGCGAGTTTCAAATACGCTGGATGTTCGTGGTCGAACATGATGCTTGGCTGGGATTGTCAGTCATACTATATATTATTAAAAGAGCGAAAGAAGGGGAGGGAAGAAACATACACCACCATGACTCAAAAAGTAAACCGGCGTCCTAGTGCCTCCCATCGTTCTAGACTCAGGACTGTTCTCCTGTCCCTTAGAGTTGTGGTTATAATTATGGCTCGCAATAGACCCCGTCTGTCTAACGGATGTGGCCGTAGACGTAGACGACCGGGCAAAGAAGCGCTTCAGCCCGAACAGATTGGCGACTGGAATTGAACGTTCAGTTTCGCTTTCACTTTCAACCGAGTGTATCTGGAAGCGTAGAGCCCTGATATCCCAAGATCAAAGCAATGGATACGGCAAGGAAGACGGTAAGCAGAGATATCAATGCCCAAGATGGCTTTTTAGCACTGTTGTTCAGGCTTGGCGGTTGAGGATGTTGGTGGTTTGTGGGTGCGGAGGTGGCGGGAGACATATATAATTATGTTTGTATTATTTACAAGGAAAGGACTAGAGGGGAAAGGATAAGCAGAGAATGATTGATTATTGATGATCTTATAAATGCAGGGAATTGTGTATAAGAACCAAGGAATGTAATTACTTAGAAATGTTCCAGTAAGCGATCCGATCGGAATGACCAATCTGCCGGAGGTGCGGAAATCGGCCGCTCTGGTAAGTCTGAACAGCTGATCCCATGCAAAAGGCAGGTAGATCTGTCAATTGATGTATGTCATTACTATTAAATAAATACAGTGTATGGGTTATCCAATAACAGCCCGATCTATCCACCGAGTCTATGCTCGGGCAGCTTTGTAACTTCTAGGAAATGGCATCGAGGGGAATCAAACGAAATGTACATGTGTCGAATGGAATGAGGGCTTCTAATCCAGTTTTGTGGCAGCAGAATAAATAACAGACCAGTCTCGGTCTCTGTAGGAGGTATCCTCGTAGGGTGTATGCATCCGCAAGTGGCGGCTCGTCAACGCTGGCAAAGAGAAAAAAAGAGAAGAAAAAAAAAGTGAGTGAGTGAGAGAAAGAAACAAACAAGGGGTATTAAATGGCCATGGACATAAGTTATATGCATCACATAATGACACAGTCTCCGTCATTCTGCTTTGCTGGTTGACGGCAGACCGCGAAAGACGGGTTTTTTGCATGCGAGCGCCGCCCTTCTTGAGCTCTTCGAGGCGCTCGCGGGCTTTAGGGAATCCTTGGGCTGGAGAAAGTTAGCAAGATCGATGTCAAGATCGATGCGGACAAGGTAAGATCACTTACCAGCAGCCCGCCAATACCATCGCTTGGCATCTTCCAGATTAGAGGTCGTCCCAATACCCACTTCAGTGAAATATCCCATCGCATATTCAGCCTTCGCCAGTCCTGCACTGGCGGCCTTCCGCGCCCATAGGTACGCCTCGGTGTCGCTTTGCTGCAGGATTCCTTCGGAACCGGTGAGGTACCACCCGCTAAGGGCAAGCTCACTCTGGTGCTCCCCCGCTGCAGCCTGTGTATACCAAATGATGCTCTGTCGGGAATCCACCGAGCATCCCATCAACCCGTACTCATAGGCAGTGCCAAGTCGGTTCTGAGAGAATTTGTAACCCAGCTCTGCGGCCTGGTGGAAGAGCTGGCAGGCGTAGCCTTCGTCGCGGATGACAACGTCATTGGTGCCTGCGTTGACGTACAGCAGGGCCAGTTCATGGAGGGCATGCGGGTTCTCCACGTCGGCACGTTCGGCGGCGCGCTTCAACCAGGAAATACCCTCTCGAGGGTTCTTCGTCTGCCCCAAGAGCCCCTTCAGCAAGATCATTCCCATCTTATACATGGCTGGAGGGTCTCCGAGAGAAGCCGCCCGTTTGTACCACTGCACTGCTTTGAAAGGGTCGCGCTTGGTACCGCCGCCTTCCTCCGCGCCAATTTCACAGCACACGGCCACCCGGTACGCCGACTGAGCGTGTCCCTGTTTGGCAGCGGAATGGTACAGATTAAATGCCTCCTTGTTATCGACTTGAAGACCCATCTGGCCTTGACCGTAGGCGTCTGCGAGAAAGAACTGGGCCTCTCCATTCCCGGCGGCAACAAGCTTCTTAATGATTTTATACGCATCATTGATGTATTTCTCTTTGGCCTTGAGTTTTGATTTCGAGTCCAGTCGACTAGCTTCGACCAGAACTGTTGACGCCTCGACCAGTTTCTTGGCCAAGAGAAGCTGTGTCTTCTGGTCCGATGGTCGGCTCTTGACAGTCTGTTGCAGTCTTTGTATTTCTTGCTGCGTGACGGGTTGAGGAACGGCCATATCGATCGGGGGACCTTGTAGGGTTGGGGGTGCCGATGCAGGCGCGGGTGGAGGTGTCGGGGCCGGCGCCGAGACTGGTACGCTGGAATTATACTGGCGCATGGGGGCAGGCTTGCTTCCCGAGTCGTGGCCGGGCCGGAACGGCACCGGGTGATGAGGCAGCGCGTCCGGGTTTTGGTCAGCATCCATAGCGGGTTCCATTTCGTTCACTGGCGGCGGCGGATTGTTGGCATATCCGGGCTGGTTGGCTCGGTAAGGCTTGGGAGGCCCATTGCTACGAATAGACCCTTCCCGGGCTGCAAAGCTAGGACGTCTTTCGGTGTATGATGATATAGACTGGCTGCGGCTTTCTTGGCTTCCACGGTACTGTGATGGCACCGGATCGTGATAGGGGTTGTCGCCAATCCCGAATCCCATACTGTCGTGCCGATAACCGGGGGAGTAGCCGGGCGAATAGCCCGGAGAGGATGGTGGTTCCCCGGGGAGATCGAACTGAAAGCCTGCGTTTTCGAATTGGTTTGGCGCATTGCCTGCTCGCAGGTCTGGCTGGGACTGGGCATGATGAAGCTGGGCAGCTTGTGGGTTGAAGGCAGTATACTGCCCTGTCGACGGTGGCGGCGATTCGACGGGGGTCTCCTTCGGCTTTGGCTGCTCCAGACCGGGCAAACTCTCGTCGATTCCACTGCCATTGCCGTGTTCAGGAATGGCATCGAAGTTGGGCATGTCGGGCTCAGCCGCATGTGCGGAATTATAATAGACATCCAATAGCTCCTCCGTACTATACTCGCGGGTGTAACGGAACGCAGCGTAATTCGGCTCCTGGTACGTCGTCTGTCCGGGATACATGGGCTTGGACACAGGTGGCGGGGTCGGGGCCGAAGTGACCGGCATAGTCGCGCTCCTGTTGATTTGAGGCATCGGTGGCGGTGGTTCGCTAGCGTCGGTATAGGATCGTTCAAGCGGGGGGCCTGCCGCCTGGCGACCAGCGCTGGCTGATCTCATCGGTCTTACAGGAGCGTTCCCTCTTCCACGGCCGGATGGCGGAGGCATGGGCATTGGTGGGCGAGGGGAAGGATCCGGCCGTCTTCCATTCGAAGTATGCGGGCGCACTGGCGGTTTCATTGGCGGCATGGAGTCGTTCAGATCCATTCCGGCCATGCCCCTCTCAAGCTGACCTTGAGAGTCGGCTCGACCACGGGACGGCTCTTTGGGCGAAAACATAGGAAACGGGTTGTCGTATCCCATTTTAACCGGCGACTGCGGGGCCTGACGTGGAGCTATTGCCATAACGTTAATAACAGATTCATGCATGTCCTGTGCGAGACCTGTCACTTACGAGGCCTCATGCGGTCCGACCGCGGCGGTCCCCTATCACCGTAGCCGCGACGGTCGTCGTTCCCATTCGGACCCGGTCGTCCACCATAGGCGTAGCCACGATCCGGCGGTTGCTGCATCGGAGGGCCATAACCTCCCCGAGGAGGCCGCGGCGCGCCTCTCGGAGGGCCGTACGACCTCGGAACCGCCTGATCACCCGGGTATCCATATCCTGCATCATCATATCCGCCATTTCCATATCGCTGTTTGGGGTTGTCGTAGCCATAATCGTAAGATTCCTGATCGAAGTATCCATCCTGCGGGGGCCTTGGAAACCCCCACCCCGCGGAGGGGGGCCACCGCCGTAGTTCCTCACCGGCGGAGGCCTCTGCGCAGGCCGTTGAGGGTACGCCATTACTCAAATAAAGGCTTCCGGTGTGTATAGCTGAAGCGAAAGAAAAGTCGTTGGGCGACTCAGAGCAGAAGCGCGCTGGTCGGGGTTCTTTATCCGCTGCGCAGCGACGGCGGTTAATTAATTGTGGACCGCGATCGCACCCCTCCTGTTCACTATTTAATTACCGAGTCGAGGTGCCGCCAATTCACCACGGTTGTCGAACCAGTGAGATATCGGGAGACCCGGGCGCTTCACTGGACAATCGAGGATTGCAAAGGAATGGCGCTAAGACTCAAAGTCGGAGGGGGGAGATCATCAAGTATGTAGCGATTCAAGGCCAGACCGGAGGGATTGCGGGCGAGAGCGAGAAATAAGATCTGAAATAGGCAAGGTACCATAGTCAGCGACAGGAGAACTGAAGGGCGCGATCGGACGACCAATGCGCCAAGGCCTCACTTACCCAAAACAAGACCACGAGGCACCGAAGCTTCTCCAAAAGAATGAAGGAGAGGGCCAACGGAACCAGGGACTGGCGCGAATGAAATGGATCAAAGAGCGGGTGGAGAGAAAGAAAGAAGGGGCCCCTTGTGATGCTGAACGAGCGCGTGATCACTTTAGAGGTGGATTAGGGAGCGAGAGAGAGAGAGAGAAAGAGAGAGAGAGAGAGAGTGTGTGTGTGTGTGTGTGAAAGTGGTGGGAGTGGAAGAAAGACTGAATTGGAGGAAGTGTTTAAGGCAGGCAGGCAGACCCACGAGTAAAACCATTCAGGCACCCGGGGGAGTCACTTCGATCTTATAATTATTCTGATAATAATTATAATAATTGAGAATGACAATTAATAATTTCCTGGAAAGGGCCATATCCCCGATTTTAAATCCACTCTGATTTCTGCACATCCATTTATTTTTCTTTTCTTTTCCTTTTCTTTTCTTTTCTTTCGTACGCTGTTCTATCCTACCTAACCCATGCACGGGTGACTTGTTCACGCTATGGACTTGACTGACATTTGGTACTTCCTCGACCCTTGACCCACGTCGTTTTTTCTCTCTTTCTTTTCTCTCTCTCCGTCTGATATCACCGTGTCCACCTTCCCACCGGAGGGTAAATAATTTAGTATTATAACCATGGGAGTACTGTCTGTACTCTATGGTTGTGTACTTAGAGTAGTTCCATGAATTATCTGACCTTCGGTCTCTCGTCATCATTAATTTAGTAAAATCGCTAATGTAACTACTGCGTACATACTATGTAAGATCGTAAAAGAAAAAGCAAAACAATTACCCCTTCGCCAAACATACCTGCTAAGCCGTCCCCCGTCGCACCGCATCCAGAGTACAATTTCCATGCCGTATTTCCCATGCAGGCAAAAACCCGGGCGAGTAAGTCAACTCTTGGCAGGTCCAATTGGGGATCTTATAAGTTATACTAGTCGTCCCTGTCCACTGAGGCCCCCCTTTTTTTTCCCACTTGGTACAAGCATTCCGTAAAATCGACTCCTCTTAAACCAGTAGGCACCCAGTAAGCCCGGGATCCGCCGTGTAAAACTTCCATGATGACGTTGAACGTATTACCATAATTAACTCATGCCTGTCTATTATTGCCGCCCAATGTCATCGGAGATGGTGATACAGCGTACGATCCCGAACGCCCCGATCATCAGGGGACAGAAACCCTTGTCCTACATCCAGCCTGAGCTTGGATATTGGCAATTAGAACTCGCCCGCATACGGGAGTACATACATGCGCAATCGTTCTACTTCGGATAAACAGCCCTAGTCTCGACATTACGAGTACGAGCAAATAATCTCCGTTTGAAACGCGAGGGACACCCCGAGCGTATCGCCGTCTAAGTATTGTGCGACATATGCATGAGGGGGGGGGGGGGGAAAGCCCACAGCCCACACAGCACTGGGCAAGCAGCATGCAGTCCTGCGCTCTGGGAGTCTCTCATTCGTTGAAAATGTGCCCAAGTGACCCAGGCACGATACAGTCGGTGCCGGGGACAGAAAGCACGGTAGCATTGCACTATGGAGCACATGCCACATTGTTCTAACTTCTAATCTTCCACTTCATACAGGGTGCATTCCTCCTTGCCTGGAGCATGTATCAGCTGTGTCGCATTGAGATCTGAATTGTGGGTCGGAGATGACCCCCCCCCCTTGCCGCTGGGAGTCTTGGATTCTTCCACCGTGATGGATCATTGGAAGCGATCAAGTGAAGAAAAATCCATTAGTCAAGTCAAGCGAATGGCAGAACGGACAAGGAAGGACAAGGGGAGAAGAAATTCAACTAGATACATTTACAGAGTAGTAGTACCTTCGTAGGGCAAAAGGACCGTTCAACGGCATTAGGAATCCGAGCAAAACAGAAATCATAATGCTGATCATCCAATAACCGCGGTATAAAGTTTCTCGGTTAATAACGAATTGCACGCTTCCCTCTGCAAGAGTAAATCAGGTACATTAAACGGGGGCGCAAAAAAAGAGAGAAAAGGCTCCATATCGCTGGCGGGATGGCGTCAGAGCCAATATTTCTTGCCCCTGTGCACCAGGCTCCGAGGACTCCGACGAGAATAATGTCTTAGACATGACAGTCCCGGGAGATATAAAAAGAAACCCTACTCAAAGCTTTCATTCATGCGAGCGGCGACCAAAGGCAAAGTTTGGGTCCATTCTCCAAGCGTTGACTTCCCGAGGTTTAGTTGCAACTCGCAAGGCACAAGAAAGGATCAAAGGACTTAGCGCAGCGGTTATGGAGTTCAGAAATCTTAGTGTCTCTAACAGTCTAACTAGTCGAGGGGCGGGTGGAGCAACAAAGGAAGGATGTTTTACCGGAGTAGGTGGTTCTGGCAGCCTGATCAAGTGACCGCCTTGTGCATTCTCCGCCTTCGCATTCTGCCGGACTTACCCAGCCTCGCTGCTCAGCCACACCGGCGATCCAATTGCATCCGCTGCTTTGCGATCCTGATCCATCGGATCTTTCCAACCCTCGAGCAGAGCAGAGAGAGCACAGCACAGCACAGCATTCCTCCTCTGCCGATTCACCCTGCGTGGACCCAAACTCCACTTCCTTCCAATCAGTCCTCCGATCGCCCGCCCTATCTGACATCATTGTCTCATTCTTCCGTTCGGAATCAACCTCATCCGCGATCAATCCCTCCCTCCTCCGCGGAGCCCACGCCAACGCCACCATCATGTCACGAGCAGGAACCTGGTTGAAGATGCTCGGAGCGTAAGCCTGCCCCTGCCTGCCTGTCCCATGAGCCCCAATCAAAATCGAACCGCAGCTAACCGCTCGCGAGCGAACAGCGGAGCCGTCATCTGCATCGGCGGACCGGCATTCGTGCAATCGATCCGTCCCACGGACGAGGAACTATTCAAACGATACAACTCGGAGCTACAGAAGCGGAGTCTTGAGGAAGGGGATCGGCGCGCGCAGGAATTCGACGACTACGTGAATCGGTTAAAGCAGTGGTCGAAGTCGGATAAGTCGAGTATGTCTCTCCCCTCTCTTTCCGAGGTAATCGGGTTGAACCTGAGCGAGTACATGGACTTAATCATACGGGACTAATATGTGATGCGATGCAATAAACAGTCTGGTACGCCGCGCAAGAACAACAAGAGCAGAAGCGAAACGATCTCTCAGCGCAGCAGAGCAAAGCGAAAGAGGAGGCCAAGGTGCAGCGTGAAGAGATGCGCAAGGAGCTGCTGGGTGAGAAATAGTGCGGGTGATCTATCGACAACAATCTTTTTATCCACGGGGTATCACGTATGATTTAGGGTGGTCAAGTCGCATATGAACTAACAATATCTGTATTTATATCGATTGCATGAGAGTGGGGTTGTGAATGTACACACCTGCTCGTCCTATTGCTACTTATGGTTTAAGGGGCATTGGGGTAAAATATATCTGGAGTTTTGGGTTGCGTCTTCTCTGCACTATTACCTACTATCCAATGGTCATGTTGATGTATTCGCTGTGGCACGACAGGAACTGGGTGTTCTGCTGATATATTCCGTTACGTATGCTAATTGTGGAAGGATTATGTAAGGAGAGGATATTTGCAGAATTAAATGAGTCCATTGCTTAACTAGAACATAGGAGGGTTGCTGAGGATTCTTTTTATAGAGATAATCAGCTGACCAAGGTCCCAACGAACTACCGGGGATTTCCATGAATTCCATGCAACTTTCTACATGACTGCATAGAACTTGTATACTAGTTTAGACAGCTGGAATAGGACTTTTGCCTTAGAACCTGCTTACCACTGTAAGTCCCATATATATTTTACAATTGTTAAGATACCAAGGCACCTGATGAATACCCCAACACCAAAATGTAAACCGTACAAAAAGGACTCCCAATATAGGCTGCATCAAACAGCCATGAAATAAACCGCAGAGAAAGCCCCTACCACAATAACAGCCGTCAAAATGCCCGCGCCCACACGATCCCCCGTCGAAATCTCCCGCTCATGAATCCCCACCGAGTCCTCGTCCGACTTGCCCGTCCCGGCATTCGGATTCCCCTTACTGATACCGCCCGTTTTGGCCGTAACCCGCTTATCCACGTAGTGGACCAGATGGCCCTGGAAGATTTCTAGCGCAGCCATCTGTTCGCCGACGCCTGTGCTGCCGTCGAAGCTCGCGTTGCGATTCCACCGCAGCCCGCACGCATTGTTGTCCCCGTTGCATTGCAGCGCGGCTGCTTCGGCGGACGCGCGAAGCTTAGGCGCCAGCAGGTCTTTTGTGAAAGGGGCGATTTGGATGGTGTGCGCCATCCAGCGGGATAGGTAGGCTTTGAAGGATCGTTGGTCGACGTTGCATTTGCCGTTGGGTTCGCAGGAGACTTCGCTCATGATGTCGCCGATGGGGAAGAAGATGTCGAGGCCGTGGATGATGTTCTCGATGCGGGTTTTCCAGACATCGGAGTGATCGGTCTGTTGAGGTGTCGTGTTAGCTAAGTAGATAGTCACCTGCCTATGTAGCAGCTAGGAATGGGAAAGACGGCCGTATAACTTACAAAATGATACATATGAGCTGCACCGAGAAGGAACAGGCCTGCATTGTAGGTCCATCGGATATGGTTCTGGTGGGTGCAGTTATTCTTATCATCTGTGCCGTCGTAGAATTGCCATCCATCGTTGATCAAGCCGATATCGTAGACCCAATCCCACGTTCTCTCCGCCCATTCCGCGTACGACCGATTCCCCGTATACACCGCCAGTCGAGCAGCGAGGTTAAAGAAGCAGCCATTGGAGACGGTATTCTTGTAATTATAACCGTTATTGAACGAGAAGACCTGCCACTTCAAGCCTCCGTTGCAGCTCTTGTTGTCCCAGCGGGGGTATTGCGTGTTGAAAACACCCTGGGCCAGCGCCAGCCACTGCGGTTTGTCGTCGGGCGGGTTAGGGTACTTCACCTCCGCGGCCGACATGGCCGCGAGGCCCCAGAACGCTTGGTCGTCGTTGCCCAGCGTTCGGGTCTGATTGGGCTCCATGTAGTTGTGCTCGGGTCCGGCCTGGTGCAGCAGCGCTTGCGTTGTGATATCGTTCCATTGCGAATCGCCCGTGTAGTACCAGTACTCGACCATGGCGTTGAACATGGCGCCGGTCTCCCACCAGTAGTAAGGGTCTGGGAGGTTACCGGGGACATCGCCTGGCTTGTAGCCGGTGTAATATTGCAGCATTCCCGATGCTGCAGTTTTGGCGGCCTTTTTGATGGAGTCTGTATGGATGTAAGCACTCTGCCTAAGGAAGGCCATCCTAACCAAAGTATCTCCATGCGCAAACATGTATGGCTTACCCTGGCTTCCTAGATCCAGGTCGATAGATGCCTGTACAATCTGAGCCCCCAAAAGGCTCGCTGACACAAAAATGGCACCCCATGAGCGAGGCAACCGTCTGTTGAGTTGCATATTGAACAAAGTATACGGATGTCGAAAAATAAAGGTCGAAAACGTCTTCCTCTAGTTATATCGAGCAAGATAAAGAGAGTAATGAAGGAATGATAAATGAAAAGCCAGTATAGTATATAAGAAAAGCGAAGGCACTGGCGAAATGAAGGGGTGAATAGGTATGATAAGGATACTGCCGGTTGGTAGGTACTTAGGATTTGGGAACGACAGTGGCTTTGATTGCAGGCAGTTGGGAGATATCCAGGAATTAAGTAATTCGAACGAGTGAAGTTGGCACAAGGCAAATCAGACATTAGCTAAAAGAGAAATGGCCGTAAAGAGATCAAGACATCGTTACTCTGGCCGTATAAAAAGATTAACGTCTAGGTCGGAGTTCCCCGCATTGATGCAGTTGCGACTCTAAAGCAGAAGAGGGGGAAAAAAAATAGAAAACACAAGATTGGGCAGACAGAGGTCCCAGGGAGACGAGCGGCTTTTATTCCTTGTAAAAAAGGCAGCAAATAACCTCCAAGACAACGCAAGCGCTTGGAAAGACCGCCAAGGGGGGTATGAGTGAGGAGACCCGTACCAATCAACCATTCTGATCCGCTTCTTCAGTTATTGACGGTCAGAGATATTGAGAACCATACACGCCAAGGACCTTAGCCAGGTCAGTTGGCAGTGGAGCCATCGGAGGCTTGGAGGAACCGATGGAGATGTTTGAAAAATGCATACCCTGTCTAGTTGACAGCGAACCATCGGAGGTTTAAAAGAACCGATGTAGAATTTCATAAATGCATACTCTGTCATGTGTGCCACTGCCATTCGATCGTCATTCTGGCAGCGGAACCATCGGAGGTTTGAAGGGACCGATGGAGAATATTAGAAAATGCATACTCTGTCTAGTCTGCTGCTGCGATTCGATCGCCCTGGTGGAAACTCCCATCTTGAAGGAAGGCATGGAGAGCAAATCAGAGCCCCTTTTTTTGAGGACTGGCATCCAAGAGTAGCTTTCTCATTACGAGAGCGGAGCTTTCATAAAGGAGGCAGTGAAGCCCTTGGCAAACGCCGTGTAGTCTTGGGCTTCATGTTCTCTCTTTGCGGAGATCCTCTATTCTGCTCTGGGTTTAGCGTCCTGCCACTTTCCTACCGGACAGTCTTGGTGCGATACTATTATTGCGATAGTAAGTTTCATGTTTCATGATGCAAGTGTGCGGACTAGATCAGTAGATTACCTATGGGAGCTGTGGAGTGCCTAATCACATGTACAGATAGCTAGTATGGTAGGAATTATATGTTCAACGAAGGAGTAGCATGGAGTTCACTTTGGCAATGACTTCTGTACCACTTATGGATGATCACAACCAGGATGGGATAGCCTTGAGAGACATGAGGGTCTAGACCAAGAATGTACTCTGTGCGAAGTACACCCCCAGACCCAGAGAACCGATGCAATTGATGCAATTGAGGCGGATGTACTGTTCTATCATGGATCCGATGGATGGAAAGTAGAAAGACAGAAGAGACAGCTGACTAATCCTCGAAAATAGACCGCGCTAAACCCGAAGGGGCATCTCTCGGTCGGCCTGTCAACGGGCAGTTCTGGACAGAGAGTAACTATGGAAGTTATCCATGGTTGCTTCCACCTTCTGAATGCCGAATGCAGAACCACACGGCTTCACGTGGCGAACTGGCAGCCCTGAGAGAACCGTGGAAAACCTGAAAACTCTTGCCTCTGCCTGCACAGCCTCTTGAGATGCGGTGGCCCTTGAGCCACGCCCAACGCACTAGCTGGCCTCGGCGAATGGTGCCTAATAACAGATATTATTACTATTATTATGCTTCTCGCCGAGCCATTAAGGTGATTTGTTTTTGTGTGCGCGTTGCAACTGGATTCATCGTAGTCGTATATGAACCGGTCAGAGGGGAGGTGACTGAGTCCTTTGGACCCTCAGCAACAAAAACAGACTTGAAAGAAAAGACTACTATTATTATTATTGACCAGAATCGACCTGAATTGCGTTCTTTGTTTCACTTATAGCCCCCCGTATTGTCGCTGCCTGGGCGTTGCTTTCCCTCCTGGGTGGCTAGGGTCACGTGGTGCCTCCCCGACCGAGCCGAGACGGGCTGTAATCTCCAAAGGCGGGCGGCGATTCATCACACCTTGTCAGCTTCACCCCAGCCTGCACCTCTCCGTCTTCTTTCGCATCTCGTCATCTATCCACCCTTCAAGATCCCGGGCCTTTCCTCCAATATCTCTTCGCGATCCTTTTTCGCTCGCTGCTTTCGGTTTCGATCCCTTGGTTCCCCCCCTTTCCACTCCCCTGCGAGAGGAAAAGCTAGCGGTATCCGTGTCATTCGACCAGGCAATCTGGTGATCCACCAGGACCTCACAACTTGATTACTCCTACCCTTTTCGAACGAATCCATTATGTCTGAACCACCCTACGACCCGTACATTCCTTCCGGCTCCAACGGAGCCCCTGCCGCTGCCACGCAGAATGGCGATCCCAGGACCCGGGAAATCGACAAAGTAAGTGAAGAATCTCAATGATTCCATCCGCGCCGTTGCGCCATCTGCTTGCCAGGTAGATTTCGAGCGATGGTGGCATTGTCCAATCGATCCGACCTGCCTGTGCATCCAGTAGCTCGCGCATCGTGGCTAGAGAGGACGTTCTGGGGTCAGGGATTATGTGGAACTCTCATCTAGCAAGATAGTTCTCTTCAAATGCAGACCGACTGACCCTCTTTCCACTAGAAAATCCAAGAAACCGTCGACACGATGCGGTCGAATATCTTCAAGGTCTCGGAGCGTGGTGAACGCCTGGACTCTCCTGCAGGACAAGACCGATAACCTGGCCGTATCAGCCCAAGGTTTCCGCCGAGGAGCCAACCGCGTGCGGAAGCAAATGTGGTGGAAGGACATGAAGATGCGCGTCTGCTTGGTTATCTGCGTCATCGTTCTGCTGGTGGTTATTATCGTCCCCGTTGGTATGTTTTGATTCTTCCCAAGACGGCGTTGCCCCTTGGAAGCCAAAGCGATCACGATGCTAATGCTAACCCTCTCCGTCTTCTGCAGTTGTCAAAACCACCTAAGTCACGCACGCAGCGACAGTCACGATTCTCTTGGGAATGGATGTTTTTGCAACTGGGTTCTCTCTGATGAGATTGCGAAGCTTTGTTTTCAGCCATTAATACCTTACGTCTTTTTTTCTTCGGGTCCCAGCCCGTCTTGGTTTTCACGATTAAAGAAAGTCTTGTCTCTATACGCCATGGACGTTACGAGCCGATTCGGGATTGCGATGAGGCTGTGTCACACGATTCGTCGACGGTGAAGATGTAAATGATACTCCGGTGCTCCCCTGTGTTTGAGTACGCTTTTGTGTCTTTTTTTTTATGTTCTTTCCTATGTCTTTCCTTAGCCTCGAACTCTAATGAATTTTCTATAACTTCATAACTTCCCGTGTGTGTGATGTAAGAAGGAAAAAGAAAAAAAAATTGAATAGACAGCAATCGGCAAGGCAGATAAGTCCGTATTCCGTTCCTATTGTCGTAGGGAGACTAAGGTAGATGTCATATCGAACCGGCTATCTCAAGTTACATGAGAGTACAAACTACAAAGTCAAGTTACGAGAAGATCGGAGCCGATTGTCCGCCTTTTTTAGGCAGTCGAAGCCGAGCTACCGGTACGGCCTGAGGAGGAGTGGACCGTCCCTGTCGCAGGGTAGGGGGACTAGGGTTACTAGAGGGAGTCGGGATAGTACAGAGAGGAGACACTCCCATTATTATTAGCTAAAAGATCAGATAACACAGACCCAATGCACTACTAAATGACAGTTGAGAATTATATCGGGGCAGGGCTCCATCCGGCGAGGGCTGGGCGAACGATTATTCGTCGATGAGGGGGCACGGGAGACCATTAACAGGACGAAGCGAGATCTGATAATCCCGGGATTCCTGGAATGTGGAAATTGACGAGGACGATCTGCTGGCAAGAGCACGGAAGGGGGTGTTCTTTCGTGACCTGAAGCGAGGGAAGCGAGTCAAGCGACGGAGGAAAGAGGAACGCCGTGGGCGAGACTTCGCTTCCGCCTCCGATGGTCGCAGCCAAGCCTTCAGGCCATTCAGGCACCCGCCCATTCTGCCGGCATTCTCCGCCCGCCCGGCTTTCTTCTGCCGGACGCTTTAGTTCGCCTCTCTTTCTCCAATTCGGCCCCGACCGCGAGACTGGTCATCTGTTAATCCCTCACCGCAGCTGCTGGGTGGACGCATCAGCGCTGTCTTCTTTTTGGGAGCTCTCAACCGCGGAATAATAACGCGAGGGGGTCGAGGAGCAAGAACAAAAACCGCGCAGCTGAAGTCGTTGGCGGTGACACTGCGAGCGCCCACTAATGAAGGCCGCTAGTGCCTAGTTGCCCACCCAAGGTCCGCCCACCCTATGACTCCTATGACTCCGAGGCCTCTCCGATAATCAGTCTTTGGGAGGATCAAACTCTTTGGGCGCGGCAATTCGGTCAACCCGCACCTCCACATACCCTTTTCCCTCGCTCTACTCTTATTACTCACACCTCTGGACCTCTCCCCTCTCTCTATTTCTTCCAACCCCTTGGCCATCCTCCGTTGCACAACCCACCCACTCTCCTCTCCCCTTCCAGACTTCCTGTCCGAGTAGCTGCGAAAGCTGCCGCATGCTGGCTGGCAAGATGTTCTCCCTTCGTACCGCCGTGCGGAGGGCTTCCACCAGCAAGCCCCTCCGCGCGCTCTCCGCACCGCATGCCGTTTCTTCTGCGAGACTCGCCTCTGCTCGCCAGTCCCTGAAGGCCTCTGCCGTCCCGTTGCTGCAGGGTCGCCACTATTCCCGTGCGGCTGACCCTCAACTCTCGTCGACCCGGTCTACTGTTGTGCAGTTGCTGAGTAACATCGGCTCCAAGCGCGAGGTTCAGCAATACCTCTCGCACTTCACGTCCGTCTCTTCCCAGCAATTCGCCGTCATCAAGGTTGGCGGCGCCATCATCACTGAACACCTTCACACCCTGTCGTCCGCGCTTGCGTTCCTCAACCATGTCGGACTCTACCCCATCGTTGTCCACGGCGCGGGACCACAGCTGAACCGTATGCTGGAGGAGGCCGGTGTGGAGCCACAATTCGAGGATGGCATCCGGGTGACCGACGGCAAGACTCTGGCTCTTGCCCGGAAGCTGTTCCTGGAGGAGAACCTGAAGCTGATCGAGGAATTGGAGCGCATGGAGTGCGCGCCCGTCCTATCACCGCCGGTGTTTTCTCGGCCGACTACCTTGACAAGGAACGATACAACCTTGTCGGTAAGATCAACGGTGTGAACAAGACGCCAATTGAGTCCGCCATCGAAGCTGGCTGCCTCCCCATTCTGACATCTATGGCCGAAACCCCGGATGGCCAGATTCTCAACGTTAACGCGGATGTGGCGGCAGGCGAGCTGGCCCGTTCCCTCCAGCCCCTCAAGATCGTCTACCTTGCCGAGAAGGGTGGTCTTTTCAACGGCGACACCGGTGAGAAGATCTCCGCCATCAACTTGGATGAGGAGTATGAGCATTTGATGAGTCAGTGGTGGGTCCGTCACGGCACCCGCTTGAAGATCAAGGAGATGAAGGATCTCCTCAGCGACCTCCCTCGCACCTCCAGCGTTGCGATCATCCACCCCGCTGATCTCCAGAAGGAGCTCTTCACCGATTCCGGTGCCGGTACGCTGATCCGCAGAGGTAACAAGGTACACACCAAGACCTCTCTCTCCGAGTTCGAGGACCTGGAGAAGCTGAAGGATGTTCTGGTGCGTGACCGGGAGGGTCTGGATGCCCGGGCTACCGTTGACCGCTACGTCGAAGGCCTGAAGGAGCGCGATTTCAAGGTCTACTATGACGAGCCCATGGAGGCTTTGGCT
The DNA here is from genome assembly GCA_002215965.1 of Aspergillus persii. Classification (NCBI taxonomy): domain Eukaryota; kingdom Fungi; phylum Ascomycota; class Eurotiomycetes; order Eurotiales; family Aspergillaceae; genus Aspergillus; species Aspergillus persii. The sequence continues at coordinate 1,790,236 of NGZO01000008.1, read as the reverse complement.
GTGGTCCTGCCTCCCCAGAAGGATGCCGTTACCTCCCTGGCTCACCTGGCAACCTTCACCATCACCAAGTCGGGATGGTTGACCAACGTGGCCGACAATGTCTTTGCGTCCATCAAGAAGGACTTCCCCAAGCTGGTGTGGACGGTTAAGGAGGACGACGAGAACCTGACCTGGTTCTTCGACAAGGCCGACGGTAGCCTCAGCCGGGAGGGCGAGGTTCTCTTCTGGTACGGCATTGAGAGCGGTGACGAGGTCAAGCTGCTAGTTCAGGAGTTCACCCAGCATGGTCGCCAGATGTTCGGTGACATCAACTTGGAATCGCGCCTGCACCGGGCCGCCCAGGCTGCCACCAACATTGGCAAGGGTGCCAAAGGATTTGGCGCCAGCGGTGCTTCGACTGAACAGCGACGTGCGTTCTCGACCGGCAACGCTCTCCGTGCCGCTCGCTCGGTCCGTCCTGCCGTGCCCGTGACTGCCGTTCGCACCTATGCTACGACAAACCCCAACCCTCCCCTGGGCGAGAAGAACATGTCCAACAGCCAGCCTTCCAAGGTTGCTCTCATCGGAGCCCGTGGATACACTGGTCAGGCCCTGATCAACCTGATCAATGCCCACCCTCACCTCGACTTGCGCCACGTTTCGTCCCGCGAGCTGGCTGGCAAGAAGTTGCAGGGCTACGACAAGCGCGAGATCATCTACGAGAACCTGAGCCCCGAAGATGTCAAGCGTATGTCGTCCAATGGCGACGTCGACTGCTGGGTTATGGCGCTGCCCAACGGTGTCTGCAAGCCCTTCGTCGATGCCGTGGACCAGGGCTCCGAGACCGGCAACGTCATTGTTGATTTGAGTGCTGACTACCGATTCGACTCCAAGTGGACCTATGGGCTTCCCGAGCTGGTCAGCCGCTCCAACATCGCCCAGGCCACTCGCATTTCCAACCCAGGCTGCTACGCCACCGCGGCCCAGATTGGAATTGCCCCTATTGTTCCTTTCCTCGGCGGACACCCCACTACTTTCGGCGTTTCTGGATACTCGGGAGCAGGCACCAAGCCAAGCCCCAAGAACGATGTCCAGTTCCTTACCAACAATATTATCCCCTACAGCTTGACTGATCACATCCACGAGCGCGAGATCAGCTCTCAACTTGGAACCAGCGTTGCTTTCATCCCTCATGTCGCCGTCTGGTTCCAGGGTATCCACGTAAGCTACCTTCGTGCTTTCTCTATCTTTCTCAAACTAATCAATTTTCTGTAGCACTCCATCAGCATTCCTCTGAAGGAGGAAATGAGCTCTCGTGATATCCGCAACCTGTACCAAGAGCGTTATGCCGGCGAGAAGCTTGTCAAGATTGTCGGCGAACCCCCTCTTGTCAAGAACATTGCCGGTCGTCACGGTGTCGAGGTCGGCGGATTTGCTGTTCACTCTAGCGGCAAGCGGGTCGTCATCTGTGCCACCATTGACAACCTGCTGAAGGGTGCAGCCACCCAGTGTCTGCGTAAGTCTATTTGTTATCTGCAGTGTTCTCCGCTATGTTCTCCGCTGACTCTGTTTCCAGAAAACATGAACCTGGCCCTCGGATACAGCGAATATGAGGGCATCCCCTTGGATTAAACTCTTGCGTTTCCACAGGAAACGCGTCGCGTATAACTGACAGCCGAAGGGTACATGTTTAAAATAGGAGCCTGTCTGTTGTTTGAACTCGAAAGAAACAATGTTAGGTGCCTATATCCTGAGTACCCTCTTTTTTTCTCTTTATTTTTGCTGCGTGTCTCATACCCTGTGTGCATCTTAGCCGGTTGCTATGGGTTGGACATGATCGACAAGAGCCTTGTCTCTTGCATCCGTTTTCATAGTCAACCTTTGCCATGTCTCTATCTATCTATTTCAGTTTATAGAACCCTATACTGATTCTCAATTGTTTGATTATCTTATGCTTTTCTAATCTCCCTGTCTGCTTCCACCGGGAGTCTTTTCTATATCCCGTTGGGGAATGTTTTTTTTCGGCGCTATTGAGGTCCAGAATATAGAGGGAGGTGAACTGAAAAGTGGTCTTTACCTGTATTTGCTTTGCTCTTGGGATATATTTACGTCTTTGCAATGTGGCCATTTGAAGCTTGTCAATCATTCGGAGTACTAACTAATCGTACGTAATGATTTTTGGAGTCCGCTCAAGTGTAGACAGAAAGATAGAAAATAGGAGGCTTTCCTCGCCCAGCGTGGGTGGTGTTTGTCTCCGTTTGTCTTCTTGCACCTCCGGAGTTGAGTAGCCTTTCCCTCCTGGTCCTCTCAGCTCACTTCCCACCCGCTCGATTCCTCGACCACTGGCCTGTCCAGAGGCATTTCCTTTAATTGTTGTAGTTGACTCCTTTATGCCTATATTCTAATATCATTGAATTCTCCTATATCTATCAACCTTGCCTATTTCCTGGGCCTATCCACCTCCAAATCAACGAAGTCCACATACCCACTCTTCCTCAAGAATCGACACGACTTCATATTGCGCCTCAGAGCTACACCTCTCATTGCATCAATATCTCCAAACCTTGAATAACCTATCTTGTCTTCCCAGTTGGCCTCATCGGTTCGAGGTGGTGAAACGAGACAGCGCACGACAGTATAAGTATCAACCAAGATGTTCTACAGCCACGAAAGTACGTATCCATCGCCAGTTGATGAATTAGAGCGAATGAAAGAATATTCCATTACTAACACTGGCTGCTTATGATAGTACTCACCTCTCCTGAACACGGCGTCGCTACAATATGGTTGGTGATGGTTGAAGACGTGGACGGTCTGTGTCGCATGGTATACTGATCGGTCTTTTGATGTCTAGGCTAGTCGCAACCCTGGGACCAAGATCTATCACGAAGAAGCTCAACAGAAAAGCGATACTGGACGTCGACGTCCCCAAGGCCTGCAATGTTATCATGGATCCTGCGGCGCCCATGGCACTGAGACTTCAAGGCAACTTGCTGTAGGCTGCGACCCACGACGGATATAGAGTGTCAGAGGTGATTGCGCTAACCTAGTGTCTCAGATATGGCGTTTCGAAGGTGTATAACCAGCAATGCGGCTATGCACTGACGGACGTCCAGACAATGCATGATAGAATGAAAGTGACGTTGCGAGTCGTACCAGGGGGAGGGCTAGATCCATCAGCCGGGAAAGTAAAGTAAGTGGTTGACTATTTCGCCATTTTGTTTTCTTTTATTCAGTGAAAAAAGAAAGCTCGCTGAAACCAATCCTCTAGACCAGATCAACTGATCCTTCCCTACGATCCATCGTTTGCACCCGAAAATGACATCCCCGGAATGGGAATCGACCTCTCCAAATGGAGCATCGCCATCGACGCAGAGACAAGCCAGGAGTCCAATCTCGTCTGGCCTCGTACCCCTGACCTCAGTCAGTCTGCGATCTCGCGCAATAGCAGTCTGCAGCTTAGCTTTGGGTCCGGAGATATCATGATGAGAGGCCTCATGGGATTTGGCTCGGAAACCGACTTGGGCTCTGCACAGCGAAGCACAGACTTTGCCAGATTTGCGGCCTCTAGTATTGGTGAAGAGCAAGGCATACTTCTCCAGCCTGACTTTGAGTTTGATGAGGACGGAAATATAGTTGAGTTGGGAGGATCAAACCTTCGCGGTGAGGTCAAACAGTGCCGGGAGCACAGATTGATCAGTGAGACGCGTATCGTCGGTGCGTCGAGAGATGATCTGATGAATGATGATGTCTTCGGTGATGACCAAGTAAGTTCTTGAATCTTCACGTTTGGAGTCTATCTGATAGGATTATGTCCTAGCCCATAAATTTGAACGACGATTTAGCCATTGATCTCGCAGACCGAGCTCATTCTCCAGCCGAGGCTATTCGAACATCTATCGAGCATCCTGCTGCGTCTGATACACGAGACGAAATGGACGTTACCCCAAACGCAGCCGATGCTACAATGCGGCGAACCCGACAAAGACAAGCCAAAGCTATACCTACAGACACTGAGACCGTGTTGCAGAATACTGAGTTAGCCGACCTGATGCACCAATACCTGCAGAACATGGCTATCGCTTGGGAACGTCAGCAGAACAATCAGTTTTCTCTCCAGGCCAAACAAAACGCAGCCTTCTGGGTATTCGGCAAGGGAATCGGGTCCGTCGGCATCGGAGTAGGCGTTACTCGATTTACTCATCCTTTGCATCTTTTCTCAGGACAAGAGTTGTACGATACCTTGAGCCCTTTTGCCATGCCCAAGAAACGCAAGCGTGGCCGTCCATCGGGAAAAGACAACGACGAGGAGTCTGAAATGCGTCGTGTACGTGCACGAGAAGAGGCTGAAGAGCATATCGGCCGTGGTGATGATAATGTCGGTGTCAACTGGCAGGAGGTCTGCAAGCTACTGCATCGATCTGTCACTTCTAACACGTTTACTAACGGATGATCTATAGGAAGTTGAAATCGGCCGTCAAACTTCAGTCATCCGCGATGACAGCTCCATAATGCCCTGGAACATTACTGCCTCTGTGCAAAGCTCCCAGCATGGCTCAGTCGCGGCCAACATCTTCCGTGGACTAGGAAGCGCCGGCGACTTTTCCTCGCACGGATTCGGCGAACCTTCAGGACTCGGAGCGCATCGTAGCCGTCTGACCAGTGCTAGCCCCCTCGCAGGGCGTGGCTACCCCCCAGAAATAGAAGGGCTCCCTGGTTTTACAGACGATGATCTTGAAGACTTCGATCTAAGCCACTACTTCCAGACCGAGTTCCACGTCGACAATTACGCAAACGCAATGGACATCGACACGACCGGCCCCAACAAAGGCAAAGAACCAATCCGTAACCCTCCTCTTCCTCTCCGCGACCGAGTCAAGCAAGCAAACCTTGACCAAGACAGCCTGAACTTTCTTGACTTCATCCTGAAGAAAATCGAGGAATTAGCCATAAATCCAACCGACGACAACCACGCACACACAACCACACCTCCATCCATTCAACTGACAGGCCTAGCCTTTTCGACCTTGCTCCCACGCAAGAAAACCTCTCGTGCTGTGGCGACTCACGGCCTCGCACATACCCTTGCTCTCGCAACGAAGGGAATCCTGTCCGTGCGGCAGGAAGATTACAAGGATCTTAGCACGGACGAGTACGGCGCGCGATACGAATACGGCGAGATCTTCCTGCGATTAGCGTAGGCGATCTGATTCGACGGTTTTAACCTCACCACTTCAACGATTTCACGCAAGCCTGTATTGTCTGAGTCGACAAGGAGCTTTCCTTTAACTTTCAGGGTTCCTTGTTGTGCCCTTTCTTATATTCTTTATTTACCCATCTGATCTATTTACTGAACTCCCTTTATACCCTCCTGCCTGCACTACGAACAAAGAAAACACACATACATAACACAAAAGGTTCATCCTGTCAGAGTCAACTATCCGGGACATTTCCATCCCCATTAAAGTCCTCTATATCTTATTGATCTATTATTTCATTGCAAGTTATTTTATTTCACCCTTTATGTCTCCAATCTAGAATGGAATGACACTTCAGACCATCTTATCGAAGTATTCCTTTATATTTCATTATTCGGGCGCATTTCCTTGTATCTATTTCAAAACAGACAGAGAAAAGAGACCGAGATACCCAAAGGGGAGCCTGTTCGTTATTCTTCTAATTCCTATTGCTTTATTTACTTCCTTTCAATGACAACATGTCCATTAGGCAGACAGACTACATACAGTCTTCACATTCTTAGAAGGAAATAACACACACAAAGAAAGAATAACCCGGGACTAGCAAAAAGAAAAAGAACATGCTAGGAAGGATTCATAAAGGACTTACCAAAATATCCTTAATCAAAGAAGCATTCCCATAAGCTGGTCACACAGTCACACAAACAAAAGAAAAGGAATGAGCGGGACGAAGTTCCTTATTCACCTCAAAGGAACCACCAAAAAGAAAGAAGAAAAATAAAATAAACCGGAAAATAACGATAATAAAAGAGAGTACATCATGAACTCGAGGAAGTACTTACCAAACTAGCCCCAAAAGCATTCAACGAGAACCATGCACCAAAGCTACATGCCTTCCACCTTTGTTATATGTCTCAAAACGACAACGAGTACACTTGACATGAGGGCATTTGGGGTCACTGCACCTTCCGCTATCGATATTGATCCGCTGGTTGCATTTGCACTACGAGATCCGCCCTGTTCAGCTGGATTTCTGCTTCTAGAGAAGATATATATATATATAAGGGGAAAAAAAAGATAGGTTTGGGCCGGGAAGGGATGAAATAGTGGTAATGAAAAATAGTATAGACTTACACAGATGTGCAAGATATCTAGTTTGATAGAAGGTGCTCGCCCAGACCCAGACCCCTGGCATTTAGCAACAGATATTTCTTGCTCTGGCTGGGTTGAAAAACTGGTGTTGGGCTCTGAGTCCACATTCAATCCCTCAGATGAAGACTCGGGATGGCTGGATACGGATACGGATTCGGACGCTGTTGTAGGCGAAGATTGATTTTCCTTGACAGAAACAAAAATCAGAGATCAAAAAACATTCAAAAACAAAATCATTAAAACGCAAATGAACAAAGGATAGACCGGTGTGAGATCGGCAAGATCATGGAGAGCCGGGGCTCACCTGTCCTTGGGGAGCGGAAGCGGAAGCCGCGTGGTCGACGACCTGCTTGTTTTCAATTTCCTGGTCTGCAGGTCGAGAAAATGGGTCAACCAGGGCAAAGAGGGCCAGTTCCTCAAGATGGCTTGCGATATGATCCTTGAGTCTGGGGAAGTCATAATGCTTCTGACACAGGGAGCACAGGCCAGTTTTTATGTCAGACATGTGATCCCGCCGTATATGGCCAAACCAATGGTCACGACTTTTGTATGAGTTGTGAACACAATCCGGGAATACACAAACATATGGCAGCATGTCGCTGAACACATGCTCTCTCCAGCTCTCTTCTTCCCCGTCCTCAATAACAATGGTATAGAAGCAGTATGGGCATTGGAATGGTCTCCAGAAGGCCGACTCAGGTGGGGGAGGCGGCATCGATAGAGCTTGGCGACCATGCACAAGGTCCTCATTATAGACCATTTCCAAGTGACCCGAGGATGAGACGGTTTGGCCATGGGCATGTTGTTGGGGGTGGTTGTCTATCTCCGTGGACTTCGACTGTTCTTCTGGTTCATCGTCGCACCACCTGTTCCAGTCGAACGTAGTAGGATCCCCGGGCTCCTTGTAGCGTTTTTCACGATACTTTAGGATCGCCCTTCATTTTGAAATGGTTAAGCTCACTCGGGCTATGAGGGCTTCAGGTGCAGAGGGGAACTTGGCGATAACGTGCTGCTTGTCGACATCTTGGAAGCGGAGGATCTGCCTATTTCTTTCCGAAAAGCAGACGTAATCGGCCCCATGAGGATGTCGAACTGTTGAGGCCAGCATCTCGAGCGTATGAAGGTACTCGCCAACGCCTTTATGATGGTACTCCATCCACGATGATGCGCCATAGAGGTAAAACATCGATTCACCTTCATGGTCTTCATCGTTAGGGTCATCACAGATCTCATCGGGTTTGGAAACAAAGCCAGGGCCAGATGGGTGTGATATTGCTCGTGATAGGTCCTGCTCCAGACCATCTAGTTGTGCGAGAAAGCAGCTCACCAATTCTGCGGATTCTCGCAGCCGGAAATCAATAGAATCTTGGTTCATGTCCTGAGACCCAGTTTCAACAGACCAATGTATTAATCGGTGATATTGATCCTCCCAGGCCTGGCGCGACACCTCCTTTTCGTACTCCTTCAAGTGGTTCGACGAAAGTAAGGCTTCAAAGAGGTCCAAGGAGGCGCGTACCTTGAGCCGAAACACGTTCATTTTGAAAATGGAGTAAGAGCGGGTCGATCAGAAATATGATGATGTTTGAAGAAGAGGGAATTTGACGGATCAGGACTTGTTTTGGACCTGTATATATAGGCCACTTCACGTGACATAATATGACCGTGAGCCCTGCAAACAACCGCAGGTGCCCGATAATACACCCCAACCAAGACTGTTCATCAGGCCGTTCGATTCATTGGCCTTGTGTCAAAATCACGGGTGAAGCGGGGAATGGCGACAACACACAGTCATTGCTCCGCACTCAAACGCTCAGTTGTCCGTGGAATGGCCTTCATCTCTTCCTTTCCTCTTAACTCACTGCTCTCTGCCAACAATCTATTTGGGATCTTCAGAATGTTGGCCATATTCGAGACTTTGCGCAGCATCGCTATTGTGATCAACTTTGTTGATAATGCTCTAAAATTGCGAATACTGCGAGACTTCAAAGAAAGCAGCTACCGAGATAGATGTCAGCGCTACCAAAATCGCCTCGGTGGATATCAACAAAGCATGCGAAACATTGTGCGCCTTGTCATGGAAGAAGCCACCTTCCGGGATAAAGCCGGCCGCATCTTGAGCTCCCAGAATGAAGGTAGATGGACAAGTTCGGATGTGGAGAGAAAAATGGTCGAGCGGCTGGGGCGCGAAAATTTCGAGGTAGTTGATGGCCTGATGCAGGACGCTTATAACACCGTGTTAAAGATTACGGATATGACCAAGGTTGAAGATGAACCTTCACAAGTAGGCAAATCTCTTGACTTATCCTGACCCTCTTTACATCATTTTCCGGTCTGACTGTTTGAATAATAAAAGTGCATCGCTGCGTTTACCCAAAAGATGATACATGTCTTCCAGGAAGGCAATCTCACGAAGTTATTTGATGAACTGAGGGTCACGGTGGATCTCGTGAAGACGCTGACGGAACAAGCCATTGAAATTAATGGCAAAAGGCGGTTCAGGATTTCTCTTTGCCAACAAGTCGAGGGGAGAGGCATAGCAAGAAGTCTTCGCGGAAGTATCGTATCTGGCAATATCTGGGGTTGTCCACTTGCAAGGCATCATGAGCTTCAAATTTTGCTACCCAACATTGGGAACGACGACGAGCCTCGGTGTTCACGAATACGGGTCCGAACAACGGAGGCCGAGACTCTTGTCAAATGGCCACGATAGACTCTTCACCAGTCCCACCGGGCGCAGCCATCCAGATTGTGCCGGATATGGGAAACGCTGGATCCCAGCCAGCTGAGATTGCCGATCCCATTACTGATATGTGCGCCACACTTGCCGGACAGCGTGCAGCTGATGAGCAGCAACATCTTGGGTTTCTAACCCAAGAAGGCTGGCGCCACAATTTTTCCATCAGCAAGGCCACCGCGTGCCATCCCCCACACATCACCTTGAAAGACAATCTTGTTCATACGGAAGATGCACCAGGTATGGGCATGGTGGCAGTACCTACCTTTAGCAGGCAGTCACGACTTCGTATTGCGGCCCAACTCGCACGCAGTACTGCGTGCTTTCAGCAGAACTGGCTCCGAGAGGGTTGGACCAGCGGCGAAATAATGTTCTTGGCAGAGGAACGATACCTCGAGGATAGGCATCGAGAACCGTTTCTGAGATGGCCGGTAGTGAAGCATGCGGAGCCAGATCGCCCGCACCGTGAAATAAACCCAATGCTATCACTGGGATTGGCGCTCGTTGAATTATCACTCTGCCGACCAATCCCCGTCCCAAAGATGCCTGAAGGCGAGGATCGTGACCTTTTCCTGTACGGAACAGCTCGGCGCCATCTGAAGGAGGTTAAAAGGGAAAGCGGGGCGAGGTATGCAAAGGCAGCGGAAACCCGCCTAAACTGGTCTCAGGAGTATACGGATTTGGACAAGGAAGAAACGCAAGAAAAATTCTTTTCGAAGATCACCACTCCATTACTGGAGGTGGTGGAAGAATTCGAGTTCTCTACAGAGGATACCGAGGTAGAAAGCTTGCAGTCCCGAGGTTTGAGTCGATCCCTTGATATCTGTCCAGTATCTCAGTGACCGGTATTGCAGCATTCGGGCCATTGTTCGAGAGAAGAGTTCGGCAGCGTCTTCCATTCTTTGCAGCTTGCATGCAGTGTATCTGGCTCGACGCGCCCTAGGGCAACAAGGACATAACGTTCTTAGGCAACAAGCGGGAGGAATAATCATTTGGATATTGGATTCTGGTATAGAATGGGCCCAGTCACTCAGAATAGCCAAATGGAACAGTCTCGGTCAAACTTGACCGGGCACTTTACCAACCGGGGTTGACACTTATTGAGTTTTCCTTACCTCGTAAGGTCATAAATCTGTAAATCTCAAACACGGAAATCCCGAGAATACGACAGCGGCTCGGTCCATAACCACACTGGCATGTCAAAGGGGAAAATGGGATGAAATATAAGGGTTGCGGTGCGAAGCTGCATGGACTGGTTCCAGCCCGATACGGATTTGGATGGGACAGTCCAACAGCGTATTCTAGAATGTACAATCACACCTCTGGTAGAAATCACAGGGGATTTTAACATAGCGCCCGGACCTGAAGAGGCATAAAGCTAGAGGAGAGGGTTGATAACTAACATGGAAGAGTGTAGACTGTAGAGAATAGAAGTAGGGACTAGCCGTACCGCCTTCTTCTTTAGGTAGGTAGGTGAGTAGCTCCGGCAGTACTATGTATGATACAAAGGCAAGGCGTCTAGGTAAGGTAACTAAAAGATAGTCACCTAGATATAATACATAAATGTCGTATTGCATCCTCTTCCATCGTATTCTAGGGTAGATGTTGATCGACAACCAACATGCCCCAGGTCCGACACGCGACAGCAACGCCTCGGCTGAGCCCCAACAGGCAGCCACGATATCACGCGATCAAAAAGATCGAAACGGAAGGGAGTGGTCCATTATGCAGCAACTGGTCAGCGCCAGACGCGGTGCAATAACTGTGTTGATTGTTCGATACTCATATACCGTACATTGTATTCGTAGGTAAGTATGAGAAGCATCCAACTATCTTACCTAGGTAGAGGTACCTACCTGAGGTATGTATGTACAGTACTACCCATCCCGTCCATACCGGTGGTTCATACAGTACCTACCAGTATCAAGGGATACCTTACTGTTAATTACCTACGTAGGTACCTGCCTCGAGTGCGGGAAGATGGACAATACCTACAGTAATAATGGAAGGTATACCTACGGAGCATGTACAACTGATGACTGCTGATTACTGGAAATGATAAGTATAATTAAGAGTGAATGTAATTGGCTCGACCTAGCGCTCAGCCAGCTACGCCTGATTTTTCTGATTCTTGGTGGGTTCACTGGCCCCGGCGCGTGACAAAATTAGGCTTTCCAACTTGAGTCTCGCGTCAGCCCAAATTACCGAACGTGTTCCGTACGTACGAGGCCAGCGACCTTACTCGAACTTCGATCAAATTAATCCAACTAGTAGAAGACGGACATCTGTATTCTTCCCTCCAGCCAGAAGGTGTTTGATTCCATGGATATTTTTGAAAACATACATTAGTTATTATTGATCTGACTGCTGACGTGGTCCGCCTGAACAGAAGGATGGGGGCACGGGACACAAATTACGCCGGCTGGTACGGTTCCGTCCGTGACAGCCTCGCGTAAGCGTAAGTTAACCGCCACCGTCTTGTCTCGTCTCGTCTCCGTCTCGTCTTGTCGTTCTTCCCTCTTCCTTCTCCCTCCGAGTCTCTCCCTCTCGCTCTCTTCCCCCCCTGCCCTCTCTAATTTTCGAACGTCCCTCCTGTCACCCCCCCATCGACTTGAGGCCAAGGCCATCTCGACCATTTTCTTTCTAAGTCCGGGTCACCTTGAACTCCATCCACCATCGATTTATTCAATTCTTACGTCGTGAACATGGGTCGTACCGTCGACCAGGAAGTTCACGCGGCGTTCGTCGAGTTCCGCGCCAAGGAAGACGATAAGGTGCGTGACTGACCCGGTCCGACTTGTATTTCGCGTAATATTTCAAGCATTTCAAGCCAACTGACCGGCTCCGTACAAACAGTGTCTCTCCGTCCAGTGCATCTACTGCCAGCAGATCCGCGCAAAGAACACCTCGCGTCAGAAGCAACACCTGCTCGAGTGTCCCGGTCTCCGCGGCCATACCAACCCCCCGGCGCCTCAGACCCAGTCCACCCCGTCCGCCCCGAACGGCATCGCCGCCAACGGATACCCTCCCCCCCAATGGCTCCGCCGCCGCCGCCCCGGGCACCGGGCCCAGTGCCGCTGCTGCTGCTGCTGCTGCCATGCAGACCCCCAACGGGCCCATGATGTCGAACGGCGTGGCTCCCCACGCGACGCCGATGCAGACGCCGATGCAGAATATGCCCGGTCGCGCCTCGTTGCCTGCATCTGGTCCCGCGGGGGGTGCCACCTCGTCCGCGTCCGCGTCGCAACAGGCCTCGCGCGCCACTCCCAAATCCAAGCCGAAAACCTCTACCTCGAGCTTGCCCGCCCCGCCTTTGGACGACGTCCATGCGGCATTCGTTGAGTTCCGTGCGAAGGAAGAGGACAAGGTAAGACAGAATGGCACACTCGACGTCTCCAGCGACGGTATTTTGACAGAGGAACAGTGCCTGTCGGTGCAATGCATCTACTGCCAGCAGGTTCGCGCGAAGAACACTAGCCGGCAGCGCCAGCATCTCCTCGAGTGTCCCACCTACCTCAGCGTGATGAAAGACTCCATCCCGCAAACAACCTCCTTCACACCTTCCCCGAGGGCGACGTGGCCCGTTCGTTGCAAATCCCCGCCCCTACTCTCGAACTGGATTTCCGCATGAGCATCAAGATGAACCCCCGGGTTTCCGTTGGACAAAGCATTTGGGGTCAGAGGGATTGGGTGACGTTCATTGGTGGCCAGTGGGCCGGTATGGGGCAAGGGCGCGATCTTGGTGAGTCTTCCTCTCCTCCTGTCTCTGTGCGCGCCCATCGGGGAGGACGAATTTGTTTCTATGTGTCCTTTGGCGACTGCTAACCTTGTCAATAGCCGGGAGGACAGGATTCTCAGATCGTGACCAAAGAGTCGACCACCAGTCTTCGGGCAAGCTACATGCTTCAGACTTCCGATGAGCCGCCGGCGTTTATCATTGTTAAAACTAGCGGATGGTTAACGGGTGCGAAGGACGTTCTGGACAGGGTTAATGACCCCAACGTGGCGGACGCTATTAATCCTAATACCTATAAGTACCGGGTAAATCTCTCTATGGAAACAGGTGACGAGCGCTATGCGTTCTTGAACACCCTAATGTGGATAGGCAGCGGCTGCCGCAGGGGCCATGAAGGTCGGTCTATCTATCCCCTCTGTTCGTTGCTGGGCAATCATCTGGTACTAACTTTCTCAGAAGTTATCTTTGATGCATTCCGCATCAATTGAACTGCCACGATATTGCAACTCTTTTGTCGGTTTTTGAGCGAGTAATCACTATTTTCGATTGGGGAAAATTCTCTTCATTTACATCTCTGTTATATTGCCCCACCTTTCATTGCTTGAGAACATTTTTGGTGTATGCCGAACGTTCCAAAGCCTCGGGTGTGGATGTTTCCTCTCAGTTGTTTTCCTCCTTATATTTTTCCGCCATTTCTCACTCATGAGTGCGCCTGAGCCTGTTCTACCGGAACATAATCAGTGCTTTTCCATTCCGTTTTCTTCTCATGATAACATCCGTTTCCTTTGCATTTCCTTGACTCCTGTATCGTATTGTCTTCCTCTCATATCGCAAGGTGCAAGACTGATTTCAATCCTTGGTTCGACTTGTCTTTCTACCTTTATTTGCAGTTCGTTTTGGTTTCCTTGTCTTAATTCGACACGGCAGTGGAACCACGACCTAGGGACCTTGTAACTTTATTTCGTCAAGAATGGAGCATGTTCATTATCTCGGTTGATTATTTGGTAAGTCCGTGTTTATTCAGTAAAAGGTACCTACAGATTCGGATATACCACTTAGGTATGTACATGTCACCGATACGATGTAAATGCCCAAACGGTCTACCTAGGTAGGTACTGGTATTAGGTAGTAAGGTGTAGGTATCAGTCGGGTAGATAGGTAAACAGGGGGTTCCTGCAGGGTATTAGAAAGGACCCAACCGTACCCAAGCCTGACAATGCACAGCTTCATCCTAAATAATACGGCTCTGTGAGAAACTGCTACAGGAGTTCTACTGCTTCTTGGGAAATTTTGGTTGTCTGGGCAAGTATTTAGATATTTCCTAGGCTAGGTGGTCTCAGTCTGTACTGAGATAGGTATCCGCGAGGTCATTCAGTATTTGGTACATAGGTATATATACCTTCCTGTTGAACTGGTAAACCTTAGATACTGATCTTTCAGCTGGTACTTTAGGTACAGTACCTACCTCCAACGCCTCTGGAGGTAACTCATACCTATCTCCCTGGTATTGTACCTATCCTACCATGTAGGTAGGTGGTGGATCTAGATTGGTATTGGTGAACTTCATGGTATGCGGGTAAATACTGAGAAATACCTATAACCCAGATGGGTAAGGGTACCGGGTTCCAACAAAGCACCTAGCCCCAGGTTACGCCGTAGGTAAGGTAGTTTAGGTTAGGTTACCCGCTTTTAACGGCTAACGGTGTAATAACTAAACGCCTTACTTCATGGTAGGTAAAACCTACCTACCCTACATAGGTACACATGCTGCCTTATCGGGTTACCTTATGTATCTATTGTATTCGTTTATACTAATACCCAGGCAGTATTTACCTGTACCTGTGCTCTCCCAATTTCCTAGGACAATTCAAGCAGATTTCAACTGTATTGGTATATTATATTTTTTTTACCGAGCGATGATATACACCTAACCTCCTTACTGTACCTGTGGATCGGATACCGATAACTGATAAGTGATAGGTAACATCTAACGCAGCCTGGAGTTAACTGATCAGATTAAGCTATATTTAAAATTAAGATTAACGTTGTTGGATCTACCTACCTACCTTCCTACCTTATTCTGCTTTTTCTGGCAATATACAACTTGTCTACACTGCATTATCCAGTACTTCAAAGGAAAATTCCATGCATACATGTTACATACAATATTCAATGATATGAAGAGACATAAGTAGGTATTACATTTCAAATCACATCAACTCCAATCAGAACCAGATGGAATTCACAACACAAAGAAGACCCTGTCGATAAAGTCAGGCAGGTATGTAATTAAGTTTTCAAGATCTATCCGCCAAAACAAGTACTGTACCAGGTACTTCCCGTAGGTAGATTACATGGAAATCAAGTACGTACCATACTGAAGCCTTGAACCAGGGTTGTGAGGGACGTGCGAGTATTGAGTCACGTGCTAGACCCGGTTCTCGCGGCCGGCATCCACTCTGTAAAGCCGGGGTCAAGCCCCAAGAACATCATCCCGCTAGGCTGAAAGGGGGTCAAGGTTCTATCCGTATTTGCTTTCATACAAATACACATACACACACCCACAACACACACACACACACACACACACACACACACACACACACACCACACACACACAACACACACACACACACTTGACAAATAGTATACATTTCTACATACGACGAAATAAAATCATTTGATATCCGAACAGCTATTATCTTGGCCACTCATATCATTACACACCATTCGAGCAATTTACTAGTCTAAACTAAAAGCCTAGGAGAATGTTAGCACAGATAAAGTATTAATGAAACAGAAACTTACCCTTCTCGGTGTTCCCCTCGCCCATGCTCTTACTGCTACTGCTGCCGCTCTGGATGGCGCCTAGGATGCCATCCATGTAGGGCGCGCCGCTCCACTTCTGGTGCGTGAGGACGTCCACGCCGAGTTCCTTCTCGCGCGACTGGATCAGACGCACGTACGCGAGCATACCCTCGTCCTTGAAGGCGCGGGATAGCTCCGTCGTGATAGTCGCATTGCTGTGGAGACCCGCTAGGGAGATCAACTGGAGGACGAATCTGTGCGGCGTTAGTACATGGTCATGTTGCGTTATACTACGGGGAGGGGGAAAGAGGAGAAGGGGAATTATGGGCATGACTATGACTGTAGGTGTACATACCCATGCTGAGCGAGGTCCCAGATGAAGGATTTCAAAGTTGCTTCGTCGAAGCCCTGGCCCATCCAGTTGAAGGATGGGCTGAGGTTGTAGACGAGCTTCTTGCCCGGGAAGGCGCTGCGTACTTCGTCGGCGAGGGTTCCTGCCTTGGCGACGTCCGGGTCTCCGGTCTCGACCCAGAGGAGGTCGGCGTAGGGAGCGAACTCCTTGGCGCGCTTGGTGGCGGCCGGGAAGCCGGCGCGGTAGTGGTAGAATCCCTCGCGGGTGCGCGGGCTATCGCAGGACCAGACCACAGGAGTCTTGGTGTAGTCGTTGGCGAGGGCTCGTCGGCGGGAGAAGGAGAGGTCGGGGTTCTCTTGCACGCGCTTCTTGTATGCGTCCCTGGCAGCGTGGGAGGCTCCCTCAGCCTGGAGGTGCGCGTCGACGGCTGACATGGTTAGTTATCTACCAGGTAAGAGGGTTGAAGTGAGGTAGTACCTTCGTCGAAGGTGACAAGCTTGTGCTTCTTCACCCAGTCCAGCTCGTAGGCGTCGATCTCCGAAGGAGCTGCCCCTTCGCGTTCCATGGCCTGCAAGGTCTCGGCAAGAGGCTCGACCTCTTCCGTAACGCCCAGGATGAACTCGTGGTCGCGTACGTCAACGGCGCTACTGATCAGCTTCCCGCTTTCAGAGTCCGTTCGCGCAATGACCAGATTCTCTGCGCCCATCATATCCCACTGGAACCGAGCGGCCGTGAGCCGGTTGATATGCTCGCCCATCGGCACCAGAACTTTGCCCGCCAAATGCCCGCACTTCTTTCCACCGTGGAGCTGGTCCTCGAAATGGACGGCTGCGGCGCCGTTCTCGGCGAAAAGCTTCGCCAGCTTCAAAACAGCGGACAATCCACCATGTCTATACCCATGTTAATCAGCCGTTCCCGTTATAGGGACGAACAAACCTACCCAGTATCACCATCAGCGACGATTGGCCGCATATAGTCCACATATTCGCTCGAGCTCCGTTGCTCCGGGGTCATCTTGCGCCTCGCATCCCATTGTTTCCGGTCGTGCAGCTGCTGAGCCTTGAACAACCTTTGCACCTGGTTGGGGACGGTGTTGTAGGGGTAATCGCCAAAGTCGGGGGATACTTCGTTGGTGCTCGTCAACAGGGAGGAGCAGGCCCAGCCAGAAATATAGAGGACTTCCTGGTTGGGTGCCTGCTGGGTCATCTGGACCGGGTCAATGGCGCCCACTGCGCTAAACGTCAGTAGCTGGAACCCCGTCAAGAATCAACCAACACGTACTGGTATGGACCGGCTTTCCCTCCGCAGCTCGCTCATTGAGCAGATTGAATAGCTTCCGCGCCATCAACGAGCTGGGATAAGTCTGCTGGAGCGAACCCCGCTTGCTGACCACGTCCGCGGCAGTGTACGGCCGCTTGATGCCTTCGAAACGAGGCGAATTCCACCACGCCTCGACATCTTTGATCTGCTGCTCGTAGAGCGCATCTTCAGCCGCGCCGGCCTTGTTGGAACTGGACAGCAGCTGGAACGAGTCTCCTGGCAAGGAGCTGGACACGGGGGGAGCGACGGGCGGTAACGGGGACATCCGCGAATAGCCGCATGTGAAGGAGCGCAGGGCTGTGCGGGAGGGACTGCCTGCAGTGGCGGAGAGCGAGGGGACGCGTCGAGGAATTCGACGAGGAATTGAGCGAAGCATCGTCCGGGGGATTATGGAGGGATGGAGTTCTATGACATGGGAGAGAAAGGAAGGAGGGAAGAGGGCGATGAAAGCTGGTTGTTGATCCCCGCGGAGCGATCGGGCTAAGACTAAATAATCCACAGACCTCGGGCCGGGGGTTCTTTTCTCTTGCTGCCCCGTGTTCGCCTCGCCGCAATACCCGTCCTGACTAACCAGGCTACATGGGGATTACTATAGAATTACTATCGAATTACGCAGGTCGGATTATCTGACTACTGAACCGAGAGGCAAAAAAGAAAAGAAATAAAAACAAGAAGTGAAAGAAGTGGCCAAATGAATATCTCCGTGAATAGCCGATTCATACAAACCGTCCAGAAATCCTGCCTTAGAACGGAATCAATCCATGCGAAGATTAGTTCCAAAGGCCAGGTAGAAATGGCATGAATGTGCTTGATTGATGCAAACAAAACATCTACCTCACTCCAACACTTCAGTGTCCACGAAAGAGAAACTTCTTGAACCCTCTGAAAACCATCCAATTTGTGGTCATCATCTTTCGGAAATCGGTATCGGCAACGATCATGCATTTCTGTTGGTGGTTTCTGTACTTCCACCCGAGCTTCTGGCATTCCTGTAACCCAGCATATTAGCAACACTGACCCAGGCACCAAGCCATCCTTGCCCGGCTCGGCAGCTGCGGAAAATGTGATTGAAAGAGGTTAAAGTAACCTCGGGGAGCCTGATCTTACTACATTGCAGTACTTCACCAATTGGCATCCCGAACATGTCTTCAAATACACATTTTTCCGACCACACCCATGACACTCTGTATGTTCGCCAAAGCTGCTCGGCCAGGATCGAACCTCGTCACTGAGACGGAGAATGTTGTCGAGGGAGGTAGGGAATATCTATTGACAATTTGGCATGGTAAGCACTCACAGCCAGGAGCTTGTCCAGGAAGCAGACATGATCTCAAGAGCAGCTCACACCTTGATCGAGTCATAGTTCTCAAGACGAACTCCGCAGCGACCATCAAGAAACCGATGCCGGATGGGATACATGATGGCGAGAGTATGCCCAATTTCCAGCTCAGGTGTGTCCAGCTTCCGTCCCCGATCTTCAGTGTAGAAGGCGATAACGACGAGGTTGTGTTCTTTGTCGGTGGCTTGAAGAACCAGGCGACGGGTAAATCTGTCAATCGAGCAAATCTCCAGGAGAAAACACCAATGCTTGCGTGGCTTGTACAGTTTGCCGTTCATCACCTGGATCATGGGTTCTGGGAGGTCGATGAAAATAGGAAACACCGTCAAGTCTCGCAGGTTCGCGTAGCTGTCATCAGACGCTAATATGCTGGGATGAGTCTCACTTGCGCTGGAGGAGTTTGAAGAATCGGACATGTTGGGCGTGGTTCTGGGAACAGAAAGATTCAAACGATTGTAGAATCGAATAGCTCGAGGAGGAGTTAAAGTTGGATGGACGAGGGCTCTGGTCGACCAGAGCTGAAGAGGGGTGGGGATGCCTCGTTTGCAAGGCAGCACAGACAAACGCTGGCCGATGTGGAATGACCTATGAGCTTCAACCAAAGATACTGGATCATAAGATACATTCCGATGAAGATTTTATTGGCTTGGTGATGCAAAAATTAAAACGGACATGTTTCTGTTGGCTATTAGAATACGTTGTATAACGTCTGTGCTGCTGTTTCCTAGATCTACATACTTAGAACCTGTCGGTCAAGCCCAGCGACATGAGAACCCTAACCTCTTGAGGAATTCGAGTCTGTCGTAACAAACCCACCTGACCCATCATATATTGCGCATGGGAAAGCCCTTAAAGTTCCAGAAAACCGACCACTGCAACATCAGCATCTCCTGAAAGTCAGGATCTGCAATAATCCGACAATCCTTTTTGTGATTTTTGTCCTTCCAACCGATCTCTTGACACTCCTAGACCCATCTGTCAGTAGTTGTACCAAAAGGATGTCCAAAAAGACAGCACCGCTTGGACATTCTTAGAACGCATAGCATCTCCATTCCCATGATCGACCTGTAAATGAAATAAGACTTCCACTCACCTTATTGCAATACTGCAGCACACCACACCTCATGCACCTCTTCAGTTCACCCTCAGCACCACATCCATGGCAGGTCGTATGCTCAGCGAAATCCCTCGGCCAGCGCTGGACCTCATCAGTCAAGCGCAGGAAATTATCCAGAGAAATAGGAAAGACCTAGATGCATCAGCCCAGACTTAAAAGCCATTGGAAAAACAACAAAACAGAGGGGGAAAAATAAAGAAAGAAAGAAAAAAGAAACCACCAACCTTAACAGCCTCCCTATTCTCCACCCTCACCCCGGAACTCCCATCCAAGAACGCATGTCTCCCTGCATACATAATCGCCACCGTATGACCGACCTTCAACGCCGACGTATTGAACCTCGCGCCCCTATCATCGGTATAGAACGCCACGACGACGGGGGTTCCTGTCCTATCGCGCGTGCGGAGCACCCTCGTGAAGCGTTCGATGGCCACGATCTCGACGAGCAGACACCAGTGTCTTTTAGGGACGTAGTACTCTCCGCGGAGGATGAAGTACCGAAGATCGAGGCCGTGCTTGGACGGGAGGGCGGTGAATCGAGGGAAGTATTTGCTGTTGTGCAGGTTGGCGTATGCGGGCGTGGCTGCTGTTGATGGTTTCGCGGGGTGAGGGTGGTGTGACTTGAAGCGTATACGGCGGCGAGGCATGGTGCGTTTGATGAGGTGGAGTGGGATATGTTGATGATAAAATGGATGGATGGATGGATGGATGGAATATGGGAGAAGAGGTGTCGTGGTGGAGGAGGTTGGCTGATTGTTGGACAATCTGGGAGGTTTCACTGCGGTGCTTGGCGGGAGAGGGAGCACCTAAGGTACATATATGCGGTGGTTGAGTTCCCTCGACTTGTTAAGTCACATCTGGGTAGACTCGGTCAAGTGATTGGCCAGTTGGGGAGTCTCGCTGCTTAGTTCCTTGAATGTTGTGTGCATTATTCTTGTACTAGATTTGACAGGTTATATAGACATTAGAACAGTATAGACATATCCAACATTGCTCGTTTAGGAACAAGCCCCATATATCTAGGGAAGTAGCTTCAACAGCGCCCCTAGC
The DNA here is from genome assembly GCA_002215965.1 of Aspergillus persii. Lineage (NCBI taxonomy): Eukaryota > Fungi > Ascomycota > Eurotiomycetes > Eurotiales > Aspergillaceae > Aspergillus > Aspergillus persii. Next base: position 1,769,451 of record NGZO01000008.1, on the reverse strand, counting down.
AAAGTCAACGAGGCATCAACAACGCCTTGACCAAGCGCTCCGATAGCGCCGGGGTCGGTCAAGCTAGCCACGAAGTCGGGCTATGACATCCCTGCTTAACAGGAACACCGTTCATGCGATCCGTAAGCCAGATAATAGCATCAGGAGCACCAGCGAACCACAGGGCTACATGCTCTGACAGCTTGTCGCGTTTATACTCCACGTCGGCGCCTCTTTCGCAGTACTTTGAGACCAGGGCATCGGTATCATTGACAGGGCTAACTTCGTCGTTGGCCGACTTGTAGACAAACAGAGGCATCTTCGGCACGCAATTCGGGCTGGCTGAGTCCTGGGCTACTTGATAAGATAGCAGCTTGGTAGGGTCGGCATTATGAGGGACGAGGATCGTGGATGCAGCTACAATAGGGTTTCCAAAGGTATCGGTACTCCTGAAAAGCAGCTGATGTGCCGAAGCCAGGTTTACTTCGGCAATGCTGAAAGCAGCTATTGGGAAAGGCGGTTCTCGAGACCGCAAGGTGGTGCCCGGTGGTGAAGATTCGAAGCCTTCGGGGGGTAAATAGAAAGGATCATGTACGGGCTCGACAGGGCAGTTGTCATTTGCCGATCGAACAGTTGGCATGGCCAGCGCAACTTGTAGGAGAGCGAGGGAGAAGAGCAGATATAAGCGATGTCCGTACATGCCGAAGTGTGTGATATTATTCCCACTGGCAGAGATACAAGATGTTGGAGCCTGCTGGTTATATGGCTGCCCACGTGGTTGCATGTGACCCACATTGTCTCTTCCACCTACTTGAATACAAGCGTTTTCACCATTTGAGCTATCCTGACAGGCTGTTCTTGTCACAAGATGGAAGAGCGCACCCTCTACATGTCTTTCTCAAGTGAGAACTTTTCAGCTATATTTAACTACAAAGATTAATCTTCCGTACCTGCATAGACTGGACAGAGTAATTATCGCCGTGGCTGTTTATATTTCCGGAACTGTCATTTGCGAAAGGCATGCCGCTGACTGATATACTCAATGTCTTGTCCTGGTTGCCCTGGCACCAAGATATTCATATATTCCATGAGCTTCAGAGCAAGCATATATTCAAGGGAATTGCTCAAGGCACAGGTGATGTGCAGCAGTAGCTTACTTCTACTTTTAATAGTTAGCAACTTAGCCCCATGCCAGCTATCAAGACGGGTTCTAGCACCGAACATACAATCATAGAAAAATGTCAATGACGTTCCAAGGTACGCATAGTTAACCAGTCAATATGACTCCGAGTCTTCAAAATGAAGCTATAGATCCACTTTGTTAGTCTGAAACCGCGGAAACCCTCCGATGACGCCGCCCAAGCCCCTAAACCCTCATTGGGAATAGAGCTGCCTCCCCTCCCCGCATCGATTCCCTGTTCTTCAACGTCCGGGCCCTGTTCCTGCCACACAAACGTTCTTTCAACTTCTTTCCCCAGGGCCACGTACGCAATGGGGGGCTGGGATGTCTACTGCGCCATATGCGCCTCGAATTTCAAGAAACGAATTGTAGCAGATTCCGACGCCGAGAACCCGCGGACGTATAGCGCGGACGTCATTGGCGAGAGTGATACTTCCTGGCTGGGAAAGGTGCATGGTCTTGGACTGAATCCCGATGCGTCGGGAGATCGAAAGTATGTTCCATGTCAATTGGAATGTTGATCGGTCAATGCTGACGCGCATATTCAGATCGTTCTTGACGGGACCGGGTAGGTATTCGGACTATGTGAATATCCCTACATACATCTATCCCCCTATATGCCAATTCGTGGTAATATGCTGATACATGCCTCAGGGAAGACTGTCTCTTGAACCAGGTGATGGTACACTTCAATCTCTCAATACTCAACATCTCCGTGCTTCCTAGCCCTAATACTAAATAGATCCCAACGTTCCCACGCAGTCTGCCGACGAAACGGCCGATTTTGTCGCGTAGGGCCAATCCCCCTATGCCTACACAACCCCACTAGCTAACTAAATCAGATACGCCGACCCCGACGGGAGAAAGCAGCCTGTCTTCCCCGTCCACGCCATCTGCCATGGAGACATACTCCCGCGATGTTTCAAGGACAGGGAACAAGAACCCATTAATGGCGACAGACTCTACACTCTCTTCGAACAGATCGTATGCCCCAATCGCATGAACAGACTAGATATAGACTACGGCGACCCCAAGCCAACAAAAGAACAATACTGGGTATCGAGAAAGGGCGAGGAGGTATCTCCCCCGCCACCATGGCCCCACCATGCCCGATAAAATGGTTGTTTCATACTCACACTACAGCACAATAGGTTCTAGTAACGAACCCTGTCCAAATCCCTCAGTTAAACGAGTATCTCGACAAAATCAGATCCATCGCAAAAGCAGACACTAAACCAACCGACCCAACCCCAACTCTCGATATATTCGACCGGCTTCCAAACGAGCTGCGTCTGGAGATCCTGAACCTCCTCCCCACTGCATCGGCACTTGCCCTGAAAACTGCATCGTGGACGATGCTCCAGGCTCCGCTCTCCTGGAAACAAAAGCTGACATCTGATATGGCGTGGTTGTGGGAGCTTCGTGACATCCAAATCGACATATGCAGGTCCCAGAAGCTAGATTACCAGCTTTACCGAGTGATGTCAAAGCTGGAAACCAAGTCGCGCTATAATAAAGAAGAAGTAGATTACATTCCCGGGTTAGTGAATCGCAGACGGATCTGGGGTGTTTGCGAACGGATCAGGACCATGTATCTAGATGCGCGAAAGGATGGGGAGGGTTGCCCATTTCAGAAGTAAATAGAATGGATGGCCATGCAATTAACCTTTGTCGATATCCTTATTATTATTTACCGGGGCATAGATAAAGACCATCATAGAAACGGGACACAATGAGTGAAATTTAGCTTTTAATAGAAGACACGTTCCCGGAAAGGGAGGTATATGCGACCTGCATAAAGGCGGGCGGGGCTGGGATAACCGCAGAACCAAGAATGACGGGGAAGCCAGGTCGATTGCTTGTGCGAACTACGCAGGCAGTACGGAGTATACGAGGTGCTGAAGGTATTTTGTGTATTGGATTAATTGCTTGATATCGCCGTATTGCAAGTTCTGTATGGCGGTAATCTATGTATGTACATGGGTGTTGAGTGCAATTGCATCTCATCGTATGTATAGTTTTGTGCACAGCCAGCGCTTCAGGATATTGGCGACTGTGTCTGAGTGTATCCAGACCAAAAGGTCGAAACAATGTTTCCCAAACGCCGGAAATGCTCCGTAAGAATTGTCGCTGAAATTGGAGGGGATATGATTCCCGCCCAAAAAACGCCGTCCGGTGTATCGTAAACCCCGAAAATAAAAATAAATGCAAAATTAGAAATCAAAACATGGACTCATGCAGAAAACCGAATCAATGTCCGTGCTCGTCAAACTGGATGTAGCGGCCCACGGCAAGTTCGCCGAGGAACGCACCCGCGAGAACGGAGCAGAAATAACCGATGTTCATGGTCATCACAGCCAGCATGCTATTTGGGAGAAACAGAGTCAGCCGACACGAAAAACATACTGTAACACCGGAAGGGGGAAAGGGGAACACATACAGCAGGTATGAGACACCCGTAATGACAAGGAACAGGCAAGCCCGCGGCAGATCCACACTGAATCTCCACGGCAAGGGCTCCCGCGCGACGCGGCGCACCACCCGGACGGATTCCTCGACGCCTTGGGCCGTGACGAGCGAGGCAGATTTGGTTTCCGGGTCGGAATCGATGCGACCGGCTTCTGGCGTTTTGCCGGCTATCGTGACGTAGCGACGGTTGAGATGCGCATTGACCCAATGGGTTTCCATGACGGCCTTGAAAGCGACCAGCAGACGGCCGATAATTGATAAGACGATAAGGAAGATACAGGTGCCGGCGTAGGAGCCGCTGGACGAGGGGGTCCAGTTGTTGGCGAAGAGAGGCGTGTCGTGGGCGTTCATAAAAGTCATGGCCATCGACATGGACGAAGACGAGCCGGAGCTGTCCGAATGGTCCATATGGTCCATATGGCTCATATCCATGGTGGGGGTAGTTTGGTGGGAGTAGACGGATGCGGTGATGCGGTCGAGTTGAGGTTTATAGGATAAGGATTAAGGATCAAGGATTTAATCAAGGATCCCACATCGACCGAGGTAAAGATAAGGAGGAGGCGAGAAGATATGGGAGGGTAGAGAGAGCGATCTGGACTGTGGACATGATGGCTATAAGAAGAGTCGATGAAGCGGAGACTTTGGAAGACAATTAATTAGGAGAAATCGTCTTGAGCACATTTCTGCGGGTGCGCGCATTCTACGTGCCCCCATTGGCCAGCCCAGGTGGGGGGGTGAGCATATTTCCGGCCAATCCGCATGCGCGACAGTCGAGGTGAGCAGATTATTACTGCGTGAATGCTGAAGTTTGCGTCGTTGACACTGTTTGTGCTGTTGGCCTGGTTTATCTCGTTTGTTGGTCCCGTGATACTGGCTCTCTCTCGGTTCCTCTTCTCCTCCTCTCTTCTCTTCCCTTGTACTGCGTACTCCGTTCTACCACTCCTTGCTTCCATCACCAATCCGACAGTCTACTACCTAGTATCTAGTATCTAGTATAGTAGACACTGAACATGTCCTGATTGCCCCGCGAACAACCACAACCCCTCTCACAGCTTATCAAGTCATACGATCTACGGATACTTCCAACATGTCTATGAATGGCATGGACATGGGCTCCATGGGCCATATGCACATGGGCGATGGCGTTCCGGATCTTTTCTACCTCCAGAAAATGTACTGGGCGGTCGTAGGAAGTGCCATTGCGGCCGGGACCGCCGTCAACGGTCTAAACCGTTTCCTTGCATTTCAGAGGTATTGCTGCACGGTCCTCGCTGATCACCCAGTTGCTAATTCGATGTAGACTTCGGGACTCGACGCTCACCCCGTCAAAACCAAAGTCCTTCTTCTTTAACACATATGCTACTCTCACAGCAATTACCCGCGAGGCAAGCTATGCGACGCTGCCTCCGTGGTCACTGGCGGGGCGCACCTTTCATTTTGCCCCGCTGGGCCCCTTGTCTATCGTCCTAGCCAACCTGGTCGTGGTCCTAGTCTTCTGCTTCTATAAGCTCGACACCTTCGACCAGTGGAAATGGGAGGATGTCGGCTACCGGACTGGGTTTGTCGCTATCGCCCAACTACCCCTGATTTTCCTGCTGGCGGGAAGACAAAATATCATCGGCTACCTGGTGGGTATGGGCTACGAACGTCTGAACTGGTTCCATCGCTGGATTGCCCGCACCCTCTGGCTCACGACGACGATTCACATGGGGTTCTGGTTTCGCAATTGGGGACGCTTCGACTACATCACTCACCAACTAAAGAACGATGTTCTGTCCCAGCGAGGATTTGCCGCCTGGATCATCCTCACCTTCATTGTCCTTTCGTCCGCCGCACCAGTCCGACGCCTGAGCTACGAGCTCTTCGTTCTTCAGCACCTGGTGACTTTCGTCGGATTCACCGTTGCCGTGTGGCTTCATGCGCCCGCGGAGGTCAAGGTTTGGGTGTGGATCCCCATCGGACTGCTTGTTTTCGACCGAGTCGCTCGCTACCTCTGGGCCACCTATGCCAATCTGTCTATTTTCCACCGGTCGAAGCAAAGTAACGGACATGCGCTTTGGGCCAACCGTGCCACTTTCACGCCCTTGCCAGGGAACGTCACTCGGGTTACAATCGAGAACCCGGGAATCCGATGGAAGCCCGGCCAGCACGTTTTCCTGACTTGTCATTCTGTGGTTCCACTGCAAAGCCATCCTTTCACTATTGTTTCTATTCCCGAAGACAACAAGATGGAGTTCCTCGTCCGGGCCGAGAAAGGCGGCACCCGACGATTCTTCCGTTACGCTTCCAAACACCACCAGGTCCTGGGCTCTGCAGAACCCAAGCAGGAAAACCGCCCCCGCGCCGTCTTTATCGATGGCCCGTACGGTGCAATCAGACCGCTTCGTCAGTTTGATAGTGTCGTATTATTGGCCGGAGGGATGGGCATCACATTCACATTGCCATTCTTGCGAGATCTGGTCGCTGGATGGAAAGCCGAAAGCGCCGAGTCCGCAGGGAGGACTCGCCATGCCGTGACCAAGCGCATTCGATTCGTCTGGGTCGTCAAATCTCGGGCTCAGCTGAGCTGGTTCGACACGCAGCTCCAGTCATTGCTGGCTGACGCAGAGGCCTGCCAAATCTCCCAACCAGATCTGGTCCGCGAACTTGACCTGAGTATTTACGTGACTTGTGATGAGAAGCTAGAACCCCAGCCAGCTGCCGGACAAACGGAGTGCTCGCCGGTTCCACCGGCACCCACGACCACTACGACGACCACCACCACTCTCATCGCCGACCCCGACTCGAAAGAGAAGTTCCCAGCTACGACAGACCGAAAAGACACCATTTCCATCAACTCTGTTTCACAGTCCACAGACTCTGGCTGTCTCCCTGGCGGCGGATGCTGCTGCACTACAGCAATTGAGGACGAAGACGAGATAACGGAGCACAAATGCACTTGCTCGGGACACCCTGCGTCGTCGGAACCCAAACCTCCAGTATCAGAGAAGGAAGACGAGATAGCCAACGACCCAGAAAAGCCCAAGGCGGATACCGAATATATCGAATCAGACTCGAAACCGACCACCCGGGCTCATCACGAGATGAGCGTGTTATCCGGCCGTCCTCAGCCACGCAATATCATTCGCAAGGTCTTAGAGAAAGCCGAGGGCGAGAGCGCGGTTGTTGTCTGCGGCCCCGAGGGACTCTCGGATGATGTCCGTCGCAGCGTTGTGTTCTTGAGTGATGACCGGGCCGTTCATAAAGGCACCGGGGCGCAGGGCATTTACCTGCACGTCGAAAAGTTCGGGTGGTGATTGAATTTTTATGAACCTTTCTTTGTATATAAATTCTAGAATATACCCATACAGTTTTATTTGGAAATGACTGTTTATATAGGCTTTTGCTCAGGCTGAACTTGGAGTGACTTGAGCAATTTAAGAGAGAAAGCACTGGCAACAAGCCCCGAGCTCCATACTGGGACATTTTGGCGACTAAATGCTGGGACCAATTTGCAGGCGAAGCATCTCGATTCAGCAGGAACATGCTGACCTGGTCTCGAACGAATGGAGAATGCCATGCGGCCAGAACATAAGAAAAGGTCCAATCATTGGCGTCTAGTTAAACATAGCAGTGTAAACCCCGGATGACTTCCTCGGCACTCTGGTATTCATTCGACCAGCATCTTTTGATAATTTCCCGGATATCTGTAGGAATAGATTGTAAATCCGGAAGCTCATGCCTTTCCAGTAACTTCTGTGTTTCCCAGCTGGTTTTGAGGGCATATAGCTGATGCTCAACGCTGATCTCATAAAGAAGGGTGCCAAGGGCATGGAGATCGTCAATCTCGAATGTTTCAATATCATCGGCAAACGGTCTAGCATATCGAGTTGAGTATGAAACGACAGGAGAGGTGTCATCAATTCTGGAGCCCCCGAAATCCGCCAATTCCAAGGAGCCGTCGTCCTGAATGAGGAAATTATCGGACAGCACAAGTTCACATGTTCATGGGAGCAGCTCTGGATATCCCAAGAGTCAAGGGATCCTCAGCACACCAACAGCGCTAGACGACATTACCAAAAACAGGATAAAGTTCGAAAATAAGGAGGTGAGACACAACTAGCCTGGAGGGTTCGATATCTACAGTATAGGGGGATATCAGGTTTCCAATCCGTGTAAATTCATTACCTGAAGCTCTATTCTTTGTCGTCCGAAGTTGGGACATGCGTCTAGCGAACAGATTTCCGTTTGTGTCGCTCTTGTCGAGTTGGGTCATCGTCAAGGAGACATGGAGCGGTTGATGGCAGTGTACGCTCCCTGTAGGTGACCGTTAGTACCGGTGTATACGTACAAACTGGCAGCCAACAGTCCTATTGTATAGTCGTCATGAATACCAGTCACTGTCCCAATGGCATTATCTACCTGGGTATTGATAGCGCACACATCAGATCAGATCCGTAGCTAGGGCAATGATCCAGACTGAGCACTGCACCTCATATAACCAACTCCTCCAGTTTCAAAAGGACCTAAGCAGAATAAACCGACTTTTAGCAACAGGATGCGGCCCTGACCAACGACAAACAAACAACGCGAGCAGAAAGACAAACCATATACCTACATTCTCAATATACTTGACTCCAACTACAATCCCATCTCGGTCCTGCAATTCCTTCGGGTCCCACAAAGCGTTATCCACGCTCTGGTCCAGGCAGCACAGACAAGCAAGAACAATGCCGGTAAACCGCTCCCCGACCAAACTCGGCAGCGCATCCTTGGCCATGTCCACCAGCCGCTCCTTGACGGCGAAGGCGCCGCGGCGCTGGTCTGTATCCTGTAGGACTGCTGTGATATTTAGGCCGGACCAGGGGGTTAGTTGCCCCCGGCTATCGAGATTGACGAATGATTCCCACAGCGCAATCTCGAGCAAGCATATGCCAAGACTGTAGATATCGTGTCGCATCTCGAATATCTCCTCTGGCTGCAGACCTTGGCGGAGGGGATGGCGGTAGAGGTTCTTTTCCCAGTCTAGATCCCCGAATTTGTCGGTGCGGCCTTCTGCCCGCCGGATTCGCTCGAAGCCGATCAGGAATGAGGGACCTAGACGGTCGCCGGTGTCGTCTTGGAAGGTGATGATTGTCCCCGGGCGGATGTTCTTATGCACGAAGCCGGCGGCGTGCACGAACATGAGACGGAGTGCGCGAGTTGCTTTGCTAGCGTGAGTCGCTGGGTTAAAGAGCATTTTTTACCCTTGGCCGTGTGCGGCAGAAGGCTCCGCAGGGACTTGGGTGTCGACAGCTGCAGGTTTTGAGGGATCTCGAACAGTAGATGGAACTGGTTTCCCTGGGCGGTTGGAAGTTCGACGACGCCGTCACATCGCAGGAGATGAAATGTCGATGGGTCCACATGGCAGAGTAGTCTTGCTAGATCGCGAATGTTCTGCCTCAATGTCGCCGGAGATATTTGACTCTGAGCGTGGCCTAGGTGGAGGTTCGCTGGGTCGAGGAGGACACTTCGAGGGGTGTTATTCAGTCTCAACAGGTATGCATCAGTTCCTTCCACCCTGCGCATCTCACTATTGACCGCAGCGGCATCTTTGAAGGTTGATCTATCACCGTCAGACGGGAGGCACTGAGGGGAAATTTGCTGGATGGACTCTCGCATCCAGGCCAGCCGCGCAGCAGGGGATGGGAAGGCCGACGAGGACGGGTGTATATGCTGGCTGCGGCGAACATCGCGTAGCCGCCTATCAACGTCCTGGTCGGCAATCCTGGTGATGAGATACCAGGATGGGTCGAATCTTCGTTGCCACCCCTCAAGATCCTCGACCGTTTGGCTGAGTTCGCGCTTCAGGTATACGGCCTTGAGCTTCTGGTGGACCTGAAAAGCCTCGTCACTCTTTCGCTGAACGACCTGGAAGCTGTCAGTGGCTTTGGCAAGCTTGGCCTCAAGTAGGGTTAGCGCATCATGGTAGAGCAAAAGTAATGGGTAGTCCAGCTTGTCGCAAAGAGCACGCAGCGACTTAAGCTGGATGTCCATTTTGATCCAGGCTGCCTGAATCGACAGGATAATCTCAGCGAGGTCAGAGGCCAGGCTCTGGTATTGACGACATAGGCCGATAAGTCTGTTCCCGTACCTGCAGGGATGGTTAGTGAGCGGAAAATGGCGCGGGCAATGGATGGATGTACTTGAAGCAGAGGTCTGTCACGCTGACCACCGCCAGAGCGAGAGATACTGGGTCCATTTCGTCAGGCTGTTCCAGCCAGATACGACTGAGCTAGATAGGGTAATCTATCCTTTGTTATCGAGATTTGGTGCGACAAATTGAACACTTAGGACCGCTACCAGAGAGAGAGCCAGATGTATGAATATGGATGAGATCACCGGAGGGGACGAGGTAGGGAAGTACGAGGCTGTAGTTAACTACCCGACAAGTCCCTGACAAATGATGATCCTGGTCGAGCGAGGCTGTCCTCTCCTTGGCGCGGACTGCACTGTACACGTCAGCCCCTGCATTTAACGATGCTTTCCTGTCTAGGTAAACACGAATCCTGCTGAAAGGCGAGAGGGTACTGTCTGACAAAATGGCGGCTGTCCACGACCTCCTCGCGCCGTTCAAACTCGAGATTAGGGATTTCGGAGACCGACGAAGAGAGCTCACGTACGAGCCCGGCGCTTGCGAGGGGACCAAATCTGAAGTCACCACATTGTGGACGCGAAAGCGCTACTTCACGCACAAGAATACAGTCTACAAGAATGTGTATCTGGATGAGAACGTAACCGGACAAATGCGGGTGGTCAAAGAGATCCTCTATCGACCTGAAGCTGGCAGCGGCCAGAACCACTGCTCAGAGCTAGAAGCAGCAGCCAGAATAGCCAGGGATGTAGGGTAAGTCTTCAGAAAGGGGCACCTCCTCCGAGCGCATGATTCTTTTTTGGCTCGCTTCTCACCTGCGTCCAGGCCCGAGTACACCCGCCTGTTCGTGGAGTTCCAGGGCTGGTTTGAGATCCGGAATGGAGCCTCCCTCGTGCTCGAGTACTGTGCGCTGGGTGATATCGACCAGTTCTTCCCGGAGCGCGTGCCAGAGAATGTAGCACGAACGGTTGCAGGACAGCTACTCGAGGGAATCTCTGTCTTGCACAACCTGGGGATTGCACATCGGGATATCAAGCCCCAGGTAGGAAAGCCCCTAACGGCCCTGCAGCCTGTCGCTTACGCGTAAAAGAACGTCCTCGTGGCCCAAGCAGATCCTATTGCGGTCAAAATTGCGGATTTCGGAGTCAGCAAGTACACAGCTAACCGGAGCATCCTAAGAAGCCGCGTAGGGACCCCGGAGTACATGGCACCAGAGCTTCTGTTCGGCGAGGCAAAGGAGTCTTATTACTCAAATGCCGTGGATATTTGGTCACTGGGGTCTCTGCTGTATTATCTCTTATCCAAGCAGCTTGCATTCCCGGAGCTGCAAATGCTCAATGCATACTATCAGGGCCATATGCCCTTTCCAGAATCGCCTCTTTTCCAACTCGGGGTTGGAAGCTCTGGCCGGAGCTTCATCCGGTCCTTGATGTGTCCTGCGCCCGAAGATCGCCCAAATGCATCCAAAGACCTGCTAGAAAAGTGGGAGATTCAGGCAGGTCGCCACCAGACGGTGGAGGAGTCAATTCCGGGGATAGCCAATACCGGATTAACTCGAGAATTAGAAGGCCAAGCGATGACAAGAATCGACCGGTTCGATGTCCCAAGTATCGCTGAATTGCCAATGGTATGTACCTAATGCCGGAAAAATTCCTCTACTTCCACCACTAACGGCGTTCAGGACTACGTGACCTCAGAGCTCTTCGACATCGCGGCAGGCCCCAAGGAAGATCTAAGACGCACTCGAGGTCTTCTTGAATCAAACGCCAACCCGAGCCAGATGCGGAACGGACATACGGCCCTCCACAAGGCAGCGAGGCAAGGCTTTCCGGATACAGTGCGACTTCTCCTCGAATACGGCGCAGACACCTTGATCAGGACGCAGCCTTATGACGAGACAGCGCTGCACCTGGCCACTTATCGCGGCGATTCTGATGCATTTATCGCCATGTTGGACCTTCTTGCTGCCCGCGGTGTGGACATCAACGCCCAGGACGCAACGGGTAACACGGCGCTCCATCTCGCCATAGCCAGACTAAGCCGGGTCGAAGCGGTGGGATTGTTGCTTGAGCGCGATGCCCGTACTGATCTGCTTGGTAGGAGTGGGCTAACTCCGCTGCAGTACGCGATAACGTTAGACAGGGAAGCACACGCGAGAGAGTTACTGGACAGGGGCGCTGACCCGAACGTACCCAGTCCCGATGGACGCAGGCCACTGCACCGGGCAATCATGTCCGGGCGGATCTCGTTGCAGTTGATCGAGCAGTTGGTCATGAAGGGCGCCGAGGTCAATGCGATGGATGACGAGGGAGTCCCGCCACTGCACGCAGCTATCCGACAAGGCAGGTCAGACGTCGTGCGGTTCCTCGTGGAGAAGGGTGCCGACACCTCGCTGGGCTCAGCGAAGATCAAGAGACGCCTGAAGGGCATGCTAGTCAAGCAACGTCTGCCCTGGCCTCTGCGGAAATAAAAGCTGCCTATATATTGACCCGTGGTTACCGCTCACAGCAGAAGAGACGGAACACAGCTAGAAAATCACTGATATAACTGTATTTCGGTTATTTATTATTTATAGTTGAGAAGATATTCCTTCTAAAAAATAGCTTAGATTTCTGTATTCTGATATGTGTAGTTATTCTAAGGTTATGGATAGGTACATGCTCAGACAAACTTCCACGCAGTATGTCACCTAAATGAAGAATATACCAGGTCTAACCATTGCCCGGGTCAATTAAGCCGAGGTTTAGTCTAGTGGTTAACAGGCGTCAACAGTAACCACAGTATGTTCACTGTTAGCCTTGGTGTTTTTAGAAATAGCCCTGCTCCTGTACAGTATTCAAGTCTTACGCTACTAATAATGATCATCACAGTCCGCCTGCAGAGTGGCTTCATGTAGACTTCCACAACAGGATCAGACAAAGCTGTTGCTGCGAAAAGTGGGCGACGTATCGATGGCTCCTAGGCGGATTGCTCCAGCACCGTATTCAGACTCCGCAAAAGGTTCGAGCTCCACGCGCTGCCTCAGAAATACTCTTTTGAAGATGTACGGGGTGTAGACCCGGATACGGTAGGCGACACGATTGCCAAGCGAGGCCTGCAAGAGAGCCCGGATCTCTTCTAAAGTGCGCCCTCTGGTCTCTATCAGGAGCATGAAGAGGAGGGCCATGCACACACAATGCAAGACACTAGTTACATGTCTATAAGCATCACTCAGCAAGGAGGCAAGCAAACTTACAAAAATAAAGATATCGGAGCTCCAAGGAAATAATTTGGAGAGAGCCATGCAGGCCTATTCTCCACAATGCTGACCGTCCAGTAGGTTGTGCCAGTGCCTTGAAGTAAGGAAACAGTCAAGGTGGCTGCCATTGCTTCCTCTGGAAGCTCATTAATAAAGTCGAACGATGTCTAGAGTTGGCGAAATACCTACCGCGGCCGACTGAGCAAGATACTTCTGCTGCATATAATTGCCACACCATGTTGTGAATGGAAAGCGGTACGACAAGCAAAAAGGAGATCGCGAGTGAGGGGCCTGATAACATCATGGCGAAAATGATGCAGGATACGGCGGACATGCTTGCCAATACCAGTCCCCGCCGACCAATCCGCTCAATGAAGTTGATCGACAGTGGAAAGAGAAACATCATCAGAGCGCCGGTAATGAGTAATGGGACGAGAAGCCTCGTAAGAATCTGGATACCATACTCCTGCACGGCTTCGAGAAAGGAGAATATGAACAGCGTTGCCAATACGTCAGGGACGATCATCGAAAGTAAGAAGACGGTCGTGATTGCCAGCGCCTGTAGCACATGCCTTACTGTTGTTCGTCCAGCCTTTTGGGTCCCGATCAAATAGATTCTGTAAAGGTCACGGCTGGCTTGCATCGCAGTGCGGCGACACCTAATCAGAGCTTTATAAACTTGCCGCATTTCCCCGTTGCGTGCATGCCAATACGGGGACTCTGGAGAGACCCGGAAACACGTCCACAGCCCTACCAGGCAAAGTGCGATGAGCCAGTACGCATGGCTCGAAAAATCGATGTTCTGGAGGATGAGCTGACTAAAGATCCAGGTTCCGGCGTCTTGAGATCTATATTTTTCACACATCAGCCACTTACTGCTTCTAGAGGAGTGATACGAACGCTTGCCAGGCAATGAAAATACTACCGCGCTGTGAGACCGGAGCCGTCTCCGCAAGATACATAGACACGATACAGCGGAACATTCCACTGGCCGTAGCAGCAAACGCTCTATAATACGTTGGCGTTGAGGAGAACGTTGGAAATACCAGCAATATCAAAAGACTGGCAAGTCTCAGGCCTACCACGCCATACCCTGCGCCGCGGCGTCCAAGTAGCCTGAGCAGTGGTACCGCGCACCAGAGCCCGACGATATTGGCAATCCATACACTCCATTCTTCCATCATTTTTGCCATGTATTTTGCTATTTCTGTTCCAGGTTCTGCGTATGAAGGATCAATGTTAAGCAGCAGGTGTCCGAGTAGGGATTCCATAAAGCCCCTAGTATAAAACATCAGTGTTTACCCATCACGCTGTGAGGTTCTTACCAAAGAAGGCCTCCTATTGTGCACACACATGGAAATCGCCAAGGCCAGGTGAATATAGTCCTCGAGAATACAGGGATCGGTTGCCTTTCCAATGCGAGTGCCCGGATCTCCTCATCGGCCAAGCCTTCGACGCATCCGACATGATCGGGATCATCGACGAGGAGGGCGCCCGTCCGGATCTCGTCCCGCAAGTCGTCCAAATCGTACTTGGTCACGAACTCGTCGGCGTCGAGTAGGATATGGTGACTTCGCAGATCTGGCCCTCTGTTTTTTTGGCACGTTAACCGCTGACAGCAGAGGCTGGACTAGGCGCCAGCGTACCGAGGAGAGGGAGCATTGAAACCACTCATTGCTCGATCTGGTATCAGATATATCCCTTTGCGTTATTATATCCGAAAGCTTGCAAGGGCCTTTGAAGTTAGAATGGAGGGATGGACGGCGGTGTTGGGGGAGAAAGCTAGAGGTTTGCATGCACCGGCGACCTGATGGCCTGGTGATGACGCGGGCGGGCGCAGCCTGCAGGTGCCCAGCCCAGCCTTGCGGCTAAATCGGCGTTGAGCGCGGAGGAATTAACGAGATGTTTGTTGACTTGAGAGACGATGGCATGCATCCGTTCTTTAGGGTAACTGGTAGTTGAGTTTAACTGAATATTTACTAAATGGTGAGTTAACTAACTAGTTAGGTATAACAGGAAATTTATAATCATGTAGAAAAGCAGGTACATATAACTAGTGACATATAAGTAAGTAATCACCATTGACCAAACACCTCCCTAATAGGAGTGTTTTGCAACACGCACAATATATCAGTGAATGAGAATGATCCCATGAATACGGCCGTCGATGCAAGTGCTGGAGGATGTGGTATAGACGGTATAGACGGTATAGTTTGTAAGGTGGAATACCCAAACGCGTTAAGCTCCCGCACCAAAAAAACCAAACATTGAAAAAGAAAAAGCATTCTGCCCCGAGCAGCCTGGCCGAATTTCGCGTCAGTCATATATGGCAAAGACAAGAACATCAGGAAGAGCGACTTCTAGGCCGATTGTTCTGCCTTATTGACGAAGAATCCAACAAGTCGAACACGATGCCGAACCAAACTATCCGAAACAGTGTCCAGAAGCGAAGGCAGCAGGTGGACGCGGAGTATAAGGCCCGCGGGCGTACTGTAGCCGATACAGAGTTGAAGAAGGAGCTCGACGAACGGAACGAGGTATTGGATGATATCGAGCTTCTAGAGGGTAGCGAGCGGCCTTCCGAACAGGCGAGAATCAACGAATATAAGGCCGCCATGGAACGAAGTCGCCGTATGCTTACCACGAGAGTCTCCAAGCGCCGGACGGACTGGAATGATCCGCCTACTGAGGCTGAATCTCATCGCTCTTCCTCTAGACGGACTGTGGTTTCTCAACCTAGCAGACTCTCTTCTACCTCTACGCCTGCACAGGCTCAATACACTCCTCCGAGGAAGCGGCGGCGTACAGAAGATCCCTACGCAGAGCAGCTAGAACGCCTTGTTGATGTTATCGATGAGATACAGACAGGGTTCGGAGATCGGAGGCTTCGTGACGATCGGGCTGACAAAAGATGGGATCAAGATATCGAAGAGCGCCTTGGAAGGATTCACCGGGATATTGAGAGAATAAGAGCAGATATGCCTAAGCTCAAGGATTTGTTGCAAAAGACTTTCGCTGATCGCTTAGTGCAGAAATAATTGATCAGGGCCTTATTAAACCTCATTTCCTCCAGCCTTGACATTTCTTTCTTTGCTATATTCAAACGCCGCGAACTAGTCTCTTAAACTAGACAGATCGCATTGAAAATAACTGCTTAATTGCTTCTCGCGCAGACAAGTCATTATACTCAAGAAAGAGCCGCCGCAAGAAATAGCCCTATAAACACCTCCAGCAATTACTATTAGGAATGCTAATGCCAACCCCAATAGTTAGTTAGTTAATAATAAATAATGAGTCACCTGAAAAGCAACGGCCCCGTAAAAAGCAGCATGACGTAATCACCTTCCCCGATCCCTGTTCTTAAGTTTAGCTCTGCTGTGCTCCGACGCCAACCTCCGGATCATCAACCTCTACCTACCTGCCTACTTTCAACAACCCTCCCCAATTCAATCAATCCCTATATACCCAATTCAAAATGGTCTTCCGATTCGTACGTCCCTCCCCCCTTCCCTCCTCAATCCAACCCTCCCTCAACCCCCCCTCAACCCCCAAATCTAACCCAGAATTCCAGGCCAAATCCATCGACCCCATAACCCTCTTCCACAAGCCCTCGTCCCCAAGCTCTTCACGTGTTCTCCAAATCCTCAAACAAGCCTCCGCGTCCGCAGAAGCAGGGACCCTGCCCGCCAGCTCGCGGGGAGAATTCCAGCTCGAGATCACGACGGCGCCGCCGACGACGGACCAGCTGCGGAACATCCTCGACTACGTGACGGCGAACCCGGCGGGGGCGGGGCAGAACAAGCGCCAGTATGCGATTGAGGAGGTGATTCGGGGGGCGAAGGACGCGGAGGAGGCGGTGAAGCGGTTTAAGGAGGATCCGGAGGGGAGTTTTGTGAGGCCGGTTGTATGTGCCTACCCTGTCATTTCTCTTTTCTGGAGGGGTGTCAATGCTAACGGATTTAGACGGTCGATTGGACAAATGGACAGGCGGTGGTTGGCGAGAACGAGTCCGAGATCCTCAGAATGGTGCATCAGTTGGATGTGGATTAAGTAACTTCATTGAATGCAAGTTCGGTGATTGACTGTATTATCAGATCTCTACGATACCATCTATGTATCTTATCTTACAAGCAATGCTCTCTCAACTCCAGACCATGAACCCCTTCCCTCCGAATGATAATGCATACAAGTCTGATGGCGGATCCCATGAACATTAAACACATACTCGCTCATGTCAATTCAATAAGTCAATCTCATGGTCAAAGTCAATGCGAGATCCAGCTCGTGACGTGCCCGAAATGAAGAAAGGAAAGAAGAAAGCCTAAAACATCGTGCCGAAGGATCCGTCCGTCGGGATCGGTTTCCGCGGTGAGCTGCGGCCCGAGTTATCCATGGCCGGTTTCCGATGCCTGTTGCTCGTCAGAATCCTGTCTGCAGAAATCAATAAAGGTGACATACCGAAATGTAAACCCAACAAACAGTCCCTTGCTCATCTTATCATCACGTTCCGCCATTTCCTCCAATGCTCGTTGCTTGTCATGGACCTCCTTGTACTTGGCCATGTCGGCCTCGCTGGAAAAGTCATCAAAGTATCCGGCATCCGTCTCCGAATCCAGCTCGGGCACGAACGGTGCGCGCTGCTCACGCAGGCGGTCAAAGTCGACCTCGCTGAAGTAGTCGTGCGCGTGGATTTCCTGGATGTTCTTGAATCGTCGGTCCTTCGAGGCCACCAGTTTCGTGATCAGATCCCATGTCCGACGGGACAGGAAGTAGTTGGGATCCTCATAAACCGGCTTGCGCAAGACCTTTTGCCAATTCTTCAGGTTCTGCCACGTCTCATCTACCGTGGCGCCTGCAAACGGCGGATATCCGGCGAGCGCCTCGAACAACATGCACCCGAGGCTCCAGTAATCCACTGTGAAATCATATTCCTCACCCTTGAGCACTTCGGGAGCCATATAGTCGGGAGAGCCCACGATGGACTTGGCATAATTAACCTGGCGCTCTCGTAACGTGCGGTATCCCTGCCGTCGCTCGGCCATTGTACGCTGCTCCATCGGACGACCGAACGGCACCGGCGTGTTGCCCACTTCTTCCAACTTCACCCGCATCGACTCGATCTTGCCGGGGTTCAACATGCCCGCCGCTAACCCAAAGTCTGTCAGTTTTACATGACCAGTTGAGTCGATGAGGAAGTTCTCAGGCTTGAGATCGCGGTGAATGTAGCCTAGAGCATGCAGAGCGTCGATGCAGCTGAACATCTCGGCGATGTAATACCGCGCATGCCGATTATGGAGAACTCCGGTGTTGTTGAGAAGAGTACGGAAATCTCCTCCCGGTACGTACTCCATAGCCAGATAGATCTGGTTGTCGTCCTGGAAGGCATACAACAATTTGACGAGCCACTCGCTCTTGGCGGCCGTCAGGATATCACGCTCCGTGAGAATGTGCCGAATCTCATCCAACTTGAACAAGAGCTTTTTGCTCATGACCTTCAATGCGCACACTTCGCGGGTATCCTTCTTCTGTGCCAAATACACCTGACCGTAACCACCCTGACCGACCTGGGTCAGAATCTGGAAATCATGTTGGCGTAAGCGAGTACGACGCTTGCGCAGATGTGCGCGCTCCCGTCCGAGGTATTTCAAGAGGGCTGGTTCGTAATCGTCCATCGGCGTGGCGGGGGGTCGGGGTATGCCGCTCGGAACTGAGTGTGGCGATTCTGGCGGTTGTGAACATAACTAAGCAGATCAAAGTAATGATCCAGGAAGTCTTGCAAATTGTCAGCAAACAGTGCGCTCCCAGCAACAAAGGCAACTACCTACATAGTTGAGTCACATTGACCAGTCGTTTGACTCGGGGATCCTGCAGTTTTTCCATCTCCTCCGGTGTCAATCCGCGCATGGGGACCTGACGCCGCTGAATGCTGTCCACGTCGCGAGGCTGGTACGGTTCATGGCGAGAGATTGCGGCCGCCGCGGGATTCGGACCGAGAGTCTTCGTTATGCGAGTAGGGTTAGGGGGGGTGTTTTCTTTATTGGATTTGCGCGTCGGACTGGCCTGGGGGAACGAATGACACTCTCGCTGAAGTCCTCGACCGATCCTTTGGGCGGCGCGAACATGGGATGGTCATAGTGGTTGTATTGGCTCTTGGTCGGCGAAGAGGGGTTCAATTTCAAGGCCTTGTCGAACACATTGGGGAGATCGAGGGCGCCGGGAGGAAATCGGTTTTTACTGGGACTGCCCTGCGGAGTCTGAACGGGACTGGTGAAGCCATTTTCGGCGGGGTGGAGGGGCGATCCAGAGGAACGTTGCCGAGCGGGTGTGAAGCAGCGGAGGGGGATTGGGCAGCCTTAGGCCCAGGCGATCGGTCGATTCGACGTCGAGGGGCATGGTCACGATTTCCACGGATCGCAGGGCACGACTGAACAGACAAGCTCACAATTACCGCCGAGGATGCTCGGTCCGTTAAAAAAAGGTGGGCGACTGGGACCCCTTAATAAGGGCGAGTCTCCGCCAACGGAGCGCTGGAGCTTCGGTGGTCCGCAAAGGAGGGGCGGAAAAAGAACGCAACGCCCTGGCAGGTCGAGCACGAGCTGAGGCCTCTGAGACCTCGGTGGGGAAACAGCAACGAGCCACAGAAACAAAGAGAGCTTCTGGATCAGCCAGACTCACACAAAAGCCACTTCCGTGCACCGTCGGGGGGGGTTGAAGAATGGCTTTGTCTCGGGATGGAGACAGTATGTGAAAAGTGTCCGGACTGGCGTTGGGAGAGGAGAAACGATATGGTATCCTCTGGGGTAGATTGATAGAATGTGAGAATGATGAAAGAAGAGGGGGAAAGAGGAACGAGGAAGTAGGAAAAGAAACGAGGCGAGAGAGGGGAGCAAGCAGGGATACTCCGAAGAAAGGATGATGACGCCGAAGGAAGGAGAGCGCGCCCGGAAGAAGAGAAGCAGCCAGCCACGCCGGCTCCACCGCCTCTGGACCAACGGCAGCCCGACATTTCACAGGCGTTCCCCCAGCAACTCCCTTTACTTCTCTCGCCTCAGCTGCTGCCAGATCCAGACACTCTCCGGAATCAAGGAACCGCGCCCTGATTGGGTTCAAGTGTGCAGTCCACCTGCAAGTCATGATCCGCTAAGCTGAGATGGAGGACACTAAATTACTTTCTCGTTGCGAGTGCTGACTGACGCGGCATTAGTGGATGGAGAGCAGATCCATTGGGCTGATCCGATCGTATTCAGAGCCGCTCTCTTTATATTAGCCAGATCTATTAACCCATCCTGCTCCCGGGGATCAGTCTCGCTGGTCTCGATGGCGCCGTCTCGCCCCGGTCTAGCGTCTACGAAGCTCGCTTCCCAGTTCCCACTGCAGAGTGCAAACTTGCAGAGGTCAGAGAGCCCTTGTAGTAGTACGACGTCGAACTCTGAAACCAGGGGGTTGCCAGGCACCCTTGTTTATCGCCAGGGCCACGGGGCGCCATAACATTGTTTGTTACTACCTAATCGAGGCTTCCACGGTTTGCCGGTGGGGATCCGATCCTCGATCCATGGTCCCGACGCCCGATGATCCAAACAAACAAAGCTATCATGTTTCCTTACCATCATGGGATCGACTGGAACCCTCTTCCGCCCAATCTCCGGCCGACCCTCCACTTCCAGTTCGCCTAAGCGGCTCCCTTGGCTCTTTGCCCGGTCTGATCTCGATCTGATTTTTAGCCTCGTTCCGTGCCCCTCTTTGAACCGGAAAAAGAACCAAGGAAAACTCACGTAAAAAGCCAATCCATACGACGGCGTCGAAAACGTTATCTTCGCACCCTTGGGGAAATGGAACACGTCGCCCGGAGTCGCCGTCACCTTCTGGCCCGTCTCGTCGGAAATTTCAAACTCGCCCTCGAGGATGATCTTCATTTCGTCGTAGGTATATTCGTACACTAGCGGGGTCCCCTTCTCGAGCCGGTAGAAACCGGCCGAGATGGGTTTTTCGGGGTTGCGCTCCTCACTGCGTCTGGTTAATTTCCTGGCACTCTTATGCAAGCCGGAAGTAAGGGTTCTCACCTTGTGTCGATGTCTCCTAGAAACGCGTTCTCGTTGGCGATCAAGGGAGGCTTGAAGGTGGACTGAGCCTTCGGGTGGTACCGTAAGCCGATGGCCATTTTGCTGGGTTCGGACGGGTAGGATTTGGTGGTGCAATACACCAGAAATGCTGGGCTATTTCTGCAACTTATATGCTGATCGGGGTAATTTTCGATTTATCATCGCCTCCACGATTATTGAAAGCGTTGTTGAATGCGAACTCGCATCGGACTGCTCGAATAGGCAGGTTGAGGAGCGAGAAACGCCAACGTTGAGGGGTAAAGAGGGGTTTTCCTCATTATCAGCAGGGACATGAGAGCTATAGCCTATAAGCAAGTATATCATCATGTTTGTACCATCTGTTTGGCTCCGGGCTATTTCTTAGGTGCGCTTACTTACAATCTTGCTTGAGGATTATATTAATTATCCCATTGAATAAGGATATTTGCCTTCAATCAAACGACTAAACAAAATTGTCTTTGAGCTTTATTTACCTCTATTTAAATTCAATCGTGGGCTCCATTCAAACACTCTTTTGTAGACAAGTTGAAAAAGACTTTGCTATTACCTAACTTTCATTTTGTACCACAGCCTACTAGGCATAAATCCACTTATTTTCATTTCAGGTGTAGCAAGAGTAGTCCCTCAATCTGGCATAATTTACACTGTTCACCTCTAAGTCTTTATATTTATCGTAAAATGTATTGTGAAGCGTGTATTCGATAGTTAAGTCTTAAATCTATTACTCTAACTGTCGGAATCAGCTGCTAATATGTGCAGTCAAGGATCCATGACCATCATAGATAAATAACTGTACGTAGATAACGTATATTACAGGGATTCGAGGCAAGAGAATGCACTGCCACGAAAATAGGAGATTCAGACTGGTAAAAAGAGAAGAATGTAGAGATATTTTCAGAGAAACAGGAGCTTGGCCACGCTTTTAGTCAGTTGATAGCAAGCCGTGAGTAATTGAATTAAATCGAATATAACCATTCCGCTCTAGAAAGCATTCCAGAAATCTTAGCATACTTATACATCAGAAGGCTCATTGCTACAGCTTAACTGAGTGGGCATAGCAGGCGTTGCCGTTTGGAAATACCATGTAGTTCTTAGTTTGAGGGTCAGTAGGATAAACCTTTCTTTCTGTTTTGATTATCAATACCTGCTTCATGATACATGATACCTTATCAATAATGTTACGCATCATTGCCCATGTCCCATATAAACCGACTCTATAGTTCGTAATCATAAACAGGCAACCACAGCCTCTTCCTCCCTAGTCCTTCTGTTCTTTACCTTCATACACAAAAGACCGCAATATAGCCTTCGCAACCTCAACGCCATCATGTTCCAGATGCGCCGTCTCGGCCGCCCGATCCGCATGCTCGAGGTCTTTGATCCCGCCACCATCCACTCGGATCTGAATCTGTCGCTTCACCATATCCTCGTCAAACGCCAGATGCGCCTGCGTCGTAAACAGCCTGTTGGGGATATACAGCCCCTGGATAGGCGTATGGTCACTGCGGCCCCAGCACGCGATCTCCGTTTCCGGACCCAGCATATCCGGGCCCGCAGACGCCGCGGTGGGCGGCGAAAGGACCTGGTCCTGGTGCATCTGGTGCAGATGAACGTGGTCGTCGCGGGTCCAGAAGAGACGCTGACCCGCGGGCGTCAGCGTGATGCGGCAGTGTCCGAGTTCCCAATCCCTTGAGGGCGCGGACCCGACAGTCCCGCCGAGGAGACGGGCAAGGAGCTGGTGGCCGAAGCAGACGCCCAGGAAGTGGAAGTCGGGGCGGTTGATACAGAGAGTCTTAAGGAGGTCCAGCAGATCGAGGATCCATTGGCTGTTCCCGTGCGCGTCGTATACGCTGCCCGTGATGAGCAGGCCGTCGAAGCGGTCGAACTCCTGCACGGTGGGGATACGGCCGCCTTGTTCGGAGACGACGAAGACTTGGTCGGTCTCGACGCCGAGAGGCGGATGGTGGGCCCGGCCGGCTTTGGAAAAGTGCTCATGGACTATCTGGCCGAAGGAGCCGCGCTCCGAGTATGTGTCTGGGTGAGGCTGGTCGGTCTCGAGGACCATGAGGCGGACGACGGACGCCGTTTCCGAGGGTTTATAGGTGCGGTCCATGCTGTGTGTGTTCCTGCTGGTATGGTTTGCGCAGGGGTAGGAAAGTTAGCCACTTGCGATGTGCGTCGAAAGTGGACTTAAGAAATGCGACATACGGCGGCGGCGCATCGACGTCATCGCCGTCGCCCCAAAATGCCGGCTATCTCTCTACCAGTCTCTGGGGATCATAGTATGAAAACTCAGGAACTGGCCCACCGTCCAGCCGGATATTAATTCTTGGCTTCCGTTCATCGAAGTCGGATGTCGCACGAATTTTCTATGACGGTCTTGACGTCAGTCGGGCTGTGTGAAGGGCTGAAAAGATTCTATGAGAAATTAATAGAAGGTGCAAAATGAAACCAATACATTGGATGAATTCCGGAATGCCGGAGGAGACAGGCCAAATGCCGCTACCCCACGTCGCCTCTGCCTTAAATACAGGAACATTTCATTTCTTATTATAGTTGGTATTTTCAACTGTTGAAGTGCGGAGTTGACTAAGCAATGGCGGTAAGACGATCATCACCTTGCTCGGCAGCGAAATTGCGGTATTACGTATTCTATAATATTATAATATGAAGCTATAGAATTGCGGTTAGAATAAGTAATTCTAGTATTATAAATAGACCTCTTAGATAGCCGGAAAAGAGGTCTTTAACACCTTTAATCTGCTTATTTAATATAGTTAATTTAATTACTTTATTCAATTATTTTAGTGGTCCAATCTATCCGGATCTTTAATTATTCTACTTACTAAGCCTTCGTCCTTCTACAGTTATGAGCCCGGTAACTCTCTAAATTTAAAGATATAATTATTTCTTTTTTATCTCTATAAAAGAATCTCCCTAAGCAACATCTCCAGCGAGTTAAAGGATTATAGCTAACGGAATTGATACGGATAGCGCTATAAAGGTAAAAATTATCCTTAACGAACCGGACGATTAACGTAATTAGATTAAAGAAATAAAGGCGTACGCATATTATCTTATAATATAGGATTACTTCGATCCTAATTAAGAGGAGTATCCAGAAGAGCCAGAACGCCTTAAAAATTTAACTAAATTTAATAATAAATCTTATAGAAAATAATAATATTAGCTCTAGAATTAGAAGAATAAGACGAATATTATCGCGAAAATAAAAAAAGTAATTAAATCTTCTATACTAATCCGGGCGAGACCGATAATTAAAGATATGAAGAAGGAAAAGATAATTAAAATATTAAAGGAGCAATTCAAGCCAAGTAAAAGATATCTTAATAATAGAACCCTTAAAATATATAATATAATTAGTAAAAGATCCTCTAAAAAGAGAAAAATAGAGACCTGGTTAGACAATTTCACCTTTATATATACAGCGATTAAGAAGCGAGGCCTTTTAAAGAACTAGAATAAATATATTAAACGGGTATTCCTACAGGCGATTAGACTTATATCGTCTATATTTAACGATCTGTAGTTACAGGCAGCTACTAATAATAAACGCGAAGATAAAATATTCTATAAACTACTCGCGCGATATAGAAACTACCTTATAAACTAATAGTATTAGGAAACGAGAGATTAATTCGCGATAGTTTTATTAAACGGTTAATTAGATAAGAAATTAGATAAAAAAAAAATTTCTAAGATTATATATGCGGAGAATCCTACTAATTTATAAAATACGCGTATCTTAACTTATTAAAAAGAATTACTTTATTTAAAAAAGATAAAATAATTATTAAGAAGATCAGAGACTCAGTATTATAGAAGACTAGATTTAATATAATAATTAAAAATTATATTAATTAAAATTAGAAGAATAAATCGTCTTAACTCTTATATTATATAATAACGCTTATATTTAATACGGTAACTACCTCACCTTTTAGAAATTATTTTATTCTTAATTTAGAAGCATCCGCGCATGTGTATAATAATATCTTATAGTTTAAATTATTTAATAAAAATATAATAGAAGATTTCCGAGTAGAAGATTTAATTATTAAAATTCTAGAAACTAGAACTATTAGGATTCGTCCTAACTACGAAGGCGATAAAAGCGAGTAGATAATTACTTTAAAAAACATGACGTACGTTCCTAATCTATATATTAATATCCTAAGTACTAAGAAGATCTAATAAGTAGAATACGAATAGGATTTCAGGTATAATTATATTATAAAAATAATAAAACTATATTCCACTTAGAGAACCACGCCACAGGATTATAGATTATTAAGAAACCGGAAGAATCGAGCGAGAACCTATATATATATATAATATCTATATAGAAGACGAAGAAATTAGTAAAACCGCTTATTCTAAAAAGAAAGATAAAGAATTAGTACCGCTAAATAGGTCACGTTTACTAAGATATAATATAACGCCTACCTAAGATAGTCACAGGCGTTAAAATCACCGATTAGAAGAATTATAATAGAAATTAGTTAATATACAAACTATATAAAATATTATAGACCTTATAGTAGATATCTAGATACCCTAAAATAAAGGTAATCTTATTATTCGAGAGAGTGCACTTTAATCTTATATAAATAAACCAGCGCTTAATAAAGATTAGTAAATTTCATACTTTTATAACGAATACTCGTATTCCTATATAATAAATATACACCCGCGAAAGAATAATTATATTAATATTATAAAGACCTTTATTAATTAGAGGGAAAATCTTTTTAAAATATAAATTAAATTTATAAAAAATAATTAAGAATAAACGCTCGGGAATAAGATTAAGCGTTTTAAATATTTTAAAAAAATTATACACGAGTACTCGGTGGCCGGAGCTCCGAATTAAAATAGTTTAATAGAGCGCGTAGGATCTATACTAATTCTAAAGGCGAGAAAGATTATTCTAGGATTTATAACCCTAGATCTTCGCATCCGTTATAGAAATAGCGAATCGAATACCTACTACTAGTATTTAATAGAAGACGCCTTTTAAATTATTTTATAGGAAGAAACCAGATCTCGCGGTATATTATATAGTTAGCTATATTATCTACACGAAGCAAGATTAAGATCGAAGTAATAAAATAGCTCTATATATATATTATAGAATATTACTTAGACCAGTTATATCAAATATATAGTATATCTAGAACCCGAAAAAATAATTAGTAAAGATCGCTAGAGACGTATAATTTAATAAAAATAAATTTTATAATTCTAACGAGCTATTTCTTAAAGATCTATTTTACGAGATTTCTCTTATACCGCTACTAGAGATCGCAATCTTACTATAGAAAGAAGAGAATCTATATTAATTAAATAACGCGACTAATCTCGCGGAAAGAGATAACTAATCTAGATATAATATCTCTGATAAGCTAAATAAGACTTTTATTAATTAAAATAATTAAGATTTAACTGAGAAAGGATCTGTTAAATCGAGTAGATTAGACTAGCAACCTAGTAAGAAAGTTAAATATTAGGTAACTATCCCGGACTATAAACATATTATAGGATCTTTAATACCTCAATTAACGCTTTAATATTATAGTTAGGATTATTAGTAGAAGGTAGAGGGATTACTATCTCGCATACTAGAAGATTTTAATAATAAATTACCATCTTATACACCCGTGTACCCGCGGAAGGAAACCTCAGATAATTTTTTAATAAAATTACTATAAGAAATAGTAGAAAATAGAGATTCTACTTCCACTATATCTTATAAAAATCCTAGCGAGACTAAGAAAAATCCTAATTTATATATTTTTCGAGATTAAGGAGTAGAAGAGTAGAAAATATAAAATAAGAATCTTAGAATAATAGGACTCGTTCCGAGAATATTATTTAAAGTAGAAGATTATAAAGAGTACGATTTAACCTATAATATATTATCTATTTAATTATATAGAACCCCTCGATTATTAAAATATTAATATTAAGTAAAATATATCTTCTTAATTACTCTCGATTTAGCAGGAATTAATAAAAAATAATAGTATTAAAATAATTTTCCTTCGCCGCCAGGAATATATATAAAGATATTATAATATCTGTTAAAAAATAAATTTATCTTTACTACCTGTGTAGAGATAGGAAATCTTAAATTAATAAAAGTATATAATCTCGCATACTATAAAGAAATAAAAAATATATAAATTTTATCTCTAAAATAGATTTTCATATATAAATTTAATAAAAATAGACAATTTCTAAAGGCTAAGGTAAAAATCTATATATAAGATAATTTAGAAAAAGACTTTATATTTACTAATTATATAATAATTACGTCCGCGAAAACATTCAGAGCAGTTATAATATTTATAATAATATTTAATCTTAATATAGACCAGCGCGACGCTATAAATATATTCCTAAATACGCTATTTAACGAGGCTATATATATAAGATACCCGGACGGATTCAAAGTTAAAGAAAGAGTTTAGAAGCTGTTAGACCAAGGTCTGGGATAGTGTGGACAACGTGTCGGGTACACAATGCGGGATTATATTAGTAGGGGTGCCGTCGCTATAGAACTAATTGCTGGTTTTTAGAACCCGTGATTCTGAAGCCCCTTTTCCCTACGGATGGATTATATAACCTGGATTAACTCTACTAAATAAGCCCTACTCGTATTGCAGTCCGGAGGTACGTAGTATAATAAATAATTATAATAACTACTTTTTTTCTTCTTAAGGCCATGGCCCCATAGCTTAGATATTTAAAATATTAAGCTTAAATACCTGGGGTACCTACAGCCGTGTATATACGGGTTTTAATTTAATTTTTCTCCGGATTAATCCCCTGCAGCTCGTTAGAACATAGTAAGTATTATATTATAACTCGAGTCAGCCGGCTTAGTATTTGTCTATTCTAATATATCTAATTAATTAGTATTTTAAAATTATATATTACTTAATACAGTAGTATATAATAGTATTATTAATAGATAGTTAGTTATCTAGTAATAAATATAGATAATTTTTCTTTAATTTTCTTTATAATACGATCTTTTTTTTTCTTTTTTTTCCTCTCTAATATCTTTTTTTCGTAATACTATACATAATCCTCTTCTCTATTTCTTTTTTATTTCGGTTTTATTTATTTCTAAACTTATAATACGGCTTTATTATATCTATTTATATTCTTTATTTAATTTTTAATTTTAAATTCTATTATCTATAGCCTCCATGCGTCTTAGAAATTATTATTATAAATTAAAATTATCTGTCCTATCGTGTGGTCGCGATCGTATTATATTTTTTAAAATATATTTCTCTCCCATTTTTTAGCCGATTTTCTTTATTCTTTTTTTATTATATTCTATTTTTTATTCTATATTAATTTCTGCCTTTTTCTTTCCCCTGCGATAACGTATTATTATATACTATATTATTATAGATTCTAGTATAAAGACTATATTTTTCGCTTATTATATTACTAACGACTAGTATTACTATTTTAGTTTTTACGAGTGGCTATATTTATTTTATTATATTAGTCTTAATTAACGCCTGTATTTTTATTATACGCCTTTTCTTTTTAAGTACTTAATATCTTTTTTCTACCTTTATATTCCGTTTTTATATTTAGAGCCGTAATACTAATTAACGTTATAAAAATAAGATATTATTTTCTTCGTTTTTTTTTATTCGCGCTTTACACCGCCGCGCTGCTATTATTCTTACTACTAATTCTATTACCGCCGAGTATTTTACCTATTTATCAGCCCCCCTTGCGGTGCATATTATTTATACCCCCTTATTAGAGCCTCTCACCGGCTAAGTTAAAGAGAAGGAGGAGAAAAAGAAGGAGGCCGGCGTTAATAAAGGTCAGACAGTACAAATAGGTCTTAGTACTAAATAGTACTAGCGCTATCTATACTATCTAGCCCGGTTTTTTATCATATAGTACATGATCTACGAAGATAAGTTATCTTATTAATATTATCTCTCGTAAAATTATAATTAAGACGTCTATAGTTACCCTACGTGCCGTCCGGTAAATTATCTAATACATTAGTTTCGGACTTTACTAATATATAGTGGTAGATCCTTTCTTATATTACTAATACAGCTCGTCTTACGGTTTTTTCCATCTATTAGTATCTTATATTAAGTATTACTAAAACCGCTGCCGTTTTATAGTTCGTAATATATACTATTAATCTCGTTATACGCGAGTCGCGCGCCGTGGTGTTTATCTTAATTTTATTAGATACGCTAGATAATAATAAGGGAGCTTATATTTTTTTACTATTTTTAGTTCCCGAGTCGCCCCCGTTATCTGTTATAAGATAGTTTTTTAATTTCTTTAATATGTAGATTACTAGTTAAGTAGGTAGGTAGGTGGTTTTTTTTATTTCTTTTATATATAATTTTTCGCGGTGCAAGGCACCTTAAGTAATTTAAGATTATTTTTTTTTAGATTATTTTTTTCTTACGGGTTCTTTCGGCTCGTAGTATTAGTTTAATATATAAATTCTAAATATTTTTATATTTTAAATATTCTCTTCTAATTCTTATATAATATTTTCTATAGACTAGTACTTCTATTAAACTAGATATTCTACTATATTACAGATTTTTCTGTATCTTATAATTTTTTTAATTAGCTATTCTTTATTTTTTTAGATTAGAATATTATTTCTTTCTAGATTAGTATCTGCTGGTTTATTCCCTAGTTTTAATAGTAAAATATAGAATATCGGATAAAGTTGTCTAAATTTTAGAGGAAGAAGAAATATATATATCTACTTATCTATAATTACGGTAATTTAGAAAGGTTCAATCTATTTATTATTAAATTTTTTAACTAGTCTTCCTATCTAGATATTCTTTATACGGAGTAGGATCTAGTCTCTAATTTTAAAGATTTTTATAATATAATTCTTATTCGCGGTTTAAATTATTATATTTTTATTTTATCTAAGTTTTTCTTTCAGGAATTTATATATTTCGTATAATTTTCCGGCTCTCTCCCTTACTAAAATATTTATTATAATATTAATTTTTATTTTAATATTAACTTAGATATCGCCCTAGAAGCCTATAAATGTAGTATTTAAAAATATACCCGTAGTAGTATACGTTATAATTATATATAAACTAGACTAATAATAGTTATCTAGTCTAGTTGTTTTATTACTAACACGTATATATATAGAGAAAATATTCTAGCGTTTAATTTTACCGCTCGGTCTATTTATTGATTTAAGAGTAATAGGCGGTTAAGAGTTATTACCGTATTATAAAAAGATGATATAGCGTTAACTAGTATTTATTTATAAAAAGGGATCCTCTATTATTAATAATATTCTTTAGAATACTTACTAAGCTAAATATATAATTATATAATAGTTTTATAAAACTTTCTGCGGTTAATTCTTTCTATATAGATATATATTATGCGTATTTTAAAAAAAGGTCTACTATAACTAGTATAAAGTCGTACACGTCTCTATTCTACTTTAAAAGTGGAAGCCCAGTAATAAAGTCCATGCTAATCTATTATATGGGTACTACGGGTACTAGTAGGGGCTTAAATAACTTATATAACTTATATTAATATATAATAATTTATTTATATCTTACGTAGTATTATATATATTTCTTAATTTCTCGACGCATATTATATTAATAATATTATTATTAAATATTTTCTAAGGTGCGTTTTTTTCTTAGATACTCTCTTTACGAGTCGTTATGATTAATTTTTATAATCTTCTATTATACTACTACGGATTTCGGGATAAAGACACGATTTTTAAACCTGACTAATTTGTTATTTAATATATATTAGGACGGTTTATTTAATATATCCGGGTTATTTTAATAAATACGGTTCCGAATTTTTCTAAAAAAACTATCTTTTACTTATATTTTCCATAGTAAATCGGTTATTAATTCCGTAATATTCCTTAAGTATACTATCTCGGACTGTATAGCTATATAATTATAAGCTATAGCACTAGAATATCCGGAATTCCTATATTATTATTAGTATAAATTTTATCTGCGATCGTTTTCTAAGCGTAGATATAATTAATATTAAGATTACTTTTTTTATGCGCGAGTAAGCTAATCGTAGTTAATATAGAAGTTTTTCTTATTAAATTAGCCCGTAATTTCTTCTAAAATATTAATAATATAGAATTCTTGAGGTATTCTTCCTCCTTAAACTTATAGTCTAGATAATAACTTAGCGTATCTACGGGATTTTATATTTTTAGGCGGTACTTAATACTAAAATTAAATATAGCTAGCTTTTTTATTTATTTTATTTAATATTTAGTCAGTTCCTTCGTCGTTATAAAGTATTATAGATTAGTATAATTAGATAACACTATAATAAGGTATTTATTACCCTCTAGGTAGTGCCTCTAATATTTAAAATATTTAATAATTGCGAGTAGTTCTTTATTATAAATCTTATAGCGTGTCTCCGTATTCTGTAGTTTACGGGATAAGAAGATAATAAGATTTTAAGTTTCTTCTCTCTAGAGCTATATACAGATATTTATAATTATAAATTCTAAAGTGTCCAGTTTAATATAGATTTTTTATTCCGGGTCGAAGTACTATAGTAGTAATATTTTTATAAATTTATTCTTTTTAATTTTTAAAGCTTTTTTTGCCTCTAGGGTTAACTGGATAATTTTTTTTTTTTAATTTTTTAAGTTTTGCGCACCTTTCGTTATTTTATTTAGAGCTATAACGATTTTTAAATATTTTTTAATAAACTTATAGTAAAAGTTTATAAATTTTAGAAATATCTGGATCTTACGCACTAATGTGGGTATTAGTTATTCTATAATAGTTTTTACTTTATCTTTCTTTATTAAGACTCCCTTAGGGCTGATAATAAACTTTAAGAATTTAATAATATTAGTACGAAATGCACACTTACTTAGTTTAGTATAAAGTTTATAGGTACAGAGTCTTTTTAATATTATTTTAATATAGTGCGTGTGGTTCCTTTTATTTTATAAAATCTCCCGCGGTGCAGTCGTGCCGCTTTTGCGGTTGTCCTGCCGGTTTGGGCCCATGGGTCCGCCTGCTCCTGCCCCATCGGGTCTACCGTGGTCCAAATAGTGGGGCAGATTACTGGCTATGGCTAGCGTGCCTGCCTTTATAGGGAAGGCGCCCTTGCTGTTTCTACTGGATCTTGCCCTGCCGCTTTATCTTGAAAATCCCGCAGCTCAGCCTTCCGCGACGGGGCATCGGTGGACACCAGACATTCCGCGAAATCTCCGCGCCCCCTTCTCGAACAGGTTCCAGATGTCTTGGCACGGCTTTGTTAAGAGCGTCCGTGGGCGTGCGAGACATTCCTCGGAGCTGGACGGGTCTGGCGAATTCAGCATTGCCTGTGTAACGGCTGTATGACGGTCTGCCAACGATATTCACAGCTTTTTCATAGTGTTCAAACCCGGCAGTCCTTGAGATCTCAAGGCACCCCGTTGAGTTCTTCCAATAAAGCATAGCATTCTGTGCTGCTGGGATACGGTCATGTACTTCCGGAACGAGCTGGGACGGTGTTCGTCCATGGAGTTGCAAGTTTATCTCTAATGCTGAGTGACCGGGGAATCGAGGACCATGCTCTCCCAAATCGAAAAATCTTATCCAATCGGAGACACGATCAACCCTCCTCGCTCGCCTTTGGCTGATGTAGCAACGCAAATATTCCTTCGGAGCCGTGGCATTCCACGGAGCCTGCGACATCTACCGATGCCTATTACAGAAATCCTGGGTTAAAACACATTCCATTACCACGGAGCATTGCATTAGGCTACACTTGGCCAATCGGCCCAGCTGTTGGCCGATGGTGGAGGCACGTAACTGTTTCTTTGTGAACCAAGTTTTACTATCAATCGCCGTCCAGATAATTCTTATCCGGATGTTTCTGAAAGAATGCCGGAGCCTGACCAATTCCTACTTATATAAAGCATACCCCCTGAAGTATCGTTGAAATTGCTAGGTTATGCCGTCTATTCACCCCAGACGCATCACCAACTTCAACCCATTTCCCAAATCACTCCCTTGTTCCTTGGCCCCAATTACCGATGGTGACGTTTTAAGCCAGGTGTCGTTACTTGGACTGCTTGCAAAGCACCAGTTCTTTAAACATGTCACGAATTCGGTTTTGTGAACCCCAAACCCCCCTTTCACGCAACAGAGAGCTCTTATCTCTCCACCCTCCCAGCACCCCAGCCACGGACACTGTTGGCCCTCACACGACATCTTTACCCAACATACAGCCTGCAAATCATCCTTTACCGAAGAGACCCCCTGTTGTAGTGCCACAAAATGACTCATTGCCTTCAGGAGGCGGATTACCTGGGCCAAGTGTCGTCAGCACTGCCGATGTTCAATTGGCCACGGAGAATTCAATGGGCCCAACTGCGAAAACCGAGGAAATTTCCTCTGTGGCCGCGAGATCTGAACGTCCCGACAAACGTGTTTCAGGAGGGTCAGATCCCGTCAACCTGTTAGATCCAGCAGTATTGGAGACATTAGAATTTCATACTGCGATAATATCCAAGCCTCCCACCGATCAGTTTCGAGAAAATGACCTACCAGACGAATGTATCTCAGGCTCTAGAGGTCTTAGAAAAGATCAAACTGATACTGGAAAGCCCAGGAAAGAGAATAACCTCGAGGAGTTAAGTGCCTGGGAGGAGCTTGGAGAAAGCACGGAAGTGTGTAAGTTTCCTTGATTCATGAATTCTTTTGAACGTGGATGAGGAAAACGAGCTTACGTGCGGTTTATATAAAGCAATAGGCCCATGTTTTGGCAGTGCAGGAAAAAATTCGCTCCATGAGATCACGGACATTACACACACCGACATAGTGTACGGACAGAGCCAGAGCCAGAGGCCTTACCGAAACACCACCGCGTCAAGCCAGTCGATGATAGCACAGAAACTTGATGATGATCAGACTGACCAAACCAAGTCCTCCTCTCGTAGACCAACAACGACGCGCATCGAAGTGGTTGTTCCCTCTAAACCATCGTGTCCTAACTCCCATAAACATCCACCTATATGCAGTGACGACAATGACGATCCGGCCGACCTGAATTTCTGTGGTGAAACCAGCAGTTTAGGTGAAACCACGCCGGGCCCTCAATATCCGACTATAAAAGCCCAAAATGCAGGAGAGCTAAACCCGCACGCAAACCGTACTCGCCGTCGAAGGAAAGGCCGCTTATCTACTAGAACGACGAAGCAGCAGAACGACTCCCAAAGATCAGTTCCACTGTTTCCATCCCGCCACTCTTGCGAAACTTTACCGTCTTCTTTACTTTCCAGCCATGACTCTGATTCTGCAGAGTCAGAAGGGCCATTTTTAAGTGGTTCTTCCAATCCGAAAAGAATACCCGTTCATGGATACTTAGAGCTATCCCCCGGTAGCCTTGGAAACTCCCTTATCTTTAGAGGGTTTCTACCTAGCTTACCAGGAGACTCTCATCACCATGTACATGGGTGTTCCACAGTTAGCGGGGTCCCTGCGCGACAGGAACCCAACGGAGATTTCCGTGAGAATTTGTCCAATGCAAAGACCGGCAATCGATTTACGAAGGAGGAAGATGACCTCATTATGATACTTAAAGACCAGGGATTGACATGGAAGGATATGGGGCGTTTCTTCCCTTACAGAAGAGTGACTGCGCTACAGAGTCGTTGGTCCAGGCATTTGCAGCACGAGCGTAGAAAGACGCGACACAGAAAATAGACCTGTGGATATCATCAAAGGATTTTGACATTATGGATATAATGCTGAATTGGACGAGTTAGGCTTTACAAACCTCATACTACAGTCATACCAACCCTAGAACTACATACGTATCGGAATATCTAGCAGAACTGAGGATTTCCTCTTCTAGGTGCTACCGCTTTTAGTGAGTGTGCTCATTTTTCTATAGAGATACAAATTGATGGTGTTTTAATCATTGTAATTTTGATATGGCGGGTGGTGCGTAGCTCGCTTACCGAATACGTTAAAACATCGAGGGGATATATACAAATCTGCTGAATTTCTTTTCATAGATATAATAGACAACTTCACTGCTAGCACGGGTGCGTTGGCCGGACTGTGCGTTGTAACGACACATCTTATTTCATATAAATGGTGATATATTTAACATCATCTGTGGGCTACGTAGCTTATGGTTGCACTCGCCTTATAGTCGCCCCTTTCTTGGTTCTGACACTATTGAATTCGCCAATCTGAATAATTATTAATATAGGCTGTCCATGGTACATTTCAAGTCTGATACTTCCATGCTCTACGCTAGGGGCAGAAGTTCGAAAAGCATATCTCAATAAATGATTTTCTTTCTAGCATATTATTGTTAATGGCAGGCAATGTAATTATTTGAACCAAAGATATCGTAGAAGAGAATAAGATATTCTTGTCTTTTTCTCTTCTTTCTAATACAGGTGTCACCGACACTGGTATCTTTCAATCCATAGACCCGACTGCGGCGAGTTTTTCTTCCATATCTGAGTCGACGTCTTTGTTCCACAAACCAGATCCCACATCATCCACAACCACGTCTAGCGTTAGGCCCACTTTTGCACACGCATGGCTCAACTGTTCTTCCTGTTCTTCATAATACAGTCCGTCCCGAAATTCCTGTCCTTCGAACACATGACGATTGTTTTCTAGTCCCACTGCCAAGAATTTAGTAGGGAAGTTATAGTTAGAGAGCACCTGCTTATAAATGAGGATGGCCGTAAATCTCTCATGGTACGATACATGAAATGCGTAGAGAATGGTATTGACTTATGCCCTTATATTTATGGCTTATTAATTCACACAATCCCACCACGACAATAGTAAAGCACGGGAGATATCCATGGAATAAATGGAACCTCCCGCCCCGGCGCTGTAGATCTCAGGGAGCCAGGAAACTCCTGTTCCTGTCTCCCCGCAGACGGGCCATGTAGCATCAACTTCCCCCCTCTGGCAACCACGTATTTCTGCCTTGTTGTAACCCATGCAGTTGATAAACGCACAGTACATCTTCTATTGTTTGATGTGACAAAATAAGACAGTCCTTTCACAATCCTCTTCGCCCACAGCTGTTGTTTGCTAACCGTTGTTCGCCGACGAACAACAGCTGCTGAGGCAGCGTAGTGTGCGAGTTTTGACCAGATATTGCTAAGTGCCGTATTTCACAACGACGTGAGCGGACAGGAAGCAGCAATCGAGTTTGCCCGGTCATACCTGCTTCCCTACATCCTTGAGGACCTACAGCGCCTGGCAATGATGGTGCGCCGGATCCCCGATTTTCCCCAACCGGGCATCGAATTCCGGCATGTGCTGGGCATCTCCGAGCAACCGGGTGGGTTGGACCTGTGCTCGTCTCTGTTGCAAGCTCGTTTTACCGGCGACTGGTGCAAGATCCATAGAATAGCGTGCTGTGAAACTGGCGGCTTTTGCCTCGCATTTGTCCTCGACCGTCAAAGTCCCCTTAGCGCTGATCCGCGAAGCAGGCAGACTTCCCCCGCCCACATACTCTGTTCCCAAGCCCATTTCGCACATTTCGCCTTCAGCGCCCCACAATGCACAGGTGAAAAGGATCGAAATGGAGCGGGATTTGATCCCTGCAGACGCGTCAGTACTGGTAGTGGACGACGTACTTGCAACGGGGAAGACACTTTGTGCGGTGCTGCAGCCTTTAAAAATAGCTAATATTTCCATCGAGAAGATTAAGGTTATGGTCGTAGCTGAGTTTCCTGTCCACCAGGGCCGAAAACTGTTACGCCAGCGTGGTTTTGGCGCTGTCAATATCCAAAGCCTTTTGGTTTTTGGGGGTGCGTAGGAACGAACTGGAACGTTCTTTCTTTCATATTTACATCTCTCATAACTTACACAATCCGGAACCAGATTTTACTAGAAGCACAAAACACGCTAAATAATCGGTCACTCTTATATATTCGTGTGCCCGCCGCAAGGAAGGTTTCCCACAACGGAAGGCAAGAATCGAATCCCGGTACAATGGTGCCAAAGTAATGCACAGCACGCACTGTTTTGTGCTAGAGCCTGCATACACACCATGGTGCCACGTACCCTGCCAAGGAGCGGGGTCCAACTCCTTTATCTCCAATCCGATCCGGAGGCAGACTCTCAGCGAGAGACAAAAAAGTTCATCAAGGTCTGGTATCAACAATCGAAATGGATTCTCCAAATTCTCCAAGTTTGGCATGGGAAAATTCATAGACGGGAGGTGGTACTGTGGTTGTGATGCTCCCGCAGGTTGGTTCACATCAAGGAAAGACCCACTAAGGGACAGAGATGTAAGATTTCCTGATAACTAAACAGAAATTAACCAAGGATGCACAGTCGCAAGATGTCCAAATAATGGGGAGAAAGAGACCGGCTGCGGGTTTTTCCTTTGGGAAGAAGACGAGTTTAAAGCCAAAACCTCCAGATTTACACCCCACACTTCTCGTGTTTCTCCGACTCCTCTGACCCCTCCAACCCCTCGAACCCCTCGATCGAATCTAGAGAATCAACAGACGATAGGGTTTGCGAACATAAGTCCTCAATTAGCGAGGGCACGGCTGATTAACACCTCTCCAACACCACGGCGGTACAGAAACACGACGGGAACTATGACGGATGAAAAGAAAGATTTATCCACGGAGGTTATGGAACTTCTTGGCTTAGAGACGATAAATGTTTCCCCGGCAGTACAGGCACGGTTGCAGCTTCTTATTAACAAAAAAATAGGGATTTTGGAAGCGGAACTGCAGGCGTATAGGGATACTTTTGACGACTTTTGCAGTAATATTAATAGTGGACATTGAGAGTTTTGTGTGACGGGCGGAAATATTCTGGCCTGGCAATCTTTCCCGTGCTTCCCGGGTATCCTGGTGGGTAATGCGGTGTGCCGTACAGTAACCTATTATTTATACTGGAATGTCTCTGAATCGTGAGGAAATGACATCCATATCACTACGTTGCGAGAAGGCCATTGATAAAGACACGCTCGGAATGAATGTTGAACTTTTTGTCCTCTTTGCCAATTCTCCAGCCCATAGGTTATGACTAAATTAGGACCGTAGAAGCCTGTCTACGAACTATTCAAAAAAAAAAAACGCTATCGATTTCACTCACTATCCATATGAGACCCACTCACGGCGCGCACTCATATCTCACACGTGCAAGGCACTGAAATGGTCAAGCCTCGTTGTATTAACGGACGCAGAGAATTGAACCTTGTACGACAGGGCAGGTAAGCGTCAAAACGTATTGAACGGGTTTGAGCAGGTTAGCAAAATCTCACGCCCAACAGCGCATCATCATGTAAGTTTACGAGGCTGATAGATACTGAAGGATCAATCACGGAGGAAATATTCTATTTGGACTATTTCTTTTTCCTATGTTTAGCTTGCTACTTTGGTGGGTAATGCGGCGTGCCGTATAATAAGCCATTGTTTATACTAGAATGTGAGAGAATCATTGATAAGACACACTCGGGATCAATTCGAACCTTTTATCCTCTTCATCCTCTTTACAACCCCGAAGCTCATAGGTTGTGATCGTGTTAGGATTGTAGAAAACCATCTATGAACTTTCTAGTCAGAGGCCAATAGAGTTATGGTGTCTAGGCCGTGTTTGAGGATCGGGGGATCTTGTCCTGCTTAAAAATATCAGACTTCAACAGTTTCATCATTAGAGCAGGAGGCCCCCATGCGCAGCTTCAGAAAAAGATTCATGATCTTACAGAATCGGAATTACCTTCGGGCGCTTGGATATCTTCTCCAGCCTTGGCGAACTGAATTGGCGGGCACAGAGAATTGAATCTTGTACGATACACCAAGCATCGGA
This sequence comes from Aspergillus persii, assembly GCA_002215965.1. Classification (NCBI taxonomy): domain Eukaryota; kingdom Fungi; phylum Ascomycota; class Eurotiomycetes; order Eurotiales; family Aspergillaceae; genus Aspergillus; species Aspergillus persii. The sequence continues at coordinate 1,730,486 of NGZO01000008.1, read as the reverse complement.
CGTATTGTACGGTTTTGAGTAGGCGAGCAGGAATTGTGCGAGGTTCCCTCAATTACTGACTACCGGCAAGGCTTTAATGGTGGAGACATAGAGATGTATTCCTGTGTCTATTGGTCAAGACGCTCTTGAGAAGGGTGCTGGTTGCATGGAGAAAGACACGTAAATGTGGTGTAATCTCTATTGCATTTACATTATGGGACTGGGCACAGAAAGGAGCCCATGGAGATGAAACACCAGCCAGTTGGACTTCTATCCAACTCGTACAAGAAGGTAATAACCGTTCAGAAAACCAGGAAGAAACCCCTGTAACAGTTTTCGTATCAGCAGTGGCTTTACTTGCAGCCTCCACCCAAACAATCTTTTCTTTCTCCGAAAGACTACATATTTCGTCATTGCTGGGGATTGGTGTGAAGATGAAATGACTCCATACAACCGTGCATATGCAAGGATACGTTGCACCGAAGTCGCTGAATTAACCGAATACAGAGGTGGCGGCTCGCTTGTGAAATGCGTTAGAAGCTTTAAGTCGTAAGATTACCCAGTGAGGGGTTGGCTTTGGTCAGGTATTGTCAGATAACTTTCCGACAAGGGCCAATCATCCCCGAAACAAAGTACGTGCAGATCGGTGCCCGAAAAATGCTCCTGTAGCTGCCCAACTTTATGCTGGCACCACAGCAGTAGCATGGGCTCGCTCGATAAACGATACAAAATGCCAGCCCCCTCAGTCCGCAAACCTTAGCCTTTGTTAAGTTCAATCCATTCATCCGTCCGCACTCACATACAATTTGGTCGGAGATGGCGCCAGTGTCCCCTGGCCAGGTTGACAATAAGAATACAACCGCCAAGCTACCCGAGAATTCAATTTGTACGTCGAAAGGGTTGGCGCACCACCGTGAAGCAAGCGACCAGCTTCTCAACAGTCAGACCTTGTTCCCGCAAGATTATGCAAGCTTTCTTTCTGAAAGTTGGGAGCAGGCGAACCACTTTCTGAGAGATGATCCATCACCGGGGCGATTCGATCCGGAAGGTACGATGTTTACGAGTATTGGTGAAAGCCAGAACCAAGAGTCCCACCTATACCAGACGATACTTAGTATACCAGTGGATGAGGCTTCCCTCTATCAGGGACATGATTCTGAAAACGACACTCTATAGAGTGATCACTCAGGCGCATACCTGATTAGCATGGACGATTCTACACGTATCGAAAGTTCGAATACTGGGGAGGAGACTAGTACAGATGGAGCGAACACTCGTGACTCGGTCGAAGTTGCTTCCGCGGGAAGGGGCAATCGGGTATTCGAGGAAGCTGAGATGCCTTCGTATAATCATATAGCCCCTTCTCCAGAGGATGGACGATTCCATTGCCCATGGCCAAACTGCTCCAAGGACTTTGCGCGCTTATCGTCTTTGAAGTAAGTTCCTGCCCACATGTCTAGTGCGCTTAGCTGATCATGCCCAGAAAGCATATGCGGACGCACCACAAGCCCGTTAAATGTTGTCAACCTAATTGTGGCTTCTGTGGAGCATCACAAAAAGATGTGCGTGAGCACGCAAAAGTACACCACCCCAAGTGGGCTCAGGAGCAATGGAAACAAGATCGGGTGGTTGTGTGTGAAAGATGTGGCCGCAATTTTACACGGCATGATAATCTTAAAAGACATTGGAGACGGGAACATGATCAGTCTGGAGGTCTTTCATAGTATTTAATAATTGGTCTATACCTAAACCTTGACTCTCGTTCTTGGACCATATACTCTCAGCTGCTGCCAAGGTTCAACTATATTGTTTGTATATTTAAACTCACTCATTTAAAAGCGGAAGTCAGTTATCGGAGGCCACTTGTGCCGGCATTAGTCCTCATGTGGAAAGACATAATTCAATTTTGACTCTCTCCTTGAATAAAAGATTCAGGATGTCTTTCAATATACCGTCGAATAAATTCCTGTGCTCTAGGACAAGCTCTATAAAGAAAGGTTTAGATTACGATTTTATGACGAGTATTGAAACAGAAGTGATATGATAGCACAAGAGAGGTTTTACTTTAAGATGAGAATCTGACCCTAAATAGGGGCTGGTGCAGTGATGGAACGGTGCTTCCTTATACATCATGCGACTAGCCTGACGCTAGTTTGTCATGATAGCTTGTGCTCGAGGTAGTGAAATCCTCATATCGTCAGTATTGCTCCTACAATAATCCAATAATCTGTATCGTGGGAAGAGAATATACCCCACTTACACTTGTTGAGACTGCCACGCAAATACCCAGTCCCTGACATGTATAAATATGTATTACCAAGGAAAATATGATGCCATAATAAACTATATCCCGACCCCAACTACAAACCCAGGTTTTGGATTGCCAAATCCGCACCTCGAACTATGCATTCATCCTTTGATAGGCACCCTGTCACGTATGCTAGTTCCTTCCCTTCCACGGACACAGCTATGTTGTATAAAGCGGAGGGATTTGTACTCGGACTAATGTGGTACCTGATTCGCTTAGATCCCATGCATTTGCTCAGAATAGCTCGGGGGTGTGTCACATCGACTCTCGCCTGAAGGATCCGTTGAAGATATACTGTCAACCCTATGTGGTGCAGGAATTCCTCACATCTGTCCATTATCCCGGACGAGTCGATAAAGATTCCTGCGAGAAGGCTTTCCATGATATCTGAATAGAACTTGTTTGCCCCAATCTGGGTTAAAGCAGCCCATGGATGCCTGGTCCCCGAGGTCAGCTGCTGTTGAATGTGCCCACATAGTCGGGTATATCGTCCGAGGCAGGACTGCTGGGCGACTGAAATGTCAGGGTTATCATGCCGCATGAACTCCCAGAGCTTGCGCGAGCGTTTACCTGCTACTTGGTCAAACGATCCAGTTCGGGCTTCGCGAATCTCCACGAAACCCTCCTCAATGCTCAACTGCATGCACAGAAAAGCAAGGAAATGACGATTTACCAAGGCGGCTTTTATCTGGCTCATGTCTCCCTCGGTCAAGCGGCTGCTGCATTCACAGAGTATTTTTGTTACCACCATGTCAAGCACGGCATCACCAAGAAATTCAAGTCGCTGATAGGAGCTCGTGCTGAAGTCCCTCTGCCATGATGGGTGCGTTAGTGCTTCCCACATTATGAAGCAGTTGTTAAATCTGTATCCAACTAGTTGGCTCACGTATCCCTCAAAGTTGGGCCCTACAACCAGATCCTTTCCAAGTGGTTCTTGACATAACAGGGATGGCATTGCTTTCGGAACGCAAGTTAAGAGATCGTGGACCATTGACCAGGCACTTGGTATGCCTCCATGCACAAATGCTGCTCCAACCATTGATTCTAATACATCTGCCAATGTCTTGCTAGATAATTCACGTTGAGCAGTAGAGCTTTTGAATATTTGTGATATCGTGGGCATCATCCAGCGTCGGGACGTGAGGGGTTCAACTAACACAAAGCGTTGCAGTCCCACTCTAAGGGCAGCATTTGTGAGGTAATTGTTCGAGACAATATGGCTTTTGCGCCGAGAAGGATAGCTTTCTGGCCAGAGAGGATGTCTGTGGAATAGCTGAACACAGATAATGAATTTGAGAAGGCCGTCACCGAGGAACTCAAGTCTCTGGTAGTCGCTTGTCCATTGCGCTGAAGGTGCCGTTATGGCGTCAGCGAGAGTTTCTAGTTCGATTGTAGGGTAACTGGGCAGTATATTCTCCTGCAGCCTGGCTGCCACCAAATGCCGTTGCAGGTGTTGTATCACAGGAGCCAGGAAAAGACTGGATCGGCTGATTTCCCATGGTAGAATGTCACACGTGCAGGAGTTGGCTGGAATCTTGACCTTAGTGGAATTGCGCTCACTATCAAGGCTCAATTGACTCATTTCTAGACCCCCTGGCGCCAATGTGGCCCCGTATAGCATGTTCCTTCTCTTTGGGAAAGGTTGGCATTCCACTAGTACCTCAGATCCTTCATTGGAACACGTCCAGCGTGTAAATCTGTAAGGCCGGTTGTAGAGAGATTCGCTTCTAATGAAGCCCTGTGGAGCAGTTTGTGAATCATCCATATATTGATCCAGGCAGCTACGGGAGCCTTGGTTCGCGTTCAGCCAAGTAGACAAACGGCGAATTGGAACGTCCGGAGAAACCATCACAGCATAATCAGCCTTGTCCTCAAACTGGAGGCGGGCTGTGCGTGCGGAAGACAAATAGAGGTATGTGACTTCCCGCATCACACTCAGCTGGGTCTCAGAAACGGTGGACAAATCCAAGTCCCGGAGGGAGATTGTGAATGTAGTCTTGCTATCCCAGTATAACGTCAATGATTTCGTAGGGGGTATCTTTACAAAGCATACCAAGATTATAGAAAGATCCGGTCGGTCAATCCCGTTCTGGCGAACGGAAACAAGGCACCTGTGTACCTTAGCCAGGCCAGACGGAACTGGATTTGGGGTCCACGGGCTGTCAACATTCGGGGCTTGGATCTTTGGGGGTACTGTATCTTCCTCGTCGGCACTGGTGAGACAATGAATGGTTCGATGCAAAGGCAGCAAATTTTCATTAACCAACCCTGCGTTATACAGCGAGACATATGCGTGAAAGGCAGCGTCCCGCTTCGCGGCATGTTCTGTCAGCCACCACCTCGTACCCTTTGCGACGCGAAGCGACGGGTCAATGACGCATGGCAGTACTACTGTCGCGTGGAGTAACTCGTCTCTTCGTTCAAATTTAAACCTTGGGTATAATTCAACGTAAGGCTCGGATGGCATGGTATTACAGAAGTGATAAAGATGCGAAATAGCCGTTTGACCTGTCAGTAATGCGCTAGGGATTTTGTTAGTTCATCCTGCTTGCTATCTGAAGTTAGGAACTAACCCCGTAGGCAACCTCATTTGGAATGGAACGTTCTCTGAGCGTTCTTCCAGCTCCTCAATATCTTCGAGCATCCGTCCATGATCCTGGTACCTTCGAATCATTTCGTTCTCAAGATGCTGCCAGCCTGCGACGGCATTTGGTGTTTCAGTATCTGAGATCATGATTGCGAACGTTGATTGCTGTTGGCGAGCACGGCCTCTCCTCTGAATGAATGACTTCACGTTACTTGGAGGATCAAAACATACCACCAAATGGCATGCGGCTAGGTCGATGCCCTCCTCCAGAACATCGGTAGCAACAATTAGGTTGCACCGTCTCTCTTTGAACCTGAGCAATGTGCCTTCCACATCACCAGAACCTAGGATCTCCCAAATGTTCTGCTTAGTGCCCCTGTATGTGGATCCCACACAGGGCTCACAGCAGAAAAGTTCACGGGTTAGTGGATGATGTGCAATGACCGCTGACAGTGCGTAAGCCACCGCTCTCTCCTGGACAAATACTATTCCAGAGAAGCCTTCGTGATGCTCCTTTACCAGAAAAGACAGAAGCCCTTCGGACTTGTTAGAAAGGACATCATCCCTGCCCAACTGAACTTGATCTGCTGCTAGGATAGCTTGCATTTGAATTGCTAGGTGCACCATTCCAGAGTCCACCCAGAGGTCTTCACCGTTCCTTATTCTTCGGCTTACCACGCACTGCATCGTGTACATCACGAAGTGGTCAGCTGCCCATTCTCCCAGAAGGGTACCGACTTTCTCCGCCTTGCTACACAGTCTAGCCAATGTTTCCACATGCTTAGGATCTGCTCCACTGGCATGTTCTGAGGTGGAGACCAACCGGCGAAGTGCTTGCAAAAAAGGTGTCCATCGAGACTCTTGGGCCGCATTGGGCTCCGAGTAATAGATCAAGCTCAAGCGTGGACGATAGAGGAGCTTCATAAGCTCACGCCGTTCTAACCGTGGTGTTCTGCTTATAGCGTTGAGATTGGTCTCGATTTTCCTGCCGTTGATACGTTAATGGCCTTCAAACTTGCCGTTTGGCCCATTGGAACGTCCTCACGTAATGTCAGCTACCGTGGATCTCATGATTGGACTAGCTGTCAACCCCAAAATATGCGGAACAGCATGGACACCCTGCGTAACCCTTGTGGGGTGATAGAAGTCTTGCATAATTCGATTCCCCGGGTGATTTTTCACGCAATGGTGAGCTGTTGTATCTATCAGTACGAGTAGTGGAAGGTGCGTTCAACGCGCAGTTCTTACCTTCATCCAACACAAGAAGGGCTACCTGTGTTATCTTCACGAACCCATGTGTCAAGGCATCTGCCAGTACGGCGTGCGTAGAGATGACAAGCCTCATTCCTCGTAATGCAGCGTCCCAAGTCTGTTGGTCACCCCATCGCTCTACCCCGTCTTGTCCAGTCAAGAGTCGAATATTTATGGCAGGAAGATGAGACCCAATTGCTTCCTTCTGTTGCATAGCAAGCGCCACTGTAGGTGTCAGGAACCAGACTATCTTCTTCTAGTTAGAATTCGAAGCTGTCATCAGGGTAAAAGATATACCTGGTGCTCATTGCACCGCTGCAGCTCTGCCATGATTCGCATGCTTGCTCTACAACACCGTAAGAAAAGCACCTTTTCAGTAACTTATACATAGGTGGAGGGATACGTGCACGTAAGTTTTTCCACTGCCTGTGTCCATCTAAAAAGCCGTCAGTACCATTTAACCCATATCGTATTATGCAACTGTGGGCATACCGCTAGAATTATATTTTCCTGTAAGCTCTGATCGAGCATTTCCAGCTGATAGCTTCGCGCTTTAAGTGCTTCCATGTTGACCTTTGATTTTCAGCAACTTAACACGATGCACCTCGTTGTCGGCTTGCGTTTGATCTTAATGTTCGCAGTATCCTTACAGTTCACTGGGCAGAGTAAACTTTCTTTACACGCAAGATTACTCAAGAATGGATGCTTTCGTTTGCTTTAATGGTATAAACTGTTCTCTGATTCCGACCCTTCCATCAGATGTGGGGCACTCCTAGTTGGTTCACCCTTGTCGGCTTCGAATCTGTGTGCTAGATCATAATCGGGTGCAATTTGATGATTTATTCGCTATCAATTTGTCGACTAAGCTTATGGGTGTAGAAGCATGTATGCCTCACTTCCCACAAATTTTGCGGGCTTTGGTCTAGAGCACGTAACTACGCCACCCTCCTCATCACGGTCTATGGCAAAGCTGCTGATAGGAAACACGTAAGCACCCTCATTTATAGTTTAAGAAAATTGTACCAACTGGAGCAGTGGATAATGAATTGCTAGTTTAATTTTAAAATTACATATTAGACAGGCACTGTATTTCTCCATGTCTGTATCTTTGAAACGTAAGAAATTCTGACCAAAATTGGGAAGCAAAGCCTCCAAATATTATTTACCTATCTTATTAGCCACCCAAACTCCACTCATAGGCCACAGATTGACACCATAAAGTTCCTGGCCAGTGGGAAGGGTGGGAAAAGCAAGACCCACAAACCTGCTCCCGCGTAGTGTGAAAAAAAGGCAGGTTGTTGAGTGTAAGTTCGCGGTGAGGCATTTTGTCAAACAGAGTACGGCTAAACAAGTTTTATTCTATCACGGGTAACTTTTTTATACGTGCTGGCATGCTTCCGGTCGACTTGTTAATTCACGAGTCATCAATAATGGGATGGATGAATGTCTAAATGGAAGGCTTCACGTGCTATCACAGTCACGGCAGGGCTACAAAATGGCACAGTCATGAATGCTTGTATGATCGGCCCAATTTCGATATTTTAAAGGAGGAGTGTGCCAAATTCCCAGAATCCTCAATCCAGATATTAAGAATGCTAAAGAACTTTCAATACACGCGAAATACAGTCAATATATAATCTACGAGTCCTATCATTTAAATTTGCTATCATTCTTGTCAAGATCTCAGTAACCAAATAGTTGAACTTCTCGTCCTCCCGAAGATTCCATAATCCTACCGTTCTATATTCACCATGGTTCTCGTGCATGCAGAGTGTTTATTATCCTTGCGCAGGTCCTAGTACAAAGCTTGATATATGAGAATGGACGCAAGGACCAAAACATACTCTAGTTGACTATCCTGACGCCTCCATCCTCAGACTGATAGTCTTCATCTAGGCGCTCAACCGCTTGGCTAGAGGTACCTAAAGCAACCACGGAGCTATCTTTCGATTCCCAATCAGCAGAAGTATTGTCAGTTTTGGAATCCCAGGGATTCTCCGAAGTGATGTTGAAGCACCAGTCCCCTGAGAATTCTGTCTGGGAATCGTGATGCCACTTACGGGCCGGTGAATGCCCAAGAATATCGGCGATAGCAGTATGACGGATCTCTCCTGTCATTTGGTTCAGAATATATCTTTGCCTCTCGGATTCCGGATCATTCTTGGCAAAGTGGGCGACCAATGGTGGCGCCCAGTTAGTCCAAATCTTGCAATGAGACTCTGGGATGACCATTCGAGCTGGGTGATATCTGAAGTACATCTGGCAACACAAGCAGGCCGGCTTGCTACAAGCAACATATCGGTCACCTGCCACAAAGGAAAGATTCGTCCGGTGAAAAAATTCTAAAACCTGGATTTCTGCATGTACCAATGGCGAACATTTTTTGTATTGTTGCAGGAAACGTTTGAAGAGATTAGATTGATTGTTTCTGTAAAGCAAACTTTCCTCGATCTCGGATCTTTCAGGGTCATCTTTCTTTAGCATTCGATTGAGAATACCGCCCATTGTGGTGTGTGTATCACGTAGAGGTGGTAGTATAGGCTGGACTTTCTCGATGGAACACACTTTGTACGATCCAAGTAGGTGACCAAGATATGGGGCATCCAAAATAAGTTGCTGAGGTGCCTCTATGCGATTTGCCAATCGTCCAATGTAGTGGTTGACTGATGCAAAGGACGATCGTTTGGCTTCTGGGCCTCTCCGTCTTTCTTCCTGCTTTGCTTGACAGCTCAGGATGTTTATGAAGTCGGAGTCTCTGTTTTTGTGCACATAATGGCAGAATTCGACATATTTGCGCTGATCTGGGGCTAATTTAATCCAATGTTGTAGGCGTTCACCTACGGCAGAGATTAGTTTATTCCGCCGTGAGAACACTTTTTTTGGCACGAACAATACGGACATTGGTGCAGTTGCATATCTCCAATTGCACTGTAGCATTCTTTGACGGCTTTGTGTAAACACAGAATCTCTTCTTTGGTGCGAGCGACCGCAAAATCAACAGAGAATTCCACAAATGCCACCTTTTCTGCCTCCAGATCTTGGCAATTATGATGGGAGAAAACCTCTAGCTTGTGAAGGACAGTTTCGAGAAACTTTGTAACTTGAAGACAGTGATTGTTGCAGGCTACCCAGAAGTTGTAACATGTGTTGGATTCTTCCAGACCAATCGCGGTACAGGATTCACCACCCTTTTTGAAGTCACAAATGTAGGCCAGATTGCGCAGAAAGCTCCTTCGTTGGGCCTGCTCAGGACCAAGATTAGGAGGCTTCGCTGTGTGTTCTCCGCGTGTCTGTCTGAGTGTTGCTAGCAGAAATAAAGGCTCATAAAAGCGACAGATGAGCTTTTGATAGGGATCTAACCTCGGAGGGCCAACCCGCACCGGATCGATAAAATGCCGATATTCAGCCATACTGGTGTCTTTGAAGTTGTAAGGTTTTCCGGAGAAAGAAGGCATTTTCAACAATATTTAGAGAGCTCCTGCTTTTGCGAAAGGATCGAGCTTATGGGGCACTGCGGATAGGGGATATTAACGGAGTTTGAAATCAAAGACAAAATCCGAAGAAAACAGTAAACATGGAAAAAGACAAGGTCTCAACAATTATACAAGGACCACGTATTTTTGAGTTGTTTGACAGCCTCGCATGTGGGTATCGAGTGCAACAGGACTGCAATGCTACGTTGCCACACGGAAGGGCATGCAGGAGGCCTGCCAGGCGGGGATAGAGCCAAGGAAGACTCCAACGTTCTATAACAAACGAAACCTAGTCATGGATGATCAGCCATATTCACAAATTCTATAGGGCATGGCTAGCGCACAGGCGGCATGCAAATGGAAAGCAGAAAAAGATCACCTACTTGTTTAACGCAGGAAATTGTAGATCCATCACTTTGGAAAATGGCTCGTACATGACATGATCGGCCTTGGTGCCCAATAACGCCCTATAGAGCCACTCGGGGAAAGTAGACCCTGTGTTGACCGGTTCCATAGAGTGTACTTTGAATGCCAATCCTGCAAGCTACACTTTGGCGATGCTCACAAGAAAGGTATTTCTCCTTGAGGTTTGTCGTTACGCTTTTGGTTTCGTTAGCTAGCAGCTGTAATGCTATATTCATCGGGGCCATACGATAGTCAGTCCTCTTTATCAGCCCACAATAAGATAGTCCCATTCCCATGATGTCAAGACCAAGCTGTTCGAAGCACCTGTTTATGTTGTGGTTCTGTCCATCGGCACTGGCTGCTAGGAGTGTTTTTGAAAAAATATTCTTCGACTTGAAATGCTAATTAAATAGCTTCTCCATTGTCGCCGAACATTAGATTTTTTAGGCAGATGGCAAGATTGTAAATTCTGCTATTGACTAAAACTGTAGCTGACGATATTACCGGGAAGTTGAAATGGTGCTGTTCTTGATATTTTTAACTCAACCAACCTCAGTCTTCCTTGACATATAGTATATGTATGAGATAGCAGATTTGTGCGGAAGAAAATCTACGGGATTCTTGATTGTTATTTCTAGGCAGACCTGAGATTGGTTTGGCGCAAAAAAGAAAATAGCTAGGTGCCATGTAGTTCAACCCTGTCGGGTCCTCATCCCGGACAGCAAAGTTATTCCCGGTAGGAAGTGTACATAGCAGGCCTCTAACATAAAGGTGGGCCTCCGACATGGTGGCAGGCCTCCGGAATAGCAGGCTCCTGCATCAGCCTAATATAATTTAGCTAACACTGGTGCCTATGTACAATACATTCTTTGTCGGGATTAGTAATACCTGTAATGCGTGCGTAAAAACAGAAGAATGCTATCAAAGTAAGGTAAAGCCAAAATAAACAAAGAATTAAAAAAGACATTAGACCGCCAAATATTAGATAGTCTCACATCGAACAAATCATTCCAGCGTGAGCCTTCGCTTAAATGGTTAGCTGATCTAACCGTACGGTAAATATGCTATTTAGCACTGCCTACAGTATGACAATCCTTGTCCAGAGCCTGCACGGACCGTAAACACCCGCCGTCATCAGGTTTCAGCGTCCCTATCAGACTGTACTACTTTGGCATCGATATCGGGCAGAAGACTCGTATACGCCGAACTGGATGCTTGCGACTTAAGAGAGGGGTTCCCTGGATGTAGGACTTTGGCGACAGGGCTGCAGGGCCATCGCCTCCTACTCGACACACTTCCCAGCGTCCATTGCCTACTCGGCATATTTCGAGGTTGGTAGCTGCAGTTTGTTCGTATCCCACCAGCTCCTGATTAGCGAGACCGGCTTTCGTAAGGAGGCCTCGTTATCCTGCTCCCACCGTGCAGTAATCCCCTGCACGCCCTGAATCTGAATATCCTCGAAAGTGCCCTGGCGATGGTAGGCAACGATGAGGGTTGGGATCTGAGAAACCCACAGACGCGGAGTGAGGTCCATCATGTCGATCTCCTTTGTCGTGAGAGTTTTGAAGTCAAACATGGAACGCGTCTTGAAATCGATTACGGCATCCCGGGCCACCAGATGCCCGCATTCTTCGACATGAAGTTCTGCATTCGTCGGTGCCATCGGCGCTGTCCTCTGCGCGGGTGCGCCGATCCGGAGGCTGGTAGTCAAGCAGTCAATGTTGGCATCGTCTCTATGTTCAGCCTCGCCTGGTTCCGCGATATAACCGTCGGATTCAAAGCGGACCAGCTAGTTTCGGCCGCCAAAGTCGTACCGGAGGATTCTCTGGTGCGATTCTGAGTCCCCTAGCCTGGGGCCCCGCGTAGTGTATTGTTCGGGGAAAGTGTGCCCATACCCGCGGGCATCGGGGGTCAGCTCGGCCGACGGGGTATTCGCGAAAGAGGCTATCCATCAGCTGGTCGATTGCCCAATGAAGCAAAAGTATTACAAAAAGCTGATCGTCATCCTGGCGGGCTATGACGAAGATATCAACCGGCTGATGTCATCAAATCCGGGCCTGACCAGTCGCTTTTCGGAGATGGTCGCGTTTACCAGCTGGGATTTTTAATTGCTTCGTGCAACCTGGTCTGAGTTCGTACTGGCGCAAAAGAAAATGACTAAGTACCGTCTAATTCGACACTCTAGGACTCTCCTACCGGACAGCAATGTTCCGGTGGAAAGCTTACATGGCAGGCCTCCGGCAGCAGCCTCAGTTAAGGTATAACAAGTGCATACTTATGTTACCGTTTCTGCGGGGCTCTATGGGTCCTTACAGTGTGAGTGTGCGTATAAAGCAATGTTGATCCGACCTTTAAAAACGAACTATTGCAATATAAGGCTTGGCAGATCATTACCAAACATTGGGGTATGAAACCGAGTCGACTTTAATTCCTCGTTGCAAATATGCCTTTGGCCAAGAGAGCGGAAAAATATTTTCAAACCGCCAAATATGTAATATACTCATGCCGTGCAAGTCATTTCAAGAAGGGGGTCCAGCGGAAGGCTTAGCATTTTAATGTTATAATTGGGAGAGCTTCTAATTGAAGGTGGTAACAAAAGGTACTATTACACCAAAATTACATCGGTAAGGGACGAGAATGAAATCTCGATGGACTCTCAGGGGGTTGCGCTATCATTCCGCTGACGCGTATCTTATCCTAAATGGCAAAAAAATCCAAGGTTGCCGTTTGGGCCCGAATTCCAGCTGTGCATTGCGATTAGCGCCTAAGGACGAAGATGGTAAGGATTGGGACCGGAATGCGGCGCGTAAGGATGAGATCTCGAAGCATGAGTATTCTATACATTCCTTGGGGTTATTCGGGCTGATACCAAATCTCTCCTACAGGCATTATACGGCTTAGCCAACATGGTGCTGAGGAACTCAGCAGAACCGGACTGTTCTAACACACCTCCAGAAAATATTGATCAAAACGAACTGTCTCTCTCGTTCTATCCCACTAGGACTACCCAGAAGGGGAAAAAGCCAAGAGAAATGGAAAGAGTACGAAGCAAATTAAAATACGCAGGCTTAAAGTCAAATCTGTTGAGCCACCGGTGCTATGAGGTCAAGGGGGCGTCTTTCTTGTTTGCTATTTGAAATTGTTTCCAAATTGAGGTAATATTGCTTCAGATTAGTTATTTGAATCTTTTATCCAAGATTATCTGCTAGTGAAGGGGCAGTCGTCAGACGGCTTTCCTACATACTATGCAATGGGGGAACCGCACAAATAGCCGCGAGCCTAGGCTCAACGGTAACATTCCCAGGCAATAGCGGCCTTTTAGACAGGAAGTGCCATCTTATCTGCCTAGAATAGGTGGAATGCTCCTGGTTAACTAAGGATCTCCGAAACAAGCTGAAGCTGCTAGCTTTAGTCTCTACCCCTGTCAGATCAGCCAATGCAACCTTAAAGGGCTCCAATGGTTGAAAACAGAAGAAATATTCGGATGATATTTTATATTCCTTCGCATTCGATAGGACTGCCAAGAGGAGGCTACTGAGCCTACTAGGTCAGGGAGAGGATAATTAATGCATAACACCTCAACTTCTTAATAACATGGATATGCCATGTCCAGCAACGATAAAGCTTCCCCCTGAATTTGAGGAATCAAATCGGCACCAGATTCTGCTATCAGCGACTCGCGTGCGTAAATAATCTTCATTGTTCCGTATAGGAACGAAGTCCAAAATCATTGGCTTTCCCGCGAGAATATATGTGAAATCAATGATCGATTCCCAGCTAGCCACGTAGTAGAGTTTCGATACAAGCTCTCTGAAGCCAAGAAACGTTTAGATCCATGAGAATGGTAATACCTTTGGCGGCGGTACAATTCTGACATACATAGGGTAATGAATGTGGTATTAGTGAAAGAGCAGTCTAACTATATCCAAAGAGTGATGCGCGAAGGTTATGCCAGAAGCAGGGAGAGCGCATGTTAGGAGGAAGTGTCCCCTCACCCCCTCGAGGCTACTGAACCTCATTCTTGTGGAACTGGACACAAAGGCGGTGTAAGCCCCCCGCTTATAGACGATGGGATTATCTTTTGATATCCAGACAGAAAGAAGTAAGCGCAATCGATAACATTTCTTACTTGGGGTAAAACCTTCGAAATGTCGCCTACCTCGAAAGCAGAAAGGAAAAGCCCTACAGCAATACTAAAGACCTCGAGGTGGCAATAAAAGAAGCGCTTCAGTTGAGTAATGCATTGAATTCTTTCGGTGATCTACAAAATGAGAACAGGAAAATGCAGCGAGAGCTTGAGATGGCAGAGATTTCTAACAGGAAGAAAGAGCAACAGCTACAAGAGCATGGAAAAGAAGTCAGCAGCATGTTTATGAAATTTGAACAAAGATGTCACGAATGGTCAAAAAAGGAGGAAGTTTTAAAAGATCAAATCCAAGGTATACGAAACGACTCGGATAAGGAGAGGCGGATCAATCAGGAAGCGCTCTCCAAGAAATGTCGAGAGCATGACGCAGATTTGAGTCAGCTTCAGAGGCAATTGAACGACAAAAAGATCATTGTATCCGGGCTCAAGTCACGCCTTGAGAAGACAGAGACTTGCTTAAAGCATTTAAAAGGTGATATTGGGGTAGGAGATCTTGGGACAACCTTGTATGATATATTCCGGTCAACAAGTGAGCCCCGCTTATATTTATTTAGCGTTCAGGAGGTGAGAACTTTAGAAAGCTCATTGCACACATTGTGTGCGAGCTTTTTCCCAGATCCGCCTTTACCTTCACATCAGGTGAGTGCATGGGCCTGTGAGCCAGGTACATAATTGCCGTTAACATGATTATAGAGCGACCATCGTATGGTCGTTCAACAACATGGAAGCTTCCATCGCGCCTCTCGATTAGCCCCGTTTCTTGTCTCCTCGGTCTACCCGCGTTCCTTGGTAGCTCAAGGCAATAATTGCAGAGTATTTTGTCCAATGTAATCTTCAGTCAGCTATATATGGCCTCACCAGTATCCCGTATAAGTATGGGAGAGGCTATCCAGAGGTCCAACGAGATTCGGCCGCAACAAAAAGCTATTCTGCAGAGCCTTCTTTTCAAAGCACTTTTTACAGAAGAGAAGAGATTGCAAAGATGATATTGTCGGATCAGTGTCCAGTGAGTGATGGACGAATTGAAGCCACTACTGTCAGGCCGAGGAATAGATGCCTTTCGAGAAGAGATCGAGAACTTTCTCCGGTCAGCAGTTCGCCTGTGGGATACAGTGCGAGAATGTTCGCAGTGGATTTTTGCCACATATAACTCAAACATGTTTTGTGATAGCTGGCGTTTTCATGGAAATGCCGACGAAACTAATACCACTTCTAGCTCCGCAGCAATGGTTTTATTTCCCAGCATATTATTTAAGATGGGTGGTGGCAAAAGAAAAGATATATTACTGGGGGTAGCATCACTCCATCCATGTAGGCACTCTGTGGAGAATTAATTGAACGAAACTATGTTACTATGGCTAACCGCCTACCCGGAACCCTGTGGATGAAAAAAATCATTTACGGGTTCGAGCCTAGGTTTATCCTTTTCCTGGCTAAGGAAAAAGAGCTTGGTAGTCGAGCTCTCTGCTTGTGTCACATCAATTAAAGTTGCCCTTTTCCCCGGGCCTGCTTCTGAAACAAGGGTTCTCTGCCGTGAGCGAAATCGACAGGGCCTGGCCCAAACGAATTATCTCTCCATGAAATGCAGGAAGTCTTCCTCCAGACAAATAGTTATGGTATACCCAAACAGCATTTAAGGCCATTCCAGAAGACCCGATCTCACTGTTTCACCTATTTGTGTTCCAGCTATACCTCGAGGATAACAGACGCAAGGCAATAGATATACCAATCCTCTAGCTGGCAACCGATGCTGTCTTCTCGCAGCCATACGGTCGTCCGCATATCAGAAAAAGATAACAATAAAGATTTTGAAGTAAGTGATGGTACAAAGAGAAGACGGCCAAGACAGGACTGCCAGCCGAATGATATTTGAGTGCTGGTTACGCTAGAGCAAAACGGAGACGATGTCTGTCGCCATGATTAAGGGCCCAACAGGCCGTCGGGGAGTTAGTTGCAGAGTAAACGGAGGTAGACCGAGACACCATTGGAAGCACCCCAATAACCAATATACTTTCCCTAACTTAAGGATGTTTTACAAAGATCTTTCCACGAATACTCATACTCTCAGCTCAGGGAGACGAAGAATTGACCTCCCATTCTCACTTTTGCTAAACTACAAGTGAGCTAACAATGCTATTCATTCGGCCAGTTTTCATAAGAAAAGCTACCTTGTTCATCAATACATATCGATCCGGATGTGTTACATTTTGTGGGCTAAAAACCATTCCAGCCAAGTACTAGTACAAGGATCTCGCACCCGGGTTGAGCATTTCCCCTGCTTCTTTTTCCCGTTGCGCCTAGAAGCTACTTTGCTTACCTATACACCTGTTTGGAGATGGTTTACACGACAAAATTCCGGAAACTGCGTTAATTTCATGCAATTTGGGCATCACTTGGGCCGCCCATGGGCAGGGGGTCAGGCCCAAAGCCAGCTCTAGACGGGAATGAGATATCCGCGGATCCGCGGATGCTACGTTGAACATCGAGAAGCGGCGGAAGCTAAACTGAGACATCCGGCGATCCGTGGATGTTAATGTTAATGTTAATGTTACATCTGATCAGCGAGGAAAAGCCCCAGATATATGGCAAACTTATTTGATATAACAGCCGTTAGTCCCTTGGAAGGTTGACGACCAAACTACCCTAATTATATCTGGGAATCCTCTCCTTACAATGCACCCACCTACTGTGCACTCGCTTTTTGTGGGCTTCGCCTTATCAATCTTATATCAAGGACTTAGAGCATGCCTGAGGATGCGATCGTCGATCGACGAAACGGGAACATCAACAAAAAACAGCCTGGAACTGTCTTATTCCACTTTGGTCAAACACTACCAGGAATCAAACCTTGCCGACAATCCCTTCGATAGTGGCTTCTACAAGACCCCTAATGGCCTTTCTGATTCTTCAGAGCCAGGACAGACCTTGAAACTAGAGATTGTCTCAAACACGTCCTTCAGCTCAAACTACGCGTATCCACCAGGCCTTACATTATTTCGCACAATGTACACATCAAAAAACATCTTCAACAAGACAGTTCCAGCCACTGGGTATGTCCTCGTTCCATTTTGGCGAGATTATCAAGAATCTGGCTCTCCGAGGACAGTTGTATGGGCTCACGGTACCTCTGGGAACTCAAGAGATTGCGCCCCTAGCGCAGACCAAGGGTTGCTGTACAACTGGCAAATTGTGTATTTCCTGGCGACAAGTGGTTACATTGTAATTGCACCAGATTATGCCGGACAAGGAAGTGACACCGAGTTTTATTACATGGCAGGCCTCAGTCATGCGGAAGACGTCGTGAACATGGTACAGGCTGTGCGCCAGTCTTTGCCGTTTCTGGAGGTTGGCGAATGGGCTGTTGTTGGCCATAGCGAGGGCGGAATGGCTTCTTGGGTGACCAACCAACACCAGGCCGAGAAGCCTATTGGGGGGTTTTTAGGTTCTGTTGCTCTAGCGCCCTCGATGGACTACGCGACTACCATGTCGAAGTGGTTTGCTACCCCTGATTCTCGAAAAGAGCTGCATAACACTCGTTTTGGTACGATGTATTCCTTGTTTTTACTGGCAACAGCATTCACCAAATTGACCCTACTGTCAACCTGCTTGACTATCTGACCCCTATCGGACGCCGCCTCTACGGCTTGGTCACGCGTGCTGGATGTGATTCAGCCGCCCCGATTATCCTGGAACCTTTCTCCCCGGACGACATCTACAATGATTACAGTTGGGCAAATGGCACCGAAGCCGTAGCGTGGGCAAATTTGGTTAAGAATCGCGGCACCGGTAGACTGTCAAAACCCATGCTCATAGTACAAGGCGATAAGGATACGGATGTTCCAGCGCTTGACACCATCCATGCCTTCGATCAACATTGCGCTATGTTCAACAGCAGATCCCCGATCACACTACACAAATACCCGGGCTATGACCATGAAGGCATCAACTGGGCTGCATACTCGGATTTCCACAAGTACCTAGATACTTTATTTCATCACGACACTTTGGAAGATACCTGTCGTTCAGTGGCCATCAGGCCATTTTTAACAGCGGCCAATGTTGATTACAACTATGCTTTTTTCCTCAAAACCAGCAACCCATGGTCGTGACACGGGCTACTATGTTGACCGTTGCGGCCGGATCTCGAATATCACACCAGTAGGGTTTGACGGGGTCTTCCTAACCATGACATTGCCTCGATAATCAGGTGTCAGCGGAGATGAGGTAGTTAATATTACCGCTAGGATTCAACACCTTACCGCTTACCGCCTAGATCAACTATGGCTTCAAAAATGCCTATCTCAATGAGGACACCTGGCCTCATGAAGAAATGGTATATAAAGACATTATGTAGGATCATCAATTTCAATAATCAAGACCTTCACTCCAGTTAGATCCTCCATGCAAATTTACTAGGTGATACAAACTCTTCACAGGCCAATATCAGGTTAAGAAAGGGAGAAATTTGTCCCAAGCGTCGTGTCACTCCTGTCCGACGGCGCTGCGCAATTTTCCGAAGGCTACCGTAGGGGTCGGTTAGATGTTCTAATTCACTTAGTAATTCATTTCGTGTAACTAACGTAATTCCCGACCGAGCGGGCCACCCCTACCCAGCGGGCCACCGCGTATTCTATAGAAACCACAACTTTTTTATACTTGAATATCTCAACACCCAAAAGCCCAAATGAGCTCAAATGTAATATGTAATATAGGAATATATAGATAATACTTCTAAAAACTGGAGCCACTTTTATGAACTAATCGTTTCAGAAGATAAAGTACACATATATTTGTCAAACCCTAGGATCCGCCTAAGCTGTGATGACTTCGTAGCTGGTTTTTGAGTCTGATTCACAGCTCCCCTGCGGCGTTAAGCTTGTGTTTTTGAAGCCTCTAAGTTCCTGTTACACTTCCGCCAGAGCCACTTTAAACTCGGTTGTGACTCTTTGTCGTTCCTCGTGGTGAGCCTCATCCCTTCTCTTAAGCTCTTCCCTGAGCTCGATGAGTTCTTTGAGCAGTTCCGTTGACTCCGGTTCCTTGACGTGTGTTGGTGCGTCGTCAGGAGTTATTGCCTTCACCCCTTGCCAGCCTTCATGGTTTATTTTTCTCCTGGAGCGTGGGTTGCTGCAAGGTTCAGCTACCGCAATACTCAACAGGGACCCCTGAAACCCAGCCTGGGTAACTCGCGGTTTGCCGAGGTCTAAGTCTGACTACTTTGACCCATAGCCGGCAATTTGGAATAGCACAAAAAATTAGTATTGCGTTCTTCTAAGCTAACTGTGATAGTTGGGTGCTGCACATTAACACACAGCCTATATTTTTGCGGCGGTTGCCCATAACATGGATCGCGCATCAACAGAATATCACAACCGTATGGAGATCATTCTAGTTCAAAGCCACTGCTTATTTCCAAAGTGAGACAAGAACGCTCCCCCATCTCCATTCTCAACACTAGCCTTGTTTACCACGGACAGAACATCTCTAACGGCCTCTCCGGGTGTGACAAAACCGCCAAAATGAGGTGCATATTCTTTGAAAGAGGCGAACATTTTCGCCAGCTTTTTCTTCTGTTCTTCATTCACTACGGCGTCAGGTCAGCAGTATGCAAGCAGGGAACTAGTAATCAGAATGTACCGTTATCGAAAAACCCAGTCTGAACCAGTCCAGGACAGATACTCAGAAAAAGAACATCATTTCTGGCATACTGCGCGCTGAACTTGGCCACGGCCGCATTCAGACCTATCTTGCTGATTGTATACGCGGAAACACCCTCGATGTTATACTTTGGGATTAAGGCGAGGTCGGTGTGGCCAGAAGAAATAGCGATAACTTTCTTGCAGTCGCCTTTGAGTATTAGCGGCATGAAGAGGTTGAAAAGGTGGACGTTGCCAACGACGTTGACTTTGAAATAGTCGAGCAAGTTCTGTTCGAAAGCTTCGGGATGTTGGCCCCTATTTGTTTGTACAGTTAGTTTTGCTAGGATAAGCCAATGAATAACATAGACCCTACAGAACACCGATAGGGTCGTAGTTGTCAAAGTGCGATTTGTGGCCAGCGTTGGCAATCAGGTAGTCCAGGCGTCCGCCAGTGATCTTGGCCGTGGCTGATGCAGCAGATTGCTGAACTGTCAGTTGACTTACGCGATATATCCTCAATGTCCTAGTGTAGCCCACCTGCAAAGAAGCATAATCCACGAGATCACCCTCCAGAATATGCACATTGAATCTTCTAGGGAGCTCATGCAAAATCCGCGTCTCAGTGGCCGGCTTGTTCCGAACAATACCAATCACGACGTTAGTCTGGTTACTGGATAAATTGCAGAGGAGGGCCCACTGATACGAATCCATGGTTAGCATCTTCGCATAATATTGGGAATAATGACTTACGCCGATGCCTCTTGAGACACCTGTTACCACATATGAAGGCATATTGAAAAGTATTGTTTAACTGATTATCCTGAGAGTGATCGAGGTAAAAATAGAGGTTTTATAATAATTAGTACGAGAGATGTTGTTTTATGCTATCTTGAAAGTTACAGCCAACTTTATTTATCTGCATAGAGCCATGTCTCTATCTTCAACGCCCATGCTACACAGTGGATTTTACGCTGACGTTCCTCTTTGGTTTGAAGTCTAGTTTACGAAGAGATGCTACAAATGGAAATAGAAAATCGCAAATAGGAACAGTGGTAACCACCGGAACGAAGACCCCGTCATATCTTTTTGCCTCATGAAGCCTGGCCCGCCCATATCGCCAGATGCCGTCAACCAAAACCAACGTGCTACTTCTACCACAGTAGACAAAACAATCATGAATCATAGACAAATATATACATGCCTCTTTCGGCACAATCCGTTGTCAGCTGGCCAAACTAGCAGTAAATAACCATGAAATTGTGGTATGCAGGTTTCCGGAAGCGGACAAGCCGAGGAAATTAACATTCGCTGACCCACAACGGACCACGAGCCGAACAATACGTACAGCCACACGAACTCAATTTTATGAGTGGTTAATGAATCTTGACATCAGATATTCGGACATCATCGGAGCTGTTAGAACTATGTCTTTCTATATATGTACCATGGATTTATTCTTATCCTTCGCAGTCGTTGTATTAGGTTCCACATAATAGGCTTTGGCAAATGAAACATGATCGCTCCAAGTGCCCCCCAGTGGAGGTGGATTGGAACTTAAGGATGTCCGATCGAGTATCCCTTTTCATAATTTCTGGCGTGAAGGGGGCCGAATTTTGAACAAGAACAGATTTCTCGGTGTTGCACGGTTGGGCGCTTATTCCTTGATCAGGCAATTGTTCGTAGTCACAAGACCTCCATATGTGTCTCGACTAACCCCCGAACCCCACATAACTCATGGGATATTCTTAAGCCAAATGGATTGGTGTTACTTGATATATAGAGTTTTCGAAGTGCGAGCTTCCCCCATTATTATCATTATCCTCTGTCATCATGCGCACGGCCAGATCAGATTGAATATTCTGCCATTCAAACTATTCCGGGTTGTTGTAGTTCAGAGGAAAGTTGATTACTTTGAACTAGACGGAATAGCTGAGGCTATATATACAAAGAGAAGATCAAGTTGCTTTCCAATCAATCTGTTTCTTCCTATAGACACCTTGGGATTAATTCCGATGGTGCGGCTTGGTTCCTGATCTGCACCAGCCTCATCACAACACGGGTTACTCGAGCGAGCAGGAGTGCCTCCGTTTTAATATGGAACATCGACAGCGGCGGCAAAATTGGAAGTTTCGGTCAATTGACATTGGAATCCTGCAGGAATTTGGGACTTTCAGGGCTCTTGGCCTTAGTCTTTCTTGCCATACATCGCCGACCGACGAAATAGATTTGAGTTGATAGTTCCAAAGTTCCAAATTTGGCCTTTACCGTATACATCTGGATTCCTTGCGGGCCCTGTCCTCTCTCTGGTGGCGGGAAGACAATTCAAAAAATTTCTTGCATAGCCTGAAGATGGCCGATCCGACTCTAGATGATTAATGGGTTCAAGCCCAGCTTGTGTTAAGTTGAAACCTTATTGTAGCTTTTGGTGGGATAGTCAATGGATTGTAAGATAGAGAGCCCTGAATGCGATAATATGAGAATGTGTTGTGGTTAACGGGAATGGCAGCATCTCCTATGCATCAATCCGGTTAGTTCTTCAGGACCATCGCCTCCGCGAGCTGGGAAAAAGACACCTCAGTTTAATGTCTGTCAATTCCTCAGATCCCAGCCCTCCTGTTGTAGGGCAGGGTCCAATTTCTTGAGAAAGATGGGCCAGATAACCCGCATTACTGCCCACTAGGTCTGCCTATTCCAGCTTCCCCGTTGCGGATATGTAGTTGAGGACTCAGGCAGGTTTGACATTCGGGCTTTCCGCGTATCTTCTGGGGGTTAATTAGTCGGCTGTAACATGGATTCATTAGTAAATTGGCCGGATAATCATCATCGGCCCGGTTCTCCATGGAGCTATTGCTATCCTGGATAATAGCCAACCAGTGCGGGCCATACGACAGCCAAACAGCAGTACATTCCTTTTCTGGCGAGCCAATACCCGCTATGTCTGGAAACATCCAGTATGACAATTTCCCCCATACCAATCACCTGTTTAAACAGAAACAGGCAGCATATTCCATAATATTAACCTGCCCTGTGTCGCTGCATGTAGTTGTTGGCCGTCACCCGCAGCTGGCCATAAAGTATCACTATCTTTTAGGGTCAACCAGACTGGCTTCAATATCCTATCATTTATAAATACGCCGCCCAAAGTACCTCTAGTACTTAACGGCTACAGCGTCACTCTGGATCGTCCTGAGTCTGGCTTCCCTAGCTATCCCTTATAAGGCGCTGGGGTCGCTCCTGGCCTTCCGCCGTCGTATCTACCGGCTATGAACTTCTGGGAATGGATATCACTGTTTCCTCTCGGTTGAAAGTTAAGCCGGGCCAATGTATATGCCTCTCTCTCGCTCCCACATGCAGGCTGAGGGATCGCCGGCCAACTGCCACCTTTCTACGTCGCATTCTGGAAAGAGGTTCCAGGACTGGAGAATACACCGGCGCAAATCCACGGGCCGCAGCACTTCACTGGCAGGGGCATAGCTATTGGCTACGGTCATGAGATATCGTACGCTACATGTGCTCGTCCGCCTGCAGTCTTCAGCACTTACAGCGGTATTCCATTAAACCGAACGACTCCACAACGTGCGGCAGACCGTGCTCGTGCTGGGACCGTACGGGAGACCGCCCGATCTTGCTCGTTTCGGGTTCGTGCTACTCATCGTACAGGATATTGGGATTGCACATGTATTCTCGCTCATTTAGGCATTTGTCCTAGCGCACGAATAGCACTGAGTCATGATACAGAAACTTAACGTTTTCTGCAAAATGGAGGACCAAGGCCCCGCGCTTTCGCAGCAACTCGTCGTTGTCTCCCATAGAGTCGTGGACTGAGCTTAACACATGTAGATAGCCGCCGTTAGGTGAACATACAGCATCTGCTTGGCCTCGATTGCCAAGGATTCCAGGTACCATGACAGCCGAACAGCCAGCTGTCAGATTTACAAAGACCTAACCCTAGTCAAACCAGCGAAATCACGGCCAGGTGCTCAGTGATCCTTACCGACCGTGGCCGGAAAGGTGTACCCGGACAAAAGTAGTAACATTTTATGAGAGTTGAAAATGAAAAGAAATACCCGGGCATTTTCAATGATTTCGGACGGGTCTGCTGTTTCAAGGTCAGGCATTTCTCTGTTCCAGATATTCTACACTGGTTCTATTTCAGTAAGCCTTTTACCTGAAATGACCAGAAGCTACCCTCTCAGCTGGTCATGTGCCCCATCTTCATAAGAGAAGTGCAACGAGTAATTGGCACGGCAGTCGGCCAGGCGGAAAAGCAGATAGGCTCCCGGGAGTTGACTACCAGGGAGACAGGATATAGAGTGTTACTGCCGCGGGGTGCGGGCTTTCTAACCGGCGGCTCCATACCACAAAGGCCGATTTGGCCGGTTTTGTAAAAATCCACTGGACTGGCCGTTGGTAAAGGTCTTAAAAAAATACTCACTGGACCTGGCTTGTTTTGGCAAAACCTTTAATTATCAGGAGTCAGGCAGGAAGGAAAGGCAGATCCAGGTGTAGGGCGGCTGTTGTCCTTGGCTTGCCCATAAGGGTATACTTCTTTGAATCTCTACCCAGATCTCTAAAGCTGCCTAATGAATCACGCCTAACATATCAATATTCTGCTCGTTAAACCTATTAATAATAGAGACCATCTTATTTCTTACCTCGCAATAGATAAAGAAGACCGCTAACTGTCCTTGCCCAGTTTGCCCAATTTTCGCATCCTCATTTAAGGTTCCACGTACCAAGAAAAACCACACTTTTGTCCTAAGCAGGAAACTGTATAACTGGTTTCACAATCTTATGGCTAGCAAACCGCTCATACGCATGCGGCACCTCAGCAAGCCCATATAAAACCTCATCAATAATAACACTTGGCTTAGCCTTACCACTCTCAATTAATTTCTGCAGAGCCGGCTGCAGCCTCCGTACCTTAACGACCCCGCCCTGGACCGAAAGACCCTTGATCCACAACAGCCCCATAAGCACAGGAAACACACCTTATTTATCCGAAGCCAGCAGTGTGCCCGGCGTTAGACCCTGACTGGAAGGGTATACCCCGATCAACCCGATCCCGCCCGTGGGCTCTGTGAGCTTGATGCAATTATTAATAATAGTATTCTCCTCTGGCTCCAGCTTGGCGTTCACACACTCGAATCCGACGCAGTCGCAGCAGCGCCGCACACCGCGTGGCTTACTCTTGAGGATTGTTTCTACGGGATCCGCCTTTGTGAAGTTCACGGAGATCGTATCGAGTGAGGTTGCTTTCTCGAGCCGAGAGGGGATATAATTAACTAAGTAAACTCTGGTTGCTCCGCGGAGGATGGCAGAGTAGGCACTTAGCAGCCCGACGGGGCCGGCGCTGAAGACTGTCACCGTGTCTCCGGGCTGGAAACCCGAGCAGTCGAGTGCATACCATGCTGTAGCGAAGATGTCGGTGATAAGAACATAGTCAAGGTTATGATGTGTAGTCGGGGACAGCTTAAGGCAGGTTAAGTCTGCGAATGGAACGCGGACGTATTGTGCTACGTAAGAGGAATACGTACTTCGCCGTCATATGGTCAATTATGCGCAGAGATTAGAGAACAGAATATATAGTACATACCCTGGGTACCACCGAGATTCGGTCCAAAGTCATCTCCCATACCCGGAGGATCAATAACGGTCGGCGGATTAAATGTGAGGCAGTAGGACAGGTAACCACGGACACAATTATCACAGTATCCACAAGAAATAACCCCAGGCGCAGTGACGCGGTCTCCTATTTTGAGGGACTTGACCCCCTCTCCCACCTCCACGATTATGCCGATCCCCTCGTGGCCCATGGTCCATGGAGGGTTCTTGCTACCAAAGAGTCCGCGATAGGTATGTAGATCTGCTCCGCAGATCGCGGCTGTTGTGATACGAATAAGAATGTCATTGGGGGCCATGATGTGGGGGATAGGCTGCTTCTTTATAGCTACCTAAAAGGGCTTCCCTTCCCAAACGATGGCGTTCATAGAGTCGCGTTTAGTTTCAGATATTCTAAATGCTATATAATTTATGCCTACTTATAATCGGATCAATAAACTCCTTAACGGCCTGAGTCCATAGATTACTAGTTCGTTCTTATATATCTGCAGAAAGGACTACACCTAACTAGGACCAGGCTGGATGCCTGCAAACGGCGGTTTTTGTCAGGATTTATGACGTTATGTGCTTTGAAAAACAAGCTCAACGTAGCGGTTGGCCGTAGTAGTGATGTAGTAATGACAGATAAATCACAATGGCCTAATTATTATTAATGACTTTTTATCTCACGTCATAATTAGCGTCCAGTTTATCGGCACGGAAAGTTTACAAAAGCGCGGGTAACTACTAAGAAAAATAGAAAAGGTATGGTAAAGTTTGAGGCAGGAATATCCATGGGAGATAATTAAAATCAAGTCATCAAATCTATGATCTACGCCAATCGTCCTCCAGAGCAATGGCACTTTGGTATTTAATTTCATCTTACGTTAGGCAGCATACATCCTTTAGGGCATCCCCCAAAAGGCGTATCGTTAGTATGACTATAAAATCTACATTAATTCTTCTCTAATACCGCAGTTGGAATATCTTGCAGCCGAAGATATTCTACTTCGTACTGATTTCCGTCTGTCCTATTACAGCCTCCAAACTCGGTCGCCACCATACGGCCACCCACCGGAATAACCAACATTAGCTGATTCCCATGGTAATTATCACAGCACCGGGCTGGATAATAGCTAACTAAGTGGACTTCGCCGCACCTCAGTCATTCGATTAGAGGTGCACTTGATAAGTAGTTAAGTTAGTGATGTGCGCATATGCAATGGCTTGTCTTCCTTCACTGAGTCCATAGGTATGTTTGAAAATCTGAGATATACCTATTAAAACGTACGCTTCGAAGTTTTGAAATGCTTTTTCTGGCCATGGTAGCTATGTAAGTTTATCCTGACTCATGTGGTTTTGCCCGATCCCATTTTGGGATCGGGCTAATAAGAACGGGAAGTAGCTGGATGCTTATAGTTATGCGTTGTTGCTGACGAAATATGGAGGATTCAGAGTCCTTTCCATCAAGTCAATATCAAAGTGATGAATCATGACCTGGCCTAGACCTCGTTTGACGGGTGGCTGATCCAGAACCAACACTTGCGGCGTAGACTGGGTGATCTTGGCAAGTATATATGCCCGCCACCTGCAAATTGATTGCGGCCTATGGTCGAGAAAAAAAAAACACCACCCAAGTTTTACACAAATCCACTTACAACGTGATGGAAGCGAGTGCCTCCCTTCCTTCCCTTTCGCCAGGGAGTAACGCCATATATGGCACTGGTAACCCGAACTCCATCTTTCGCACCAAGCTTTTCATTAATAACGTGGTAAGTACATTATGGCATATAGAACAACACCTCCCTAAGACAGCCTAACCCAATTAGCCATTAGTGAAGCTTTTACCGATCGTTTTCTTTTACTAGTATCTTAGCTTACTATAAACCCCAGTACACCCCTGTAAAATTAGGCTAGTATTAGACGGTTCGAAACCCGGTCGATGACTCTATTATTACAGAAGACGTCCACTGTGCTGGGGAAAAGGACGTCAACGATGCAGTGGCATCCGCTAGATATACGTTTGAGGGAAATTAGGGCAAGATAGCCAGCAGTGAGCGTTAAAAAATCATGCTGAAATTTGCCGATCTGCTCGATGTAGAATATTTTACCCTAATAAAGCTCGAAAGTATTGTAATTAGACAGCTAATTATCTTTAATACTAGACTCGGCGCACTCATGGGGCCCATTACCCGGTATTACACCGGATAATATAATAAGCTTTCCGGAGAGATGCAGCCAGAGGATCACGATAGACGTTTTAAACTAGTATACTACCAGCCCTTGAATGTCTGCGCTGGTATTACCGCATAGAATGCCACCTTGGTTTTCTTCTGCATGAAAGCCATGCCCGCTTTTATAGCTAGGAACACATTTATATTCAAATCCGCGGAGAAATCACCTCTGGGATCCTTGGCCTTTAGGAAATTAGTAAAGAAAGCCGGGTTCTCTCCCGGCGTTATTAATATTATATCTAGCCCTGGGTTGATAGGGGAGCTACTCGCTTCTTATATAGGTATAAAAAAAATCAGTTACACCGGCTCGGTGGAGGCAGGACGCAAAGTCCAGGCCGCTTCGGCAAAGAGTAACCTTAAGCGTGTTATCCTCGAACTTGGGGGTAAATCACCGTTAATCATCTTTTCTGATGTAGATATTAATAATACACTTAAGAATTCCTCACAGAACTTTCTACTTAATTCCGGCCAGATCTGCTTTGCTGTGACCAGAGTTATCATTTACGAGGATATTACCGAAAAGTTCGCGACAGAGCTAAAGGCGCGCTTTGAGATATTCCAGAACGCCATAGACGACCCTTTAGTAAAAAAGATATTCCTTAGGCCGTTAGCTGATAAGGTACAAACAAAGCGCGTCCGGACGTTTTTTTAAGTAAGGTAAGAAGGATAGGGTCAAGTTCATCACAGGCGGGGAAATTAATAGCAACTTCGTCGAACCAATAATAATGAAAAGCCCTCCGCTTAAATCCTCGGTCTAAAAGAAAGAGATCTTCGGTCTAGTGTTAGGAATTAAAACCTTCAGATCTGAAGATGAAGCTATTCGACTTATAAATAATACTAAATATGGCTTATCTGCCTGTGTCTACACAAGTGATATTACGCGTGCATTGAGAGTATCAGGACGGCTTGAGTCTAGAACTATGGCCATTAATTCTAGTTATTTCCCGGTAATTACTGTTCCCTTTAGAGGTTAGAAAGAAAGCGGGAATAGAGGCCGTGAGGGCGGCTATACGGCTGTTAAAAGCTACCTGGAATCCAAAACTATTACTGTTAATATGGACGTTGGACCTAAATAGGTATGGAAAATAATCATTAATTATGTGCTTTACGCTATACATGTTTTTCATTAATAATCCGTCATATACAACGGGCTTAGTCTTGCTACTTTTCTTAACTTCTCTTAATTTACTTAAATGTGATTTCAAGTATGTTTATTAAAGAATTGAGAGAACTCCTCGCTAAGGGATTTAAGTTACGTGGTTCTAGGGCTATCGCACCAAGACGAACTCGGGTAGAGCAGGAGAGACTAGAAAGACGTTAAAGAATAGGCTCGGTCACTCCATCCTAAACCATGGCCGTATTACCCAGCCACTGGAGCTATGGCATCGATATCGGTTATTATTAAAAGTAGATTCCTATACTTATATTAATCAATATTCCGTCATGTTCGTATAATCTTCTTGTTTTCCTTCGAAAAGGGGCTATTAGTTTATGTTCTGGGGACCTTTTTCTTAGAGAGTACTTGGGCTGGACTATCTTGTATTTTATTATACACCTTTTTTATTAGATAAATAAGAAAGACCTATTTCATGATTCCCCTATAATAATAGCATATGCAAACACTACCAGTCTTACACGGGGTTAATATTGTCGGCTGTGCATTGGCGTGCTAGACCGCGTCAGGACAGCTCACTTGCTCAACACTCATACGCCGCAGGCTAGTTTCAACTGATCGTACCACCGTGCTGCGCTCTGGCGCCCTGGATTGGCAGCCTGCACAAGAATCCTAGTATTAATCGTAAACCCCTGGCTTACGGCTTTAGTCTCTCCGATCAACTCCTCGGAGCGCCTGGGTGAAGTTAGGGGATATCTCCCAGCGATATTAAGATACGTAATATGGCTCTCTTTAAAAAAGTCGAGAGCTTCTTAAACTTCCTGCGGATTCAGAAAGCTCATGCCGAACGAAGCAGCGCTAAAAATCAGTTTCGGAGAACTCATATTAGAGAAATTAGGTCTTGATCAGTTACTGTTGTTTGTCTGGTATTCAGAATAAGTGATGGGAAGGTCATCCTATCCCTTGTGTACGGAGCCTCGTGGATATCATCATCATTGCATTATTCTTATCTCAGCAGGCTCAGCCGGCTACGCTATAAACCATTTTCAAGGACAAAATTAGTTTGGTACAGCCGTCTTTGTAACTGGCCTCTGCTTCACCTAAGTCATTTGTCTGATTCGCGATCTAGTTGATCAGGTGGAGATGTCCGCATACTATTAGCTCTTTCACTATGTCCAAGGAACATAATCCAAGATTTTCCTATAGTGGTTTGAAACCTTATGCTTTAAGGTTTAAAAACACTTTTTCCAGCCATGATAGCTAGTTATACGAGTTTATTATTAATCATAAGGTCCTTCCGGTATGATTTCGAGGAGTGATCAATACGCAAGGGAAGTAGCTTAACGCTTATAGAAACGCGTTATTGGCTATCTAACAAAAATGACTGAGAGTTGAGCTGGCTCAGCCAATACTAAGGTGATAAATCATGATCTGGCCAGACCTCATTTGCCAGTAGCTGATCTAAAATCAATACTTGCATATCTATCTAATGAATAGTCTTATAGAGTAGGCTTTTGAAAATTAATACAGATGTATATATAAGAGACTATAGAATGATTTAGTTTATAATCCAGTACTTAGTATTACAGGTTTAAATTAGTAAAGGGCCATTTTTGCTAGCTCACATAGAATAGAATATTACTACATAGACCTCTTCCACAACGCCAGCCAGCCCTATGCTACTGTAACTATCACAGAAAACGTATCATTTAGTTAAAAGTAAAAGAGCTGAGTGTGGCAGTGGTCTGGGTCGCTCTGTGAGTGGTCATACCTAATCCGTCGATTTGGAGGCCGCATTAGGAGAAACGGGAATCAGCAAGGAAGAGGATGTAGCCGGGTGCAGAATAACCAAGCTGCACGCAGGATAGTAGGTTTTATAGATATGCTCGCGGTACACTTTTCGGGGAATGTCCCTTAGAAACATGAGCCAGTTTCTCTGAAGGAGTTTGGTAGTTAATCGATCTGCGACGGCAGACTTCTAATAGACTGTTCTAGAGCTCCATACATATAAGATTTAGCTCTAGCTTTCTTATTCTACGTCAGACTTAGGTTATGCTCTAGAAATATTAGCCGTTTCTGGTGGGTTTGTGGTTCTCCCTGATGATCACTGGAAGTGAAGCGCAACTGGAATTGGCTGGGACTTCCTGTGCATTTGCTGGGACTAACGTGTCATGAAACGTTAAATTCTTAAAAGATAACATCAGGTGGTGTTCACACGTAGACCTTGTACTGAACTACACTGGGCCATAGAGGTCGCCATCACATATTATAAAACATCATTCTAATCCCGACAAGTATGAACCTTAGCGAGTTCAAATCTAATAGCAAATCCCTCCGTGCTTTACTAGGACCACCCAAGGCAATCCCACATTCATAACGCTTTAATAGCGTAAAACATCTTTACGCACCATGACGGAGGCGCATAGCAAGCATGGAACAATGCGGTCTGTCATTTTTGATGGTCAGCCGCTTAATGCTTATGTCCGCGATGTCCTAAAGGCACATATAACTAGACAAACCGATGCCGTGGTTCGGGTCACCTCAGCAGTATCTGTGGCTCCGACCTACACAACTACCACGGCGTCTTTGGCAGTGATCAGGTGCCTTATCCCATTGGACACGAGGCCATGGGTATCGTTGAGGAAATTGGAGCAGAAGTTAGTTCTGTGAAGGTCGGGGATCGGGTTATTATCCCTGACTTTCCTGAAAGCCTCGGGTTGGATTTAGAACCCCCACTTGGCGTTCCTCCTCCACTGTACGGAGAGGGCCCTCTATTTGGTAATTTAGGAGGTTGTCAAGGTATGCTGGGCCGCTGCAGAATCATTTACTGTCACTTGAGAAGTGAAAGCTCGAGTGATTATTGGAAGATCTATATCTAATTAGCCACGCGTTTGTCAACAGCCGAATTTGTGCGGGTCCCTCTTGCGGAAAAATCCTTGATTGTTCTCGGTGAAGAATTCGATAATATCTCTGATAAGGATCTTCTTGTTCTTTCAGATATTTTCCTTACTGCCTGGGCGGGAGTAACCTGGTCGGGCTTTGAGGCCGGAGACAAGGTCGCTATTTTTGGGGCCGGACCAGTGGGATTACTCGCGGCGTATTCAGCAATCCTCCGCGGGGCCTCTCGCGTGTACTCGATTGATTCTGTTAGAGGCCGACTGAAACTCGCGGCCTCCATTGGAGCCATTCCGATCGATTTCACGAAGGGTGAACCGTCCGCGCAGATTCTTGCCCGGGAACCAAACGGCGCACAGCGCACTGTGGACTGTGTTGGGGAGGAATGTCTCAATGAGGAATTGAAGCCCGATCAGTCTTTTGTTATCACACAGGCGACAAAGTGCACCAGCATGGGTGGTGGCTTAGCAGTTATTGGAGTATACTTTGCTCCAGCGAGTTCCAAGGGAGTGCAACGAGGAAACACCATCTCACCATCTATATCCTTTCCTATGACGCTCTTCTGGCAAAAGAACATGATCATTCGTGGTGGCTCAGTTGACAGCAAAGTATATGTTGGGCCACTGCTGGAACTTGTGAAAATTGGCAGAGCTAAACCGGGCTTCATTTTCTCTACCACCATCAATATTGATGACGCACCAAATACTTATCAACGATTTTCTGATCATTTGGAGACTAAAGTCTTAATCAAGTTCACCTAGTGCAAAGGGATCCGGTGCGCACTGCTGTGACGCCCCGGCTCTACTGAGCACCAGTTGACCTTAGCGAAGGCTCCGGTTATTAGAGGGGACGTTCCGGTTAGATACTTGATGGATAGTCCCGGTTGATGGGTGGAAGCTTCCTGTGTCTAGTCAGGCCCAGTTAGCAAACAAGGGCCCCAGATTCCCTCCTTAGATAGTTCCGCTCCTTCCATGGGAAAATTACTTGACTCCGAGTCATAAACAAACTTGCCTTTTCGGCTCCTTTGTAGACCACCACAACTGCCAGTGTCCCTGACTCAGGGTACAGGGGTCACATGAGACGAACCCCGCAATTTATCGCCTCGCTTAAGTCGCATTATCACTCATTCAACATAATGGCATCTTATGACTAAATGAATGATCAATCAAATTTACAAATCCATTTTTATCAGCACGAATAACACTTATTGCTTAATCCTTTTATAACTTTTACGTAACCTAGAAAGATTCAAGTCATTATCAACCCGTTTTATTGGCACTCGAATTCGTTTGGCGCCCACTGCCTTAAACTCTGAATGCCCTAACTATAAGGTCACCCATGTATCTCGTCTACGCATTACCGGTATTGATAGCACCTTTGAATTTATTTCTGGGATCGTAGTGCCTTCTTGCCGTCTGCAACTTTTGGAAATGATGTCCCCACGTCTGGAGGGTGCGTTAAAGAAATGGCCAGAAAGCTGCGGCTGTGTAAAACCAAACTAAAACATACCTTTCTCGCATCGTGGAAATCTTCAAATCCATTTGGCAAATAGTGAATGTCCGCGTCTTGACCGAGAACTCGGGACGCGGCCTGGCAGGCGAGGTCTCGCACAAGCTTCTCTTTACCGGGGCCAGCATCGCTGGGACATCCGGGACCGAGTAGCAGAATGTGTTTTGCACCTGCAGGTCTTGGCCAAGCACAGTCCGACAGTGGTCCAGCAGGCTCACACTAGGTCTTCCGATTAATCTGGGCGTGTAGCTCTAGTCGTGGGCTCTACATACCGAGCTCAGCAGTTCAAAAATAAGATAGGTGCAGTCAGCAACCGACTCATCAAGCTCTCGAATCTCTTCAGCCCATCGGACAGCTTTGATAATGATCTCTGCAGAGAGGTCGCGGATCATTAAAGGCGCCCAGAATTGTTTCATGGAACCCTTGATAATATACGTCTTATCTAGATATAAGGTCAGCTTCTTGCTTGTCCCTCGCGGATTTAGATATCGCTCTGGCATGTCAATCTCACCTTGCAAGTTTGCCACACCTACTAAAGTGTTAATCTTAGTCTGATCAATCGCCCCAGGGATATTCAATGCCCATTGGAAATTTATACGGCCATGCACTTCACCGAGAGCGTCGAATGCATGAATAACCAGCATATCAGAGTCTGTTCCGATGGATTCGAGTACTCTTTTCTTAACGACATAAAGTAGCATAGAGATCTTAGGGTTGAGTGGCTGCGAGAGGAACTTTGCGATTCCTTCTGCTACCTGCTTAAGCTGCTCTCGGGGGACCAGAATTGGCCCGGACCAGATCTCTTGAGGATAAGGGAATACTCGGAGTACAACATGCGTCACCACTATGCAGACTGTTAGCATTAAGTATGCAGGGAAACGTCGAGGGCTATCGCAAGGTTACTTACCTCCAAAGCCACCTCCACCGCCACGTAATGCCCACAGTAACTCTGGCTCTGCTGAAGCCCAGACGGCTGAGCCGTCATACTTGACGACCTTCGCATCTAACATGTTCGCGGGATCCGAGATACAACCATACTCGCTGGAGAGCCAGGAGATGCCTCCATAGATGATAGTACCGGCCACTCCGACGAAAGGGGTGCGGGCTCCCACGACTTAAGATATCTCGTCAGAAACTCTTTGATTAGGTTAAATAGTGATATTTCCTTACTTCCATATTCCGGAGCCACCTCTGCTAGCTTGTGATAGACCTCAGACCACGTCTGTCCGGCTCCAATTGTTGCTAACTCCGAGTGCTGGTCGAAGTGGAAATCATTAAACGCTGACATATTGATTAAGACATCCTTTGCCGATGCTGACATAAATCCCTGTCCATATATTCCGATATCTAGATCTGTTGAGTAGAGATATACCATAGACTTACTCAACGACTCAGCTGATCTAGGCCGAATCACAAGGCTAGGATTCAATTGCTTTTGAAAAGCCCAGGTCTGAGTCCTGCGCTGGAACTCCGGTGAATCTGGAGTTAGTATTTCATCAGGGCGTATGAGCGACCGCAACACCGCATGATGGTCTTCGCTGATACGCGCTTTATTCATGTTGGCCATTTCTCTACCGACTGGGAAGAGGATCGGTTTGGGTTGGCCACCAACCGGAACACCAGCGGTCGAGTTTATTAGGTATATATATAGCTTTGCCACGAGCAATTACCCGTTTATCACCTGACGAGCGCTTCCACCTAGCGGGATTAGACATCGAACCGCCATGATACTGAACCGCCGGTACTCTTACTGCTCAATTTAGGTTCTAGGTTTTGGCCGCAATCGCGTTGGAAAACCATGGGCGATCGCTGGCAAAATGGTCCGGAGCATCCACGGAACTCTATGCAACTAGAGCCGCCTGGGGAAGGTTGTACGGACGGAGGGTCCAGCAGCTGACATTACGTGGGTCTATAGAACCGTGGGAATGGAGAGTGGGTTGCTGTGGCAGAAATGGTCTTGGCAAAGAGCTGATTAATACGCCGAGTTTAGTTAGTTAACTTAGTTATATGATCATCTGCAACGATTGAAGGTCTTAATTATTCTAATCTACTGCAAAAAGAAGCCGATATTTATGCAATTTCAGGGGCTTCGAATATGCGATAAAATAGGCTTGATCATACGATTCAAGCTCCATAACCGTACGATCAATATTGATCGATTACTCAATCGGTTGAGCAAGGTGATGAAGTAATTGCTTAGTCAGTTCCGCGGCCACAGTTGCCTTTCTGAAGTGGGGATCAGCCACCTCACTCAGGGGGTTTAGGGATTCCGGCCTATTCGCTTGTACGAGGCCTAACCAATGTATGCAGGCGGTTGAACAACCTCACATGAGTACACCTATAGGTCCATATAATTGATATACCGGGTGCTTAATTCTATCTAATATGCCTGCCTCACAGGCTCTTCAAGCGATCTGCTTGCGGGTCCGGAGTACTGATGTTCCGGCTGGACCAATCAGAGCTTCTCTATCTGAACTCCCCATATCACTTTCGAAACTCCACACAACTGGGATTCATTAAACAACATAAGAGAGCTAGAGCAATGTCAACAGGTGTGACCTGCATGGTATAGGAAAACATCAATATCGCATGTTGTTGGTTTCTCTGATTTCGCTCTCTCCACATTCGGGTTCTGCCCCTTTGTAGATAAGACACCGAAGTAACTAATAGGTCGCGGTCCCGATCCATTGAGCCTCGACGATCGCTAAATGCGACCCCGGTGGCTGGTGGATGGCTACAAACTCGAACCCAGCGTGCTTACGACGCAATAGATCACGCCATTCCTCTTCGTTCCGTTCATGGGCATTAAAAAGACCCATCATGGTAAGGTCTATAGTTCTTTCGCCCAATTAGCTTCGTTGGCCTACACTAGTAATTCAGAATGAACCCATGCATCCAGCTCACCTTATAGACCCTTTCCTTCCACATGGGCACGTCTCCGGCCTCCGGCAGACATATCTCATTAAGAACTCTAGCTCCTGTCGTCAGGGCCAGCACCAGCGCCCTCAATATCTGCAGACAGTACTTATCTGAACAGTTATGCATAACCCGTCGGAGAAGATAAGCACCTGCCTGAGCCGGGCTGTTCCTGGAAGAAATCATGCGCCATGAAACGCACACGACCGGCTAGGGGTGGAGGAATGTTCTTCTCCGTGTCTAATAGGCTAGTTTCTTGATCTTGCACAATCAAATTAAGATCCAGGTATTGCAAGGCTATCGCCACAGCAATATGACTCCGTGATCCGCCCACTTCTACTACTGTGTCGCTGCCGAGTGCGCCCCAGTTATAGCCATTTACGACGTGAGAAACGCTAAATGCTGGCCCGCGACTGAACACCGCCATAGTATTTGCGAAGCGACTGGCACGAGTGGGGTTTTCTTGAAAGACTTCATAGAGGGTGCGGTCGGTATTGTGGGCTAATGCAAGGCCCTATTCTCAGACTTCATGCTAGCTAGCATCCTAGTACTAACTAGACCGGTAGTGAAGTCAAGCGGCTGGGAGTGAGAAAGTCATGCGCCGTTTCGTTTGGCTCTTCTGCCCGAGGCCAGTTCTCAAGTGCCTGGGCTACCTATATTACAGTGTATACGCATGTCACTCGGAAGGTTCGGTGCACTACCAGCAGACCTTTCGCACAGCCGGACTGATTTCCTCAATATGGGCGCCCAGGCAATCAGCCTCGGCTAGACATCGCAACATGACGGAGCGCGCAGTGTGTACGACAACCCCCCCTTCTGGGTTCGCAAAGGGCGCGTAAGTTCATTGCATGCCCGAGCACATGCTTGACCGTGCTCTCCTGGAGTTCAGTGCGGGCAGCAATTTCCACAAAACTGGTCTGTTGGTCAGGTGCAAATGTATTGGCAATGGCGAACCGTTGAATCACGTTGAAACTCATGTAATTACTCGGCTGGCGGGAATCAGCTGTTGTCGAAAGTCATTCAGCGCGGGGCGCTAGGGGGCGTATGCGGAATACGATCACGGCAGCAAGGGGCCCCA
The DNA here is from genome assembly GCA_002215965.1 of Aspergillus persii. NCBI lineage: Eukaryota > Fungi > Ascomycota > Eurotiomycetes > Eurotiales > Aspergillaceae > Aspergillus > Aspergillus persii. The sequence continues at coordinate 1,693,353 of NGZO01000008.1, read as the reverse complement.
GGACGTAAACATTACTATACATACCGAGTCCAGTACTATCGCATAGAGCGGGTTGATCAGGAGATTGTGGAGCTCCGTGACGGCATCTAAAGCTGAGTCTTGCGCGGCGTTGACTTCATCTGGTAGAGACATTGGTGCTTCTAGGCCGAACGGAGGCTCGGGCAAAGCCTGAGACTTGAGGTAGCCATTGATTGTGGCAACCGAGGCTTCAACAGTATCGGCAAGCTCCTCTCATCTCGTGTAATATCTCCGTAGTGACATTGGGGTCGCCATAATAGGCGAAATAGCAATGTTGAATCTGCGGCTGCTCCTGAAGTAATAGTGGATCAGACGGCGATCGTGCCAGCAGAAAGACTATTAAATTCTTGCTGCAGAGCTCTTAACCAGCTCTCTAGGAGCGACTCAGGATTACTGTGTTCTTTAGACCTCATCATTGCAGGATTCGTTTCGCTCGCGGTATGAGCCTCGCCAGTTCCTTTCCGCAAGTTGCCTGTTAGGTCAGGTCCGGTGCGCCGCATGCGGTCGCTCCAGACGTGCTGCTAACATGGGATGAGCCGTTCAATCGGGATACTGAAGGGGCCCATTAAACCTTGTTCTTCCATTCCGAGTCAATTGCATACCCAGAAAAGAGCGTATTCGATCACTTGTTTTCCGTCATTTCCCTTGGACATTCCTGTTTCGGACATTGCTTTTTTTTTCTTTCTGCTTTTTTCAAACACTCACCCCGCTTTTGCAAACCTTTCGTGCCGGCAAGCTGGGCGCTCATTGTGGTATGAGACATAACATCATTGACAGTAATTAGGCCGTTGTGATTCATCTGTCATCGCTATATCACTACTACGGGCAAATACTACGTTGTGGTTACTTTTTGAAAGTATATAACGTCATATATCCTGACAAAAACCGCTGTTTGCAGACATCAGCCTGTTCCTAGCTTCGCTACAGCATGGCACGCGTTCGACAGCTCGGGTTCCCAGCTCGGAGACACCATCACTTGCAGACACTGCTGTTACGCAGATCGGCCCATCGAAGCCATGCTGTTTGGGATCTGTCTTAGCATCGAAAAACATCTCGAACCTGCGAAAGTACCGCAGCAGTATTCGTAGCTCTACCGCTGCTCAACCAACATTCTAGCCCATTAGTCGTAGTCGGTCGCAGCTCCCTGAGTCCAACCGCCGAGGCTGATCAGGCTGCCTCCCCCAAAGGCCCTCCTGGCGTGAACCGTGTGAGATCGACTGTCGGTAATTAAATTACCCGAGACACTGTGGGATATTCTCGGTTCAATTCAGAGCCGAGGATAGAAAAGCATCCTGCGAAGGATTCAGTTGCTGGAGGGGTCAATTACCGTCTCGAGAACGAGGGCGTTGAGGGTTGGGTTGCGTTCCTTAAGGCGTGAGGCGACCACGCACCCGGTCAGTCCTCCGCCTGCGATGATGTAATCTGCTTCGGACGCCATGCTCGACAGTTTTAAGCTTGAGGCCTGTGCTCCTTGGGGTAGAGACTTCTGATTTCGGAAACTGGAGACCTGGGTGGGGTGTTGCATTCGTGTCGAGCCAAATATTCAATCGCTGATTTAGACTAAATGAAACTATGGTTGTTATCCACTTTAGTCGTCAGGAAGATCCTCTCATGGGACGTCCTCGTGGGTTGAAAACGCAAGGCCCCACACAAATTTTGCAGCATAAAGCATGATTACTAAAGCAAGAGGATGCGTGTTGTTGGCCAGGCCGACAGGGTTGGCGGACTCGCCAGTTGCAAACAAGCGAGTGAAGTTTCCCCGCAGCAGCCCAGATAAACCAAAAAAAAGTCAAACGATGGCTGGGCATACGTGAGCACAGCCTTAAGAATACGACACCCGGCAGTTCTGCGTCCACAGGGCTCTTAATTTCACGCCACAAATCTTCGCATATTCAGGGCAGGGGTAATTGGACAGCAATGGCGTCCCCGACTATTGTATTTATCTCGGGTACGTAGTTCTCGGTTCTAAAGATAGAAAACAAAAGGAAGCAAGAAGAAAGAATAAGCCCTTCCCAGCCTTTTCTATATGCAAATCCGTATAAGGGCCAGGCTGACTACATACCAGGCGCAAACCAAGGTCTCGGCTACGAAACAGCCAAAAACCTGCTCTTGTCCGACAACTACCACGTTATCATCAGTAGTCGAAGCCTAGCTAAGGCGGACACCGCCGCTAAAACGCTGCTCGCGCTCACGGGTAATAAAGGCAGCGTCTCGACTATCGAGCTCGACGTGTCGGACGACAAGTCTGTCGACGCTGCAAGGGCCGACATCGAGTCGAAATACGACCGGATCGACGTCCTCGTGAATAATGCTGGCGTTTACTTCTTGGACCGGCAGCCCGCGCGGGATACCCTTCGCGACTCGCTAGCCACGAACGTGGTGGGCGTCGTGAGCTTGACAGAGGCCCTGTTGCCGATGCTTAGGAAGTCAAAGGACCCTCGCGTGGTATTCGTCAGTTCCTCGATGGGGTCGTTACAGAATAACTTGGACCCAAACTCGCAGCACGGGGGCACCTATGCGTCGGAGTACCGCGTCACCAAGGCGGCACTCAATATGATCATGGTGCAGTACCATATGAAGCTACCCGACGTTAAGGTTCTGGGCGCAGATCCGGGGTTCTGCGCGACAGAAATAGGTCATGATGCGGAAGGATTTAGGAAGATGGGCGCCTTGGAGCCTCACGAGGGAGCAGAGTTTATCGCCGCGGTGGCGAGAGGTGATAAGGATGATCAACGTGGACGGGTTCATGGCCCGAAGGGTGTTGTTTTGTGGTAGAGATATGTGTTCTACATGGCAGGTGCCAGTAGACTATATAGCCTAGTTTCTGTTGGAAATACATAGGCTTGTTGACCAACCAGTCTATTGGATGTATTATTAAATCCTATATAACATACGAATATCCTGCAGACTATTGCATGCTTAACATAAAGTAACACAAGAGCAGGTAAGATGGGTCAGAGTCACTGATACGAAAATCGATTTTGATCATCTAAATATGAAACAGCCAATGCAACGGTTTCCGGTCAATCGTCAAAGGAGCTGGGGATATAGTATTCCCCTGGTTGACCGGGGTTAGAACAATTAAGCAGTCTTCATGCAGTATCGTATTCGTGGTATGCCAACGGTCTGCTTTTCTGACATGGACGGGCTCAACAGCATAGCCTCCCTCAACAAACTACGGATAGTTATGTCTACGAGCTTCGGGAACTGAGCGGTGCTTACAGTGGTCCTGCTACCAGCATTTCAGAGCTTTAGTGAAGGCGCTGGAGGCTCTAGGGAGACAGCTCGCCTCTTTGTGATCCCGTTTGCCTTGGCATACCGTCAATATTGGTTTCCTGGGCGCTTCTCACCACCTGGTAAATGATCCTTCTCTATTGGGCTAGCAATGGCAACTGCGTCCATTAATAGTATTGAATAAATCTAGTGCATCCCACAGAAAACTGAATTTCTCACCTATGTTTCCATCCATCTTGTAGTGCCCATGAAAGGGGAAGTCTGCGTCCAGCCGTAGCAGTCGCGGATTAACATGGCTGTTCATGATGGCATTGGGATGCACTCCAATCGACATCCTTGATAGACAATTCTGTCTCATCTCAGGTTCATTGAGGAGCGAATGCTTGCTTGCGGTGTGTGACTCGAAGTAGACAGAGACCTGACTTTCACGAAAGCTGCGCAATTCGCCCCCGTGACTATGGTTTGGCAGCGTGTTCGGGAAGGGTGTCACCGCCACTACTACCAAAGACGTTCGTCTGGACCTAATAAATAAATTTCAATGATTGAATAGATAATTTTAGACAGACAATTTGTCAGCGTTCTATCTAACAATAACTGGACCAAAGCATCCCCAGAGAAAGCCAGCGTTTTCAGTTCCATTAAGCTACTATGGCTTTAGTCAACCTAGATGCATCTGTATTTTCACTTCGTAGGCTGGCTACAGTGTGCTTTACCACAAAAGCCCCTGTTTAGAGAATTGGAATGAGGCATACGTAAAATTCCCCCTTCCATATACGATATAAAAGTCAAAGATACAGTAACGGGTGAAGGATTAATGTAAATATCGAGGCATTCTACTTAATGACAAAGAGTCATACGACGAGCTACTCGTCCTACCCTATGTCTGGACCGTCTCCTGCCTATCATAGTTACCGCCAGCTATTCTGACCAAAGATTCTACCCTACCTCAATTGCACTGCATCACATAGACAACTTCACTAGAACAACAACCAACTCAAACCATACTCATCCCTCTACTAACACAGACTGTCTGCCCCGTAACCCAGCTTGCATCCGGACCCGCCAGAAAAACAACCACCTTAGCCACGTCATCTGCCCTGGTAACCCTCCCCTGCAAGGGCGTCATTATCGCCGACAAATCCCTTAGATGCTTCGGTACCTGTTCATTGAACATCCTCGACTCCGTCAGCCCCGGCGCAACCACATTCACCGTATGACCGGCGCTGCCTAGTTCGATCACCAAGGCTTGCGTGAAGCCCTCCACTGCAGCCTTAGATGCCGCGTAGGCACTTCCGCCCACGAAGACGCATCTCGCCGCCACAGAGTTCATGTTGATGATTCATCAGGGCTTGGGACATCAGAATTGTGCCCTGGACGTTGAGGTCGAATATGCTGTATATTTCGGCGGGAGAGCACGCGGCGAGGAGGTTGCAATGGAGGATGCCGGCGTTGTTGTTTACAATGTCGATTTTGGAGTCAGGCGTGGAGAAGGCGGACAGAGCTGAGGAAACAATTCTGTTTGGGGCATTGGGGTCCTTGAGGTCTGCCGGGACGACGTGCGTGCGGGCGCTTGTGCCGAGGGCGGAAATGGTAGCGATGACTTCTTGGATGTCGGGCTCGCCGGAGGTGGAGGAATGGGTGAGTGTTATCTGGCTTTTGGTTAGGTCTGTAATATTCGTATGATGAGAAAAGTGTGTATGTGCTTCGAGTTTGACGAGTTCGAGGGCGATGCCGGCCCCCATGCCACGAGAGTGAAATCTGTACTCAAGGCCATTAGGAGTTGGTTCTCATTAGGTCCTTCGGAAATACTATGATTGATCTTGTTGCCTTTTGGGTGTGGATGTTGTTTTCATTAACTCGTGAGATAATAGGTCAAAAAGAGCTCGTCCGGGTGTCGTCCTGAGCCGTACCTCGGAGAAACACCGAAACGCTTGTAAAGGTGAAACATGCTAGTGAAGATGAAACTTTTACTTCTACATGTCGTTGGTCATGTTTTTGGGCAACTTTTGCACAAGACATGCCCGGTCACAAGTTGACGTTTAGAAACCTGCTGCGCAAGTCAGTGGGTCCTGGGTTTTGTTTCTAGTGGGTTGACAACGAAATGGCTAGATCCTTCTCGTTCAGTGACCAGCACTAAGGCGGTGGTCGAGGGACTCCAGGTCTCACCAGATGGGCTGTGAAGAATATGTGGTGCTCCTGAACTCGTGGACACTGCCCATCAACAATGGGGCATCTATCCGATGGTAGGAAACAGGCTTCGCAAAGGGTATTTGGCCACTCTGTATGGCACCATTCAGCTATTTATATGGCTGGACATATGACGAAGCCCAGTGTCTCGTGGCTGCTGCGCTGGTAGGGGCTCTTGACCTCAGCAGGAATGTTCATGCGGAGTAATTAGTCGAGATGTGATTTTTGCCAATGTCGAGCGAAGCCAGCTAGTGAGATTTCCCCCGGCCGTCAATCCTGTAACTATGACAGGATTAACCAACCCAACTGTGAGCAGCTGGATGACCCTACAACGATGTGAAGGCCGATTCATGGCTATCGTCGGGGCAACCAGCGCAAGTGATCGGATTGCAGCGTCTGTTGCTCGCATCTTGGCTCTTGGACGCCACTCGCGTCATTGAACTGGCGCGGAATGAATTCCAACTCGCCACCGTGAGAGAGTTGGATATCTGCTTCCGTTTACAGGATCCTCTGATTCTGCGCCCTGACCTGGGCTTATGCACATTGCATTATTGGGGGTGGGTAGTTTATAACTCATGCAGGCGCTAGAGGTGCCGAAGGGTGATAATATCCAGTATACAGATATTGATTGAATCATGGAATTCATACGCTGACCGCTCATCGCCGATGACCTGGATTCTAGTACTCCGGAGTCTCTAAGATTAGATATATCATTCTAGAATAAGATATATAAAAAAGAGTTAACTTGCAGCCTATAAGCCTATATATAAAAGTTAAATATATATCTGTTAACTAGTCTTAACTTTCTATCGAGATAGAACAGTGAGATTTATATATAAGAGCTTATATTGAAAAAAATAATTATAAAAAGCCACGAGCGTTTCTAGCGTCTTATTAAAGACCTAACTAAAACAGTTATAATTAACATAATCCATATTACGGCTGTAACTACTAGATTCTAGAGATACTTTAATTAGTATATCTAGACATAGAATAATAATTAGACTAGTATAGTTAATCTTAAAGGATAGTAGCACTTTATCGCCAACTATGAATAGTGATAAGTAATCATATATAGCGTTAACTATCAGAAAGATTAATACTATAGTATATATAGCCTAATTTAGACTAAACAGAGGGATATCTGTTTAGAAAACTAGATTATAAAATATCTAAAATAAATAGGGACTTACTACTTATTAAAAATAAAACGTAATGCTGCCGGATTATCTATACTAGTTTATTATTATCCTGGATCATAATAGCTCCATGGAGGATGGAGTAGATTATGACCGCACGGCGGACCCATTAATGCATCCATGAACGGTCGACCGCTGGACACCAAGAAGATGGACAGGGAGTTCGAGTCAACGAACTTCCTTGATCAGCACCCAACTCTTCTGATTCATTCGTTGTAGAGGCATCTCCAAATCTCAATGCCAGCCGACTATTTATTTCTCTTTTGTCAAGCACGCCATGCCATGTTTCATAAAACCCCTCCGTCGATCCCGCCACTATGTTGGCCTGAGGTACATAAAGAGATGGCGATGACCTGCGCCCAGAAACAACCCCTCTTGGTCTGCAGCGGGGTCGATCGTCGCTTTCCTCGGTTGGCGAAGTTTTCTTTCAAAACGGCGCGCATAAGTTGGATGAAGCCAGACCTGGGTATTATTTCTTCATTTATATCTGCGGGGAACTTGGTTCTCGTCGTTACACGAGGTGACGGCTAAGACGTCGGGAATGATGAAGCCCTTCCGTAGAGCTCCGGTCCCGGATGTAACGGTAGATGAATCATTGTGTTTGTGCCAGTAGAATATTAGCAGTATTAACAAACAGAATGAACTATGTGCTCTGCTTAAGAGCGTCTGAGGAACCTCCACGAAATATTGTGGCACCATCACGAGAAAAGCCCTACTCATTCTCGTCCACATCTCATTTCTCTATCCTCACCACGTGAACAACTACACTCGGACATACTATCTCACCCTCATCGCAATGGCATCCGTGACCTCCAGAATTTTCGCTATCACCGGCGGCGCATCCGGCATGGGCGCCGCAACCGCCCGTCTCCCCGCCCATCGAGGAGCAGGAGCAGTAGCCATCGGCGATCTATCCACGCACCACTTCACCGAGCTCAAGGAATCCATCAAGAAGATCAACCCATCCACCGAAGTCCACTGCACCTCTCTGGATGTGGCATCCTCATCTGACATCGACACCTGGGTCCAGAAGATCGTATCGATCTTCGGCGATCTCCACGGCGCGGCCAACGTCGCTGGGATCCCGCAGGCCGCAGGCGTCCGGCACGCGCCGAATATTCTCGAAGAAGCTGACGATGTCTGGAAGAAGATTCTCAGTGTCAATCTTGACGGTGTCTTTTATTCTACGAAGGCGCAGGTCCGTGCCATGAAGGACTTGAAGCAGGGTGCTCGCGGTATTGTGAATGTCGCTAGTATAGCGTCTCAGATGCATATTCCAGATGTGTTTGCGTATGGAACCTCGAAGGTGGCGTGTACCCATTTCACGTCCTGTGTAGCGAAGGATACGGCGTGTTTAGGGATTCGGGTCAATACAGTGTCGCCGAGTGAGTATGATCTTACCTAGTATCTACCTGACTTGGTGGTATTCACCGGTATCATGAACTGATTGAGAAGTAGGTGCCACGATGACTCCCATGCTGGGGAAGTTTATTCCGCAGGCAAAGACAGACGAGCAGCTGAAGGAGTCCTGGAAGAAACGGGGCCTGGACGTTATCGGGCCAGACGATGTAGCTCGGACGATTGTGTGGCTTTTGAGTGAAGATTCACGCCCAGTATACGGGGCCAATATTAACGTCGGGGCAGGGATTCCTTAGAATTGCTTTAAACTATAAATGAGCTGCGTTCCAAATAGGCGATTCAGCCTATCGAGAAGGGACGAAATAAAGCAAATTCGCCGAGATGTTTATCAGCCAACAATGCCCCTACAGGAAGATGGGTAGATACACAATCAATTACTAGCTAGCCTATCGACATGGTCCAACATTTCTACGATCTCATGGTCCTCTTCTTACTGATCAGGACTGGAAGACCTTCGATGGTTGCCGTGCTGTCGAGGATATCTAAATAAACGTTAGAATATCTGTCCGAGCCAAAAGGCAATATATACTCAATATGAACAGCCACAAAGAGCGGGAATTCCTCCAGGTGATCATTCTTCGCAAGAAAGTCTCTAACTACATAAGCCTTTGAGGTTCCCTGCACCATCTAGCCATTCAACTCCGTCTTCTCCATCTCATCGACGCTGACTCCCTTCTCTGCCGCACGGCATGCAGACCGGCAATTCCTGCCACCACCACAAGAAGCCACCAGATCAGCGATGCCTCTTCCGTGAGTGTCTTTTCATCCACAGACTTGGGGAACCAGTACCGTCCGAACGGACCATCTATAGGATCCAATCCGAATAATCGCCGCCTTCCCATTCTCTCCCCACCATTTTCCCACCACGAACCCCGCTGCCAGGGCAATGATGTTCTTCAATGCCTCGCCTAGCGACACGGCTGCGACGTCGCGCACGCAGCGGACGTGAGAGAAGGGCCGTTCAAAGAGCCCTTCGAGCAGACTTGCGTCCACGTGCAGACTCCGAGATCTGGATGTCTTCTTCGAAGAACCACATCGCACTTCCTCTTCGAAGATATCAGAGCGCTCTTTTGTGTTCTCGGCGACAGCTTTTGCAATTGTTGGGCCCCAGAATTCTGATTAGTTACCTCGTGGGCGTAGAAATTGGATGTGCATGCACAGGTTTCCAGAGCCAATGACGGCGACTCTATGCTTTTTCTGCGCTGTGGTCATGGCTGTGATTGGTTTTAGATGGATTTTTTGGAAAGAAATAAATGGATTTCAACGTCTAAGGATAACGAGCCAGATGTTTAGGTCGATTATTTGCGTCGGATATATAACCCGAAGTCGGTCTCAGCCAGGGTGGCATCCCATGTCGTAATAGCCATGAATTCATCACCTCCGTTAGATTCCGCTGGCCACAGGCCCCAAAATTAAGTTCCAGGTTTCCAAGCTTCCAGGATCCCAGTGGATGCAGCTGACGTGTTTCACAAACAAAGGCGAGGTTATAATTGCGGGTTAGCACCGTCCTGTTGGTTGGTAGCTTGCCTGTTTGTCTGAGGATATGCCCCACATAAGAAAAGCAATGCAGTAAGCTGAAGGGGTACAGAGGTAGCAGAAAACTCAAGAAGACAGGTTGGCACACACTCGCTTGTTTGTGTTTCACAAATTGCTAGAATTGTTTAAACGTCAGCAAAGACGTGCTGTGTTTCATTCACAAAAGCTAGGTAGTTGTCCGAGGGTATGATGATGAGATTCATGAACGCACGATTTTATTTCCTGGCCGGAGGTAATAAATAAAATTAGAATTAAACGTCCATGCCAAGAGATAATGAATGCATCTCATATCCTTAATTCCTATCCTGATCGATTCATCTGGCGATGCGGTCAATCTCCGTCGGAATCGGTCCGAAAGGATCACCGTTCGGACTGCTCCGAATTGATGGCGACACTCCGGACTTCCTCCATGTTATATCCTCCAAACTCGTTCTGTGCGATTCAAACCATCGAATCCACTGTCCCTCGCTTCCTACTCGCTTCAACTTGGAGTTATTATCGCCATATCCCGTCAATTCTCGCGATTTTAACTGAGCGTGCTACACATCTAGTACCGGACACATGCCGAACCCTGTCTTCCATGCGTCTTTGCGCTAGTCGCCTCGTTGCTGGAATTCAGTCCTCGCAGGCAAAACATGTGCTCGATATTCATCCAGTCGCTCCTCGCCTACCGTGGCCGTACTTTGTCAAGCGATCGATCCTCCCGTGATCAATGGCGTCCGAAAACCTCAGAAACCAGGGGGTAAGCCACTCTCCTTCGTGACAACTCATTCAGGGTCGTATCATTATATCACGCTGACTCTAAACAGGCCACCAAGACTCCGGAGCTGACATCGCCTACACACTGCGCACAAAAGGCATCAACGTGATCACTCCGAGCCACTCGCCGCAGGACTCGTCCCACAAGGGATGGTGCTTCCCCGACACAGAAAATGGCATCTACTCGGCCGTTAAGCAGGTCGTCACTCACCTATGGACAGACACGATCCTATTCTCCTCGCACCCGCTGCAAACATCCCAGAAACTAGACCCGCACGCCTCCAACCTCTACATCGTGGGCCAGCCACCTAGCCTAGCCGAGAACTTCGACGACAAGGCATACCTGAATGGCAAGCGGCGAGAGCTGGGCGGGATCACCTCCTCGTTCATGGATGGCCAGCGAAGCAGATAATCTGGACCAGCTCGTCGCTTCCATCAATCGGTCCCCGTGGTGGGAAAACCGGTTCGCGGTCGAAGAAGCCACGGCGTTAAGGTCTGTCGGGATCCCACCGAGCTGAGGGCCCATGTACAGACACTGCTGGGCGAATCTCCCCTCGTCATGCTGGAGGAGTTTCTGGCGGGCGAGGCTGCCACTATTACGGTGATGCTTCCGTCCCCGGGACGGCCGCGGCACTGGAACACTTTGCCCGTTGTCAGGTTCAACCATGCGGATGGCAGTGCGCCGTATAATGGCGTGGTTGCGGTGACTGCTAACCCTCGGGTTGTTTCGGAGGAGGTGCAGGATCCTGCGTTTCGGAAAATCATGGAGCAGTGTGCAAATGTTGCGGAGCTGATTAGGGCTACGGCTCCGATTCGAGCGGATATACGACGGTTCAGCAAGGGATCTCCTTTCGCGCTCTTTGATATTAACATGAAGCCGGTAAGTCTGCTGCGTTGTTTGTCTTGTGTTGGGATACTTACGTGAGGGTTGCTATAGAATATGACTTGCCCCGGGCGTCCCGGGCGGGAAGATCAAGCAAGTTTGACTGCTCTGGCAGCGGCAGCTCTTGGCTGGGACTATGGGGCTTTGCTGGAGAATATTCTACTGATGGCTCAGCCTTTGGATTTGTTTCGCAGGTATTGCAGTTCTTTTAAATAGTCGTAGATGGGTATTTTGAGGAGAACATATGTATATATTCGGACTTTATTAGAATATAATTATTGTTATTGATTCCTCAGGCTTTTCACGACCTTGGGTCGTATGTAGCCCCCTAGCTAGTGTGCACTGCTGCGTAGGATATGTACATTAAACAGCGTTACCACATGCGCGGTCTCTGAGTTAGATCCTCTTCCCCTTCACCCTTCAGGGACCAATCGTGACGCCGTCTCCAATGCAAACGCGATGACGGCTCTAACAACCTTAACGTTGGGTTTCCATGCTCTTCCGTTCGGTTCACTCGTATCCCTTATGGTCTCCGGTTTACCCCCTAGCATCAGTGGCAGACTACCGAAGCTCGGGCCGCAGCTTCGATCGGCGCACGGCGTTGTCTATTCCACTGCGTACACTGAAGCAAGAAATGCTCCACTGTTTTCACGCTCAACGCCACATTCACACAAGTCACTATCAGCCCTACCAATTCGATGAAGATATCCATTTAGTAGTGGCGGGCCGGACTTGTGCCCAGGGCGGGAGATTAACTTCATTGTGTACTTCTGTTGCCGCGCGTGCGAGGTGGTGGTTTCTATAGAATACGCGGTGGCCCGCTCGGTCGGGAATTACGTTTAACGTATTCGGTAAGCGAGCGGGCCACGTAAACGAGCGGGCCACCGCTCCATTCCTGCCCATGGGCCAAATACTAGAGCCTTTATCAACCAAGTAATTGCATTTCTATCAAAAAATTAATTAGGAACTCGATTAGGACATTATAATCGTCTATGTCCTATATTAAGACAATCGCTGCAGCGCGGTGGCGCTCGTACGCGCGGCCTAGTTGCAGAAAGCGCTGGATCTATAGGAAGCGCATCTTGAACTTCATGGACCTCATCGCTGAAATTGCTCTAGGCCCTCCTGAACGGCTGGCCCATATGCTATAGCTAGCTGCCTAGTTTAGAACGTTTCTTTTTTCGAAGCTTCTTTTCATTAGCAGCGCGTAATTCAGGTATTTCTTCGCGCGCAAGAACAAGCTCATTAAGATGTAATTCATGACCTTTAATAAGCTTCTCTACACGCGTCTCTAGCGAAGATGAAGGGCTCTGCGTGCGCTCACGTTATACGCTTTTTGAGTAGCTGCTTCACGGTAGATACCTGCTTTTCAACCTGTCTTGTTGTATAAGGCGTTTTCGGAGCTGAATTAGTTGATCGACTGGGTGTGTGGTGTAGGGGTCTTTAGTCAAATACTCAGTTGACTAAGCACCTTATCTGGATTGAATGGAATAAGTCCAGCACCTGCGAACCTATTTCGAATAGTATCTGCTTGAAAAACGCGTTCGCGAGCTTCGGGGCCGCATATAGGTGGCTGCTTTCCATAGGTGGCCTTCACCCGCTTTGTCGAGAAACTCTCCAGTGACTTGTTTTTGCCTTTTCAATCGCCCTTGTCCATTTTCGCCTTTTCTCGCGCATTTCTACAAATATCATCTTGGTGGTCGGGTGGTCGGCCCTAGAGTGGCACAACCATCTTGCCACCTCCGGCGAGCTTGGTTGACTTCCACCTGTTGGGTCTTGAGATCTGCCGTGAACCAGCGCTTCGAGTACGGGCATGGGGCCTGTACCGGCACATGCTGGTCTAGCGCAGTTATTGTGGTTTGAATCAGATGGTTGACTGTTTGGTCTAAATCCTGCTTGGATTGAATCCTCGGGTGTGGGTCAATGGATCTTATTATCGTCTGGCCAACTTGGGCCCAGTCTGCTCTGTCATACGCCCTTCTTGGTTTGGGTTTCCTGGTCTGCTCTGGTTGGAGGCTCCATTCCGTGTACGTGCCCCGGTGGTCGGATCCGTAGTGGTCATGGTAGAGTTGGCATTTGATTAGCCGCGTCATATCGTTAGTAAGTGAGATCGAGTACTGATGTTGTCTTAGGTTTGTTCAGCGACCAAAACGTCGTCTCGCCTGGGGCTAAGCACCATTGTAGCTCGTGATTTTGAAAGAAATTGATTAGTTCGTCCGTGTGTTCTGCGAAGCGGTGATGTACTGCACGGTGGCTCCATGCCGGGTGGTGGCGGTTGAAGTCCCCTGCCAAGATAAGTTTCATCGTGCGGTTACCCTGCTCGGTTTGTTCTTCGATAGTGCGCTGAATTTCTGCCAGGATTTTGCGTGCGCTGCTAGCTTCAAATGTGTCACGCAACGCGATTGGCTGGATGTAGAATGAGAACACTAGATACTGGAGCTCTGGAGTCCAGATCTTGATGGCTACCACATCCGGGTGATCACACTGGATTTGCCGGTGTGATGATGTGGAGATCCTCCGGTTGACATATAGGAGACTGCGAAACCGAGGTGTTTCAGGATGTGTAGGTCGGTAGAGTCGCCATGCGCTGTGGTTAACATGGGTGTGGTATGCTGTTTTTGGTGGTTCCTGTATCAGAAGCAGGTCTAGGTTCTGGCTTTGGTGATCGTTAATAAGGGCCTCCATTCCTGGCCTGGATTTCATGGTGTTCAACTGTAAGATGCGGAGGTTTGCTGTCATTGGGATGGACTGGGGTTAGGGATGCCTGGCATGCCCGGTCGCCTGTTGGGTGTTCTCCATTGCAGTCTGAGCATCTCGGTCTTATTCCTGGGAAGCAGTAACGCTGGTCGTGATGGCCCGCGTAGTGTCCGCATTTCACTCGTTCCTTGCACGACCAGGCTAGGTGGCCAAATCGTTGGCAGCGGCGGCACCTCTTCTTCTCTACCCGGTAGGGTTCCACGCTCCCGATGAATATTTGTCCCACTAATAGCCCGTTATTGATAATCCATTCTGCTGCCTCTGGTGAGTCCAGCCAGATCCCCATCGAAGCAGATTTCCCAAGAGGCATGTCTCTCTTCTTCAACCATGCAATATCCTCGACCCGGAATTTCTTGTCGTGGAGATCATTCTCGGGCATAATCTTCTCTATTCCCTGTTTCTTGTTTCCTTCTAGTTCGAAGTCCTCGGTCGGGACTCGGTGAACCACGATCCCAAACCGTGGTTTCACTACTTTGGTGTTGTTTCCCAGCTCTCCCAGCCACTCGGTGCTGTTCCGGGCTGTCTCCGCAGACTGGGTGTCCCGGAATCGGATGACATACCCTGTTTTGGTAGTACCAATACCCGCTACTTGCACTTCTTTGGTGGTCTCTGCGTTCAGCAGGGCGGTCCTAATATGGGTGTTCGCTGCTTCAGTGGGCAGGGCTCTCGAGAATCGGTCATTATCAACATCTTGATCTAGGGTTGGTGCGGTACTAATTCGGACACAATTAGGTTCCTTTCTGGGGCGCGGGACGGCTCTCGCGGGGTCTGGCAAAGGATTGCCAGCGGCCACATCCGCCCAGGATCTGTTGCAGGGGGTGTTCGGCGGTTGTGTCTCCAGTTTGGCCCGTAGGGCTTGAATCTCTTCCCGCAGTCCCTCATTGTGGGTTCGCAGGAGCTGCTGTTCGGTTTTCAGTTCTTGAACCTCCGCCCTTACTGTCTCAATTATTTCAGTCTGGAGCTTGAGCGCCTCACTGAAGCTGTTGAAATACTGTCGGACGTCTTGGTTCGTCACCCGCCCGTGGTTTTCTCCGCCGGTCGCAAATTCAGGGTTTGCGATCGGCTCATTTTCTTCTGCGTCGAGGCCTCGCCTGCGGCGTTTTCTTGCTGTTGGGATCCTCGGGCGAAAGTCATAGTCGCTGAAAATTGTCGCTGTTTCTTGGGTGTTTGTGGGATGGGGTTCGGTAACCCCTGCGGCCGGGATCGCCATCGGGCCGGGATTAGTTCCCGCTCGGCACACAATGACAGCCACAACACCTCAATTATTCGCGATGGTTTGATATCAACTTTCCGAAGCCGTCCTCTCAGGCCCAGTACAGTCCCTTCGAATACAGCCGAAGGGTACAGTGATGATGATGATGATGATCTCTATGATCTCCTGCTACAGTCGGATGTATGACCGTAGATGCATGCTTAATCCCGCCTGACGCAAAGCTACCGCGCTATCCGGGCCAACCGTCGATCCCTATTCCCACGCCATCAACGAATCGAACAAGTCATTATGACGTAGTATAATGAATAAACAGAGCATCTAACCATTAATAAAGTATACATTTAAATACTTCTGTCTATTTATATGCCTATCTTTAATATAGTATAAACCGGAAAAATAGTCGACTATAACCTCGCGCATATCTCCGCTATAACCGCCTCCCAGAGGCTCGACTCAAGGGGAAAACCTACTGTCTAGATCATTGTAATAACGGGAGCCGGTATGGAATCTTACCCTCTAACTAGTCTTTTTACTATACTATATAAATTAATTTTTAATATTTAATATTATAATTAGGAACCTTTCTCGTAATAGTCCCCTCAGATGCCTTAGTCGGCGATTACGAAGCGCATGAACTGCACGACGGTAGTATAACTAAATATAACGGAAATAACGTGCACTAGGCTATTATAAATATAAAGAATATTATTGGTCCTAAGCTAGTCAGATAAAAGATTAATATTTATAATAATTTAGCGAAGATAGATCGACTTATAATCCAGCTAGATAGAAATAAGGATAAGAGCTGGCTTGGTGCGAATACGACTCTTAGTATTAGTATGATTTGTGCGAGAGCTGGGGCTGCGGCGAAGATTAGACGCTTTTATATTAATTTCTATAGGTTAGGAGGATAGGAGATAAGACTAACTTATTCGATAAGGTGTTTAGCTATACGAATTTCTCCGCGAGCAGGCTAAAATTATAAGACTGTATTTACTTCGTGTGCCGTTCTTCAATGTGCTTAATAGCGGGAAACATTCTAAAAATACCATGGCCTTTCAGGAATTTATGATTACGCCTATTAGAGCCAAGTTATTTACTCATACTATTTAGCTCGGTAGCGAGATTTATCAGGCTTTAAAATCCGTAATTACGGAGAAGCACGAAGCGTCTAATAGGTCTATTTAAATTATTATAAGTGCCCATATTAGGTGAGCGCTATTAATAAAGCGTTCTAGCTATCGATGTCGGCGATAAAGGCGGATTTACACCGCTAATTAGTGAGCTTACTAAAGCTCTAGATCTTCTAATAAACGTAATAAAAAATACAGGCCATGAGGGAAAGATAAAATTCATAATTAATCTAGCTTCTTCTGAATTTTACAGCGCAGGGAAATATAACGTGGGATTTAAAAGTTAGAAGCCATGCCAGCTAGCTGTAATAAAATTTAACGAGCTATACCAGTTATTAATAAATAAGTATCCAGTAATTTTTCTCGAAGACCCGTTCGCAGAAGATAACTAGGCAGCCTAAAATATATTTAAGAAGAACTACCCCATTAAACTAGTCGGGGACGACCTGTTAGCAACAAATATTAAGCGGATTAAAATCGCTAAAGAAAGGAATACGTATAATTTATTACTCCTGAAGATTAACCAGATCGGTACTATTACTAAATTACTATAAGCGTACGCTTTTATAAGTATTCACCCCGGTCTTTACTCCATTATTAATATTAATATATATCTAGGGCCCGGAAGGTATTTAACTACGGCTGGCGGGTTTTTGTCTCGTATCGCTTAGGTAAGACAACGAACGACTTTATTACCGATCTGACCGTTGCGCTATCTGCTAAACATTTAAAAGCTAAGAGTCCTTGCCGAGGAGAGCGGGTAATTAAGTATAACCGCCTTATAGATATTAAGAATCGATTAAATATTTTCAGCTCGCCGTATAAATATACAGGAACACGGATGGTCGGGATAAAATAAAACGAAGTGCTTATATAGTTAGGTATAAGAAGATTTTATACTGGCTCTGCTTAGGTCTATTATTTATAGTTAAATACCTACTTTAACCGGTTGTATATTGCCCGGAACGGACTCCGAAAATCAGAAATACAGCGGTATAATATATAATTAAAAAATTACAGATGCAGAAAAACAATAGTATAATAAATACGTTAAAACTATTAGCTATCCTAGTAATAGCGCGAGATATTTTGTTCAAGTAACGGGTGTTTTTCCATCTCGTTTTCTAATAACCTCTTAATTAGCTCTAGTGTTATAAGCTCGCTCAAATTCTCATAGATATCGTCCTCCCTCTTATATCCCGAGTTCGATATATCTGAAAGCCGTTGCTCGAGAGAAGACCAGTATATCTACTCTTTTAATAACAGTCTTTACACGGATTCCGGAGCGGCTACTTCACTCAAGATACTGTATAAATCCTTATTATCATCGCTATCACAGGTTAATAGATTACCATAATTTCGTTTAAGGGGTCTCTATTAAGGTTTAAATATTAAATAAGCTATTTCTTTAACCGCCGGTCGGAGACTCCGAACATGAACTTTACTTTATTCTAGAATACTATCGTATTATTCACGCAGTGCGCTTAGTAATAGTTTATTGATCTTTACTTTGATAAACTACTTAAGTAACTTAGTCATATATTAAGCGTGGAACTACCAGGCTCGCTGTCTTATCTACTATTATTAGCCTATAAGGACACCTCTGTCCGGCCCGTGCGATCCGGATATCGGGCTGAATATACTCTATTTAAATAATGTCACATTTTAAAATCCTCTTTATTTAACATATTTAAATCTACTAACGAATTAGCCACCCGTGAGCTAAATTAAAATAGCTGTAACTCTAAATAAAATAGCACTCCATGAGTTGTAAAAGATAGGCAACTATCTATTTTTCCTAAAGAACGGCTAAAGAATATCCTTCTAGCACGATATTCTATTATTTACCGATAGTTAGGAGACAGTGAGTATGGTCGTTAAAATCCTCTAAAAAAACCACGTGAAAATGGAAGTCGGTCTCGTCTTAGTTATTCCTATTTTATTATATATAGTAAATCAGATAGTAGTTTACTAACATAAAACCTAGATCTTTAAAGACGACTAGTATAACCCTATTAAGCAGGACGCTTCGAACGGAAAGCTAAGGGTTATTACTAATATACCGCCGTTTCAAGGATATCCTTATAACTACGGTGCATTACCACAGGTAAGTAAAAGTGACCTACGAACCAAATATCTAGCTCTTTAATAGACCTAATCACGCTAATAAACGTGGGAAAATCCCGATATAGTAGACTCCAAAACAAGAATCCTAGGAGATAATAATCCGCTAAATATCTATAAGATTAGGAGTTAAATAACTACTTACGGGCAGGTAAAATAGATGAAGCCGCTTGGGGCATTTACTGTTTTAAATAAAGAAAAGACGGACTAGAAAATTATAACTATTAACGTTAATAACCCGCTGGAATCTAAATTATCAGATATTTATAATATAGATATTTTATTTCCTAGGTATTTCCATTCGCTCAAGACATAATATAAGCAATATAAAATCCTAGATAGAAAACTAGAGAATACTATTACTTTAGGGAAAGCGTTACAAGACAGATAGTACATCGTATTTATTCTTATTACGAATTATATTTTGTTTATCTCCATAGCTAACTCAGGTATAGATTTACTATTTATCTAATAGAATATTATCACGGCGGACCGCGCGTTCCGGGATTAACTCTAACATTAACGACTCTAAATCCATATATATTAATCGGCCTCGAAACCTTAATTATAGAATAAAGACTTAGCGTCGATATTAAAGCCATAATACCAGATATAGAAAAAGCTCATCGCTTTTATCGATTCTATTATCTTAACGGGGAGCGAGGGCTTCTCAAACTACTAGACTAATTTAAGTTCCGAGAAGACTATTATAGTTAACTACCTATAAGTATCTCACGCTTTACTGGATACCGTTCCCCAGATAAAAGTCCACCCTATACTTCTATTCTATTCCCACCGTTTAGCTGGCTCACGAAGATTCCTCTAAAATACGAAATATAGCTCTTCGCATGGATTAGCGCATTCGGGGTATTTTATTAATTAAAGCGATTATATCCACTAGTATAGTATTTCGCGACGTGTATAACACCCCGACTATTATCATCTCTTTTAGTATATCTATAGTCCTTCTCTTCGGTGTTATTAAGTCACCAGTTACGCAGCCTAGGAACTTTATTTTTAAGCATTTCCTGTCTGCCCTAGTTAGAACATATATTACTCGTTTATTTATGCTAAATAACTAGTACCAAAGGTACTTAGTAAATACACACTTTTATCCGTCAACCTTTATCAATAATAGGTTATTAATAGCGACTTTACTACTTACTATACTAGTTACCGGGACTATTTACCCGCCGTAAGTCTTTTCCTATCGGCTTTTCCTTGACCGGATATTAACCCAGAGTAAAATAGATATAATAGGACTGAATACCGCGGTGCAGTCTAATATAGTTTCTCTTTTCTAGAAATATCTCTCTACCGTCCTTATTTCGTCTCTTATTATACTCGGCTGGGCTTTGGTAATTAATAATCTAAGACGCAGGCGTTATCCGCTGCACTAGTGGACTACTGATATGACTTTTATTCGCACCCTAAAGAATAGAAGTAAAGGACTAATAAGATAGGATAAAGAAGCTTAAATTAAAGAAGAGGAACGCGAAGAGCATGAAGAAGAAGAGTTAGTAATAGAAAATAATATTTATAATATTAATATCTAGCCTACGCTTTATTAATCTAAAAGCCCCTAAATCGCGAGCTTTTGTTCGGTCTAATACTAGTTCTAAAGTAGCTAATATAGATATTAGAATCTAAACTAAGACTTCCTGAGAGGAAGAGATCTACTTTAATTTTTAATCTAGTTAACTGGCCTACCTAAGTTTATATATTAATAATATTTAAGATGTTAAAAGCTCTCTACTATATCCGGTACTATTATTAGAATATTAAATACTATTTTATTTCTCTCATTCAGTGTGCCTCTGATAAGTAAATAACTTTAAGAAATAACGAGTAAACCAGGTCTTTACTACTTTTAGATAGAAAGAAACTAGGACCTCTAATATAAAATAGCTCCTTGGTTAGCTACGAATAATTACCACCCGTGGCCGCCTTAAGTAGTAAAAGCTCTTATAATAGAGTGGACAACTTACATCCTCCTCGCACAGCTAAAAGTCTATATACGAAAAGTAAAAAATATAGCTATAAGAAAATAGGTGATATAAAGTCTCAGGGCCCAGCTTCTCTAAATAAAGTATATATATCTTAGGGAGATTCCCGGGATTTAAAGAATAGTTAGCACGGTTTCTAACTTAATAATATATCTAAGTATCTATTTTATTAATTATAAAATCTCGCAAGCTAAAGTAACAGGATATCTCTAATATAAATAGCTTATTAAATATTAAGCTGCCCCTTTCTTCGGGGCGTGGGATTTATATATAATAGCCTGCCATTTAATAGTGTACTTCTTTACCCTAGCCTTATCTAGATAGAAACAAACCTTTTAAATCAAAAACTACCGTCGTGATTTCCGGGTTTTCCGCTATAGCCGGTACCTATACCCGCGAATATCCTGAGCGTTAAGCGGAACCTATATTTATAAATAAGATCCTAATCGGGCCGCGCGAATCGACTTATCTTAAGTATTCTACTAGCTATACTTCGCGTATATAAACTACTCCTCACTTACGCTGGCCCATTTATACATATACTTTAGACGTACATCCAGGGCGCGGTAATAGTAATAATAATAAATATTGGTACTATTATCCGCAGCAATTATCTTATATTTTAAATAAGATAGACGGGCCAACATAAGTGAGGAGTAGTCTATATATCCGTACGTAGAAGGACCGTCACTTATTAGATCTCACTCTTTCTTTTTCTATAACGATGGCTTTAACACTTATATTTACTTAACTTCCTTCTCTTTACTCGAAGACAGGAAAAACTAACTACTACCTATCTTACTCTCCTGCATGTATTAAACAGTAACCTGGGCAAGGTAGCTTAAAATATTTTCGATCTAGATCTCGCCTCTACTACGCTTCTTATAGCCCAGATTATCCAACTACCGGATCTTATTTAAAGTATAATATAACAATACAATCATAATAGTCACACCTAACAAATACCCCCAAATACGTATAATAGTCATAATATCGGTCTAACCGTTTTAGATTTCTTTTAGGGTATCTAGCAGCTAGTCAAATAGGTCAGTGACCATATCCCTATTTAAGAACCAGCTAAATAAGCAGAATATCATAGCAAAGGTATCAACGCCGAAGATCGCGCTAATTAGCTGAATAAACGGCCATATATCGCTATCTCTAGTAATAAATATCAGTCAGTTCTCGGTAAGTGCCACTTCGAGGAATATGACCTCCTGGATTAAGCCCCAATTCTAGATTATACCACTATTAGAGAGGAACATGGTGCCCCGGATCACCCATGTTACTACTACAAGCAAAATACCAAGAATAATAAAAATAATCTAGATCTTTAGCAGCTGCCACTCGACAGGGCAGAGCTTATAGAATACGTTATTATATACCACAGCGACGGTTGCCAGATCTGTAAATAGTACTAGAAAAACGACTAGATCGCTGCGGATACTCTTATTAAGAATAATCATAGTCGTTACGAGGTAGATTTTAAGGTGCAGATAGAGTATTATTCAATATTAAATATAGGCCTTCATGCGGTGGAAGATCTACCGCGCGACTTTAATAGAATTAATAATAGTTAAGAGCCCAGGCTTTAAGAATATAATATCCGTAGTAGACTGGGCTACTTCAGATACCCCTTCTACTATAATATCATAGTCTACTTTCTTTAAAGAAGGCGCGTCATTTACTCTATCTCCCGTCATTACCGTGAGATGGCCGCGCTTCTAGAGCATCTGGACAATCTAATATTTATATTTTAAAAAAACCTCCGCAAACCCGTCTGCTCGTTTAACAAGATCCCCAGCCATAGTATCAAGACCTCCGCCGATAAGGCGTTTAGAATTAAAGATTTTAATTCCTAAGAACAATATTTTACATGTCTCTTTTATAATAGCTATTATATCCCCGGTTAATATCTTCACCTTAATACCTAGTTTCTAGGCCTCAGCAATTATCTGTGCGGTATCCTCCCTTAGGGATTAAATATTAGTATTATCCTAAATAGTACCCAGTCCTCGTCTTCCTTGCGTACCGCAACACCCAGAGAGCGAAATCCGCGACTAATAAACTCCGCTATCTTCTTCTTATATACCTTCGCATCGGGAGAATCAGTCAGCTATAAGACGGCTTTAGAGGTCCTCTTCGTATATATATACTTAACACCGTTACACATTATAACCGTAATAATTCGCTTGGACACGGGGTCGAAGGGATAAAATTTCTCTACCTTCTACCCTTACTACAGGATTTCTTTGGCTTTAGAATATTATTTTAATAAAAGTATTATCATCTTATCTATAGGGTCGAGCGCGTTCACGTTATAAAACGAAGCCAGAGCTGCAACTACGAATATCTAGTTTACGTTAATATCTTCGGCCATAAATAGCTCTTTAATATTAAGGCGGTTAGTAATTAAAGTCCCGGTTTTATCAGAACATAAAATATCGACTTTCTATAAAGGTTAGCCCCGAACTTGAAAGAAAGGTTTGGGGTTATAAGTAAGAGGAGAAAATTATACGGAAAGAAACTTAATCGCAGTTAACTTTTATATAATAGCCTTCTTCTTCGTAAGGTACGCAGCCCTAACAGCTAGCGTTATTATAATCACCACGGGGAGACCAACAGGGACTTTAATAATTATTAATTCTAAAGTATAAAATAGTAATATCTATTCTCCGGGAGACGTAATTGAAATATTTTAATAGAACCCGCTAATCTATATAATAAAAATCCAGGCTATCACCAACACCAGAAATGATGTCCCGATGCTATCTATAATTATCTTAAAATAACCCGTGCCTTTAGCCTTCTACACTATAGCTATGGTCCTCTTAACGAATATTTTCTAGCCGGTTCTTTAAACCACCGTAAAAGCCTTTCCCCGTTTATATCCGGTAATATAGAAAACGGTGTCCCCTACGAATTAATTAATAGTAAGCGACTCCCCAGTAATCGCCGAATAATCGTAGGCTATAACTAAATACCCGTATCTATTATCTACGCTATCATCATAGTCATCACCTTCTAATTATTTATTTAATCTATCTAATCTCCCATCCTTTAGAAGCTTATTATATTCCTTTTACCTATTCTCATAATTATTATATATATAAATGACCTTAGTATCTACAGAAATAGTCTATCCCTCGTTAATTATGATCTAAGTTATTATTTCAGTTAGGGTCTATTATAAAGCGTATTTTACTATACCGGACTTACCACATCTTTAGGAACTAACTCTCGAGTGAGAGAATTTATTTCGTATTTATTACGCACGACCGTAGCCCGCATTATAATATTGACTTTTAGGCTTGCAACAACATCTGCCGCCTGTTTTTCCTAGTACCAGCCGACTGCGGTATTTAGATATAAAATCCTAATAATAACGCCGAAATTAATCTAGTCTTCTAGTCTAGCGGTAAGAAGAATCGCGAGCTCTATTACTATATAACCTAATATTAGTATAAAGATTAAACTCGGTTATTACTAATAAAAGTAATAAGTAGCTCTTATTATAAAGAATCGGCCCCTGGAAATATAATATAATCTTAATAAATGGATTCTCTTTTTCTAAAGTTAATTTATTAAACCTCACGGCATTATATCTGTAAGAAATATCTATATCCTATAATCTCTCCCAGATATTAATATAAAGCTAATTATTAGGGGACTTGCGTGAAAATCCGCCGATATAATATTAGCGAAATTTCCTCTTATACTAAAGAGCGTATCACACTTAGCGAATAAATACTTTACCTTTATTAGAGCTAACGAAGTCGGATTTTTAGTAGGTAGAGGCGAATTTCACGAGGCGAGCGAATTTATCGTTATTACTAGAATTATTAACATTTACTAAGAACTACGGGTATTAAATAGTGTAATCCGCGCCGCCTAGGTTATCTTCGGGTATATTATAAGCCATTTTACCGGGCAACGAGTAACGCAGCTAAATAACTATAGGAACAATTTCACCAGAAAAGTAATACGGTCGCATATAATATCTATATAAAAGAGATGTTAATATCGAGTAGATTAAGGGCTAGATTAAACTCTATATATCCGGCTCAAGCCTATTTAAGCCCGATGACAGGAAAGAACTAATATAAAGATTATCGATCTATTAATATTAACTAACGTCATTCTCAAGCCTCCATGTACTTTAGTTCTGCGCTTTAAATAAGGTAAAATAAAAAACAGAAGGTATATGTGCGCTAAACGGCCCGGACGAACTAAATTTAATAGATAAAATAAATCATTAATCCTAGGTAATCGATAACCTCATATACTCGAGGATATCATATAAATTACGGGACTTATATCCGTCTAGAATATAGGCCTAATATTTTATATATTCAGCTCCTCATGACAGTATTACTACTTGTGTCTATACTCTAGAACATCCGTCTTCCTATATATATTATTATATACCAGACCTTATCCATAGACCCTGGTCGCCTAAGTCGTAATCTAGTAAATATATCCTTTTTATTCTATACTTTTATCTTTAGTTAAATACTAATTATAAAAGAGGGATATTATTTAGTCCGGTTCTTAAATATATCTACTATTACCACGCGTACTTTCCAACCTCCGCTCTCTAAAGTATACTAATATGCGAAGTAAAGTGACTAGGTAAAAAGCTAGCCCGGAGTTATCCTCGTGTTCGTTATTATTTTTATTATTAATATTAAAATCCTTATAGTAATAATTTATAAGGAGTAGGAAACTCGCAAAGCCAAAAGAGCTGAGTGGACTATTAAAAAGATTAAGAATAATTTTTAACCAATTCCTATACTATAAGCATCCGGGTATCATGTATCCGCGACCCCATCGGCTTAGCAGTCTATAAAATTAATTAAATAACTTTATAAAACTATACCACAACGGATATTACATTAATATATATAAAAAGTGGAATTTACAACTAAAATCCTATTTAATTCGGCGAGACTTTCTATAACATTATAAATTAATTCCTTCGGCCAGGATATACCCACGAAGTTTAACCATAACGTCTTTCTATTTCTTTTTCTATTTAGTTCCTTTTTACCTCTCTTTTCACTTGTTCTTTAAGACCTTCATTTACTTACATTTAAACACTTAAAACGACACCTCCAAGTAGTATATAGATCCTAAAAGCGTTAGAACGTCGATTTTCTTCGTGCTAGACTTGCGTAAAGTCCTCACAGTCCTACTTATATTAGTCGCATAGATAGCCCATCGATATAGGACCTTTTATTATATAATAAAGACGCCTTCCTTACGGCATTCCAGCCTCTCGATATGATTCAACAATAATAAAGTTGATTTCCAAGTTCCTCGCGGTTTTAGGGGTGGATTCCGAACTAAATGTGACGTCCTCTTAATTACTAGAGATTAGCGTTACCCCAGGCGTTAAGAATTAATAACGATTGCAGAATTAAAAGGATTAATTCCTGTATACTGTATAGAACGCTTTTTAAAGGTTAAATATCGTATATGATTGAGTGCGTGAAAGAATCGTTTTTTTTTAAATTTCTCGGTTCCTTTATAAATTAAATTGTCAATCCCTCGAGAATAATAGTATTTATATAATTGAAAGACCCCTACATCAAGCGATTAAAGTAGGTAGCTTTTATAAGGAGGTAAAAGAAATAAAATAATCCTTTCTTTCTTATAAAGTTCAGCGAATTTACCTGTTAAATGAGATCCGTATCCGTCACAAAGAAAAAGGCGATAATAGCCGACTTTTTCTTTCTTTGTATAGCGATTGTAGTGCTGAATCCATTGAAATACAAGCTCATCATGAGCTAATTTTAATACCGAATTCGCGAAATTCTCGATCATTCGGGGCCGTAGGGGTGCATTCATTATATCTAACTAATTAATATAATTTATTAGCGCGTCCTTTTAAGCGTTATTTAACCTCTGATTTATAGGTTTTCTGGTCGATCGAGAATTCCGTCCGCTTAATCTAGATTCTAAGGTAGTCCTTGCAATACTAAAATCACGCGTAGTTTTCGAGATGGACGCATCAGAATTATTCTGATTCGCGAATATAGCTTTCTACATTCGATCCTTATCTTTAAAATAAGACATTAAAATTTAAAGTAGGTTGACCGCTAAGCCGTTCTAACCGCTAAGCCGATAGATCGCGGTTACGCGACACCCGGATACTTACGGCGCAGGGATCAGTTAGCCTATACTGGCATAGTATTTCTATCGCAACCTTTTTTTCTCAGAATCAAGTCCTTATAAAGATTAGACTTACAGGAATACTATATATCAAAATTTAATAATAGCAGTATTAATAATATATCTAGTCTAGGGTATCGCTGGCTAGAGAACTATCTCGTAGTTATATTACCTCCGATGTGTAAATATCCGTAGTATTAGGTATATAATACTAGAGAACCTATTCTAAATTTATTAAACATTCGTCCTCTAGCCCCACACTTCTTGCACTAATATATCTATATTATAATATCTTACTAACTAGACACACAATGGTTCAAGGCCCCTAAAATATCTTGCCACACCCTGTCCGGTTCCCTCCGGCTATTAACCTATCTCTAAATTCTAATACCTTAAAGCGTTCAGCCACAGACATAATATAAGCACGATATTCAGCAAGCCAAATTCTTGTAGACTCTAGAAGCTTATCGTCAGTGTCTAGCTTAATAACATAGTTAAGCGACTGCTTACGTCTCTCTAACATCTCCTCCACCTGCTTAACTTCGGCCACGGTACTTAGGAATCCATCTAGGACGAAGCTATTTGCGTGTTATTTATTTACTCTTTTAAGGTAAGAGATTAGGGCTGTCAGATACCCATTCCTACAGCTAGAATTAGTATCTAATTTATTATTTATTATCCTCGCTATCATACTTTCGGGCGCATGGCCGCTATAGGAAATTTATTATTTAATATTTTTACTATCTGATGCTCTTTTCATGGCTTAAAGGAAGAAATTCTAGCATCTAGCCTAGATATAGTCCAGAGGATTTATCTAATAGCAAATATTAAATTCGCCTCCTAATTTTAAAGCCTACGCTGTTTTACCTGTAGTAATATTTAGCGTCTATACTTATTCTATATCCTCCTACCAGAGAGCGGACTGCCTAAGTATAAAGGATCTAAAATCGAAATACACAGCTCATATTTCGATTTTTTACTCTAACAAACGCCATCGCCTAGCGCAAAATAGTTTTTAAGCTTAGAGATTCGACTTTTAAGCGCCGCCATAGCGTTATGGAGTTTATTAGCCATTAGATGATTATAAAAAACGTATATAATACGCTAATAGCTGCTTCGGGCTAATTTTTAGTGTATTATAAACTACTTCCAAACCATACTAATTAATATATATAATTAGTGCGGCTCGTAGCCATAAATTTAATATTACGTCATATCATATACTATGCTGTTAAAAAATAGCTATAGACCGGATCAGATAAGACCTCCGGGAATAGATCTACAGATAACATACTACCCATAGACTCTTATATTAAGTAGGCATATTAAGTTAAAAATAGTGAGAAATGAACTTACACGTAAAAATAGAAATATATATAGGAAACCCTAGTTAGAAATAAAAACTATTTAAAGCTACCTCTTATAATTTTATTTATATGATAGAACGGATATACTCTAGGGAAATTATCAGCAAAACCACGGTTTCCAGGGGAGAGTCGTCCCAGATATTTAATAAATATGTTAATACCCTTCCTAATTTTTTATTAAGCCCCTTCCTAAGGTTTTAAATTTACCTATCTAATATAGATTTCTTTTTCATAAGACGCGATTTATTCCAGAATTATATCGAGGAAGCTTCTTGCATGAATCCCTTTAGTATTACTAGTCGGTATACTAGCTATAATATCAATTCCCGCAATCCGTCTTATCCGTCCCATCCGGCGGCTGACTTATAGTTAGTATAACTCTTAATAACGTTTCCGTTTACCTAATAAGGTAATTAGTAATATTAAAGCTAAAATAAATAATATATAAATATTACTATAACACAGCCTTCGCAAATAATCCTCCTTATTATATATAATTCCGAGTTGATCCGTAGTCCCGGATCTAACCCCGTTATATATAGCTTATCTCGTCTTAATTCACTTAAACCAGCCGAGGTAGCTTACTACACGTACTAAATACTTTCCTAAAATAGGCTCCTAACACTTAACAGAAACAGATATCAAAAGTATACAAGCATGGAGTTATAAACTTTCCCCATCCGCTAAGATAGAACTAAATAACCGGTCCCTAAACCAGCAACATATCGAGATCACAGACAGGTACTAAGTACTATAATATAATTTATTAGCGATGGGACGAACAATAGTAAGTTAATTTAGCATAGTATAATTATATTTTTACTCATGCTTTATAGCAAACTTTCCATGTCGCTTTTAAGCTAGCGCGGCTGCTAGCTTTTTCCAGGTTTTAAAGTTATAGTGTGGATAAGTCTACTAGGATAGAAATAAAATTATATACTATATACTAAGTAGAATATATCTCTTATATAAGCTTACGCAATATATTTCACGTGGCAAAAATCCACTTTATTAAGAAGGGTCAACCCTTCTAAGCGAAGAATTACGCATATTATATAATTTACTCCTTAATAACGTCTTAATGCCTAGACATAGTATATATTAACGGGCGCATTGATTCGCTATAGTCAAAGATAGTTAGATATATAGTATATAAGTAATCTTAAAACTGTATAAAAATACCTTCAGCTATATAATACCGGATTTAGAGATAATAGTCCCGGCTCCAGACTTTTCCATTATAGGCTAGCCGCTTTATAAAATAACTACGGTGTTAATAGAAACACACAGGTATAACGAGACCTCGGCTCTACTATAAGCTCCTAATTTCGATGATCAGGGAATATAAAGCAACTGCTATATTTATACCCCTATAAATATAAGTATGCCGGCGTCGTAAGTCGGATAGTTTGAGAACCCAGATACTAACTATTATTAGGTACCCGTAAAGCCTATCCATAATCCTCTGTAGCACCTCGCAGCCGGTATTTCCTCCTATATTTAACTAGAAAGTGCTAGTTATAATATATTATATAGAGTAGGCCATTCCTAATACTATTATTCCTCCTATATTAACTGCAAATGTCCCTAATAGGAAACCGATTACCTGATTATTAAGCTTGAGGGAGACGTAGAAGCGAGCTAAGTAGCTAACTAGTATAAATATAAGGGAGAAAAGAAACGGGTCGCGCTATATATTTAGACTCCATAGTGTGCTTTTTCTGTAATATTTAGGTAGGAGAATTATAAGAAGAATAATAAGGATCTAGAATAGCCAGGCTAAAATTACGGCTAAGGAATCTAGATATTTCTATAACTATACTTAGAGTAGTCTGGGGGTCTATTAAGATAGATTAATTATAATATAAACTCCGAGGAAGAGACCTACTAAAGAAAGGCCAATCTTAGTAAAGAGAATAGCGAGTATTACTATAAAACTAAACCCGCTATTAAAGGATTTCTGACCGGCGAAATCTAAGGCGAAAAGAGAAAAATTATAATATAATCCGTTCGGCACCGCTAGATTATTTAAAAGTACTAGATAGACGTCACAAATAAAAGTTAAGAAGGAAATAAGGCTTTTATAAAAGCTAGTAAATAGCCTGATAAAAAAGGACACGATTTTCTTATAGGATTTTAGATGTGCGGCACGTTAGGAAAGATCCTCTCTTATATAGCTAGGGATAGTCGATTTAACGTTTTTAAAGTAAAACAGCTCCTAATCCTCGCTTAGAAAGTCTATAATAATACTGCCTCCAATATTAGCCTATAAAATACTGATATTAACCGGAGTTTCTAAGTAAAAAGTTAGGCATTCGATAATAATCCGGAATAGAGTACCGATCATTAAGAATAGAATAAGATAGGAGATAATATATGTTATCTATAAAAATTGCGAGGCTCGTCTAGGTTTAGAGTGTTTCTCTTATAAGTCCTCGTCCGGGCTATTTATATTATTGGTTTAGTTTTAGTGTCTCGAGGGCTTATCTGGGAACCGTATCCTAGCTGGTTTTCTAGATAATTATTTAGCTGCGCCGACCTTTTATATAGATCATAGATAAGAGGAGGGGTAGTAATTTCGTTAAAATCGTATCTATCGTAGGGTCCAGGGTAAATATTATACTATAAACCGACCGAGCTCATCATTAGTTCTATTATGCCGAAGTAACTTAGCAGAAAAATTATAAGATTAGCGACTCGTGAACTTAAAAAGAGAGAAAATATTTAAGTCGGCGCAGAGAATATTCTAATCGGTAAATTAGTTAATATCTCCGGATCGGGCGGTCCGGCATATACTACACCGCCCTATAATCTCTATCTTAACTTATCATAAGTCTATCCTAGTCTTCTAGTATTATAAATCCCCAGGAGCTTCCTGTCGCACAGTTTTATTAGATTATAAAAAGGTTATTCGGGATAAAACGTCAGTGTATTAAGATTATATATAACAAGTGCCGCTGGCTCAAAGCAAAGATTTACCCCGTTCACCTAACTTACAGCCTGCTTTAACTTAAAAATGTAATAGCCGCCAACCAGTATATACTAAATGCGAGGGGTACGGGTTCACTTATTTATAGTTAGCGTGGAAACAGAGAGGATCTTTTAAAAATTAGGCTAATATTAGCCGCCGAGGAATTACTGAGACTCGTTACGATTCCCGCGATATATTATTTAGCTTTACTCGAGGAGAGTTCCCAACAGCCTACGTAAATACTGTTTAATCTTATAAAATATTAATTCGTCAGCTACAGCTAAATATAGATCCAGCCCAACAGGCGAAACTCGATATTAATTTATAAAATATTCAGAATCAACTACCAGATATTACTAAAACTAAATAGTCTAGTCCCGACGCAATCACCGCCCTATAGGAAGACTATACTATAGAGTTTTCACCTATTTATATTAGTAAGATAAGTAATATCTATTTTATCCACTGCATCCGCAAATATGTATCTAAAGACTATCCTCTAAACGGAAATAACCTCTCTATATAAAACTATACCTAACATCACAGTTCGGGGACACTTATGACGTTAACTCAATCACTATTAGTATTTTTATAAACTAAGGCCGAATAATTTCTAGACGTCTACCTCTCTATAATCTATATCACCTATCCTTTTATCTGTAAGTCGGTACTCTTCGGGGAATTCCGCCGGTTTTAGAAGAGCAACTACAGCCTACCGGAGTTCCAGGCATAGCTTACTCTATTTAATAAAATAATTTATCCCATTTCCCCGTCGAAAGATTTACAGTCTAATAGTTCAGATTTTATTTTCGCTATCAGGTCCTACTATATCTCGTTCCCGCACGGGAAGAATAGTTGCTTATTATATTATTTTTAATATTTTAAACAAGGACTCTTCTTCTCACGCAAACTAGATGCGGATTGCTCTCTCTTAAATATTTAGATATTACTTATATAGTGTTTCTTCTTACTAGCTATTTACCATACGGATAGATACAGTATCCATCCACCCTCACTAATTTATTCCTGCTAACTAGCGTAGATACTAGAATATTTTAGGATTTGCAATCCGCATAGGCCAGAGCATCGGCCTACATATAAAAAACTCGGCTAATTTTTCCTCGTCCAAGGAGCCGTAGATGCAGGACCGTACCCATTAGCAGCGTACATGGTATTCTATATACGTGCTAAATCGACTTCTAACTCTTCAGCTCGGACGGCTAATAGTAATACGCGAAATAGACTTTCTAGTCAACTTACCTTCTATAAAAGACAAGGCGCTATTTTATCCTTTTAGCAGTAATATTACAAGTTAAGATAGTCACGAAGTATATAGACATATAATAGATTACTTCATCGTAGTAATCCGCTTTTCCCATATCCTAGGATTAGTAGTTTAAGAATTATACCGACCATCCCAGATTAATATTTCGCCAGACTAAATACTCAATAGTACTTTAACCTTAGATAGTCGGCTAATAAAATAGAAACTATACCTCCCGCGACATCTTCACTTCGACCTAGACCACACCTTTTAGAAATCTGTCTTTTTTAAACACTAGATACATTCTCACTCTGCATGTAAATAACCGTCTAACAGTATACTAATATATCGCAGCGAAACATACTCGCCGTTAAATATTACCATCTCCGCATCCTTATCCACCGGTCCTTCCTCTGCCTCCCTTTCCTCCAAATAAATAATATACTCTTTATCGACCTCCTCCTACAATATAAAAAACGCATCTTAAAAATAGAATATATCTACATCCATAAAGCGCAACAAACTGCCTACCTCCTACACAATATCATAAATAAGCGCAGCCTCGTTCACGACTTTCCCTAGTAGCAGATAATCTCATACCTTATATATACGAGCTCGATCCTGTTTATAACCAAGAGATTTTATAACGATAGTATTCTCTTATATAGGAAGATATTACCGCAGACTTTACATAAAGATGCAGAGACTTATTTAAAGATGTTCAAGGTATTAAGTATTAATTCTATTACAGCGCGGAAGGCGGCGGATATATTAAATATATTATCGCGTGTAAGACGCGCAGGTGATAAAAATAAATTACTTAATTTTCATTAATATTCTTTAAACACCCAAGCACTAAATTAGACTAGCGCCCTTCTTTTAATAAATATTCTTCTCACCCCCCATCACACCAATACGCCCACTTATCAGCGGTGCATCTATATCAACACACCCACTCCCGCAGCCAGGTACTTCTATAATAAGTACCAGTTCATCAAGCAATCTTGCTCTAGATACTATATCATTACCCAGCGATATTCTATTCTAATATAACTAGCCGAGTAAAATTTCCAGCGCAATAGGATGGTCAGTATAATTTTTAGATCATCCGAATTTCGGACAGGTTAGGGGTTCGTATAAGACGAAGAAGAGATAATCGTTAATAAGCACATAACATAGTCAGTAAGCGAGCTGCCCACTTCAGTGCCGGTTCTACGTACGGATAAAATATTTATAAGGATTAAACTAGTCATAAGCACCTTTAGATGCTCTGTAATTGCTTATACTTCTTTTTTTAAGGGTGGGCTCATGTCTTGCGCGCTTGCAGAGAATAAGGTGGTGTTACGAGAACACATTCACTATCGTTATTTCCTAAATGGCGGATTATGGGCAAATGGGTAAATGGCTGCCGGCATCTGTTAAAATTCGATGATTTTTTGAATTCAGAAGGAAAACATGACGCTATATATACAACGAGAAAAATAAGTTGATTAAAAATCAACTAGTTTTCTTCATATAGACACTTCGGGATTAATCCGATGGTGCGGCTTAGTTCCTGATCCGCATCACCAGCCTCATATTATAACACTATCTCGTTCACATTACCATTTACCATCATCCGCCATAGAACAAGGGACATTGTTTTGCCCTGCTGTGATCGAAAGGAAGATTAGTTCTTTTATTCTTAACTGATAACATGAGATCTTGTATGCAAGAATAAATACTAGATTTTTTTATACAGTATAAATTTCGTATACGAAGCTTTATTATCTACTTTATCGAGACTCTATTTATAATATAAAATTATAAATCATCATTACAATCGTCCAAAGCAGTACCAGCAGAAAGATCCCGTGGACAGAACCAAGCCTCATGAGGGATTTATAAGCACCGGTATATTAGTTAAAAGGTTGGCATTTATAGCCTTGCGTACACGGCCATCCCAAATTCCCTACGAGGAAATCACTCCATCCATGGATCATCACGGTAGCCCAATAGAGAAAAGTCTAATTATGCCATGCTTGATTAGGTTATAGTAGCCCGCTTGCAAGTTTTCATGCCGAGCAACTACCGAAATATGTTCTGTATGAACAGATAGCGAGGCGAACCGGGCTGCAAGGTATTTAAAGATATTTCTGACTGCAATCTGCCTGAAACTCGTTAGTCTATTGAACATATTTCGTATAGACCAAGAAAATAGAATTAACCCGAAACTCCGAAAAACGGAGACAAATATAGGCCGCTAATGGTACTTCGTAACGTCAAGTAGTAGCGGCACATTTTATTGGTACGTTAGACGCCGGCAGATTAAAGGCTCCCTTCCATATGAACAATATGTTAGCAGGCCTAGGCCACACTAGTGAGTCAAAAACAAACTATACCTGATGCCTCTGTGGGTTCATTTAGGCTCCACAGTCAATGCTCAAGTAGCATTATATCCACCAACAAGATCGCAGAACCCAGTTCCAAGCAGAAAACTGAGAAGTCTGGTAGACGCACCAGTTAATGAAGTGATTATGTTCGTGGCTGCTTCTTCGCTGAGTCGCCTTCCTAAAATTGACATAGAACTGGCGTTCTTTGAAACTGGATACCGGGGAGGGGACAGGTGGGGCCAATATTTGTCCCATTAGACCATTCGCGCCCGCCAGTCCGATGATAATAAGTGGATAAGTTTGGGGATTTAAGCCGGGTTCGGAAACGGCCACATACAGCACGTCTATCGGACATAGCGCAAACGCAGCGAAAGCCGTTGGGAGAACAGGATAAAATGCCCGATAATAGTATGTTAGGTCCGGAATATATGAGCAATAGCCATCCCACTCGAAAGAAAATTACAGACCACTTGCCTTTGTCAGCAACCTAGACCCAATCTCTGATAGGGGAAAACAAAGCCACCCAAAACTTGAGAATATGGGATACAGTATTGTAATTTTAAGCCATTGGCCAACGAAGGACCCGGCGAACTTATGACGGGAAGAAAGCGGACGCCGTACTAAATGTGACATAGCCAAAACGGTGGCACTCTACTTCCACTACCAGAGTGCATCAAAAAAAGCAAATATGCTCACTCTTTGTAGAAAATAGACGCTGGATTCTACCATAGCCATGTGTGTCTGCTAAACAAGTATGGCTAGACTTCGGCAGGACCCATGGGTACCCATATAAAACCCATCGATGGGTTGGGTTTTGGGTCCAAAACCTCCGACCTGTTGAGTATCACGGTGGCTGAACCTTATGGCGGGGATTGAGAACAGATATATATGGGGAAAGGAAATCTCCTGGCCCAAGTGGATAATCGATGCCCCTATGTTTGCGTTACTTTGGCTACATTGTTCACTTAATCCCGTCTGATCCTCGACTGCAATCGGTACTATCATGGCGCCTCAGAATAGGCTTGGATTCTTCCAAACATCCGAATGGGAACCTAAGTGGCATGTCCGATACCGCAAGAGTCTCGAAAAAGTATCTTGTCCAATATGAGAAACGATAGTCGGGTATACGGCCAAGCTCCCATGGTATATCCTCGCAGCGCAGGCCTCAGATCCAGAGATGCGTATCTCAAAGGCCACAGCTATTCAGTCCCAAACGGACGCACATGACGAGCTTAGAAATTATCTTAGAAGTGGTAAGTTGATGTTCTATCTCTTACCTCTTAGAAACTAATCTTTCTAATAGGTACTCGCTTGTTAATCTGCGGATATTCTGGAAAGACCACGAGGCGAATTTCTGTTGGAGGGCGAAGGCTTGGCAAGCGAGATGACTAAGGATCCGGATGGATTGGACCACTAAAACGATCGAATGAATCAATTGAATTGGCTATATCAAACGAGCGGATTGAAGGTGTTGAAGACCTCTTTTCCGGCTATCTAAGAGCTCTATTTATATTGCTAGAATCGCTTATTTTAAGCGCTATTCTATAGCTTCATATTGCAATATTGTAGAATACGCAATACCTACGCAATTGCTGTCGAGCCGCTGCCGAGCAAGGCGATATTGCGGTATTACGCAAATGAAAAGGATGAAGCTATAGAATTGCGGTCAAAAATAAGCGATTCTAGCATTATAAATAAACCTCTTAGATAGCCAGAAAGGAGGTCTTCAACACCTTCAATTTGCTCGTTTGAGATAGCCAATTCGATTGCTTCATTCGATCATTTTAGTGGTCCAATCTATCCGGATCCTTAGTCATTCTGCTTGCCAAGCCTTCGCCCTCCAACAAGTGCGGGGTTGACCCCTCGCATCTGTCCTCTCAAGGCACCTCAGGCTATCGGCAACGGTCATACCACCTCTTACTTCACAATCAGTATCACTGCAAATATCCAGAAAACTTGATATTCCAAAGCAATGATGTACGAGCCGGAGCATAACCAGCGGATCGGGGCACCCACCACGTCAAACCATTCCACTACTGAGCACCAGGACAATGTATTCGAGGACATCCATATTGACGAAGATGTTTTTCAATTTATCGGCTCCACAACCAGTCACACAACATTGGCGAAAAATATCTCGGCCAAATCGCAACAATCCAATGTCTTGGGGATTTATCTGACTCCTCCCTCCAGAAAGTCAGCGATCGCAGACCTGCAGCCGAAGCAGTCGAAGACCCAAAGTCGGCAACGAATAAGTTTGCGCAACATGGAAAGGGCCAAATACTAGGGAAAGGAGCCGCAGACCTTGTGTCAAAAAAGATTTTGAACTGAAATCGATTTAGTCTTATAAATAAGTTTGACTATAGCATGCGGCAGGACCTGCTCGTCAGGAAAAAGATCGGTATAAGGATTGAGGATAGGCAGGGGGATCTGACAAGAGCACCAATGGTGGTAGATAGTTACTGTCGGGTGTTAGGCAGAGGCATACAAGGGCCGTTAGGAGCGAAGGACAAAGTGACCTATAACTAGGAATACGACAGATTGGCAGAAGGGGGAAAGGTGGGTATATCTACAAGGCGGAACTAGGTGCATATCATCATGTCTGACCACAAGGCTGGCTATAGAGTAGCCTATTTAAACGCACAGTTTGCACGGCTTCAATGCTCCAGTTTTCTTCGCTTTGCTGTCCCTTGTCCGTATAATTTAAATCTAATATTCTAACATGGAGCTAATAAAACATATGTTTTGGTCGTAGGAAGCAGTCCCTCACTTCACGGTCCCCAGCTTATATGTTTATAGGATTTTATGATTGGTAGTCAAGCTAACTAGAGCCAGTAAATAGAATAAGTTACAACAAGAGCCAATTCAGCTCAGCGTTCCAAGGTATTCCTAGAGTGAATGCCACCACAAGGACCGTATCTACCTTGCTTGATGCCCTGCCTCAAACCGGACCAGCCACACCTATCAGCCTTGCCTCCCCCTTTTGTAAGACATGCGGGATTCCAACGGCCTGTATGGTTGTCAGGCCGTGGAATCCGAATGGAAACGGTGGACAACCGTTTTATAAATGTTATGATTGCGGAAAATTCCGAAGTTGGGCTGACAGACAAGGGACATCTGACAAAATTTCCAGCTGTCACTGTAGTCAGCCGAGTAGAAAGGGGCGAGCTGGCAGGGAAAAACAGGGCACGGAGTTATTTAACTGCGCCATTGGGACTGTGGCTTATTTAAACCGCATGTTGATATTGGCATCCCTTCGCTTCCTGAGCTGTAGGAATATTTTTGGGATCTCCGGAAGTGCACAGGCCATCGTCACCAATCAGAAGGGTCCTCTGCCCCGAATAATGTCCAACCTAAGCAAATATTGAAGTCTAAGTCTTAGAACCGGATTTAACTGTACCCTAGGCTTCATTCATTTAACTTTAAACTTCGCAATTTAGTTGTGGCCCACTCCATCATGTATCTTCCAAACATTTACAAAAAATACACCTGTAATTAAACTTACTGATATAATTAGTCTATAAAAGTAGATTAAATTTCTATGCACGTTTTATATACATACTCCTATCTTCTATACAAAATTTGAACTTATTTAGACTGTTGGTTATTGAGTTGTTCAAGTATCAAAAAGTGGTGATTATATACAATACGCGGTGGCCCGCTCGATGGGGGTGGCCCGCTCACCGGTGAAATACGTTAGTTAAGACGATCATCGCCTTGCTCGGCAGCCATATTGCGGTATTACGCAAATGAAAAAGATGAAGCTATAGAATTGCGGTCAGAATAAGCGATTCTAGCATTATAAATAGACCTCTTAGATAGCCGGAAAGGAGGTCTTCAACACCTTCAATTTGCTCGTTTGATATAGTCAATTCAATTGCTCCATTCGATCGTTTTAGTGGTCCAATCCATCCGGATCCTTAGTCATTTCGCTTGCCAAACCTTCGACCTTCAACTTGCTGAAAAGGCCTTCCACGTGATTGGATGACTCCGAAAACACTGGATTCTGATCCCCGCCAGCCGGCAACCGATATACTATTCGTCTGAGCTGGTCATGGTTGCGAATGAAGTTTTTCGCCTTCGCCAACGCCAATATCCACCCAATTGCAATCAAGTCTTGAGCGCATCAGAGGTAAGAATACACCTGTTTGATTGATTGATTGGTTGAATTCATACGCTGATCCCTCGCCTGTCGGCGATATGCAGGCCTGTCGTGGCCTCCGTGCTGTGGGTCTCTTCCTGGCGGTCCGCTTGTCCGGCGGCTGCGAAGATTTGTTAATGTAAACATTGTATGCTCCTGGCTACATATTCAGTGTATTTTACTACAAGCCTCAACAGAATTGCACGCGAGCAACGCTGAGCCAGACGCCGCGTTCAAGTGACGAACATCCCCCACCAATGGCAATGTGTCCAGCATTTACAGCCAATGCGTCGATGCTCCGAAGCTTGGACTATTTCTTCCAGTCCTCTTCTCAGCCATACATGACCTGCCTGAGATCAACGCGCCATACCACCAATCCGCACTTGCTCGCGGCTCGACGACCGCGCCGGACATCACGCACACGACTGCGATGTACCAAAGGGGACCGACGCCCCCCGGCCGGAGCTGCGCCAAGAGAAGTTTGCGACAAAAGTGGCGCCAGTATCATGTGAACTGGTTCTTCGAAGAGGGCCGGTCCAATTTGGGGAGCTTGCTAAATCGGCTATCGGTGTGTCGCAGACCTTGACCCTGCAGCATGCATTGCTTTGAACTTGAAGTTGAGGCTGGTCGG
The DNA here is from genome assembly GCA_002215965.1 of Aspergillus persii. NCBI lineage: Eukaryota > Fungi > Ascomycota > Eurotiomycetes > Eurotiales > Aspergillaceae > Aspergillus > Aspergillus persii. The sequence continues at coordinate 1,653,965 of NGZO01000008.1, read as the reverse complement.
GAACGCTCGCGTGCTGGACGCGCTTTAGCGACTCTGCTACGATTCGAGGGGGCACACGCGAGGCGGATGTGAAAACCAGTGGAAGAGCTGTTGCCACATTCCGCGTTTAGGCAGTCCTTTCCCGCGATAACTCTAATACCCAGATGAGGAAAGAAGAGGTTGCGACGGTGTTCACACCAATTCCAGGGGGTCAATTGAATCCGGTGTGTCAAAGTTTGGTTCTTTTTCTCACTTTTTGTTTTTGTTGACATTGACGTGGTGATGCCACCCACCCCTTTGTTGAGTGGGCAAACCCAGATGATCGGTTAAAAGCGCCAGAGGGGAAAATAGACTCCAATATAGCTCTAGCGTGATGTTTTTTATTGAGGCTATTCTACCCAGGCTACACAAACCCTGCTCAGTGATCAGCTCCGGGCGCTCAGGGTATACTTGGGTATAGTATAGTCAGTGAGCAAAAAAGCGGCGAGGGGTGAGCACGAAAACGGAAAGGGTAAGTGTCGGAGCTGGGTAGAAAATCCGGTACGTATGTGTATATATATCCAACATGCTTACCCTAAACTATACTAAGAGTATGTGTTACTCTAAACAGACAAAGCTTTATTGAGGGATTAAGGATTAAAAGTACCCTGGATGAAGAAATAATGTAAACTTCACATCTAGACAGAGTATGCCACTTGGGTAGATCTGTTGTCTTACCTGTACGCATGATATGACGACGATAGTTTGCTTCCATATTATCTGTGCGGTAGGAATGGTGTATACCATACTGGCGTCTGGTTTCAAACTGAGAGGCATCTGTTAGATCTAATTGGTGAGATCTGAGGAACTGTGATCAGCCAAGGAGTTAAAAGTAGCTCTATAGAGAAGTGTATAATGTACGTTTTGATAGCCAGTAAAAGGGGTAACTGTTTCCCTCTTGCATAGGACTTATTATGACTTTGCTCTGCTGAATTGGTATGGTTTCTTGCAGCGTCAAAGAAAGTAGCCGGAATCAAGGAGCAATGCCTGTTCAGCCCTGCTGCAATGATTGGGTTTCTCTTATGCTGGGCCCAGCGTTGCACTGCGGAAGTTTCGTGGCCTTCAGAAAAAATCAGCTTCCAGTACCCTTGCATAGATACGGAAGAAAAAGCACTTACGCATTAAAAGTTCACAGAGTTGAAAATATTCTTCCTGGCTTTCACAGTGCACTAAACTGGCCATTCTCTCTGCAACTCCCGGCCGCTCATTATCGTCAGTTTTCAGTGTCTCAGATATTCCGCGCAGGAAATGTATCCGACAAAAGATCACAATATTCTGGAGGTGCCATTTTAATGGTCGATTTGATAAATCAATCTCCGCGAGATGCAGAGCCAGTCCTTTCTGCACAGTTAGCAACCCAATGAATACATGGTCATCAGACATGTTGAACATTTCATTTCTTTTTGATCCATATCCATCGTTACTGCCTGAAACCCTGAGCTATGAAGGTGCTGGAAGCAAACAGGGCGACCAGATAATCGCTGAATGTGGTCGAACACTCGTTTAAATAGAAGATAATAGCCCTGTATAGTGTCTTGTGTGGTGAAAACACGACATAACGTTATGACTAGAGGAAGTTCCACAGTAGGCTCACTATAACTAAGGTTTATGAATAGAATACTCACCCTTTCCGTGTTGATTTAGGTAGGTTGCAAAGATAACTTCATGAAGGTGCTTCCTTTCCAGTCGCTTATGTGACATGTCAACTTCAAAAGATGCAGGTCCTGCAAAAGTTTCGGCTTGCTCCTTGAACATGCAAACTAGCATTACATCAGATCCATCCTGGTAAATATGCTGAACATAATTCTAAGTACATCCTCGCTTAGCCATTATCAGTACTGATGAAAACACGGTATGTAGAAGAGATCAAGGGATAGAAATCAACCGACTCTCATTGCTGGATTTCTCTGAATTTCAAGTTGAACACCATTGAAATCCTGCCCTGCTGGGTAGGCAAGCAATCGCTGTTTGCGAATAATCGCAGCGAACCGATCCATGTTGGCAAAGCTTTAATGAACCTGAGCAATGGTCTCCGTATTGTATTGCTGACAGAAGTTCTCCAGTTCAGGGCTTTTCAAAAAGGTTGCTGTAAGAGGTTGTACAAATTGAGATCTCAGTCAGGTAACATTCAATATATAAGGATTTTTACTTACCAACTGTCATACTGGGGTTTTGCATGTCGCTGATCATGGATATAATTCTCTTCATAATCCTCGCTGGAGGCTTATTTGGCGGCGGTGGGGGGTGGGTGTGAGTACCAAATGACGTGAATAAGAAATATGGGCACTCATGTAAGTAAGGTGGTACAAAGATATGAAAAACAACTTCACAGCATTTGTTTCTCATCAATCTGGCCCCAGAAGGGTGGTCAAATCCTGGCTTGGCTGGTTACTGCTATAAACTAGTTAAACATAAACAGAGTGCTTATATACCACAGAACTTTCTTCGTGAGTTCATTTGATCTATAACAACACAGTCTTCCAAAACGGGAAGAACTTCACCACTGAATACCTGCTCCAGGAATGGAATATTAAACTGGGCAATATTGTCAATCTGTCTTATCAAATGTCCAGAGGAAAATCCTTGTCCTCTTGCATTGCAGCACACAATTAGGGGGTCAAATTCACCGCGGGGATTCTATCGTACGGGTAGGTAGCTCAGTCATCTATAATATAGACCTGGGGGAATGCTTACTGGGTGGACAGCTCGCGTAAATTCGGGTGTGTATGTCTGATTATGTCGCAGGCAAGAATAACCTTTCTGGAACAGCCGAGATATTGTCTGGAAGAAGCTGTCCGGGGCATTGCTTCAACATGGGTCTCTCATATTTTACCTGGCGGCTGGTTACGAACCTATATGCATTTCGTTTGGTCTGGTCCTGTTCGGCTAGTTGAACGGTTCTTCGAGACTGTTCAAACGCGGTCCACTGTTCGTCCTCAATTGATTTATGATAAAATTATCGCAGATCACAGCGCAAGTGCTCGCAGACTTTTACTCCTGTGCATTGGAATTTATACTTTTGGACGCGCGTGGGCTTGAAGAAACTGGCACATAATATTCTTTGGAGGATGTACTCGTCTATGAGAGTATTGAATCTGCTTGAGCAAGTGAGAAACTGCAATGTGCCTAATATCAGCTTAGAATAAACTACATACACTGTGCCATATATCTTTAATTTCCTCTGGATCTTGTGAATTGACGCTGACAACGTAAGTGAACCCTTCAGGGTCTGTCCTTGGATATTCCCGAAGGTCATGCACATATTCTAGATATTTTGTTTTGACTAGGGAACCATGCCACTGACTTAGAACTGTTGGGAATATCTGGCTCATCTAGGTCCGCAGAAGCAGAACCTGTTGCAGGACTATCCGGGCTCCCTAGTTGATGTTCCAGGGGATGAGTGTATCCTTGCTCGCCTACAGCTCTGTTTCTTTGGTGGGTTTGATTCTCTAGATGTTCAATATCTTCGAAATCACTGTCCACATATAGGGCTCCGTCTAGCTCACGGATAATCGGATCCTCAGGTTCCCCCATAGTCAATAGGTGAAACAAATAGAAAGCATATAAAGAGGTTTCATGTTGCTAAACTTGTCGTGTCGCGTAGAGGAAGACCTTAGGTATCCAAGCGTATGGTAAACAAGGGATTGGAATTTCAGATTCAGCGTAATTCAGTGTAATTTTGGTCCTAGGGGGTCAGGTTCGTACGGGCCACAAACTGACGATAAAATAGCCGAGGAGGTCACCCCCAGTTTTACTGGTCGGGTGAGCTATGTACTCGTAGCCTCCCGCCTCCCTGGGGTCGACCTCGCTTGGTCATTATTTAGTATTAGTTAACCAGTTAGTTAGTTAACTAAAGCGATCATCGCCTTGCTCGACAAGCGGTATTGCATGTTTTGCAAGATCAAAAGATGAAGCTATAGCATAGCGGTCAAAATAAGCGATTCCAGTAGTATAAATAGACCTCTTAGATAGCCAGAAAGGAGGTCTTCAACACCTTCAATTGCTCGTTTGATATAGCCAATTCAATTACTTCATTCGACCGTTTTAGTGGTCCAATCCATCCGGATCCTTAGTCATTTCGCTTGCCAAGCCTTCGCCCTTCAACAAAAGTCAAGTCCGTATAGGTGCATATGTACCGTGATTCTAGCGTCCTTGCCGTTCTTGGTTTAATGCTCAGTGCGTGCTCACTGTAGCGGGCATCTCTTTGTTGCGGGGCTTGGTTGGTTGTCGTTTGCCCGGTGTTCTGCCTAGCGTAGTCGCTCTCACTTAAGTGACTGGTGTTGGTGTCGTAACACACAGGACTCACATCGCTAGGCATATCCTCGGCCCGTCGAGGAAAAATTGGACGACATTATATCTCAAGCAGAGAACCGTCCGTCATTGGGTCCGTTGTTAAATTGAGGATAGAAAGAAAAACTGGGGCCTGGTACGTCTCATCGACTCCTATTCTTCAGAGTACATAGTTCGCTTTCCACAATGAAGTCGTCTACTATGCGTGAACCATGACCTTAGGCAATTTCTGAACCCCGAGACACCCAAGTCGGCGTACTTGCAGATCCCTGCGGGCTATTCCTCCTGAAAGAACGTACCTCAAGTTTTGTTCGGCCATCGTAGCGGAGGGTACTATAACACGAACCGGGTTAGAAGCGGTCCAATCGGGGCTATCTGTGGTTCCCCACAACCGCAGCGCGTATCTACCAATCATTGCCCGAAAACGCCAAGTTTCCAATACCAGTTATAGAAAGAAAGAACAAGGATTATGAGCCCTGAATTCCCATCAGTTCATCCTAAGGCAGCACCTCGATATGCCCATCGGATTGGAGAATCGATATTATTAGTCTTGCGGAAAGGCATTTTGTAGAGTCAACCAATCGTGTGTCTGCGGTACCACCGCATCCCGCAGTAAAGGCCCCTAGACCCCTTACATAGTCATGTGATCCACTGACACCACAATTAATAAAACAACCACGGCACGCCGCAGAAATCTCATGGGCGTTAAGTCCTCAACACATCCTTGTCCGTGTACCAAAGAATCATTCTACAACAACTGAGTTGGTACCGCAGAACCCCGTCATTGGTCGCCCCACTTCCGCAGACGGTGAATCTTATGGGCCAATGGAGTGCGGCTATCGGTGAGGGCGATACTCAGCCAAAACGGCTCAGCGTTAAGCTTCACCTTCGATAAGTGTTCTCTACCAGCTGAATTGTCCGGTAGCTTTGGCATACGCACAGCAATCCCGATAGTCAAAAAATGGAAGGAGTAGCTGGTAACAAAGAGAATTCTAGTAGGCCAGTCAGGAATCATGGAAATGGAAGAATTTCATAAAGCTGTCTCTGATACTTGGGCTCTAATATTGCGGAGACTTACCACACAATTCCCCGATGGATTGTCCCACTTCCTCAGACGGTGGGTCTCATGGCCTGGGTCATACCCAGGAACCTCCATGCGGACCATGTAACACAATTTGAACAGATAAACCTATCGTTGACAAGAGTTGCCCGTCCAGAGTCTGCGGTGATAAGTTAGTGGAGCTTACGGCATTCTAAAACGGGTAAGCGCCTCAGCGCCGCTTAGCATCGTCGTGTGTGGTCTATAAAACCGGCTCCCTCTACTCATCAAGGACAGCCAACAGTCGTGCGTTTCCTTCATCAAATTCTTCTCTAATTCGGGAGCATCGTGAGGACTGACTTTCTGGCATTGGTCTTGTCTTTCCATGTTCTTCGCTTCCCAGCCCTACCACCCGAGAGAGTGGACGCCTCCAGGTTATACTTTATTATTATTGTTGCTCGAGTTTATTGCCTATATCCAGCCCTAAAGCTATGATAGACCACCAATCCTAGGCAGAATCTGGTACCGCTCGGTGATGCTGCTTCCAGATCTCCGTTCCGTTGAGTTCCTGAGTGTGAGCCCCGTTTAAATATACTCCGGTCCTTTTCCTCGCCCAAAGCCTCCTATTTGCGCAGGGCATTTGAGCGATTGGGTGTCCACTAATCTAAGTGAATAGGTTACTCTTCCTGCTATGCGTCCTCGATCCTCTCAGCCTTCTCTGAGCCGTCCAACCTCATTCATCGTCCCGTCAAGCTCTCTCTGCTAAGGCTAGGTAATAGTCTTGAGGGAGGACTGCTTTCGCTGTAGTCAGAAACTGTAATAACCTCCGTGCACGTCTGGTTAACAAATTCGGTCGACAGAGTGCGAGCCTGGCCACTTCGTCAGCTTTCTCGTTTCCATCGGTGCCAACGTGACCGGGCATTCATTAGAGAATCAGTTCTAGCCCTCGCTCTGTAGGGCCCTGGCTGCCGAAGAGCTCGAAGTGACAGTTTTTAATCGGGGCCGGCTCGCGTGTGTCGCAGCCTCGCAATAGCAGGTTGAGAGTCTAGTAGGACTGTGATTAAGCCGCCACCATCCATTTTCAGTGTGGCCCAGAGGGTCTGCACGACTCCTACAAGCTCTGCGTTAAAACACCACCTATCCGTCTTCAAGGAGGAAGCTCCTGGACTTCCACTCCTATCATTAACATAGCCAAATGCGCCCGCCACATCCATGAAGAGCGCTGCCATGAGCTGCTTTCCTTTCCACACATCGTAAGTGCTCTCGGGCACCCCACAATATCCACCGCGCTGGGTTGTTTGCTGCCGCCCATCTATCTGGGTTAAAGTCTTCATGCCGCCTCACAGGGATCTGTAAGTAACCCTACTGCGACCTTTTCACCAGCTTTCCCAGGAGGTTTGGAAAGCTGATGACCCGACATGCCTTAACGAGCTTATGATCCCGGTTTTTCTCAGCAAGATCCCATTAGCCATTTTCCAAGCTTGTGAATAAATGCATAGTCGGTCCAGCGAGGCGCTTTCAGGTACCTTCCCTGCCGAGTCATGATCCCCAGACCCGGCGACAGTTAAAGCTTTGGGGTATGGGATGTTTCAGCAATAGGAACCAGTCCTCTCAGATGTTTTCCAGCGTTTGTTACTGGCCCCAGTCTGCTTATTTTGGAGTTGCGGCAGGTCTGCTGACAGAATGCCCAACGGATTACAGCAATATACTTGGTTGCTTAACATAATAGCTGCCTTGCTTGCATCGAAGGGGGCCTCTACGGGCGTGTGGGTGCTGGTAAAAGTAAGTATTGATAAGCAGTTTCATTGTCCTCTTCATTCTTTACATTGGTCATGCGAGTTACCCCGCACCGTGCTCTTGTGATGTAGGCAATTTTCAGTCAGGCTTACTATAAAGGTGTCTCCCGTGGCACTTTAGAACTAATGTAGCCAGGCCCTGTTGCTATCTGATTGTCAAACCCCAAAACAGTAAGTCTACAAAGCAATAGACGTTGTTAGCATTGGCTCAAAATATTACAGGAAGTCTATTCCAATATCATGTCGATTCCCAAAAAGGTGTTAGAGAAATTCATTCAGAATTTCAACATACCTAGAGCAAAATCGAAACTCCGCCGAAAATGCTGGAGGAAGGCTCTTTCCGTCAAGAAATACCAAAAACGATGTAGCATCCAATTTTCGAGCCGACCAAGGGTCTCCGTACACGAATGACCCTAACACCTTCTCGGTCAACGTGCAAGCAAACGCGAACGCCTCAAATACCTCTATCAGAAGATTCGCAGAAAAGAATCCTGATAAGAAACTCTTCGCGTGTCCTACGAAGAAGGACGATACTGATGAAGATGCGAAAAAGAAAATGATTGACGCAGCAAAATCCGGAGGTTATTTGTAGCTAAAAGTTCTTGCACCTCCCCTGCTAGCTGTGATCAATGATTCAGCACTGGCTTCGGCATCTTCGCAGTTTCCCATCTATAACCCCCTCGATGACCCAGCACTAGCTTTGGGGCTGCGGCGAATAGAACCCCCCACAGAAACAAAGTAAGCTCACCGCATTCAGAATCTCCCTGCATTGCCACTCACTGGACCGACGTCATGATTCCCCCAATACAAGATTCGGGTGAACTGGATGAGATCATGGACTCTACTAGGGCATACAGAAATAAAATGTCACCGGGTCACCATTGCTAGAGTAGTGTGGACATGTGGAATTGAACACCGCTTATGCGCGTCATTTGGCTAAAGCGATGTGTCTTCCTTTGGTTCTTTCATATTCCCTTTCAGCCATAAGTCAACTAAAATACTACTTTCACAATGGACCAGAAATTCTTGGAAAATGCCATACACCATCCCGACGCCATTGCAATCGAGGATGGCTCCCAGAAATGGACCTACTCGGACGTCCATCGCGAAGTTGATCGACTCTCGTCTACCCTTAAGTCCTTGAAACTTCCCACTGAAGCGCCCATTGGCATTATTGAAGAGCTCTGTTCGGCGGTGGTTATCGCGCAGCTGGCCGTCGTCCGTGCGAGGCTCACCTGCTTGCCCCTAGACCCATCGTTGCCGGAAGCTCGTCTGCGGGGTCTGCTTTATGAAGTCGGATCTCAATATGTGCTGTCGAACAAGGACTACTTTACCGAAGCTCTTGGGGTTGATGTTATCCTTATTACTCAGAATCGCTTGTCGAGAGGGCATTCTGTCAAACCCAGCGATCAGAGTAGTGGGGTAGACGAGGACCACAAGCACAAGAAACGCGGATATCGGAGTCATATTCTGTATACGTCCGGTTCGAGTGGAAAACCAAAAGCAGTGCAAATCCCAGAAGCAGGTATCCTCAGTCTAGCCATTGGCCCGCCCATCTCGCTGCAGAAGTCAGACCGGGTGGCGGTGATCAATAACCCTGGATTCGATGTTTCTCTCTATGAAATCTTGGTTTCACTGGTTGTCGGGGCCACTATTATCATCGTGCCTCGACCTGTCATCACTGATCCTTTCGATGCACGAGAATTTATTTCTCAGAAGAAGATATCGATTGTTTTTCTCACCGCATCGCTCTTTACGGTCATTGCTCAAGCGTGTCCTACGACTTTTAGGGGCGTCCGGCATGTACTGACGGCTGGCGAAGCCGCTAACGTGGCCGCAATGGCGGCTGTTCTCGAATCATCCGGCCCCCCTCAGAACCTCTGGAACACTTACGGACCGACAGAAACACTCGTATTCTCTACCCTGCACCTTGTGATGCCCTCAGAGCTCCAATACGACAATATAAGTATTGGCAAACCATTCGGGGACACGAAGCTGCTGCTCGTTGACTCGGACTCCAACTCGATCACCAAGTCCGGGGAAACTGGCGAGATTCTTCTCGGAGGTCCATCATTGACTCCGGGGTACATCGGGCGTCCCGAAGAGAATGAGTCGCGCTTTCTGGTATCTGCAGACGGCACTCGATACTACAAGACCGGGGATCTGGCTCGATGGCGCCCTGATAACCCAGACCTCCTCGAATTCGTCGGTCGCGTGGACCTGCAGGTGAAGCAAGGTGGATTCCGAGTCGAGCTGAACGAGATCGAGCAGATCCTTCTCGCCAGCAAGACACTGTCGGCAGCGATTGTGGTGCAAGTCCGTCTATCGGATGGCAGTGGCCCATTTCTGGTGGCGTATGTCATCCCCGTGGTTTCTAACTCCGTTCGCAAACGACAGCTCGTCGAGTATATGGAGAAGCGAGCCCCAGAATACATGATCCCTAAAGACTTCGTATTCTGTTCAAAGTTCCAAATCACGGAACAAGGCAAAGTCGACCGCAAAGCGCTCGAGGACCGTTATTTGAAGCAACACGAAAACTTGAGAACGGACGGGAATGTCGGTGCCGAAGAGTCGGACCCCGCCACAGTAGTCCGCAATATTTGGTCTTGTTTGTTGAACATGCAGGAGTTCAAAGATTCCGATGACTTTTTCTGTCTCCGGGGCACTTCGATCCAAGCGGCCTCGATGATATCGATGATTCGGAAGCAGCTCGGCAAGACCATCTCGATGCGTTCGCTCTTCGAGAACTCCCGCTTCAAGGACCTCGTCAACTATCTTGAAGACTATTCGGAAGGGGCAATGAGCCGGATGACACTAAATACTGGCTATCTGACGCCGCGTTTGGCGAGGAGGTCAACCCCGTGCCCGACTGGCAGGCGCCCGATGAAGGCCGAGTCTTCATGACAGGTGCCACCGGCTTCATCGGCGCCCATTTCCTCAGTCGGTTCCTCAATATGGACGCTGTCCAGGAGGTCATCTGCCTGATCCGCCCGAAAAGCGGAATGTCTGCCCGAGAGCGCATGCAAAGTGTTCTGGAGCGGTACGATCTGTGGGACAGTTGTGTGGGCGCCATCGCCAAGGTGACGGTGCTGAACGGCGACATTACCGAGGAGCACTTCGGATTGACGGATAAACAGTTCGCCTGGCTGGTTGACCGAGCCAGCGTGGTGTTCCATCTCGGAGCCAAGCTCAATTTTTGTGAGCCCTATAATGCCCATCGGGAGGTCAATGTGGTTGGCACGAAGCATGCGTTGGAGGTGGCCGCGCGCGGCCGCCGGAAGGCTTTCCACTACATGTCCAGTATCGATACCTGGGGCACCACCGGGCTGACACTGGAGACACGGCAGCTCCTCGAGGATGAGCCGCTGGAGCCTCATCTATCAGGCCTACGCTATGACACCGGATACGCGGCCAGCAAGTGGGTGGCCGAGGCGGTCGTCCGTCGCGCGCGCCAGCGCGGCATCCCAACCATCATCTATCGCCCGGGGTTTGTGGTCGGGGATTCGCGCTATGGGCATGGAAATCCTGATGATTTCTTCGCTCGGCTGATGGTGGGCACCATCCAGCTGGGCGCATTCCCCCGATTGCCGAACCAACGAATGGAATATGTGACGATCGACTACGTCTGCAACGCCACCTTGTATATAGCTTCCCACAGCAAGAACCTAGGCAAGTCGTTCAGCCTCGTGGCGCCGGACCCGGCCGACTCGGTCAATCTCGAAAAGACTCACCGCATCATCAACGCAGCCGGGTATCCTGTCGAGCTCGTCCCGTACTGGGAGTGGGTGCACCAACTGGAGGAGAAGAGTAATGCCCAGAATCCGCTGATGCCCCTGATGCCCCTGCTGCGGGAGCCGGTGCTCGGCGGGCTGTCCCGGTTCGAGACCAGCCGCAACACACCGCACTACACGAGCTTTAACACAGTGGAGGCGCTGCAGGAGGCACCGGATATTCGGTATATTCCGTTGGACCCGGGAATGCTGAACCGGTTCTTGCAGTTCTGGGACCGGAAAGGCTACTACCATGTCTTTCCGAGTGGATCTTGAGCCCAGTGAGCAACGGGAAGTAGAGGGATGAGCGCAATGGCCTTAGTACATACACGCGGAAAAAGTGGCTTCTGTTTTATGTCCAGCTAAATTATCTTGGTCAAATTGCCGTCATATTCCAGCCCAGCTACAGTCCAGCTACAATATACACACTAGCGCCGTGGCTCCCAATCCCCCTTGGAGCCTTGCACCACTGACGGATGGCCAGTTTTTGGTCTGTTTTGGCCAATGATATTATCGTATAGACCGCAGCTGCGAGGTTTTACCTTATTAAGCGTCAGGATGTTGTTTCTAGAAAGCTTATTACATACCCAGTCCTCCATCCGAGCTACAGACCGTGCAAGTCCTCCGCCAACTAACAACCAAATGACCTTTCGGCCGTCGAATTATACGGCCTAGAGATTATTAAAGGGCCTGAAGTGAAGATTTGACACGATTTCAAATTTCTTTTTCGCGGTCAGTCGTAGATGCGCTACGGCATTATCAATATTAAATTAGTTTTGAAGGATGTCTAAATAATCTGTTCATTGTCAGAAAATCCCAATTCAAAAGGGACATGGATTCTGGGGGATGCCAGGTGTTAGGAAATGCACGTGATGGATAGCGGGGTGTGGCTAAAATGGGCTTGGCAGGGATGACTAAATACACAGAAATAACGTAACGTATTTCACTACCGAGCGGCGCACCCCCACCGAGCGGCGCACCTCCCGCTGAAACCTGCCCATGGGCTAAATACTAGAGCCTTTATCAACCAAATAATTGTATTTCTATCTAAAAGTCAATTAGGAACTCGATTAGGACATTGTAATCGTCTATGTCCCAGAATATGACAATCACTGCACCGCGGAGGCGCTCGTACGCGTGGCCTATCTGCAGGAAGTGCAGGATCTAGGGGAAGCGTATTTTGAGCTTCAGCAACCCTATTCTCGCGCGGAAATCGCTCTAGACCTTCCTGAATAGCTGATCCCTCTTCAATAGCTAGCTGTCTAGTAGAGCGTTTCTTTTTTCGAAGCTTCTTTGCATTAGCAGCGCGTAATTCGTTGACTTCTTCGCGCACTAATATAAGCTCATTCAGATGTAATTCGTGACCTTTAATAAGCTTGTCTATACGCGTCTCTAGCGAAGATGAAGGGCTCTGTGTGCGCTCACGTATACGCTTTTTAAGTAGCTGCTTCACGGTAGAGGCCTGCTTTTCAAGCTGCCTTGTTGTATAAGGCGTTTTTGGAGCTGAATTGGTTGATCGACTAGGTGGTGGTGTAGGGGTCTTTAGCCGAATACTCAGCTGACTGAGTACCTTATCTGGATTGAATGGAACTAGACCAGTGCCTGCAAAGCTATTTCGAATAGTCTCTGCTTGAAAAGTGCGTTCACGAGCTTGTGGAAAGACCTCTAAGAAATCAAGCTTGTCGATATGATTGATTCCTAAGCGTGCCTGCTTCTCTACTAAGCTGCCGTACGCGCGCTTTAGAGGCGAGAAGCAGCCAACATCTAGAGGCTGTAGTAGATGTGATGAATGTGCAGGTATGTAGATAGGAATAATATTATTCTCACTGCATGTCTGGTCGAATTAAGGTGTAAGATGACTACCATAACCGTCGAGAATTAGAAGACGATATCTTCCAGTCGTACGGCTAGTAGTAGTAGGAATAAAGAGATTTTAAAGCCAGCGAAGGCCTATCTCGTCCGTAGTCCATCCATTAGGACTAACCTCAATCCTACTATCGCGTGGGAGTTTGATATCTTGATACCAACCCTCTATATGGACCTTTCCTTTAAAGATCACACACGGAGGAAGCGCCCAACCAGTAGAGTTAATACACTCGATCGAAGTAACCCATTCTCGATTACCTGGCTGTATAAGAGAGGCTTTTCCGTAGTAGTCAGCTCTAGTAACTACTTGAGCAGTAGCTACTAAGCCCATAGCGAAGCCAGTTTCATCAAAATTGTAGATATCTTCCTGTGTGATCCCGTGTTGCATTATCGTGATTTGTACGCAGTTAAACCATTCTTGTATAATCTTAGGATCTTCGCATTTAGCGCGTCGATAATCGTAGCGTCGGGTATAGCGAGTTTTCAATTCATCTCGTCGTTTAATAAATTTAGAGACCCAGTTTGCTCCAACTGTTTGAGTAGGCGTTGTACCGCGCGCAGCGAGAAGAATATCAGCTATTTCTCGTATATGAGACGGTCGGGGAGACGCTCCACGTTGATTTAGCGATAGAATCCATCGTACAAGCGAATCCTCTTCATTTTGAGTCAGTTTATGACTATTAGCGCGTATTTCTGAGCGTGTAGGTGTACCGCGTAGTCGTCTGCGGAGGGTTGTTTCAGAGATATCATATATGCGAGCTGCTTCACGAATACTAGATATTTCTGCTTTTTTTAAAGCAGAAACTGCTAATATAGCCATACCCTCTTTCTGTTTCGATTCTTTTGAAATTTGACGCGCTTTTGGAGGCATGGTAGGTGGTTATTCGAATGAAGGTAAGATGACGCGTAGATTTTTGATGAGGTGCGCCGCTCGGTAGTGAAATACGTCAGTGATAGTTACAGATTGAAACATGAAAATTATCGTATAAGCTCGTATGCTCCCTAGGCATCACAGCCTCATTGTTTATCTCTCACCCTCCCATATCATCTTGTTATACTCCAGGCATTGGTTTATCCTGTGCCCCTGCACATGGCAATGAGAGCAAGTCGGCGGCCTTTTTGCCTGTCTTAAGGTAGAGAAGTCTCCCTGTGAACTAGGATATGTACGCTCCTTGATCTCGAACCCTGATGGGCTGCGGCCCTCAAGCCTCCCTTCAGAAGCCATGAATGGAGAACTTCCCTTGTAGATTGAAGTTGGTAATCGAGGCTCGAGGATTTGGCTTTCTATAATTAGCATAATTCCATGCTATGCGACGGTCAGGTATATTTACCGATAAGGAGTTGTATCATCCGTAATTCTCCAGAATGGATGTACTTCAGCAAGTTGGATAGATGATTGACTCTGTAATATTTTCGCTATCCGATGAGAACACGGAAGGCCCATTGTCCCCGTAAAGGTGTTTGTACAGGGTGACAACGGTGCCTCCTTTGTGACGCGTTTGACTCTCTGATACTGCTCTACTAGAAGCGTGATTGCGTATCTCGAAATATGTCGAATACGATGCGTAAAGAGGACTTTGCTCGCAAAGACCGGAGTGAATATTCGGTCCTGTGCGAGTGCCGCATCTATTGCGTTCAACTGTGTGACGATGCTTCTTTCCACCATCTCAAACACTGTCAAGATATCCGCAGTGGAGGTGCCAATCCAGCGCTTTATCGTAGCGTGTGCGCCTTCGACCCTTGAGGTCGCCGCATTCCCTAGATGAAGCCATTTCCTTGCCCACGCAACGACAAACTTTTCACGGTGAACAAGTACGTTGCTTTCCAGGTAATAGAAGATATGCGGCTTATCTTTGAGGAATAATCGGATACCTTCTTTTGATTGATTATATATCTCTTCTTTCGGAGCGCTAGCCAAGTTGATCCAAAGGGAGAAAAACTGATGATACTCCTCATTTGTGGCAAACTCCTTCTTGCAATGGGCCTGGATGTTCTTGTTTAGGTGTCACACGCAAAGAATATGCGGGAAGTCCGGTAGCTGATGCTCGATTGCTGAAAGTAAGGCCCAGTCTTTATCGGTGCATAAAACGGATGGTGAGTTTGGGCGATTGATAAATGAGAGAAATGTGCTTAGCGCCCAGTAGTAGCTCTCCACTTCCTCATTCTCCATAAAGCAAAATGCGACGGAGAAGGATTTGTTGGTTGGCGAAACTCCTACAATGTGAAGTAGAGGCATTCGGTATCGATTGGTCTTGTACGTGCAACCCAGAAGAAAGACTCGGTTATACTGGTTTGCAAGGTCGATAGGTTTTTGGTGTGCAAACATAAGGAATCTGATGTGTCCTATGTCATCAGACTGCATGGCATGCAGCCAACTCACCTCATTTTGAAGTTGTTGAACAAGGTATTCAACCGGGGAGCGTCCTCCCAATTGCCGTAGGCGTTCAGCCATACGAGCGTTGTAAATGTCTCGCCTTATGAAACGTGCTGATGGATCTGATTCATGAAGTACCGCTTCAATAGTTTGTGGTCTCACACCCATGGCTGATAGTCGTCCGATTTCTGCTCGTTGATTATCCGCAAACTTTCTGGCCTGGGGATGTGCAGACAGGTCACTCGGCCCATGTGTGTGCATGGGGTTACGAACCTTTAGTTGCCAACATCCATTGATATGCGATCCATATAGCTCGAAAGGGCAACCGATGCGACGGGTAGACGTATTTTGGCGCTTTGCTCCTTCCAACGCCGCGACTCGATCATGATATACTCCTCCCCATGTCACAACCCAAAACAACGTTTTTATTGGCTGTAGAACGTCGAATTGTCACAACATACCCCTGGGATAGGGCGAAGTTCCTCGCTGACATGAGGAGATCCTCTCGGGCAGAATAGATTGCTTCTGGCGGTGCCTCCATAATTTGTTTGATTAGGATATAGTTGAAGTCCTTACAGAGCGAGTGTAAAATTAAGTATTGTATGTAACGTTGTCACGACGACTGGAATGCTGAGTCAGGGTGGTGTCCGGAGTAAAACGGGTGGTGCCCCTATCAGGACCCGGGGTGCCCTTAGTAAAAAGATGGGGTGTCCTTAGCAATTCCCGATCCGATGGACGGTCGAGGTTACATAAGACGTTATCCCGAGACCTCGATTGAGCGTCCAGATTCCACACCATCCGTTTAAAGGGGAAGAACCGATATATAAAACAAGTGAAGACACCCCTGATCTTGTTCAAATAAAGGAGTTACCCCTATCGTTACCTATATCCATGCTGTTGACGGATGTCAAAATATATTCTGCGAAATTCGCGAGATTAGAAGCATATTCCCTAGCCTTGTCGTCCACGCCGTGATTGCGTGACTGTAGGCGCTGGACACGAAAGTAATACCAGTGCAACGCTGACTGCGGGGTTCTTGCCCGCTTATTGGAGGTTGGACAAAAGTGGGGCGATTCATAACGGTTCCCTAGTCGCCGAGGAGAATCGCGCAGAGCACATTCCCCTCCTTGCATGCTAATTGAACCAAGGCTGGGAGATCCGCCAGCTGTCTGTTTGTTATAGATAGGGTTTGCCCAACCCCGACACTCTTTGGGTCAAATTTACAACTCGCCTATCTCCGCTCCCTCTCCCCGATTCTGTGCGGGATATATTCATACTATGACGGAACCTATCAGTCTGGCTTCTGGATTGCTGGCTTTAGCCACTTTCGCATTCCAGTCGAGCATTAAGTTATATGAAACAGTCAAGAGCTTTCATGCCCACCCGAAGCGCGTACGCGATCTTCTAGAGGAGCTTGAGGCATTGAGTGGGGTTCTTGGCCCACTCACCGAGACGATCAGCAGTATCACTGATGTTGACCTTGCGGCGCTTGACCTTCCCCTGTTGCGGTGTGGTCACGCCTGTGGAGAATTCGAGCAAGAGATTCAAAAGTGTTTGATGCGGTCCAAGGGTAGTCGCACGAGCTTTCGCGATTGGGCCAAATTAAGGTACATGGGCGATGATATTGATGGCTTTAGGCGCTTGTTGGCTGGATACAAGTTGACTATTAACATTGCTCTTACGGACGTCAACCTGTGAGTCTCTTCATGTCTGATGTAGTTTAGCATCTCATAACACCCCTTATATCCAGTTGACTAACGTGGTTAGTCGCAAGTCATCCGTTACAGCCGAGAGTCTTAAAGATTATGAAGATCTTATCGTAACAGCTAAGGCGGATCTTGAGGCTCATCTCGAAACCATCGATGGAAAGCTTGAGCTTATATTTCGAAAAACGGTGACAGGTTCCGATTCAGATGCATCCGAACTACGACTGATCGAAGAGGAACGACTAAGCACGGAAAAATGCCTGCAAATCTGTACTCAGTTGTCCAACCATATTAGCCAAATCCAGTCCACACGTGAATCCGATGACAGTGCTCCCGGACCATTTGATTTTGATACCCTGCCTGAAAGAGTCACGAACGAGAGCCTGCAGGATTGCAAGAAAAGGTTAACTCTCACAGCTGCAAAGCTCGAGAGGCATATGAAGGACCTGATGGACAAGTTATTGACAAAGTCGCGATTGAATATGACATCCGAAGAGGAGTTTGCCGACCTTACTAGGTTGCGAGAAGAGTGGGAGACAGCCCGTCAGTGCATGGATATCTGCTCCAGGGCAGATGATCACCTGAAGGAGAACATCAGCAACATTGACAACTATGCCACCGGTGACGCCGTACAATTCATGGTTTCGACAAACGGCACAATCATCCACGGTAAAAATCGAGGAGTGGGTTGGAGGTCGAGGCAGGTTGGAGGCCACCTTAGCGATGTTTCTCTCCAACAGCTATCACGAGACTTTACAAGTATCAACCTGGGGAGTGCTCTGCGCCCATCTTCACAAAACAACCCGCCGAATCCTTCTAACGACGAGATACCAAGCGAAACTACATCCGAATTCAAGGAACGGTATGGACGAGGCTTCCGACTCTCACCTAAAACTTCTCAGGACATACCTATCAATGTAACCGCTGGCGTGGAGGAGCGAAGCAATTCACCAAAGGAATAAGGTAGCTAGAGCAACCGGTTGGTTGGAGTTCCCTTTTATACTACTAGGCCAATCTCTTTTGTTAGCTCCTAGTATCTATCATAAGTCGCGCCCATGTATCGAATTACAGTGATACTGCTGATGACCATATGCGATGATCATTTTATGTTTACGTTATAAGAGCTTTGTGTTATAAAGGCTATTTCAACGGCCATGATATGTTTTTGTAGGAACAACCCATTTCGCGTAAGAAACTATCTTTATGCTGGAATATATCCTAATTTCAGAACTTATTGGTGCCCATATTTTCGGAAGTTCTCTGGATCGTTCGAGTTAATAGATTTAGGGGGAATAAATGAAGGACGCTGACAGGGGTTAAGAGCGCGCTGGGAAGGAGCAAGGGGCTCAGCCCGTTCCGACGAGTCGGCCGATGGTTTCACGTGACCTCGATAGCATGTGGCCGCGGGGTTATGTAATCCATCGCCTCGCGCAATCACAGGGATAAATAATTAAACATACATTTCATATTGTTTCATATACCTTGCATTTTAGATTGTTTTGATCGACTTTATTGTTTATTTTGAAGCTCGGAGACTGCATAAATATGAGCTAGATAGCCTAAGCTAGGAACAATCAAGACCTTTGATCAAATCGTTGGAGATCACGTTCTTTCTTCAGGTTTAAGTCATCTTTGCCAAGACCAAATCTGCGACATAGCATCCTCGTAGACCTCACCAAGCGCGGGTTTGGGTTGGGTTTTCAATTTCTTTACCCGCCCACGGGCAACCCACCGCGGGTTTTGACTGTTGAGTATCACGGTTGTTAAAGTAGGGTAAGATTGACCCATATTAATTGACTTTTTTTAACAGTTATCTTTACAGGGGCAGGATGTCTCATATTTCTGTTCTCAATCCCTGCCATAAGGTTCAGCCACCGTGATACTCAACAGTACCCGGTCTGGCAATACCTGGTCGGATGGCCCCGGGCTGCTGCCTCCGACCTTGTGACGCTGGCCGCCAGTACCTGGGCACGCCACCTCGGCCGTCTGCTCTCAGGCCTCCGACCTCACAGGTGTTCAGACCACATGCCTAGGCCCGCCAGGGACCCAAACCTCCAGGTATATCTCCAAAGCGGGCTTCAGTCTCTGAGGGTCGTGTGGCTTGGCGCACAGGACCTGACGGGTCCCACGTCGATCATATCCGATGTCGCCATACATGATGAGACGTCATCGGAGTCACTACCGGCGGTGTCCCGAGATGTATCTAGAAGCTCAGTGCAGTGGGCTTGTGTATCTGCTTTGATACACCTACGAAGCTGCAGGGACGCGCAGGCGCTGGGGCGGTGAACCTACACCCTCTCTAACAAGATCCCATCGGATTCATAAAGAATCTCGGTATAATTTACTCGGTGTTGACCGTGGCTAGGGTTTAGATGGACTGTCCCCAGAAACATTGCCCAGAAATGTCACAGGTGAGGCAGCTGTTCAATGGTGGGATTACGACTGCGATTTGAGCAGTCACCATATCTTTATTTCAATAACCCAAACAGATCTCTTTCACTCCTAGGCACATGAGGAATGTCGATAGATAATAAGCAGAAACCAAGAAACAAGTAAATCGATAGTCAAGTAAATCAGAGACGGGGAAGGCCACAGTAGATTGGGACCAAAGGGCAAGGCCTGGGTGCGCAACCAAGAGAGGGAAAGCCTTGATCTGAAACAATGACATCATAAAATGCATATCAGTTGCCACATGTACCGCCCCTTTTTGTTTACTAAGAAGGCTTTATGAACCCAGGTACGGCAACGCTCCTGGTGTCCATGATTGATTGGCTGCTGCACACGTTCTCATGAGTGTCTTTTTCAGGTCCCTCCGTTCTCTACTTGTTAAATACTGCCTGCAAACAACTTATTCACGATGGATATTTCCTACGTCCTTAATTCATCCTCCTACGAAACCAAGCGAGATGTGCACTCAGGTGTCCAGCCAGCACAAGATCGTTTTAATGTTATCTCCACGACTTGCCCAAATCCAAAGGTACCGATTCCTAAGGTGGATAACAGGGTAAATCCTTCAAAATGTCGAGTGTCCCGTGCATGCCAACCGTGTCGGAAACATAAGTCGAAATGTGATGGGGCAACCAAGATGTCGACGTTGTTCACTGGCTCAGACAAAGTGCTGGTATCCGATCAAAAAGCAAGAACTTAGGGAAAGGTAATGGGTTCTATCCCCAGTAGCTGATTACTTTACTGATTCGGGACCGTTCGTGCGTATATCAGAGAGCTTGAGATACTAAAAGACAAACTACATGAATACGAGCAGCTGTTGCGAGGCATCGTCCCGAAAGTGAACGCTGAAGACGGCAAAAGGATAATGGAGGTTTTGTCCAAAGAGCCAGCATGAGCTAGTTGTTAGGGCGAAATGAACGTGTTCGTGTACATAAGAGTATGGTGTATACATATCAATCCCAATCCCTGAATTATCTGGCATCGGAAAGTGGACTAATGCAGTGATGTATCCTCCCAATTCTGTTGTCTAGACTCCCACCAAGTGATATCGTCTTCAGTCGGAGGTCCAGGTCGCTGGTAGACTGGAGCTTTCAGAACCCTAGCAAGGCCCAGGTGAGAGATCCATCATACCCCACCCAGCATGTGAGCGCCTTATCACGTGTCATCATGGTCTTTCCTGTGGAAGGGAGGACGCACGCGATTCGTTCTCCTAACACAAAGCACTTCCCTTACCCCAAAACAAATAAATTAATAGAGACGCCCTATACTTTATGGGCTCAGGGGTTAGACGCTGGGACATTTCTCGTCTTCCAGCGGGTGCGAAATTTCTAAAAGCTATTCGCTTTTGCCGGTAGTCTGCCCTCTCTCTGCCAGAGTTCCATCCAGCAACATCAACCTTGGCATCAGTTTCTGAAGGTCTAATTATGCAGCTCAACCATCACAGACACTGTTTCGACAGTTACGGCTGTGATGCTGCTATTTCGATTCGAGGGAGTCGAACAGGCGACTCGGGGAGACTCGCTGGTGGCTTGGTTGCCTCTCGTTCTCCTTGACCTCTACGTCCTAGAATTCCTCGTCGCTATGGTTGGGAGTATCGATTCCGGGAGTAGACGGATCCCAGGATAGTCCATCCTGTGTTAGAATTCATCATGGGATGGTCAATTTCAGGCAAGGAACATGCCCAGGGTAGAGAGGGTTCCAGGATGGGGTGTCATAGGATTGTGAATCTCGGGATGTATTTTATTCCATAATAATCTCTCCTGTGCTTGCCGTATCAACGTATTCTTGTAGCTTGGATGTACTTCTGCTTGTGGCACCGACAAGGGGAAGGGGGTTCAGTATTCAGTAACTATTCAGTATTATTCATTCGCCGTCCCAGCCTATCATAGTCGATGGCTATGCGGGAACCGCCCCGCCGCTATCAAGCAGCTTTGGGCAGTTAACTATGGATAACTTATTTACATCTGTAGTGTTTGGGTGTACTGAAGACCTGGCTCCACTCGAACTCGGAGGTCCGGGGTCGCCCCAGGCCTTCTGCGGTACCTACATACCCAAAGGGTTTGGTATCCATCATTAGCCTAGATCTAGCAACTTCAGACCTTGCCCCATGTGACAGTGTATGTGTGCTGTACGTTTGGTTCTTGATACTTTGTAATCTGGGTCTTGCTCTCTGTCATAAAGGCAGGGTATAGCCCTAGACAAGAGCATGTAAGAGAAACAGAGAAATGGGCCTTGCGATATTAGCTCTCATCATGAGTGTATCTCTTGTTGGACATTAAGAGAAAACCACCCGTCACCTTATTCACCACTCTATTTTGTGCTGCTGTCTTCATCGGTAGGAGTAAAAACCTCAATAGGGAAAAGCTCGCTGTGATGATATGGGGGGTATAAGTGGCGTCTAGGCTCAGGCGGCCGGGTGACTGATGATCGTATTGATAGCGAGGAGGAAAGAGAATCTGCGGTATTTGCGGTCGCATATCGATAGCTGCGGAGACCCAACACACAAAGCTAGCTATCCTTCGATTCGGGGCCGCATGGAAGAAATCTGGATGGGAAGCACGGAGACGGAGCGATCTATGGTGTTTGCTGTCATACGTCGATAGATGCGGAGGCCCAACGCGCAAGCCTAGCTATCCTTCGGTTCGAAGCAGTATGAAGAGGGAGGGGCCCAGACGGGGAAATGATCTGTGGTTTGGGTGGTCGTACATCGATAGCTGAGGGGACCCTGGGCAGCGAGGTCCAGCTATCCGTCTGTTCGGAGCCACTCGGGGGGAAGAGGGCAGAAGGCAGAGAGAGGACTGTAGTATTGGCGGTCGTACATAATAGCTGGGGAGACCTGGCAGCAACGGTCTAGCTATTCTTCTGGTTCGAAACCCGCGTAAGGACAAGGGGAGAGAGGGGTCTGTCGTATTGGTGGTCGTACGTCGATAGCTGAGGAGATCGGAAGCCACAAGGGTCTAGCTATCCTTGCGTTCGGGGCCACACGGAGGGCCAGGAAGTCTAGCTATCCTTATGGCCGAGTCTGCACAAAGGGGGGGAGAAATCAGTCCGGGATGGGTGAGTCTGTAGTATTGGCGGCTGAATACTGGTGGCCGAAGAGACCCAACATATACTGGCTATCCTTGTAGTGAACGCAGTCGTATATTTATAACTGAAGGCACCCAGTTGAGTGAAGTCAAGCGATCCTTCTGTTTGAGGCTTTATGAGGTGTGTTGTCGTCTCCCGGTGGTGGTGAAAAATTTTCACTTGCAGCAACCCGGCACTCTCCCCCTCAACATGACTATTTTTCATCCCTTCTTTTCGGGCAGGTCTTAGCTTCTTCTTGCAAAGAGACCTCTGCAAGAATACTAATCCCCAGCACCAGGTAGAGGTGCCTGCCCGAGTATTCCCGGATTAATACTTCCACCGAAATGCCGCTCAGCGGACAATAACAAGGGACAGTCTGACCACCGTCTCCATGGGGTTTTCCATCTTTTCCATCCCTTATTCGCGGTAGCGATGAGTGGAACCAGCTCTCCGGGCTACAAAGCGCTTTTCCTCAAGGAGAGGGAACGCAACCGACCGACGACTTTCCCAGAGTTCATCCAACATTGCC
Organism: Aspergillus persii; assembly: GCA_002215965.1. Classification (NCBI taxonomy): domain Eukaryota; kingdom Fungi; phylum Ascomycota; class Eurotiomycetes; order Eurotiales; family Aspergillaceae; genus Aspergillus; species Aspergillus persii. The sequence continues at coordinate 1,631,063 of NGZO01000008.1, read as the reverse complement.
ACGAGCTCCTTTATGTTAGCACCACTCTGATTAATACTCAAAACATAGACGCTAAATCAGCAGGAGAGTTTGGTCGCACTTTCAAAGGTCTTAAGATAAATACATCAAGGGTCTCTGGATTTCAAACCTTACAATATCCTTTATGCTAGTCCTTTAAAGCCAGCCTCGAAATCGCCTTGACCAATATAGTTACATCTTGAAACTCTTTCTAGGCGCTGCCGCCAAGACTGTAGCGCAAATCTTTTATTGATCAGTATTAGTCTTTGTTAAGCTCAGTGAAATGCGCCGTGTATGTTATAGTACATAATATGAAACACAATAACTAACTAGTTAAATTGTGGCCGCGGGATTAGATGATCCATCACCTCGCGCAATCGAAGGAGCAAATTGCATGAAATGACTAATTGGAAGATAATTTCGATCGTTTTTGCTGTTTATTTTGGAAGCTCCTAGACTGCATAAATATGAGCTAGATCACCTAGTTAGAAAACAATAAAGACCTTCGATCGACTCGGTAGAGATCGCCTGCTTTCTTAGTCATTTCAAATCGTTCACCATTTGGGGCACCCAAGGCATATTCAGCTATTTTCTCGATGGATGGGATGCACTGATGACTTGATCTAAAAGTCGCAATAAAACTGATTGGAGTTAAGGACATCGCCCATGCGTTGCTAGACGGTCGGTGCGAGGAGCGTAGCAGCACAAGCCGCTTGGCAAATACCATACGCACCGTAACATGCAATGATTGAGGCAGGTGCAGATGCTCCTAAGGTGGCACCCATAATCATAGTACGGGCAGCTATAGCCACGAATACTAGTAGGTTTAGGAATTAGAGGACTATTGTGATAGTGCTCAATCTAGAAATCAAAGAAATCATATTCCTAATCCCTAGGCAGCGGTTCGACGAAAATACTAAACATGAGGAAGGAAAGGAAACAGGAAGGAGGGGGATGCAGGGTAACTAAATAGTAGACTAGTAGTGGAACGTTCCCATACACCATATCCCGATCATATCCCGCATCTCGGTATCCGGATAACTTGACATCCGATTAACCTGACGTACGATCGTCACAACTATTAGATAATAGATAGCGAAGAATCTCTTAATCTGGATTAATCTAGACCTATTAAAGTATAGTAGTTAATATAGTCTAACACTGGGCTAGTATTATAGTATCAGGATAGTTAGGATGCCGTCTTTAGAGATGGCGAGCTAGAGTGGTAGATAATACTATAAATTAATACTAAGATACTGTATAGATCTAGATTTAATAGACCAGATTATAAGAGATCTATTTATTAATAAAAAGATGATTTATCTAATTAAATAAATATATTTACTACCCGAGAAAGGAAGAAAGGAAGAAGAAGAGTTAAAAAGAGAAAGAAAAAAGAGATAAAAACGTGATTATAACATATCTGGAATATAATATTCTGGTATAATTATATAGTATACTATGTTATAAGGAATAAATAAAGTTCATCGGGGCGGCGGCGGGAGCACGGTGGAGAAGATAAGAAGGAAGGAACAGATCAACAGACCAATCCGCGGGGGCAGGGATCCAGCGCGGGTTGGGTGGATTGCGGCCTAGGGACTAGAAGCACGATGAAGTATGATGAAGAATGAATGTGTGGAGGTAGTGAGGTGGACGGCATTGGCGGGGTTTGCATTTCCTGGCGTGGGCAGCTCTCCTAGTCCTACTCTCGTCATAATGATAACATTGCTCTTTAGCTATTCGGCTATTTGTTTCACATGAGTCCCTTCTCTTGTTTGCTTAACTGCTTAAAGGTAACTTCGTGGCCATCCTTCTATACACACAGATAACCTGTCAACTCACTATTTAAGCAACGGTCTAATGACAGTTGCATGGCATTTGTTAATCAACTGCTGAAGTTAAGCCGTACAATAACTTACTTCAGCATGTCCAACGAGGAAGTCCCGTCCCAAAATTCACTTGCTGCCCAAGCTAGGCAGATAACTCTGCAGGTGGGGGAGCGCCGATTTATCACTACTCGTGAAACACTCATACCTGAGAGCAACTTCTTCACCTCCCTGCTGTCTGGACGGTGGGACAATGCACTTCCCGATGGGTCTTACTTCATTGATGCTGATCCAACTCTATTTGAACATATCCTACGTTATCTTCGGCGTAGGGTGCTCCCGATCTTTTATGATATCGATAAAGGACACGACCACGCGTTGTATTTGGCCCTTCTTGAAGAGGCAAGGTATTTCCAAATCACTCGGCTCCAAGAATGGATTGAGAACAAACGGTATCTCTTTGCGGCTATCTGTACAGTGTTCTGTTCAAGAAGTTGAAGGGACTCCATGTCCCACAACACTGTCCACGGATACGGTAGTCGAGTACTACCCTGAATGGAGAACCAAAAAGGTGTATATGTGTCCTAGAGGAATATATGTGCACAGGGGACAGCCTGAAGCATGCGGTAGGCAATGCATGAAGGCACAAGGAGATGCGGATGCTTTTTATGACGAGGAAGCAGTACTGAGGGTGCTAGTGGTGAAAAAACGGACAGTCTTTGATATGCAGGCTTGTGTGACTGGCCAGTAAGCACTATCCATGAGCACCACTCGGAGGTTTCTTTACCTAAGTTTGATTCAGGTTCGAGATGGTCAACGGTATGCGATCTTGATTTCTTGCTCATAGTATACAGTCGTGCGCGTTCAGCTGACTAGTTTCATAGAAAGCGGATTATTTTCTGAAAATGAAACTGAAACCGAGACTCACAGGTATCCCAAAGAAGGATCACATTGGTACCCAGAGCTGGATGGATGGCACGACACTGGTGAAGAGGTTGAATAAAATAATACCAACAACGACATAATCAGCCTTATCGAAGATAATTGGTGATGGTATTATTATTTTTTAGTAGTAACTTAGTGTGTCAGCGGAGATTAGGTAATTTTTACCGCTAGGATTCAACTCTTTACCTTTTCTGCCTAGATCAACTCTATGGCTTCAAAAACGTCTATCTCAATGAGGCCACGTGTCCTCATTAGGCCTCTGCACGGGACCGAAAAGACCGCAGCCAAGACCGCACCAGCCCGCACCGTGCGGTCTTTGGTCCCAGACCTTGGGACCGCTGGGCGGTCCTACCTTTTTAGGGACCGCACCGCTGCGGTTTGGTGCGGTCCTGCGGTCCTGCAAACAAGCAAAACATCTCAAACCCCGAGGTATGCATAATTTATGTAGAAGTCGCCTGTATTTTTGGTATTTTGATTTCACTTTATATTTAATTTTGTACAATTCTGGGTGGAAGTAAGACTAATTCTTTATTTAAAGTCTATTAATGTCTGCCCATAGAGCAAGGATTAACTAATTTCTTCAGGAATGGCTTATTTAGTTCTTGTTCTATTAAAGATATACAAAATCCTTATCCTGTCTCAGTCGCTTTGGAACACGCCCAGATAAACGCCTCTGGGTGTTCCTCCCTTCTTCCAAGTGGCTATTATCAGGTAGAGGAACCTCATTATCATCCTCAAGTTCAATTAGCTGCTCCGATGTAGCCCTTCTCTTTCCAAGCGCTCGCGCACTAGGAGGTTGAATAGGTTCGATAGAAGCTTCAGAAGTAGAAAGGTCCTCTTCATTATCACTAATTGGATCAAATTCTTCCTCTTTCTTCAGGACATCCTTCTGCTCTTTCTTTGCTTGCTTCTCTTGCGTAGAAAGATACTCATCAATCAGGGCAAGCTGTTCTGACTCCATGTCAAATTTTGTTGTACACATAAACAACATCAATTCCTTAATTGTCTGCGGTTTTAGTGAGCCACGGCGATAATGGCAGATATCACGAGCAGAATTAAACAACCGCTCAACGCCAGAACCACTAGCTGGTGTTGTAAGGACGTCTCGGGCAAGGCTTGCCAGAATAGGATATTCATTTTGGTGTTCTTTCCAGAAAACAAGAGGCGTTGCTTCAACAGTACCTAGTGAGGTTAGTATAAGAGAAGGAGTTAATAAAACAAATATAAAGATTAACTTACTACTTCCAAGATACCGTGTAAGCTCATCTGGAGCCATCGCTTTTGACTGAGATACAGTAGATCTTAGAAGGATATCAATATCAGAGACATCTTGACTTATAGCCTGGAGAGTTGATGTAGTCTGTGCCTCTTCGTAGCGCTGCCGGTAAGGCTGAATATAAGCCTCTAGCGATTTTTTATAGCGTGGCCCCCAGTGAGGTTCCCATTCTGATGTTGTAAAGAACTCCAGCTTGTGGTCCCAGGATGGTTGCAATTGCATAAAGATCACCAGGATATCATCAGTCTTTCCATAATACTCCGTAAGCTTATCTCGCGCACGGTTAAGCGCGGACCTCATCACCCTCTTCCAACCAACCTTCTTTTGCGCGAGCTGCGCTTTCGCCTTATCAATATGTGTGAACAGGGCGTTATAGATACCAAACACGTTATGAATGGTCACATCTATAGTTGCTGAAAGAGACGAGGTGAATTTAAAGAATGGATAGGTAATTGACAAAAGATAGTCAACCTGTCGCCATTCATCTCCGTCCATCCTCATATCAGCAAGGTTAAATTGGACACAGAAGTCATCAAACAGACTGTAACCGCCGGGCACGCCGGAGCATAAGGAACGTTGAATTCCATCGTGTTCGAACATCTTGTATTGGTATTAACTTTGGCTCTTTTGTCTGAAGCCTTACAAAGCTCTCGCGGCGCTGAGGACTTTTGTTAATGTAGACGGCTACCTTCCGAGCCTAGAAGATAGTATAAATTAGTAAAGAAGAAAAGATAAAAGTAAGATATTAGATAGAGCTAGACCTTGTTTAAAGTATCCACGATCTTTCTATTCTCTTGCCGAGCTGTATGCCCTCTCTCGGTCCATTCAATCTCTTCCTTCTCATTTCGCGGGTTCGCGTCCATCTCACCAAGAAGCTCCTTCAAACTAAGCTGTATAACATGCGCAATACACGGTATACGGATAATCGGTATACTACTAGGTAGCTCCAGGGATTCAACAGCCTCTTGAAGGCTACCCAGTAATGTACCGTTATTGGATGCGTTATCAGTAGTAATAGTCAACACCCTTTTAGTAATCCGATGCTTCTCAAGAAGATCAAGCAAAACAGTGCTCAGATAGGCCCCTGTATGCGAGCCATGTAGAGGTTCAAAGCCAAGTTAAAAGCTCGCGATAATTCCACTCCTGGTCGATAAAATAGCCTGTTATTGCCATAAAAGCTTGGCGAAAGGGCGAGGTCCAGCAATCCAATGCAATAGAGAGCTTAGCACCATCAGGGAGCTTCTGTAGAAGAGTGTATTGGCGTTCTTCCACGATTTCTTGAAGATGACGGCGGATCGTGGTCGCAGTAGGGATTTCGGGGAAGCAGGGAGCAAGCCGGACCATCTCAAGAAGGGCGCGAAATTCAGGATGCTCAATAAGCTGGAAGGGTAGCCGCGAGGCAGTAATAAATGTAATTAACCTTTCCATCCAAGCTTGAGGCGTAAACGATGCTTTACGAGATGCCAGGTGTGCCTAGAGGGGATTTTGTAAGGTTAGTATAATTTAGATAAAAGGAAGACTGGTTATTTATACTCCGTTCTTGATAGCCTTTCTAATATCTTGCGACTGAGTTGGTCCTCCCTGACAGGCACCTGCTTGTGAATAATGCCGATTCATAGTAGATGTTCCCCGGCGTTTATCAGCAGGATGGGCAAGGATATGGTCACAATTCTTGCATATTACCTTAGGAGATCCATCCTGGATAGTAGCGACCTGGTAGAAGTGGTCCCAACATTCTGCATTGCGTTTACCCTCAAAGATATTCCGTTTCATCTTACTTCCATACTCTTAACCACCAGATAACAAAATCCTCATTCACCATTTCCGTCCAGAGGATATAGTTCTTCCTTCTAGAAGGACCAACGCGTTCGAGTGTTTCTGGGATAGCAGGAGGAATCGCTGTTCGGGGCAAGTTCACATCAGGCGTAGAAATTGGCGTTTCGCGCCCGTCGACGTTAAATAGCCCATCAGATGTGAAGAAGGAGAGGGTATCTCGTGGATTATCCTCAAAAGCCGATGAGGGATACTGATCGGAGAACTGAGAGGAGGCCTGGCTCTGGAACATTTTAACGAAGTAAGTATAGAATAGGACGGGGGGAGGTAGAGAGAAGAAACTTACTGGAATATTTTCAGCTCAGAGAAAAATCATAAATAGAAAATTTTCTCTAAGAGATAGCTATAGACACAGTTTAGATAGATCATATCGAATTCTAATTGTGATTTGGTAGTAGGCCCCACTCTACTGCAGTCCGATGGTATTAGGGCCCAGAAGACCGCAAAAGACCGTAGAGGACCGCAGAGGACCGCATTAAACCGCAGGAAAAACCGCGATAGACCGCATAAGACCTCAGAGGACCACAAAGGGGACCGCACAGGACCGAAAAAGAACAGCTAGAAGGCCCACATAATATATTCCTCTTTTTTTTCTAAGTCATACTTCATGTGAGAGAAAACCAACCTTCTGAAGAGATTAGTAGGATTACTAGGATATACTAGTAGTAGTATAGAATAAAGAATTTCGAGATAAATGATTAATTAGAGTATCTAAGCTCTCTAATAATACCCCGAATACCTCTTTTAGCCATATATAAGGGACCGTATATATTTAGTAAAGAAATCCAGGTAAAGATGGGATTGGGGATATATATAGGTGATATATGTTTCTCACCTCATACACCTCGCCAACAATGGGTACTACAAAACCTCCTTATTAGAGCATAGAATGATATCAGTATTAGCAGGTCTAGATATTTTAAGTCGTAAATATTCCATATACAAGAATATTTCATCTGTTTTTATGGTGGTTGATGCTAAATTACCGTAAATGTTTAAGTAGGAACCATTACAGTGTTTAATAACAGTAATTAAAAGGGATGAATCATCATTTTATGTAGCCGGAAAGGGAAGGTCTTGGCAGAATTATGCAATTGCGGTTCACCGTGGTGAAGACCGCAAGGGACCGCAGTTCACTATAGTGCGGTCTCAACCTCTAAATATGAGACCGCAAGACCGTCGGTGCGGTCCCGCGGTCCAATTGAGGACCAAGACCGCACCATGCAGAGGCCTAGGCTAACATCGAAGGACATAATTAACGTGCACAAAGGGGAACGGAGATATTTGTTGGAGCAGTGGGACGTAGCCTACCGCCTGCCCTGGGGTTCGACCTCGCTTAGTAATCACTTAGTAAGCTGGATATCTTAGATAAGTGGCCATACTGGCCGCCCAATAGAAGAACATCCATCGCTTCCTACAGTTGTGGCCGCGGAACTGACTAAGCAATTACTTCATCACCTTGCTCAACCGATTAGTTAAGCAATCGATCAATATTGATCGTACGATTATAGAGCTTGAATCGTATGATCAAGCCCCTAGAATTGCATCTTCGAAGCCCCTGAAATTGCATAAATATGGCTTCTTTTTGCAGTAGATTAGAATGAATCAAGACCTTCAATCGTTTCATATGATCATATAAGTTAAGCTCAGCATATTAATCAGCTCTTTGCCAAGACCATTTCTGCCACATCAGTACAGTGTTCGAGATCACGTGTAGCAAGATGACTAATGGCTATCGTTCGTCCCATAACTAACTAGTTAACTTATTTAGTTAGTTAGTCAGATTATAGCAGGTTAGTGAATTACACTGCCCTTGTATCATTATTTACGTCTAATATTGGGAATTTAACGCATATAGTTAGTTATATAGCGGGAAAGCAAGCTAAAGAAAATATCTGAAAAAGCGACAGCGTAGATGTGGCTTGTAGTGGGGATACTGGACTGTGCAGGAGGCATCAGAGGTTTCGAAATCGCGCGCCACGAAGGCGGCAGAACAGAAGACCAGGCAATGACCCACATAGGCCTTCATAGGCTGAGGATAATACAACATGTTTGTACCTTAACCCAGTGTTCTAACTTAAAGCGAGGGGTCAGCTATGAATCGTCATCATTATTGTTGTGAACTGAGGCTCGATCAAACAGACAATAGAGCTTCGTATACGGAATCTATTCCGTATTGAATCAGATTGATTGGAAATCAATCTGATATTCATTTGTATATAAGATCTCATCTTTTCAGTTGTGAATAAAGAAGAATCAACCTTCCTCTGAATCAAACAATTATCATCGTCTGCACACAGCACAAGGATTGCCACTATCAGTACCATCCCAGTTAATATACTTTTAATTCATTGGTATTATTATCTGGTGAATTTTCCAACATGACCCTATTAATCACATCAAGCAGGCCTTGACAGTCTGAGATTTCCTTTGATAATTCCATAGAGATGATTACGATTCCGCTTCCGCCTAAAGGCGAAGAGTCTTTTGAGGAGCGACGTATCCTCTTCGCTATATCAAATTGGTCATTTGGGAGCTTTCATATGTCTTGACAGTAATCCCACCAAAAGCAGTCAACGAGCGGCCAATCGACAAGACATAGCTGTAGTTTTGGTGCTTTTGCCGCGCCACAAATTCCCACCATTCAAAATATACCTATCTGTGGGATCCTGTGTCCGAGTTCTACAATTCGGGTCTCCTGTGTATATACCTATGTAAGTGCCATCATGCATTATGACCCGCTCAGCAGGTCCCAGGAAACCAAATATATTGTACAACTTAATTAACTAGTAGTGGCGGATCTATGCGAGCCGCGGATTCGTATTCCCATACAAAATGGCACTTTTTAACTTAGAATATCTCAGCCATTTCTATATCGCATAGAGGTTTTTCAAAAATCATTAAGAATTAGGACTCCATGAAAATAGGACTCCATGAAACTATATAATGATAAAATACTAGATTTTAATCTATTATTTAAACTAATTGTCTAGATACTATAGATTACACTGTATTAGAAAGCTGCTTATGTATTTGAGACTCCTATAGGTTTCTTTGTTATATAAAAAAATAATATACTACTTATATAATATTTCAGGTCTTCAATATATTTTATCAGATTAGAGATATTGCTGGGATACTCCAGAAGTTAAAAAGTGCCATTTTGTATAAAAACATCTTTCTAAATTACTACTTCCATCAATAGTCAAAAAGGAGAGAAAGGGATCCCACAACCCATATGCAAATAATATCAAGGGAATGTCGTCAGGCATTAATTAATGCACGTACTCCAGGTACCAGTCAAGCCAGAACTGCATCCAGAGCCAAGTTGATGTTCCATTTCTACCTGCATCCGTTGAGTTGCTGATGTCAATATTACCGGTAACCAATCTCTGCTGGCCGACTAGTAGTCTCCAGGATTGCCAGTGATTGCCAGTGACGCCGGAAGGGTTGTCTCGGAGGCAGGTAAAGGACTAATTACGAGTTCACCAGCCCTTGCACCCCCGAGTGGCAGCCAGTAAGAACGTAAACATACAACACTTAACGCTTCTCGAACCTGTTTTCCATATCCTTGTTATGTTCTTTCACTTTTCGCTGGTCATGCTCGGTGTCCAACTCCCCACTCTCTGTATTAGGCCCTTCTCGGTAATTCTTGAGACTGTAGTACTCTGGACGACTTTTATCGTGATTGGCGGTTGTACTCGACTTTTCCGGAGAAACAGACGAGTCGTGGCATTCTTTTGAATAATATTAGTTCAATTCTGTAAACATCATTGCTACTGGTCTTAAGGTAGATTAGACTCTTAGGGTCATGCTCTGTGTAAAGGCCACTTAGAATCGTCATATCCAACCAATCTTATCGAGGGAGAAGAGTATCGGAATGATTGGACAGCACAACTGTTGCGGAGAAAAAGCAGACCACATGACCGTGACACATCCGTGTCACTCAGAGGGTTTAGAACTTACCTTTCATATTTGCTATTTTTTCGTTTATTTGACCTTCCAAGCCTTTATTACTCGGGTTCTGCCCATGCTCCTTGCCGTCTTTGGAACCACTGTAATAACGAGTAGGAACAAAGAATGCTTTAGGGTATAAAGTCGCACGATAGACTTGGCGATACCTCCCTGTAGAATACAGTAGGCGGGTTGTTCGCATATCCAATAAATAGTAACCTGCAATTATATAAGGAGCAGTATGTAGTTAGATGGTATTAACAGCATGAAGTAAGCTCCGCAAAACTGAAGTTATATAGTGTATTGCTAATAGTGGCGAAAAGATTTAATGGGGAGAAAGTATGCACGTCTGGATCGATCAACCAGGTTCAACCGTGGTAAAATACCTGAATATGAGGTCATTTGACGTAGAAGAGTCATCATTTCTTGTTATCTTTGTATTCATTCTAGAAGAGACTTCGCCCCCCCCTCCCTAGGTGACTCATATATATGACGTAGGGGGCAAACAAGGAAATTAATAATGAATTTTAAATGCTCCCTGGCAGCAGCTAGCTATACTTTGTTTCTCCTTACTTCGTATTGTTTAATTATTTCCCTATCCCATGTCTCGGAATGAATTCACAACAGAATAAGAGACCCCATAATGATGTACGTTTCACCTTTGAGCAGCTCTACTATAGCCTTATTAATCTGTTCATTCTCTAGCCACTGACAGAAGATGAGAGACGTCTGTTACGTATCTATGGAAGGCTACCTCATGGTGGAGGTTTGCTTGGACAGCAGTCTAAGGTGTGTTATATGTAACCTTATCACTCAGGAACACTATCAAGATTATGGATGAGGATGGGGGGAGTAAGGGGCCGTTGGCGTTGTAGGAGTATTCAATTGCTGGCATATGTTTCAGGGTAGTTTCTTCAGTTTCAACTTCTTTCTTGTGTTGTCCAGTGGATGGCTGAGTGGCGAGCTAATAGACAGTCTGTTTAACAGTTCAGACAACGAGCAGCCTTGGAAAACCCAGAAACATCACACCCCGTAGCATTGTGTGATTGCGACAAATCTTCACCCATGCCGTCCTGCATATTCAATCTTTGCATCTATATTTGCCTTTCTTTCCGAGGAATTCCCTATCTACCCATGTCTGCAACCCACGCGATGGTATGATGCGGTATATCGGACAAGGGGTTAGGCCAGCATCCTGGAGGAATCAGTGCCCCCTGATGGTGCTGTGGTGTTCCAGCCAGACGAGTACCTTGCGCGCCACTACAATGGGTTGAAGGAGTTTGAAAGGAGGGAGGGCCTCAAATTGGAGCGATTCGTCAATCGCAAGAGCTGAGGTGGCGTAGCCTTGCGCATATTATGATGTGGTCATCAGCCAAAGTCGATCGGGTTTGATTGTTTGACTTCATCTCGCCAACGGTGATCCAAGATGTAACAAAACGTTGAGTTTCTGCAGGAATGCTTCGCCACAGGGACACCCGTCCCGTCCGATAAGCAGTGGCTGAGCGTGGGCGGGGATATGCACCTTCTTTTCCACTCGATTTAAATTCTTCAGAAAAAGTTGAATTGGGAACTTCGAGACCGTGAATCCAGCGCAATTAGGAAATGGTCGAGACAGGGGTTGTTCAAAGGAATGTCGACCCATGTCACTCTAAGTCCTTATGAAACGTACGGCCTAGGCCCTACTCATATCGATAAGACGGCCGGGAATGAAGATGCCGGGGGTTGCTGCAAGCCTCGGTGAGCTGAATTAGGATTAATGGGTAGTGGGGCGTCAGAGTAGCTAATATAATGCCAACCATATTCAGCCCCTTGGTTTCAGCTGTATGCTGCCTAAATGTAGGCACGACAGAAGCTTCGGCCGGGCCGGGTCAGCTAACGTACTCCGGAGTGTGGAATGCTTTATCAGATCCGATTATCAGGGTGGCGCAGTAGATTCTCGAACGTTTTAGTCTAAGGAGGTCGATATAGTTTTGAGTTGGATCGATCCTCTTGACCCACTTTGCTTTGCATGCAGGCTTAGATGTATTCCTTGGGCTTCTAACTAACGGCTGCAGATTAGGCCAGTTTCGCGGTGAAGACTGTGTAACGTCATTATAGACTTTTCACTGCCTGACTGAAGATAGAGGCAGATCACAAAGTGCCTCCCTTGATGCGAATTTAGTGACGTTCTCTGCGATTTAACTCTACCCTGGAGGGTTCCAGAAAAGGCTGCAGAACGCCCACCTGCGAAGGATCCACTAGTTCGGACTTTCTTATATTATATAGGGTTTGGCCAAGCCCTACTAGTGATTGACAAACCAAAGTAGCTATCTGATGTCTGACGTTGAACGTCGTGTCGGTTTCTACAATCGGCAACAAGCCACAGTAACCAGGCACCTCTCACGACATCACTCGATTCCGAAGATATCCGACTTGGCATGTATATGGTATGCCATATCGTTCTAGACCACCATGCAGAGACATATCCTATACCACCAACGGTCATAATGAAAACTATTTAAGAGCGACGACATGCCCGGTCAACATTCCCTCTTCCAAGAAGAACACCAGAAGACCAGAAGACCACAAGTCCTATTCAGTTGAACTACTCTGATTTATTCTATTCCTGACAATGCGTCCCTTTGATCTCGTTCTCTTTTCGCTGGCGGCATCTGCTGCACCCATCGATGGCGCCAGTCCGGAATTCACCTGCAACGGCGATATATGCTATCTGCCTCCCCCCAAGGCCGTTGAACCTACCTACTTCGAGAATGGACAACAAGTTCCTGACTTCTCCCATTTCTCTCCGCCGCCCACTACGACCAAGAGTGAAGAGGCACCGGCCCCCACCGACCAGGCCGCTAGCGGCGGTTCTGGAAGCTCTGGAAGCGCTGTCGGCTCTGTTATCGGTGGCGCAGTTGGAGCTGGCACCGCTCTCGGTGGTCTTCTAGGCGCTGCTGGGAGTGCCGCTAACGGAGCCCTTGGTGCTGCTGGTGCCGCCGGAGGCGCCACAGGAGGTGCAGGAAGCCCCGAAGCAGCAGGAAATGCGGGAGCTGCTGGGGAGACTGTATCGACCGGCGCCACTGCTGCTGGTGCTGGTGCTGCAGGGACCCACCGTTAACTATGAGGGCGATGTCAGCGAGCTTCCTCCGCCGAAGAAGCCCACCGAAACCTATTTCGACAAGGATTTGAATGAAATCCCCGGCCCCAATGGTGACGAGAGAACGTTCGAGTTGAACGTCTCCGGAGAGGGTGAAGGCGCATTAAACGAGGGTGGCAATACTGGACGAGGAGGAGCTGGACCGTCCAGAGCTGGCCCTTCCCAATCCCGTGGCATCAACCTCGGTGAATTCCGGGACAGCGATAAGTCCATTGCCCGGATGTATCTAAACTCCAAGGACTCACGTGAGCACTACAGCCCTCTTACCTTCTTCTCCTAGGGATATTCTATTAACGTGCTTTCTAGCTCATGTCAAGTCATTCGACGGTGGTAGAACCGCCGACGAAAAGCAGCTATTCTCTAGCGTGAGGGACAGATATAGCAACCTCAAGGAGGTCAAGGCCACCAGTGACAAGGAGTCTAACTATGCGGCCAGAAACAGAGGCCGTTATCGCTATATGTGAGTCTTACCTACATATTATTTAAATTGCTACAGGACACTAATTAGCCAACAGTGCTGGAACCAACAAAGAGGGCAAGGAAGTCCTGGTTGGAGTTGCGGAGCACGGCACTAACAACAACAACTTTGTGAACTTCACACCCTTCCCCAAGCCTCAGTAGAGTGTTCAACGGTGCAATGCGCCCGGATATGGACCTCTAGGCACCAAGTGCGGACGAAGTCTTGAGATATGGAGGAAGGAAAACGACCAACCAGTTTAGTCAGTGGTTGTGTGAGTCAGGCTTTGCCCAGCACTCGAGAGTTGGTTGTTATAGTTCAGTTATAAGTACTTGTTGAATATTATGTTTTCTCTGTCCTTAACGACTACGTTTGATCTTTCGTTCATCCATAATCATTGCGTGTAAAGAGCTCAATGGATGAAGTTAAAGGTGGAGAAGGTGTTTGATACTTTTAATGCTTTAGATTTTAAAACACCCGATGAGCATCGTACGGAATAAACCCTAAAGAGGCGAAGACCTTTTCTTCAGTCGCTTCATGAAAGGCCTTGGCATGTATGCGGTTGTTGTAATGTAGAAACGTAGATTTGTTTATATGATATATGTCTGACTGTATAGTATCATTAATTCGTCAGGCGTATAAGGCCTTTAGCGATGCAAAACAACAACCAAGCTGGCTTCTCCGAATAAAGCTCGGTAGTAAAGTTTGTGAGATGAATAAAGGGGCATGGTATATATATAAAAGAATAATTTTTTTTCTCCTTGCAAAATTAATTAAACTCAATTGTTGAAAGACTTCTGTGGTTATCATGAATGAAGAGGTGATACTGGTCCGTTGTTCTTGAAGCCGTATATCCGTCGAAGAATCGAAGCGGTTTAAAGCGAATTTTATCATTTACCGCAGCGGCAGATCAGGAGGGCATCTTCATGGTTGAACCGTTCGTGGTAGGCTGCAAAGTCCCCATGGCCCGTACGAGCCGCCAGGATCCGTGCCAGTGGTGGCCTTGGGAGCTTTAGTTCTGCAGGGCATCTGGGGGAGTTGGTGATCTAGAGGTCTTTGTAGGATTGCGGGGCCTTGAGCTGCCAGTATTCCTGAAGGGCAGATATGGCGTCGTCCTTTATCTGCCGCCTTAGTGAGGTGTACGAGTGCTGGCTTGAAGGGGAAGGGTCCATAGCAGCACCCTTCTTTGCAGCTTGATCGGCTGCCTCATTCTCAGGTATTTGTGTGTGATCAGGGACCCAGCAGATCTGTACAGAGCCTCTGTCTGTGTATGGGGACCTTTCCCGTGCTGACCAGGATGAGACGAGGTCCTGAAAGGTATGAAAGACCCCTTGGGATGATCCTGTGAATGCTGAAAGGAGGCGCGTGGCTACCTCTAGGTTATCCAAGCAGATCCAGAGGTTGGTAGCAAGGTAGGCTGTTGTCAATTTAAGAGCTGCTTTGATTCCAGCTAGTGCTGCTTCAGCCTCCGCATCAAAGACTGGGGGCGTCATGTGCGGACAGTGGTTGAGCTGGAAAGGAGCCTTCGCCCGGATTTCCCCGCCTTTGTGCTATGACTATATGCATTTCCAGATGTGAATTTAAGGGCCCGAGGGCGTTTTAATTATTTTATTTCCTTTAAGTTAATAACGACCAAACGGCCCCCCAGGTCATCCCATAATATATTACACCATTCACTGTCATTATGGACAACTCCATACGATTAGAGCATGGCTAGAGCTTTTTCGCGCTCCTGGTGAAAGAAGTTGGAATTCTCGTTATTAATAATACGCTAAAGCCGCGTTCTAGACCAGCTTAGGATCATTATCTAGGTCATTAATTAACCGTAATACTAATATGTAACACGAGGCTTAAAGTCCCTAAAACAGACAGGGATATACTGTCCCTGCAAGCTCCTGAGGTGGTAATAATTATCTATCTCCGCTTAAAGGCGATGCTGTTTCTCCACAGTTATAGCTTTAATAACCATAGTATATCCACGTAAAAAAAGAGTGGCTTTCATAAGGTAACCTATCCGACCATAGATATACAGCTAATTAAACCCAAGGTTTCAATCTCGGGTAAATTAATAATAAAGTTAACATATAAACTACTGCGGTCCCATGAAATATCTATAACTATTATAAAGTTTCTAGTTAAGGTATTTATGATCCAGAAGTTCTCGGTTAACTATATCGTGGATATAGGCTATAGTATAGTATAATCGTGTAGAATACCTATCTTTTTAAGAAGTCTACTTTTTATCCCGGCCCGCTCGTGTCTTTTTACTTCCCTTAATTAATTAACGGCTGTTATCTCAGCTACGGCTTAATCAGCTTCGCGACATTGCTGCAGCGGATAATAATTACGATTCTTAGTCGCTACCGCTGCCTTCGGCCGACGAGTACTTTAGTATAGATTCGTCTGGTTAATAGCGACCGCGAGAGCGTGTGTTATAGGTTTTCCAATCTCGTTTCTAATACGACGGCCGATAATTAGAGAACCTCGAATCTTTACGGAGAGTTTCAGGGATATCTTTTAACACGTTAAGATATTCGACTTCCCAGGTTGTTAGCTTATCGTGTGCCACATCGTACCACTTTTAAAATAAAGCTTCTGCGGCTAGCGCTTAAAGAGTAAACGCAAGTATCTGCCCGATAGCGGTCCGGTGAAGATATAATTCATTATCCGGCTACATGTCTTGATTCGGGATACAGAGGAAATATTAAATAATTATAAAATTATCTTCTAGGATATATAAGAAAATAAAAGCCTCCCCTATGTAAATATAGCCGTATTGGACTCCACTGTCAATTATATATAAGAATATTTAAGTAACCACGGCTGCGATAAAGCGGGTGGTATAAAATTCAAATATATTACCTTCTTAATTAATTATATCGCGAGCCAGATTCATCTAATATAGACCAGCCACCAACTTGGGGATTATTATTTTATGCGGCGCTTTAAATTCCACCGCATATACCGGTATTTATCATTTATCAGCCATAAAATACACACAGAACTGGTTCACGCGCCGATTATATCTTCGTGTAGTACTATCCCTCTTCTATCTCTATATCGCTCCTCTCGCCTTTCCTCTACTTCTTCCATGCCTAGTATTTGCCGGTTATTAGAATATCCGCGCGTTCTGAAGATTTATTTGCTCCAGACTATTCTCTAATAAGATTTCTAATAGGTTTACGCGATTATAAAAGATAATTTAGCTTTAGATTCTAAATTCATATTAAAAAAGTTTATCGCCTCGCAAAGCCTTAATAACCTTTTTAATAAAGTTATCCACCGTGTCTCGCTCAAAATTCCGAAGAAACGCTTCCGAGTATATCAGTCTATTCTAGATATTCGTAGCAACGTAGTCGATTTGGCTATTAGAAGGGAATAATAGGCGTAAGATAAAAATAATAATACGGTTAAATTTCTCCCAGACTTATTCCTGTAGTTAGGGAAAGTCAAACTAAGGAATAATATACTTAGAGTAGAGTCGGTTTACAGAATCAGTCGCGGCGCCCTAGATCGTGAGGGTTACATCCGTCTTAACCTGGATCGCTTAAAATAAAGAATTATGGCAGCGATTCAGGAGGAGTAATAGTATATTAGATTATATTTGTCCTTCTACCTCTTCTCGCGCCTGCCTCTCTTCCTCCTCTCACCGCTCTACTTCTTCTCGCGCCTCCCTCTCTTCCTCTTCTCGGCGCTCTGCTTCTTCTCACGCCCGTCTCTCTTCTTCTTATATCTGTCTCTCTTCTTCAAGCTGGCGTCGTAGCTCGGCGATAGTTTCTTCTATTCTTTATAGAAAATAGTTTCAGCAGATATTCCAAATGTCTCAGAATCGAAGTCAACGGAGTAAAGTAGCTACCGTTTAACAAGTCGAACGAACCGGTACGGGATATATACTTAGATATTTACTAGCTTACTCACCCTGTGGGTCGTGTTTATTATATCTTAAATACGTAAACGCTATCGGTGGTAGAATCTAACCGCGTAATCTTATATAGCTAATACACCGTGGTACTATAATTACCCACCCGCACCCGCAGGTTTTCCTCTATGTCTACCAGTAAACATCATTTAACACGTATTTTCTTATTTTCTTCCCTCATACCATATAAAATACTACTTTCTCAAGAAAATCGCATGCAGACGGTTATATCTGCCTATAATAGTGAAAAAAAAAATTCGATCTTAATAACAAGCTACGGATACCTTTAGAGTGCCTAGTACTCGTAATATATAACTTGGATAGAAGCCTTAGATAACATTAATTATATGACCCGAAAATTATACTCTTTTCACTCTCTTACTTCTAGTATTTCGAACTATCGATGAGAGTGCCTTGACTAGGAGATAATTAGTAACAGATTCAAGCCATCTAAGGGCTTTTTAGTTAAGGCACTAACAGGAAGGTATAGTATCTAGTTGATAAGACCTGAAAGTCTGCGCTATCAAGTCCAACGATTCTCGCAGCGCTCTTTGTCGGTCTACTTCGTGTAGAGAATTTAACCAAATCTCTGTAATGAACAGAAGCACTTTGATTGTAAGAGGCCTTAATATCTTGTTAAGTAAAGTACAGGTTGGGACACAGATGGCCATCTCGGAGTAAGCCAACGATTCATCGTTGGGCGGGTTTTGGAGCACTAAAGTAGGTAGGTAACCCATCCCTTCAAATCTTTCAGCGTAATTATCAAAATATATCTGTGGAAGATCCCATTGATTCACATAAGCTTGGGCGCTCACGAGACATTCAGATTTTGCGTTTAGACTAATCCTCTCGTTGGGTTTGTGATTGAGAGAATGAAGCAGGTGCTCTCGAACGTGAATGGAGCTGATGGCTTCTGATAGCTCAGAAAGGTTGTCAAGCCCGGGCATGTCTAAACGTGTCAGGTTGGGAAGGTAGCCCAGTAAAGATGAGGTAGATAAAGGAACATACCTTGCTAACTGTATCAGCTAGGTTAATTCTAGCTATATAGTCAGGCTCCTTTGTTGGTCCACGACCCGACCTGGCCACTCGGCATCCGTCGTTGCCGCATCTGTATCTCGCTGGCGTCGATTGCGGTGAACATCGAGTGGACGTTTTGGGCCATTACCAACAGCGGCCTTCAAGCAAGTCCTGTTCACTAACCTGGCCACGGGAAATTTTCAATAATGCTAGTAAATGTTGGCGATAACGGTATATATCGTAGAAAAGCAATATATGTAGTTAAACCTTAAGTTCAGAAGGTGAAGCGTCAACGGAAGCATGTTTGGATCACCCAGCATATTGAGGAGCTGGTCTCTTGGCGCCTAGGCACACTCCACTCCCGCCGGCGCACTTTCCACAGATTCCGTGCGTGGTTATGATCTGCTTCATTCATTGCAAGGTTAAAGTAGGACAACACTAAAAAGCGAGATCCTGAACGCGCTCAGCCACAGCAGCGAACTCTCTGAATTGTGCCGACGTCATCCTACGCACATAAATAACTGATGGTTAAAGAACCTTCATATAACCCCACTTTCTCTTTCTCTTTGAAATTTCTGTAGCGGCGAACAGACTTAGTAATAGAAGCAGTAATTTTTAACAAAGCGAAATAGATCTTAAAGCGACTATCACCTCTCGGTGGTCTTGATAATATCCTCACTAAAGCCAATCGCTCAATTAAAATAAACATAAGTTATAGTTCTTGAATGCGCTTTGCAACTCCCAAAAAGATTCCTATTCTGGCGACAGTATCTAAGTCTAGTATTTCATTCGTTTCGCATACCTGAATAAGGAGTGGGTTCCTTTTCGTTTCTGCACACTAAGGTCATTGGGTTGAGCACAATTCATGCAATGAATTGTGCTTTCATAAACACTTCCCGCCTGAGAATTCTGCTGGAAATGACGTTATCGTTTTAGTTCCTCTAGATACAGCTTGTCTTTTTGACTCTTAACATGACAGCACTATAGCCGGATCTCTTAAGCAGTTTCGAGGTCATTCACGCTTTTAAGCTATTTCTAAGAGATATCGATTCTTTATTAAGGGCCATAATATCATCTCTTTCCTAGAACTCAAACTCCACTTTTACGGGTAGTAATTGCTATAGATTAGTCTTTCGGTACAAGCCTATACTTTGTCGATTTTAGATATATTTATGGCGAGATATGATATTTAAGTAGGTTACAGGCCCATCTACTTCGCATACTGGGTGGGTATATAACCTACTAAAGATGCAAGGTTTAACGTGTCCGGCTTGTTTCATGCGGGCTGCCTGGGAATACTTTTTATCTATAGTATATTAATACTTAGACGTAGACGTTAGATAAGGGTATTTTCTTGCCCGTTTTTATAAGATTCTACCAGCGACACGCACAGGCGGTAATATTCCGACTATATCCGCTTTGATAATCGAGATCTACTAACTCTTTTCTAAAGGCGTCAGTATCCTTTACTTTTCCGGTGAAGTGTTCACAGTTAAGTTTATCGAATAGCCGGAAAATTAGAACATCGAGAAGGTCATCCCGGAAATAAATAACCGAGATAATATAATTATCTCGTGTAGCTAGGTTAGTAAGCTTAATAGAATTAACCGTGTCAAGTATCTCAGAACAGGAATTATACTAGAGAAAGGCCCGGTCACTAGAAACCAGTGGCAGTATAAATAAAATAAAATTAAAGAATAGCGGTATCTCCTCTTTATATACCTCATAGAAGGCGTGCACAGAGGAGTTCCCATCTCTTTATCCGCTAATAGTCTTTAATATACTCCCGAGAATATGTTAAAACTAGCATTAGGGTTTGATTAACCAACTCTATAGTAAACATAAAAATACTACACAGTATCAGCAATGCAGCTTCGATAAATTATAAATATGAAGTACGAACCTTATAGTATACTATTATAATATTAACGCGAAGAACGGAGTCTTTATTATTGCTTTTTTTCTAATAAGCAACGCTTCGGCGGGCTGTCGACTCATAGACTTCTCCAGTTCTAGTAGAGAAAATAATATATAGTAGTATTAATACCAAAAGCTGGACTCTACTCCGGTCAGGATAATAGCCCCGGTATTCCTTGAAGTCCCTACACCAGAGCTGTATTTTAAGAATAAGTAAATTATTCGAAGAAAAGCCGTCTTTAGGCTTCTTAATATTTGAAAGACCTAATTTATTTGCCAGGTCTGATATATATATATGGGTCTTATAGTATCCTATTTAGACCATTTAGCGTTTAAGCGAACGAACCTCCTTTATTATTGTGGACATGCTTTAGAGGATATGAAAGTCCCGGTTTCGGGCTAAGCCTGTCTTAAAGTACCGTCGAAAACTTTTAATAGTATTAGATACAGATTTCTCCTCGATTCGCCTATCCGTGTTTCTGGCCACGAACTCAAGGAAGGCTTTATAGATTTAGATATTAAAAGAAGATCGGGCAGTGGGGTGTAACTCTAGGAATCTAAAAATATCAGCGTAGATTTTCTATATACTGTAAGTATTTATTAACTAGTTAAATATCTTAAGAGTCTTCTCATAATCCGCCTCTATCTTGGGAAGGACGGCTCGTTTTATTTTTTTATTATTATGGTCATTAAGGTTAACCACGCACGTAAATCTCCTCGCTAGATCTTGACGCATATTAATTAAGTAGCCTAGAACATGAAAAGGATAAAGGGCGGGAGAATGTAAGCGCCATGTTTATAATGTCGTGCCTGCCCCTCCTTTCTACTTTTTTATACTAATGTTAAAATGTGACTTCTGGTAGTCTGGGTGTAAAATATTCAGGGGACTGAAGGCTTCACTTGAAGCCGCCGGAGCGTCGGCGTCAAAGCGGCAAGCCCGCTGGCGCTGGGGTGGGTGACCACCGACATATACAGGCTGGCAGTTGTATATTGGTGGTCACCACCATTCTTCTGCTTTTAGCTCAGCGCTCTTGTTGAAACCTATATTCTAGGCGGCCAATGGAGATCATTTCAACTCTTAATGGCTTTTCTCACAGAGCAATGCATTATGCTGTCCCGAACTTCTCCACCGTGAATGTGTAAAGTGTTTTTTTTTTCATGCGACTTGCCTGGGCATCGTTTTGTTCTGATGACGCACTTTGGCTTACCCCTTTGGCTGGACATCGGCCGGTTATCTATAACCTCTTCGAAAAGAACCAGAGACAATCTCACCACGGTCCGGACGCTTGACTGATACGCGTCGAGCCACCGAGCCGCGTATGTAAAATTCTACAGCTACATACTAGCGGGATATTCTACCGCGCGCAAATAACCATGTCTGGCGGTCGGAAGACGGCTGCAATTAAAGAAAGCCGGGCAAACAACGGGCATTTCTGACGACACCCTAGTCCCGCTCCATCTTGCCCCGGCAATTGCCTAAGGTTGTAGTGGTTAATGGTGTCCTGCCGTGATTTGCGCGGGTATTTGAAATGACTTAGTATGCACGCGAAATCTTCATATCCTTCCTTTAATTACTGGATATTATGTTTAATTGGTCTTTTCCTGCTAGCATGATTAATGCTTCTAATTTTACCCGTTACCTCCAAAGAACCCATGCCATCTCGTTGGTTATTCGGCACGGGATATAGCATGTACGTGAGTAAATGTAGAAAAAGCCCAGGCAAAGCAGGAGGGAAGCCCGCCGATCGTGGCTTCAGCATATTTGGTCCTCTCGAGGAGGCAGCACCACTTATCCTTTTCGGGAGCTACAAACACCCTACTCCTCGATAACATGCTCACAGACCAAAGCCAACCATCTCATGGACTTGAATATTAGTTCTAATTTATTCCCCAATACCCGAAAATGTAGGTGTCGAATGCTTAGCTACACAGATAACCTCGCCTACCCGGTAAATTGCGCATCCATTCATCACCCGGGAGACAAGGTCATAAAACCTGTAATCTGTCACAGGGAAAGGTGAAGAATTGGGCCAATTGCCATCTAAATACGTATCAAGCAGCTGTCTCCGAGGCTGCGATTGGCTTCACGCGACCGATCAGAATAGATTGCGCATCAGTGACACAGCCACCCAAACTATCTGCAACTTGAAAACCCACTGCACGATGCTACTGTCGAAAACGGGCAGCTTTGCACGTGCAATAGAGAGAGTTGACCGATGGACGGTTGGACCGTCAAGCTTGTTGCTATCTTACCTGATCGGTTATCTTGACCGTATCCCTGCCAAGAAATATGGCTATTATGGAAGGTGGGCTTCCCTTTGGCTGGGCCACGCGTCTCACACAAACACGCAGTCATCAGATGCGTTCGAACGGGCAATCCTGCGCGTCACTGACTAGGCGTGTATGTTATCGCACACCTTCATTCGACGTTTGGAACCCCTAAGATTAGACCGTCTATCATGTCGATGTTGCCCTCTGTTTCCCAGGGCCTCTTCGCCTGCTTTGTCCCTGAATCTTGAAGGGATGTGCCCTGAAAGGCGCAGGACAAAGTCACTGGCCCTACCAATGATGCTGTTGCAAGGGACAAGGACTACTAGATGGACAGGAAAAAGCCAAACAACGGTGGACCGCATTTAACCTAAACTTCTTCATTCCCAGGATAATTGCCAATATACTGGCCCTTACTGGCTCTTTTCTCCCACTGTAACCGCTTCCTGGATCAATGATTCAGGCTCTGAATTGACCGCAGCCACACCAGAAGATCAACCATAGGACTGATGATTGGATACCCATGCTTTACAGGCCCTCGGAGAAATATCCGACCCGAGGATTGCACAATGCGTCGCAGACTACTCGACATACCCTGAAATCTGGTATTCTCGGTTGCCAGTTGTCACACGCCGGCATAACGGGCGGCACCGGGCTGCACACCCACGCGAAGCGTTTCTTTGAACGAAGATGGCTGTACAAGACCGAACATGGTTAATCGCCGTCTAGTTACGGATCCCCTGCAGGCTATCTAATATGAATGGCTCCAGCCGGAAGGACGGGGCCATCGGTTGCGTTCATCTGCACCACAATAACTTATGAACCGGCTAAGCGGTACGTGGTTGTGGATTGTATGCCAACTTGGGCCGCATACTTCCCAGGCTTCGAGGTATATGCTGCTGAATCAGACATCCAAGTGCCTGCTGACATCCAGCCTGACGCATCTAGCATCCGAATACGAGACGACACCGTCAACCAGCGAAGCGAAAGACATAAACCACCCTCCCATGATTCTAGGATCGGCTTGCCTCCATCTACGTCTCGCAGCTGCGCCAGGGATATAGCCTCGTCGGCTGCGCCGTTTGACCGGCTACGGTGCCGATGTTGCGGTGGCACACGTTCACGGTCTTACCATTGCCGACACTACCATGATCCGATAGCGTATCCGGCGGTGAGGGTCTGCTCTCGCCGTCGGACGGGCTGCGCAAACACGAAGATGTCGAAAGAATGGAGTACCCTGGACCCGATTCCAGAGCTACCTGGCTGGGGCCATGCGATGGACCCGGGGTGACCGTTATCGCGCAAAAAACCGATGTCAGCCATGTTGGTATTGGAACGAGGATAAAGACAGTTAAGGAGATTATCGAATCGATCAATATGCGCAAGTAATCGTCAAATGAGCGGCCGTCTGCAGATCGGTCATTTGGAATTACCACGGCCTTCAGCTATTCTGGAGGCGACCCACTTGAGGTGGCCCTTGGACGATCCGGCAGTGTCCACCACTGTGTTAGTGTTCAACCGCTGGTGATACGAATCAAAGCCAATATCCAGTAGCATGCGCTCCTTGCTCATCTTTACCCGAATGATTGCCTTGACCTGGTTGCGAATAGACTGTCGAGCACATACTGTAAACCAGTGTTTCGTTAGCATGGTTTCGCCGGAAGCATCCTTCCCTGGACTTGGAAGAGTGTTCATACCGCCTACAACCATACTCAACCGACGTGTATTTAGGCCCTCCCGTATAGTCTGCGCCACATCTAGAGACCCTTCAATGAATCGGAGTCTAGTACCGGGTTTATGAGAGGGCTTGTTCTTGCGGGTTTGACAGTAGTAGGGGGAGAATGGGAGGATATATCATGGTTAGCTTACGAACGGCTGTCTGGCGGTACCTTGACTTCTTGGCGAACGAGGTCAAGCAAATGTTGCATGTTCACCCAACGGCGATTGTCTAGACATTGTTAGCTCAGTCCACCGTTCTATGGAAGACAACGACAAATCGCTGCGAAAGCGCGGTACCTAGGTCTTCCGTTTTCCAGACAACGATGAGCTTCCATACCACGGCGTAGTGCTGTTTTCTCGCTAGGACAAGTGTCCGAGTGAGCGAGAATACGTGCAATCTCGACATCCTCTACGATGAAAAGCACGGTCCGGAAACGAGCAAGACCAGGTAGTCTCCCGTATGATCCCAGCACGGGCGTGGTCTCTCGCACGTTGTAAAGTCGTTTGGCTTTATAAAGCGCAACTGCGAATGCTGAAGACTCTGGGAGGACTAGCATATGTAGCGTACAGGAGATCGTGACTGTAGCCAATGTCTCTACCTCTCCTAATGTGCACTCCAGACTCGTGAAGTGCTACGGTCCCTGGGTTTGCGTTGGTGAACCCTCCAGTCCTGGCGTCTCTTTCCAGGATGCGATGTAGAAAGGCAGCAGTTGGCCGGCAATCCACAAGCCTGCATGTGGGAGCCAAAGGTACACATATTGCCCCGGCTCAACCTTCCACCGAGAGGGAACGGTGATATCCATCCTCAGAAGCTCATGACCCGGGGATATGACAATGGGAGGCCAGGAGCATCCCCCGCGCCTTATTAGAGGGACAGTCAAGGAATCCGCACTCATGACGATCAACAGTGACGCTGCAGCTACCAAGTACCAGAGGTATTTTGATCGACGCATCCAGAAATGGCAGACATCGAAGCTAGACCGGTTGACCCCAAGTGATAGTGGCACTTCATCGCCAGCTGCGGGTGACGGCGAATAACCACATGTAGCGTCACGGGAAAGATTACACATGCTGCTTGTTTTTGATTAGATACATGATTGGTATGGGGGAATATACCACACTGGATATTTCCAGATATAGTGAGTGATACCTCACCAGAAGGAACGTAATGCTGTCGTATAGCTGGCACCGGTTGGTCATCATTCAGGATAGTAATAGCTCCATGAAGCGGAATGGACGACGACGACCCGGCCAATTCATCGATGCATCCATGCTACCGCCAACCAATCAATCCCCAGAAGATACGCGGGAAGGCCGATGGTTAAATCTGTCCACAACGGAATGAGATTAGTAACCGCGAGGTTGGCAACACGTCGGCACACGGTGACCCAGGATCGAGCTCGCAAGGCCAGGGGCAGGATGTTCACAGAGCAGAAGTGTGACCATGAAACTCTGTTGAATGTGAGCATATCGAAGTGACAGAATGGTCTCGGGGGCGAGTAGCCAAGGAGTCGCCGTACGAGCCAACTTGCCAGGGCGATTGCGGTGCATATTCCATACCAGCCGGTCTGCGATATGTGGGCGATATGGTCGTACCCGAGGGATGTCGCTGGAGGTATCCTGCTAGTCGGGGTAGGTAGCCTGGGGAGCACAGGTGTATTTGTATCCTGTCCGCTGTACCTTCTAGAAGCCCTCAACTAGATGCCTTCAACAGGGAAGTTGGAGTAAGCAGGCTCAATGGGTATTAATGCGGGTGGTCTGGTTCATCTTACTCGATCTATCTTTGGACCCTGACCGGCGGCAGAATGACTTCTAGGGAAGTGATAAACAAGTAACTGAGGGGCCTCTTTCCCAACATGCGGGCGAGATGATTCCGAACTAGAGAAAAACTAACCGGCGATGTATCAGGAGATGCTGTCACCCCCGTGAACTACATACAATACACTCTCAGGTTATCGCAGAGGGACCTCTGCCTTTACAATCTATTGACTATCCAACAAATAGCTACAATGTGTCGTCAATCTGCAGTATCACAGGTTCGATTTGGATCTGCTAATCATCTAGAACCAGGTCCGCTATCTTCAGGATATGCCGGAAATTCCCAAGGTGTATCTTCGGGCCACAAAACAGACGACAGGCCCTGCAAGATGTCTCCATGAATATAGAAACCACAATAATGAGCTAGTCCTTGCAACAGAATCAAGGTTGGGACTGTTTCCTCAATCGTCTTCTCTTTCTCGGCTGTTGCATGGGTTGGGCGGGAGAGACCAGAGCCAAGAGCTCTTCTATTTCGCGAGAAAGTGCCCTGTACTCCCTACTGCACTGTTGGTTCGTCTGATCCAGCAAGCATCGTCGACTTCTAGCTCGTTCAAGCTAGTGTCTCAGCTTTGGCGCATCAGTAGTAAAATCGATATACGGGCTGACATGTGAGCGTGTAACCGCTCTACTAGCCGCTCTACTAGAATGCCTTCTAGGAGCCAGAATACCATCATGAAACCTATCGCTTAGGCCGGCAGAGCATTTGTTAGGGAATGCATACGACGGAGTATCGTTGGCACTCACCGGGCGGTTTGTTTATTTCCGCTGGGAGCCTGACGGAAAGGATCCGCAGAATAAGGATTATCCTGGCCCAGAGCATTTCTGGTTTCATGCGGTTCTTCGCCCTTCGAGTGGTGTTCTTTACCTCTCATGCCAGGGCTATTGCCGCGTTCTCCAGCTGCCTATTCAGCCATGACATGAATGGTATGGACAACCCTATAACCGTGAAAGGGGGTGCCACCAGAAGCTCCTCGTCAGAGCTGCTTTCGTTTAGCTCAGAGGAGTTTTTCATTGGGTCGAACTGTATGAGTAGATGATTTTTGGTTCCTATCTTTCTCTGAAAGGATTTGTGACGTATTTAACTTACTGCTTTCCAGTACCATCTAACTGTTTGCCATCGCACGACGCATGGAGATGCTGCCAAAGGACACTATCAGAAAATGCCTTGATCCACTGTGGATGCTCAGTGATGGGCCAATGGGCCACGGCCCCTCAGAGGACCAATTATTTACGTTAGAGTGATGTTCGTTGTGGCTACTCATTCGCCCTGTAACAACCCCTATTGTTCCTGTGAGTTGACATGTAGATCCCAGGATCTCCAAGAGCCCTATGATTGGAGATGTATTTTCTGTATGCTACGTGCAATGCTCAAGGAATCTAGCGTTAGAAATGAGCGAGACTGGGCTATGTCTGGAAAGGTATGGTAGGGGTATAGTAATGCTAATCATTCCAGGATAAAAGCCAGCCGGGACAAATGGCGGATATAAAGGAGGCCCTGGTTCAGAAAGGTGAAATCAGAGTCTACTCGGTAGTCAACTGACGGAGTTCGTAACTTAGTCCACCGCATATGGCTGTTCCAAATACCGTCCATGCCGTCTTGGCTACGATATTGTTGTTTTTGGCGACGACCCGTGCCGTGCTGTCCAGTCGCACGTTCCGGCAACACCTGTTCTATCGATGCCTAGACGCCACATTCTCGGCGATGCTTGTGGCCTTCCTCGCTGCAGTGGTAGCGCTCCGTTGGAGCCCATATCATTTACTCGGTTGAGTTCTCATCAATTAAGGCTACAGGAAACCACCGCTGACAATTCAGTATCAGGTGCAGAGATCATAACATCTATAGCGGGCTTTTGCCCTCCGCTTCTGGAAGTGAGTGGCTATGCACGAGGACAGGTAGGGTATATCCATGGACCATCTCTAATGAACCCTTAGTATCTTCGACTACACTTCATCTTCTCTGGTGTACCACAACCCTTGTCCGGAGCCAGAATATTTTATGCCTTGCTATGCGCTCTTTATATCACCAAGGTGGCGGTCATCGTCGTCAGTCACCTGGCTTATGAGCTGGCCCATTACGCCACGCCGATTCTGTCTGCCGTGAATTATACGAGCGTCGCCGCCGGTTACCTCCGTTTGGCCCAACACACTGTCGAGAACTCCCAATCCCAGCGACGTCTCGTTTGTGCAGTCTACGGCATATTTGGTTTCTCCGGCCTTCTGCTAACTGTTGCGGCGATAGGAGTGTTATGTCTTGCTTGGGCCTTAACCCAAGAGGTATTATGCCCCGTCCTGCCCGCTGTTTCTTGCTAAGAGCCTTTGTACAGGCACAAATGCTTCTAACAATCACGTTGTCGTTCCGCCATGGGTTGAGAGTGCCTCGCTACTCGGAGGTGGATGCCGCAAGGGGCTTCCCAACTTCTCCCCCAATTGGGAGAGCAAACCGTACGCGGAATTCTGATGACTGCCATACAATTGTCGCAGCTCTCCAGTAGTGAAGGCGGTTGGAGTCAGCCACGCATCTGCATGTCCGGGTATCTAGCGAAGTCCTCAATAATGAAAATACGAGATTACTAGGGCAAAAAATTGCAAGTTTCCCGTAGAAGCGTGGCAATTGTGTCTTGAAGCACGTATGTATTTCCATGACGCGCGATACAGTGACCATCAAAGCACTTGTATGGGACCTCATTCCTTATAACATAGATCCGCCATGGATTACAACGCTGAGCATCCACGACATCCCGCCGATGTCATATTCTCGTCCTTGATGGGCCCAAGCTGTGGAAGTATGATGAGTATGAGCTCTTTGTTCTCTCGCAGAGTACCCCTCTTCATATCTTCATTGCGTGGCTCCACATCCTCCCCCTGTTGTTATCAGCAGGACGAGATCAACTGCAAGGCGATTAACGCTTGTGCTTGGGGAGACGTTCCTGGCAAAATGGCGTCGCTTTCATACCGCACGATGCTCAGTTATCGATGGATGTAGAAGGGTGTTGGCATTGGACGGAAGCTACCATTGTTATAAAGGAAATCTAGAGCATCTCCGCTGAAGGTAGAAGAGGCCTCAGATTCATGTTCGTTTAATATTACGCTACATCATTAAGAGACCGTTGGTACTCACCAGTCAAGTAAGGCAATTGGTTATTTCCTAAAGATGTATTGATGGGGTAATGAAAACGTTTAAATAAAAACCCGAGGGCGGCGAAGGCCAACTAAAGGGGTAAAAAATTGGGAGCGCAGCAATGCGCAATACTGCTGATGTGGGATTCCTAGGCCGGAGAATGACGTGTTGCCTAGTTAAAGCCTCCAGCCGGCAGCTACAAAACTGACCACTTTCCTTCATAGGATTCTATCTACCAACGGACATGCCGCCCTTAATTCCGTATGATAACTATTACCGGCTACGCCCAAGTTATATAGCTGGGCGACAGTGAATGGTCAACCCTGACGCCAGTTCTCATTCACACACTCCTGTTGCTACTCCACTATACCGCTACTGAATCGACCTGTCTGCCAAAACTCGTTTTTGAGACATGAAGCGGCTGAGGTGTTTCTGTCGTGCACGATGGCTGTCCCTACGACTCCAGGCCGCTCTAGAAGAGAGCGGTTTACCTCGACCGGCACTTCCGGAGAACAGGGAGCAACTTGAGCCACAACCTTTAGCATACCGGACGGGGAGGGACGCGGATATGGAACATGAACGCCGACGGCGCTCACATGCTCCATCGCCCGACTATCCTGCCAAACAACTTAAAGCATGCTGCTTGATTGTCTGATCTGATTCCAGATATCGGCATTGCGGTTTAGCCGGGAATTACGCTCTTGCGGTGGTGCACATTCGCACGGTACGGTGGAGAGAAGGCCGGGGCAGGGAGGGAAGGAGACGAGGCTTCCTGTGAATGAATGTCTTGTATTTACTATGTTGCTGGCCCATCCCTTAATATGAGGGATTCGGAAAACTATTAACCTACCACCTGTGCTTCAGTACTAAAATAACTACCATACCTGATGATTTTACTCTCCTAAAGAGGGGTTGGGAATAGCCACGAACGCTCGATTCTTTTTGTTCTCGAACAGGCCTCTCTGTCTGGCATAAATTCAGGACTTTGTATTGTATAGATCGGGTAAAAGTGAAATCAGTTGCGAAACATAATTGCCCTTTGAGCCAGTGCATATATAGCAGGTAAATGGTAACAGATTTCTCCGTGCCTAGTTTACTCCCACCTGTTAGGTGGAGCTATTTACAGTGTACATCGGAATAACAAAAAATGCTCCCTGCTCGGTTTGCCACCTCATTAGACTATCCAACTGGACAGGTGGCACGGCATCCTGATGAAGGAATGCCTCCATACGTCCATTCCAAACGCCCCGCAAGAGTCTTCAAACTTGAACTGCGCCATGAGATCGTAACAATGTAGCTTGACCATGACTATCGTGGAAAGAAGCACCAGAGATGTCGGGCCATGTTGCAGGTTTTCGATCGATCGCAATGGCCTTTCGGTGATCCTATGTCGAAGGCCCCAGCACACTTGGCTCAATGCAAAGGCGGCGGTCAAGAGATGACGACGTATATGTGGCAGCCTCTTGCTTGATGAAACGCTGATGTTCGGTGGAAGAAGTAAGAAGGGTTGATCGAGGCGAACCGGTCATGCATGTGGGCTTCGAATTAGATGTGGTGGGGTAACAGCGTCATTGAAAATTAGATGACCGCTGAATGGCGCGTACAGCTCTCAGTCATAAAGCCGATGGATATTGGTCCTTGTGAAGTCTGATTGTATGACGAGATTTGCCTGCTGGCGACGGAATGCATGGTCGCGTTAGAATTCTGTGCTGCTTCCTCTTCCCACTGCCGAGCAATCCTTTCGGCCTCCCGTAAAGTATCCTTATGGTTGCCGCATATCATCAGCTTGGCTGCGTTCCTGAAGCCTATCGCCCGGCGTTTCTGGTTTGACGCCTGTTTTGCCAAGGACAGCTCTAATTCCGCTAAGGTCCGCTTGGTGAAGTCGATCTGCCCCGGACACACGCCATCAGGTGAGGAAGCGATACATCGTTCATGGTGTAAAGGATCAATCGGGTTGGGAGGATCCTGCACGGAGGGCATGATGAGAAGCTCGGATAGTCAGCCACAGGAGCGATGGTTATTTAGAGCATGGCGTAGCGTCCTGGAACGCCATTTTATGTTGAATCAGTTTGCATGGGAGCCGGCCATTGTAGGCGCCAAAGAAATTCACCATGGGCTGGGCAAACGCAAGAACGCACTTCTCTCTCGTAGGAACTTATGACACCCCAGGGTACTCAATCTATACCCTGAGAGCGGTCGGAACATTCCACGGAGCCGACATGGCTCCCAGGAACATGCTCGCTCCTTCGATCTATTCATCGGTTCCCAGAGAGCCGGTGACACTCCCCGGTTATTCGTCGCCGTTGCTTGCTCAAGTTATATATGTTCCCCATCCTTGCGTACCACAACATGAACAAGCTCGATATTTACCGCGTGCAAAAGCGACGACCGAGATCACCTTTCACTCATAGGGTATGATCGCACGTTTACCCATCTCACAATAAAGGTGGCCGCTGTCACCTGGCCCGAATGACGCTGTCATTAGCATACTAACCTATTTCGCAGAACAGATCCCCCACTTTACTCTCTTATCAACCCCCGTGTGTCCCCTGGAGCGCAGTCACAATGGATGGAGTGTGGGATCCGATCTGGGTGTGTACGATGAGCAACCTAGATGACACGACTACTTGTTATGGGAAGACTCGGGCTAACGCGAGATGTAAAAACTGCATCTCAAAGTAATCTCGCTCCGAAGCTGCTCATCTCCTGCAGCTTTTGGCGCAGCGCCTCCGGATGCCAACCTCGTCCAGACACTGAGCAAGATTGCTAGGCTCCTACTATGCAAAAGATACAACCAAGGCAAGGAGGACGAACAAGTACAGCCGCTAGTTAAGCACTGGTCCGATAATGCTCGCGATTCAGGCGTCGGGCGTCAACGTCCGGTGAGGGCTCCCGGTGTACTCCCATGCTACTTTAAAAACACATGGATATGAAGGAAGAAAAGAAGAAGTCCTATTTTCATTTCAATGCTTAATTAAGTGTTCCATTCCGTTACCTGGAGCAATATGGATGAATCATGCCGTTGTACTCTCCTTGCAGCCAGATGTCCGTGTGGGCTTTTGTCGTTGAATTATTTGCTTGTCCGGCTCGAGCGTTTCGCGACCTGCGGGGCCCGCGTGCGGAGGTCCTCCATGGTCCGCCGCAAAGCATCGTTTGTTTTTGACCAGCTAAGCCATGTATATTTTTGCCAGCGTGGGTCCACAGGGCCTCCCAGAGCGATCACATCGGGTTCCTCGGCTGGTGAAACCAAGTGTGGTCAAAGGTAAATATATCAGTAGCGTGACATAGGGGCACCATTACCCGTCAAATACGAGCAAAATGCACCTAAGTGGCCCATGGAAATCAAAGCCCGCAAGCCTCTGCTGAGGATACGTCATTGAAGCTAGAGTGGTTATCAGCGGTCGAAACTCCGAGAGAGTACTCCGTGGATGTTGATCAACGAGAGTGGGGGGTTATAGACCAAGTGGTTTGTTGGCGTTGAAAAATGTGTCCATATATGCGACTAGGCTGCGGCAGCATCGGACGGATCGTACGATAATATCATATCGTATCGTATGGCAGCCGACATCGATATGACTACGATATTCAACCTAAGCTGTTGGATAATCGTCCGATATCTATCCGATAACAAATATTACAAACAGTCCAAGACTTCTAACCCGAATAAGTTGGCATAGGTTATGCATTTTCCACAGTATTTTTAGAGTATTCAATGTATAATTGATTCTATATTAACTAGCGTAAATTAGTGTCCTACGACCTTGTCTCTGCTACTTAATATATTTTATCACCCTATTATGTAATAACAAATATTCAATTATTTAAGATTATATTACAGGTTATCAAATTCAAATCCGTCTAGTTGCTTTAGTTTCTTCCGAATCCTCCTTAATCACCCCTACGTATATTCCTCAGTTAGCATATCAAGAAACAGGAGATCATTATCACTATTTTCCTAAGGCTCAACGGCACTATAAGGCTACTTGCGCCGTAATTACTTGCCCTAAATTATAATAAGTATAGAAGTCGCCTATTTAACTGTATAATTATTACCCAAATTATTATATAAATCGTCTAATATATTCTTAGCTTGGTAGTCCTCTTCTTCATTATCACTAATCAGCTTGATATTATTAAGCGATAGAGTTAGCTTCTATATCTAATTGAGTATAGCGATCTCACCGCTAGAGAGATACTCTTTAATTATCTTAAGTTCGGTTTATTAAAGCTTAAACTTTAATACGAATAAATAAAACATTAGAGATCTAATTATTTCGGATTTAAACTACCCTTAGTGATAGTAACAGACATCATAAACATAGTTAAAGAGCCGCTCAACACCAGCATCACTAGCAGGTATTACTAGAATATCCCATGCTATCACTACAAGCACTGGATACTCATACTCATGCTCCTTCCAGAATACTCTTAATTTACCTTTAATAAGACCTATTAGATAATTTAGCTAGAAAGCTTTATAATAAAGCAGGAGAGTATATAAATCCTTTATAAAATATCATGTAAATTCATCCTCCGGCCGTTTAACTTCACTTTATAAAATAGCGTGCGAGTCTATTATAAGATCAAGCTCCTTTTCGTCAGATTCTTAAATAATTTAGGCTTAAGAGAGCTCATTTCGAGAGATAATACGCTATTAATATTAGTTAAATTCCTTCTATAGTTTATCCCGATAGATTAGTATCCGATAAATATCTTCTCTCTTCTTATTTTTCCCTTTCCAGTCATCACCTTCAAAGAACCGAAGTTTCTTTAAAGAACACAGAATAATTATAATTACTTAGACTATACCAAATAATTCGGAATCGGTTACTTTATAGTACTTTAAGAGTTTCTATTTCGCTGCCTATAATATCTAAAGCATTCTCTTTTTCTAAAAGACAGTCTTATATTCTAATAACTTTTTAATATTATCAAAATGGCCAAAGAGCTCATTATAGATACTAAAAAAATAAAATAAATAGTAATATCTTAAATCTTTAATAAAATCTTAGTGTAATAAAAGAAAGATTTTATAATTAAAAGAAAATACTCTAATTAACGCCATTCCTCTGGATCGAGCTGAAATTAAACATACTAGTAGATTAAACAGTACTGGCCGAAAACTCATTATAGCCTCTTAGTACGTTCTAACATTAGGAAAGTAGAATTCTAGCGTGTGTAAATATCTTAGATAGATAAGAGCTTTAGCTCTATTATTTAAAGCGCCCGGAAAACCTCTCGGTATTAAGGACTAGCGTAGATAAATACAGCAAGCTCTCGAATCTAGAATATTTTAATAATTATAATCCTATATATATATAATATACTTACCTTCTTTAATATAGTTATTATTTCCTGAAGAATGACACGGAACAAACTATAACAACTTTATATATTTATCTAACTACTCTAATTCGGCTTCTGCATTCTTTAAATTCACTTTAACCTTTCTAAGGAGGTCCTTTAGGCTAAAGTTATATAATATATATAATGCATGGTACCCGGAAGATAGAAGTATTATAAAAAACCTAAAACTAAACTATCTCTTAAACGCCCTCAATCATTATATTATTGTTTGATATATTATTAGTTATAATTAATAATACTCGGTCGGTAATATTATGCTCCTGGAAGATTCGAATAACAGTCTTACTTAGCTAAGTCCTAGTATATAATTCCTGTATATACTTAAATCTAAGAAGAACCTTATAGTAATTCTAGTCCTAGTTAAAAAAGTATCTAGTAATTACTATAAATGTCTAACTAAAAAGAAGGTCCAGCAATCTAGTATAATAGAGAGATAGCTTCTAGACGGAAGCTTACTAAGAACACTCTACTACTATTCTTAGACTTTATTATCTAGAAGTTGTCTATACTGCGGACGGACGGGATATTAAGCTCTAAATTAGTAAACCTAGTATATTATAGTAGCTCTTTAAACTCTAGGTGCTCAACAGTGCGGAATAGGAAATAGATAGTTATAATAAACTTAAGAATCTTCTTCTAGAGAGTGGTCTAGCTAAATTCCTTGTTTATTAATTAACATGGCTGAATGGAGATAGAGAATATTAGTATATAATATAGGTTAAATCTAGGGATAGACTTACTATCTCTCGTAGTAAATAGTTAATATCTTATTTTATAGTCTTCTATGACTTAACATAAATTATACTAGTAAAATAGGCCTTCATCAGAAATAATCCAGCACGGTTAACCCCTAGATAAATAATTACATTCTAATAACGTTTACACATAACTTTAGACTCGCCAGTCTTAATATTTATAACTTAATTAAATAACTCCTAAATATTAGACTTTTTAAGATTACTATTCTAGTAAATAGACTTCTGGAGTTCTTTCTCAGCGCCGAACTTAGTTATTAATTACTATTCTATAAAATACTTCCGTGGTTCTTCCATTATTCAATTATTTTTATCGCTTTTATAAAGTATATAGGTCTGCTGACGGGATTTACAGACGATGCGTGTAAGTAAATTAGATATGTGAGGATATTAAGACGGAGAAAGGAATTTAGAAAAAGGAGTTAATTATACTATAATCTAACTACTCGTCGTGTCTAGAAAATCATCTGATTGTAGAATATCTAGATCAATAAATAAATCAGCGTATTAGGACACTATATATTGGCTCGAGGATGCTTGGGAATAAGACATGATAGATATAAAACTAGATAAGAATAGTAAAATAATTAGATTCACGAGTAGGAGCCTTACAGGGAATTCAGCTATAAAATAAAACGGGGTTATGGGCAAATGTCTGCGTGATTTCGACATACTGAAGATAATACTCAATACTAATTGGGTATAATAAGCAGAAGTGGATATTTGTTAATTGATCTATCTAATATCCAACCGATATCGGATGATATCGGACGATTATCCGCGATCGCTTGAACTGAAGAAAATGTTTAAGTCCGCGAGCTGCAAACTTCAAATATGAATTATACTTTACTTTTATATGTAAATATACTAAATAAAATGACCCTATGATGAGACAAAGCCCTCACAAATCCGTGGGTATTATTTTGAATATTACAACTATAGTATTTATGGATTCGGATACTATGTTAAAGCTTCGTAGGAAAGCGTACTACATTATCTGTGTATTAAATATATATTTCTACCTAATAACCACCCATCAACTAATAATTGTAAAATTACAAGCGATAATAACACGCTTGCTATCTAAGTAAAATATATATTATTATATAAACGATATTAGCTTCTGAATACAATATTATAACTTATTATTTCCAATAATAAGTGAGAGAAATAAAGAATGAGTACCGTCATAACCAAACATGTAAACTTTCAGTTATAAAATAATAATTAGTCAGCTTCATAACTATCTCAGGATAGGATAAATTAGCGAGTTTTATGCTAGTGCGGATATTTGTATAATATCCATCGATATCGTCCGATGTCTGTTAGATATCGTATATACGACAACGATATTGGAAAAAATTTAATATCGTATCGGTTGCCGACTACGATATTGAAAGATTGTTGATGTCGTACGACCTGCCGCAGCCTAGATAGACACCATCAGAGCCCACAAATGGGCCTCACCCACTGTGGGCTGACGGCCTAGATTTCAGACCCGAGCCCAACCATCAGGCCCTTATAAGTGTCCTGGCCCAGTAGCAATACCAAAACTCGCTCCTGTAGACGCCGTTAAGACTTTATCTTCTTCAATACAATCGACTACGCGATAGAACCAGTTTTTACAGCTTCCCTAACAACCGCGTCTCGAGATCATTTATTTCGGCATTTATTTCGGCTTATTCAAGTCTTGGTCATTTTTCAGGTGTCCCAGTTAGTCCAAGATGCTGCTACAAACGCTGGCAATACTCTTTCTCCTTTTGCAGTCTTCATGGGAACTCGCCGAATTCCCCAAGGGAGGCATATGCAATCATTTCCAGGATCATCAATGGCTGCCGGAGGATCAAGAACCCTGTGCAATTCCTCATAGCATCGATAATGAAATCGCCCGGGGTCTCGAAGGGGGACCGCCGCTACCACCGCTACCGCCGCCACTGCCGCCACTGCCAAAAGGGCCCGGAGATTTCCCAAAACCTGCAACAACCGAGCCAAAAGTAACACCCGACTGGAAGCCCCAAGAGTCGGCCTGGCGCGGTGAGGTCCAAATAAACAAGAAGGGCGGCAAGCGGTCGATACCTTCCAAGCTGGGGAAACGTGACGGCGTGCAACTAAAATCGATACCCGATCAAGTTAAGTCGAAGATGATATCGGGACAGGAAGCCGCCCGAATTCAAGTCAGGGGCACTTCCAAGTCACGGACGCTGTTTCGGGGCGATACACGACCGCCTGACGTCATATTTAAGGAGGGTTTCCGGCCAAAGGGGACAAACCTAGACCTGAGTCTATGGTTGGGCGGCAGCTCAGAAGGCGGCTATGTGTCTACGTCGCGGTCTTTCAAGGTAGCATCGAGCAAGAACTACGCGCTTGGAGGCGCGCGTGAGGAAGCCCTCGCTATCTCGGAGGGTAGGGCCCCCATCGCTGAGGGTTATGCCTACCGGATCGACCCAGAAGGCCTGCAAGGCTTCTGGATGATGGATTGCGGGCGGCCGAACGATCCAAACCTCGAGTTTGCCGTCATAGGCGAGGTCCCTGCCGAGAATATACGCTTCGCGTACAAGGTCACCAGGAATCCCGATGGCACAGTCAAGGTATCCAAGACGCCATTCATGGAGAACACGAAATCAAAGCGAGCGGCATCTAGCTGGTTTTCATGTCTACAGGGTCAAAGCCGTCTGCGTCGTCAGGAAAGAGAATGCACCAACTGGGAGGAGGAGGGCATCAGTGACGCCTCAGCTTTGGAGGAGGGGGGAACTTCTGAGATGGACAAGCCAATTGGCGAGAAGCCAGGGAAGCCTGCTGACGAAACACCAACCACCCCACACAACGAGCCGGCCGATGATGGCGAAGTAATGGCGATAGCCAAGCAGAAATCTAAAGAAAGTTTCGAAAATCTTCTACGAGATTTTGATTATGGTGGCGTGGTGAAGCAGGACCAGCTATATAACGAGCTAAGTGCACGACTACCAGAGTTCAGTACGCCGCGGCGTGAGAAAATCACCGAACTTACCACCAAGGCCGGGGAGGGTGCGCTGGCTATTGCCGGACTTGCACTCTATGGTAAAGCTGTTGCGGATGTATTCTCAAGCGATGCCAGCGTCTTAGATAAAGCCGCAGTAGTGACGTCTATCTTGCCTGGCATCGGCTGCGCTGTACAGCTTGCAGACAGTGTGGAGCAGGGACACATTGACACAATCCATACCGCCTTATGCTTCACTGAAGATGCCCTAGCGGTCTCCGGGTTCTGGGAAATAGCGCTGGTAATGCAAATGGGAGAAGAGCTTGGTAATTGGATAAAAGCAGAAAATGAGCGGGACAAACTCTGGGACATGGAGCTCCTTGCGAGGAAGGGTGCAGAGGGATGGCTTCACAATGTTCGAAGACTGGTTAAGCATCTCAACTCGGATGAGTTTATTGCAAATGCTACAACTCAGTTCTCGACATACCAAATACTCACTTCATATCAGGCGTCGCAGCTAACAGGTGATCTACATGCTGCTCACAAGATCCTATCGGCAAACGCTACTATGCCTAATGTGCAACTGGACCAAAGCGCTAATATTGATATTAGCACGCATGTGCGACCGGAGCTTAAACGACAAATCTGTGCAACAATAGCAGAAAGCAAGTATCAGCTACAAATGAAGCTTGAATCTATAGCTCTTAATCATACGGCAAAGCTAGAGCGCGAATTTAAAAATCAGTTCCTAGATGACTGGTTAAAGGCGGCGACCACGCCTGCTCCGATATTCGGTATAAGACTCCCAGACATGCCCGGGAATACAAAACGCATTCAGGAGGATATCAATAAGGCCAGAAACACACCTTTGCCTCTATACGAAGATGAAGTTAAAAGGGCTATAAAAGGGGCAATTGAGCGGGTAGAAACACCTGCTCCGTGCCAATGTATTCAGGGCAAGAAGGGAGGCAAGTGTGAATTTGGGGACTGTCAAAGTCCAAAGCCTCAAAATCACAACAAGGATGCAGGAGGAAGAATATATGCTACCAGCGTGCGATCTATTGAAATGGCCAAGAGAATGGGCTTAACAGAAGGTTGCCAGGCTCTCTTCAAGACATGCCAGGTTCCAGGTTCGACAAGCGAAACTGGTAGGCCCTTATGGTGCAGTTAGGCTGCGGCAGGTCGTACGACATCAACATCTTTTCAATACCGTAGTCGGCAACCGATACGATATTGATTTTTTCCAATGTCGTTGTCGTATATACGATATCTAACAGACATCGGACGATATCGATGGATATCGTACAAATATCCGCACTAGCATAAACTCACTAATTTATCCTATCCTGAACAATCGGGTGATAGTTATAAAGCTGACCAATTATTATTTCACAACTGAATGTTTACATGTTTGGTTATGACAGTACTCGTTCTTTATTTCTCTTACTTGTCATTGGAAATAATAAGATATAATATTATATTCAGAAGCTAATATCGTTTATGTAATAATATATATTTTACTTAGATAGCAAGCGTGTTATTGTCGCTTGTAGTTTTACAATTATTAGTTAATAGGTGGTTATTAGGTAGAAATATATATTTAATACACAGACAATATAGTACGCTTTCCTACGAAGCTTTAACATAGTATCCGAATCTATAAATACTACAGTTTTAATATTCAAAATAATACCCACGGATTTGTGAGGGCTCTGTCTCATCGTAGAGTCATTTTATTTAGTATATTTACATATAAAAGTAAAGCGTAATTCATATTTAAAGTTTGCAGCTCGCGGACTTAAAAACATTTGCCCATACCCCCGTTTTATTTTATAGCTGAATTCCCTGTAAGGCTCCTACTCGTGAATCTAATTATTTTACCATCCTTACCTAGTCTTATACCTATCATATCTCATTCCCAAGCATCCTCAAGCCAATATACAGCGTCCCAATACGCTAATTCATTCATTAATCCAGATACTTTACAATCAGATAATTTCCTAGACGCGACAAGCAGTCAGATTACAGTATAATCAACTCCTTTCTCTAAATTCCCCCCTCCGCCTTGATATCCTTACACACCCGATTTACTTACGCGCGTCGTCTGCAAATCCCGCCAGCAGACCTATATACTTTATAAAAGCAATAAAAATAATCGAATAATGGAAGAACCACGGAAGCATTTTATAAAATAGTAATTAATAACTAAGTTCGGCGCTAAGAAAGAACTCTAGAAGTCTATTTACTAAAATAATAATCTTAAAAAGTCTAATATTTAGGAGTTATTTAATTAAGTTATAAATATCAAGACTGGCGAGCCTAAGATTATATATAAATATTACTAGAACGTAATTATTCACCTAAAGATTAACCGTGCTGGACCATCTCCGATAAAAGCCTATCTTACTAATATAGTCTATATTAAGCCACAGAAGACTATAAAGCAAAACATTAATTATTTACTATAAGAAATAGTAAGTCTATCCCTAGATCTAATCTATATTATATACTAATATTCTCTATCTCCATTCAGCCATATTAATTAATAAGTAAGAAATTTAGCCAGACCACTCTCTAAAAAAAGATCCTTAAATTTATTATAACTACCTATCTCCTATTTCGCACTATTAAGCACCCAGAGTTCAAAGAGCTACTATAATATACTAAGCTTACTAACTCAGAGCTTAATATCCCGTCCGCCCGCAGTATAAGACAGCTTCTAGATAATAAAAT
Source organism: Aspergillus persii (assembly GCA_002215965.1). Classification (NCBI taxonomy): domain Eukaryota; kingdom Fungi; phylum Ascomycota; class Eurotiomycetes; order Eurotiales; family Aspergillaceae; genus Aspergillus; species Aspergillus persii. The sequence goes on along the minus strand of NGZO01000008.1, from coordinate 1,590,049 downwards.
CCAAGAACAGCAGCAGAATATTCTTAGTAAGCTTCTATCTAGAAGCTATCTCTCTATTATACTAGATTACTAGATCTCCCCTTTTAGTCAGGTATTTATAATAATCACTAGATACTTTCTTAACCAGGACTAGAATTATTATAAGGTTCTTCTTAGATTTAAATATATATAAGAATCACATACTAGGACTTAACTAAGTAAGACTATTATCCGAATCCTCTAGGAGCATAATATTACCGATCGAGTATTATTAATTATAACTAATAATACATCAAATAATAACATAATAATCGAGGGCGTTTAAGAGATAGTTTAGTTCTAAACTCTTTATAATACCTCTATCTTCCGGATACCATGCATTATGCACGTCATACAACTTAGCCTAAAAGACCTCCTTAGAAAGATTAAAACAAATCTAAAAAATATAAAAGCCGAATCAAAGTAGTCAGATAAACATACAAAGTTACTATAATTTACTCCATATCATTCTTCAGGAAATATCGTAACTATATTAAAGAAAATAAATATATCATATTATATCACGGGATTATAATTACTAAAATATTCTAGATTCAAGAACTTACTATATTCATCTACGCTAATCCTTAATATTAAAAGGCTTTCCGGGCGCTTTAAATAATAAAGCCAAAGCTCCTACCTATCTAAGATATTCACACACGCTAGAATTCTACTTTCCTAATACTAGAACGTGCCAAGAGGCTATAATAAGTTTTCAGCCAGTACTATTCAACCCACTAGTACGTTCAATTTCAGCTCGATCCAGAGGAATAGCGCTAATTAAAATATCTTCTTTTAATCACAAAACCTTTCTTTCATTACACTAAGATCTTATCAAAGACTTAAGATATTACTATTTATTCTATCTTTTTAGTATCTATAATAAGCTCTTTAGCCATTTTAATAATATTAAAAAGTTACTAGAACGTAAGACTATCCTTTAGAAAAAAAGAATACTTCAGGTATTATAAGCAGCGAAATAAAAACTCTTAAAATATTATAAAATAACCGACTCCGAATTATTTAATATAATCTAAATAATTATAACTATTCTATATCCTTCAAAGAAACTTCAGCTCTTTAAAGGTAATAATTAAAAAAGAAAAAATAAAAAAGGGAAAAATATTCATCGGATACCAATCTATCGGGATAAACTATAGAAAAAATTCAACTAATATTAACAGTGTATTACCCCCTAAAACGAGCCCTCTCAAGCCCAAATCACTCAAGAACCTAACGAAGAGAAACTTAATCTTATAATAAACTCGCACGCTACTTTACAAGGTAAAGTTAACTAGCCGGAGGATGAAATTACATAATATCTTATAAAGAATTTATATACTCCCCTACTTTATTATAAAGCTTCTAGCTAAGTTATCTAATAAATTTTACTAAAAGTAAGTTAAAGGTATTCTGGAAGGAGCATGAGCATAAGTATCCAGTATTTATAATGATAGCACGAAATATTCTAGCAACACCTGCTAGTAGTGCTAATATTAAACAGCTCTTTAACTATACTTATAATATCTGTTACTATCACCGGGGGCAACTTAAACCCGAAACTATCTAATCTCTAATACTTTATTTATTCGCATTAAAGTTCGAGCTTTAATAAACCGAACTTAAAATAATTAAAAAATATCTCTCTAGCGGTAAGATCGCTATACTCGATTAGATATGGAAGCCAACTCTATCATTTAATAATATCGAGCTAATCAATAATAATAAAGAAGAAAGCTCCCAAGCTGAGAATATACCGGACGATTTATATAACGACTTAGATAATAATTATACAGTTAAGCAGGCACCTCCTATACTTATTACAACCCAGGACAAGCAACCACGGCGCAAGTAACCTCATAGTACCGTTAAGCCTCAGGAAAATAGTGATAATAATCTCCCGCTTCCTAAGATACCAACTAAAGAATACATACAAAGGCGACCAGGAAGGATTCGAAAAAAACCAAAGCAACCAGACGGATTTAAATTTAATAATCTATAATATAATCTTAAACAATTAAATATTCGTTATTACAATAAAAGGTAACAAAGTATATTAATTAACAGAAAAGGTCGTAGGACACCAATTCGCGCTAGTAAATATGGAATCAATTACACATTAAATACTCCAAAAATACTATAGAAAATACATAACCTTTGCCAACTCGTTCGGGTTAGAAGTCTTAGACTGTTTATAATATTTGTTATCGGATGGATATCAGACAATTATCCAACAGCTTAAGTTGAATATCGTAGTCGTATCGGACGGAAAATCTAAATATCGTAGTCATATCGATGTCGGCTGCGATACGATACGATATGATACGATCCGTCCGATGCTGCCGCAGCCTATGTCTATCTACGCCCCTTTAATCTAGATCGCTGCGGGACAAGGATGTCTAGGTCTCAGGCACCCAGATTCTCAACATTCTAGTGAAACAAAACCGAAAGAGGTCCTTTATACGATTACAATGAGGACACGTGGCCTCATTAAGGTAGGTGGTTTGAAGCCATAGAGTTGATCTAGGCGGGAAACGGGAAGATATTATTGAATCCTAGCAAAGATTACCTAATTTCCGCTGACATAGTTAACTATACATTACTGTCACCCCCAACGTCTCCAGTGGTAACACTAAAACCCAAAACCGCATGGCCAAGTGTTAAGATCGAAATATTTATTAGCTTTCAGTCACATAGTAGTTGTATTCCCAGTCTATTTTATACCAAAACTCTTGGCCAATCCTTGGCCGATAGTTTCCACGCGACTGGATTAGCAAGAGGGCCAAGGCTTCCCCATCAGAATTTCAATTCTGTAACTAGACCTCGACAAAACCCGTCACGGGTCCAAAGTCAGGACCCAAACCCACGGGTCGAAGTATAGACCCAAAACCCATTCTTGGCGGGTTTTGGATAACCCAAAACGGGTAAACCGCGGGTTGTGTCGAGTAGACCTCGCCACGACCCTGATATTAGGTCCCTCCTACCGACTCGCGACCCGGACCTAGACGGTTCCGGGTTTAAGCTTTACAACCCGAACTAATTCTTAGGGTTATAAAATTTCGTCAGGATTATCCTGACTACGATCCTAACTACTCTAAATTATATAATTCTTTTATACCTTTCCTAATTAGGATGGATAAATTCGCTAACATATTATTATATATTACTATTTCTTATACCTGTTCTATATATCTAACTATAATTCTATTAATTTTCATCCACCCTCTATGTAATTTTTTGAAATAGGTCTTTTAAATAAGTCTACTAATATAATAATATTAAGCTTGCCCTCTTTTGGACCTAAGATAAATATTATTATATTATATAGAAAATTAGTAAAATTAGTATGTAAGAATGCGGAAATATATTTTAAATATATAATATAGTTATACCATATCCCGCAGAACTTGAGCACTACCTATATTTCCTTCTAAAATATCTGAAAAGAGCTATATTAGACAAAGTTATTATTATACTACTTATATTTTATCCATATAGCAATTTACTCTTTTATTCAGCTAGTATTAAGACTCTACTATAAGTATAATTCCTACGGGATAGGATTCAGGAAAAAGAATTCATTTCTAATTATCCGCCTAACTACTCTATAGGTCACCTTTACTATCCTAAGAGTAACTCTAACTATCCTAAAAATTACCCTAACTACCCTGAGGATTACCCTAACTATTTTAAGAATTATCCTAACTACCCTAAGAATTACCCTAACTACCCTAAGAATCACCTAATTAGCTTAAGAATTTAAATAAAAAACGGGCCTTAGATATGATCTATCAAATAAATAATTAGACAATATAAAATTAATATATACGTCTATCTCTAAGTTTTTTTACCCACCCTAAGGGAAAGTCTCAGTAAGTCCCTTTTTATATATAGCTTTAATATATCTTAGTTATCTAATATATTCCTCTCCTCTGGATATAATGCGCCACCATCGGATTTCCTTAAATACGTTACTAATTCTATACTTTAGCTTTTCTCCCCTATCTCATCGAGAAGTTAATAGACTCTTTACGAGCCTCTAAAAGCCCCTAAATATCTTATACGCGTTTACCCCGACCGGATCAGAATATATATTCTATATTCTCTAAAAATAAGTAATAAATTTATGACCTAGTAACTTCAGACCGACTTTAGAAGAAAGAAATAGATAATTTAGAATAAAAAACGTGTAAAATATTAGAAATACTTTAACCAGGTCGCCTTAAATAGAAATAAAAAGCCAGGGATTATATACCAGTAATATCAGAAGATTCTTGATCATCCTGGTTAGGCTCATAGTAGAACGACTTTAATAAATAAGCATTATAATGGAGTAACTTATCGGAAAACTGCTTTAGCTAAAAGACAGAAGCCAAATATTAAGCTTATATTAGAGTATTCTGTACGTTTAGGACCCTATTATTACCTTTATTATACTAATTCTTCCATATCTAGGCTTAGAATGCGCCTATACGAAGATTTAATACACATATTTAATAGCAGAAACTTACGAAACTTCTTACTATATCATATCTTCTATTCCTTTTCCTTAAACATCCTAAGTTCTATAATCTTATCTTTTATACCCGGCTTGCGCCATTAATACCAAATATCCCGTCCGCTAAGACTATACACCGGTAGATTCGAGAGCTAGTTCGTAAGAATTAAAAGACTATCCTTTAAACACTTCCTCCTGGTGCTAAGTTATCACTTATCCTTAATTACTAAATATCTCCATTTAAATAGACATTTATAGCTATCACTGGATACTTTATTAACAAAGACTGGAAGTACCGTGAGATATTACTTAAATTTAAATCCTTATATAAATCTTATTCTAATGTAAACCTAAGTAAGGTAGTTTTTAACTTACTATAAAAGTATTAGATTATTAATCGAGTGCTTTCAGTGACTACTGATAATACTTTAAATAATAAAACTCTAATAAAGAGTATCTATGAGGCGATTAAAGGTCTATAATCCTTAAATAATATTACTATTATTTAGATATTATATATTACATATATAATCTAACTTAGCCTAAAAAGTCTCTTTAGGAAAATAAAGGCTATCCTAAAAAATGATAAGGTTAAGCAGATATAATCTAATAACTGGGTAGAAACTCTCCGGGCGACGCAGCAGGATAGAGAGATTATATATACTTTAGATAAGGTAAGGCGTTATAAATTTATTTAGTTTATAATACTAATTAGTATCTTAGGTCTAAAATCTTATAATTTATATTAATACAAGTCCTCAACGCCGGGAGTCATTTTATAACTTATAAATAAGAGAGCTAAAGCTAGTTCTAATCTAAGATATTACTACTTAATAGAACTCTATATTCTTAATACTCGCACGCGCGAAGAAGCTCTAGCAGGTTTTTAATACTTTTTACTCCCAGTATGATTAAGGGCACTTTACCTTAAGCCAGGAGTAATAGCGGTAGGTTGATTATTTTCTTTATATTTTTAAGCCTTTTCACCGATTTATAACATTTTTATATAAAATAAAGAATATCACTATTCATCGGGTTTTTAAAGTCTATAATAAGCTGTTTAATCACCTTGAAAAGTCGATTAAATAGCTTTAATAGAAAACGATTACTTAGAAGTAGGTAATGCTTATATCTCTTAAAGCAGCAAGGCTCAAGCTCTTAGCCTATTATAAAGATACTAACCAGATTAATAGTTATATTTACGTAATTAGTACGATTCTTTCTCTACAGGATAAACTCAAGTTCTTCTTAATATCCGACTAAGATCAAAATCTAAAATCTAGGATCGACTACTAAGTAGCTTATTACTAAAGTCTTGAATCCTTTCTCGAGAAATATTTTAAGAGTTTTACTAAAAACTATTAGAGATTAGATACTCCGATAATAAACTTGATATTAGATAAATTTAATTTAGTTTATACGCTAGATAAATCGTAGTAGTCTTAAATTTCACAGCTAGTACAGTCGGACGAGTTTATAAGGTATTTTAATAATAGTAAATATCCCTTAAGCTTTATTAGAGAGAGTAATTATTAATCTGTTTCTTAGATATAGTCCTAAATGCCCAGCCTCTAGCCTGGTAAAAAGATTATTAAAATAAGTTTCCTACGATGGCGAGGCTTGCTCGCGATATATTTTCTATTCTAGCTAGTAGTATAGAAGTAAAGCAGCTTTTTAACTCTATATAAAATATCTGTTATTATCATCGAGGATCTCTTTAATCTTAAATAATTTCAGACCTTATGATATATATATGTATATTATAATTTAAGATTTATAAAGAGCAGTAAGTAATATTCTCTAAATATTTTTTAACTTAAGAGATACAGGCTGCAAAGGAAGAGAGAATATAATAATAACTTACTGTTAATTTAATTAGCGATAATAAAAAGAATAAAGGGCCTATTATATAACTCTAAACTACCTCGCAGGCTATCCAGGGTCCGTCCGTAAATACATTTAGTAAAAAATATCTAAGTAATATAGCTAACGATATAAGAGATAATAAGGAGAAAGATAATAATTAAGAGCCTAAGAAAATACCTCTACAAAGACATAACACCGAGAGTGTTAGGCAGAGTCTGTAAGCGTTTAAGATTGCTAGATGGGTATAAAAACATTTAATATATAATTAAATAATCAATAGCATGTTCTCGGTTGATTTATTAGTTTTAATTTATTTTAATTTAATTTATTCTATATTATTAAATTAAGAAACTACTCCTCTAAATACTATAAGTAAGATACTCAAAAATACAGCTAAAATCTACATAACTTATGCTCTGCGTGACTTGCCTAAATTTACTATATTTAATAATTCTAAAGGTAGATTCGCGACCCTCAGGGTAGATTCGCGACTTTTATAATCCTACCCTGACCCTACTTCAGGGTCTAACCTTATAATCCTAAAACCTGCGTGGTCCGGGTCGCGGTCCGGGTCATCAGGGTCACCCGCGGGTAGTGGCGAGGTCTAGTGTCGAGGTCTAATTATTTTATTCATATAAATAATAGAAAATATCGAAAATATCCTGCCGCGTGTGACCGCCTTCCCCATTAATCGATATGCAATGCGAAAACACCCCCCCACCCCCACCTGACAGGAATCGATCTCTATCCACCTTCCTATTTTGATTTAGCTCCTGACTGCCTATTCGGTCGATTCAAAACTAGTCCCATTTAGGCAGCAGCCTCTATCAGAATCTCTCTAAAACACCTATAAAACTTCATTGGTTGAAGAATTCACTCATTCAAGCCACTTAATCATTAAAATTGCCACTGAAGTGCCATGGAACTCTAATTTTTCATTGTTCCACATATTCTATATGGAGATTACAAAGCCGAATGATCTAGAGCACCAGCCACCATATCCCAGATTGCTGAACAAATGCTCTAGAATCACTGATCTTTTATCAGCAAAGATAAATGATCACAGGGTATAAGCCATTCCATCATTCATTGCCACCCGAATGCTCTGGATCACCGACCTTTCATCATCGCATACAATTTGTATGGGAAATGCAAAGACGAATGATACCAGAGCAATATCGCGTGATTCAGTCAAGTGATACAATCAGGTAGGGCAAATTGGACATAAATATGAGCTCAAATCCCTGCAGATTTCATGTATGCAGATCAGATCAATTCACTCTTTTATATGATCACCTGATCGTCTCTTTCTTTCAATTGAGCACTCCTTTGGATGGGATCCTCTGAGCCACTAAGCCACTTTAGGAACCCTTCGGTCCGGAATAAGTGTTGATCCGGTTGACCAACCGATAGAAAAATAATAGTTTTGTGGGTTAATTATGGTTTATAAATAGGTTACCCACCAGTCCTTAGAGCACCTTAGAAGCGGTTGTACAATGGTCCCGACTGGTTTTGTAGCAGTGCCGTATATATTACCTAAATAGAAAATATTCGATCAATATCCATGCAACCATGCTCCAGACTAAACCAGGCACGCTTTCTCCGAAACTACCAAAGCACTTGAGACCAAGCAGGAAGTCCCGTATGCCAGAAGCGAGACCACCGCAAATGTGAACCTGGAACCCATCAATGAGCAAGCCACAAATTCCACTGCCACACACATACGGTAACATCGGCACTCAACGTAGCGTACCTCCCAACATACAGAGCGAACCACCGCAGTCTCTACAGGAGGGGCCCTGCCAGGAGCCGGTCCACGGTGCCCAATTTATCGCAGACGAGTGATTATTGTCAAACAGAAGCCGAGGAGGGCCAGGAAAAGCCTAACAAGTCAAAGATATTGAACGACTATTATAACTATGAGTATGGGATAACTGCTGGAAGCGGGAGAAAGAGGTCATTCTGGTTGGAGCGAACTCATTTTCGAATGCAGGAAGCAGGAAGACATGTATTAATAGTTGAACGCGCTGCATAGCTGTCGATAGGGGCGGCTGGGACAGTCTATGAATCAATCAATCAATCATGTCTTTTTCCAAGACATGCTCTCCTGGGACGCATGGCTAGCATACGAAAAGCAGTGCTCTTGGGATTCATCAACCCATTCGCAAAAGCTGACGCCATATTCTAAGGAATATATGTTCTATTCGTAAATGCCTTTTGTGGATCATAGGAGCAGTGGTATGCCGGAGAACATGGACTGTGTTCCTAAAAACACAACAACTGCTTCTTGGAAACATAATGGGTATTCTTGAGAATGTAAGATGTTTCCTGGGGCTACAGTACAAATATCATTGGGACAATAATATCTCGTCGTACGTCTTGCCCAGAAACGTTTCCATGTATTGTTTTGCAAGATCCTCCAACGCATCCGTCTATACGTCACAGCTGCACGATACGCAAGGACGCACCGGGTATATTCCCTCGTTCGTTCAGGTTGATCACAACCAGACGATATCTTCACGGTCTGGAAGCTATCGGTATGAAGAAATGCATCAAAGTGTGCCCGATAACTTCATCTACATCTGAAAGCGTGATGGTTGCGAATATATTCTCTTCTCGTATGCTGTAATAATCATAACCCGATCGTGGGCCAATCTGCAAGCGAGTCCGTAGAAATGGGAATTTATCAACGAGGGGCCTGGGGATAGTATAACATTTCTTGCTAAGACCAATCAGGACTGTCACCGGCAGGCCCTCCTAGTATGGACTTATAGCATCGATTAGTTAGTCCAAATACAGATTGCATTGCAGCGATAATGTTACCTACCAATATTCAGGCTGGGGGTATTCCTCGATATCAGGATCGTCCACATGTGCAGTTCCAGCAGTTTCATCCTCAGGTGCAGTTGTAACTATTTTATCGTCAGCCGGTACCATTTCTGTATCATCAAGTTGGCGCACATTTTGGTTCGTCTTTATCTTTTTTGACTTGCCCTTTCTGCCTGGTGCCATGGTTTCCGGTTTCCAGGTCGCGAATGCAGCGAGCAATATCCAAATCAGTCTGTGATTCAGATAAAGAATCTGCTGGGAGCCTTTATGCTGACTTATGAGGTTTGTCAATGCGGGGTAAATCTGCAGGTGATGTGTTGCCCAACTTGCGCTTTTACCAATCATCCCCCTACACACGTTCAGTTTTCTTGGCTTCAGTATGATTCGATGACGATAGCGGCCTCACATTTTCCCGTATTAGAAAGGCGATAAAATCTCTTGCTCACACAAAGAGCCACCTTGCAGGTTAATAATACTCCTCTTGCTATCAAAGGCAAAATAAAATTAAATGGAATAAACCGCGATGTAAATCTCATCGTTCGTCTCATGATTTGTACCGCGCAGTGTGGTGGCCAGAAAATAGTGAGCACCCAGGTCTTTCCTTATGATGGCCGTGGATCAAACCAGCGACAGAGCATTGAAAATCAGGGTTCGTTCAATCATGGCTTTCACGAAAAGCCTGTCTATGGCCACAAGCACAGCTATTAGTGATGTCTAGGACGATTTGTACGACATCAGATAGACAATTTGGCCCCCGAATTAACACCAATAGCTCTCGAATATCAGCCTCGTCGCTGCGATAGATATATCCAAATAACTCAAGTAAAACATGGCGGTAACATTCCGGTTCGTGGACGGAGGCAGGAGGATTCCGTTGAGGATACGTTTCACCCGGGATACCGTTGTTCGAACTATCCACAGGTTTTTCGGACCCTAGAGAGTCTCAGCAACTTCAATTAGTGTGTATTAAAACCAGGGTGATGCCGTATCACCTGTAAAAGAAGGCATTCTATCATGTATAGTCTGCTCAGGTAACAGCAGTAGGTCTATCAAGACGGACCCAGCGATCCACGGCTGCAAGTAAAGTACGGTAACATGGATGATGCCAAGATCAGGAGGTGAAGCCACCTACTGTCTAAAGCAATATAAGTGCCGAGGTCGAACATGGAGCTCCGCATAAAAATCTACTAGTAATGGCGGACCCGACTTTTGCCGGTGCTTGGACGAGGAATATTAGTACAATTGAAGTAAGCATCCAACATGACCCATAAGGTTCTCAAAGCCTGCAATCGGTCTAAGTACCAAGGGAGTAGTTTAACCAGATTCTGGGGCTTTCTAACATCGTGCAGCACATCTTTCTCCCTTTAGCCCTCCCGTACACTCTCTTACTTGTCTGCTCACTCTTTTCACTATCCGTCTTTTTGCTACTGTCTGGTCTTTGCTTTAGACTACTAATGCTGTAAGAGTGGACTTTTTGTCAAAACAGAGCAGGGACTGCCCCTACCTGGCAATCTATGGAGGCAGGCAGTCTAATATAAATTTCATCGGTACTGTATTGTAGAAAGCCCGGGTGCTTTAAGATCTGGTGTTTGAGAGAACGCTGCACACTATTGGTTCCCTTTAACCCTCTCCTTTTCTGCTTGTTGAAGCAGCCCGTTCGGATTCAGCCCTTCCCGAATATATGCCCGGTTGATGAACGGTTCGAGTTTGCGTGCTTGGGCGTCTGTGATAGGAAACCGAATGTTGCTGCGCACACGCTCAAGATATCGGTCCATCATAGGAACAAAATGGAGCCCCCCAGAACCAAAACGCCGCAGTATGTGCGCATTGGGCTGAGCTTTTAGATACTCCATGCACCGGATATAGATCCAGCGCAGCTCTCTTTTGAGCTGCGCTCTATCTCCGGCTACTGTCTCTGTTTTCTCCCCTTGTAATATCCCCAGCGATTCCTTCGCTATGTCCATGCTCAAGCAGTCAGCTATACCGGCCGCCTCGAGCGCGAATCTCCCTGCCTCTCTGGAATCTTTGCCCTCACTCGCTAATACCATAACCGCACACCCAAGCGTGTTAGCAGTGAAGGTGCGATGCTGAGTCATAAGGGTGGTATTGGCTTTTAGCAAGCAGTACACCTTCGGGTCGATCTTCTCAAAGTACTGTATTAGCGCCTCACGCCAGAGGCACATTTCCGCAAGTTCAACCCATGTCGGAGGGACTCCCTCTTCAATCAGTCCTTGCTTGCAGTCGGCCCACGTGTGGCCCAAACATCTGTACGAGCCATCCACTATGGAGCTGGGAGGGATCTGAACATCATCTGGAATGGTAGAGAAGACGACGTACATCTGTTTCCAGTGGTCCTCTGGTCGTAGCGCACCGGTCCAGTGAGTCCACCAACAGACGGCGTCGCGCATGGCATACAGGTTGGCGTCCTCCACGTCGATGTCATTTTTCCAGCTGGTAATAGTGAAGTCGTTTGGATGGTTGTCAGGCGCCGTCGTAAGATACTCTTCGATGTGCTTAATAATATTAGTCACATCGAAGCAGGTGCAATTTGGAGAAGCTGTGTCCCCTACTATTTTGAGTTAATCTCTCTTTCTTTAGATCAGTAGATTGCCACGATCCACTTACAGACGGAAAATAAGGGCATTAAAGACTCCTTAATCTCCACACCATATGCGCTTCCATTTATGCCAGTACTAGTGGCTTTGGAGGATGTGGATAGTTCATCCATTTTGCAGATATGCATATTGAATCCCAGTGGAGCAGACCCGGGAACGTGTCCGTCCCTGAAGTACCGCTTGACCCTTTCCCACATTTCCTTAGTCATAATACTGGCCATTTTGGTTGGGCGCTCAACACAGGAAAGGATCTCTGATTTATTGAGGTAGCTAGACACGTATGCTTTTTAAATACGTTATGGGATTTATACTTCGTAGATCGATATTTATTAGTGCGCAACCTGTTTTGAAAGGGATGACGTCTGTGGAAAACTTTATATCTGCACAGATAAAGGCTACTAACTTTTCTCGATCTGCACTTGTCCATTCTAGGCAAGTTTTGTCTTTTCCTCTTTGTACTTGGCTGCCTTTTTTAGCACTAGGCATGTAAGAAACCGGTAAGAGAGTCCCAAACTCTGTAGACGCCTGAAACTGGCATACCGTATGCAGTGTAATAAGAGTTATATTGGTGCCTAGCTTCCCTGATAACGTTGTTATGTATCTTTGATTGGACAAATGCCTACCGATCCAAGGTGGCTACCTAGTTAGAATTAAACACGAACCGATCAGTGAACGAGCCAAAGAGCGTTGAGCCAGTCAAAGTTGCCTTTGCAATATTCCCTTGCTGCTTGCTCACGCGGCCTAGGATTAACGAGGTATCTATTTGGTGGGAACCTGGGTGGCGACGGAGTAATCTTAGAAGCGCGTGTCCTTTCAGGGGGCATCAGATTAATTTTGATTGGAGGATATGGTGCCCCCCGTCGTCAGAACAGTATCCACTTTTGGATTTTCTCTGCAGTGCAACGGCCAAGAAATGCACAGAAGGGAGAAGAGGCATCTGGACATGTTGCCAGTTCGGAGGCGGTCTCTCTCATCGGGCTAGCATCGAACTTTCCAAGTCTGCCCATAATAGGCCTCTGTATCTAAGATACCTGGTTTATTCTAAAGTATGTAGTGTCGATACAAACAGTTTATGTACTACTGTCCAAGGACCTTGTGCTGCTCCACTTCGTCGTGATCAGTTTATGGGAACAAGAGAACAGTCAGAGTCAACATACACAAAAAGCGTTTGATTCAGATAAATGAAATATGCATTGACAGCATCCTACCCGAACCTATTGGGAGGAACGATTATACTCCAGCGCTGGAAGAGGACGGCCCATTATGAAGGCCTGGTCAGTCCATGAACGGCCTGCAGAGGTAAATATATTTTGTGAAGGATAACTCACCATCAATACAGGGTACCTCGTTAAATGTCTCGCAAGTGGTCTGTGTAAGGTTGTGAAAATATGGTAGAGACACTGACTCCTACAGCGAGCAGCACTCATCAAAAGACGCAGAAGTATGTCATCCATCCGGTATTGTGTGATTATGCGGCGTGGAATGTTGAGGTTCTGATGCATGATGCCGAATTTCATACACTCCTCGATGCCGTACCTTTACCGGAAAAGGCCATCTTCCGCTCGATGTGGAAATGATTCACTAGTCAGACTAAAAATTGAGCACACTCGTTACCCTAGATTAGTATGGCCTCTCATTATGAGTCATTATGGGCAATTGATTTCACAAGTAGTTTCATGGGGTCGACTTCGTTGTAGCTGGGTCTTATCTGCAATTGTTTAAATAAACTCCGTGCCAATGATGATATGGCCAAGGGCCCATTTTTTGAGCCCGCTTGTACTGCAGAGTCAGAGCGGCGGGGGCGAACTAGATCTTTCATCGACAAAGGAACAGAAATTTTAAGGCATGTTTCATGAGAGGACTGAGTACATTTTCAAGATCTTCGTTATCAAAATCCGCTCTCTGGGGGGCAGATATATGGAGACATCCCAGGGGTGATGAGCTGTGGTGTGGTCAATCTGGTGATCATGACGTACCCTTGAAGACAGCGAGTGGCGGGCTTCATTATGATCCAGACTAGTACATTTGAAGTAAGTGTCTGCGGAACGTGGGTGCCCACCTCAGAGCACCGCAGTGCACCGCAGCCACCCGTTTCTTTGCCAGCTAATCTAACAGACAACTCTGAATGCGAGCGCCAAGATCTTGATTACGTGTTTAAGAAAAATCGTCGTTAATTTAACAGGAAAGAGGATATCGAAATTTTAGTTTCGATAGTCTCGAGGATAGTCAAATACTGCGGGTGGACCCTGGTCCGTATGGGACCTTCGTCCTATGACAGAGAACCAAGAGGGTGTTCGATCCACAGTAGACTGATGTCGGCGTGGTTGAAGGCCAGTCTGGATTTATGATCGGAGTGTACAAGCTAAAAGGGACGGCGAGACGAGACTTGCACACAAGAGACAACGGGCCTCAGATGTGGACCCACTGACCACCCACAATCGTTAAGCCGAGATCGGCAGCCCAAAATCAGGAGACATGGAGCTCCGTACATCAGTCTACTGATAACAGTCACTATACGTAGATCAATGGCCCCACAGCCAGACCGGATCGAGAGCCGTGGCTCTCGATCCGTCGGGGCTCTTGCACCACCTACTGGTGGCCATCCGAGTTTACAATCTGCCACGGCCATTGGTCTCATGTATTCAGTTCCTAGAACACGAACAGACCGTCCGCCGCTCTTCAGTCGTTGAACTACGCGTGGAAGACGCTACTGGACTACCGGCCGCGTTCTCAGCCATGGCAGATTTAGCCCTATAACATGCGGCCTATCCTAACTCGTCGCCTATTGTTACTCCCAGGTTTGCAACCCCTCGTCGAATAATCTTGCGCCCGAAGCTATCAGCTGTCGAGTCATATTGAGTTCCCTCCCAAGACTCGTACGGATAGTAATATATGTACCGCTGTCTATCGCCGCATCACGTCAGCGAGGCACCGATTAACCAGATCCCAATTGGCAAAATGGTCTGCCCAGCCGCCGGCTTTATTTTAATCCAGACTAAGTACGGGTGCGTGCCCGCCGCAGTGCACTGCAAGGCACAGCAGCCAACCATTTCTTCGCCAGCTTATCTACTTAAGTAGTGGCGGACCCAATCACCCACGCCGGTGGATGGCCACTACTAAGCCTATTTAGTGAGATTTCATTCTGTTTCGTCGGAGGAGCCATGAGCAGCCTTTTATGTTTGACCCGCAGACGTGTGGCTCGGCTTAAGGCTCATTCATGGCTATTGCTCATACGGCCATGAGTAGAACTTCTTAAGGCGAGGAATAAAATAAGAAGCATTATTTGTGTCGTGATAAGGGATATGAACACTTTTTTATGTAGGCCGCCTTGTTTATTCCATCACATGAGTGAGCTCCTATTTGCTAGTCCATGTGTATCGATTCAACTTGGGATCATTAGATTAAGGCCATTCTGAGAGAGTATCCTTCTTGAGAGGACCCTCTTGTGAGGATGTCAGCTGTGTGAGTCCAGACTTGGAATAGACAGCCAGCCAAGAGGGATAAGGTCATGTCTACCACTTTCGGAGACAATCCTGGCAACAGAACTATGCAATCAAGACCTCGGCGCTCACATTCCCCACATAGAGTTGTCCGTTGGCTTAACTGGCTGCGGCGCGACGCGGCGCGTACCCACATCCCGCAGACACTTACCCGAATGGTATTGAGCAACTGCGGAACGTCCCCTAGCTCTTCCGCAGACTCCGATCCAACAAAACAACTTCATAAACGCCCAAAGAAGACCAAATTCGTATCTTATCGCAACATGTAGCTTCTGCCACCTTCGGCTCATAACCAAGACGGTCATGATCCATGCATATATGGCTGCTGTTGTCTTTGTCGGCCTGGCTTGGCAAGTGAGGTGGATTTCTATTGGTTACGGCTGCCCGGAAGCATCATAGAGTGCTGCGGACCAACAGGGCGCTAGGAAACACCGGGAATTCATCTAGGAACATATGCCAGGTTTGGGATGACTTGTACAGGGTCTTATGCGTATCTGTAATATGAGCAGATCCTCTCGTAAGTAATTTCCAGTTGTGAGGGTCTCTTGAGAACAGTTCCTTCTTAACAAGCTTTGTATGTGCTGGAGAGTGGAGACTCGAAAGTCTATAGTTCAGTTACATGATAGTCTACCCATGTAAAGAATACCTAGCAGGATCTTCATGTAAAGTACCTATGCAAGTGTCAATATCGGTCTATTGGACACAAGGCTTGCCTCACACATAGGACAGAGGAGATGCTCCCCGGAGGTTACCCATAAACTCTTCCTATCAAGGCGATCTTGCCTTAATGTTTTTTCTGATTCTATCATAAGAGATTTAAGGGACTGACTGGATTGCTTGAAGAGACAGTCAAGCCTCCACAGCGAGAAGCCATGAGCGGGCATTAGGTAACACCCTAGACTCCTTATTGATGCCTGGGCCCTTAACTCTGGGTTACAAGACTAGTTCTACTGAGTAATTGCCCAATCTCCTATACCATACGACAAACCACGTCTTCAGTAGTCAGGGACAAGCTCTTCGATGACCACGGCTTCTGATATCGTCGGTTCTCTAAGGTACCTCGATAATAAGAACTACAACACAAAGATCAATTTCGTGACTCCACCCTAAGCTTATCTTTTTTGAAACCCGGAGATATCAGGGGAAAGTGCCGCATCGTATATAGCTACACCTGTAATACGTCGGTGGCGCGCTGGCACTTAAATGTGGACTTGGAATTTTGAAGTAAGCTATCCGCCTCCAATTCTTGAGAGTGGATAAACATCAATCACACATTTTCCAACACAGACAATGCTGATGAGCCAAGCAGCCCTCTTGATGTAACAGGTGCAACTTTCCAGTGGCTTATGCCAACCAGGAGTGAATCATAGGTACACATAGGTACATATAGAGAAATGTGATTTAACTAAGCGAGGGAATGATGACTTGCAGAAGCGTGCGATCCTCAAGGGTGGCCATGATGAAACTTGATCGGGTGATGACAGGACTTTGTTCATATATTAACTTGATTGAGTGGTGTGCAGACATTTTCTTGCCTGAGGGTCGCATTCATGCACGGCACCGGAAGGGGGCCATGGTTAATATGCAACGCCCTAGAAATGGCACCCTTGTTGGCCTGAGAGCTCTTTTGGATACCTTGATGGGAACAGCCACCTAATTTGCTTGTGATACATGGACAAATCCTTGGAATTTAGCAAATTTTGCCTGCCAATGGATTCATATGGCGATTTTCACAAAAGTCAAGGCATCAGGCCCACGGTATATTGAAGTTTTCACTATTTTGGCAAAATAAGCGTACCAGATGAAAAGTCGTAAATAAAAATATAAATGGCCGCGGAGGTCTTTGCGTAATGTTCACTATTTTGGTAACAGACTTCTGTGAAATGGGATGAGCTTCTCCAGATTGAGATCATTGCATTAGCCTGAAGTCCTACGAAAACATGTGTTACATGTAAGGGTTCGTAGCAATGGATTGTTAATGAGTCATTTTATTATGACTATTTCTAAATCCAGCCACACATGTGGTCCTAAACTTATGACTCGCCACATTTAGACAGAGTATTGCACCTTAAGATGGGTGACTATATATTACCATGGGTACTGTGGGAGGTATAAAATTTCCCTTCGTCATTCTGCAGTTTCCAATTCTTGGCCCTGTACATATCCCAAAATGGAATGTAACCTTGACTAATGCGATATTATGCTCTATTTATATACCAGTCCCGCGGCGGGTATATGTCATACGGATATCGCTATAAAGAAGAAACTTGTCTCTCGCAATACTGGCTATTCTCATACGAGTGATCTTGCAAAAGAATACTTGATATATTCACCGACTTCCTTAGAGTTAGAGTCATAACCCACAAACCCTACCCGGCTTATTTCATGACTCGTATGTGCTCAGTTGCTGGGAGCGTCATTATGAAGGCCGAGTACAGCCAAATTCTTCAGAAGTTCCTTGAAGACCTTAAGTTTGATTTTCCGTCTGGGGACTACAATCACTCAATAGAGGACTCGGTGAAAATGCATTTCAGAAACGAAGGCTTTTCTGAAAATTTTATACACGATCTCCAATACATCATACGGCCTAGTGCGGGAATTGCTATGACCACATATCGGTCCACACCATTTGATGTCCAATGCATCATCGGCATCTATACAACATATGCCATCGCTATTGATGAGCATGCTCAGGACATGAAACACTATCTCAAAAACTTCAGCACATGTCTTCTTTCAGAGAAGCCACAGGGAGACAAGCTGCTCCAGTCCTTTGCATCTTTCTTGAAACAAATGGGTCAGATATTCGGTCGATTTGGTGGCGACATGATCATCAAAGATTCTCTTCAATTTATTAGCTCATGTCATCTCGAAGCCGAGGCCGATAGAAAGCTACTTTTTCCCGTGGATGCCCCTGATTTTGCACACTACATTCGCCTCAAGACAGGTGTCGCGGAGGCCTACGCGTTCATGTTATTCCCGGAGCAGCAGTTTCGGGAAGATGAATACCTTGGCACCTATTTACCGGCAATATTCTATATGCAGGCGTATCTAAACTCAGCAAATGACATCATGTCATTCTACAAAGAGACAACCGGGTTGGAAGATTGCACCTTTGTCCACAATTTTGCCAAGTCACACGGATGTTCACCGATTGAATCGGTAGAAAGGCTTTCCATCGAGGCCGCTGAGATTGTTCAACGACTACGCAGTTTGAGCAGAACTCACCTCAAGATATCTCAGGCTATAGAAGAGTTCATTCAGGGCTATATAGTCTACCATCTTTCTCAGCCACGTTACCGTTTAGAGGAGTTGGATATTCCTGTAGTGGCTCAGGCAGAGCGAAGAGTCAACACCTCGGAAGGCGCAAAATAAGCGTTTTTAGGGGTTACATTATGAAAGTATATTCTTTTAGATTCAGCTACAAGTCATCTATCCTTCTCACCAATATAGCCATCTGATGACTTTCTGGTAGGATGAAACTTTTACCACTCATAGGAATATTGTACATTCGCCGTCTAAGTATTTTCAGCTGTCCTGGAATGGGGAAATTTATAGGATTGTCTCTTGTAAATCCACAATATCCCAGCAAGTGCCAGTTCAAGAGAATGTATTAAAACTTAACTCTAGTTAAGCAAATGCTGTATTATTCTTCATGGCAACTGTGCACCTTCGAGAAGATTAAGCCTTTCACATTCCTACATTTGTGGATACACCTAATCCAACGGGCTTTACTGGTGCAGCATGTTTTCTTTATTACAAACTTATCTATTTACAGTATATTATTATTTTCCCGGCGGATTTAGGGCATCAAATCCGGGTTAACCAATATCTGGAGTTCCGTTCCGCGGCCCTGGGGGCGCGCGACTTCGAAATCTCAAGGACGCCTCCGCAAAATCCAGCACCGCATTTCCATGTCCAGGAGGAATATACTGTTGTTACGATGTACTAAGTTGCTTCCTTGGACCGTTATGAATCAGTGACAGTATTACGAAATCTACAAGACTCCGACGTAGAAACATTCACATTAGCGATCCTCAACGTAGCAATTTCAACATTCACGCAACAACCCCCCTGCCGGTGCACATAAATGCCGCGAACGGCGCCAGGCAGCATCAACCTTGTGTTACTAAAACAAGAGTGAAAAGAATGCACAACGCAGGGGGGTAGTAGTAAATATGATAAGTGCGCCTAATCATCTCAGGGGAATCAAAAGCCACGACTCTATAGGCGAGGTGAAGGGACAATCCTAGTTGGAGCAGCGATATGGGCCCCGTGAGCATATCTTGATTCAACTTGAGATAACCCCAATAGGCCAGGCCGGAGGCAAATGCGATAAGAAAAGTCGGCGTCGCAACCCGTAACATTTCCAAGCCTCGGGGAGAAAGGAACATGGGAAGGGTCTTCCGGTCACTCCGCCTGTCACCCTCGAGATCGTAGAAATCTTGAATGTGGATGGATCCCATAAACCACACAAAAATACTGTAGTCGATCATCCAGGGGATGTTCCAGGCCCCTTTTTCATATCTCATAAACACTTCGTTGACGAGCCGTCCGAGGATACAGTAGGAATATGAGGCAAAGAAGTTTCGCATAAACCACGAGAACCATTGGGGCCAGACATAGCAAAATGTGATCAAGAGTTCCCACAACCCGAGATAAACCATGGCCCAGAACCCTGCGAATTGCCACAAAGCTAAGGTGGTGTGATGGTCCATGAAAGAATCCATCGAATCTTTGCCTGCCTCACGGTAATCAAGCCCGCGGGAATCGGGCGATGCGGCTTGTTCAGAGAGTCCTCGTCGGGAGCGGTGGCTTGGTTACAGATATCAAAGATATAGCTCCCGAAGACTGTCAAAATAAGCGATTCAATTATTGCTAGGAAATTGTTGGTCCACGATAATGGGGCACGAATTATTCTGGAAAGGGATGCACCCATGAAGATGAAGAGGAATGCCACTGCATTAGAGCGCAGCAAACGGCGAGTCACATCCACTTCGTGCTGCAGGCTTCCCAGTAATGAGAATGAAGCATTTGAGGATGATGATGTTGGGTTTGAAGGAACTTCGATCACCTTCCTGAGGTGTGCTTTGTCGTGTTGGGCAGGTGGAGAGATCGCTATTGAGTCTGACACGGCCGTCCAAGGCATTTTGCACATTCAAGGAAAACGTAGAATAATTGAGAGACACAGGAGACTTAGGATGAAGGAGGGTTTCAATTCTGTAAAAATAGTCGAACATTACAGGACTGCGCATATCTTTTATCTGGCCCTCTATAATTTTCCGCGTCAACATGAAATGCAGCTCTGGCTCCAATCAGCGGCTAGGTCACCCACCATGGGCGATGATGAATGGCCCTCGTGAGAGATTTTTGAGGCCGCCAAAAAAGAGATCTACGGAGGAATGTGATAACTTTGGCCGCAGCAGACTGCAGCCACCCTAATCTAGGTTTGGGAGGGTCCACGGCTGAGATGATTGACACCGTTGATCTTTCTTTTGTCAACCGGGTGACATATGCAACTATCTCAATCAGGCTCGGTCGCTTCATCCATCCACTGATAAACATCAGACGGTTCCAACTAGGGGAGTAGTGGTGCCATGGGGCTATTTTGTGTTACCTGTCATGGAATACATTTTTTAATTCAAGAGAACATGGCTCAAAATGGGGGTTGGGAAGTAATCTATGGTATACACGAAGGGCGACACGCAGATTCTGTATGCCCTTTTGGGTAATATAGAAGATGCATTGATTAAGCCCTGCTGGCCTTGTACATACACGCACACACACAATTCTCTAGCGCCCGGCGGCTGAGCCGAAAGGGCAACTATCACTAATCTACCAATACATGTCCAATATGTACTGTATCTCCTTAGAGCCCATGCATGGTTACTTTCAGTAATGTCATCTCAGCTGTCAATATCGCAGGCGATTTCTCGTGGGCTAGTAATTGTTACGGAAACACTATATTATCCATTCTGCCTTGGCGTGCGGGTATATCTTACCATAGTGTTTCCCCGATGGCTTCAAGATAGTTGAAGCACCCAGAGGAGCCAGCTCCCGAAATTTCGTTTAGATAGGAATACATTGATTCCTGGTGTTCCCACCGATGATATCTACATCCTAGTTGAGCGACACGATGAGCCTGTAACCGATTGATAACTCCCTGCGCCCTGTTTCCCCTGAATTCCACAACAGTAATTTTTTTAGTAGGCTGGCTTGAGGGCGCTTCTTCAAGTGTTCAACTTCCTATTCTCGGCAGTTGAAGCGCGTCTACCGTCTCTGGCACGAGGTAGTTGGTGTTGGGTCGGGGAGAGTGGGTGGTTGTGTTCGTTTACTCAGTTAAGTGGCGTCGAGTTGACCTGTGGCGATTGTAAACTGTATTGTGGTCTTACCGCCTCCAAGTTCGAGGTCCAGTAGATATACCCATACAATATTGCCATGCCGGTCCGGAGTTGAGCCAGCACGCTCGCTTCTTTCCACGATAATCGATTATACAGCTGTTGTGTCTGTTGCCCTGGGAGTGCTGCATCCACTCGTTTGGCGTGTCTCCCTACGTCCTCTAGCAAGGTTTTCGAGGTGGCTGCTTGGAATCGTGCGAAAGGCTAACCGAGAAAAGAAAAATTATTCCCTTGCATATGCTACATTGGTAACATTCTACCCTTCTAAGAAAATGAAGAGACTTGGACTGATGTGACTCATCTTATTTGGCTCTGAACATATGAGTCCAATGGTGCGTAAAACACCCCAGAACGACGGTTCGACTGAAAGGCACCTACTAACTGCAGAATGTTCATTATGCATGTTATTCATCTCTACCATGTAAAAATTCTATTCTTATTCCACAACTAGAACACATACCTTCGTCAGAAACTGGCCGAGTTAGCAATCATGCTTTATGTCTCAAATCCCTGTCATTCCACCTCCAAGCCAAAACCATGTACAGAACATGGGAATGTTGGACTCCTACAGGCAAATACCTGAGTGTCATAAATATATGCAACGCATTTGCCAAAAAAAGCTCAGCGATTTCCCACTGGGCCTGCTTGAGCTTCACTCAGTCAAATCCACCTTCTAAGGGAGAAACTTGAGATTTGCGGTATGTACCCCTACATACTAGAGTTCTGAGGGGCCCTAGATTGTTTTTATTACATCAACCCCGGTTATTGTCCAGCCTTTGGCAAGAACAACCTACTTGCAGACTAAGAAAGGAGCGCAGAGCCATTGGATAATGCTGAATATTTGATAAAAATTGTTGCTGGTTTCCAGTCCGTTGCGGACGGTCCCTGAACATTGTGCGTTATGGGCTAGGCTGATGACATAAATGATCCATATGGGCTCTGCAGTGTACACTGAAGAAGGCCCCATTGTTGATAACAGATCCAAGAACATAAAAGAGATTTCAGTAATGGGATGAAACCCAATCATATTAGGTATTAAGATATCGCAACTGAAACCCTGATGCTAGAAACCGGGAATTCAAGAAACGTCGCACCCTGGAAAAGCAAATGGTGATCTCAACAATTAGATCGCTGCATGAATGGCCAAAGACCGCGAGAGACAGTGATGTCGTAAAGAAGACATGGCATTCTAACCAAATAACGCCCGCCCCTTGGAGATAGTCGTTATAAAAACACAAAATTCGACTCTCCCGAGCAGGCTGTTTTCTTTTCGGAGCTGGGGCTGCAAGCCAAATAGGAATTTTCCACTGTCAGTTCCAAACGTTCAAATCAGGTACAATCCGTCCTTCATCTAGCCCCTAGAAACCACCAGTCAGACACTTCGGGTTGATCCGGCTGTTGAATCTGCTCCTGCTTAAATTGGATATTCTGAGGGTACTCGACGATGAGCGGATGGTTTTCCACCGCCTGTACACTCGGACAGGGCTCCTGGAATTCCGGCGGTATGTAACTAGGATGACTTTGTCCGTATTGCTGTCGGATGGGGTGCTGTAGATAGTGTTGCTGAACGTGCTGAATATCCAGCAGACACTATGAGCGACAATTGGTGGTACCTCATGCTCGTCCACCAGCATTATCGGGACATGCTCACATTGGTAAAAGTCGTGCGTTGGTATGGACGAATAAGGATAGTAAGCTTGCTGAGAGAGGAGATACTGATCGTTTGGGAAGGAGGTGCTAATGGACGTCTGACATGGATGCTCGGAGATTGCATCCTCTGACGGCGGTCGAGTCACAGTCCGGGGCGGGTGCGAACGGTGCTGATGTTTGGTCAAGGTCATTTTGCGGCAAAAGCTGGTCGGGTGACGAATTAGACAAGCTGAGCTCTTTGGCGAAAGGAGGGACCCATTTTACCTTCGTTCACAGGAAGGCTCTTGGCAGACGTAGGGACGCTTGCCTGTGTGGATTCGGCGATGGCGTGCAAGACTGGATGACTGGCGGAAGGAGTCAGCAACGGGATTGAAAGAAGACATGGGAGTCCATCATACGTCGGAGAACGCTTTGTGGCATCCTTCATGGTCACAAACGTGCGGCTTTTCTCCAGTATGTGTTCGTGAGTGGACGGTTAATGCACTTCGTTGAATGAAGCTCTTATTACAGTCCTTGACCGTGCAATGATAAGGGCGTTCATTGATGTGCACTCGATAATGTCTGCAAAGATCGGACTTGCGATTGAACGACTATCCATTGGATATCATTATTGGATAAGACCGGCGTTAAAGTGAGCCTCCAAAGAAATGATTACCTTGCCACAATGCTCCCAGGAGCAGTTGAAATCGCGCCCATTGCCAGGCGCCATGCCGCGGTAATAGAGCGTGGGTATCAGGAGAATTTATTAAGAAGAAGAAGAAGAAGAAGAAGAAGAAGAAGAAGAAGGAGGAGAACCCACGGGGGTATGCGGGGAATTTCACGGTGGAATGGGATGGTTGAAGAGGAAAGAAGACCATTGAAGGGGGTCGGTTGAGATGAACAAAGCAGACGCAGTTTACCAGGGGAAAAACTTAGCAACGGAAGAATGCATAAATGAGGACCACGTATAGATAAGCAGGAGTATCGATTAAAACTACCAGTGATTTTTTTTTTTTTCCTAGAAACAAAAAGAAAGAAAGAAAAAAACCCCCTTTTGACAATGAGGTAATAAATACTAAAAAGAGCGACGGTTCGGGGGAGTGAATGAGTTATTGGATCAAAAGAAGGTAAAATGAGCGAGAGGCAAAACCCAAAGGAAATCAGAGCCAAACTAGAGAGGAAAACTATCACCGTATGTACGTCAAATACGAGACATGCAGCTTCGTCAATCATCGGAGGTCTGGCCCAGCGAGTCAGCAGATCGACATATGGGATTGGGAGACAGCAACCACAGCACTTATGTTGTCTTCTTCGGATCAGAAATAATAATAATGACGCGGATAATTAGGATAATCCCAGGGGCGAATAGTGGGCCCTGGTGTTTTCTGGTGGGATACAAAATCAACGACGGTATCGTCACTGTCAGCTGGCGTACCTGTTACACAGATGTAAAACAGTACAAACACCTCCATCCGCCTACGAAGTATTGGAGAGGTTTTGAAGCGTTCGATTCCCCACCACCTGTATGTACAGGCCGATGAACTTCCACAGATCCCGGTACCAGCAAGCCATGAACCTCCCTTCCCCCTCCATTCTCGCTGTCACCATTACCCGCATAGTCTGCGTCAGCACTACAATTTAGATCGTCACCGACCTGGACACCCAATCCCTCACCAGGAAGTTTCGGGAAAGTATCGCTGTTCCTGCCAAGTGCACATACCAATAAAACTTTTGGCAACAGGTCAGAACGCTAATGATTCGCTTCAGATGGTTCCTGCCATGGTTGAAGACAAACACTGGATGGTCAGCTTGCAGTTATGTCAATCATCAAGCTTAGCGAAAAGAGAGTTTCCATCGATTTATGATGGCCCAAATGACAACCCACCTGCCACTCCAAAAGTCAACCAGATAGAGCGCGCTGCATCAAAAATCGCCGGAGGTCGGTGGGCCACAATCCACAATAAACACAGAGCGAATGGAAACTCTAAGAAAGACGGAAACTTGCAATTCCCAATAACTCTAGTCAAGTAGGCAACCTGAGGGGAATGTTTAGTGACGGTAGCAGAAATTTCCGCCACCAAAAATTGGCGGTGGACACATCTTCAATATCATTGACCGCTACTTAGGGGTAAACTAGGGAGAATGGCAGACCATGGCGTCTCGGACCCGGGACAGCCGAGAAATCAGCGGCGCCCGCAGAGCTCAATCAAACACCCACCCCGCTGTAACCAGTTAGTTAGTCGACATGACATCACCCATGGGCGATCAGCTGCGGTGATCGTCTACTGCACTGCGACTAGCCTCAACCTATAATGACAAGGAACATACTTTCTCTGTCCCTTTCTACGCGTTTTAAAATTAATGTTGCCTCTGGAAAAGTGACCGTATTCATACAAACATGCTGCCTTCCTCAGCAAACATTCAACGCGCGTTGAGAAAACAAGAAAAGATGGTGGGGGGAAGCGCTCCTCAAAATAACCCACATTCTCCACGGCCGGGATCAACCAAGGCTGTTGGTAAGAGTAGATCATAGTGACGGGCTAACCGAATATATGATTTTTGGTTCAACGATGTAATTAAAAAAAAAAAAAAACACAATTGGTTTTATTGCAACCTAGTGCAAAGCGTCCTGTTTCCCCGTTCTGTGTCCCATTGCAAACGATTAAAAATATTTCTTGGTCCATTACTTTCCACTATCCTTTGATTATATTCCCATGCTACAGTAAATTAAACATGTTGTACAGAAAGGAAATCTTGAGGATATTTAGGTTTTTGAACACGTTCAATAGTAGATAAACCGTTATCGCCCTTGACCTGCAGTAAAAGGTGGGCCTAATAAAAAGTTTTTTCACATTATGTTTGACCAGGTATTCGTGATATTTCCGAACACCTACTGTAACAAAGGAGTCACTGCCAGTGTAGTCGGTTGCCTTCAGCTTTTATTATGATACGTGCATTTAAGGTCTATCACCCAGGGCAAATCCCTTAAGCATTATACGCTTCTTTTCTATCCTGAAATTGATTTCTGTTTTTTTTTTTTTTTTTTATTGCATTCTGGTGGTGGAAGTAAATAGCCACCGTTTCGGTTATTTTATGGTGTCCGATTAACACCGTCCGCTTTCTTCCCATCATTAGCTCGTCAGGGCCTTCGTTGGTCAATGGTTAAATTACAATAATACATATTCTACAGCCTTCGGACGGGATGGACATTGGCCAATATTGTCTGACCTACCTACTATTGGCGGGAATTTTATCCTGTTCTCCCAACGGGTTTCGCTGCGTTTGCACTATGTCCCGAAATATTATAAACGTGCTGTGCGTGATCGTTTCCGAACCAGACTTTAACTCTCAAAATGTGGCAGTTCGGAGGGCTTGGCAAGGAATGACTGAAGCGCTGAACTACGTGATCTCCACCAATTCAATATAAATGAAGGTTTTGATTATTCTAAACTTAAGGTTCAGCTCATCTTTATGCAATCTCTAAAGCTTCAAAATAAAAGCCAACATACAATGTAACTGATAATCGATCCTTTCGGCTTGAGCGAGGCGATGAAGTGCCGGATTAGTCCACTCCAAACCACCCACTTTTATCTTCTGGCTAGCGGGCGGGAATGGCCCAATGAGCGTATATCGGCCCCACTTGCCCCTTCCCCGGTATCTAGCGTAGAACAAAGAACGCCAATGTTAGAAATGGCACTCAGCCAGCCACAAACATAGTCACTTCCTTCATGGACTGTTGCCTCTACTAAATAGACTCTTTCTCAATTTCCTAATTTGTATCCGCTCTGCGATAATATTGATAGCCATACTGCTTCTGCAGTATAGATTGTGGAACCTAAATGAACCCGCAGAACTCTCAGGTATGGCCTGTTTTTGACTCACTACCGTGGCCCAGACCTATTTACATATCGTTCATATGGGATTCCTTAATCTGCTGAGCGACTGGCATACCAATGCGATATACCCTTTATTCCCTGATTCTCCACAGTACCACTGGAAGAATATTGATCGGCGGCTTCTGACCGTTCTGGTCAATTCTATTGCGTTGGTTTATTGGAAAGCTGTTCGGTAGTATAACGAGTTTTCGACAGATCATGGTTGCCTTTAATTAGCGTGTAGCCCGGCTCGCCTTGTTATGCATTCATAAAGAATATACCTCGGCAATTGCCTAGTAATGAAGCTTGTAAGCGGGCTGCTATGACTAAATCCAGCGTGGTATTATTATATTTTATGGAGTGTCCTCTATTGGGTTACCATGATGATCCCTGGATGGGTTAGTCCCTTGTAGGGAAATCGGAAATGCCACACACGCAAGACTATAGAGTTCACCAGTGATTCTGATCGGGCCATCTACCGTATCATTCACCATTTTATAAAAAACATATTGAAAACGTACTATAATAATCACCATCCATCCCATCGTTCAATACCAACTAACTACTCCATTTGGAGACTTTCATTGCCTCAAAGCCCTTCAAAAAACCACCTGTCATTCCAGCCATTCATACTCAACGTATACAATTTCGCAAGTAAACAAAGGGACCACATCTGTCCTTGACGATCGACAAGCGATCCAATGCTACTCACAAACCACATATAGTGGCCCCAACGCTACAGGAGAGCAGCTACTCAATACCCTGCCTTTTCAAAACACAATATATTGTCTTGAACGAGTGAGCCTTGCTTCAAAATCATTCCTTTTTCGCGTGTTAACACGAGGCTAGATTGCCAGTCTAAACTCCAACCTTTTACATACCTTACATAAGCTTCGTCTAGGATGTTGTAACTCCAAATGGACACACCATGACTGCTGTGTACATCTGAGTGAAATCGATGAATTGATCCACAACCAGATGAATATAGAGAATACAATGCGGTACCTGCTGGAAATGCTGGAAAACGTCCCACCCCAGACTTTTGTTCACTTCCCGATACACTGAGGTAAGGTTCAAGAAAAGCATTAGAAGAATTGAATCTGATGCCAAATTCAGCTCTCGTTGGTCGGGCATAGCAGGTAGAGAGAATTAAAAGCAGAACATTGCATCGTATGTATATATTTATAGAAGTTCATCAATGACCATATGGCCATACGTGGAACTATAAGCATAGTATATGACGCATTCTCCGCTGTCAGCTGCGAAGTCAGTATTCCTCTTTGGATTCCTTGCCAAGGTTGCGGGGCTCTAGCTACGGAAAAACCACCACTTCCGGTCTTGGCACTCAATGTACCTTCAGGGGTGGCATGACAAGTCGAACATTTTTCAGACATTGTAAACATGGCTTCCTTATTTCCAGAGGCGTCTAGCATCGAGGTCGATCTTGAATCTTCTGATACTGATTACGCTTTGGCCTCCGACTCCTCGACCACTCAATCGCTTGAGTCGAGTATATTGGATCATGTACACGAAAATGGTCGTCGCTACCACAGATATCGACAGGGTGGATATTTATTTCCAAATGATGAAGCCGAGCAGGACCGCTTGGACATGCTTCACCACATTTTTCTTCTGGTCCTGGAAGGCAAACTTTATAAAGCTCCAATCCCTCGGTCTCCACAGTGTATCCTGGATATCGGCACAGGTACCGGCTTATGGGCTTTGGATGTTGCGGACGACTTCCCGGGTGCTGATGTTCTTGGTATTGATTTGAGTCCAATCCAGCCATACTGGTATGATAGACCCAGCGCTGTTAGAGAGACTAGTGCAGTATAGGAGATGACCTAAATATCTACAGGACGGCCCCAAATTGTCGGTTTGTTGTTGATGATGTGGAGGACGTTTGGCCATATCCCATTACGAAGCTGTTCGATTACGTTCACCAGCGCCATATGGTCGGTGCTATTTCTGATTGGGATCGTCTCTTCCGCCAAGCGTTCCGACAGATTAGAACGGGCGGTTATTACGAGGCGCAAGAATTCCGAGTTTGGTTCCACTCACAGGGCAGTCAACTTCCGGATGATTCGAGCATTCAATTGTGGCAGCATCACCTGACTGAGGGAACAAAGGCCTTTGGAAAACCCTTGAACATCGTTGAACAACTGGCAGAAAAGATGAGCAATGCTGGGTTCTCCGGTGTACATGAAGAAGTATTGAAAGTACCCATTGGACCCTGGCCCAAGGATCGACGGCTTAAGCGTGTTGGCCAGTGGATGCAACTACATGCGATTGATTCTGTAGAGCCCTTGACCCTAGCCCTATTTACGCGTGTTCTGGGTTGGAGTGAAGCAGAATGTCGCGTGCTTATTGCAAAGGTCCGCCAGGAATTCAGAGAGCGAGAGCAGCTTTATGTGTATGCGCATTTCATTTACGGCAGGAAGCTCTAAGATCAGTCGGTCATGAAGATGCAACCTTTTTCATGCGTCGTCAACCCATATATACTCTGTTCAGCTTTCTTTCCACGTATTTTTGCTTTTTGTCGTAGGAAGTCCCAGGAAATTAAACAAAATCAAGACCTCCAATTGAATCCGTGGAGATCACGTAACTAATTCAAAACTTTAGTCCTCCCTGCCAAGCCCTCTAAACTGCCACAACTACGTATTCCAGTCTCTAGAAAATCAAGCACGATCGTTAAAGCAGTTAGAATTGTTACCCTACTGTCACTCAATAAAGGTGGATGTACTTGGGTCTTATCGCCTTTTATCCCTTGCTGACAAACGGGGCCCGGCTCACTTTACCTAACCAATATCTCGGAATGCTGGGACGTCGCACTTGTACTTAAACAGCCGCATCACAACAATACGACATCCGACAATTCACGTGTTATTTGAGCCTACATAAAATAGATGTGATATCGCAGTCGTTCTTTTCTTTTTCCTTTCCTTTTAATTTCAAGAGGTTTCTGTGAATTATCTAATAGCTGCCAGGGAAACTGCAGGTATCTTTTTTCTCGACCTGCTAATTTTTACAGCAAACCCCACTGGCGATATATATCATGTCGCCAAACGTCTGCCGATGATGATAAGCGTGACATTTCAAAGTCCACGATATAACTATACGACAATCGTTTGTATTAGCTGTCTTGATATTACACTCAGAATAAAACTATATTTTATACGAACCATTTTCTACTCTGCTGCTCCCATAAGAGACTCTTTATTGACGGATCCATATTAACCACTCCGCAAGAGACGCATTCCCTAAAAAAATATCAGATAATTAATATTGACCATCAAGAATCGATGCGACTCACAGCCATGCCTGTTTAAACCCTTCTCGGAGCATCTCCTGCTCCTGGAGGGTCATGTGTAGCCAATGCTTTGTCGGACATTCTCCTTCGAGCTTTTGCATTAGGATAAAAACGATATAACCCCCTGGTACCCACATGCTTTCGTCTTGCATTTCTTGTTGCCAAGCAAGTAGGCTAGGCGATGAGAGACAGCATGAGACTGCAAGGGCCTCTAAAGCCTCGATCTCGCTCATTGCTAGAGGGCTCATTCTTTGTTGAGGTTGGTCTACCGGTGAATCATGACATGAATCATGACACTGGCCTTTCTGATAGGGTATTCTGTCACCATCAGCATTAGTATCAAGTACGGAGGCATCCTGAGGATATTACTGCATCCATATCTTCATTATAGCCTCTGAACTGGAATTTTCCGTATTTGAACACCTGAAGACCGCATGGGCAACTGGATTTCTCCCTGATTGTATCGCGTCTACTCTGGTTTCGATGTTAGAGCTTTCTTTGAGCTTTGCTTTGAGTTTCCATATTGGTCGGGAGTAACCACGAAATAAAACCTCGCTACCAAGAAATAAACCATCTTCAAACCACAAGTGCTTCATTTGATCGTGTATTCGTGTATGCATGCGTTCTTTCTGCCAACCGACTGATCATGCAATATGATGTTTGGTTTGCTCCTAAGTAGCGCAACCCCGCCTTTGAGAGAACGTTTTTGCCTAATAAGATCTCTTTGAGCCGAACACAGAATTTCCTTGGAACCCAGACACGATGCCATCTATGGTATTGAAAAGCGGGGTAGACGGATCTTGGCATGTTCCAAGGACCACGAAAATCCAAAAATTAGGAAAAGCTTCCCAGACATCGAGATTTGGGATCTTTCATACCTGACTATGGATTCATGCATATTTCTTTTCGTCCAACCTGGGAACCTTATACGCAAGCTTCGGCACTCTCGATCACAGCTCTTGCTTTACTCCTGTATGTGAAGAACAAAAGTTGACGTGTGTGGATCTCAAACGTCGTCCGGTGGATCTGATTATCAACCACCTGTGGACCAGGAGGCACTTTTTAACGCGGGCGACCAGCCGATTTATATTGGATTTGGCTCTAGTGTGGAGGACCCCGGAACGACTGACCAACATCGTATTCGAGGCCATGTACCTAACCGGCCAACGCGCACTGATCTCCAAAGGTTGGGGACAGATTGACTCGGGTGTCAAGGAGATCCCTAGCAATATCTTCCTTGTCGGGAATTGACCTCACGACTTACTGTTCCGACATGTTTCCTGTATGGTGCACCATGCCGGTGCTGTAACCATAGCCGCTGGCTTACACTTGAATCGCCCTACTGTGATTAACCCTTTCTTTGGCGTCGGCCATAAAACAGGCGCTGGAACAACAAACCCGGGAACATGCAGAGGAAATCAGGCGCAGTATGCGGCAGGAAAAAAGAGTGGGTGGGGAATGTGGTCTGCAGCTTTGACCGCCAGCTTGACGCCGACAACTTGCGCCCTTTCGTTTGAATTGAGTGGTAAATCAGAGCCTAGAACATTTGATCAAGGCCTAATTCATTACCTCAGATATATATAAATATTGCCACACCATCCTCATAGTTGTTAACAATTGTCTCCCATAAGGCTCTTGTCATTGTACTTAAATCTACATAGCTAGCAATTGCAATATGTACGTCCCAATTTATGCGTTTAAATCCAGGAATGCCTGACAGATGCAGCGAAAGACAGCTGACTAGAGCAGGCTACTTCAGAGTGATGGGTAATATATTGGTACCAATATTTGAGAGTATGAGGATGAATAGCTTTCTTTCCTCGACTTATTGTGTCAAACTCGGTCTCGGTCTTTGATTGTGCTTGAATTCCGCGACTTCTTGCGCTGACTGGGTCTGGTCATGAGCACGATCAATCTTGTTTAAATCATTATTACTTTTCAGTTAACTCCATAGGCATTTGTTTAGAAACTTTGCTCCACGTAGTAAACAGTAACTTTTACTTTCCTATTCCCATCTCTCACGGACATCCACCCAGTTCTCAAAGAAATGTTCCTCGTTTTCAGGCAAACGGTCCCTGGTTTGCCCCTGTCAGTCGTCCCTTCCAGCGCATTCCTCTGTTTTCCTTTTCCGTTTTCAAAGCCCTTGCCCTCTCCCCTCCCGACATAACCTGGTTGGTCCGAATGCGAACAGATCCCGACATGCCCCTGGGGCCTCTTGTCTGTTTGTTTTTGTTTTTTTTTCTTTCGTTTATTATCCGTTTTTTCCCCCAGCCCGAGCCATCAATCCTCTGGTCATTATTCGTTGCGGTATTTCTTTTTTGCCCCGAATAGTACACCCGTTCTGTTTTATTTCCCTCCCCAGGAATCTTTGATTTCCACCTTTGACCACGGCCTGCACAAATATCAATGCATGTTAATTTTCCTTTTTCCTGTCTCTCGCTCCCTTCCCTTATCATCTCTCTTTGTCTTGATTGATCTACTTTTCTTCTTCCTTTCCCTCCTTTCTGTCTGCCTCTATTATTATTACTACCGTCATCACTTGTAGCGGAACCGCGCTCGAAGGAGTTTTGTATCCACCCTTGGTGTCCCAAAAATCATCAATTGTGCCGGTTTATTATATACGTTGTATTGCTTTTTTTTTTTTTAAAAAAAACATCTTTTTTTCTCAGTTTACAAATATATCGCACGGTCGATCTCTTGAACAGGGGAATAGCATCGAGTTGCGCATGTCAAGCTTTTGATCTCATCATTCGTCGTTGTATTGATCGATTCGTCGTTTGGACGTCGCCTGGGATATGCCATACGACTGACCAATCTCTACGAAACCTTCGGTTGACACGAACTACGAGGAAATACAAACCTGCTGCTTCGTCTTCCACCAATCCTAACATCAGCGAACTACTTACACCCCCCCCCCCTCCCCCCGGCATCCACGCAATCGGCGGACACTCCGGCTCTGATGAGCACATCCAGAGCACCAATTACGGCAACGGGGTACGACGAGGACAACAGCCTCGGCAGCAACAACAACCGCCTCAGCTTCCCTGGATTTGACTCCCTCGTTTGTTCCAAGCTACTGGCAAGGTCAGAGTTCCTACGGAACGGCTTCGTTCACACCGCGGCAATCGTGGAACAATCCCGCTTCTACTTTTTACCCATCCTTCTTGAATCCCTTGAACCGAAACCCCACGTCACCTCCAGGCAGCGACACCATTTCTCTGTACGATATGAACCGATTACCCCTGTTTCAGCAACCTCTCTCAATCCCTTCCATCGGCAACATTCTCACTGCGGGCCTAAACATCAGCATTCGAATGCGATGGTTACCGCGCAGAATGCGTTGCCTAACCAGGCCTCGGCGCCACCTCTTCCATCCTACAATCCGTATATGGTCAACTCCTCGTCCATTCTGGCATACGGCGAACTTGAGCAACTCTCCACTTCTCCCTGCGGACGTCCATCCTTTGGAGGACAACTGGGAATAGGAATTCCCCCGCCAGGACGAATGACTTCCAACTCCCATCTATCTCACCACCGTCTCGGTTATTACCCGATACAGCCTTGGTCGTCGTACTCAGTTCCTGCCATGAATGGACCTGTAATGCCCAACGCCTGCAAGCAGGGAGCCAGATATCGCTCGTGGGCAGTCTCCAACCGGGGATTTCACCGGGACTCAACAGCGGTAATCTGGCCAACATGCAACAGGTAAATGGAAGACATCCACCACACCCCGAACATGTTCCAAGACTCACCAATGACCGGCCATTTAAATGTAACGGAGAGCTTCAATCGGAACCATGATTTAAAGCGACACAAGCGGATCCATTTGCAGTGAGACCCTTCCCATGCACACGTTGCGATAAGAGCTTCTCCCGCAAAGATGCACTGAGGGTGAGTTTCAATCACCTTTGAAGGGTATACAAACAGATTAACCTGCGTTAGCGGCATTTCCTGGTCAAAAACTGCGGGGAAAAAGAGCCTCCGAAGCGAACTCCGCCAAACATAATCGTAGCACTGTCAAAGAAGAAGACTGATTTGGAGTCGAACAGTCACATTTAATTCGATACAGCTCATTCACAGTCTGCATCACATAGAGGACCGATAAAAACGCTGAATGGTAGGGCTTCGGAATCAGAAAGCGCCGGTCAATCGAAGGGAACAAACAGAAGTAAACAATACCGACTCCCTGGTTGATCCTGGCAAAAACAGCGGCAACGATGATGACCCACTCTAATGAATGCAAGATTCTCTAGGAAATTTTCGCCCAAAAGATTGATTCCCAAATATGTGCAGTGTACGTATTACCCCTCACATATCCTTGTTGGTGTCGCATGGCGGGGGCAATTGTCGACATTTGAGCCCTGAGCCGCTCATAACTTTGACCTCACATTACACTGTTCACCTCTCTATCCCAAGAGGGTCCACTGTGAAAGGCTCCAGAAAGGGTTGCATTCCTTCCCGGTTGCACGCGCATTGGCCGTGAGGTGTCGGTGTGAAAGGTTCGTTCTCAAAACACAATCTCTAGCTCTGGCTTATCAACCACTTAAGGATTAGCCATAAATATTCTAGTGGCTTTTGAGTATAGTGCGATCATGAGTCCAAACCAAGCAAATACTCTATTTACCTCAAAGATCCCCACCTGGACAGCTTTCTGCCTTTTCTTGCAGTGCCAGAATTGTTCAGGAATGATTCTTAATAAATTCAAGCACAGAGATCAGTTCTCTTTCCTATCGACTCCTCCGGAAAGCCGGAATCTTTGACGAACACGCTGGGTTCGCAAAACATTATGCCGGCCTTGCGACGGTCTCTCGTTCCGGAAAGAGAAAGATGATTCGGACAAACATCCGGATTAGCGCATACCCATCGAGAAGGTAGCAACGAGAATATCAGAGAACTGCGTTGTCGTCAAGCTTGGTGATGGCTTGGAAACTTTTCTATAAGCTGGATTGGAGGTCTGTTTCTTGTTTTCATTGCTACCAGCTTATCGTTCGCTAACAGGGGTTATAGATCGCATGACTACAATGTTAGAGAGAGCCATTGAATTGAAAATATTCGATGGAAGATCAAGGGACCTGGGATCTCGTACGAGCTCCATAGCTAGTCTGGTATTTTGGATTGCGGGAACGGGATTGCACGATGGTTACCTGGTTCAATCCTATCTATACCGTGATAAGGGCATCCCAATTGTGGACAGTTAATCATGACTAGGCATAATATAATAGTGACTTGTTCGAGACGATATGGTCTTTTTTCAGTAAGCCATGATGGACACTATAGCCCAACCGACGGTATGTATAGGCCGTGGGTGCAGTCCCGGTGCGAAAGAGAATCGCGTGGAAAATTTTCAACCCATCAGGTCGAGGGCCGGTGGCTGCACTAGAGATAAAGCCCTGCGTAGAGATAACGCAGCTGACAGAAGGGCTTATCCTCTTCAAATCAGTGCAATTGTGGAAGAGCGGAATGCCTTAAGGGATGGCGGCGTGAGACTGTTAGAGGGAAGAGAAGGTAGCAAAAATCATGGTCTCTTGTCTCTAAACCCTGTTAGGTGCTTACACCCCTTTGCTCTACTGCCACAAAGCGAGGCAGCCCCAGCTTCTGACCTATGATTTCGTGATGTATCCTATATTGTGAGATCCTTCGTACTTGTCCCAGAAGGTACTGGTTTCTCAGATGAAGTATTCTGGCAGCGCGGGGAGGGCCGTAATAGTTAGTCTAAGTCCCCCCTAGCATAACTATAATCCCAATCAAGGTCGAATCCCACGCTAGGCTGGTCAGCTGGTTTGAAGCAAAAGATCTTATCATCCGAACTGTTATTATCACCAAAAGATAGGGGCAAGACATTCGAAGCTTTGATCTTGTCAACGCTAGCCAAAAAAGCGCCTGTTCCTGCAAAACATGCTGGTGTGTCATCAACAGCTGTACCTCTTTTGTCCTGGAAGAACCACTTGCCATAACGCCCCAAATATTGTCCATATCTGCCACTGTAGTTAAATGGAGCCTTCCAGGTTTTCAAGGGGTGGTTCTGTGTCGCGTCACCGAAAAAATACCAGTGGTCAGACATGAAACGACTTCCTAATTCAGTACCACGCTGGACGGAAGTGATAATGTAGCATTTCCCATATTGGAGACCCCGATGACGCTGTGCATTCCCTCCACATGAAAAGCTCCTAGCGCGCTGCGTTTCGCTCAGAGTGTGGGGCCCGGCGTGGTAGGTCATAGACTGCCAGTACGTCCGGCCATATGCACATAATCTCTTTTATCAGACTGGCTCTGCGATGGTCGTGTATCTGACGGTCCATTCTTTTGCTTATATTTGAGCGGATTAGATGTTTCGGGTCCAGCAAGCCTCCTTCGACCGCAGCATGATTACGCTGCCGGCGAAGTTGATTCATAATTTGGCCCCTCTTTGATCGGACCAACTGCCAATAAGGAGGATGTCAGTATTTGCACTGGGGAAATCTTGAGAAAGTAAAAGATAAAAAGAATCTATTCTCAATCCGTTCTAGCATATCTACGGAGGCGAATTCTTGGTCTCTTGTGGTATATGGCCAAATTGTTCATTCGGAAGATGAAATTATCGCAGTGAATGACTCCCTGGTTACTCTGCAGACTCAGGTGACATAAAGTGTGGAGAGATTATGTCACAAAAACGGGCAACCATTGTAGAGCAGCCGAGCTGTCATATGAAAGGTGTTTAGCGCATTGCCTCAACTCATATTTGTTCAAATATACCCCCTGCTCAATTAAACATTTTTTATTTTAAAGGGAAAAAGAATTAGAAGAGAAAAAGAAAGACATGTCCGCATATAATCACGCACGAATCCACTAGTTTTCCCTAACGCCCGTTGGGCTTTATACTTTGGCTGCTACTTAGAATAAATATAAATAGCATATGGTAATCCTTTCAATAACTGTATCCTCTGCATGAGTCAAGGTACGAGCTTTTGGCACCCATATAATGCAAATTTGCATTTTAAAGCCCAATGCGCTATCGACAACGCACACTCAATGTGTAACCTCATCCATAGGGAGAACCTGCGGGTAACTAACTGGTGGATGGCAATATGCAAGTAATGTGAAGAAAATAAGGTTTTCTGGCGGTGATTCGAAATCCAACTGCTGTATTTATGTATCAGGGGATATCACACTCTCCTTTATATACTGCTTTGCACCGACAACTCCGTGATTCTCGTACGGACGTTAGAACCTTAGCGCTTCTACCTATAGCCTGTTCGCTTTGGAGACGTTCTGCAGCCATGAGAATGACCTGGCGTGAAAATTACGACTCCCCGCGGACTGCTAACAGTATTTCGGTTGTCTGCTGTATGCCCGGTTATCACACGTAGCAATGACCATTCTCTTTTCTTTTCGGCTGTCTGAAATATTTGACTAATTGTACCACTGATCCACACCACGGCTCTGATTTGATTCCATGACCCGTGGACTTGTTTCGGAAGCGGTGTGGTAGGTAAAGAATGTCAGGTGACATTTTAGCAATACTACAAGCAGATGAGTGGAAAAATAACAGCTCAAGCTTCATATAACCGTCGACTGATCAGAGAAATTTTGGTTCGGATACAATGAATCCTCCTCGTTGGCGCTGCAGCTGATGACGACGGGCAAAGACTCGATCAAGAAATACTGTACGGTAGACTTGAAAAAGGCGAGCTCTTGATTAAATCAGTATAATATTCAGGAGTAGGAGTCAAATCTTACCGAGTAATAATATTGCCTTTTGTACGTATATACTAGAGTAATCCTCTACGTAGCTAATAAAAAATAAAGCTAGTCTACATATTTAGCTAAAACTTGTAACGTGAAGATAGTGCTCACCGCATATACCACGACCACTATCGGCGGCGCGGTATACGGCACTGGATAGCCGCAACGGCCATATTAGAATCGGTTAACAAAATCAGATGGCTTGTATTAAAGCCGTCATGGTTTTGCAGTACACCAGAATCACTTTTTCGTCAAGGTCATCTCGCACTTGCGGAACAAAACCCACCGCCCGATGCAAAAACGTCAGTTGTAACAGGTAGAACATTGTTGATAATTTGCACCAAAACACTATAATTACCATGCAAGGAAATTCAACTACTTCATATCGTGCCTGTGGCGTGGAAAGTTCTGGTAACAGTCAACAACTGAGAACGCCATACTAGTATTTAGTTTATATGCTTGATTCCTCATTCATTCCAACTCTCGGCCTTCCATTGCATGTTCATTGTTCTATATGCTATCTCAGCTAACCTCGCTGTCAGACCACAGTATAAAGGCCCCCCTGGAATGACTCGTTTTTTTATACGACATGCTGACCAGAAAAAGGTTTCTCAAGTCATAGCCATAATACGTTCCGATGCATCTAATGAACGGATTCTTAACACTATTTCTGAAGGTATGGGAGTGAACGACGATACGAATCAAGGCGGATTAACAGAAGTTCGAGTTCAACACAGATAAGTCTTAATCATTGTTGTCGCTCGCTAGGTACATCCTTGCACTGAGCATGATCTTTTATTCTGGGTATGGTATCCACTTGGTTGGCGTCTCAACAAGAATGTTTCGAGGCATGTATGCTATTTTTCAAAAAGAACTAACCTTCAGCCTGTCCATGTCATTCATCAAGTCTTCCAACATCAAATATCGCTAGGTATAGGGGCCTGGCGTATACGCTATATATAGACGAAGATAAGAACGCGTTGATTTGCACTCTAGCTCATGTTAGCCCTTTGGACAACGCGCTCATTATCCTGTTGGAATCTTCAACGTCGACTTTCGATACAAGGCCTCGCAAGAGCTGTTCATATTCACGCACTTTGTCCTTTAATAACCTAAGTTCTCTGATACACGCACAACCGGTTCCGAATCAGTAAAGTACTCAGCTACTAGGAATAGAATTCACTACTGTTCCTTATTTTCCTGTTTTCTGAACGGATACCAGCATTTTGTATAAGTCAATGAACAACGTCGACATCTTGGTCGTTGTCCGTCACATTTCGACTTATGCCGTCGACATGGCTCGCACGCACGTTTAACACGACCTTTTGAGGTATTTATCCTTGTCTCCACCTTAGAAATCGGCACCTTGGGAATTGGACGTGGCATAGAGATAGCATTGAAACGTTTTCCTGTCCGCATTTTGCTTGCGTTGTGCTCCTGTACTGAATGGACTTCGAGGTGCGCCTCTTGCTTGTGCTCGTATGTAGAGTTATTGAGAACATATGATATTTCCATTGCGAATAAAGTGGATGTGGCGGAAGAAAATTGACGAGCAATAGTAAACAATTAGTCAATAATGGGAGTAAGGGAAGTTATCATTTCTGTTATACCTATATTTTGGGAAATAAGTACCAGCAGGTGACTTCAGTATTTATCATTACGTATATATGATATCATTTCTTTTGTTTGTCTTTTTCTTTTTCGGCTCCACCGCATCGATGCATGGCCAGCCTATAGTCTGTTTCGATCTTACAGACCGCCGCTGCGAAGTTTTAAATGACAACCAGTGGATCGGCATTCCTGCGCCTCATCGTCAAGTCATCGAGTTCAAGCCGGCCGTTTCAGGAGGCGGGGTAATAAACCAATGACTGTAGGTTCTCCCTATCCTGAGGGTAGGAAGTGGAGTAGTCAAGGTTACCCATAGAGTAGTTAGGCGGACAGTTAGAAGGGGACTTTTTATCCTGAATCCCATCCCGTAGGAATCATACTCATAGTAGAGTCTTAATACTAGCTGGATAAAAGAGTAGATTGCTGTATAGATAAAATGCAAGCAGTATGATAATGATAATGACAATTTTGTCTGATATAGCTTCTTTTAGATGTTTTAAGGAGAAATATAGGTAGTATTTAAGTTCTGCAGAATATGGTGCAACTACATTAGGTATATATTTCTGTGGCAGAAATGGGCTTGGCAAAGAGCTGATTAATATGCCGAGTTTATATGATTATCTGCAACGATTGAAGGTCTTGATTATTCTAATCTACTGCAAAAAGAAGCCGATATTTATGCAATTTCAGCGGCTTCAGATATGCAATAAAAGGGCTTGATCATACGATTCAAGCTCCCTAATCGTACGATCAATATTGATCGATTGCTTAATCGGTCGAGCAAGGTGATTGAAGTGGGGATCAGCCACCTCGCTCAGGGGGGTTTAGGAATTCCAGCCGTTCCGCTTGTACGAGGCCTAACCGATGTATGTAGGCAGTACACCTAGGTCCATATAATTGATATACTGAGTGCTTAATCTATCTAATATGCCTGCCTCGCAAGCTCTTCAAGCGGTCCGCTTGTGGGTCCGGAGTAGCAATGTTCTGGTCGGACCAATCAGAGCTTCTCTATCTGAACTCCCCATATCAGTGAAGTAATTGCTTAGTCAGTTCCGCGGCCACACAGGACGAATAGGGTATCACGTGATGCTCCATGCTCGTTACGTACTAGCGTATCACCCGTAGTACACTAGCCCATCTGCGGAACCTTTACAATTGTAGCATTCTGTTACGGAAACACCATATCATCCGTTCCACCTTGGCGTGCGGGGATATCTTACCATGGTGTTTCCCTAATGGCTTCAAGATAGTTGAAGCACCCAGAGGAGCCAGCGGGCCCCCGAGATCTCGTTTAGATAGGAATACACTAATTCCTGGTGTTTCCACCGATGACATCTACATCCTAGTTGAGCGACACGATGAGCCTGTAGTCGATTGATAACTCCCTGCGCCCTGTTTCCCCTGAATTCCACAACACATTCTAATTAGGCCAGTATCACCCTAGAATCCCTATCTGAGTTCATGCCTAGCAACCATCGCTATATCCTGGCAATGTCAAGATGTATTCGGGTTGCTCAAGGGCATTACAATGCCATTAGAATACAACCTTGTACTAACCCACAGTTGGCATAGTGTATCACGGGTGATACGCTAGTCCGTTCGGGTCCACCGAACCGCGCTTGGATGAGGTGCGTGGTACGCAGTCTCAATCCGTCAAGCGAACATCCCATTTCGGTAAGCATGCGCTGCACCTACCTCAGTTTTGGCTTGGTTTTCTGATCGTCGCCTTTTCTGTAATCGGACTTTCTGGGCCATGCTGAGGACCGTCAGTCAGGTAGGGAGGAAGTAAATATCCTGAACTGGATTTTCCGCGCAAAGTGCAGTGTCTCCACGGCCAACACCGCTTGAAAGCTGGAGAAGAGGTTTTAAACCCGGCCGACCGATGGTGGATTGTTGATCTATATGTAGACGGTAATTCATCGTGCTTCTGGTCCTTCACCTTGCGGACTCAGTCCGTTGCCGGGTGTTGTGATTCAGAGGAAGATTGATTGTTCAATTCACATCTGTACAGGATGAATATCAGATTGATTTCCAATCAATCTGATTCAATCCGGAATAAATTCCGTATACGAAGCTCTATAGTCTTCTTCATCGAGCCTTGATTCACAACACCGGGCAATGGCTCGTGAATACTGACGCTTCCTTGACCCTTTAAACATTAGCCACAATCTGCAGACAGCCTTGGTGGAAGAATATTCCAATGAACATGTTCCATCTGATGGCGAGATATATCGCAAAGTTCGCCAATACCAACATGAGGCCAGCGCACGCTTTGAGAACCGATGGATGGCCCGCCTGTCGAGCAACAAAGCCAAGCGACTCCGCCAGCTTTCCTCCAACGTAACTGTTCGAGCCGCCTTTGATAGGTTGCTGATGATCCCGGCACTGCTACAGCAAGGCATGATGCTTGGCTCTCTCCCATGGGCGCTGGCGGTGGATATTCCTGAGGTAAGCCGTCTGTCTCTCTACAATCTCCCCGTTGTTAGGATGCTCAGACCTACAGGAAATGGCCAATGCCCTGGAGAGCCTCAAACAGTATTGGTCTCACCTCTTCAAGGGCGATCGTGCCAGTATGCTGAAACTGGATGCATATACTGTCGAAAAACTGCAGCTTCTGGCCCCGGGTCTCTCCGCGAAGGAGACGAGGACGGTTCAGGGCTTGGTGCTCAGCGGCGAGGTGTTTCCGAATTTCAGCGATCCCGAACGTCGGTCTATCTGGAAAAGGCTGAAGAAGACCAGGTGTATTATACCCACGCTCTACATTTGCTTCCAGGACATGTGGTATCTTGATGAATGTGCCAATGGGATAAAACAGCTGGTTACCCTAGGCAAGCATGCCCCAACAATCAAAACCGCTTTATTCTTCATCCATTTTCCCGATCACAACAACAGGCAAACACCTATTCAGACGACCGAAACTAGCTTTCGGTACTGTTCGATTTCTCCAACCCACGCAAGAGAGCTTGCCTACCGACAGCTCTGGCTGTTTGCTATGAGCTAAACTCCGAAGAAGAGAGGTCGTGCTCGCCAAATGCTGAAGTTGAGTATATTCAGCCCCCTCCAGAACGAACCGCAACAAGTCACATCAGTACTATTGGAGACGACGATGTGTGGGGGCACCGCTTCGACCCACGACCGGCATCCATCAGAACATGACGCAGCCATTAGTCCGCATACAGGTTTCTCGGAGGACTCTGAAGCTAATCCTCGACCACTGCTGCTTCAATCATCGGTAATAAGAAGAAAGGACGCCCAGAAACAGAGGAATGTCGGGTGGTTGCCATATGACTCCGCACAGAGAAATAGGCGGGGGTGGGATGCAGAACATTCAACAAAGCAGGCACCGGGACAACGCTCCATGCGCCGAGTCACACAGGTTGATTTTACCGAGGCCCAGGATGCCGCAGAGGAGCAGGTGCCTGCGCGAGCGGGAGAAAGAGCCGCGCAGAGTTCACTGCCCCCCGTGGTCTCCAGCCGTGAAGAACCCGAGGAAGAGGAACTATTGGAAGCCCGAGGCGCCGACAATGCGGGGACAGGAGGCTCATTTATCGAGGCCAGAGCAGCTACCGCGGCCAAACTCGAGACGCAGCGCCGCCCGGCACGGGATCATAATGAACTCCCGTTCAGTGGTGACGCTTCACCGTTGTCATTGCATCCATCTAGTCCGACTGGTGGGCCCTCCGTAACCCCCCAATACAAGCGAACGCGGGCCCAAAAGGCAGTCACCCGGCTTGACTTTGCGGCTTGGGCCGACGGCGCCATCGAATCTCCACAAGGTGAGGCGGCGAGCCCCGAGAGATTTCAAAATTCATCATCAAATGAACCCAAACAAA
The DNA here is from genome assembly GCA_002215965.1 of Aspergillus persii. Classification (NCBI taxonomy): domain Eukaryota; kingdom Fungi; phylum Ascomycota; class Eurotiomycetes; order Eurotiales; family Aspergillaceae; genus Aspergillus; species Aspergillus persii. The sequence goes on along the minus strand of NGZO01000008.1, from coordinate 1,546,348 downwards.
AAGAAGCGGTTTCGCGTCCCGCGAGTCCCAAGTCAACTGCAGTGGCCGAGACAAATCGTACAATTCAAGGGCGAAGCCGCAAAATACTTACTCCGCGGTAAATCTACTTGAATATAATAATTTAAACTTACCATACAGGTAAGCTTAATGGGGGTTGAGATATTGGAGCTCAAAAAATGATGAATTAGTATGGGATATAGAGGTGGCCGACTCGCTTACATGGCCGACTCGCTTACCGAATACGTTAACGTAAATCCCGGGCGGTAGGTGCGTCCCGGGCGGAAGGTAGTTTTCTCATCCACCCCAACGCGTTTATCAACCTCAACTTTCAACAACTATCATGCCACCAAAAGCGCGTAGAACGACTCGAGATTTAGTTGAGCAAGAGGGAGAATCGAATGCGCGATTCAAGATATTAAAAATGGGAAATTTTAAAAAATTGCGCCCGCAGCGCGTGCATACAAAATTCATCCGAATACACTTCGAGGAAGACTCATGGCCGTCAATCTCAAGCAGAACTCCGCAACCACCAGCATAGGCTATCTCTATATCAAGAATATGTCTTAATAGGATGATACAGTAGTATAACTTGAAATTCGTCGGAGCAGCCGCTAGGCCCTCGCGCGTACGTGAGATGGATAATGGATGGATTACAGATACACTTGGGCTTCGCTGGCTAAAAATGCTTTATTCCAGCTATACAAAGGCAAAGGGGGGGGTATGTACTCCTCATTCTAGACGGTCATGGAAGTCACCTAGCCCCTGTCTTTGACGCTACATGCAAGGATAATAATATTATCCCTATCTGTATGCCTCCTCATTCATCTCACCTCTTGCAACCCCTGGATGTGGGCTGTTTTGGCCCTTTGAAGAGAGCGTACGGATCCCTAATCGAGCAGAAAGCACGCCTAGGATTCAACACTATTGACAAGCTTGATTTCTTGAAGGCTTATCCAGAAGCCCATAAGAAAGTCTTCACGATAGAGAATATCCAAAGCGGATTCAGGGCAACAGGGTTACTTCCTTTTTCACCTACTGCAGTACTAGATAGACTGCAGTTAAGATTATCGACTCCGACCCCCCCCCCCCCCCCCCCCCCTCCCCAAGCAGAGGCAGTGCTTCAATCCATTCTTCTCAACTCTGTACGCCTCACACGGTCCGCCAGGTGTATCGAAAACCTTCATCAGTCAAGAAGCTTTTAAAGGAGGGCTCTAGGAGTCCCTCAACTCCCTCAAAGCGGGCGCTGAACGAATTTGTAAAGGGCTGTGAGGTAGCTATCTACAATGCTAGATTGCTGGCACAGGAAAATAACGATCTCCGCTTATTTGTGGCAGATAATCTCTTAAAAAAGAATCGTTCTAGGCGTCTAATGACTCCTACAGATGGTCTCTCATTTGAAGAAGCTAGGGACCTCATTTTATTAGGAAATAATGAATTACAAGCTGGTGAGAGGGGATCAAGCTCTAGTGCCCTTCTAACTTCGGAGAGACCTAGGCGCGCCCCACCAAGATGTACGAATTGCGGAGTACAAGGTCATAAAAGAACGAGTTGTCGTGTTTCTAATCAGCTTTAGTTTGATGAATTTGAATAAGAATTGATGGAGTTATTAGAATCGAAAGTTCGTATAGAAGTGGGGTGGATAAGAAAACTACCTTCCGCCCGGGACGCACCTACCGCCCGGGATTTACGTTAACTATGGTTGCCGGGTCAATCACGAGCGGGGAACCATTTCGGGCGAGGCAGCGCACCAACTCAGCGCTCAACAACAACTCCGATTAATACGATGAAATCGTGCTTTAATTATAATGTACTGCGCTGAGTCTATCCTTAATTGGATTCATAATCAACCCGACATTCATCATTGCCCCCCCCGAACGCCCCAAGAAACGAAAGCTCGTGGCTGCAGCGCCCAACGAGGTGCAACAGCTCGCCAGCCCTCCATCTTCTCTGGAAGACGATGCGAACAGAGAAATGCCATCGACACAGAAAAGGAGGCGCCTAGAGAGCTGGGGAAACGCTTGTACTTTGATCGATCTAGATGCTACCCCTCGTCCTGGCAGCGCGAATCCCTCTGGGCGCCTCTCCAGCTCGGCGTCCGAAACGAGCTCTACGACATCACGAACCTCTTAAACGAGACAGATGATGAGCCTGCTACTCAGCGAGTCAGGTGTGGAATGCAAAGCCCTTGATGTCGATGCTGCCCCCGACGCCGCACAGAACTTGGTCAGTACGATGGAAGAGATAGGACGCGCACTTGAAATACTGCCGCATATCCTGAAGCCTACGATCATGGAGGAGGTTAGGAAGCGGAACTTAGATTATCGCAAATGGAGGCATTCTTTCAAATCTGCTGAAGACGAGGATGACCTGCCTGGTCGGATTCCAACTTTCGAAGAGGTAGAAAAGATACACAGAAAGGCCAACGAAAGCCTGGAGTTCAATCATGAGGAAGCGAGTTGGAATAATCAGGTTCACCTACGCCTGCTTGAAAATATATTTGAGGAGCTCCTTGGTGGGCCGTGTGATGACTTCAATGCTCTCAGCTGGTGAGTGCCTTTTTATTCTTACAAGAACTGAATAGGCAGTTCGTCGTTACCCTTGTCTGCCACTTGGCTTAATATATCTTATCGACCCAGCACTACCGCCCGTCCACATCGAGAATTCAAGCCAGCTTCGTCCCCGGCCAAGATGATTGACATATGTGTATATGCTTCGGTTGACAGAGATGCTGGCCTAAAGGCTAGTATGACGGAGTTTCGCAGCATCACACCAACGCACACTGTCAACCATACAGATTTTGAACCTATGAGCATACGTCCTCTTCTGCTGAGCATCGAGACTAAGTAGCCCGGCGTCCACTGGGACACTGCACAGCTGCAGATTGGTAGTTGGCACGCTGCCCAGTGGTCATTCCTTCGATGGGCCGTCGGCCAAAAGATACGTAGGCAACAAGGGGGGAGATATACAGACATTCATCACATGATTAAAGAGGAAGAAACTTTTAAAGCCAGCGAGTCTTAATGTTCTATCGTCTCTAGGCGTTATGCCGGGTATCGTTGTCCAGGGTCATCGGTGGCTCCTGGTGTTCGACATATGAGGATGGGAAGACAAAGTTGTGGACAGACCATCAGTTTGGAACAACCCAAAGCTGTTTGGATATTTATGCTGTTGTTGCCGGTATGCGACAGCTTACGGCTTGGGCGCGAGATGCTTATATGCCTTGGTTTAAAGCAAGCATTCTGGATTGAATCAGCCACACCCTTCAGAGTGTCAGGCGAGTCTTGGAAGGCGTTATATTGCGAAGGGGTTGAGTAGGTGGCGCTTTGGCTACAAGCATGATACATGTATGAGAAACCACCCTGCTATACTACAGCTAGTATTGGACTAACAATGCGAGACTTTCATCTCCTGGGGTGGACAATTCGATGTACCTAAAATTAGGTATAATATAGTTTTAGGCTAGTGTTACTTGAAATTGTTGCATCTGAGATATTGATATAGGCTCAAACCTGTCTCGGCATTATGATCTCGAAGGCCTTAAAATACCACTTCAATGATCCACGTCATCTGTATGGACACCCATACTGAGAATTGACTCATTTCGGGCACCTCGCTACTGCCGAGAGTTGCTGTCCAAGCATGCAAAGCTATTCACCGATTGATCTATGGCGGCGGGTGAAGACGGTCCGGGTGGACGGTACTGCTCACGGTGTCATGTAAGTAGTAGGAAAAGAGTAAAATCGAGTTGACTTATGGCTATTCCACGTAAAAATAGCTACTTAACATTGTGATGATCGGCGACGAGGGAAAAAGTAAATTTCCAAAGCCAACGTACCGTGCACCGTTATTCCTGCTCCATGTACTTGCATCTCACTTTTCAAATGAACGATGAGGCGAGTTTCTGTGCAGCTAGCTCCCGTAGTTACCGTAAACCCTGTCTAGGACAGCACAATGTTATCTCAATTGCGGGTGCCTATGTGTGTCAAAGAAGCCCAGGTCAAGAAATCCACGGATGTCCAACCCAACGAGGCACCCACGTGGGAATTCAAATGGAGCGAATTGAGTAAAATCAAGGGGCGTTTGTAAATGGTGATGATGGGTATTTTTACGAGGTTCTGGCCGTGTCGGTGATCAGAAGGGGGAGTACAAGGACAAAAACAGTAGCAGAGTAGGCCAGCTCCACATGTTAACTATAATGGCCGGGTTATCTCATCAGAAAACACTGCCTCGACATAGAAGGATAAAGGCGCCGCAATTTTGTTTGGCCAAGATTATAAAAGTTTGAGATGTGTTGAATATCACGGTGGCTGTGTTGGACATCATGGTGGCTGAACCTTACAGCAGGGTTTAGGAATGGATATATATATGAGGCATCCCGCCCCTGTAAAAGAGAACTCCTTAAGTTAACCAAGAAGTCAACCAACTATAATCAATCTATCCTCACTTCAACAAGATGGAAGGAAATACCCAGGCATTTTCAATGAATTCGGTGGGTCCGCCTTTGCAAGGTCGGGTATTTCTCTGCTCCAGATCATCTACACTGGTTCTATTTCAGTACTTCTCTCTCACTAGGAGCATTTGTAACGCTGGCAAGAAAAGATCAGACACGGTATCCAGCAGTTAAATGAAGGATATGAGAATACCGAGTGGATAGTAAGTCATTTTAAATACCCGAGTAAATCACGCCAGAACACCATTAACCACCACAACCTTGGCTTAGACTGCCCGGTGGCGTCTATTTAACGCCTGGCCTTGTGGTACGTATGTTCGTTCCAACTATGGCCACCCTATGATATTTCCTCATTTTTGAATGGACTCTTGACCTGCTATCAGTTTAATAAGTGGATCGTAGACCCTGGGTTGTACAGCAATACGTTTGCAATCAGAATTGACAAATGTCATCCATTAAACTGAGTAGCAGTATATATGTCATGGTCGTGATCAATGGCCAGAGGAGAGCCTGCAGTCCTCGGGCTTTGAGACTATATGCCGTTAACATAGCTTACCCGGGCAACTCCGCGAAAGGAGCTATGTCTGTCTTTTCTGCCTCTAGCAGGATTTTGTCGATATCAGGTTCGGAGAAGTTATCGCTATCTGATATAACCTCGGCAGCCAATGCCCTTTTGTGTGACATAGCGTTAACACAGCCTGCCAGTTTTGCACCAGCCTCTCTAAAACAGTTGTCTACTTCTGTTTTAGCATCCTGCATTGCTGTCTGCTTGAGCCGGGCCTGCTCTGTCGAGATTTGTTCAAGTCGTGTCTGCAACCTGTCCTGCAAGGCACGTTTCCGTGACCAAGTGTCCCTGATTATGGCTTGGAAGTCCGACCGAATATTGATTCTGAATATGTTGAACAACTGTTGTATCCCGATGCATCTTGGCCAGACCTATCCCAGCTTCCAGGCTCCGGAAGATCGATTCAGCGTCCTGTGGTAGGCGATGAACTGCAGAGTGACGAATGTTGGCACAAGTATTGAGGATATCTCTTCTTTCTTCTTCATGAACCGCTGCTAATAGTGATGATAAATTGTCCGGACAATTTAAGATAATACGGCACCAGGAATGTAACTCCAGTGACTTTTGCTCAGTCCAGCCATGCTTCTCTAGAAGCGGTTGACATTGATAGTGCTTGGCCCCAAAATTTTCGCACATTTCTTCTAGGACGCCCTGCAGATAGGATAGCAGTAAATGTTGGTCTTTGAGTGGAAGACTGATGGAGCCTTTTAACAGCTCGCTAGAGATTGCAATTTAGCCAGCTTCACTGTCAAAGATACGTATTTCATACCCTGATGGGTTCTGCCGGGCTCTTGTAAGTTCCGACGACCGCGCTCCTGTGTTACGTTTGCGTTCGTCACGCGCCTTGGTCCCTTTTTTGCTATTTTTCTTTGTCATATTGGGTCACGTTCATCAAAGAAACTGATCAAGTTTTCATATAATGTAAAAACCACAGCAGAGTCATCGAGAAACAGTCCTGCAAAACGCGTCTGGTCACGTCAGACCCATCTGGGAAATCGCGCTATGCGGGAAATGGATAGCTCGCGCTTTCTGCGGCAAACAGCTGATCCGGAAAGAGGGGCCCGAGAATGGGAATCCAAACCGCTATCCGAAGCTAGAAATGCCAAGAATATGTTGCCGAAATTTCCCCAGGACCACTGCCAAGATCTAACGACATATGGACTAGTATTCATTGATGCGTCTCTTTGAAATTTCAACGTCTCACACGGCGTTCCCGGTCCTAAAGACAAACTTTGGTTAGACTACTCCAAGGCTACTGGAATGCTCAACTTGATGGGAGTGGCGGTCTCTGGTAAGAGCTCGAACGTGTATCTTCAATGGGAGCTCGTTTATAAGCAGGGTGGAAGAGGGTCACGTCTAACGTGGAGGTGCAGTTCGAGCTCTCAGGGCGATTCGGCCCTTTGAAGCGCTTATCCGGGATACTGTCCACAAAGAACAACTTCTCTTACATCAGTATGTAGCTAAGTACCAAAACTATGAAGACCATGAATCTAGAGCGACTGGACGGCGTGGAAATCATCGATCCACGACCGCTAGCACCATGGACCCCACCAGCATTTTTAGAGATCGAGATCGAACCTGACCGGCAGAAGGCTAAGGAGAATGCAGCTGCCTTGAGGGCCAACAGCGCAGTAATCATTTACTCAGACGCCTCTGGGCAACACAACCAACTCGGCGCAGCAGCAGTGGCGTTAGGTCAAAATCTGGATATCATCGATTACCGCAGATCTGCATCGGACCCATGGAGTTCTGGTCAGCATACAGCGCAGAGCTCATTGGGATCTTCTATGCCATCAGCCTGGCCCTCAAGGTAACGCACAATATATTAGGACCGTACGTAACGGACCGGAAACCAGCAACAACCCTCTGTGACTGCATGTCGGCATTACAGGCAATCCGGAACCCAGGCAACGGGTCTGGTCAGCGTATTATCCATGCTATCCTTCAGGCGGCAAGTGAACTTAAAGCACGGGGGCTCCCCCTCCGGCTCCAGTGGATCCCAGGGCATTGTGATGACCCTGGAAATGATACGGCAGATCGCCTAGCAAAAGAAGCGGTGGGCCCGAAGGGATCACACCCATTCCCGGCGGCTGTTCTCCCAAGAAAGGGGATACATCCAACAACAGATCCTGAAGAAATGGGAACACGAATGGAAGAGCTCGGAGAAAGGCGGCCACCTTCGTCGGAATCGACCCTGCATTGCCCTCAGTCCACACGCGACGACTATACGACACATTACCACGCAACCGGGCTTACTTGCTTACACAACTACGAACGGGCCACTCGTGGCTCGCCCCCCATGGCAAGCTCTTCGGTTTCCGGGAGGATGACAAATGCGAATGCGGAGCGAAGGAGACCGTTGTTCACGTCCTTATAGACTGCCCGAGACTGAGCGTTCTACGACAGAGACTTCGCAAAGAAGTTGGCGGGGGGTTTAACGATGCGTCTTTTCTACTTGGGGCAAAGGATCAGCAGGGAAATTACGGTCCAAACAGTACTCTGGGAGCGGTACTAGACTTTGCGGAGAAGTCGGGTAGGTTTCGCAGCCGCGCGCCCAGGGGGCCGCCATGACGAGAACCAAAGGCAAATAGGCCAAGACAGGCCCTGACGAGGCTCTAAATTCGTTTGCATGAAGTGGTGCATGTAAATAGACTGCCAGAGAAAGCTAAAGTCGTGGTAGCCCGCATATCGCTTTGAAAGTGAGGGGTCGGGGTAAATGAATTTAATAATAATAATAATAGTGTGTAGCTAAGTTTTGCTGAAAGGGGGTCTCTGCAAGATGATCAGCTCTAGACAGTTGCAGGCCTTCGCTGGTTAAAAGAGGTGTTTGAACCGTCCTCTAGGCACTCTATGACTGGTGCTAAGCGGTTGCTAATTCTAGATGGCTATAGTAGCAATGCAATCGCTCATATTCAACATCTTGAAAAAGCTGCGCAAATGGCTATGCATACCAACCTTGTTTTACAGCAAGAAATCAAGGTTTTGCGAGCTGAAAATGAGGGAAAATACAAAAAGAAGACAAGAAGGCGTGCTCTAATGGGGAATTATATCCTTCTATCTGTTCAGGAAGGTCAGAATCGCGTTCAGCAGCTTGATACGCAGCTTAATGAGCAACCCGAACAATCTACTCATGTACCTCGTCGATGAGATACCCAACGCTGCAGTGGGTGGGGATAGATGGGCATATTATAAGATATTGTCCTAGTAACTGGTTATCATTTCATATATTTATTTAGTCAAATTTAATGGTGTTGGTTTAAAATACTGCAAATTGTAGTGAATGCGGTAAAAATTCGTCGCTGGGTGGTTGATTAGTCAGCGCCCGCGCAGTTTCAACCCCGATACCAGAGGTGACCCCCGTGATCACCATCACTTTGCCGGCCAAATGACCCGTACGACCCTCGTCCTAGATAATTTGCAGAGCCGAGGGTCGCGCATCTCCAGCACCCTGCGGGTTCGCATGCTCGGCGGCGTATGGAGTTGTGATGGTCATGACGGATTTCGATTGAGGGAGAGAGTGCAATGGTGGGAGTATTCAACAGGGATGGCAAGTCTATTGCCGTAAAATGGCGGAGGGCGAGCCGTCTTATATGTCTTTCGACATTACATTGCGATGCAGGACGCTATACCATACCATGCTGTGTCCTATTTACTGGCGAGGCGGATATTCCATCGGCGGCCGCCTTCTTCTTTCCCGCTCCATTGTCAATTCCGACTTCCATTCCTCCAACACCCACTCCATCGCGACAATGCCCTCCGCTCTCGCATCATACGCCTGTCAGTCCTGTCGGACACGGAAGCACAAGTGCGTTAATGCCTGCCTTATTATTCCTCCTGTGTCAAGTGAGGCGCCCAATTCAAATCCGCTCCCCTCCTCTCAAACCGTGTGTAGGAAGAGAGTCGCCTGCAAGTATACCACACCACCACGAAACAATTCCTCCCCCTCTGTCGCGTCGTCTGACGCTTGGTCGTCCAGCCTTTCCATGAGACCCGACACGCTCCTGAATCAATCCATCAACTTCCCGACCATCCTGTTCCTGGTTCCAGCCATCCTAAAGCATGGCCAGGTGGATGTGGCGCACGACCTGCCTCCCATTCCTCCCCGAGTCCTCGACATGATAGGTGCGATGACCGATCTGCGGGCGACTGCGGACGCCTTCTTTGCGCATGTCCATACCTGGTTCCCCTTCATCGCTAAGAAACGATTCTACGACAGTTACGTCCACCCTTCCGCGCTCGCCCGGACTTGGCCCTGCTGTTTCTCACGATCAAGCTGATTACCCCCTTCTGTCGGTGCGCAGAGTCCGCGAACCACGTTGTATCATGTGGCGAAGCACTATCACCTTGATCTGGAGGGTTCAAGTGCATTCTCCATACAGATCATCCAGGCTGGGATTCTCATCGCACTGTAAGAAGTCGGTCATGGGATCTATCCGGCCGCATACCTGCCCATCGGGACCTGCGCTCGCTATACCCTCGCTCTGGAGATCAATGCGGGTCGTACAGCATATGTGAAGCAGGTCTTGACCCTTGTGGAGCGCGAGGAGCAGAGAAGGGTCTGGTGGGCCATTGTCATTCTCGGCGGTTTGTGTCCTTCTCCCAGCCATGATGGAACGGTGGCTGACAGCTTCCCTAGGTTCATTAGTATTGGCTGCCCGGGACGGCCCTCTGCGACCGCAGAGCCGCAACTCGATGATGCACGATGGGATCGCGGGGTGAGTTCAGGAAGTTACTGGCAATCTTCCAAACTGCTAATAGGTGACTCCAAGTGACTCCAGGGTATGCGCCCGGATGATTGCAGTCCGCTGTCGTTGCCGATGGCAGGCCCTATGTCCAAATTTGCTCTGCTTTGCCAGGCGGCGTGGTTGCTGTGACAGGTTTCTGAGCACAACGCGAGAGACCCGGCTGCTGATGACAGTGGATAGCTGCAGTTGGATCGGACTCTGCAGACCATGCTAAACGCAGCACTGGGGCTCGACGACCAGGACCTCGATCAACTCACCTTTGTCTATAGGTCTGTGAAGCATGACTTTTGCTAACGGCATTGGAACTGACTCATTTCCCACAAGCACTCTCTTCGCATTGCATGCGCCATTTCTATCTACCGCGCGCCTTCAGGAGGCGGATACCGACTGTGCTCGATGTACCAAGGAGATGATTCGCAGAACCACCGAACAGGTACATCGGAACGTACTAGAACAGCGCTGTTTTCTGAAGCGCGATCCGGAAGAAGTATCACCGTGGAGCATGTATTTCGGCTACCAGATATGTGCCGTCCACATTCGATACGCTAGAGCCGCTACGGAATCTGCGAAACTGGTTCGAATTTTACGGACGGTTTTCGAGCAGTCGATTTTCGGTGTAAATCTGCAGCTGAGGGGATTCTCAACCTTGGTTATATATTATGGCGGACACTGGCACAGGACTCTAGAGACCTACAGCTTCTGGAAGCGCAGGCTCTCCTAAGTCCTTGACTCCGTGGGGGTGCCGAATTCAGAACCATTGAACCGTAGGGAACAACAGCTTTGGTTGGCTTTAGAACAAAGTTTCATTCTGGTATGGGACTAGGTGTACACAATGGCACGGAATCAATATGCGTTGGAATCTTAGTCATGGAAAAAGGCAAGTTGGATAACAATTTGTCACACGATGTCTTGGGGATTCGCCTATGCTGACTGGACCTCAGTGTCCCATAGTCAGTATCGACAATGACCACAGTATCCATAGTCATCGGCCAAACAGGGCGTGAAGTCTTTCTATTCCTGATCTGATTCGGGGTTTGAGAGATAGGAGTCGAATCGCCGAGAATCATAGTCATCTTCATATGATGGCACACCTTCATGTTCGGATGATCCGTGACTATCTGTTCCCGTCCACCGGACTTTCATTTCCGGCGACAGAGCCAATGGGGCTTCTCCCGTCAGTCGGCGGATCTGAATTGGCCCTGCACCACTTCGGCATACCTCGAGCCTAGTCATCGAGCTTTTCGCATAGTGCAGAAGCTCATTGAGCAACCAAGCTAGCCGTCTCAGGACCTCTTCATTGTCTCTCTCCCATCGCATAACTTCGTCTCGCATGTCCTGCACCCGAATGTCATCGAACAGGCCGCGTTCATGATATGCCACGACAAGGGTTGGGATCTGGGACACCCAGAGACGAGGGGTCAGGTCAGTCATATCAATTTCTTTCTTGACAGCCTTTGTCTTGAAGTCAATCATTGAGCGAGTTTTGATATCAATGATGTCGCTTTGAGCAATGGGTCGTCCAACTTCTTCAATCTCCAACTTCCCAGAACGATCGGCAGGACCAGGGTCGTGGTCACCTTGAAGCCTCACTATCAGACTGTCAATATCAGTCTCTGTATCCCCAGAGGGGGCGCTTCTGGTTTCCTCTTGGGTATGGAATGGCATTTCTTGTGGGCCTTTCCTTGCGATGTAACCATCCGATTCGAATCGGAGAAGAAGGTGAAGGCCACCAAAGTCATACTGGATTACCCGCTGGTGGGACTCCGAACCAGCAAGCCCCGGCCCCCAAGTGGTATATTCGTCTAGGAACGTATGCCCATAACCTCGCACATCGGGTATCAAATCTGTCGGTGAATTCTCCCTTCGGATGAACAGTACAGTGTTGCCGACCGTTTCCATGATGAACCTAAAATCTTTGCCCACGCCTCGGGCGAACCGGTTGAGATTGCCCAGAGTGCTTGAGCAGGTTACGATATCGGTATCCTTCAGGTCGTACTCCGGATTCTGCCTGCCGATGGCCCTCGAAGGAAGCCTCCCATGGATAAGAAGGGTATCTGGTCACGGAAATAGTCGCCCCGGTCGGGTTTCAGTTGGCGGTCCTCCGCTACAGGATTCCAGAGAGGTGGTTCACCTTGTAAATTGACTGTGTTAGTGCTCCTGCTCTAGAACGATTGATCAGAGTTGGAAATCGTACCAGGAACCAGAATCGATGGCGACGCTCGGCCCAACCATGTGTAGGAACTCAAGTACTCGCAAGAGGTAATTTGGGGGCATTCTTGGGACTTTCAAGCTCGTGCCTCTCGATCTCTACCAGCAGTGGACCCTGTGGGGGCGCTGGGGGTTCGGCGACCGATTCTTGTCTGTTCCTGTGGTGCCCCATACCCAGCCAGCCACCTCGAGCGCCATGAGACTTGGATCTGTAGCGTTCTGATGAAACCGTCGACATTATGATCGATGCGGAGCAGGTCTTTGATTGTTGTTGAGTTGGATACTCCCAACAAAGCTCCGTGAGGCTGTGCGAAGTAATTATTCACCGTCGCATGCTTGCCCCGCGGTTGATTGCGCCACAGTGACAGCTCAGCCTCGCCGCAGTGAATAGGTATCACATCTCTGCTGTGCCTCATCTCCGAGCGGGGTCCGGGTCGGGCTTGTATGTCTACCTTATCACCTCTGCACGACTTTCCTTCCTCCATTGCAAACTTCCCTCCCAGGGGTCAGCGGTAGTGGCTTTTTGGCGCAATGACTGCCCGGTCCGACAGACTCTCCAGACACTTAGCCCTGTTGGAAAAGGGCAAGAGACAGGTGGTCAAGCCTGTGGATGCGAAGTTACTGTTAGAGGCTCTTTGTGCCCAAGAGGATCATTTACGTTGTATCGAACGGGTTCTCGCGTCGCCCAGTCTCAGCAACTCTCTGCAAAACAGCTTTCGCGTGGATTTATCGTCGCACTTTATCAACAATTCAGCCACCCCTTTCCTAAGCTACATCCAGCACCCGACCGTCCAAAGCTTTGGCAGTGGGCAGTTCGTTCGTCGGATTGTCTCCCGTATCACGGAGCCTCCTACATTCTGGAATGCCCTCGTCCAGGTCCACACCCAGAAACAACTCATTGAGAAGGCAGAGCTAAGCTTTGCATGGCTGCTCCTCCAACTCGTCAGCACACCCGAGTGCGCGTCTGAAGTCATTGCCACGGCGGACCAAATTGCACAGGCTCGGACCTTCCTCGATTCACCATCCCTTGACATTCGTACAGTCGGATATCGGATCGATGCTATCCTCAAGACCCTCACGGCCAAGCTCGATGTGCAAGATGGCTATCGACCCGGCGGAAGGCATGACAATGACTTTGAGTCCTTCCGGGAAATCTCGATCTTGCCAACCCCAGATGAAATTGGTTCAATGCAGAAGCCATTCTACAGGCGTATGGAAGATATCTACAAGGTTCCGGCGGAACAGCGCCCGGCCGCTCATTACGACAACCAGTTCCGCTTGTTGAGAGAGGATTTCCTGGCTGAGCTGCGAAATGATCTTCAGATTGCACGTGGTCAGAAAAAGGGGCGAAAATCTGTCACACCCGTCCATGGACTTCGGTTAACAGGCGTTGGCTGTGGCGATGACAGCCGGCAACGGACCTGCTATCTTCAATTCGAATGCACCAAGGGGTTGCCGCGTTTGTCGCCCCTGCCCAGGATGGAACGTAAAAAGCTACTCGATGACACTCCCAACTTTATGAAGCATCAAGCATTTGGGTGCTTGCTGGACAAAATGGAGATCGTGGGTTTTGTGTCGCTGGATCGTGGGTCATCGGAGCTTCTAGATGACGTCCCGACACTCGCTCTGATTGTGTCGGGTGATGCTGCTCTCAATCGTCTTCTTACGGGCGCTAAGATGGGGTCTACTTTCACGTTCATGCTTGTCAATACACCCATCTTCGCCTACGAGCCGATTCTCCAACGACTGCAGGCGGTCGTGGAATTTCCCATGCCAGAGATACTGCTTGCCTCGGAGCCGAAGCCGGAGCGGTTGGTTCTTGACGACGAGCTTGAAACGGTGGTCGAAAGGATACAGATGAGCAAGGGTCGGTCACTTAATAATATCATCGGTACCGAGACGGATGTGACCCTGGATGAGTCGCAGCTTCAATCGCTCTTGGATGGCTTGCAGCAGAGCATCAGTACCATTCAAGGACCACCAGGTGAGTTTGCGTTAGCTACTGGGAGCCTGCGGGTGGATTGAGTTAACAGGTATCATAACAGGGACTGGAAAGTCATTCATCGGAGCCCTGATTGCCAAGATCTTGCACGATATGACCAACAAGACTATGATGGTGATATGCTGCACCAATCATGCGCTTGACCAATTTCTGGAAGACCTTCAGGATATTGGCATCCCAGCGTCGTCTATGGTACGGCTCGGGTCCAAGTCTACACTGCGAACCAAAGATCTCGGGCTTTTTGAGCAGTCCCGAGGCATCTCCGGTGTTGATTCGTGGTCCTTCATCAACCAGAAAAGAGAGGAGGTCGAAGCAGCGGCGAAGGAATTAGAATCGTGCTCCTCGGAATTCAACCAGGACCATATCGCAAGAGATGACATGCTCGAGTACCTGGAATTCTCCGACGACAGTGACTTCTTTGACGCCTTCACCGTGCCCGAAACTCCGACCAGCATGCAACGAATCGGAAGAGGGGGTAAAAAGGTTGGCAAATACTACCTCTGGGACGCCTGGGTGCGGGGACGAGACGCCGGTGCTCTTCGCGACCTCATCAGCCCTCAACATGCCTATATCTGGGGCATGGCGGCTCCCGCACGCCGGCAGATGGTGGCGACCTGGCACAAGAACATTCTTCGCGATAAATCCACCCGGGTGGTCGAGCTCATCAAGAAATGTGACGAGATTTCAAAGGACCTCGAGGAATACTTCTACCACAAGCGACATTCTGCCGTCCTCGAGAAGAAGCGAATTGTGGCATGTACAACCAATGCGGCTGCCCGGTATTCCCGTGCCCTGCGCGTCGCCAAACCCGACATTGTGATAGTCGAAGAGGCAGGGGAGATTCTGGAAAGTCACATCCTGACGGCGATGACCCTGGACACGAAGCAACTGGTGCTCATCGGAGACCACAAGCAATTGCGCCCAAAAGTGAATAATTACAATTTGTCGGTCGAGAAAGGCGACGGGTTGGATCTCAACCGCTCCCTCTTTGAACGACTCATCGCCAAGGGCTATCCGCATACCTCCCTCACAACGCAGCACCGCATGCGCCCGGAGATCTCCCGCCTTGTCCGACAGCTTACTTACCCGGACCTGCAGGATTCTGAGAGGACTCGCGAGCGGGCTTCACTCCGCGGGTTCCAGAACGATGTCATGTTCGTCAACCATTGCCACCCTGAGCTTGAACTTCAGGAGTTTGCCGAAAGAAGGGATCCAACTATGAAGACCAGCAAGCAGAACCCATTCGAGGTGCAGATGGTCTTGAAGGTTGTGAAATATTTGAGCCAGCAAGGGTACGGTACGGATCACATAATAATTCTGACACCGTACCTGGGCCAGCTGTCGCTACTGCGGACGGAGCTGAGCAAAACCAATGACCCGGTGTTGAACGATCTCGACGCGAAGGATCTGATACAGGCCGGCCTTTTGACGCCAGGAAGTTCAAAATTGACTAGTAATCCTATTCGCATATCAACCATAGGTACGTGCGCCCACATCCTACGCTCAGTTGTTTATAGTAATGTCCGGCAGATAACTACCAGGGCGAAGAGAGTGACATCGTCGTTGCAAGTCTGACCCGCAGCAACGGGGCAGGCGATATCGGTTTCATGGCCGCCCCGGAGCGTGTGAATGTTCTCCTCTCCCGGGCGCGAAACGCGCTTGTGATGATTGGAAACGCTACCACATTCCTCAACAGCCGCAAAGGACACTCCACATGGCAGCCGCTGTTTGAGATGCTCCAGGCGCATGGCCAGGTGTATGATGGGTTCCCACTCAAGTGTGAGACGCATCCCGATCGCAAGATTGTCATCCGATCCCCTCGCGAGTTTGAGACGGAATGTCCAGACGGGGGATGCTCGGACCCTTGGTATGCTCTCTTGTTTACGGCACGCATAGCTCTAAATGGTAACTGACATGGTTACAACAGCTCGACTTTGCTCCCCTGTGGGATTCATTGCTGTACTAGGCGGTGCCATCCAGTGAAGGGCCACAAGAAGACCGAGTGCACAATGACAATGCAGAAGACCTGCCCCAAGGACCACAACTATTTCTGGAAATGTTTTCAAAGGGAGCCCAAGGCCTGCCCGACCTGTCTTGATGAGGCGATTGAAGCCGAGCGGAGACGACAGGAAGACGCCAAGCTGGAGGAGAACAGACGGGCGATACAACTCGAGCACGCCAGGCAGCTTGCGGGGATTGAGAAGAAGATTAAGAGACAGCGGCAACTTTTGGCCGAGGTGCAGGATAAGGAAAATCGCCGAGACGCTCTTGTGCGGAAAGAGGAGGAGCTCAAGAGTCTGACCGCAGCCGCAGATCGCATCAATCTTCCTCAGCCATCTTTGACGAAACAGAAATCATCTGCGAGTACTGAGAAAGATGGTAATACCGAGAAAGTGACATTGGATTCGGCAGCAAGGGATGAATGGGAGATGCAGAAGACAGACGAAGGCCAGTCGAATGCAGCACTGGATACATTGATAAACATGATTGGACTGGAGAGCGTCAAAGAGGGTTTCCTTGCCATCAAAGCCAAGGTGGATGTGGTCGTTCGGCAGGGTGCAAGTTTGTCGGACGAGCGGTTCGGTGCTGCCCTCCTCGGCAACCCAGGAACAGGTATGTACGTGTACTCTAGTCTAAATTCCGACAACACTAATCTTTTCTTTTAGGCAAAACTACCGTCGCGCGTCTCTACGCTCAATTTCTCGGCACGGTTGGCGTCATCCCCGGAAGCTTCTTCGTCGAGACCTCTGGATCGAAGTTGGCAAATGGCGGTGTTGCCGCATGCCAAAAGCATATCGACGAGATTAAATCGAACGGAGGTGGAGCGCTATTTATTGACGAGGCCTACCAGTTGACATCCGGCAGCAATCCTGGGGGTAGTTCAGTTCTTGACTTTTTGTTGCCAGAAGTTGAGAACCTGACAGGCAAGGTACTCTTCATCATTGCCGGGTATAATAAGAATATGGAAAGTTTCTTCGCCCACAATCCCGGTATCCCCAGCAGGTTCCCCATTGAACTTCACTTCCACGACTATTCCGATGACGAACTACGGACCATTATTCACCATCACATGGATAAGAAATACAGCGGACGGATGCGGGTAGAGGAAGGGCCCGATGGACTGTACATGCGAATCGTCGCCCGACGTGTCGGCCGTGGCCGCGGTCGTGAAGGGTTTGGGAATGCTCGCGCGGTGCACAATGTCTTTGCGCGTATCACCGAGCGGCAGGCCAAACGGCTGCAGCGGGAGCGGAGATCCAAGAAGGCCACCGACGATCTGCTTCTCACAAAAGAAGATCTTGTCGGTCCGGACCCGCACACGGTACTCAAGGAGACGCCACCTGGGATAAGCTGCAAGCCCTGACGGGGCTCCAAAGCGTGAAACAATCGGTTCAGGCGTAGTTTGACACGGTCCAGTTTAATTACCAACGCGAGCTGGAGGAGAAGCCCTTGGTCGAGTTCTCACTCAATAAGGTCTTTGTGGGTAACCCGGGCACCGGCAAAACCACGGTCGCGAAGCTATACGGGAAGCTCTTGGCTGATATGGGATATCTTTCGAATGGAGAAGGTAATGAACACCCTCCCCCCCGGTCAATTTCTACCGGGTTCTGTGGGCTGACTTTGGTCGCTACGTCAGTTGTCGTCAAGAATCCATCCGACTTCATTGGCAACGTGATTGGTGGCTCAGAGGCCGCAACGAAGGGCATTCTGGCCTCCACTCTTGGTAAAGTTCTCGTTATCGATGAGGCATATATGCTTGGCGGTACTTCTTCAGGTTCCGACGGGGGCTCTGGCCCGGATATCTACAAGACCGCGGTAATCGACACTCTGGTTGCTGAAGTGCAGAGTGTGCCCGGTGATGACCGATGTGTCCTGCTTTTGGGTTACAGGGATGCGATGGAAAAGATGTTCCAGACAATGAATGAAGGCCTTTCGCGGCGTTTCCCCATGAGCGCTGCATTCGATTTTGAGGATTTCACCGACGACGATCTCCAGGAGATACTCAAACTTAAGCTTAAACAGCTCGGGTTTTGACGCGACCGCCGAGGCGAAGCTAGTCGTTCGCCAATGCCTCAGTCGCGCCCGCAACCGACCGAACTTCGGTAATGCTGGTGAGGTGGACATCCTTCTCGACAAGGCCAAGCTACGGCACCAACAGCGGCTATCTGCGAAGGAAACCAGGAATATTGACATTCTGGAACCGCTTGACTTTGATCCTGACTTTGACCGAGAACAGCATGCTGTCACCAACTGTCGCAAGCTTTTCGAGGGCGTTGTGGGCTGTGAGAAGCTTGTTGCGCAGCTCGAGGGCTACCAGCATGTGGCTAGGAACATGAAGCAAGTCGGGCTGGATGCTCATCAAAACGTTCCGTTTAACTTTCTCTTCCGCGGTCCTCCTGGTATGCAAGTCTCATGTCATAGTGGTATCAAAGAGCTGCATTGGCTGACAGTGATCCAGGATCTGGAAAGACAACCACAGCGCGCCGTATGGGACAGGTTTTCTACGACATGGGAATCCTCGGAGCACCCGAGGTTGTGGAATGCTCTGCCTCGGATCTTGTCGCTCAATATGTGGGCCAAACTGGACCGAAGACCGAGAAGCTTCTCGAGAAGGGACTGGGTCGAGTTCTCTTCATCGATGAGGCGTACCGGCTTGCAGACGGGACATTCGGCAAAGAGGCTATGGATCAGTTGGTGGACTCCTTGACGAAGGAGAGGTTCTTCAAAAAGCTGATTGTGATTCTGGCCGGATACAACGAGGACATCAATCGCCTGATGGCATCCAACCCGGGCCTAACCAGTCGTTTCTCCGAGACGGTCACGTTCCAGAACCTGGCTGCCTCCCAATGCTGGGTGCTCCTGCGAGACAGCTTGGGACAGATCGACCGTGTGAATTGGACTGTTGTTCAACAGCCTGATGGCCAGTTTCACTCGCAGATCTTGGCGTCCTTTGAATACCTATCCACACTCCCTGGCTGGGGCAATGGGCGGGATGTCAAGACTATTTCGGATACGATCATTCGGAAGGTCTTCGCTTGTCCTATGGACGAGGGTCAGACAGAGATGGTGCTTACTCAAGAGATGGTGAGCGCCGTTCTCGAGGCGGCGATCACAGAGCGGCAGCTGCGAGCGTCAGCCATCATACCCGATCTCCAGCCTGGAGATGCTCCTCTGCCAGCGACGGCTGTATCCCCTCAAGCACCCCCTTCTTTTACTACTGCGCCCTCGACAAAGCAGCAAGCTAGCCAGTTGACTCCCCCGGTTTCGAGCCAGAATCTCCTCCAATGGAGGTCGAATCCACCGAACCTCGCGATCCTGGAGTATCTGACGAGATTTGGACCCAACTGCAAGCTGACCGACAACGACGTGAAGCACAGAAACACCGTGATGCGGAGACACTTCGTGAGGAGGCAAGCATGCGGGAAAAATGGGACAGTGGCACTGGTATGCCGGATGATGACGAGCGACGCCAGTATGAGAAACATCTCCGGAAGCTGGCTCGGGAGCGAATTGAGATTGAGGAACAAAAGAAGCGGGAGGAGGAGGCCCAGAGGAAACTGCAGGAGATGGGCGTTTGTCCTGTGGGGTTCAAGTGGATTCGGCAGGCGACGGGCGGTGTGCGGGTGGGAGTCACTTTGTTTCTTCGGTACAGCTTGGCTTCAATGACTAGAGATGGATTGGAATAAGCCGAGGCTATGTTTATGTTGGAAGTGATTAGAGTTCTGGGTTTCTGGTCTAATGATTCGTTGTAATGAGAGTACTTTCTTTGGATTAGCTGTTCGATTGTCATGTCAAAGGACCCCTGCGTTGCAGTATAAATAGTTCCTTTATTCACCGGTCAGCATGAAGCGTCTGTGTGTCATGTCTTGAAGTCCAGAAATATTCCTCTACATGCTCCCATGTGTTCGACGCCAAGAACCTGGCTGTCCTATGCGACCCAGCTGCCCGAAATGCTGGGCGATATAACCATCCACTAAACCACCGACTTGCTCTCTTGGCAATATACATACGTCAGCCGTACCAGTAGACTTTGACATATGTTTGTTCTCAGTCGTACATTGTCAACATGGCGTACACTGTCGGCGATTTGAGGGGAACTTTCACTCCTCTACAAGTGGATGTTGACACCCATTTAAGGCTATCCGAGAAGAAGTGGACTGGTGAATAGCACCTATTGAACCCACAAAGTAAGGTTGTGTGGCAGCCGACGAGAGAAAAGACATCCGGACACGTATTTCTCATCTTCCTTCTCGGCTCAGAACACGGTGGAAGCTGGCATTCCGGTGGTATCTCGCTTCATATACTTCCTATGCTTCCTATGCAAGATTCTATTCCCAATATCAGATAGAATAAGTACTTAAATTATATTCAGAGAGCTAATTTTGAAGAGACTTGAAATTATATTCCTATCCCAGTCAGGTATAGATATTAACCTCTATCTTAAACTCTTCTTTCTAAATCTCTTTCTGTTGCTTCATAATAATGGACTTGGTTATATAGAAGATATTATACCAGTATAAGTATAAGCCTGGTGTGATTCTATAGAAGTATACAGAACAAGATATATGTTATTTTTCAATTCTCATGGCCCGGATTAGATAGCTGCGGTAGTATAGTATCTGTAGGATATGCCGACAGAGGGAAAGAAGGCTGGCTGCGTGACCACTACAGAGGATATGTTCATGAGTTTCACTAAGAGCATACAACTTTCTCTATTTTATACCAAAGAGTGACGAGACAAGCATAAGAAGATTGCTACTGAGTGGTGAGACCTTAAGGAGAGTGGCACTGTCGAGCCGTTAGCTTGAACATAGAAAGGAAACGGCCATGAATGAATGATATGGTAGGTGTTCCTAAATTACGCCACGTACTGCAACTAACCGGTTTTCAGAAGTATTTTCAAGCGCGGAACGGAGCTTTGTCGGCGTCGGATGCTGGTGAGGCCACTGCATTGGCCCCTTTGTCCCTTCATAATCGCGCGCACAACGCAGAGGCATCGGAATGTGTGAGCATATGTACTTTGTAATATCTTCTGCGTCTGAAGACATAATAAATACCTGGGATCTGACAATTTACCTGCACCAATTTTCCGCTTGCGCTCTCGTTGCCGCATCGGACTTGAAGCACTGCTCGACCTGGCTGTAGTATCGCCACACCAGCCATCGTCGGGCTGAGGCACGTCAGCTGCAAGAAGTTTTCAAGAGAAGCCTTCGAAGCCTTGGGAATCGAGACTCATTATCCCGTGGCTCTGTTCGTGGTTTTTCACCCACCGGGGTTTCCCACGAATGCCTTGCGAATGCGGAGCCGAACTATCTACATGCTTTTGTCTTTTGCCATCAAAATAATCACTCAATTAATAGTACATAGTAGACGGACATAATTAGTTTGGTGGGGTGAGAAATCGGGTAATTACACTTGCATAATTTTGGTTATCTAGCGGCTAACTAACGTGTTTCCTAATCGAGCGGGCCAGCTGATATTCCATATATGAAATTACTTTGTATATCTCGAAAGCTTTTATAACCACGACTTTTAGATATAATAAAATACGCCTGTATTTTTGGTAATTTCAACCTATCAAATATTATAGTGTAAATAATGAGAATAAATTCCAAGTAAAAGAGACGTTCTATTTTGGTTTTAAAAATGCTACTATCCTTTCTCGTGGTCAGGATATCTTAGTATAAAAAGGTGGCATTTTGTATGGAATATCGGGATTGCCCGCTCACCTGGGAATTACGTTACGTGATCTCCACCGAGTCATTATGAATGAAGGTCTTGATTTTCTAACTATGCGATCCGGCTCGTATTTATGCAATCCCTAGAGCTTCAAAAAATGATGATCAAAGTGCAGTGTAATTGATCATTCATTTCATCATAAGATGCAATTATGTTGAGTAATTGATAATCGATCATTTCGGCTTGAGCGAGGCGATGAAATACATGTTATAAGACCTTTCACGGTATGATCAGGTCTATTTCTTGTGTCGCTTCTTGCTGCGCTCGTGTTGTAGATGCCTGGACCAACGACTCTGTAGCGCAGTCACTTTTCTGTAAGGGAAAAAACGCCCCATGTCCTTCCATGCCATTCCTTGTTTTTTAAGTATCATAATGAGGTCATC
Organism: Aspergillus persii; assembly: GCA_002215965.1. Taxonomy (NCBI): domain Eukaryota; kingdom Fungi; phylum Ascomycota; class Eurotiomycetes; order Eurotiales; family Aspergillaceae; genus Aspergillus; species Aspergillus persii. The sequence goes on along the minus strand of NGZO01000008.1, from coordinate 1,524,255 downwards.
TTCCTCCTTCGTAAATCGAACACTGGCCTTTGCGTTGGACAAGTTCTCACGGAAGTCTTCGTTGGGTTCCTGTCGTGCCGCGGTCCTGCTAACTGTGGGACATCTATGCACATAATGGTCAGAATCTCTTGATAAACTAGGTAGGAACCCTCTGAAAATAAGGGAGTTTCCAAGGCTGCCAGGAGAAAGCTCTAAGTATTTATGAATGGGTATTCTTTTCGGAGCGGAGGAATCAGTTAAGCATGGGCCATCTGAGCCTGAAAAATCAGAGTCATAACTAGAAAGTAACGAAGACTGTAGGGTTTCGAAAGAGTGATGGGATGGAAATGGTGGGACTGGTCTTTGGGAATTGTTCTGCTGCTTCGTCGATCTGGTAGATATGCGTCCTTTCCTTCGACCGCGGTTGCGGTTTGTGTGCGGGCGTAGTTCTGCACTTTCCGCTCTTGTAGTCGAACATAGCCCGGTTGACTGAGGATCCGGAGTGCCTTCGCCTAAGCTGCTGGTTTCGCTACAGAAGTCTAGATCGGCCGGATCGTTATTGTCTTCACTGGATAAAGCTGGATGTTCATGGAAGTTAGGACACGATGGTTTGGGGGGCACGACCACTTTAATGCCCGTCGTTGTTGGCCCACGAGAGAACTTGGTTTGGTCGGTCTGATCATTAATAAGTTTCTGTGCTATCATCGACTGGCATGGCGCGGTGGTGCTTCGGTCGTACACTATATCGGTGTCTGTAGTGTCCGTGATCTCATGGGGCGAAGTGTTTCCCGCGCCGTCAAAACATGGGCCTATTGCTGTATAGAAACCGCTGACGCATAAGCTCGTTTTCCTCATCCACGTTCAGAAAAGGTCATGAATCAAGGAAACGTACACACTTCGGTGCTTTCCTCACGCTCTTCCCAGACACTTGAGCCTTCGAGGTCATTCTCCTTCCTGGGCCTTTCAGTACCAAAGGGTACCGAGCTTTACTTGGGTGCTTACCGTCAGATGCGGAAAGTTTTAAAGCGCAGAAGGGAACTCATACTTTTTATGAGCTATTTCACATACTGCGTCCAATTCTTCTATCTATTTTAAGCACAAGAACAGCGAGCCTCATGGCTACCTAGGGATAATTCTGCCTTACATATATAATGCCATTAAGAGATAAGGAGATATACGACCTTTCATAACCCTAGTTATATAAACAAGATGCTAGCCCATTTATAAACCAGGATTTGCATATTAGTAAGAGTACCATCGTCGTAAAGTTAGAACACTTGAAATTCAAGACATAATATTACGATATTCTATTATAAGCACTAATAATTAGATCATTACAGCGAATAAAATAGGACACCACCTTATTTCTGAGCCGGTATAAAAATAGCGAATATAAGATAATAGCCCTAATAGAAATATTAAGAAAACCATTATATATTATTTCTTCTATATCTATATCCTTAGTAAGGTTATCAAGGTAGATTGCGATTTATAATATCTAATACCAAAGTCAGATTTATCAACGAAATAATAAAACTTTTCTAGATTTCGGTAATCTGCTAAAAAAAGATTACTACGTAATAGCAAGCCTCGATATTAACTAAATAAGAATATCCGTCAAGACCTGTATTTAACATTCGTTCCTTTTAAGAATTACCCTCGTGGTTTTTTCTGAATTACTAAAATCGCTTATTCTATATAGACGTAAACAACTAGGAGTTCTTACCGACGGGAGCGCCAGATTACGCTACTAATAGAACCTCTTAATTTCTCTATCGGCCCTCTTATAACCCAGGAGTTTTCTTAATGCTATCCGGTTCAAGATATCTATTACCCCGTTTCGGAAACGAATAAGCCCGTATAATAGAGACAGAGACTTTCGTAATTCCAAACTCCATGCGGAAGACTGTATAAGAAGCCTGTAATCCTACCTAAAAATATAATTATAGCTATCTCACTACTTCCTATTATACCTATCCTGAGAGTAGCGTATATCTTTTTTCTCAGAGTTAGATAAGGCTAGATAAGCTTGTACCGTATTACGTCCAACGTTATCTTCCCTTTTTACTACGATTTAGTTAGGAGAGCTTTTATTTTCTATAATAAACACAGTATCGTAAATATTCCGGTCTGGACGATATCCCAGAATCTTTTTCTATTTATTAACCTTTTCAGTATTTTGGTCCAAAGCTTCTAAGCCCGCCTAAGAAACTATTAGTAGCTTCCAGGACACAGGATAATAATACCCTTTTCGGATGCTCGTAAATTGCTTTTAGATTCTCTAAAGATCTTCCCTTAAGCGTGTACATACTAGATTCTTCTCTAGAACTTAGTAGCTATTAATATACTCGATCCGAAAGCTAGATAAAAGACTAATATTAATCGTATATATTTTATCAGAACGCTTAGCTTTATAATTCGCCTTCTTAATCTTCCGGTTTACTCGGTGGATTTCAGCTTTCGCCGACTCGCTGGAGAGACTATTTACTACTATAAAATACTTATTTACATATTTTACGAACTTCTTATAGATATCTAATATTTTCTAGTCTAGTCAGTCTTCAGCGTCGGTATTATTATCACTATCATTAATTAAATTAAACTCGCTTAACTCATCACCGGATGCGTTTTCGGCGAACTCTTCTCTAAAAACCTCGTAAGGATCAAGTTTATCCTTTATCTAGTAAAGATCACGGTATTTATTATATTCGGCCCGCTCCTTCGGATTATTAAACACTATATACGCTTAATCAAGCTCTATAAATATATATAGTCAGAGTCCATTTGACCTCTGATATTAAACCTAATAAGATAATAGAAAAAATATATAACTATACTTACTTTTAAACGCAATCTCGGCGTCTTTAAATTTATTCTAGTCTAAATAAGTTAATTTTAACAGTTTCCGATAAACCTTACGGATTTCTATACTAGAGCAGATTTCTAAAAGTCCTAGTATCCTATAATAGTCTTTATCGAACAGATTCTAAATCCTCATCATCGCTTCTCTCTAGCTAAGAATATATTTATTACTCTTCTAGCTCCCAGAAGTTGAATCTTTCCTTGTTTTCCCTTTAGTATTATTCATAGATATATCCCCGTCATTATCCTTCTATAATTATAGTAGTTCGTATATAACGAGACATGCTACAGCAGTATTTATTAAGACGTATTCTTTACCTACGCCATAGTTCCTTATTATCCTTCAGTTATAGTTTAATTCTTCAGTAATAGGCTATCTTTCATAAGGTATCTCTTAATAGAGGATAAATAAAAAAGATAATAGTAAAGTACTGTCAGAAATGATATTATATTAAGTAGTAGAGATTCCTTAGTATATATTAATCTAATAAAATGGACCACCGGATCTTAACTTACTAAATAAAGCTAGGAGGGGTCTTTAATATTTATATTCTTATTTACTTCACCGGCACTATGTAATATAGACGCGGTAACGCAAGTTTCTTATTATTATAAGCACCCTTTAAGATGAGAAACTACAGATATATTACTAAATCTGAATTCAACAATTATTATTTAGTTTTAATATTAATTATATCCGTACTATCGCCAGAATAATGCGCTCGTAAGCTAATATACAGATAATATTCTTGTAAATATAATAGATAAACTAATTATTTCCCATATTACCTGCTATTCTAAAAGATATTTTTACAGAATCTTTCTGGTTCGTTAACTTGCAACAAAGATCTTTTAATCTAATTACCCCTTAAAATAACCGTGACAACTCTTTTCTAGTAATATAAAGTATACTATACGTCTTAAAAACTTATTTTAAATAATAGTATTTACAGTAATCGCTCCTATTATTAGTAGTATCTGGGAGTTTCGAGTGCGCCTTTATTTTATTTATCTAGTAGAAGGTCGAAAATAAATAGCCTTTTATTCTAGAAATTCGAAGTGCATATCTCGTCGAGGGTCCTCTAAGCCTTTTAGGTTAGAAATACTGTTAATAACTATTACTATTATTCGGTGGTATAAGCTTTTAAAATATATATTACTATACTAGTATACCAGCCAGTATCTTTAAAACTACTTTGGCCCCTAAATTAGATATAAATATAATTTTAAATTTTCCTGATCTAGCTGCGATCTATATTTTCTCTAAACTTCTCTTTTTAACCCATAACAACCTATAATATTATCCTACTAGAAGCTCTAAGAAGATGGAATATATAGATAGAAACTCCGTGGACTCTATCACTACGATAAAGGAATATAATTCCTAAGACCGCCAGTCCAAAGAAGGAGTAAAGCTGTCTATAAGTATTACTATATAATTATGGAAATGCCCAATCCCCAGCTACATCCCGGGCTCTATCCTTATTTTAATCCTCTTAGTCTTATTATCTAGATATTAATTCGCTTTTAAACTATTCAGATAATGAAGTAAAGGAGCCAGGGTCCAGGGCTTAAAATAATACAGAAAGCTAAAAAGATTTTATCTCGACTACTCCTCCGGAGATATCTTTAGTACTTAATACATAATCATAATTACCGCAGTTAGCGAATAATATATTATTATTCCCTATATACCGGCCGATTACCCACCCTCCACTATTAATTCATACTATCGGCGCAGGGGGTGTTTACTAGGATAATATTAATCTTACGCCGTTCTATCGTCCTGTCGGGTCCTTAGCAATTTTAGAGGGTTCTAATATATCTATTATATCCAGATACCAAGGACCAGATCCTATAATAGAATAGAGCTTCGGGTATCCTTCCGTGATATATAATTCATTAGTAAAGCACGGGTCCGCCAGCTTAGTAAGAGCCTAATTCTTGAATATTACTCTCCCCGGATTAATCCCATACAAACTCGACCTTATATCTGGATCATCCAGTCAAGCGGAGAAACATAAGGCGAATAGTAAATTATCCCGCAGATTTCGTGCGAAAAAGTGGAACGAACAGGAGATAAAACTGGCGGAATAGTAGAACAAGATCTATAAATAAAGATAACTTCTGCGAAAACAGATAAAGGAGATCTAAAGCTTACTTCGGGAGCGAGACTACTACCGTTCCAAGAGGAATTTTTACCGGGATTAGATTTATTTCCTGGTGCTACCAGGGCAGCTTTTAGTAAGAGACCATATTCTCCCCAGAGTCAGCGGTCAGCGATCTGACTAAGTGGATAGGTTTATTTGCGAACCGGCTTAAACTATTAAATAGTTATCAGTACTAAAGGACATTCTCGTTGCAATTATGCAATCCTTATTGAAATTAAAACACGGACGACTGCTCTTTTACGGAGAATAACGCATAAAGTCTCTTCACACCGACATTTTCCTAGTCTCTAATCAATCATATACCATCTTCTTAAAAGCCTGGTTGGTATATGTTCTTCTACACTCTTCTATATTATCTCGTTTACGGTACTATAAACTTGGTCTCCCCTGTGTTTTTTTACTTTCATACTAATCTATAGATAGTAGTTATTCGACTTTAACATGACTTATCCTTCAGATATTATATCATTTGGCTAGTCTCTAGGATTAATTGGTCAAAGTCCTCATAACGGGGAAGGGTCGTCTCTATAATCTAAAATATATTTACGCTAGACGGAAACAACTTTAAAATATTAGATCAATCTATAAATTTTAATATATATCTTTATAGTAATTTGAATATGTTATCTAGAATTATTAATTTTTTACTAGTCTACATTCGCTACTACCTACGAAGATATAGTGCCGCTAATTCCATTGTCACTAGACGATATAGAAGGAGGGTATAGATAAGATATCTAACGCTAATTTATTTGTTTTAGATTCTCCAAGACAAAATCCGTGACCCTATACTACTAACCACTCGGATTAGCGATAAGTTTAAAACTTCCTTTTTTAAGCAAGGCGGGATAACGTACTTTTTCGGCTATAGCTCCTTCCATGTGAGTATAAGAAATAAGGTGGCTGACTGTGTTATAATCCAGGCTTAGTTTATCGAGCCAAAGATCTACTATATTAAAATCCCACTCGCCTGTCGTTGAGCGAAGATGAGGGTATTTGTTTTAGATATCTTGAATCTTTTATCGTACGGCAGCGCACGAACGTCGGAATCCCTGTGTATAGAGTATTTAGAACACAGCAGCGTCAGTGAATCCGCGCGAGATAAAATATATAATAATATAAGCTCTGCGTCGGTCCAAAACGCTGTTATGATTAAAAAAACGCAGCAGATCTGATCATTGGTGTGAATAAAGACATGTAATTACACGGGTAGGACTAGAGATGTTAATATATATAACGACATTGAGAAAGTGAAAGAAACTAAAAATAAAAAAGTAAAGAGTATAATATAAAGAATTATCGGGGGCATTTAAGCTTCAAAGTATACGCTAGTAGCCGACTTTAAGTAGTCTAGGTTGGCCCCCGGCGCTCTGCTACCCTACGCCCTTAGTTATTTATTGCTTGTTTTTATCTAATTCCTGTCCTTTCCCGTACTTTCCTTTTCTATTTCTCCCTTTATTTATTGTTGTGCTTTTATCTGCTTTAAATAAAATTCCACATCTGCGGTGTATCTATATGTTAAAAGCGGCGTAAACACCGAAGGGAGACCAACATCTCAAAAACCGTATGATATATATGGACAGAGGTCATATTTATAGATATGAACTTATCTATATGATTAAGAATGTCTTTAGCTGATGTCTCTAATGATCTGGTTATATGGTAATGGCGACATACTTCCCCTTATAGGGGTTGATGTCGCTATGCATCGCAGTACATTACATAACCAGGAATTCATGCGCCATATGTGTACATTGTACCAAGTAATATATAGGCAACGCTAGCGGAGTACTCTATCGTAGCCGGGTTATGGAGTAGTTGTGCGCACGGAATTTGGTACCGAACATTAGCTGTCCGTTGACTAGTACTGAATACACACCTAATAGCGACAGTATATGAACCTCCCAAGCCAGAATAGCGCTGTCTGGTGTCAATATCCGCTAATCATTTGTTCTTTAGCAAAAGCAGCATGGAAATCCAGTTGGTGGAAGTAAGCTCACTGCGGGAAAAGGGTGTAGGTGAAACTTAATCAGCTTATACTAGGCTGATAGACTCCTTTAGTGTACTATCTGTGGATATGGCTCTGGGGCCCTTATCTCGTGCATTGAGGTACTCTGTTATATCCACCTGCGGTAGTAAACTGAGATGCATGTTTCGATGAAAGAATGAGAGCGTATCGGTCTAGAATGGGAAGTATGCGTTTATTTAATCTTGTCTAGTACTCTAAGAATTCGTGGCTCTCTCTACCCCCTATGCTTTCTGTGTCTTTCTATGTGATGGTCGTCTAGAATGTATAGCTAGAAGGAAGCTCTGCATGCAAGCATAATGCGAAGTTCGTGTTGGCCGATTTTCCAATAATAAAAACACGGTAAAAACACTTAATGTACCCTGCTTAAATGCGCTACTCCATAAGCAGAATGGCATATCACGCGTGATACACTATTCCAAATCGATCATTTCCATTAAAACCAGCTCTTGTCCTCTTACATGAGAAGAATTTGATAGAGATATTTGTGCTGTAAAGGCAATAGTTGGTTTCATTGGCTCACACGGTCGGTACACTAGTTCTTAAACGGCATTGTGTATCATGCGTCAGACGCTAATCCTTTCCAGGAACTCGTTCTGCTATCTTGCTTTAGGATGCATCTATTAATAATCAGGACGGGCGGAACCCGACGGCTTTATGATTGGTTACCTTGATGTTTTAGCGTATCACGCGTGATACACTATGCCGATTGGGGAGAAATAGATCTAGTCATTCGGCCAAAAGATGGGCAGGTGTTTAGATCACTTTAATTCACATTCAGCCTCGTTCGTCCTTTGTGATAGGGTCTAGGGCGTGCGAGCTGTGGTCCGTATACCAAATATATAGCCAAGACCTCAAAAGTGGGCCATTAAGCCAAATCTCTGACCTTTCAACAACGACCGAAACAAATATAAATTGCAGTCCGGATGATGCTGACCGTCTGGTTGAAACTTGGCACCTCTACCGTTCTTTTTGTTCGCATACATTCCCAAGAATGGCTGTCATTCCGAGCGTACGCAATGTCTCACGACGCCGTGAGACCATTTTCAAGAAATGCAATGAGCTTGGTCAGTTCGGAGTGGGGGTTTGGGTGGTCATATCCATCGGCACTCGAAGCACTGTGTTCAAGTCAAATAACTGCACCCTTTTCGAATCGCTCGACCGCCAAGTTGTATGTTGAACAAGCCAAAGCTCACTAATTATAAGACATGATGCTGATGTACATTGTAGATGCGGGTTGCACATCGACCGACCTGGAAGACACACCGTGACTACAATCGAAACATGCCAAGACGGCGGCTGCGGTTGATTGACTGCCTCCAGCCTTGAGGCGAGCTCTTATAAGGCGCGGCTACAAAATACGCGATGTCATAGAGGCTAAGAATAGACGGCTTGGATCAGAAATTTAAATAGCGATGTGTACATTTTCGGACGCAAATGGGTAGTTTTCCATCTCGAGGAATGAAAGCTATCCGGCAAACAAGCATTTCCGTGCGGATATCTTTCTAGATCAACACCCACAAGTGTGTATTCTCAATGCTTCCACACCTGTATCTGTTCCCGGCCAATATAGACATATTCTCTTAGATGCTGAGCTTGTGGTTGTAAAACGCCTGGTTTGAAACGGTCGCTTTTCTGTCGCTATACCTATTCCACAGTCAAGCGCAGGCGTTGGGCGCCTTTCAGTATTACTGGGACTATGGTACCTTGGAATGCTTGCGGCTGGGGACAGTCGGTGGGTGGCCGTGATCCGCCTTGGGCTATGTTGTGACAATTCCAGTATCCAAATCGATATTTTATTCGCTCGCGCTTATGAGTTACGTCAACTCGAATGGTGCCCTTCACTATTGAAAACAAACATAACAATAATTATAAAACAGGGTGAATATTCATGAATGTACACGAATAAGCGACTACATCCGTCAATTCTTTTGCCGTATGACCACGAGCTCACGAGCAGCGAAGGTACTGCCCTAAACAGTCTGCAGCGGTGTATTACCAGGACCAAAACTGGTGGAGATCCCTCATGGCTAATATTTCTGGGATGTTTTAAAACAAGTCACTACAGGCAAAACGATTGTTTCCGACAGGATGAAGAATCAAACAAGGAAACCGTATCATATTGAACATTCCCTGTCATTCGGGGCCCCCATCGCATACTGAATCGAAAGCAGTACCATAGGATAGAATCTCTTTTGCGATATTAATTCTGGTTCAGAACACAGCTCAGACTAGGTCTTGAATCCTTATTTGCCGTGGCTTTCTGGTTGAAGAGAGCTGTAATAAAGCCCCATTCATGATACGACACTGTAACGAAATATCAAAGGAAATGATCATCAGGGAGCTCACCCAGGATAAGACGCATCAATTTAGAACCTCATTAATGTTACCTTTCAAAAATAACACCAGGTCTTCAGAGAATAGAGCATCTGGTCTGATAAGTCAAGGTTGCTGTGAGATCACTAGGAGCCCCCTTCAGCCGTCCCTACCAGCTGGTATCCTTGTCTTGAAATAACAAATTCGAAAAAATAGGCCCACTTTAATAGGGTTCGTTTCAAGGTAAAAGGCGCAAAGGAATGGGGAAGACGCCCCCATGGCTAACTTCGCTCCGGTGATTCGCAGTTCGACTCTGCGGATAGACATCCTGTTTCCCGAGAACCCTAAAACTCCAAGGAGCCCCGGTAATTAGTAAGACTAACTTCATGGCTGAATTCAGACACTACCGTTAAAAGCCACCTAGTGCGTTGCATCGTCTGTCTGTGTCCTGAGGACATATAGAGTATCTGAGACCACAACAGCCGTGACTAAGCAAGAATATCTCTTTTCCATTGATTTTGATTCCTTTACCTTCGATTCCACTATCCCTTCCGCTATGACAACTACTACAACGCTGGCAACCGCTACTCAAAGCCGTGCCCATGAGGATCAGAAATATCCACGATCCTTCCTTCCATTTATTCTGTACCTTTGCATCCTTGCAGAGCGCCACGATGTCCTATATATATTCCGGATCAATCTGAATCTGTCTCAAAGTTTGAATTGGGAGCTCTGTGTTGAGGAAATTGCCCGGCAGAGGATCCCTCCTCTACATTGGGCTCTCTGGTATAAAGCACTCGATCTTGTTGGGAGGCTGCTTAGCTTTGGAACCGATGCCCATGCGATCTATCGAGGAAAGACCGCATTGGCTGAAGCTGCCATGATTGGCTCTTGCGACGTCGTTACAAGACTTTTATCGATACCGTATCTGGAGATCCTGCTTGCTGATAACCGAACGAATCCAAATATCCGGCGTAAAAATACACCGACTCCGCTGGTTTACGCTGTTAAATACGGTTTTCCGAGTCTTGCTCATCGCCTCCTCTCTGTCAAACGATTTGACGCAAATACACACTGATGCTGTGGTGCCCACCCACTTCATCATGTTGCAGAGGAGGGGTATGGCTCTATCGTGGGAACTCTGATGTCGAATTTTGATATCGATGTGAACGCACAAGACAACGACGGATCCACGGCTCTTGCATGTGCGGCCTCAGAAGGGCATTTGCCTGTTGTCCAGAAGCTCCTTTCATCGTGCAGTATTAACATCAATCGCGAGGATGACCAAGAACGCACTCCACTGTGGTGGGCAACCAATAACGGTCACGAGTGGGTGGCTCGACGTCTGTTGGCACGGGATCAGATGTTGACATCTCCCACGGGGCTAGTACAAATTTAGTCCCACTCCTACGGGACCATGACCTTAGTTCCATCGGTCCCACGGGACCAAGTCTCGTCGTTCGCCCATGGGACTCCCGTGGGACTCCCATGAGTCCTGCCAAGCTCATTATTTTGCATAGTTTTCCCGAAAAGGATGGATAAAATGATGACTTATCTGAATTTCTTAACTAACTAACTAGTTACTGTTAGTTATTAAACGGTGTTTTGGTATGCCTTTTAACACATCCCTTGATTCGGCTATAGTCCTTGCAAAACTTACTGAAATCTGATTTTATATAGCTAGTTAGGCATCAGAAATGAGAGATTCTCCTCTTGCTAAAATATTTTAATCACTGGGTGGCCAGTTTAGAGGATAGAGAGGTAAATGAAGTATATAGATCAGGAAATATATATTCTATACTAGTACTCCACGAGTCCACGACTATCCCTAATGAGATCTCTTTATTTAATACCCATACTGTTCCATCTAAAAACTTAGGTAATTAGAAGTGTCTATAGTAGCATATGCTATATAATCCCTATCTTATATTAAAACTAGCAGATTAACATAAGAAGGTTTAACATAGTGCTATCTACAATAATCTTCAGGGGGCAGAGATGTAGTTGTCAAGCAGCGCCGTAGATTAGATATGCACGCTACATCATTATTATTAATATTACTGAGTTACTGGCTAATAATGCTTGCTTGATAACCCTGGCTAAAATTCCCTTTTCAGATTAGTGTATAACGCGAGATAGGCCTAGAAAGTGTTAGGTGGCTAATATAAATAAACTATATATTTAAATTTTCGAGAGCGACACAGGCACGTCTATTGAGTGATATAAAAGTAAGGTAAGAATATAACCTGGGGCGTGCTACTTAACTTTGGCTTTTCAAACAGGCATTCCACGATTGTGTCTTAAAACGCGAAAAGCCGAGTCAGTGCAAGTATATCTAATATAAAATATACAGAAACTGCGACCAAGTTAAATCTCAAGATTGAACGGCATGAATATTCTGCTATATAGAACTAAATGAAGGTTCGCGGTGAGGCTTAGATTAATATGAGGAGATACAGTGGTATAAATCTTATATTCTGATTTGTTTATGCAAAGGCGTCAAGCTCTATTCTGATACTTGAACTTTAACTATCTAGGTAAACCTATCATGATTACCTATATAAATTTGATTATATTAGCCTATCTATAAAACAGGAGGTACGAGATACAAAGTACAAGACAAGAGGTACAGAACAGGATATCGGACATGATATGATATAAGGCACACAGCGTAGATGCGAGTGCACAAATTATTAAGAGATCTTGGATTAAACGTATAAGCCATATCGCCCTCACCCCTATCAAGAAATGGAGGATTTAGGAGCGTAGACTTTGGGGTATAAATTTAAGAGCATAAATCTGGGAGTATGTACTTGCGTGTACGGATCTGTCAGTATAAATCTGAATCTGCGAATCTGAACTTGCGTTTATGAAACTACGATCATGAATTTAAGAGCATGAATATAGGGGTAGGTATTTGGCAGTATTAATTTAGCGGTATCCATTTAGGGACACAAATCTGCGGAGTTGAATCTACAGCTATGAAACCATAAGTATGAATATATAAATATAAATCTACAAGCATGGAGTTGCGAGTATATATTTACATTTACAATGAATTTAAGAGCATAGATCTACATATATGAATTTGTATGTATGAATTTGCGTGTATAAATCTGATTTGGGTTTATAAAACTATGGCTGTAGATTCAAGAGTATAAGTTTAGCAGTATATATTTAGGAGTATTAATCTACAAATATGAATCTACGGCTATGGATCCAGGACCCTGGCTTTAAGGATATAAATTTAGCAGCATGAATTTAGCAGCATGAATTTAGCGGCATGAGTTTAAGGGTATGGGTGTAGAAGTATAGATTTAGAATCATGGATTTATGAATTTGAATCTGGGGCCTTGAATCTACATTTGCAATGGACTTAGGAGCATAGATTTGCAGGTATGTGATGAATTTGTGTGTATGAATTTGTGTGTATGAACCTACGGGCTCGAATTTTGCGGTATAAGTTTAAGAGCATGAATCTAGGAGCAAGAATGTAGAAGTATAGATATAGAAGCGTGGCTTTAGATATATGAAACTATGGGTATGGCACCATGTGTATGAATGTGCACGTATAGATTTGCGTGCGTGAATGCGACCATGAAATTAAGAGTATGAGCCGGTATATACGGATTTAAGAGCATGAATCTACAAGTATACAGATGCGGTCATGGGGGGTATAGAAGTACTTTACTAATAAACAGCTCATAGCTTGCTTATAATTATGTCTAACGCTCCTATTAATAGGCCTATTTAGTTCACTTTTACCTCCCATTACTAAATAATAATATCCCCCGAAGGATATAAAAGGGTCAGTTCCTCGGGTAATTACTAACAGACTGCCTATCGGCTATTACTACTTTTAAATGCGAGCTCAAGAACAGGAAAACACCCCTCTCTCTAATAGGAAGATCCTTTATTAACGTTAACTCGGGACCCACACTAAACAGTATAAATATCGAAAACTCCTAAGCCCGGCCAAATACCGTCTCGTTGAGCGGTTTGTAAATAAATTTTAGTACGAGTCGGTGCACACAATCCTGTTCCAGCTTCTAGAGTATCCCGGACTCCGTTCCATATTTAGTACCGGTGTATTTAGCAACTGGCTCCTCATGAAATACCCCAAGGTAGATTAGACGATTATGCCCGCATCTCCACTTTAACTAACCAGGGAACTATAATACTAGATCAGGAAATCGTTTACTATCTTATCCATATCCTCAGTGTGTGATCGTACATCATGGGTCTAGGGGGTACTTAGGACCTAGATTTAATATCCGTTAAGCTACTACAGAGACGTTCACTGGTCTGTTATGCGGCGGACTATTGTTATATTTCTAACTAGATTGTGACCGGTAGGCTCTTCTCCTATATTAAGGACCCTGGAAAATACATGGCTGTCGCTCGCTGAGCGCTCTTAATTCCTACTATTATCCCGTCGCTTTACACGGCCAGGGAGAATACTAAATTTCTTATGCTATGTGTACTGACGATAAGGAAGCTCATCCCGGATACTACATAAGATACCATCCGAGAATTTTTATAGGATCACTACCATCCGGATCCATAATACTCTACTATTCACGACTATTTCACTTTTCTCTAGGCATACCGAACCCTCTGATTATTCATAATATAACATCTTCCTGACCTGGGCGAGGGTAAGTTGCTACTCGATGGATGTGGCTGTGCAAGGAAACTCGTGATTCCGCTAGAGACTACCAGATAATAGAAAAGTACTCTGACGCAGCTAGCCCTGTTAATTAGCTTCAACACACCCCAAATTCAGGGCTTTCTCCGGGCTCAATCATCGCCTATCCCATTACCTCCTCTCACATCGAGCAATGGCCCTTGGCTCACTTAATAAGAAACCGGCAGATAGAAACTAAATACTTATTACGGGATATCTCGCGAGTCGTCCTTCATGCAGAGCCGACTATTTATAATCTTATACTATATAGACTAACCCCTCCACAGCGGAGAAGGCTAAATCTTAATACCGTTTATAATGGCGCGGAACATCTTTCAGGCTTTTCTTAGCCACCTTCCCTCGCTGCCTGAGCAATCAGCCTGGGTCCACGGCATTCCGAGTACTAGGAAGGCCAGCCCATTTAATACAGATCCTGTACTAGTCTCAGATATATAGGATCACATCCTATCCCCTTACTTCTTATCCCACGCTGTATGCTATTTATCACCCCAAGCAAGTAGCAGAAATACAAAGTATAACGGAATAGGGGTTCATCCATCTTCATCGCCCCAGCTTTAGCGTTCGGACGATATCCACGACTATAAAATTCGCTAGCAATGAATTAGCTATACTCTATCTTTCTATAAATTATTTAATAATTTATCTTATAGTTTACTAAACGAAGACCAGCCACAGACTTCACGGTTGCGGAACAACTTAATAATATTAGTAAAGTTAGATCCCTTTATCCCTTCTCGCCCTTCCACGCCTATATTACCGGCGAATCCTGGCGCTCTTATAACCGCCCAATCACATAAACAACCCGCTCCACGTCTAGGATTTCTCGGTAAAAGAATCTTCGAAGACCTAAAAAATCTCTCATCCTCTTCTAGAGAACAGGGCGGCCGGAAGACTATACTATATAAAATAGGCAGTCCGGCTATAATATATCAGCTACCTCTTGAACGTCTCGCGGGAGTATACTAAGTATATTCCCGGGATTATCTAAACTTTATTATAGTCTAGACTAAAGATCGGCTCCGGTCGGTCGAACTTACTGCCGTACCAGACTTATTATATAGTAATATAGTGATAACTAGGCTGATAAAACACTGGGAGAGAGCTCAACGTGGTTAATTTACAGATAATATATAACTCCCCAGAGAAAGCCCAACTTTACTAGATTAAATTAGGGTACTCGAAGTATTTTCAATACAGAAGTGACGTTAATCCAGGAGGCTGCCGTTGATTCTTGTTCAGCCTAGTGCCACGAAAATGCCATAAGATTTATGACAAGAGAAGGTGATTGTTCTGCGGCTTCTAGTTCAATGTTTTCAATATCCAGATCGCTTTTTACTATAATGCTTTGTTTAATCCTTTTAGTCACCTTTGCAGAGTAAGTACCAGAAGACTACTGTATCCTACTCACAGTGTTTCCACCGGTGTTAAGAAATATGATATAATATATATATATTTAAAGAGCTTGCTACAGCTCTCCATGGTAATAGTGCATGACCATGTGCTTTTCTTGCACTAGCAAATCAACGGATATTAATGGTTTGCTGATACCGTATGTAGGAGACTTATTTGAGGCTTAGGCATGAGAGCGCCGGTTGACAATGGATAGTACCGAGACAGAATCGGATTATCGGAGTAGCGTATGACGCGTGATACACTATACCGATTTAATGTATTGTTCACTCGGCGAGGTTCGCTAACATAGTAGTCTCTGAGCGGTGGGGTGGGCCTGCACTGTGGTTGACCGTATCTTCAGCAGTCTCAATTACGTGTTTTTTCTGTTCTGAGAGCAGTTGTGAAAGTGACAGTGGAGCTTAGTCTGCTATGCAGCACTGTGTGCCGGTGTTCGCTCGGGCCGATCAGGGTACTATTAATTTGGGTAGTCATTCGCTGTTCCGTTCTAATCCATATATGGAATAATGCATCACGCATGATACGCTAGTCTGCTCCGACAATGGAACCCCAGCCCGCGGGACAGCCTATCATGGATGGATCACCATGAGCGCAGATAACAAGAGTTCGTCAATTCCGACGCTACGATTGAAGAGCAGGTTGACAGGTGACTGGATCGATCGGATTGACTGCGGGGATATTCTAGTCCATAATAAGTATGATGTATCACGCGTGATACACTTAACTGTTTCGGTTGGCATCCTTGCGTCCGCTGGATCAAGCAATGCCTTTTGTGATCATGGTCCAGGTTTCTCCTGTATGTGATACTCTAGTTAGTCGATGAGTGCAATTTGATTCTGTCAACCAATAATCTACGCGTATAATCTAGTACCGATTCTGTAGGTAATATGGTCTCTATTTAAGAGAACTATCTAGAACGGAATGACTGGAATAGGGTGTGGTTGCGGGAATTGAGTAGGCAAGGATTCATCGCCTCGCTCAGCGTTGAGCCATCGGAATAACATCGGACCGAGCGGTGCTGACATTAGCGGTGATACTGACCTATAATGGTCGATAGATTCTACCACATATCGAGCTGTTTTTTCGAGATCCACAGCCGCACTATTCAGGAGTACATGAGCTATTGGGCCCTTATTCGTCGGTCGATCTCAACTTTGCCTATACGCCATGCGAGCTCTTCCACCTGCTCCCAGCGAATGCCCATCATAGAAGCCACTGGGGACCACATCTGCAGTCGAAATCTGACAGGTAGCGGTCAGCCAAGTAATGAATATTCACATAGATTGGCTCACCACTTACTGATTGTACCAGTGAGCAATTTCGTTGTAGAGCCACTCGTCTTCCTCTGAGCAGTCCTCGCTCCACAAGAAAGGCATCAGACGTGCGACGGCATTCCGTCGGGAGGCGCGCTGTCCAAAGAGTCCCATCGGCGGCCGCGGCCTGTCATCCGGCAGCGGGCTTGGTAGCAGCGATGGTCGGGCACAATTGGAGTGAAAACCTCCAGTGCCCCGTCGAGGTGCGCCGGGAGGACTGTCAACACCGGCTATACCGTCGTTCAGCCTCGGCCTTTTCGGCGTCACAGGTGCGTCATTGCTCACAGATACCCTTCGCTTGGAGCAATAGCTATCCGGTAGCTCTCCGGGAGACCAATCGAGCGTGCTGACGGATGTGGTAGGGCTGGTGCCGTCCTTTGCAACCAAAGCAGAGCTGGGGGAGCTGGGGCCGGAGTGAGGTGTTTCCATGGCTGCGGATTAAGTTGGTTTGGTCGAAGGAGTCAAGAAAACTTGATAAAGCGTCGAGAAGGATAGATGATATTAAAGGAGAGTCAAAATGTGGTCCTTTGTTCATGGACGTGCTCTGGTATATATACTCTAAGCCGACTAAACCTCCTGCCTAACACTGTACAGGGCGTAGCGACTCCAACCACATAACTTGATCCTGTCTGTGCAAATGAATGTTTTCAAACTCCCGTAAGCCCTACTAGAAGATGCCTGCTGATCTCCAGGAAAATTCTCTATTATATCATCTGGATTTTCCATTGTTGTGCTGCGCTTTCTGTCTAATATAAAAGCGTAGCTATCAATCTGCCGCAGGCCTAATATCCTCTTCTCCCCACCCCTCTTCTTCCTTAGAAAATGAAGAAGGCAATAAAAGAACTGCTTCCCCCATAGCCAGTGCACTGACACAGAGGGCTCGGACTTTCTCTCATCTGACCTACGTCCACGCATGTGTGAAATGGTTTCTGACACAGGTATTTCCGCATTTGGCCTTCGTGAATCCCCCTTGTTGGCCGCACAACGCACACGCATCAGATCGGAAAGTAAATGATGCCCTGGCTCCGATCACCTCGTTAACACCAAACCACGGAGCATGCGTGATAACATATATCATCTTTACCGCAGCTACCTTGGCAGCAATGATTCCTGCGCTCCTGCTGCTGTGCAGTGACTCTGTCAAACAGGCCGGAATTGTAACAGTTCATGTAAGTGGGGGATTTGGACCTGCTGAATGGGATTTTAATACTTGGTTTAGATGTACTGGGAAGATAAACTAAAGCTAGACCACTGTGCCATTGCCCCCCATCCCCTTCTCCCACCTGCTTTCCAAGATCCTACTCAGAGACTGCAAAGCGAGGTGAAGACCTCGCCACTTACGGACCTGACAAAGGGCACTGCAGCGGTAGGAACAGCCACCAAGGAAATCGTGCCTCTTGTCACAGGTATTGTGAATGAGACTCGTACTCTCCCCGGAGATCATTTTTCTCAGTGGATCTGTCTCGGGACTCGAAAGCTATGTGCCCGGATTCATGATCATAAGTAATGCTATTCCTACTCTCTGAACGCCTCGGCTATTCTACCAAAACTAATCCAAACCGGGTTCGGGAACGTCCATGAACACCCCCAATCTTTGGAGACATCTGCAGCCAGTGTCCCGTTGCCGGTGATTGAGTCTGTTATAGCAGTCGGTCTTGTACTGACTATCATTGCCTGGCTGACACCGTGGGTCATCGCGCGCTGTTCGTGGTCCTGCTGCCCCTGGGCAAGATGGGTTGTGATGCTGATCTCGAACATTGGTTGCCTTGCTTGCGTCTCGGTAACTACTGGTATCATTTATGCTTTCCAACCAGCAGCCAAAGGGGTTATAGCTGGAATGTCCCTTGTGCAGGAAGTCGACACAGGGCTCGCTGCACAGTACAGTCTGGGCACTGTGTGCTGCGCTGTGGTCTTGGTGGGATGTAGTCTTGCCATCAAGACCATTGGATAAGTCTATTCTCTTCTGTATCACAGAAGGCCTAATTGACTGGTCTTGTTACTTATTCGATGTGAAAAGGGACAATATAGGGGTGTACAACCTGGTGAATGCTTATATTTCTTTAGCTTCTACTGTATTCCTCAGATCAGAATCGAGCTCATACTGTTGAAAAGTTCTTCCTGAGAAAAAGAATCTTTGCTGGTACAGGTGGCTCATCGAGGTTAGCAAAATATATCCTCTGTGATATCCAGTCTTATTTACTGTGCTCATACTTACTGGAAGGAGATGTCTGCCGGGCACTGTAAACTGCGTGAAGAAAACGACCTTCTGGAAACTAAGTCAAATGACCTGCCGAATAATATTTTAAACAAAAGGAATCATTCACCAAAAATGCCCTGGTCTTCGCCGAGGCTATGAATTAAAGAATTGCGGAAAATCCTAATAAACAACTGGAGTTTTTTAAGATAACAACAAATCACCTTTGTGGCCTGAAAGCTTTCCCGGTTGGAGGATATTTGCAGAGGCTGATAATTACATGAATACTTAATCTTAAGTACGGTAAAATGATCCGTGCAAGATCACAGATTTCTTATCGATCTTCTAATTATGGGTCAGGTGCATTCCATAGCTACTGACCCTTTTTAAATACTAGATGCAGCAGAGCTATCCGTGATTGAAAATACTCATAAGATACGCTATTACTTCTGAAGACTTGCTCAATGATAAAAAGGCAGTTGTCGCTTCCTGGATTTCTTTCCTTCCACCCATCGTCCACTTTCCAACTACACCGCACCGATGTCACTCCTTTTAAGGGAGGTCAAAAGATCATCTACTGCATCTCCCGAGAGACCCAAAGATCCGGAAGGACTGATCTTGGAAGCTTGGGGACAGGGTTTGATGGTGGGATCATTGGTTATCATGATGGCTGTTGCTGCAGCGAACATGATCAAAGGAAAGATACTTCACAAGTTGATCATCGTCGAAGTGAGTGCATCCGCTCCTAATTCATCGTCATCCTTGAAACGATGCAGCCATCTAACACAACCCACAGCTGGTCCTTGCCATTGGTCATGGCACGTTTATCTTCCTCCACGAACCGGCATATGGATGGTATCTATCCGCCACCGCCATTGGGTTAAACGTATCGTGGACTCTGCACAATGTAATTGCTTGGCTGAAGATCAAGCCCTTTTTGCCAAGATGGGGATCTCAGCTCTATCTCGGTACATTGTTGTTGGTTCAGCCGTACTGGGTGTTGGAAATTTACGCCAATTTCGCTTTCTACAATAAGGGTAGTCTCTTGTTTCTGGTGACCCGCCCCTTGGAGCCACTCTTTCGGCAAGTGTTCCTGAGTTGATGTTCCAAATACTTTATTTAACGAGACTGACAAGATCCGTCTCCCCAGGGATCCCTGGTGGTTCTGCACTACATGCGCACTCTACTATAATATCAAACGGCATTACACCCTGAGCTTGCTGGAGCTTGTTCGGATCAGTCCGCGTTTTGGAATCATGTTATTATCGATGATCCTGTCTCTGCTGTTTGTTATTGTGGATACATGTGCCATTATGGGTGTGTTCCAGACAACTCTTCCGGTTGGCATCGAGCCTTTCTGGAAAGTAAGACATCTTGAGAGGCAGAAGCCTCCATACCCCAGGAGTACCACTGACCAGAATCATTGGACTAGATTTCCTTTATCCTTAAATGCCTATGTGACACAGTCATCCTTGACGACTTCAAACAGGCCTTGGACCGAATCCGTGAGCATTGGATCCAGGTGCATTTGCAGTCCGATGAAATCAACCTCCGGGGTCAAAGGTGCAATGGTACAGATGGTGACCCGCCAGCCCTGGAGAATAACCTGCCTGAAAGGGCCCCCGAGGTTCACGTCACCTACAGTTTCGACGTGTCCGAGTCGTGCACGGAATGCGTGCATCCACACGCACAGGTCTAGAAAAGAAATACTCAACGCACCACCAATCTCTTTCTCCAGCACCTAATGTCGTTTATTGTGTGAATGAAACCAGTAGGCCAAAAAGGAACGGCAGGGTTGAGTATTAAAACTTCCTGGGTATTAGCAGAAAGTACAGTTATATAGATGTAATAATTCATGATTCCACTAAGTGCCCATTCTGCCCAAACCAATTTCGGTTTATAAAAATATAGGACAAAACTTCCTTTTTTCTAGGTCCTTCTATTCCCTAATATGAGTAGCGCTGGGAGTAGGAGGCAATTCTTACTAACTAGCGGAGTAACACAAGGATGGGCCCCCCGCCAGATGACGCCCTATTTTGACTTGTCGTATATACCTTTCAACAACACCGATTCGCCTGTGACAATTTTCTCCCAACCTCCAAACCCAGTTTCCTGTCTTTTACAGAGCGTTCACCTTTCTTCGTGTATTGTGCCAATTTGACAGTGCCAATCCAAATCACTATGCCTGAAAATCCGGGTGAAGCGCGTTGGGAAGAGCCGAACTCATCTAAACAAGAGGAGGGAGTTCACACCAAACCAATGGCTGTTCCGGTTCAACTGAAAGCATCAATAGACAAAGTGGAGAAAGACCTCCCAGCACCTGAGATCCTAGAGAGCACTTTAGGACCTCTTTGGCTTCAGAGGCCAGACAGCGGCTCCGAATATTGGACTGCGGAAGAGGATGATCGATTGCTTGCCATGCGCCGTCGCAACGAGCCGTGGTGTACCATCATGCGAGAACTACGGTCCAAAACGCCAGCTGAGTGCCTGGTACGCTGTGCGTACCTCGAAAATTACCAAGATGACATTCGACAAGCGCATCCAAGGAGATAAAATCACATTAGTCAAGCGTGTTTATCGAGAGCCCAGTTTCTCTAGAGCAGGAGTTAAATGCCATCCGCATGCTAGGTTTGCGATCAGCCTTCCTCGAATAAGAAGGTGGCAGTGTACGGACTAATGCACAACTGCCTTTTGTATATTAACCAGCGCTTTTGAGTGACTGACGAAACTCCATATGTTCCGGGACCGGCACAGTACGATGTAAACTGTGAATTAGAGACATATTAGGCCCTATTTATGGATATATGACATCAGGACCATTTGAAAACCAGATAATCATAATCTATACGATGGCGTACGGTCAGTAGAATATTCCTCACCAGGGCTGCCTGCAGTGCGCTCCTGATAACTATCAATATCAGAATTATGTGAGCACCCATGATCATAGTTCTCAGCGTAGAAAAAGGCCAGACAAAATAAATGAACAAGAAAAGAAAAGTTACCGTAAGACAGCGCACTGTTCTCGTTGAAAATCCAAGCGGGCATATTAACCGTTACGATATGTTGCCAGGATAGCAGCGTCGAGGCTTACTTAGTCAAGCGCTTCGTTCAGATGCCGTTGGTTGACTGGGAATATATATTTTGTGGGGCGGGAACCAAGGACCTTTTGCATCGAACGTATGTCCTGATGCCAACATCCATGCTACTGTGTTTGCGGCTCACATCTGGCTTCCTGGTTCCAGCTGCAGGAACGACCCAATCTTACTTTTCGACTGCGTCTCCGGCGATTATAAAGACGCGTTTACCTCCGCGAGACATGTAGTCAGTGGTAACCACACAAAATGCGAGCCCCCCAATAGTGGCTTTCTAGTGATCTAGAAAAGGGCCATTTTGAACGGTCCGGCGAGTTTATACATCCAGCCTTCCCTAACTTTGGTCAGTACATTTTGTGAAACAACACTCTGAATCACACTAAAAAGCCTGACAGCTCAGTATTCATGTTGGTTCTCTATGCCTGCCGAAAGAATTCAGGATCCCTTGTCAAAAGACCCCCGCCGTCCGAACGGTGGATGCCGAGATGAGACCGTGTCCGAAATTCCAACCACACGACATACGCGATCGGGCAAAGTCGTACGGGGATCTCTCAAAGGCCTTGCTCTTCCTCAGATCCTGGACCCGCAAAGGTCCACATCTCCAACAGTGATTGTGCGCGAACATGAATCTCCCTGGGACACTTTCCAGCGGGTCTTCAGCTGCAAGCTTGCAGGGACCGTGATGATATGCGTGCGCCGAAGCTGCCCCTCACGAACAGAAGCGATCCGCAAGTATCCCGAAGAAATTTCGGAGAGGGTTTTATATCTCTTTCGACATGCGCAACATGAGAATATCATCTCCGCCATCGAGTGTTTCCGCACCGAGGGTGACTTTTACGCTCGAGTAGATGATCTTCCTCTCACCCTCGAGCATCTTGTAAATCTTTATATCGAGGAACATCAGCTGGCATCTATCATCGCCCAGGCAAGCTTTCCCTATTCTGCATAAAAGCAATGCTGACTGAACTGTTTATAGATCCTCAGCGGTCTATCGCGCTTGGTCATGTGTGGATTTGAGCATACGACTTTAACATGCTCAAACATCCTTCTTGGGCTTGACGGAACCGTTAAAATCGGTGAGAAGGAGTGCCATTGTACCGAGAGAGACTGCTAATCAATCGCCTAGCGGCGTTGGAGCTGTGCGTAGAGAGTCCGCCAAGTCAGTCCGTACTGCCCTCCATCAAGGGCTTGGTTGGGATTATGAAGCAACTCATGCAGCTAGATGAACGGCCGGCTGGGGCTGGTAGCGTTGGACGGTGGGCCTTAGATTCCTACGCCCTTGACTTTCTCACTACAACATGCTCATCCCAGTCAATGGAAGCCCTTACGCAGGTATCTAGTCCATTCGAATTCCCTCTTTAACATTTTGTGAATTGAGAAATTTGTTTCATAGCTGATGGCCTTTTTTCTTTTTCGTTTTCTAGCACCCTTGGATAATGGGACAGAACCGACCTCGGAGGGAGCTGGTTGGTTTGGCTCGTCTTGCCCTGATTGCGACCAAGACATCTTACCCGTGATCGATGACTGTGCTCCTGTGGTCTACTGCCAGTGTATTGAGTTTGTCGTGTTGTTCCGCTCCTCGTTAAAAGCACGCTCATACGACTTCGTCGATCAAATCATTTAATTGCTAGGCTTACTGTACTCGAATCATCAGTACAGATAGGGAGGGAGAAGAAAGGAAAAACATCTATTCTACAAAGATGTGTTGAAGTTCTGCAGCGTGGAAATAATTCAGTGAACACCATACCTAGGCACCTTGAGATTCAGACACCCACTCAAGTCAAACCACCAAGTCATGTAGATCGTACTGTAACACACATCTTAACACAGCCGATTGCTGAGAAACCTGTCAAATCTGGTTTGGCGCCAATGCATAGATTATTGTATACTTGCCCTTTTCGGCCTCCCTTTAATCGCAAATGCAGAGAGAAAAGTGAGACAAATGCGATTCGAGTGGCTTCGATCCGCGTAAGAGCGGAAGCTACAATAATCACTTATCATTTAGCCGGTTGAAGATCGGGTATTGGTTATTGGGGCGCGGAAGAGTCTTGCAGCATCTGATCATCGAAAATTAAGCCTTGCTCGATGTAACCCAAGTTGGCGAGTTCAGAAGACTAGGAGAAAAGTAGAGAGCTGAAGAGGATTCTCTTTCTAACTGAAAGCGCATCATCACTAATACATCCTGGATAATATACGTCAGTCGCGTTAAAAATGAGCCTTATAATGATCAGAAGGTTCTTCAGACGGCTTTTAAGAGAATGTATAGGGTAAAGACTGTAATACGCTAATCCATAAACGGAATGGCGTATCACGCGTGATACGCTACGCCCACTGGGGTCAATAATCATGGAACCTTTGTCCTTTGCTGTGAAAAGGTAGGCGTATCCATTGTTTTATTTCAATATCCGTGTTCCGATCAGATACCTGGGAAAAAAAAGCGAGAGAACAGGACCTCAGTGCATGGTGTACAAAGAGCATTGCTACGCCACCCGGGACGAAACGGCTATGGCTCGTGGAGTAAAGCATGCCGTGAATATATTCGCGAGTCATTGATGTGACAGCCTTTCACACCTTCATCGCCTCAACGATGCCGTCGCCGCCCTCGTCGACCGGATCCCAAAACTTGACCACCTCCAGACCAACAGCCTCCAGCAGCGTTTCCCACTGACGGCAAGTCCGCTCCATACCAGAGTTGAATGCCATCATCGTCATATCCAGCTGGGCCTGGAACTGCGACGCTCCTTGCTCCAACACCAGCATCTCATGGAGCAGAAGCTTCGAATACCCAGGCGTCATAGCCGCAGCCACCCGACTTAGGATCCGTAGACAGTGGGAATCCGACCAGTCGTGTAAGATATGATGATAGAAGTAGACTCGTGCACCTGGACTGATTAGACATGTACGTCCATGTACGTCCATCGGAAATTCAAGCTCAATCTCTTACCTAGCACAGGCTGTTCTGTGAAGAAATCATACGAAACCTTCTGAATCGCCGGCCCCAGATCCAACGTGTCAGTGACAGCCTTCAGATCCTCCAGGAGCAGCTTTCCCCGGTTAGGGAATTTGGCCTGAAACGCAGTCAAGTCATGTCCCTTGCCCGCGCCGACGTCCACAATCAACGCCTTATTCGGGTCTGCGCCGTCCAGAATCCGCTGCTGCACGGGATACCAGTCAATCCAATACTTCCGAGCTCCCATGGTGTTTCCCATGAACAGGTTGAAATCTTCAAGTAAAGACCGCATGGACGTGATTCGCTCGAATGCGGTCTGTTCGGTTTGAAAAGCCTGCTGGACTAGTCCGTCGTGCGGGTCAACAGGGCAGGCGTGACCTCGTGCCAGGAAGTAAGCAGGAGCGCTTTGCATGGCTGGCACAATTAATCCAGAACTGGGGACGGCATGTTAGGCTTAGACAGGGATATAGAATGCAGGCACAAACATCATTCGGTGGCCCGCTGCGATTTCGTTCCTGGCCATAGCCTCCGTGATACGGGTCGCTTTCCAGGTTTGTGGGCCGGTTTCTTTGATAAAATGCACGGCGGAGAGGGGTCGCAGGACACGGACTGTATGGCCTTGTTAGACGAGTATGAATTGGGCATGAGGAATGGCATACTAATCAACAACTCCTCCGCCCCAGACAGCTCGGCCAGTCTGACCGACGTAACAGGCCCATGTTGCACAATGAGTGCAAACAAACTGATATCGACGGCAATTCGTGCACTGACGGCAATCATAGGCTTGCAAAATCAGCATCATCCGCTAGTGAATATTGGAAGCAGACCGGGTCGAGGTAAGACGCTGTACCGAGAAGGCCATATCAACAGCGACATTTTCTGGCTGCTCCAGCTGGGCGGCTAGTGCTTTGCTGATCAGAAGACATTCCCTTCTCACTTCACGGTCTTGGGGGTTATGGAGTCTGGGAGCCAGACGAGACAGGTGTGCTATCAGATTGAGGGACCCTTCGTTCTCGTGTACGGAGCTCATGGTTGGAAGGCAGTGAGTCCAGGGATGCGACGAACAGAGTCGATGTCATAGAGGGATATACTTTATGACAAGCACTGCTTGCCGGGATGGCTAAAATCGGGTGAAAATGCTTGTATTCAGGAGGTGTGGAAGGAGAGTAAGCTCAGCTAAATACACAATGTGGCTCATGTGACCAGCCACGTGAACAGCCATACTGGCAGGCTCCAACACTTTATTATATGTTAAAAGCATGGGGAGAGCCGCATGGGACTGACAATGGAGGAACCGCACTCCAGACAAAAATACATAACGCCCCGTAGTCTCAGAGGAGTGCCACTTTCTCCAGCAAGGGACTAGAGCCACGCACCTGCACGTAAGATCTTGCAATGTAAGGCAACGGATGTGGGACGAGGTCGGGATAGCGGTGTTCCAGGGATGTGTAAGTTGAAGGTTAACACAAAAGGTTATTACTGGACGTTGATAGCTCTGGGTTTAACCGATTCATTCCTCCTCCTTTCTTGGATACATATTACTCAGGCTGAAAGTAACCCTCATATCTAGGAAATGGCTTAGTGCTTGTACTCTGTACCTTAATGCTATCAGTCGGGTGCCCTGTCATGTATTTGCGTAGTATCTACGGTATTCTAACTAGCCTACCATATCGAAAACCAAACATATGTTTCCATGGCTACCAATAAATTACGTCTCCTGCTATTTTGTTGCAATGTGCGTGTGATTCTCCGTTTGTTGTGAAAATGCCTGAATATTCCACTAAAATGGGCTGACGGCTATACATGCATCCAGTTAGGCCTGCTTGAATTAAATAGGTAAATACTTTTTAGAGCCAGCAGATACATAGAAGACCACTTTCGTAGATATCAAAGTTTTCTAAGGAATACTCGATGTAGAATTGTGCGGCCTTTGTCCAGAAAAATGCAAGCTGACCGTGCAACTGGGAAAGCGGCGTGCCTGAAAAGCAGTTATTGTGGATCCTGCAAAAGCAAACCATGTTTCTCATCAACCCAGAAAGGCACTACACATGACTGTTAAGTGCTTCGACCTGGGAACCCACTGAGAGACTTAACTGGTTGCGATACAATAACTTGTAGTTACAGACGCCAACAACTTAAAGATTGACAGCGATCATGTCTCCTTCTATTTAGCAACGCTGGAATGGTTTGGTTTTTAAAACCGGCGCAACTACCGATCCTTCTAAGCGATTTAACAATCAAACGCGACTCTCCTCTGCTCCTGTTGGACCATTATACAAATGGCGACCTACGTTTCACCACGTCGCCGTAGTCAATATTTACACTGGCAGCATTGGATTAAGACTATTACCACACCACAACCTCCGACTGATTTTACCGTGCAAAGTCGGTATGTGCACATGCTTCTGGAGGCAGAAGAAATCCCCTTCCTGCACAATATAGGTGCATCCAGCAGCACATGGCTTCTCTTAGCTGGATATCTGGTGTTCCCGGGTACCTTTACTTCCTTGCACGATTCGGACCTGGTGGATAAAATATCATCGCACAGTGACGCTGTCTCGATGACTGTGCAGGCTAATCAGAACCCTCCCCTCCTTGGCTTGGCTACAGCGTCCTGCATGCTGGGCACGGGCGGATGTGGCTGGCTCTGCTGGCGATGGCGATCCAATTATTTGTGGTTGGCACAGCACATCTTTTTGTGAGCTATCTAGTTGTCTCACACTATTCGGAATTTTCTGTTCTCTAATTGATACAGTAGGCCTGTCTCGATCCACTCCGCTACTGGACTGGTGAATACGCTGCTCAACATCTACACGGCCCGGCACGGGACTTGGTCTGTGATGGCGATTGCGACAGTTGCGGTGACAGGGGCATTCATGACACTCGCGGGCATACTATTGCTCTTTGTCCAGCTGGGAGCTCTCCAGAAGATCAAGCAGGACCACCAGGCTCTCGTGGACCGTACTGCTCTGGCTCCCGACTCTGCAAAATGTCAACGAGATGACACTTTTGGTCCTGTCACATTGCATTGAGTCCGGCTACGATACAAGGGATTCAATATCGCAGTGTGGACGAGCGAAGCAACTTCTAACAAATCTGAATACCCTGATTTCCAACGAACAGAGTAGGTAATACCTGGGGTATAAATGCAATATCCGGACACAATCCCGAGCATGAGAACAATCTTGAAGGGGCTGATACCATATCTAATTCGCGGCTGTGTTGCATTCTGTGTATGTTATTATGAGTTGAGAATACTTGGATTTGTAGCATATAATGCAAAATTAACCACATCTGATCTAGCAGCTGCCCTCGCGTTGTTTCTGGAACTCGCCATATAGATATATAGCTCCATGAATAGTTCAATCCACTGTATACCGATTATTTTGTAAAGTATACAGATAGTCGACACACTGTTCATCATCTGTGCTGCTGTAGCCTGGGACATAGGTTCCGATATCTCGATATGGGGCCTCTGTTTTGGACAGATCCTACGCAGTATCCGGGCAATGAGACTGGTTTATTTTTAATTTACCCATATCCCCCAAAATGGCTTACTTGTCTGAACTTCTGGTTTGTTTGGGCCCCTTTGCTCGCCGTCTCTCTCGCAAATCTGCGAGGCGGATACTAACACTTCCCAATTATCGTCAAATTTCCTCCACATGCCAGGAAAATAAGGGTCGTCTAGTCTTTGGCAGCGGCGTCAAAGCACCACATAGGCGCGATTAGTCTCAAATTCACAAATCGTGGTTTTTCTATTACGTGCATCCCTTCTTGCTACTCTGTTCTATTTCAGAAGGATCGGAGGTCGTGAGCTTATGCACGCCTTCCGAGCCGCTCTCCCAGCCCTGTTCTCAGCATTAAACAGTATGTTTGCCGTGGGGATTGGTGACGGTCGTCTGAGAGGTACAGCCACAGAGAAGGTCTACATGTGAATAAAATGACTGAGGACTCCCCCTGACCGATTTTCAAATATTGAAGGCACGGTAAAGGCACGTATAGTATGCTACTCCAATACGCTAATCTACAAGTAGAATGGCGTATCACCCGTGATACACTAATCCAAATCGATCACCGATTCAGCTCAGGCATTAATTGGTAGTTTCTCTCTTTTACCTTTCTGCCTGCTTTGCTATACCTGCCACCATTACCCATAGTTATCCACTATCTTTCTGGTCACAAATCACATACACTGACCAACCGGGGTGTATCTCCACTGCAATTAGGTCTGGCTCCCTTTCATATCCCCTTGGTGGCCAAGTAGGAGAACACAAAGAATCGAGGCTTGACATCCAAATGCTTATCGTGATATTCAGCACCATTGGTACCCAGAGTGCCATTGATCTCATCGCCAAAACCTTTATTGCACTTAAACATTACCGCATTCAAACATTGGGATGGTTTCCCATGTAGCCAGATATCCCTTGGGGTTCTTCGCCAAAGGCCCTATATGGCTGGCCGTCGCTGTCTCCGCGTTGGCGGGATTTTTGTTGTTGGGGGCAGTGACTTGTGCTATGTTCCCGGCTCCACCTGGTCTTGCTGGTTAGACAGCTTTACGCTGAAATTTTAACTTATTATAGGCCATTCCGGCGATCGTTTTTACTTGCGCTAGCATACATTTACGAGCATTGGTGGTGGGCTGTGAGATATAATATTATGGAGCAATTACAAACTGCACTGGTTATGTTCGCAAGAAATCCTGCTTTCCGTTACGAAATCGTCGAAAATGGAAAAGGCGGGCAAAAACTCATGGGCCGAGTGCGATCACACACTGTTCCCTTTAGTCAGCACTCCTTCAGCTTTCAGTTTTGGGCAGGAGGCCTCAAATAACGGGCGCATTAGTCGCGTTAAGCGTTTTCCTCGGCCACATACCAGAAACAAACTCAGTTATAAACGAATATTAGATGCAATACCATGGCTTCAACGACAAAGGGCCTATTGTGCCGCCCGCTCTTTTCCGGCTCCGTGATGCTCTTAACAAATCCAAGATGCAGTTCCAGTATCCACAGTGAAATAACCGATAGGTCCCGGTAACACGCTAGCTACGGATCAGACAATAATTCAAGGACCAAGAACAGTATCATAAAGTTTGATTAACTTGTCCCTCAATTTTTACACTTCTCTAAGTTATGTCTCCTATGTAATAATCTGCGCCAACACAAAAATAACTCATATAAGGATTAATCAGCATGAGCATTAGGACTGTAAATTGCAACTCAGTAGAATTCTCTAACACGTCAACCAGATCAGGCAAATTCAAGAAAGGACGATCATTATCGTATACCACACTACATAGGAATTCTTATGGCATGGCAAAAGGCTTTCGTACTATATACGCCGGCTACTTGATGTTAAAATCATGATATGGCATGATATTCGAATTCAATCATCTAATACCTCCTCCCAGGCTCCAACGTCTATAATGGTAGGAGAATTAGCATTCTGCTGGTCCTTGGTTTTGTCTTGGGCACTATATCAAAGATGACAGTCCACTTACCATCCCATTGTCAACGCGCACGGGATTTACTTTCCATTGGCGGTGTGCCTTGGGAAATATAGACCGCAGTTTTCGGTATGAAATGATCATTGAATCCAGATGTACTGTAGCTTCTGAGTGAGAAATTTTATTCCATCTTCCTCCACTCAGACTCTGGCATTATGGTCCGATCGCAGCGTAATTAATAAGGCAATCATTCCAGGGCTACTTCATGTTTAGAATGTGAGCAGTGCGTGCGCCGGCCGCCAAGAGGCAGAAATGAGCTCGAGGGTATATAAGCAGTATCGGTGGTGGAAGGTTGTCCAGCTTCTATATTCCGTTCTTTATTCGATGTGCCAACAAAGACAAGACTATAAATGCTCCCATAACAATGGCATTCTTACCACGTGAGATAATTGATAGGATTGTCCGTCACCTTCCACTTCTGTCATCCAATTCTCTACTTCGCTCCCTTGATACTCAGCCATATCCACGCGAGACTACGGCCTACAACATCTGGAGTTCCATTTTTAAAAGCGAACAATGGCTAAATAAAATTGTGAATGAATTTGGCGCCAAGCCATTTCTTGTCGGCTCCAATTTGGATGAAATCACGGTGCCCCCCGATCAGAGGGACAACAACTTCATATTCGTCTTGCTACACAGTGCCGATTTATCTGGTGATACGAGATACGAAACATCCGGCTATGGAAAGACGAAAGATGGGGAGACCCTTTTTTTCCAGTGTTTTAAGAGACGGCTATCAATTCAAGAAGGGAAGGAACGAGGTTGTGTTCAGAGACATTGGCGTCGTACTCAATATCTGTGAACCGCTGTGCGGGTATGAGTGGGTTCCATTAGGGACAAAGCGTCTAAAGCGGCTTGTCAAGCCCCAGGACGGCAAACTGCGATCTCAATATTCTTTTTTTACCGACAAGCAAGTGAATTTAGTCGAGTCGCCTGAGATTGTCGGCATTGGAGGTCCTATTTTCAAACCAAAGGCAATCGGGCCTGTCTTGGCACTGAATGTTGTCACTTCCGGAACAAGGCTGCAATTTGTCTTCATGAGAAGCAAGAGGGATAACTTATCAATCGCTTCAGTGGAAGGCAACCGAATATACGGTAACTATTCGACAATAATATCGAGCTTTCAGGGATGACTTGGAGGGCCCTGTGGCTAGATCTTGCGTCGTATTCCCTCGTTGATGGTCACACCGTATTGTGCGATAATAACATATTCTGGAACCCCGGTGGGGCCTGGTTTCAACCCCAAGAACAGCCAACAAACATTTGGAAAATATTGACGAGCCTAGAACTCTTAAATACTAGTTCCTAATGTCCATACGTTTGAATTTTTTCACCGACACCTTTCGTGATTTATCTATTCCTCATCTCCCCGCCAGTACAATGCTCATCTAAGTATCTAGGTTTATTATGAGTCAAAGCTCAACCGAATAAAACAGCGAAAATCGGTTGTATTCCATCATGTATATACACTAGGGTGGATGAATGGATGAATTCATTTACCCGACCCCTCGCCGATGTTATTTTCCCCACTAGCCTAGTGGGCTACAAGAATCAGCGCCATATGCACACTTTGGATGGCGAGAATTCTTGGACGATCAAGGTGGACTAAAATGGAGCAAATTCCTTGTCTATTAAATGGAAGCTCATCTGGTTAACCCGGTCTGTGCGTTCTAGAAAGCCTCTTTGATATATTCGTAAACACTGATCAACACTAATAATAATATCTTTTAATTCACCATTTCCCTACTAAGACATTGCCCAGAGATGGCGTACGAAATTTAGCAAACAATCTTTGAGAGTGGTCTTCCAGTTCCCCAAGCATACCACGTGGAAGTCTTCCCATTTAAGGCGCTGGAAACGATGCCACAGTTCGTGAATCAGGCCCTGTGTGATACAAACATCCGCACATGTGAGGGTGTCAATGCTTGCGTTTAAGCGCCATATTCTTGTGGCTAACATGTCATCGTAAACCCATTGACTACCCATCCTGCTCAATACTTGGCTTAAATGGAATGCACCCACGCGTGCCATCGATCAAGCCCACTCTTCAAATCCTCCATATGTTCTTCTGCATATTACTATTCCAGTACCATCCGCACCGGCTTTGAGACTAAATCCTTATTCAGATACGACACCAGCAATAATAATACGGCATACCGCCGTACACGGCTTCTCTGGGCAGTAATAATTCGGCCAGTTTGTTCCACCAATAGAGAAGATACAAGAAAGTAATCAAAGGGCAGCATTTTCGCACTCGCGCTATTGGAAAGGCTGCTGTTTGCTATGACGAAAATAATTTGGACCTCATTTGTCATTTTGATGTCCCACGCGCTGGGGCATATTCAGATGAGCGACCCACCACCTATTCGCAGTCCACTGAGGCCAGAACTTTCGGGGGAAAAGGATTATTCCTATACATCGCCTTTATCGATGTCAGGGTCTGATTTCCCCTGCAAAGGCTACAGCCATGATCCGTTTGCGTCCGTGGAAGATTATACAGCCGGCGGGGAGTATCACATAACTCTGCATGGGACTGCCACACATGGCGGTGGATCGTGTCAGATCGCCCTATCTTATGACCAGGGTGCGACATTCCAGGTGATCAAGTCGATCCTAGGGAATTGTCCCGTGGCCCTGCATTATTCGTTCCGCATTCCCGAGGATGCGCCACGCGGACCAGCTCTGTTTGGCGTGGACCTGGTTTAACAAGATCGGCAATCGCGAATGTACATGAACTGCGCACAAGTGACCATCCAGGAAGCTCCGACGAGCGACAAAACAGTTCACACATCGGCTAAATCAGGTGGGATGTCAGAACTACGTTGGGAGAATCGACCGACAATCTCTCCTAGCCAACATTAATGCTGAGGGGCAGTGTACACGGTCGAGGACTGGGAGGATTTTCCATGCCGGGATGAGTGATTTGAAGGATCAGTGTCCGGTATAGGGTTCCGTTGTGCGGTTGTTTCCCTGGGGAGTGAGTCCACTCGAGCCGACTCAAAGGTAGCGCAGGCTCTAGCAGCTAGTCTGCAGTCTGAAGTCGATGTGGCCGATGGGGCTCATTCAATCGACTATGGTTTATGCCAGTCAGTCAGTCTCCGGCGTCAAGTGGCCTTGGCTCCGAATTGCCACGGTAACACATCCGCGCCTGGGAGTAGACAGTATGGTGTGTGTTCCAGGTGAAATTCGCTGTTCGAGTGATGGCCTTCTATTCTTTGTCTGCAGCCAAGGAAAAATGGTACCGATGGGGCCTGTGGCCGTCGGAACCATTTGCCAGGGCGGAGGATCCAGCGTGTGGTCTGATAATGCATGATCGTGGCCCCATGCCGTCCAAACCAAGATTCCGAATCTAGAATTCCCCCACATAAAAGTATTAATCGATTTGTGCTTCTTGATGGGGAAAGTTAAGGATTCCAAAGGTCATTCGCACCCGATAAACCTGCGGGTCCATTTTCTTACCCGAATGCCAATACGTCCATGAGAGAGTTTCTGATCACTTCGGCTTGCTGGGGTCTGCTGTTCGTTGGTAATGGCGACAATGCATCCGTAGGTGATATAGCTGGAATTACCCCCAAACCTTTGATCGAATCCAGGGCACATTAAATTGGTGGGAGGGCTGGGCACTGAGGTGAGGCTGTGAGTTATAAGATCCTAATTCACGCTCAGGAGGGCTCGCCTAGCCACCTACCCCTCTCTAGCCGGTGAAAAGCGCTTCTAAGCATGAATGTATAGCTTGTTTTTCTTTTATAGTGCAGTAGAGTTATAAAGCTACGTCGTTTGAAGATTGTTGATGGAACTTCCAACGCTTTGGTCTTTTGTCGAGAATAATGTTGCTTTTAAATTCTCATCTATATTTAAGGTAAACCTCTCCTCGTTGTATAAATTTAGCTAATATAGACGAAGAATTTCCAGGGAGCCACCAATTCACGTGATTGTAGGAAGTACTAAGCACTCCTATTTTGTCTACCCTCGAGCCTTGTTATGGTGTAACGAATCAGCATTAAATGTTTGAATCTACAGACTATGGAAGCAACACGGAGTTAATAGCCAAATTGATTTGTCTGATTTTGATGACCAAACAATCGAATGTGTCTTAAGCTACATTTACACGCATGGCTACTACATACCTCGGAACGTGTCTTTTCACCAGGCTTGTGGACAACTGTCAAGTCCTCATGTCCGAATGCGAAAGTATCAAATATTAAATCAAATCAGATAAATTTGCGCGACTATAGCCGACCCCACCTCCAAGCAAAAGCCGCAAACACTGATGTGCTGGAAGAGCAAATCCAAAATATAAATGTTGTGTTCTTCTTATACATGGAAGCCTTCCGCCTTGTTCTCCGGCTACGATGGGATAAAGTACTCCGGACGTCGAGTCACTCGAGTGGAACGCCGAACACCTCCCATAAGCGGCGGATGATTTAAACTTCCAATCGCTTCGGCTCGAGAAGAGCGTCCCAGGAAAGATGTTACCGCGGGCGTGCAGGATCTCGGACGCTCGTCGGTATCGGCTGGCATTGTTGTGACTGAAGAAACATAATGGCCAGTGTCTTCAACCGGGGATGGTATTTGTTCACTGGACTCCCCGAGTGTACTTGTTGTCGCAACTGGGCGCGCGACGTAAAACCCGTCAAAAAGACGATCCTTCCGACTAGAGGATAATGTTCGGCACGGTTTCGCAAAGCGTGAACAACATATAAAGGTTTCGTACCAGATGGGGCAGGTAAAATTGGACTGAGGGGACCGGTGCGTGAGCCAGGCATACATGCACCCCCAGTGGAACTCTCCTGCACAGTCCTCACAGCTAAGATACGCTGTGTCTTCAGAGCTCTTCTCGCGGCAGATACCACATTCCACATCCGACATTTCACGGCCTTTACGGAAAGAGCGGAACACAATGGCGCCGGCATGACCGGTAGTTGCCCGAATGATCGCCACCGCTCTCCGGCTGAATGACACATGAAATGGGATCTGGTTCTCCTGAACCATGGCGGCAGTAATTCCCTGGGCTTGCTGAGAGTCTGATGGCAGACTCGTGAATCCCCCAGGTATGCTTCGCTCCTCCCTCGTTGCCTGATGCTGTTCGCTGCGAGTACGAGGTTGATGTGACGAGTGCAAGTACACAGGGGTTGAGCCCTGCGTTGGTTCTGCCGATAAACCCAGACGGCTATACCATCGCCCTAGTAACGAAGCTGCCTGGACTTGATGCCGCCTTTTACACAAGAGCAGCTCAGCAATAGTCTGTAGTTTGGAAAAGAGATTCATCAATGGAGGCCAAAGCGACAAGTTCGAGACTGTGCGAGGCCATGGCACGGGATTGCTTGGACACTCTGTTCCCACAAGGAGTCCCATTTTTAGTGGCTCCAATACAGGTGCAGTGTCTATCAGGATCTGTGATTTCCAATGTCGCTAGTGGATTCCATAGTTGACGAGACGCTTCAATGGGTCGGGGCATCGTGAATATCAAGTTGGCCCAAAGAGAATAGCACTGAACAATGGTTTTGAACAGAATGAGTAGGAATATATAGAGATAGGATAGAATCTTACCTTTAAATGTTCGAATCATTTGCCTTGCACATATCAGTTTACAGTAGACTCCCTGATACACTTAGGTATGTAGCATCACATAGTTGGGTCCCGGCCGGCATGTCGACGATAATGAAAGCCAGACTACTGTAACAAAGTTAACATGTTTCTGGAATCAGCATAATCGCAGGAGGTGTACCCAAGTTCTCGAATTGGGGATGGTGTTCCTGAGAGCAATCTAGACCTTCCTGGCAGCGGTGGCGTTCCCAATATCCGACCAGCGCTTCGCAGGAAGCAGAACCACATGGAAGGCTATACAGAGCCTCTCGAATCACTTGTGCAATTCAAGAGCTTTATATATCTTAAGAGCCCCTGTTTTCTCATGACCAGGACAGGGTCCAGACATTTGACTCTTTTGACACCCGAATTATCGAAGGTTTACGAGAAATATTCTGATCTCAGGTATATGTCTGATCAGGCTCGTCGTACAGCTCTGGATGTATGCTTGCAATGAGGGGAAATGCTGTCGTGTGACATTTCTTTCTGCATACAAATATCCCACGGGATATTGCATACTTAGCGTAAGGTAATACAAGAGTAGGTAAGAGTAGCCAGCGTCACTAATCCGAAAATTCATTTTCCCTTAGTGATCTAAATGAAATAATCAATGCAACGATTTGCGGTCAATCATCAAAGGAATTGAGGCTATAATATTCCTCTGGTTGACCGAGGTTGACGAAATAACTAAGCAGTCCTCATGCAGTAAGTTATTCGTGGAATACCCACGGTCTGATTTTCTGACATGAAACGGCTCAGTAGCGAAGATGTAGGTTAGGTCGCGACTTCCCCCGAAGAACTCCGACACAAATTCTCCATGGATATTGAATTCCATACCGGCCACCCAGACACTATGACTGCTTGCGTCCGGAAACCATCCTCCATCATTCAAGTCAAATAGTTTAACACACAGCTTCTCACCCCGCACTGTATTCTCGTTGACAAGATCTGCCCCGTGGAGAAGCATCTCGTTGCCACACTGCCTAATTATCTTATCGTCAATAGTATTCCAGAGTTCAATTTTGGTATCCAACCAGTCTTCGAGATTGACATCGTGCAATCCGCAGCTTTCAAGGTAATGGGCCTTCTGGGCATGATCTCCGCAGTCTGCAAGTATCGCAAGGACCCAAACCTCTAGAAGATCGTTGAACGCGCGATTCGCGTAATAAGCTTCCGGATCAGTGATTCGTTCCACAAGCCTTGTTGTGTCAGGCCCGAGCAATATGATCTGGCATTCATCGCGAACACATGGCGCGAATATCCCCATGGATGGGTCTATGTCTCGCAAGGGATGAAGTAACTCCGTGAGATTTGGAGACAGGTTGACGCTGACGGCTGCTAGAAGTGCACCCACGTCTGACGCGCTAAGGGTAGCGGTTATCCGGCGGATAATGCCATAGTATCCATCATGCTGGAAGAATCGACATAAAGCGTCGCCGGCTGGGATCATTACTGGCGTTGGGTAAGGCTATGACCCAGCTTGGGCTATCTCAGTCGGAAAAGGCTAAGAAGGGAAAGGAAGGAAAATTAGACATAGAATAGACAATAGGATCTGAAATTTGTTTAGGGTAAGCCTGTTGCTCGAGGAATAGCCTGATTCTCCTTTATATTTACCCCAATAATTATCAACCAAGAGAGCTCCGTATTATTTTCCAATCGGGCTGAAGATATGGGTAGTGTATGTATACCACGTGTGGCCAACCACGCTTCACCATCAGCGCTAGACCTTCAATTCAAAAGGCTTCGCTGTTGGCCAGAAGTTACGCGGTGGTAGTAAATGCTGAAAAGCGAAATAAATTGTTGGTCCACTGTGTGGAATGAGAGTAATCTGCGAAAAATGCAGCTCCGTGCGGAAATCTATCCTCAATATTTAAAGTGCTCATGTCCTTGGTGATTTAATTCTTGTACAACAGCACATTGCTCACACACAACAGTATCTGTCTATCCACGGTTTTGAGCGCAAAGGGAGCCGAGTCACCATGTTCTCAAAGATGGCTTGGCTTATAACCGCGCATTCTCTGCTGGCTGCAACGGCGGGCCAATCAGGGACACCAAAAGAGATGAGCAAGCAGCTTGTCGAGCCCGGCGGAATCCTCGTCTCGAACAACCTGGATACCACCATCTACACGTGGTCTGTGGCGGAAAATGTCGGGAAAACGATCATGATCCCCGAGAAGGGATGTTATTGGGAGCCCTGGAGGGAGCGGGACGACGGAGGAGGTATATCCATCAAGCTTGCAACCGAGCCCCGCATGGGCAATATCTTACAGTTTGAATACACCAAGTCTGACCCGACGGTGTACTGGGATGTCTCCTATATCGATCTGGACCGTGATGCAGAGTTCATCCGCCACAATATCACTGTGACAGCAGACGACCCCTCCTGCCCCCCAGTGAGTTGTGCAGCGGGTGAGTTTCACTGCGCCGATGTGTATTTGAAGCCGGATGATGATCATGCCACTCGCGGATGCCCCGTCCAGACACATCTTACATTGCACATCGGGGCCTAATTGGATTCACTCCATCACTACGGCTCGAACGACTTTCTCAGATATTTAATCGACATGCCTTCTTTGGTCAGTGGGAGCAGCTATTTCGGTGGCCCTTTTTTTTTCAAAAAAAGAATTAAAAGGTGCAATCACCTCAGCTAACCGATTTGCGTTTCAAGACAATTAACGCAAGGACATAAAAGCCAGTAAAAATGTCTCATTGGCAATTAGCCTAAAAATTCTTTTTTCATCAGTTTAGGTTTAGTTGAGATGTAGGAGCCCATGGAAGTTTAAACAGTGACATCTACCCGCAGTGAACAATGCCTATTCATTTATTCATGGGCCTGAGATTATTGTATAAGATCATGGGGGTCAGCATATCTACAATATCCATATATAAAATCAGATTCATTTAATAGAATTTAAGGCTCAATATATCACGTTGTATTAGAAAGCTATTTGCCCAAGAGCAGACTACCTGGACACTGTAACATTCCCACAGTAGCATGCGAAGGAGTTATCTAATATTAAGAAGCTGTTGCAGCCTATTGAGCAGTATTTTCTGTCCGACGCCCAAGGTACCTAATTGGACAAATTGGTGACCCCTCGACGATATAG
Source organism: Aspergillus persii (assembly GCA_002215965.1). Lineage (NCBI taxonomy): Eukaryota > Fungi > Ascomycota > Eurotiomycetes > Eurotiales > Aspergillaceae > Aspergillus > Aspergillus persii. The sequence continues at coordinate 1,485,038 of NGZO01000008.1, read as the reverse complement.
GCCTAAGTTTAGACAAATTGGCTTTTCTATCTATATATGTCTAGCAAATTGTGTTCTTTCTTCTGGACTATCCCAAAATTACAAACCTCCTAAAACCTTCATAGCAACAAAACAATTCCGCGTGGAAATCGCATTCCTCCCAGATACACGTCTCGATGTGGGGGCAATCCCCAGGTGTCTTTCACTAATTTTCTGGGTTGATAAAAAACAGTGTACGGCTGTCGCACGCAAAGGGCGTATCAGGTAAATTAGCCGAAAACCAAGTTGGCTCTGACGACTGGACCGAGAAGCGGTACGATGAGGTCGAGTCGGTGTCGGACACTGCATTCTGGCTGAGTCCCTGTTCGTGACATGGGTTTTTAGGGTCTGAAAGATAGAGAGCGTATGGGCCATGAAAACGGAATAGAACAGTGTCACCCTCGTGGGCCACGACAGCTTGGGGTTGGAATAATGTCTTGCTATTATTGGCGCTGCCTTTCTCAGATGAGATGGCCCCCACATCAACGATGAATAGCCGCACGGTGACATTGGCGTCGGTGAATATGGCGTCGGCGACAGTGCTGGGGCGTACGTTGGGCTGCGCCTGTGAGGCTATCAGGGTCGATGCCGACGGAGTAGGCCCCGGTGCGGAGGCTTCAGGAACCTTGGTTTTACCAGCTTTGTTTGATGCACTTGAGTGACCGCCAGCGCCTGATCCCGAATGTTCTGCCCGTGGTTGAGAGATAACATCCTGTGTAGGCGAACTTTTTTCGTCTCCTTGCGTCACTGAAATCGCAACGCCGCTAGGCCTCTCCGCCGTGGATAACCCTGGATGTACCATATCTGAATGTCCGCTTAGACCGGACGACTGTATGTCGTCCTCGGTCGTAACAACCGCTTGAGTAGCGTGATTCTCATGGGGGTCGGATGTCCTCCAGACGGTCTGTGTGATAACCTGCGTTACCGCTTCTACATATGCGGCCGGTGTCTCTGAGGTAACGCTAACACCCTCCGGCGATGCGAGCCAGGGGCTTGGCAACGCACAGCTTTCTCCAATCAGCTTTCTCTGAGGATCAGACGCATGGATGCGATACCTACCTTCTCACCAACTGAGCTCCCCAAAAGAAGACCATGAACACTGCTACCCTATAAGACATAGTGAGTGTTAGCCAGATTGTCCAATCTCCTGTGAAGGGGGTAAAGGAGACAATGGGGAGAGCAGGAAAAGGCCGTGTTTATAGTTCTTTCCGATATGGTGCACAATCTACCATTGGAATTAAGACGTATTGAACATGGAGACCCAGCTGCATTTTACTTGTTGACTTGTTCACTCAAAGCAGGTTGTCCAGGAAATACAGCCAGAACAGCTTTTGAAACACAACATATTGCAGCTGCGGACATCTTAGTTCTGGATTGGGACGGAAGACGTATTGAGAAAAGCCCAGATATTTCATCAGGCTGTAGGTAATCTAGAGGGCTTTTTCGCATTCACGTGCTGTTACATGCCTGTATGGGGAAGCAGAGTCCTTCGGCTCACAGGCTACTTTTTTTATAACCACTCATTTGGTGCATTCCAGCCCTGCTTCAATGACAGGAATGTATCAGGTTATAAAGAATGGCATTCTCTCTGTAGCCATGGACTAGTCTTCCCCTGTTAATATCTCAATAGCTATAAATACCCGCAAACCAGCCTGATAGATGGTATCGATCATGATCTTCCACGATCCATCGGCTTCGAGTATATTTGGGGCATTTATTTATTTCTATTCGGTTTGAAATACTCAACGAGCCACCACTTCATTCTGCTATCGGTCGTGACTAAAAGTCTTCGGGTCCGAGGAGATTGAAATCACGGGACATTATCAAGAAGTGTCCCCAACTCTGGTATTGTAAAGTCGATTTTTATTTACAGTTTTCTCTACTGAATACCGATGCTGATGACTGAGTGAAGGCCAGCAGGCCGGTTACAAACAGGGTGATGGCCACGGAAGATTCCACTGCAGACACTACTTCTGACCATCTGTTGGAGAACTCCTCTTCAAGGGTTCGTAGATCCGCCCATAATGCCATCACCTCGGAGAAAACAGAGTAATTCTGACCGAATGCCCGCAGAAACGCATGAAGAGGCCACGGAGAGGCCAGATAGGGCTAGCTTGCTCGGAGTGCCGTCGCCGAAAAATAAAGGTAATCTGCCTCAGCTATTCACATCGTCGTATACCACAGGTGCCACGATCTCTTAAGCGTTTCTACGCACTTTGCTAACGACCAGTCCGTGCGATGTCGGTACTTTAATAGTGCTCAAACGACAGGCCGTGTCAGCCCTGTGTCAAGGACGGCCGAGAATGCTTGAGGCGCCAATCGTTGTCTCACACCCAACGGGCCCGAGTGGTAAATGACGGGTCTGGCACATGTCAGAACAAGCAGCGACATAAGGACACGATGAATTCCCCAGGTCTTGAAGGCGCACTAACAGTGGATATCCCATCGCAAGATGCATTGCAAGCGCCCAACAAATGTTTAGGAGACAAGGATTCGCCGAATCCTTCGGTTGACAACGTCCATGTGGACTGGTATCCAGGCCCAGGCCACGCTGCGCTTACATCCAACCCAGGCATGTTTTCTGACGAATTTACCGCTGACCAACTTGTGGATACATCGATACATGCCTTGCTACCAATGCAGGGGATATTGACTATATACCACTTGGCCAATCAGCTCTACAAGACCAGGGCATAATGGATTCCTTCACATTCAGTCAAACTCTCATCCTGCCCGAGACTGGACTGGGCCCTGTATTATCTCCCATGGCCGCAGGTGGCTACGGGTTGCATCCTCTGAGTTCTTCCCAGTCCTTCCAATCGGATACAACGAGAAGCATGCTATGTGATGGCTCCCCTAATTACACAGCAGCCTTCCATACTCCTGTTGAATGGCCCGTGGCTGCAAGTGACCTGTACACTAGTCAGTGGCTGGCGGGTCCCCAAATATATTCGTTGGACCAATTTGAATTCCCCACCAACGACGCCAGCACACCAGAACTTTCCATGGAGACGTCAGGGAGCCTTTTCTTTCCTGCAGATACTCAACCAGCATATTGGCCAATGGAAACAGATGGTTCTTTTGACCGTGAACAGCCAGGCTATGTTGAATACCCGTCGGCTTCAATGCAGCAACCTTTGTGGGGCCTAACAGAATCACCATACACTTCGACTTTGTATCAGCCTGATGATGCCGATCTTGGCTCTGGAAACTGGTCGACTGGGTGGACGCACAAGGGGAAGGATTCGGACGAGAGAGATGCACTATCCTACATCAATCAGCCCTAGTCCATCGAGGTATCATCCCGTCTCGGTCTCAGGTTTGGTATAGCGACATCCGCTGACTGCACGAATCCGCTAGTGCCCAGAGGCCGGTTATCGAATTTAGATCACCATATACGGGTTCCTAAGAAGGAAGTTATCTCTTTTCTGTTATAAACATTGTCGCCAGATTGCGGCAACAAAAGGCATTAATCATACTCTTAATAATCGACACTGCAACCGTGTACATTCTGCCACCCTTGTTTTCTTACACCTCGCATCTTTTGAATGCTCTCAATCTAAGGTTTAATAGCGCGTGTATTTTCTGGAATGAATAGGATTCTGGATGGACTTTACAGTAAGAACTCTGTGCGAGAATTATCTCTGTAGAGTACGAGTTCGCTTGGTGTTTCATCTTGGCAGTAAGGTTTCTCGGCACGAACAGAAACAGAGTGGAGAATGGAGTAGTGGGCTTCCAAATGTCCTACATTGACAGGTGCGGACTAACTAAATAAATGCATAGTGTATCACGCGTGATACACTATTCCTGTTCCAGATCATCTTGCACTGGAAGCCAGCTAGGATAACGTGTCTGAGTCTAATGCTACCCCCACCTCTCTATCGTTAGCTAGTAGTTACCATTCTCTGGTATTCACAGTACATTTGTTGTGAACACCAGGGCCACGTAAAATGATAGTCTAATACCATGATATCACTTACAGTAGCAGGAAGTAAATAGAATAGAGCACTTTACCGAGATGTCGATGGTAATCTGAAAGTATAAGAAAAAAAGCTTTCTGCTTCTTACCGCACCGAACATCTGAACTTAGAGTGTTGTGTGGAAGTAATCTGGGCCACCTGCGCTGATCGTTATAAAACCATCAAAAGGACCCCATGAAAGAAGGCGATCCGAGCGTACGCGGAATCAAGGTCAATTCGCATCGCTTAGCCAGGAAGCGATGGCGATATAAAATGGGTCCCGATCCCAGCCAGCAGGCCCCTCGCACCAGAGGAGAACAATTATCATGACCGGCAAAACAGAAAAAGACCCAGAGCGACGACGAGCGAAAAACACTCGAGAGCGCCTGAAAAGACGAAAGGAGCGCATGATCCAGAACCTCCACGAATACGCTCTCCTTTCCAATGCCAAGGCATACTTGCTGATTCAAGACTGCGATGGCCAATTGGCCGAGTATCGGAACACCCCAGACAAGAAGTTTCCGCCATCATACAGTCAGATAGTATGGTGACGATCCTTCAAACTATGTCACTTTGGCTGACTCTGTCTAGCGGCGACTCTTCCCCTCAGCAAAGCTATTGACTCCGGAGAGCTTCGGGTCCACACCACCAGTGACTCGACAGAGCACAAGGGCTGGGCAGCAGAACACAGATGAACATTGGCCGGGCCTCGACCTTACTTCATTGGCACCGGAGTTTGTATTGCCATTTGATGGATCGCTAGCGGAGCAAATGCCCGATTGTGCACCAATGCAATTCCCTGTCAATATGGAATATGCCGATCGGCAACTTGATCCCCATGTGTCACAACCTTTCGACTGCTCCTGATTGAATTGGATCCAAGCAAAGAGTGCACTTTCAGTTTTAGTTCTTTCGCTTCTCCTGCCGACAATTGCTCTAGCTACGCACTATTTAACATAATGCACCATTCTATGCTTTAATAAATGCATAAAACCAAGTGTAGTTATAGAGGCTCTGTCGACAGCGCGCCCAGATTGTCTCCAAGGCACCCTTTCGCGAGCCCGCCGAGCCGGCTTGGGCGCACTGGACTATCAGTCTTAGGGATACGTGTCAATGCCTTCCTATCAATGAGGAGTCCCTGTTTATTGGCTTTTAAAATTTCACTAATACCTACAATGATAAGGGAATTAAAAAAAAAACTCAAGAGAAAATCAAAAGAAAGAAAGAAAATACGGAATATCACACATTATCAAGAAAGCGACTCAAGAGTATGGTGGTACGCCGCAAATACCTTTTTCTCCATAAGGCTGACGTCGAAGTGGTCACAAGAGGCTGGTTAAGGGGCAATGTCAGTCAGACGGGCATTCGTGTATACTCTATTGATACTGTATATTGTTTTGAGCTTTTCACCAACATGAGTGATATCGAGCGGAGATGATTAGAAGTGCTTATTATTTTTCTATATAATAAGTTCGATGAAATCTGAAAAGATATCTACTTTCCTCCGAGCAAAGTAAAAATAGTAGGCTTTGCAGCCGGTCCCCGCCTATCGCAGCCACCGGCATTTAGTACGAGGCTGGTATGTTAGCTCGAATCCATACAACATTCAGCCGCGATATGTGAACTTGAATTTGGTCAGGCATTAGAGTGATATAAAGGCCGCTGGTATGAGCTGAATTTGGAATTGCAACAACAAAGACACCTTCATTGCCCGGTTTTGTTCCATACTTTACACATTGGCGATTATCACGGTGAAGAAGAAAGCTTCGTTCACAATGACAGGTATGATATAAGTTCCCTGGATGAGGTCCTATTGCTCACATATTATACAGGTGGTTGCACAAATGAAGAACTCGAGTCTTCTCTCCACCCGTGTTTTGTCGGCGACAAGACCATGGTTCTCTCTGGCAGTCACCAGAAGGATGCCCCACTGGGGTCTGCGGTGAACCCCATCCGGATTGACATCGAAGACGAGTTGCCAAATATCTTTGATAGTAGTGGCGGCGACACCATTCCAAACACGCCGCTAAACCATAGTCACGGAAGCGAATTGGGCAGCGTTCTTGGAAATCAGAACACTGCCTATTCGGTTCCACGCGTTACAAGCAGCCATTCCCCCCACGATGAGCGTGGCATGACACATAATTGTCTCTTCAAGGATGTCAATTGCAGTGCACCCCAATGCCATCCTGAACAGCCAGAGTTGATCCACGACTGGCCTTTTCTATGGCTGGACCCAGACTTACCTTTGCATGGGCACTCCAATATGGATGGAAGCATAGGTAAGAAATTCAGTTTTCTATATGATTCAACAGGCTTATTCAATTCTATAACTGGTGCAATTGCAGATCCTCGGGCCATTACTAGCTCCATTGAGAAGGATGACTTATTACAAGGTGGCGATAAGCGCCCTATAAAAACCAATGTTGACGGTATGTCAAGGTGTCACCAGTAGTATTGTCGTGTGATGCTAATTGATGCAGCGGGAACCCAAACATTTCCCCCTCCTGGGTTTGACAAACCAGTATCTAGGCCAGTCTTGCCGGATGGTGATGTCAGTCGCTTTGTGTTGCGTGCAAAAGCTGGGCCACAAAAGAGGCGAGCGATCTCCCTGGAGCCTCCAGCGCCTTCACTAAAGCTCGTGAGATACTGGTAGTAGTACAGCCATTGCAAGCACCGCTCAGTTCCCCAAGTTTGTACGCGCTAGAATCAGTAGATCGTTGAGGGAGGCTATGATGCCGCCTCTGAAGGCACGGGCGCTTTGTCCAAAGTATAGCTCCTTGGAGCTTTTCCAGACGAACCGGGCCGCCGATGAGGCTAGATAAATGGCTGGAAAGTTGGAAACCAGGGCAGGAGCGGCTGGGGAAAAGGCCTAATGGATACAGGCAGAGGGGCAAGTGAACGACAGAAAATGTGATAAATGTGCTTGCTTGTTAGATTTCAGAAAGTTCTGGTTTATTGTCTACGGTTTATCTAAGTCGCAGTGCTATAAAGGTAAGTAATCAAACCCATTAGGTCAGCGAAACGTAGGATGCTCTTAACTGGTCTCAGTATCATATTGGATGAAGCATGATGATACCACAGACCAAGGTTTGTAGATCGTAAGAACTGTAGGATATATATCTGGTTACACGTAGTGGCATGAACTATGCTGGCTGTGGTTTAATCATCATTAAATGGGAATGCCTGAAAAGATTTGAAGGCTGTCTAGTAGGATACTGTATTGTGCAGTTTGAGCCGCGGATAATCCAGTGTTATTTTTTTGATTCGTACCTATCAGGCATTCCCATTTAATGATGATTAAACCACAGGCCTTGCAAGACAAACTTTTCCACTTAGTTTGGATTGATTAGGTTAGATATGAGCAACTATACCAGCGATCCAGGTTTACCCTCGGTAATGGAAGTAACCTTTCACAAGATAGAATTAAACGTTTCGAAACAGGGTCTACGCCGTGCTGGTTGGCCAAGAAATGTATGTAATTTTATTGGGCTCTTGGTAAAATATATCTATTATCGAAAAATTATCATGCTTACTCAATCTTCCCTTCTAACTACCCGGATCGTTACCGCGGTTTAGTTCACGGCTCGAATTTCGTTTTTACTAATGGAACTGTTGACTAAATTTTATTCTTCCAACAGCCTAAACAACCCTGTTTTGGTGCTTAGTATTTGCCATAAATTTCAAAAACTCAAAGCAATGTTTTATCGCATTAAATTCTTAGCAAATGTCCTTTCGATGATGGCGAATAAATCCGTATAATGGCATGAATATCAGTCAAACTACTCTGCATTGCTATCTTAAAGCCCTCTACTTTCCACTACAGAACTCAAAGAGCAAAATGGATTATTTCGACCGTTGGAAGCTCCTCTCACCGTGGGCCATCATCTTTCTTTTCATCCATTCTGTTCCCAGTTTCTCTTTGCAGGTAGGTCGGTTGCAGTACTCATGAGTTCTTAACTGAATTATGCAGATAAGAGGACTTCAGGTCATCAATGACGGAACCGGTACATTTTCGGGCCCATTGGGCTTCCCGCGAAATTTCAGTAAGTGCCTTCAAAGCAGAAATTATATCTTCTACTTACAGAGTAGGCTCCGAATGGGTCCATGCCGAGCCTTACTCCTTGACCGATGCAGAGCCGTCATCCTTTTTCTGCAGCACATCTCAGAGGTTGCAATACCAACAGAAATCGTGGCCTCGTTTAAAGACCACACCTGGGTCGACGATTTGCCCGCACTACGCGCTCGATACACTGTGGACCGGGGGTCGGGTGGGCCGGGGGGCGATTCGCTGGTATGGAAGTAGCTACGATAACCGTACTGACTACAGAAAGCTTTCAGATATCATTAACCTTCCGGAAGACGGAACGGGACAGGGTCAGTGGAAAGTGCAAATTAATATCATTCAAGCCTAATGGACTGCCAGCTCTTGCAATGCACTCGTACCCCTCGCTTGACCATTCCGGTTGCCCGACTCCGTTCCGGATCCCTAAAGATTTGAAAACTTCAAGCATCTACACGATCTACTGGCTGTGGAATACAACCAAGTTGGTGGAGACTGGATATAAAGTAAGTACATAATCTGTCGGGAGACATGTTGGCACCGTGGCACTAATTCACTCTTGTAGATCTATACTACATGCTTTGACATTGAAGTGACGTCTCTTGAGGAGTTAACAGAAGGGTCAAACCCCAGAGGCGACACCCTGAGCTTGACTGTGACCTCTACGCATTTCATTTATCCGACCCGCCAGACATCTAAGGCAGATGGGTCTATGAGCGGCTACCATTTGAGCCTGTCAGATATAACAAGTCAGCCTTCAGTGTTAGAGCCGGTACAAAGTTCCATGGCCCCGTCATTTACCTCAGTTAGTACCTCGACCCCCGGGTCAATTCCACGCACTACGCATGAGCCATCAGTCAACGAAGTGTCAAAGCATACCCCGTCGATTTCACCCGCAGTGGCGGGAAAAGCTTCTGAGACCCCACCGCACTCGCCTCCTGCTTCGTCTGCTGCATCCACACATACTGTGAAGCTCACACCGGGTGAAGTTACCACTTTTGGCCACAAGTATCTGAATGTTTCCGTCGGGGATTCTGTCATTTTCAAGTCACCAAATGGGTCTCTTTTTCTTTTCAATACGACGTTTGAAGATCCATGTTCCCCAGTCAGGCAAATCGAAAACAAAAGCCAGGACAGTGTGCTCTATACAGTACAGAATACCGACCCCGCCTGGCTCCTCGCATGCAATTCTGCTGAAGCCTGTCGATGCTATCCACCGTCCCATTTTGCCCTTAATCCAGGGGTCCAGTCTGGCCAGTTCTTCGATAAAATCAAGCAAAAATCCGTCTATTTTTCGAAGACCACGGCACAGCCTACCAGGTCAACAACCACAAAAGTAGTGGTAGTTACTGTATGAATATACCAGGCCATATATGAACACGACGTGCCAAATCATAAGTTGCGTGAGTCTACCGCAAAGTGTATTATAAAATAAAATATATATTACCAATCTCAAGCGAAGCTGTGTTTTGCCTAGATAGAGACTGGGCGCCGTATAATGTTGACCAGAAACGGAGCGCTCAATTAAAGTGTTGACGGATGAGCAGACAGTTCAAATGCACTATCAGACGACAAATGGCCCCATCTCTAGGGGAGCTGGTAGATCCTTCGACTTGTGATCATGCTTGTAGCTCCGTACTAACTGGACCTGCAGGCTTCATATTATCCAAGCCGAAAGATAACATGGCACGACATGGCTACCAAATACGCCGGTGGAGAGGGGGTGCTCCCTGGTGAGCCAACCGCATTAGACAAACAGGAAGACGGTTGCCACCTGGAGAGTATTTATGGACATCACATTCGTACCGGCTTGATGGTGGAGGTCAAAACTTGCTAGTTAATGGATGCATCAAGAGACATGGGCATTTACAGGCTTTTAGTCCCAGCTGCCACACAGCAATAGTCATTCGTTCATGTGCAGGCCATCCGTAGCGCCTGTTAACTCCCCGCATTGTTCTAGTATTCCAGTTCCGTCTCCAGTGGCATCCGCTCACACCGCACGCAATCTTTTCGATTCACGTTCTTCGGGGCCACACCGTAAGCGTTTGAGAGAACGCAGTCGCTTGTGCATCGGCCGGCGGTCCAATTTGCATCTATGGAAATCAATAATTAAAGCTCGTTTGAGCTCGGCATTCCACAAGATGTTTTCCGGGCAAAGATCCTGATGGAAAATACCCAAAGAACAGATCTCCTTTACCGACCGAGAAACCGCACGCTGGAGAGTCTTGTCCAGGGTTATATCACCCACACTCTCGCCACCCCAGCCCATCAGTAGCATATGACGGATTCTTCCCGCGCCGTGGAGGAAGTAGGTTTGGGCCAAGTCCATCGCCCCAAGAAATACGGGAACGGCCGATCCTTGGGCACGCTGAAGGACATGGTAAACCTCGGTTTCACGTGACACCTCCGTCCAGCGCAACGACGTCGTCCCTTTCCCGAAAACAGTATATCCGAAGGTGGCACAAGTAATCTTGAATGGTGCGCCGTAGTGCCCACGAGGGCCCATCGGAGTACAATTATGATCCAGATCCTGATCGAGCTGCGCCTTGAGCTTCTTCACTAAGTCAGCTGCGCTGATCGGGTGGCGGTCCCCCCTTCCGCCGAGCTTATGCAGCTCTGTGTTTGGACAGTCAGAGTCAAACGTGCTGCATTGCTGCAGCCCGAGAAGGCACTTTTGTGTGCAATAAGGAGCAACATGTGGGCGAGATTGCCCGCCCTGGTTCCCTCGGGAATTTGTTTGAGGTGCAAGCCGTTGGGTTGGAGGGGACGATGTGATTTGGCTAAACCCCCGCTTCCGTCCAGCAGATGCGGCAGGGTCTACCTCAGAATCCGACGAATCCCCCTGGTAATGTTGGTCGGATGATGGCGCGCAGCCGGAGGCCGCTCGTGTGGTCGCTCGACGGCCTTTGGTAACGGGAGATTCCGCCGGAGACGTTGAAGGCAGGTACTCAGAGGTAGTCCGCTCAGGACTAGTGATTTCGGAGCTAGCATAGTCCACGTTCGGGTTCTGTGGTAATTCCACCATCGGGATCTGGGAGCGCTCGCTATCAAAACTCGTGTGCCATTTCGGTAGATTGTCGTCGGCGGCATTCCGCCAGGCCTGATCGCGAAGAGGAGTGCGAAAACTCATCAGGCAGAGGCATAGTGTCCTCTCAATTCGAGTCATGGGAGCCCCGAATCTTCCGACATCCGCTGTTCCGTACATATTAGGGTCACCCAGGTCGTAGTAGAGGGTAGTTGGTTCATCGTAGGGCACCCAGAGCTGCACGTCCACCAGGCCGTTCGTTAGATACGAATACTCGAGGCCTTCTTGAATCATCACGTGGAACTCTTGGACAATCGCGGATCCGACCAGCCGCGCGGCGTTATATCTTGATTTCTCCGGATCTTCCATCGGAACAGTATCCGGTTCTACGACTTCTTGCCAAAAGTCCATCGGCCGGAGTCCCTCGCGCAGGGTCGCCACGGAGAGCTTATGGGGTGGTTTGTATTCGACCGTAGTGAGCAAGGTACTCGTGGTCCCGTCGACTCGATGGATGCAAAATTGATCCGGTTTCGAAGGTTTCGTACTCGATGCCTGTCTCGCCTCGATTTCATCATCTTCGTCCAGTGCGTTGGCGTGATTATCGAACCACACTCCGCTGCCTAGCTGGAACTCCTCGCGAGCATTAGGTATTTTGCATAGCTCAGCAACGATATCGTGCACATGGTCTTCAACGGCGAGTCGCTCGTAGGTCTCGAGATCCTGTTCGCTGCTAATCGGTCGACGAGCGAATCGTCGGCCATGGTCTTCTAACGCAATAAGCGGCGTGAATAATTGTCGTGTGTTCTCTTCTGTTGGTTTAAGGTAACGGCAAACAGACTCGTAAATTTCCCGCTGTCTCGCTTCGCAGTCGGTCCACGGAAGCAGTCGTATAGGGCAGTTTTTTTCCGGTGGGAGAAGGGATTTTGCCTGTCGTGGAGCGAGACGGTGTTTGCGCTCGTAGTGGCCTCCAAAGGAGATCGTGGCAATGTCGGACGAACTCTGGAAATGTCGTCGGTCGGTTGCGCTCCCTCTCTTGCCACTCCCGTTCCTCTGCTTGCCTTCTCAGCTCGGCTTCCTGCCTTTGGCGTTCCTCTGCCCGCTTCCTTTCCTCCTCTGCCTTGAAAAAAAGTGCCTTGTAGTCAGGGGAACTGCTTCCACTCATCGTGGCCGAAGGAAAGGGATGAGAAGCCCCATGGTGAACCTTGTCCATACCGTCCTTGTTTATCGGATGTCGGTGGAGCGGCATTTCGGTCAAAGTATTTATCCGCGTAAATGCGGTTCGCTGATAAGCCTTCTTCCCCTCACTTCTGGGGAGCTTTGTGGTACCAAGGTCTTCCCATGGTTTTGAAATCCTGATGTCCAAAATTAATGACTTCTATGTTATGTCTGTCTGTCAAGCTACCATTTAAGTGGAAAATTGTCAGATACTACGACGATTACGCGTCCCCATTCGTATCGGTACCATCAGTGAAAGCGCATTCAAGCTACAGGATACAATACTGATTCAAAGATACCTAGATTCATTAGCGTGTTCCGTTTTCTCTGCTGTGTTAAAGATATAGCGCTTTCTCTACATTCAAACTCCGAGTCCTGTCTTCCTTGAGATTGTTTCTGCCATTGCCACTAATTATATTCAAGGTCGCTATGAAAACATTTGTTGATAATGTTTGCCGCCAGGTTATTGGGAGACATATTACTGCTAAACTACCAACTGTATTCGGCCCAGTGACTGTGGTTGCTATTCCGACGAGGATCTATTCTGCTTAGCTGCCGAGTCCCCTCATTTGAGTAAGCGGCGTACTGAGGCAAGCTAGCTCTGAGATGCATTGGAGGATATTCTTCGGGAATTGTGTTGAATTTGATTTCCGCCGCTCCTGTTGCGGTTTTCCCCGGTTATCGGCTTTTCTCCTTTGACGCAAATGTGGGAGCGGCTTTGTTTGCTTTGTTTGTCTTGTTCTCTAGTGTTCTTTTCGGATTGGGAATGCAAAAGGCTGCTTCGATCATTTAGTGAATCTCTGTTACACACCTGATATAATATAATATGAAGCGGTATTCTTCTAGTTGAGAAATGTAACATGTTGCATTTTCCACGGCTTTGTAAGTCAGTTGACTAAAAATGAATGGTTGAGTCTGGCCTTGGCACCCTGCGAGATGAGATAGTTGTTTACCTCTTCTATTTCATCTCCTGCATGCACCACCTAGCCAAAAGGAGCTTCCCACTCTTTATCTTCCGTATTGACCTCTGCATAACAATTGATCAGCAGCTTCACAGCATTGAGTTGTAGCAGAAGGAACGTTAGATTGTTCTAATCGTTGGTTTGTAGTAGGTAACTGCATACCAGCAAAGGGCGAAGGCAACAGGAAAGCGCTTCGGTCATCGACACTTCTTCGACTCGAGCTGGTTCTAACAAGCCAATGTAGACTAGTCGAGAGCGGAGAATCCAAATTGTACGTTAAGAAACGCCATGACTCGCGTTAGATTCCTGAGTCGATGAGAGCTCTGTAATTTACCCATGGATTGCCGGCCAGAGCTTTTGTAATGAAAAAATACTATACCTCTCTTTTTTTTATTATTTACAAAACAAAAAGAAAAGAAAAGAAAAGAAACTAACTACTGGTATTTCCGCTCTTTGTATAGTGTTAAAAAACCAAGACGCCCAAAACCCCAGAGCTCCAGGCACCGCCCCATAAACGGGATTTGCTACAGTGGTTAAACCCGTTCGTATTTTGCCGCGGCTAGTCCAGGGGCAACCAGATCAGTTCGAGACCGGCAAACATCCGTGCCGCGGTAGCTTAAGATATCCACCAAAGCAGTTTACCATGAGGATCGCCCAGACTAGTGTAATACCTAATTAATTAATCACGGCCTCGTATTGAGCTGAAGTTCCAAATATACAGGGATACAATACAACCTTTGTCAATATTTTACTAGTTAGCGTTTATCATTTGTAGGCCATATACCTGTCAAGCCCGACGGCGTACTAAAAGTTCCAGCCTCCTTTTGGAGCGCAAACACCATCCTGACTGCTAGCACAGGTGCATGGTAAGTTTGTATCTCTTGGCCGTAAATTTAATGTGGCCCCCATTGGCAAAATACACGCTTGGCAAGAGTCATCTGTCTGCGCCCCGGTGTAGCAATCGCGGGGACCCGTCTTTTTGACGGAAAATATCATCAGCTACTGTAGATTGGGTACTCTAAAACAATACACACTATTGTATTTTTACGTAGTCTCCGGTTCGTTACAAGTTGAATTTGTTCACTTTCAAAGCTATTATCGGTGTTGACAAATATCAGGAGGTATCTGCGACACAGGCCGTCGATCCTGCCACGTCTTTGCCTTGTGGCAGAATCCAGATTTTGCTCAGGTAGATCCTGTAGAACTATATCGACACCTGGGTGCAACTGGGCACAAACTGAGGTAATAAGATGTCTCTCGCTAATAAAGTATAAAGCTATTGTATGGTCTTTCTGAGTTGCGGTGCCATATGACAAACATATTGGATCAGTAAAATGTACGATGCTCTTGATTAGCCTCGGATAACATTGAATGAACGATGCCGGTGTCACTGCTTGAGACAGACGAAGGTCCGAAGACCGCAATAACTGTAGAACGTATATCTGGCTACACATAGTGGCGCGAACTATGCCCGTTGTAGGATAGGGTTGCTCGGGGTACGGTATTGAACACTTTTGGTCCATCGAATCTAGTCCTTCACCGCCTGCTTCCACCGATAATTTCCTTTCCTTAAAATCGCCAGAAAGAGCCCTTTATGGTTTGTTACCTACCTTTTTTATCCGAGTCGAGTGCAGGATATTTTATATGACCTAGAATTTAATATCCAACAATAATTCTAATGGCATCGAAAGATCCGCAAAGTACAGCTGCACGCCGAATCCAGGATGAAAATCGCTTGAACCCAGCCAAAACAATGAGCATTGAGGAAATCTCGTGCAGGGGGTCAATAACCAAATCGGCTCATCGTGGCAACTGCGCAGACCAAGGGCGCGGTGGCCATGGAATTGGCCGAAAAGAAGTCAATCCAAGCAATCCAAGTTTCCGGCTTCCTGGTGTCCACACCTTGCTAAGTAGCTACCCATGTACCAGCGCTAGTAGGGCTTTACTGGCTTGCTCAGATGGCCAGTGGAGTGACTCCAGAGTGTCCCGATGTCTGCTTCGCGGGAGCGATTGTGAACGTATGCAGCCTACCCACTGGAAAGGGTTCTATTCGCCGTGCAATGACAAAGAGCAGGACCTACTCGATTTTCTCCATGAAGTATTCTTCAGAGCAAGACGGTCTGATGCCCTCATTCACGTTCCGCACGTGGATAATGGCAGGGTCATGGACCTAGGTTGTGGGACGGGAATATGGGCTATAGATGTGGCCGAAAGATATCCAGATATGTTTGTCGTGGGGGTTGACCTTTATCCGATCCAGCCTGAGCGGCATTCTCTCAACTGCGAATTCTACGCCCCATTTGATTTTGAGCGCCAGTGGCAGATGGGAGAGGATTCATGGGATGTGGTACACCTCAGGATGGGATGGGGCGTGTCCAATTGGCCCAGTCTCTATAAGAGGGTCTTTGCACACCTCCGCCCGGGTGGCTGGTTTGAACAGGTCGAGATAGATTTTGAACCACGTTTCCTCAACATCCCCTCTGAGCGCTCACCTCTGAGACAGTGGTACCAAGCCTTCGAGTATGCCACCGCACAGTCTATGCGGCCACTAATTCACAATCCCCAAGAGACATTGAGCCTCTTGCGAGCCGCTAGCTTTACAGAAATCCGTCACCAAACAATCCAGTTGCCATTAAGCCAATGGTCGTCCGATCCCCATCAACGAAAGATTGGTCGCTGGTACGGTCGGGCGTTCCTGCAATTTATTGAATCATTAAATCTCGGTTCTCTTAATAGCATGTGTGGTTGGGCCTCTAATGAGGCACAGGGACTCATTACCCAGGCGAAAACAGAAGCATCCGATCGGAATGTTCACAGCTTTCATGTTTTGCACGTATACAGAGCCCAAAAGATTCCACTCGGCTCGGGCCTAGTCTTCACATAAATGCGTCACTCACGCCGTTTCACTTGAACTTGCTCTTGCCACTGTTTTCAACGGTTTGGCATTACATGTGATTTATGGCACGTGTAAGATCCTAATTATCGCTTAGATCTGAAGTTATTTTTGACATTATGCGCTTGTTGAAGACTCAGTCCTTGCTTCTTTCTTGTCGGATAATTACTTTAAGTTAGATTATATTCTCAGAAGCCAGCAGTGATAAATACGTTCAATGTATCAAATGAATACCAAACAGGTAGAACAATATTCAGGATCGAAAATCCCAAGCTGCCAAGTACCCACAGAATCGTGTGGCGACAGCCTTTTTTAAGGTAACTAGCAGAATAAATCGTTACCTAAGAACTCACTATGGCTGGCACTTTAACTCGCCATCTAAACTGGACTATGAGCTTTGAGATTTGGTTAGCCAAAACAAGAGAAGAAATAGATTTACCTACCCCGATTGATACACGGTTAAGGGTGGATAGAGAGCATTCTCAATTGATTCCTGGTAGGCAAGGACGGTTTCGCATCGTTACAGAAAACACCAGGCTCTTCGACATGGAACAGCTTTCCCAACTACCATTGTATACGTTTTTCCGAAGTCCTTCTGGTAGCTAATTCTTACTGGTGAAATAGACGGTTCAAGTAATGATACCAAGGTTCATGAAGATTCGTTTTCGTCAATGACACGTTCGCCAGATATTATCCTTGGACTATTCAGAGGCACCGAACGAACTCCTCGTTTTGCTCCCCTTTCCTTTCCTTCTCTGGTAAGATACCACGACGACATCCCCTTTGACCTTTTTTCAGCTATGTAGAATTTCTGGACAATTAGTTCAGTGAATCCTAGCAAGTCAAGTACTGGTACTTACAGGGTTACTGGAGAGTGTCTTACGGATACGAGTCTCGAGATTGGGCTTCGTGGATTTCGATGTGTGTTTCTGAAACCAAGCATGGAGCTCCGGAAAGCTTAGTGTTCTTTTAGGCGCATGGAGGAGGCATTCGTAGATAAGCGCGGCATATGTGCCGTCGAAGCAAGACCCCTCTTTAGGTTGTGGGAGGCTACCACAGGAGCTTGAGGTGCCCGAAGGTTGTCCCGTCATCGCTTCCACATCCAAAGGACTCCGGCTCGCGACACCTGGACAATCTGCGGGAGATATTCTATCACCTACACAGTCCTTGTTTGTAACCGTATAGTCGGGCATCCAGCCCCAGAGCTGCAACTGCAATACATTGACGGAAAGTTGCCTGATATAGTGATAGAAATTGGTGCCGTTTTTCGTTTGCCCTGCAAGCGAAAATGGTCTGGGTGAGCCGGCATCGTCATGATGGTTACGAATCACATCTTCGATCAATATGATAATCATTCTTAGATTCTGTTGCAGGTCGGGGAGCGGGTGTGTTGGGCTCTTATTACCCAGATCCATTGCTTGGCCCTGTATCGTGTCACATCTTCTACACGCCCAAACAAGTAACTCCGCATGCCTAACAGTGGATGGATCCATGATCAACGACCACCTATCCCGAAGACTGGCAAGTATACTGCCAGCTCCCCTGAAGATCTCCCATATGATCCAGTAGTTATGAAGATGGATGGAGGCGATAATCATGCTTGTTCTCTTCAAGGGGGCGAGAAGGTCGTCCAGTACAAACGCTGTATAGAGCCCATACCCCAAGGTCCTCTGCAGGGCCTCTTCGTGGCCTTCCCCAATACTCCTACCTTGGGAATAAGCGTACAGGAAATCGGGTGCACACTGTAAAGTCGGCACAGGCATAATGCTAAGACAGGCCTTTGCCAGCTGGACTGACTCTGATGAAAAGCTGAGATCGAGGCCTTCAACAATTGTCCGTACAAGCCAGCCTAGGATTGCTGCAATCATAACGCCTGGAGTAGAGTTTTCCACCCCGGAAATAGCGTGGTGCACGGCGAGCCTCGTGTCGAAGGAATCCCGGACAGGTAAACTGTAGGGCTGCTCCGGACGTAAAACGAAGAGGCGAATGGTAATCCCGACTAAAAACCCGGTTCTGCCTTTGATCATGAGTAGGTCTTGTAGTTCCAAATCTTGAGCTGGGCGAGAAAGATATTGCTGTTGTATTGGATTCGTGGACAGGCAATCTGAAAGGAATTCTTTCCATTTTGGACTAAGTCGAAGCTGTTCCAGAAAACCACTTTTTCATGTCAGCACTCAGCAAAGTTCAAACCAAAGGAGAACAAATGAATAGAGCAATCTTGCCTCGTAGTACAGTCCATTGAGAGTATCAAAAAGTCACTTGAGTGGGAACAATTTCCGAGGTTTGATCGCTTGTTGTGTTACAGGGGCAAAGTAACGGGCTCAGTAAAAGAGATGAACCGGCGATATAACGCGAGGTATTACAGAATCGATTTGTCGCGACATTCCTCGTGGCCTCCTATATATGATATATCTTACGCTTCAAGCCAAATGAGAACCTTGTCTTCTTTCCTACCAAAGTGGTTTAAGTCTAGAGCTTACAGGGATGTATACAAGATTTAGGAATTGGTGGGCCCTAGTCTTCCTGAGCTTGACTCAATCACGGGCACCGTCACTCACAAAGTGTGGAAGGGCGAAGGCTTGGCAAGCAGAATGACGCAAATCAAGGCCCACTTTTTATGCTCTGCGCACCTCCGACCACAAAAAGGTGCGCAGAGTGAAAGCCAGGTCTTTAATATCAAATAATAATGGTATATTGGCGTCTTACTTTAGAAATTGAAACCCACATGGCGCTTTATACTTGAATTTAGTTATGAAATCATTGCATACCGCGATAGCGACTCCAGCCAAGTTGGCAGACCTTTCTTGGCGTGCGAAAATACTACCGGCAAACGTTCTTTCCCGTGCTCTTTTGTAATCGTCCCCATTCGTCCCTATTCGCTCTTTACCACGTCAAGCTTGATCCAAATGCACCCCAAAGATATCAGCATAGGATCCTCTTCAACCATAACACCAAGCTGCAACTGCACGGGCTGAATACGGCTTGGCCCAGAATTTACTATGCATTATAATGAATCGTTTCTGCTACGACGCATGACTTTGTTCTAACAGCATGTTAAACATCCGAAATATTGCGTTTTCCATTTGAAATGGCGGTAAAAGACTCAAAGGCTAATAATTAGTGGTTCTAGACATACATTCCCTCAAAGCGACTCTCTTGACCAAATTTCTCTTGGAGGCTCTCACTCGATCCCGCAGCCAGTTCCAGATGTTTGTATCCCACTCTCTCTCCATCCACAGTGGCAAGAGCGTGCGCAATGGCAATAAGGTTCTTGATCTATTAATTGTCAGAAGGTAATGGAAATGAGATTCTTTTAAAGACTGACCTCGCGTCCATTCAAAGGAGACTTAACCAAGTCCTGCAGTTCGTTAAGGCCGACGCTAGCAGGACCCTGAACAGTTTTTGCCCTGGACAATTGACTTTTCCAGACTTCCCTGCGAAACTCTCCTGTCAGGTCATCATACTTTATGGTCAGATGGATGCGGCTCATTATCGCCTCGTCAAATTGTATTTTCCGATTTGTTGTCAGAAAAAGGATACCCTGGTAGTATTCCAATTTACGAAGAAGGACGGCCACGAGGCGGTTGTGGGTTCCGTGATAAGAGGTGCGCTGCTCCATGAATGCATCTGCTTCATCTAGAAGTAGCACAGCGTTAAAGTGCTTTGCAATCTTGAAAATATGCTCTAGCTGCTGTTCGAGCGCGTTTGGATCACCTCCGTCGACAGCAAGCTCACCGGCGGGTATCTGGGGTAAATCAGCGAGCCCTCGACAAAACGACTGATATCACTTACCGAATAGAGAGGGAGATTAAAACGCTCCGAAGTAGCCTCGACGGTAAAGGTCTTTCCGACACCGGGCGGACCACTAGCAAAGTTAGATTGCGAGCAACAGAGGGCAAGGCTTGGCCAACGCACTGCAAGAGAATGTTGAGTCCGCGGCCCTTTCCATCGATCACATCGTCGAACGGCACCGCAGGTACTAAACCTAAACGGGCCTTTGTCAAGGACGAGAGAAGAATTTTCGTCTCTGACGGGATCTCCAGATACTCGAAGGACTCCGGTGACCACTGTATTTCTGTAAGAGCACTCACCGCGCATTCGACTGCCTAGCGTCAGCCACTATGTCTTTGGATACCACATGATACTTACGAAACATCTTTGTGTCGAAGCTGAAGCAGTAAACTGTCGGACAGGCGATCAAGAAATCATTCTCGCATAATTCTCTTTCGTCCGCGCTACCCATTTTCATCTTCTCTTTCTCTCGCTCACGTCCCGTACTGGAAAGCATATCAATGTCAAAGACATGAATACCACCCTTTCTTGCTGCCCAGAGGTCATGGAGCCGAGGGCGAGAGTAATTTGGTTGCATCTCAAGGAAAAGTGCAGCGTCAACTGCCACTCGACCGTTGATATTCAGTTTCAGCGGCTTTCCCTTGTTCATAAAGAATGCGCTGCCATTGCAGTGTTGAGTGTGCGAGCCTGCAAGCTGGCGAAATTTATGTCCCCTTCGTATCAGGTCTTTGCGGACTTGTTGCTGGCTTGGATGATGATCGAGAGGGAAGGCCTCGAGTGTCTCGATAGGCTTTGATCCGCGGAACTTGGAAATACGCAGAAATATTCCTGCCTCACCAAACTTGACACCATCATAATCAAGGAAGCGGCACTCGAGCTTGAAAAACGCCTCGTCGTCTTGGGTTGCCTCTTCGCCGGCATCAAATGTGACACATCGTGGCTCTCCCGTGCCAAAGCATGTAGCAAAGACATGGGAACCTGGCTTGAAGAGAGCCCAGAGAAGATCATAGGTGATATGGCCATGCTGCAACATTGAAACGAGACGTTGTGAGGTAGTTGTGTATTCATGCTTGAGATGATCAATAAGCAGCCGGAGATGACTTAGATGCATGAGTTCATTGCCCGAATCCTCAGTCATGCTCTCCGCACATTTATCGAGCTCCGGGAGGAAATGAAATAGCACGTTTCGCTCGACCTGAATTCAAATTAGCGTTTACTTTTGCTATCAAATCCATTTAGATTACCGATGGCTTGTCTTCCATAAGGCTGACGGCCCTGACATCTCGCAGGACGTCGCGCAGAATGTCGCGCAAACCCTCCGATTTGATGTCAATATACGATATCACCTCCTCAGATCTCCGATCTAATCTTGTCATCAGTTTGTTTTCGGCCCTGCATGCAGAAGCATCACCCACCGACACGTTCGCGAATGACGAATACATACTCAGCGTATTCATCAAGACAGCTGCTAGACTCTGTCGGCTGGTCTATCTTGTATTTACATGCGTCTTTGTCCCAACTAAACTTGTGTTAGCACTCGAAGATGGGAGGGGCTAGTGTATAACTCATGCGTTTCTGTGACTTTTGTGAATTGCACTGTAGATGCCCAATTCTTAAAAGATTTGAAATCATCTGGAGTGGTACAGATTGGACTATTAAGATCAATACCATCTGCCACCTGAAGTCTCTCTTCCCCAGCAAGCTCATCTGCTGAACTTGTTTCGATTGGAGGATACTCATCGCGGGTAAGCTTTACTAGCAACTGCTTCAATCGAGCCATGTCTGGTCCTGCTGGAGCCTGATCCTGGGAGACAGGAGTGTTCGGAGGCTCTTGGATGGTAAGATCGAACAGCCCCTTTTCAAGCACATTGAAATCAAGAAGCACCTTTTTGAGCACATCAAAGAGATGCTTCAGATCCTTCACAGTAGTTTGAGGCGTGGCCGACGCTTTCGTTGGACTATCTGGCGGCGTCAGGCCTTGGTGACAGGGAGAAGAATTCCGCTTCAGTGCCATGTTGTGCTCGAAAGAAGGCAAACCTAGGCTACTCTGAACAGGTGCCATATTGCTTGAACCAGCCCGACAGTTTTGTTGTTAGGATGAAGAAGACGCGTTGAATCAGCAACGTCAAAAGCTGATGCGAATGCCAATAAAGAATTTCATAACCCGAGAGGTTGCTCCCATTTATATCTTCACCGCCGCTTCTTTTCAAATCATCATCACTTACTCCAGTCATTTGATCGTCTGGTCCTGTTGACAAAGATACGAGAACTTGGCTGCTTCCAGGGGTATTGATTGTAGTTGCGGCAAGCTAACCTGATAGATTTGGTTTGTACTCTGGAGGGCTACATCCGGATTGAAGTCAAGAACAGCTAGACCTGGCCTCCGTCTTCATCACACACACTAGCAGCTGCGAGTATCGCCGCTAGTGGGATGGCGAAAGCACAAATTGGTTCGATATACAACTAAATGGGGTGAAGTGAGACAAATTGGGACAAATATATTTCACTCTAGCATCTGACATATCAGAGTCAAAGTGACCGCAGATAGACAAAAGGTATGGTTGGCGTTAAAAAATGGTACAAAATGAGTCATTGTGGTGCAATTGTGGAAACCACGTCGAATAATGTCCAGCTAACATGCTTAATATTCTCCTTCGGACCAGTTTCCCCGGTATTCGAGTACGATGGGAAGAGCTTCCCGAAATGGATACAATTTCTGGACCTAGATAAGAATAGAAAGGACTGGTATGGCGCCCGCCTTCTATTCCATGAATTTCCATTAGCTTTGGCGACCCGAGATCACATGACTAAATTTTGCTACCCAAGGACCCCGCGATGGGTCGCGCTTATCTTCAAGTCTGTTCCAGAAAAATTCGTAAGTGCAACCAGCTTTCGGATATTTTGCTGAGAAGCTGGCGTCTAAAGGCAAGTATACGAAGCCGATTACTCATTTTTTACTCTATTATTCTGGAACTTATGGACTTGTGTTTCATGTTAAGGCAAGCAGTGTTCGCAGTTCGAATCAAGTCATCCCCGCACATTCAAACACCTACCCAAGCCAGCCAAACGTCGGTATTGTCATGAACATAATCAATGAAGCTGTGTTCCGGAAGCCAAAAGTACAAGATGACAAGGGCCTGGAAGAGGAGGCAGAGTCGTTGTTGGTCAGGACCCTGGGCTTTTCACGTATGCTCTATCGCTCACTTCTGCCTTGGTAGAACGGGAAATCTGTCATGCTCGAAACAGCGTATTTCAACGGAAAGATCTTAGATTCGAATATCGCTCCGGCGGTCCTTATACACGGAGATGAAGGGGATGGCGTAATTCACTCGCGCATTGGAGAGGGCAGCATTGATGTACTCTCAACTGGCCCCAAGACGGGTAGCGGCAAAAGAATACTCGTTCTGAATGATGGACGTACTGGTCTTGTGTTTAGAAACGTACTATTGCGACGTTTCGTTTCCCGAGACACCTGACGACTGGAGCATCCAAAGATATTGAATGAAGGAATAACTAAGTTCTCTCGACACTTCGATCTTAACACTGAGACCCGCAGGTAGTTGAAGGTCGATATGGATATATGGAGGTGTCACATTGAAAAGAGAGTATGAAAGCTGCAGATTGGGCCCGCTGATTCGGAGCATCTCGCTGACAGCTTGCAGATGGGGAAGTCTGAATGATACACTTGGAGGAAACCTATCAGCTGCGAGGACAGAAAAAAGATCGGTTCTTCATCGGCTGCATTCAACGGAAAGGTTCCGAGGGGACCTGTAACATATTAGCATTTTTCCTGAGTCCATAGTCTCTCAAAGACCAACCTGAACTTCCGGAAACCGGTAACTGCGCGCTCTCAGTTCCGCCACTACCTATAATCCACAGGTCAGTACCATTTAAAAAATACAGTGACTACGGGAATTCTACCAAATTCTGGGAGGACATTTTGGACTTCAGTGGATTGTTCAATTGAGCTGCTTTGTGTCGGGGGGGAGACAACGGTTTCTCTCGTCTTGTTCTTGGGACCCCGCGACTTCCCAAATGTCCTGCTTTTTGTTCTTTCTTTGAAATAAGTGAGTATCGGCAAGTTTAACGTTTGGGAAATGCGATTTACTCTGTACATGTACGAGTCCTCCTCTCTCTTTTTCATGGTCAAGTTCATTGATGAGCTCAATCGCGCGTGACTGGAATTTTTGGGAAGGCAAGTGATTTTGCCACCAATTTTCAAGTCGAGGAAATAATTCTTTGTGTTCCAATAGGGCCAGATCGGAGACGGAGATAGTGACCGCAACAAGAACAAACAGTGGTTTCGCTATAGAGTAGACGTTCTTGAGATGTTGTCGCGCCTTGTCACGTCTGTTCTGCGTCTGTCGCGAAGAATACTTGATTATGTCATGGAAGAGACAATACGACGATTCGAGTCCTTTCTGGCTATTTGCATCCAAAAAAGGGCTATTGTCAAGAAGGTTTCTTTGTTGAAAAAGAGAATGGAAGAAATGCTCGACTGAAGACATGGTGTTGCTAGCCTGCGAGCCGACTCGGTCTGAAATAAGTCAAAATGCAAAGAAATGGGACAAATTGGGCATGAGCCTTCATTAATGTCTCACGCTGAGTATTGACCCGTTGCTTTGGCCTCCCGCTAGCCTCTGGGTTTCTAAATTTGGATGTGACTTGTCTCTGTTTACGACTTGCTGCATATGTAACACGCTTTCATGGCCAGTCACTGTTCATGCATTAGCCATAGTTTCCGAACAGACAGGGGTGCGACTCCTGTGAGGCGATGGAGCGCACGCGCCGGTCCGCCCTTCTGCTAAGGCACGCCCAACTCACATGTTACCAGAGTCCATTCTAGCCCATAATGACTTGTTTATGACCACTACTGCCCATTAATTCCTCTTTTCGACTGATAATAATCAAATATACACTTTCCCAAGCACCTAGTCTTTTATTCTCCACATGGCTGCTCACAGCCGAGTGTACGCTGCCTTTTATGCCCACTGAAGCCTGTTTCCGCCTATTTATGCTCAAACTAGTACCTTATGTCCCTCTATTCATCTCGGAATGCCAACTGAATTGCATGGGGAATCTACTGGTTACGAGCCCGGATTGCGCACAGGTTCGACTCTCAGATTGCGCCCCCGAGCACCCAGAGCCAATAGAAGATGGCCTACGATTGGGAAACTTCCCCGGCCTAATGTTTAAGGTTTACGGGAAGTTGATAATAAACCTTACCCCTAATCTGTGTACGGATTCGTATTTTGGCCTAGTGGGGAATGCACTGTATCCCATCATAACAGGGATTATGAGGGGTCAGCATGGAATGCACTGCAACTCACCCGACAAACAGAGTTTGTTATGGGAAGTGCTGTATCCCATAATCCTAATTGGGATTAGTATGGGATGCGTTGTAGCCCATCTGGATATTATTCAAGCCCTTTGGTCTCAAAACTTTTTCTATATAAGGTCTCAATCCATGCCCTACTATCATACACCCACCAGAAATCGTCTTTGGCTCGTTGAAACTGAAAGCAGAAATCCCGCAAGGTCTGTAGGGTCGAGTCCCTTGTGTATCCATCTTCCTTTCATCCATCGATCTTCCGTTGACCGATCTTTCCATAGCCTTTTGTCAACTCCAACGAAAACTGTTTGACTCGATCAAACCCAAAATCAAGAAATCCAGCAAGGTCAGTAGGCACTCATCGATATTGAACATACACTAATACCTGTGACAGATGTGTCATTGGAAGGATATATTATTTCAAGGCTGTGGATGCATTACTGGCCCGTTTAGGATTGGGGCTGCGAACAACTGCGCAGGGAACTGTACTGCCCAGACGCAGAACCCCGCTCAGGTTATTACTGTCGAAACCAACCCAGGACGATGCGACATCCACACTCATCAACTGACACCGTCGAGCAGTGAAGGGTCACTGTAATGGCATCCTGTTTGTATACCTAGCTATGTCTATCAGGGGGTCAAATCTCTATCCCCTAGAGCGGTGTAATCGTGTATAAGGTCATTTCTAGAGCCTTGGCATAGGAAGAGACATATTATTCGTTTATAGTTTACTGCTGTCGAACCTATCGGCAGAATATATACACGTTCGCTAGGATCGTTGTGTTTTCTTTAGTATGAGCTCCATTCAACCCTCCATAGATTTTACCCTTTCCAGGTTTAAAGCGATCACCAAAAAAAAAAGACCTGGGTATGGAAGAAAAGAACTTTAAGGGCATTTTTCTTTATCTGATAAGCGAGTTTCGCGAGGCTAGGCATAATCATAGTCATGTAGTCCGACATGAAAGAGAGGAAGACAAAACTAGTGTTAAGACATCTAGTACAGAGAGATATGTCCAAGATCTCCACCTCCACCGAGAGAATGCTTCGGTAATAATAACACCGTTCTCTGTCCACATAAAACAATTTCATCCTCCAAAAGACAGTCGCGAAACCAACTCAAATCTCGATTTGCAGGTTGCGTGGGTTAGGGTATTGAAGATTCTCGTCGTAATGGTTATCAAATAAAGGTAGAGGATCCTGACCATGGAGATTGTGCATGTTCCTAAGAACCTTAGCAATCGTTCCATCCAGCGATCGTTTTCGGACAACTGTGAGTTGTCTTTTCGTTAGGCCAAGGACATAGACAGGGATTAATGTCCTGCATTCATGAGCAGTTTCATAGTTATAATCGGTATTATTGAGGTCGATTATAAAATAAGAGTGCTTCCCGCGGCAGATTTTGACAGCGACCAAACGAGTCTTATTATCCGGGTGCAATTTCTGGATGTATTCCTCGGTCTCAGAAACAAAGGGACGTATGGATTTTAAATAATCTTCGGGGTCAAGAATACTGTTTGGGGTATCACCAAGGATTCGCATTCGCATCGTGCCTGAGCCGACATCTGGCAGAGATTCAGAGAGAATCACTCGGATTTGGCGAATAATACGTTCGCGAATCTGTTGGGTTGTGTCGTCCATGGAGGGGTGGTGCGTTAGGAGATGCGATAATGAGGGAGAGTGAACATTCCTGGCCTTCAGATACCTGGGTGAAGGAAGGCATTTAAATGCAATCAAGGGACGGCAGGAGGATTAATAATTGTCCGTGTTCCCAGGCAACCCAGGTAACTAACTAGCCCAGCATGCAATGAGTAAGCCCGGTCAAGTCCGACGAACCTTAGCACATAGTAGTGGCGGACCTAATTTAGGCGGTGGGTGGTCGGGTCCGCCACTACTAACTGACAATCTATCCCCGGCTTTCTGGAACTTCGATGACCTAGCCCTGGTATCCCGGCGGCCCTTGTAGCGGCAGACGTAGGCAAACCCCGGCACAAAAGCTTAAGGCCACACACGCCGTTATCGATATATCCATCTCCTACCATTTTTGTGATGGGTGCTGTCGGGAGCCACTGACTGATCAAAGCCCCAGATGCCGCCAGAGCAGGAGGGAATCCAAACGCCCAGGGCGACTGGAGCCAGGCCCGTCCAAGGAAACGCCGCAACAGTAGGTTTCGGAGTGGGAGAGGGAGCGGACTTGGCGCGGTATCGCCCATAATACTATTGCCCGTGCGGTTGGCTTAAGGTGCAAACATTGGGATTGCCTGAAAATGGCATTTCCATCGTATAAGACTGGGGCCTCGAGTCCCAATCGGCCGATGTCTTTCTTTCTCTCCGCATTTGATGAATTACATTCGGTACGGATCAAAATTCCATTAACCGCCTGGCCGCCACATGAAGAAGGGCAGTGCCAGTGATAATCCATGTCACCTACCAGCAGCTACACACCTTTCTCCTAAACATTTCATTTACAAAGTGGCCGGAACGAAGCTTTTCTATATAGTATTGATTTTACCTCGAGGCCGTTCAAGGCGCCCTACACCCATTTCCAGTTCAACAAGCTAAGGTTAAGCTCGAGTGGAGATAACGTAACCTAAACGCTAGACTTTCAGTACTAATTAAAAGAAAGCAATTAGCAGGCGTGAACGTCGCATTACCTTCAATACATGAAACTTATGTTTCAAACTGCAGTCAGCTGGCCAACATAGCATTCTCTTCTTTTGCTTGCATCAGATCCGACCGTCATTTCATAGCGACCTTGCTGATCCTGCCCTATTTTCGATAGCAATGTTAGGGTAAGGTTTTCAACGGAAGAGTGGTCTGCACAAACGAGCGGGCCACTCATCCGTTGAAAACGTTAGCAGAAAAGTGATTAAAAGTTCAAGAATCCAGTTCGCCCGTGGATTACGTCATGCTACTGTGCTAAAGTCATCATCCAGTGTCTTCAAGATATCCTAACAGCCAACTCTGTAGCCATCCCTTCAAACGCTTTGGGGCCCAGCAAGGACAGCCATATTCGATGAAGACTCTACTAGGCTCGGTTGATGTCCATTTCGTCCCCTTGCGCGATGACGTGTCGGCTTTCGTCCAAAGACAGCATCGTTCAACCCCCACCCGACCCGGGTGACTACCACTTTCTCTGCCAAGTCCAGCTGTCTCATTCAGGGCACGAAGGCCAATGGTAGTCCATTTACTTCCAGCTGCCCGGACATCGCGGTCGTTCGTTCTCAGCCTATGCCGATCCATGCATCTTTCGAGCACGCTATCTGGCTGGGCTGTGCCTCATATCCCAAGACGAGGTACGGCAAACTGATGCGTGATTTTCGCCATTGGTCGCCCATGTCAGCTGAGGTAGGTAGTGTCTTAGTGTCGTAGTGTCACATCGGCGAAGGGCAGTCGAGCCCACGGCCAGTGGGGAATCGACGCAGATTCTAAGCACATTGACATGATGGCGGCGCAGCACTCCAAGATCCAGACAGTCCAATTGTAGCCCACAACCTGCGAGATCAGCGTGGCCCGAGACAAAAACAGGGGCGAAAACGGAGATGCAGGACCGGCAACTGACGGAAAGGGGGGGGAGGATAGGTAGGCATCATACGTGACGGGTAATCAGACTTGGTTGGAGCCTGCTGGGGTTTAGACGGTCAGCCTCTTGAATAAAGACAGTCGAAAGTGTAGATACCGTAAAGACCAGCCGGCAACGCGATGCCTCAGAGAAACGAATGCCCTAGCGGTAGCGGCCGGTGGAACAAAACAAAGAGCATATGAGCAATTCCACTAGAAAATAGGAAGGCAGAAAAAGAGCAGAAAGTTCAGCTGAAGACCCGGTCCAGAATGACGGGGGCGGGGACTCCGGAAATGAAAGCGATGAGAAACGGGCGCAGCCGCAATTTCCGACGCAAAAAAAAAGGAAAGGAGGGGGGTTGGGGAAGGCGCAAGCGTCTTCGCCGTAGACGGGACCAGGGGTCACGATCGCGTGGGTGTAGAATATGGGGAGGGGGGAAGAAAGGGAAGAAGAAATTGGGCTGAGAGGGGGTCAGAATCGCGAGGCTTGCTCTTATGTACTCGGAGGGGCGAGCGGTGTGATGACAATACAGCGTATCGGGCAGCTATCCTAAAAGAGGCAAAACTAACCACAAGTGGCAATTCACAGGTCCGCCGTTTACAGCTAGGATATTCATGCTCGTTAAGACGTTCTCGGCGCTTAATAGTCACCGCAGTCCAACTCCGAGTGAGTTGTTGTCAACGATAGGTTTATCTAGCCTCTCCACCACGCGCTTTCCGTACTTGGTCTCTGGCCCTGTTGGTTGCAATCCATAGCAGCGTCTCCAGCATTTGTTTCTCCAACAGCCACCGAATTGGTAACTGATATGTTTCTATGTTTAGTGCCGCTGAAGTTCTGTGTACGCCTGCAATGGCCAGCATTGCACGGGTGTGGATTTGATTTAGGCTTCGTAGCTGTATCTGATGGTGTTCGCCGTTGGATTTGAGTGCATACAATGCTGACCATCCCATCCCCGCGCTTGGCACGAGTTCCGTGGTTTTCCATGTCGACGGGGTTGTATCCCTCCACGGCCTGCCGGGGACAAGTAAATCAACCGATCTGAAAATCCTAGTCGAGCTCTTGTGATTCGCTTGTGCAGTAACTATGAAAACTTAATGCATGGTTGGTAGGGCGTCCGTGCGCAGCATTTTGTTGTGCCCGGATTACGGAACGACTTCCGCGAAAGTATGCATGGATGTATCCTGATCCGAGCCAGCAAAGTTCAGTGTTGCAGTCGTCTACTCCCACACTCAGACCTTTCTCCATCCGCAACATACCCTAGCAAATCAGCTATGCCAACTCATACAGGGGTATGAAACTACCTGCCCATTGCAGCCGCGAGAACTTTTGCCAATTCTTTCCAGACCGAACTTCTTCGACAACTCCGATCATCGTCTCACCGCAGATTTCCATCTTTTCATCCTACATTTCCACGATTCCTGGTCTGGCCTGCTAGAATTCTCTTGGTTCCAGCTACTCCTTCAAGCCTTTGACTATAGGAGAGGCACTTGATTCCCCGGCAACTATAATATGTGCACCGCGAGCGCACACAACATCAGCATTCGCGAGGCTATAAAAGCATAGGAGGGCCGTGATAGGTATCAACGTATTCGTCTTGAAGTTCATAGTCTACTGAAGGGCAGGGGTATAAGCATTCAACATTGAAGTACTTATAATATGGAGAGAGAATAATAGTAGGCCTCACTTAAGGCAGAAACATTGGGAAAGTGGGCTTTTTATTGGAGAATAATCCAAATGCAACCCAGGATGATTTTAGCGGGGTTAATGACTTGTTTCCAAGTTTCTCTTGGGGTACATAGTATATCAAATTCACACAGTGCCGGAAGGACGGGAAACTTTAACAAAGGCAGCCTAGGTTAGAACTGTCTGTGACTCATGAGATCTACTATTGCATGGCCAATTAAAAAAGTAGTAGATTTACATATTCTATGTAATGATGTCCGCTCCATCTG
The DNA here is from genome assembly GCA_002215965.1 of Aspergillus persii. Taxonomy (NCBI): domain Eukaryota; kingdom Fungi; phylum Ascomycota; class Eurotiomycetes; order Eurotiales; family Aspergillaceae; genus Aspergillus; species Aspergillus persii. The sequence continues at coordinate 1,454,268 of NGZO01000008.1, read as the reverse complement.
GGATGCAAAATTAGTCGGGCCTAGACTGTCGGATGTACCAGAGACAAAGAGAATAACAAAAAAGTTGGCTGCATCCAACCTCTCGAAGCAGAGGAAATTCGGAGAAAATAGGGATAATCCACTGCAAAAGATGCAGATGTCGCGAAAGGCTCTCGATGGAATTTGGACAATCCTAGAGGCGGGTGAAAAGCAGGCCCAGATTAATTATGAAGGCAAGGAGAGAGGCCTGCTACAAGATCTAGCATCCGACCCATAGGTTTCATGAAGTTCTCTAGTTTTAGATTTTATGTCAGTTCACCGATCGGTGCCTTTCTAGTTCATCGTTTGCTTCTGGATAAGATTGCCGAAACCTGCCCCAAAAAGTAATATTAATGATGGGAATTATTGCAGTACTTGAAGTATGCAGACGAAAAGGGGGATCGGATTCTTGTCGACGAACAATTTAATCACGAGGGTTAACTTAGGTGCGATTGCGGACACACACTAGTCTATAACAAGAATAGGATATCACGCGTGATACACTAAACCATTTCAGGCATCGGCTCGGGAAAGACTCATACGCAAGGCTATGGTCAAACAAAATTACTGGTGGTGCTGCAGAAAAGCCCTGGACGATTACTTTCTGTCGCTCATTAGTGTGGAGAATTCCCATTTTCTTGCCCTTTTCCATCATATCCTAGCCAAGCTCGTTCTAGAAACCACTCCACCCCTTTCAACCAGAAAGAACCGCCTATTACTGCACCAAGATGACTGATACCGAGAGTTGACATAATACCATGCAGATTGTCATAGCTTGTATATTGACTTGGAGAATTCTTCGTGATAAGCAAGGCTCGTGGATCAACAAGACTAAATCACTCTCGAAGGTGGCAAGGCTAGTGTGATCCTTCACCACCGAAATGGACGGAACTAGCAAGGGTTTCGGGGCTTAATTTCAACTATAAGATGGTTGAGCGCATTGAGATTATCATTCGAATTGATATGAACGGTACTGAATAATTAAGGATAGACTTTGCTACAGTAAACATTACAGTAGAATGCATCGTGGTCACTGAACATTATTATAGTATATGCTCGCTGTGATCGGATATATATTAATACAACAATCGTAGCATCAACAAAGGAAGAAATGGCACTGAAAGGTTCTCAATCGCCTTTAATCTCTTTGCCAAGACCAGAATACGTATTGAAACAACTCCAATAATTTATTTCTTTTCTTTTTCTCTCTCTTTAGCATGTGAATTACCTTTAAGCGTCTTTGTTTGCCTTCAGATATGCGTGGAGCAACTGTGGCAGTTTGGAGGGCTCGGCAGGGATGACTACAGTGCTGAATTACGTGATCTTCACCGATTCAATATGAATGAAGGTCTTGATTATTCTAACTATGGAATTCAGCTCATCTTTATGTAATCTCTAGAGCTGCAAAATAATGATCAAAATACAATATAATTGATCATTCATTCGTCATAAGATGCCATTATGTTGAATAATTGATAATCGATCCTTTCGGCTTTGAGCGAGGCGATGAAGTGCCGACTTAGTCATCTTCCGCGGCCACAGCAACACGTCTCATTTCACGTGATACGACACCGCGTCGCGCTATCTCCCAGGGTCCAAGCTGCCAGGCGAGAGCTTCGGCGTCCCGCGCAGAGAGATGGACTTTGTCGGCCACCTGGGCCCACAGATCCAATTTGTACCTTGGCAGTGGCTTGTCAGCCGCCCGAATGTTCCTTGCAGAGAAAGGTCCCTTACCGCTGATACCAGATGGCCACCTGGTCCTTGCACTTCTCATTCCATTCCGGCCGGTGCCGCAGGAACACGTAGCGGAACCGGCACGCAGTGCTTGAACGTCCCGCGAGATGTCGGCTCACTTCGTCCCAGGTCTCCCCCTTGTCATGCATTATGATGATCACCGCATCCTCTTCCAACGTCCACGAACCAGGCACGCCCGGCCTCGGAAACCGGTCGGGCTGAAGAATTCAATCGGTCTGCTGGCAACGAAGGGCCTGCACCGCAATAGACGAGGGGCTTGGATGCATAGCTGGCCACGGTTGACTGATTCTCGTGGAGCTGTGGATCGGATGTCGATCCAGCCATCTTATGATGATCTGCGCTCCCTGCATCCATTGTGTGGCGTTCGGCATTGCCGTGCTGGTTGCCTTGTATCTCCTCCATAACTAAACGAGCTTGAACCGCAAACTTGGCCAGACTCGGAGACAGTTGTTGCGGCAAAGCTATACTATTACATCTGCTAGTGCAAAGATCGACTAGCGATATCCTCCTGTCCGTCTGATCTAAATGAAGCCCCGTGGATGCATCTCTGGTTTTATAGGGCTACGTTGAAGCATGAAAATCGGAGCTGGTACCTCTTGCACCTCTTGAATTTGGCCTGACCTGACCCTCGAGGGTGGAATCCACGGCCATGGCTTCGGCGGAGATTTATTCGCATGGAATCTTCAGCTACTCGCGGGAGAAAAGCGGTTGAATACACCGTCTGAGACTGGAAGCTTGATAGATGGAGAGAAGATCATAGGACGACTGGCGCCCCCAGGCCAGCTCTAGAGAAAGCATGGGCCCGCTGCCGTGCAGGTTGTGATCCGACATGCTGATCTGCTGAACTGTGTGCGCCTCGCAGCAGGACGGCTGCGAGCTGGGAAGAACGGACACAGCCCATGACAGGCAGAGGATGGCCATACGCTTGAAAATAGGAGCTGACTGCCCGCTTCTGGAGACCGAAGAAGCAACACAGTACGGTACAGCCCCAATAGCCCGGCCAAAGGAGCGGCACCACGGTCGACGACAGAGCGGATTTCGCGACAATTTCGAGGAGTTCAATGCCTGCCGTAGAATGATATAAAGCTGCCCCGGCCTGCAGGATCATAGTATGGAGTGAGACATCCCATTGTTCTTTGCGTGCCTCCCTTCCGGTCCCATGCGACCCCCGCGTCACTCAGCCTGGTTCGAATACACCTCAGAGGAGGCTGGCCCCTCTCTGCGCTATGACTCGGACCGTCCGCTGCAGTTGATGCGCACGGCGGGATCGCTGTTGAACCGGCATCCCGCATTGGCCTGTTTCTTGGGTCGGGGCCGCAAGGATCGAGCCCTGCGCTGTCTCTTCCCCGACAACCCGCCGCAGCGAACGGCCGGATTCCAACTGCGGATGGATCACCGCACGTTGTACTCCCACCGTCCTGTCCTCTTCGCGATGGGACCCCCACCAGGACCGACAATCATGCGGCAGTGGTGTGCCGGCGAGAGCCGAGCAGGTCCCCGTTACTTGGGCGACTGACCTGGACGCACAGGTTCGCGATGTTTTCCTCTCTAGGGCCCTGTTCCCCTTCTTTCACGTGATCTGCCTGTTCGCGGAGGATGTGGGAGGAGTCGAGCAGGTTGCCCATCTGCTGGACGGTTGGGCACGGGTGGGGCATGGAGCTACACAGCCATCCATGCGACCGCGCCTGATCGTTGTGGTTGAAGCAGAGGAGGAGCGCAGCCCCGACAAGTTCCCGTGGTTCCAGCGGCTGGAGGCCCCGGAGATGTACGCCAGCATCCATCTCCTTGCCGTTGGACCATGCGGGTCCCTGTCGGACGAGGCGCGATACCGGACTCTGAAGGAGGAGGTCTTCAAGGCTCTGGATTGGGCTGATCGAGATCGGCGGGACACCGGCACACACTTTTCGGGGGGCCATCTGCCGGGGCTGCTGGAGCAGGCGGTCCGGCATACGGCACGCTGCCCGCAGAAGCCGTTAGACCTCATTGAAGTCTCTCGACCCTCATCAGTTCCGGCAGAATGGATGGCGCACCTCGGCCATTTCCTCCGGATGACCGACATCCCACCTGAGACACAGGACGATATCATCGTGTCGAGCCTGCTAGTCGACGCGTTTCCGCCGGGTACTCACGGTAGGTTATACCTTAGCCCGAGCTCTGCCCGCATTGTATCATTGATGATGCACACCTGGAGACACTGACCCTCATTACCCCTGTAGCCTTTCTGCCCCGCGATCTGTTCCGGTACCGCTACCAGGCGGTGTTTCTGGCCGCTCTGCAGCGCGCGGCGGGCCCGGCAGCTGCCGAGCGCCGGTCACGATCCATCGAGTCTCAACTGGTGCAGGCGCATGCGTGCATGCTGGAACGGCACGTTTCCGCCTGGGAGGCCCACGTACGTCTTCTGCAGGAGCTGCAACCCCTCCTGGGCAGGATCTTCAGCAACCGCACCTGTCTGAGCTGCCTTCTGTGTAGCCCGCAACATCCCCTGGCCTGTGGCCATGCCATCTGTGATAGGTGTGTCACACGGTGTGGCTCTCCACAGCCTCGGGCGGAATCGGTATATCTGATGGAACGGTGTCCGTTGTGCCAGCAGCCGTGCGCGGGATGCGTCACGCTGCTACCGCCCACGGCCGCGGTGCGCGCCCTCGCAATGGACGGTGGAGGTATTCGAGGAGTAGTGACCCTGCAAATTCTGCGGGCGATGCAGGATCTTCTCGGACCGACATGCCGGTTGCCGGGACTGTTTGACGTCGCATTTGGAACCAGTGCCGGTAAGGAACCGAAACCCTGCGTCGATGAGCCGTGATATACTTTGTCGGATCGATGGCCTGTGCTGATGGAGCCCGACGTATATATACGCAGGTGGACTCATCGTACTGGACATCTTTGCGAGGCACAAGTCCGTGGATCAATGCCTCGATGCCTTTCAGCGCCTTCTGTTCGAATTCTTCAACGGCCAACGACGGTCCAGACGCCTTCTCTCATGGCCACGGCGGGTCATCCGTGGTGCCATGGGCTGGGGGCTGTACGATGCGGAAAAGGTAGAGTCGCTCCTCCGTCGGCACTATAGCAGCAACCAGCGGCTCTTCGAGTCGGACAGTATGTCGGGAACCAAGATCGCCGTCCCCACGACAACGCCTGACGGCACTGCCATCTTGACCAACTACAAGCCTGCGTCAACGCGGCCAGACGATGCCGGTATGTCTTGTTCCCCTTGCCTAAATTTGCTTTAAATTTTATTTCTTCTTGGTTCCTTTTATTTTCCCCTTGCGGGTGCAGCCTGGCTTGTATCTCTGGAATCTTCCCGATCAATGACAGAATGGTCTCCAACAGGTTACCGAGACGCCCATGTCGAATGCCCACAGGATGAGCCGCTGATCTGGCAATGGTGGGTGCAGTCCATTCTGCCACAGCCGTGAGCTAACTTGGAACCCGTAGTGCCCGCGCCACGTCTGCTGTCCCGATGTCAGTGCTGAATCGTTCTGGATTAGATTTGGCGGTGGGGGCAGTGTCACTCGGCTAACGAAGATATAGATTGTTTGGACCTTTTACATTGTCAAGTCTTGGTGATTGCTGGGACGGCGGCTTGGAACACAACAATCCAATTGCCCTTTGCCGGCAGGAATTGCAGTATATGTGGCCGTGGCGGCCACCGTTAGGAATCCTCCTAAACATTGGCACTGGCGAAACCGACCACGACCGCCGTCGACCCCCTACAGGACCGGCCACGAATCAGTCTCCACGCAGACACTTTCTGTGGCCAGTGCTCCATTCGTTTCTGAAGACCATGGATGGCAATGCGTCCTGGCTCCGTGTCTGGCACCAGACGATGCAGTCGGACCGAGAGCCTCTATCGCGGCTCGACGTCCGGCTCTCGGGTCCTGAGCCCCGGCTAGATGCTGCCCACCGCATGGGCGACTTGATCCGGCAGACCGCCATGCAAGGTGTGGGGGACCACGGCCGGCGCTACCTGCTGAGGTTGCTGGCACAGAGCTTGTTTTTTGAATTGGAGACCGCCCCGGAACGAGTCGCCGATGGTCAGGGGTACCGGTGCCGGGGTGCAATCCGCTGTCGTATCCCTGGAGAAGTGTGGGCTAGTGCAGTCCAACATGTGGACACATCACGGAAAGAATACATCTTCGGCAACCGGCCACTGCGGCTCAGTGCCACCAAAGAGGTAGTCTGCCAGAAGTGTGGGCGTTATTGCGTACCGGTTCAGCTCTCCGTCAACTGCTTGGACGATATTGTGACATTGTCAGTCCAACTGGACGACGGATCACGTTATCCGGTAGGGGGTTTCCCCAACGCGATGCGTTGGTTTGTCGACCAGCAAGGGATGTCTTCGATATTTGGCTTCGCTGGCCCTAGCCTGGTGACCCGAGACGACTGTGTGGCGTGTGAGAGGCGACTGGTGTCACGACACGATCTCCGCGTGAGACAATTGCAGTCCCGACGGGTGGTTCGGATCGCCCGCCCAACCTCCTGCTCTAGCCAGCGGACATCTGTGGTCCATGGATGATGCTCACAACGGTGTACTGTCAAACTCGGCTGTGCCTACCAGGACTCGGACCTGCCAAGCATGCATTGGAATCTTGCAAACTGTTGGGCACAACGTGTTTGCGTTCAAAAAGAAAGTGGCGAAGAGAAGAAAGATATGTTTATTATAGTTCGAGCCTAACATCGTCTTAGCGATCTAATAACAAATACATTAAATGGCTTGATACTTCCTGTCTGCATAATGGAAGCGCCATGGCCATGGGTGACTGACCAGATGCTGCATTATGCTCGGGGAAGGTTTCAAAGAGTTACTGCACATTGTGAGTAGATGGTCAGCATCACCGATGCCTGGCCGGTCATAGCGGCTAAGTCCCACGTGATATGCAGTGTATCTCAACCGCATAGCCGTCTCACCTTCCATAGGGAAATCAGAAAATTCCATTCAACGAATCCCGTCATAGTTTCTGGTGGCTGATGTCAGCGACAGTGTGCTCTCCTAAGAATATCGGCGGGGCTGTACAGACTTCACCTCTAACCCAATGCGGACGAGATTTCTGTTGATCATTTAATGACAATAGTAGTATTGTTATTCAAGGTTCTCGGTACCAGACTCTAGACGTACCTCCCTAGCGACGACCAAATAGAGCCCAGGGGAGGGGGCGCTCTCAAACCCAGATGGAGTTGTCAGTTCTCGTTCACTGGTGACGGTAAAGGCAGGGTTTGAACGGTAGATAAGCTTTGGGAGATGGCCCACTGAACCGCAGATTTACTGGAGCACCCATTCGGGCGAGTAGGGTCGAAGTCTAAATAGGATCGACGGCCTTTGCTCTGTATGATACAATGGACCCATTGGAAATACATGTCGTCGCCATGTTCTAGAACAATCCTCTAGGTCGGGCGTCTAGCCGAATGTTACGCTGGGCCTGAACTTGACCGATAAATTAAATAATCCACTTGAGCCTTTGCGGGTTGAGTCGGCCGGCTTCGAGACCAGGTGCCCCCCGATGCACGACGTCGATTAGGTCAGACTTTCCATCTCCGGTTGGGTTTCTCCACAGATACCCGTTAATTCAGATCCCGAATACCCTCGTCTCATCAGGAAGTAGACAGTCTCGCAACAGAGTGGGCAGACATCAACTAAACTTCTACATCCACTGCACCAGTATTGATTTACGAGTTCAATGATCTTCGATATACGGCGACCCGAGAGGAGCGTACCGCAGTTCTTGTTCTGAGGGATCTCCCATGTCCTAGCCTTACTGCTTCGGGACTGGTTTTTGCATGTAACGACGCTGGCCGGATTTGTCGTCGTGAACCATGGACCGCGGGATCCTGTCGCGATGCATGTTTCTTGGCAACTTAGATACCCCATATTTTAGAGATACGGGATCATGGGAGAGGATCTTTTGGTGGCCGATCCCAGGGCGACTGGGTGGGCCTTGAAGGCGAGCCACTGGTCAGTAAAGTTTGCGAGTCATGTCGCGAAAAAGGGCTAATGGAGAGACTGGACATGGCTCACCATGGGATAGTTACTGTACTACTGGAGACACTGCGGCGCTGCGTCTGAATTCCAATAGGGGAAACACCATGCCTACCCTCGACGGAGGCAGGGTGCGTGTGAAAAGTATGGGATGATCAGCCGGAAGGAACCTACATTTTGTCTCCCAGCACCATTTCTGTCCCTGGTTGCAGCGGTGGAGGCAGCTAACCCAGAACAGTCACTGTGCGTGTGACCGTAGAAGCTGTTCCCATGGAGCTACACCCTCTAGGCGTAAAAGTGCCAGTGGTATACCTTGCCTGTAATCTGCCAGGCAAGTCATATCGAAGAACTGTTACTTGACAAGCTCGGTCGTTTCTATGACAAGAACCCGTCGCCAAAGGGCACTGGGATGCCAAACGTGGAAGTGGCAGGGGCGTGAAAAGGGATCGGACTGTGAAACCACAATGGATCCAGGAATTGCCTGTCGAGAGCCGTGTATGTCGCAGGGATTCTAGCGGTGCGACTGGATGGGGCTCTTTTTCCGCGTGTCCTATATATCGCCTTTGTGGGTCAGTGAGAGGGGCGTCGTGGGCATCCATGGAAGCGTCTGCTACAGTAAACTTCAATGGGGAAAGCTGAAGATCCCCAACAACCCAGGTGAAGCGAACCATAATGGAGTTCAATTCGCGTGGGTATAGGTAACTACGCCCTACGACGGGCGAGTTGTTCACTATAAGAACCTCGCCAGGTTGGACGTCCCATTCATGATCCGAAAACGAGAAAATATAGCGCTCTAGAAAGCGAAATGGCTCTAGGCATGATGAGGCAGGTAACTGAAAAGGGAGGTTGCGTCCAGCAACCTCCTAAGAGACAATTACATGTCAGCTGTTGCTTCTGGTATTTCGACTCCATTCCAGGACGGTCCTCGTGTCGTTGCTCCGCCATGGCGGCGACTTTTGAACAGGCGAGATATTGGCAAATTGCGGTAGGTTGGTTTGTTCGATGGCTTGAAGCAATCTGACCCATACTGTAGAAACCATTGGTGGATGAACTATGTGCTCAATGGACCCGGGACCGTGACAGCATATCCTGTACAGCGGAGACATTGGTGAGTAACATATCAACATATCTTCCAAGTCCGCCGGGCAACCCAGAGGGCCACGTACTGGTGTACAGCCTGCGACGATGGTGGGTGATAGAAGCTAATAATCGTCCACAGCTCACCTTCCTGCGCGACATGTACCAAATATTCCTGCCTCAGATGGCCTTTTCCCCGGATACAGCAACCCCCCTGGATTATGTCGAGGCCATTGAGAGCCATCTTCGTCAGTCTACTGTTACTGACCTGGATGGATCACTGGCCGCCCTGTACCAGGGCACTAAGCGGAAAAGATATCTCCACGAGGGATCCAGCGAGGAAGAAGGCCAGATCAGACCCCAAAGTTGCCGGCGAATCGAAGGACCCTTGATGGACAGTGATAAGATCGGTACGGATTGGTGTTATTTTCCGTTGCCCCATCGGAGCTTGCAGAGGGGTTCTCACTACGAATATGACCAAGAAATGCAAGAGCCAGAGACTCTACGGAATAACTTGGGAGCCACGATTCCAGGTGATGCTATGAATATCAATGACGAAGGACAGCAGCGAACAAGTCCAAGGTGCCGAAGAGGCAACACAAGACATTAATCAAGCCAACATCAGTGATGGGATAGGTAGCGAGAGTCCTGCTAGCAACTGCAGCCGAGACCTTGGACATTCGGATAACCCCTTTGTGGTAGCGTCCTTTGACCGAGTGCAAGGGTCCGAGGAGAGGGCAACAGAAGATACGGACCAAGCCACCGACAGTGATGGGACAAGTAGCGGGAGCCCCACTAGCAACTGCAATCAGGACCTTGGACACTGGCATCCAGATGTAGCAACCTCCGACCACCTGGACATGCCAGAGGGAACCGGGGCGTCATTTGACCGTCTTCTGGAAGAGTTCGACAGCAATCCAGACAAGTTAAATAATTCAAACCAGGATACCTCTGCAACACACATGGGAATGCGTGACACGGACAACATGACTCCAGAAATCGTGGACGAATTATTCGTCCCGATGGGAGACCATGGACCAAGCATCCACACTCCACCGTTGGGGCAGCCTGCCAGATGCCACCCGGGAACAAAATCAGCACTACGACGCCGCAAACCATGCCCTCTCATCTGTCAGCGGCCGATGCAGAGGAGCTGGCCAGCAGTTGGCGCGTGCCCGAGGACATCGGGCAGGCGATTGCAAACACCTTTCCCCGTTCCCTGCCAACCCCGCCCACGAACGGTTCTGCATCCCAGGCGATCGAGCGCGACAAGGCCGATCCGCCCACTTCAACCACAGGCGATGCGACTGACCTCCCACTCAATATCGAAAATCTGCGCAGATTACTTTTGGATCGCTGGGGGATGATACCCCCGCGCTGATCTACGGAGGTCAGCTGACGCGTGACCATATTGGAAAGCTGCTCGGAGAGCTTCAGGATCCGCGATGTCTCTCGGACTCTAGTGTTGATGTCCTCGGAAGCCGACTAAGCCAGCAACATCGGCCCGAGGACCTGTATATCGGCCAGACGGACTGGCAGAACCGTGCCCACCAAGGATCGCTGCGTCTGTCTCCCTTCCCGGGAAGGCTCCTGTTGCCTACCCGCGAGCACGGAGGGTGGTCGCTCATCGAGGCTCAGGCGGATCAGAGGGCTGTCATCCATTATCGTTTTCCAGTGGGGGAGGTATCACCGGACTTGGAGCATCACCCCAAACACGGGTGCTCCGCCTGCCAAACAGCCGTCAACCTGATGGCGCAGGAGGCGTGCCAGGCCGGTCGCGAGTGGCAATTTCGCTGTCCCACCACCGAGGGCGGTCAGGAGGGCGGAACCCATTTCCTCTGGACCTTGACACAGCGGGCCGATGGCCAGCCGGCGCCTGTCAAGCCGCCGGAGATGTTCCGATCGCATCTGGCACGGACGATTGTGACTGAGGTGTTCCAGTGCCGGTCCGAGCCGCGATCGCCGTCGCCCGCGAATCGGGCCGGCCTCACGCCACCAGAGATGATGCGCCGGCACTGGTCCGGCGTGGCGGGGCGGTGTGGCCCGATGGATGTCACCACGATGTTGGAACAGGTGGCGCAGACGCCGGCCGGTGTGAGCACTGTGGGGTGGGAACGGGCGGACCAGCTGCTCCAGCTGGCGTTTAACATCGCTTCACCGCTGGTGCTGGTCGAGATCCGGCGCCAATTGCTCCACCTGCGCACACGACGGGACACGGCCGCTTGCCCATTCGGTCGCAACGCGGGCGGGGTCTTTGAGGCGGGCCTGTGGCACAAGAGCAATGAGCACACATCGCGGATCGGACTGGCGCTGAGCTGTTGGTACATCCATGATCACCGTCAGCGACTGCGGGAGGAGGGGTCTCCGGATCCTGTAGGACAGACCGTCCGTGATATTGTCCACCAACTGCCCGCAACCAGCCGGGATTATGGGCAAGTAGAGGAGCGTGTTAAGGACTGGTGCCGACGCGCGTGGCCGTGGAACCAACTCGTCCGTATCGCCGGCTCCCCGAACGTGCTCTGTTTCCTTCCTCAAGGAGTGGGATTCTTCCCTGGCGCAGAGGGCGCCACGATGACGGACTACCGAACGTTAAAAAAGGCAGACTTTGACGCCCTAGAGACAGTAATCCAGCGGTTTCGTCCTCACCTCGTGCGAACCGTGCCATCGAACTTTTTCGAGATTTTTCTTTATAACCGCTTGCCACCCGATCGATTTGCCATTGAAGAGTGGACGGAGCAGGATATCCTCAACGAACCGCTGGACTCCGAGAAGTTCGACCATGCCTTCGACCTTAACACTTGAGCATGACATTAAATACGAGATGAGAAAGTTTGTTTCCTATTCTGCATATTTTAGACCTGCAGCTTACCTATCGACTTTAGTTTGGGATATTCATGCGTAAAAGTATACCATCTATAACAGATCAGCGGACGGCCACAAGGCTCTGACGATTATTTTGTCTTTCAGCCCCCTTAAATTCTCAATTTCTTTTCAGTTTTTCTTTTTTCTTAAAAAAAAGAATAAATTTATTTCAAATCGTTAATGTATACTTATTTATATGGAGGGTCATTGCAAAGAAATGTTGTTCCGGATTTGTATCCCAGTTATCTTCTAATAAATACAGCACCCGAGCAGAATGGCTGTCGATGCACCAGCCCAGATCGTGCCGGTGTCTGTTATAAAAAGGGCTGGAGGGTACTAACTAAGTATTGGTCGGATTTGGGCCGGGTCAGGTATCGACGGAAGGGGAAGAAACAGAATCTATCAACCAGAAAAATTACTGAAAATGGGCTATATGAAGCTCAATAAGTATGTGGACACCTTTTGTGGCCGAGAAGCCTTTTTTTTTGACAGAATCTAAACTCTAGCAGTCCATATTTAGGCAGTTACAGGAACTGCCTCTTCCCTGATGTCAACATAAATGGGCCGCAAGCTAATTAGAATACCTAGTAAATATAGTCCTGATTATGAAAGAATGGGGGTCTGATTGATAAACTCTCTGAAATCTTGAAGCTTTAAATATATGAGAAGCAGACCTAAAAGAGGCCATATTCGTCATAATTGAGCTCAATCAACATGCCACAAATATAGAGTAACAACCACGGGATTGGGGATGGCTACATAACCTGAAAGCTGCTTATCGGTAATTTTGGTCGACAGTATATATATTTGGAATAAAGCCGGCAATCTCTGATATGAAACCATTTCCAAGAGTCCCACTGTTCCATGTATAGCCAGTTTTCCTCCACAGTCACTGGATAGTCTGAATCGGGATTCAAACAGTATGGTGGACAAAAATGACCAAAGTTTATAGGACACGAGAGTAACATCACTGTGCCTTTCACTCCTTGGTCAAATTCGCGTGACAATCTAGTCGACCAACCTTTTGACTCTTGGCTCCTGCTCCTCACCAAGCAGGGCAAGCAGACCAATTTCGCGCTCGATTCCGCGCTTACGTGCTTCGTCATCCACGGCTAGAGTGTTAGTGCCGAATACTTCATCCATTTCCTCAAGTGTGCGGCCCTTTGTCTCAGGAACGAAGAGCCACACGTAGAGGACGGCGGTGGCGGCGATACACCCAAAAAAGATGAAAGCCCCGTACGTAGATCTCGCAAGGAACGGTGATGTGGAAAGGCCGACGGCAAAATTGTTGAGCTGGAAGTTGGTGTAAGAGCCGCACAGTGCTGGAGGAAGACAGGACACCTACCCAGTTGCTACTTCCGCCAATGCTGATCCCTTTTGCTCGTAAACTTAAGGGGAGGACTTCCGACACAACCACCCAACCGACAGGCCCTTATGTAGTCGGTCAGCCTATATTAATTCATAGCACATTGAGAACTAACCCCATGAGCAAGCGAATCCGGCGATGAATATCTACACGAAAGCCACTGCCGCCCACCCAGCCCCTTGATGGACGCCAAAAGCATCTTTGTAGGTTGCAAGTAAAGACGCCACGATGAAATGGCAAATCGCCATGCAAATGCCACCTGCAATGAGTAGTCTCTTGCGACCAAATTTGTCGACCCATAGCACTGCTGGGATAGTGAACAGGAACTCGAATATTCCACCAACGCCGGTCGCCAGCAAAGAAGTAGTGTTTCCACTTAGTTCCAAGTCCTTGAAAATCTGCGGTCTATTGCTGATTAGGAATGCAGACTGTGACATAAAGAATTTCACGGGGCTCACGCATAGTAGTTAATCCTGTACGAGTCAGTATCCTTGACATACCGTTATAGCAGGAGTTCGGCTTTACTCACGCATTAATACCGGTCCACTGTTGGAAAACCATTACCAAGCACTATGATAGTCAGCATTTTCCGCCGAAAGGGACACAGCGACTTACTGCCACCGCTGTCCGCTTGAAGAGAGTTTGATCCGTGACCAAAGAAAGGTAGCTACAGATTTCGATCATTATTCGGCTCTTGAATGAACCGTCCTGGTACTGAGGATACCTCCTTTTGGTCGTGTCATTCTCAAACATGTGCAGCGCCTTTATCTCCAGAAATTCGATGTGGACAAGAATGTCATCTCGAGGAGCATCGCGTAAGCGGGCCAGTGCTTGCAAACACTCCTCTTCCCGTCCTTGGTTCATGAGATGGCGCGGGGATTGCGGCATGAAAAACAGCATCCCGCCCGCCAGGACGATGGCCGGTAGGATTTGAATACAAATCGGTATTTCCCAGGCGGCGGAAGACTGGCTGGCCCCAGTTCCTCCTATATAGTTGGTACCGTATCCAATCTGGCAAGTCAGTATTACATTGTTAAGTGCTTCCGTGATTGTACGTACCCAGAAGCTGATCATGATACCGAATGTGATGGACAATTGCTGTACAGCGACCAGTGATCCGCGGATCTCCGGAGGTGCCTGGATATGTTAGAATCTGGACAAGCCACGGTACGAGGTTCAGATCACCAATTCATTGTACAATGGCACAATCATACTCAAGCCGCCGACGCCCAACCCCGTCACGAATCTTCCAGCATAGACATAGCTACATTCTGGGTACAGGCCTGGATGATGACTCCGACACAAAAAATAGTAGCAGCCATGATGACGGTCATCCGGCGGCCGGCCGCATCGGCAATATATCCATTCACCAGTGTTCCAGCCCAGGCACCTAGCTCAAGGATTGCAGTCAGCATGCCTTGGCCAATCCCGGGCCGTTGCGCGTATTCCTGCGTCTGCAGCGTGTCAGTCTGTTTCCTTGCAACTAGTACTTGGACCCGTATATACCGCATCAACGAACGATGGCATGGTAAGTATTTGCGCGAACATCCCCTGGTTATCTGCTTGCCATCAGGATCATATCTGGAGGAAAATGCAGGTTGGCAACAATAGTACCACTTACACCCATAAACAAGCCCTCCAAGGGATGCAAATAAAGAAAGTCCAAAGGTCTTTCGACTTTTAACCAAACCCCGCCATCCACCATCAATTCGAGCTAGTTTGGCACGCTTGCTGGAGATGCCATCGCCGGAGGATTTTCCTTGAATTATTTTGGGAGTATCAGATGCCATGTTTCTCAGTAGTAGTGGGCCGCGTTCAGAGGCAAAGATGTTGGAAACTAGGTGCCTCCTACAGTAATATATCCGGCTCGGGGTGCAAAAGTACGAAAAGGGTCAAGTTTCAGATCGCTCAACGGAATGTATCCCTTGCATTTCTATTCACCTAGAAACCCAGCCTCATGATCCATATGGTTACAGTGGGGGTCGAAATTTCCTTTCCCCCTTCAACAAGCCAAATTGTTTTCCGAGGCCTGGTTCCGTAGGCTTATTCAGAAAGTTACCCAATACAGGCTTCCTGGGAAGCGGCGTCACCATCTACCCTCTTTCCTTCTTTTCCCAGACGCTCGCGTCAACGTAAAATGCCCGGGAACTAGACAGGCCTATGGCTTACTCTAAACCCGAGTGAGCTGTCACTGCTTAGCCACATAAGGGATAGCATGCCTCGGGCACGAGGTGGTGATCCCGGAAAGCCTGCAACCATGCGACCTATATTTAGAAGATCTAATAAAACGAGTTTAGTTAACCAGTAATGGTTCTAGCGCTTGGCATTATGAGATAGAAAACAGCGTAGGCTGTAAGGGGAAGGCTTCAATCTTCACTGTAATGACTGTCCTGCATGTCGCTTAGGTGAGGGGTCAGAGTATGAATTCACACACACTGTAATGACTGCCTCTTCCAGCACTCGTATAAATAGATAATACCATATATATTGTCTGATAAGTTCACACACCAAGAATGCCAAATGCTGATATCTTGCGGTATGTTTGCTTTACGGAGGTACCTTTCGGTCGGGATAATACTGCTGCTTACGCTTACTTTCAGTGCGGCAAACTATTTCCCCATGCTCCTTTCCCCTCCCTTCGCTTTTCCTCTTATGAGACAGGCTATTTTAGTACCTCTATTGAAATTTATTCTCTCCTTGATTGGTGAATCGCTCGATTAAGTCCATGGTGGCCTTGTCTCCTGGGGGTAAAATCTCTCACAAATCCCAGAAAGCGGGTCTGTACTTTTACTTAGCCACTCGCTATAGATCAAGGGGTGAAATCTTCCCACTACGGTATGCAGGAAAGCATATAAACTGTGCACTGGGCATAGAATACAGCATTAGTTTTCCATACCACCATATATACAAAACAGGACGAAAGGGTTTGATCAAGTTAAACTGAGCGACTATCCTATAGATAGATTCAACTCACATTCATAACTGGCTTCAGCCTATTGTTCGAAATCTCATGGATGCGATAATTTATGCTCGTGCTTTCAAGCACGTAATTCGAGTATTTGATGCATATATAGTTTTACTGAGTGTGAAATGGAAATGTTCCATACAAACAGGGTTATCGAACACTCGGGAGGCTAAGAGGTCTAGCGTATCACGCGTGATACACCATTCCCAGAATGGGTATTTAGCCCTGTGTGAGCTTCTGAGTCAGTTGGCTAGAACAAAGTTTGTATGTCCCCGATGAATAAGATTTCACGCGGGGTTTTCCTGCCAACAAGGAATAAGGAATCCTCCTGTTTCAAGTACCTCATATTCCATAATGATCATAGAGGTAATTTGTAAGACTCTGTTATGTCTTATACTTTATCTACAATACTGGCCAAACCGACTTATCTAGGTGACAGAATATACGAATTATAGCTGCGATTTAGAGCGGCAAGATCTCTGGGTAACACCGCAAACACATGGCTAGGTGAAGGCTAGAACAAGGTTTTTCAGTGGCGTTTAGGAATTAAAGTTAGGTTCCGCCGCCTCCGATCATGATACACCATATGCAGTAAAATTTGCGCCGTGTTTTTCATCCGTCGTGACCCGGTAAAACATCGACTCTATGACATAGCATGCAAATTCTGTGACGGAGCAATAAAATCGCATGTGGAGCTATGCCCACAGACCGTCTCCATAGTTTCAACACTTATGAGAATCCGGTGCATTATATACTGTGAAAAAGGTGCTGGTGGGCCCGAGACCCCCGAAAGTGCCGAAAACGGAGACGTTATAGGACAAAGGCATTGAGGGCTGATGTTGCTGGCTATTGCCATGGGCGGTAGTCATTAAAGCGAATAAGTGTCGGCTAATGCAGGCCCGAGGATTTAGAAAGCGAATATAACTACGCATTGAACTTGCGTGTACGAGCAGGAAGGGTGTAGTCACCTACGTTGGTTTTACAAACTACATGAATACCTTCCTCTCTGCGTCTCCGCTTAAATTTCAGTTATGCCTGGCTCTCTCTCGGACCTTCCTAGTGGCCTCATTGGAGGATACCAAGATGGCAGTCTTATCGTTCAAATATTTATTGCGGTATTTAGCGCTATCGCAATATATAATGCCCTTGAGATCATGGTTTTAATTGGCATTACGTTTAAGCATCAGCGCAGTCTGTACTTCTGGGCCTTGCTCCTCTCGTCAACGTTAGGAATCCTTCCTCATTCTGTTGGGTACCTTTTGGAGTTCTTCGCGAAAGGGCCCATCTGGCTGGCTGTCTCTATCTCCACGGTGGGCTTCTATTTCATGGTCCCTGGACAGTCATTTGTGCTCTACTCTCGACTCCATTTGATCACAACAAATCGGAAGCTCATACGTTCGGTATTTTACCTCATACTAGCGGACGCTATCGTGCTTACTATTCCAACAACTGTATTCACATATGCGACAATATATCTACGAACGAAGTCTGTGGTCACAGGATATAACACCATGGAAAGAGTGCAATTATCATGGTTTTGTGCGCAAGAGATCCTGTTATCCGGAATTTACATCTATGAGACCATTCAGATTTTATCGACGAGACCGGGAAAAGATCCACAGCGTACCCGGATACTTTGGGAGTTGATAGTGATCAACATTATTATCATATGCCTGGATATAACGCTTGTCTCTTTTGAATATCTCAGCCTCTACATCCTTCAAACCACGCTCAAATCCGCTGTATACAGTGTCAAGCTGAAACTGGAATTTCGCATTCTGACAAAGCTTGTTGCTCTCTGCGGACCACGGCCTGAATATTGCATCGTGTGCGGTGCGAGAAAGGTATCTAGTTGTGTGGATTTGAGCAAAATTACGAGTGATATTCGCTGCACCGTCACGGTTCCTGCAAGGGCCTATTCGAGATGCGATCGGAACCACGACCGATCAAATTTGGAGAGCGGAAATATTTCGATGTCGGTGAGATCGTCGATTTGTGAGCAGTGATCCCTGTTTGTGAGCCGATAGTGGGGTTTCTGGGTACCTAATAGGATCCTATTGTCGCTTCTTCAAAACCACATATTCCTTCGATACTATGTTCCTGTTTCGCAAACTCCTCTTCTTGTCCCCATATTTTGAACAATTGTTTTATGTCAAGATAACCTCGTACCATTACTACTAGGGATTTCTGAAACAAAGGTTGTGGTGGGCAGGTCTCGCCGCACTTCTTTGCTTAATGGGTCTTGTTGTATCTAACCTAACTTTTCCTCTCGCAGTTGAAACCATATCGATTTCCTCGCTTCGGATATTCACCATTAAGCTTCAAGCAGAGCATTCATGATACAATACCACGTAGAAAATCAAGAACTTCATCCATACTGAATTAGTAAGGATAATTGGTTCTATTCAAAAGTCAAGGCAGAATACATGCCCTTCCCCATGTCTAGTGTCTTACATTGGTTTTGTTATTATCTAAAGTCGATTTTAACCTTACTTTTAGTTGGTGTTCCATTTCCATAACCTTGTAAATTGATCGACTGAAAAATGAATACCTTAGTCTGGCCTCACTCTGAAGATAAATTGAAACAATGAAAGCACTCAGGTGATATGAAAAAAATTTGATCAAAAAGGGTTTTGCCCTAGTTCCTAGAGCTAAACGGTAGCATGACATTAGTGGTTCTCCTGCATCTTTTGAGTGCTTTTTTTCTTCGAAACTTACCCTAGCTTAACGATGTCCGTGTATGGTGCTATTTGATGATTAGCATATATAGATAGCTTTGCGAGGTATACCGTGTTTAAGCGGGCTAGTTGTGGTAGAATTATTAGGACTGTTCATCATATTATCTGTCCTGTCACTCCTGTGTCAGTTCTGCAAGAAAACGGTGCTGTCTATCTCGAATTAGCTACGGTTTACCCTATTCTGCATATCTAGCTAAGCCAACTCTGTACTTGGAGCATTTCACAGGAAAGAAGGAGCGTGCTATTAATCCAACAGCGGTAAAACAAACCCTATTACACACGTTGTCGCCTAGATGACCACAGTACAGGGGTCACGGAAAGATTGCAGACATGCCACAACTTATAACTTATTTTAAAGTTGACGACACAAAGGATTATGGGGTGACAGGGCCCCGCCATATGCGTTTAAAAAGCTTTTTGTTGTGTATGCCGAAAGGGCACTGGCGTAAACCACAAAATTTTCTTGTGTGGTGTATGTGACCATGAGAGCTGCTCGGAGTGCTTGGCAAGAATCTTAGCACAGCAGCCAAAATTTCAAATAGATATTGCTAGTGCCTACTGCAGTGGAGAACGTATAACGCAAGCTGACTGAATTGGCACCCAGAAGTTGGCCTGGGAGCTCACCCGTAATCTTTATCCAAGGAGAATATTTATATTCATTAGATACAGCCAGCTCCTCTGTACATGTATATTAAATTTGGAAAAGAAATAATGTTTTTCAAGCTGAATGAAGAACATCCAGTTCCTATATTCCCCCGCCCACGCTTTATATTCGGCGTGCCAGCAAGGGCAAACTTATAAAACTTCCTATAATAACGACTTTCCTGCCACGTGAGATAATTAATAGTATCGTCCGCCATCTCCCACTCCTGTCTTCTAGTTCTGTACATCGTACCCTTGACATCCAGCTATATCCTCGCGAGGCTACGGCCTCCGACCTTTGGAGTTCTATTTTTAAAAGTGAAAAATGGTTAGATAAATTATAAACGAATTTGGTGCTAAGCCATTCACGCGCACGAATAGGGCAGTACTTTTTGGACTTTTGTCGTAGCGCTTGGAACAGTCCTATCTAATCGCTTACATAAATATGATTTGGATGTATAAATACTGGTCTAAAGCAGCCGTCAAGCATTATCTGCACTTATTTTTCCAAGTACCCATTTCATGCCTCTGCAACAGGGGGTCGCTGTATTCATTCTACGATGCTTTTTAACACTGTCCGCAATTTATATTCTACTGCCAGACGAAACATACTCAAACTTGTTGCCAATGTGAGAATCGAATCGGAAACAGTGGATTGGCGGTACATCGAAGGAACAATATGTCATGCTACAGATGAGAATGACCACCGGACCGCAAACGATTTACTTGATAAAACTCTAGTTTATCTGCGTAATAAGTATTACAATCGGCTCTGCGATCAGCTGCCCGGGCGAATGATATCGCTATTGCCCAGGAAATCCTCACACAAAATCTGTACACCACTTCACTGAAAACACCGTTGTCCATTGCCTGCTCAAGAGATCATGTGGAGATTGTGGCGCTTATAGTGAACTCTTTGATGAGGAAGGATGAGGAAGCCATAGTCGTCCCGCGACACCTGAAGGTGCAACGCGCCAGAGTCCTCGAAAAACCTCTACAGCCTCTATCCGGAGCAAGTCGCATTCTATAACGGCGATTCTACTTGCACCATACCTTGAATGTGCTACCTATTTTAATACGCCATCTGACATTTTGACTGTAAATGAGACCCTTGAGAAAGTCAGGGATGAAGATTACGCCACCACCTCTCCCCAGACATGTCTTAAACTGCTTTCTTTAAAAGAGTGTACTGATGTCCTAAAGGAGGATCATGGGCTGATGGAAATTGGCAAAATGTGTACGGCCGCTATAAGCAGCAGGATCGAAACCTCGTGTTAAAGCAGCGATGAACGGATTTCCAAATAACGTATCCGGTAAGCGAGCGTTCCACGTCCGCTCCGATTCCTACCTACGAGCGAAATACTGGGCTTTTATCAACTAAATAATTATATTTCTGTCTAAAAATTAATTAGGAACTCAATTAGGACATTGTAATCGTTTATGTCCTAGAATATGATAATCACTATACCGCGGGGGCGCTCGTACGCGTGGCCTATCTGCAGAAAGTGTAGGATCTAGGGGAAGCGTATTTTGAGTTTTAATAATCTTATTCTCGCGTGGAAATTGCTCTAGATCTTCCTGAATAGCTGATCCCTCTGTAATAACTAGCTGTCTAGTAGAGCGTTTCTTTTTTTAAAGCTTTTTTTCATTAGCAGCGCGTAATTCGTGGATTTTTTCGCGTGTAAGAATAAGCTTATTTAGATGTAATTCATGACCTTTAATAAGCTTATCAAACCGCGCCTCTAGCGAAGATGAAGGACTCTGCGTACGCGTTCTAAGCAGCTATTTTACAGTAGATGCCTGCTTTTCAAGCTGCCTAGTTGTATAAGGTGTTTTTAGAGCTGTATTGGTTGATCAACTGCCTGGTGGTGTAGGGGTCTTTAGCTGAATATTTAGCTAACTAAGTATCCTATCTGGATTAAATAGAACTAGGCCAGCACCTGCGAAGCTATTCCGAATAGTATTTGTTTAAAAAGCGCGTTCGCGAGCTTGTGGAAAGACCTTTAAAAAATTAAATTTATTAATATAATTAATTCCTAAGCGTTCCTGTTTCTCTATTAAGCTGCCATACGCCCGCTTTAGAGGCGAAAAGCAGCTAATATCTAGAGGCTGTAGTAGATGCGATGAGTGTACAGGTATGTAGATAGGAATAACATTATTCTTGCTATATATTTAATCGAACTGAGGAGTCAGATGATTATTATGGCTATTTAGAACTAGGAGGCGATATTCCGTAGTTGTACGGCCTGTAGTAGTAGGAATAACGAGGTTTTTAAGTTAGCGAAGACTTATTTCGTTAGTAGTCTACCTGTTAGGACTAACTTTAATCCTACTATCGCGTGGGAGCTTGATATCTTGATACTAATCCTTTATATGGACCTTTCCTTTAAAGATCACACATGGAGGAAGCGCCTAATCGGTAGAGTTAATATACTTAATTAAAATAACCTATTCTCGATTATCTAGTTATATAAGAGAGGTCTTTCCGTAGTAATTAGCTCTAGTAACTACTTGAGTAGTAGCTACTAGATCTATAGTAAAGCCAGTTTTGTTAAAATTGTAGATATCTTCTTGTACGATCCCGTGTTATATTATAGTGATCTATACGCGATTAAACTACTCTCTAATAACTTTAGGATCCTCGCATTTAGCGCGTCGATAATCGTAGCGTCGAGTATAGCGAGTCTTTAAGCGATCTTATCATTTAATAAAGTTGTATACCCATTTCTCCCCGACTGACTGGATTGGTATAGTACCGCGTTAAGTAAGTAGGATATTAGCTATTTCTCGTATATGCGAAGGTCGGGGAGGCGCTCTACATCGATCTAATAATAAAATCTATTATATAAGCGATTCCTCTTTATTTTGAGTTATTTTATGACTATTAGCGCGTATTTCTGAACGTGAAGTTATTCTATTTAATTGACGACGAAGAATTATATAAGAGATATTAAAGACGCGTTTAGCTTCACGAATTAACTTGATTTCTTTTTTTTGAATAGCTGATACTGTAAGTAGGGCCCTCCCTTCCTTTTCGATAGAATTATTTGGATTTTGACGCGCTTTTGGAGGCATGGTTAGTAGTTGAATTAAGCGAGGTGTTTGACTGCGACCAAAATGCGGAAGGTGGAACGCTCGCTTACGTGGAACGCTCGCTTACCGGATACGTTACCCAGATGTTGAAGTGCGGAGTTGACTAAGCCGGCAATTCATCGCCTTGCTTAACGTATTTCACCGGTGAGCGGGCCACCCCCATCGAGCGGGCCACCGCGTATTGCATATAAATCACCACCTTTTTATACTTAAATATCTTGACAACTAAAAGTCTAAATAAGTTCAAATTTAGTATATAATATAGGAGTACGTATATACAACGTATATAGAAATTTAAACTACTTTCATGGACTGGTTATATCAGTAAGTTAAATTACAGGTGTAATTTTTGTAATTTTTAATAATCCCATCTTATAGGACTATGATTCATATCAAGATTTTAAAAAGCAATATATAGAATATTAAGACAATAATTATTTTACTTTACTTTAAAGTATCTTGTTATATTCTTTAGGCGTTGAGATATTCAAGTATAAAAAGGTGGTGATTTATATGCAATACACGGTGGCCCACTCGCTTGTGAAATACGTTACCGAACGAATCAGTCAATACAACCTAGCTGATCGGTATGATATATCAGTTCTGATCATCTAGCGGTGAAGCCCCTGAAGGCTGCATAAATACAGGTTCCTTTATCGTGTAGTTAGGAAGGACAAGCCTTCATCCATTCGTTTGAGATAGTAAATACAATTCGCTTCATTCGATTAATCCAGTGATCCAACCCATCCTGATCCTTAGTCATTCTGCCTGCCAAGCCTCTGCCCTTCCACAATTTCTGATTCAGTCACTACAACTACTTCCACTTATATGTAGCTGAACGGAGTTTATCCAGGTGTGAAAAAAGTTTATGAATGCAGGGGTGATGACTGTGTATGTAGAAATTTTTTCTCATAATGCCTTTTACCTAGCTTCGGATAGTTTGCAAACGTATGTTTCTGTGGGGAACAAATCGGATCATTAGGCAGAAAAAGAGGCCTTGTTTTTCTTTTCATTTCTGCTTGCCTTGTCGGATACAGTACAGTAACGCATCACTAACCGCTGAGATCATGTTCCCCTGTTACGGTTTTATCGGAGTTCGCTTCCTGTAGAGCGCCAGACCAGTCACATAAAACAGTGGCTGCCAACGTTATTTGATCTGCATCTTCTTCCTCAAAAAGCACTATATCTACTGAGAATCTAGCTCATACATATCACTTTCTAATCATGTTAGGTGCACTTTGGTTCAGCTAATATACATCTTTAATATGCGCAGGCTTGTCTTTCCACTCTTCATGCCATGTGGTGTGATAGCTTCCTCAGGCGACAATAGAAGTGTGCCCGCCTCAAGAGTAAGCACTGTGCCCGACCTTTCTTTGGCCTTTCCCACTAAAACAAAGCAAGGTCCTCATGGAGCCCATCGAGATCCACGCATGGGATCACCCGGACTGTCAAGGTAGACAAGCAATAACCACGATCGACCATGAGAATCTGGCCCTCAACCTCTCGACTTACTATAGGCCCAGCAGCATAAAGCTATCTCGGTCTCTTCGAGGCTCGGAACAACTTGATCTCTCCGCGGCGTTGGATATTGACGCATTTCTGCCAAGGCAGGAAGATCCTTTAAATTCTTCCTGCTTCCAGTTTTTGCAAAGCTATACCTCATATAATGGCTCAACAGAGTGTCATAATACCCCTACATTTACATGTCACAGGCTCTGGTTTAACCCTGGGCTATTGGGGCATGAAGCTGCAGAATTGCCACATGCCCAAAGATATAGCACAGTGCCATGATCCTTTGGTCTTTATTCGAAGGCATTCGCTTCAGAAATAGGGTTATTGTTTAATCCAATGTATACAGTACAATCTTCCGAACTAGTTAAGTGTTCACTTAAAAGGAGACCCAGGACCCATGTACATATATCTTAAATTCCCCGTACCGCTGAGTGTAGCCCCAGACCAGTTTATCAGACACAGCTTGCAATAAATTCTGCTCAGGAAATGGGGCAAAAGAAGGGAACAAAAAGGAATAGCAAAGGAGAAAATGCACGAGAAGGCCATACATCTCTACCGTATCAGATTAAGAACACAGTTCATCACTGCCATCGGTTTAGCGTATCAGAAGTTGTATTGCTGTACCTACGTGGGGCTCTATGACTGGGCAAACAAGGCTGGCGCTAAAGAATAACCGCATAAAAGGGCAATCGTCCAAGCAAAAAAGCAAGAGGGACACTTTCTTCATCTTATATTTTCACTTAAAGTACTCTCAAAGTCCGGCCTCCCCATTTTACATTATCATCAGGCACGTTGGTAAATGACATCCGCTCCCCGTCTTCGAGTTCTGTCCCTACAGCCGCCAAAGGGGATGGAATCCATTAGCGACACCACATTCAAGGCCGGCAAGGCAGGACGCCCAGTTCTTCTCTCATTCAATGAGATACCGGAGTGGTTCCGACGTGAATCTAACCAGTGGATTCTCTCTGGCTATCGGCCTATCTCAGGCTCGGCTCACGCTTCGTTCTGCAGTTGGTCCTATATCCACAACGAATGTGATGAATGATTTGGAAATTTATGAGCACGAGATACAGATCCAAACAATTTTTACCAAGGCTGTCCTGTTACAGTATTTAGCTATCTATTTTAGTAGTGCCTCGTGAACAAAGGGCATATGCTTTATACTGTAATGTTCCTTTCATATCTAAGCACCATGTGAAGCGCAAAGCAACGCATTATTTACCTGTACGGGTTTCAAACTTCTATTGGGTGTTGCTGTAGTACATATGATCACTGGAACCCAAAGTTAACGCCATATTGTAAATTCTGGGCACCCCCATTAGTGTAACGCACTCGGGAGATGTGATAAAAACGGTGGTTTCTATAATACAACCAAATATCTCCTAAGTCCTAACCTTGATGATATATGAGTTGAAAAATTACATTGTCTCCAACTGATTGAAGGCTTGGTATGTAGGAAAGTCGGTTCAGTAAACCTTTTTAGCGCTCCTGAAATAATTGGGTGGCATACCTTGATACTATTATACAAGCATTGTCCCTCTAGTGAGTGCTCTCTCTGCGCTTGACATTGGATAGAGTGCTCTAACACCTGGCGCACGAATCGTACAAAGGTTCACGCCTCGAAAATTTACCAGTACAAGGGCAGGGATAAATAATAGAACCTTTATCCACGCAGACCAGTTTCGCGGATTATTTACTTCCTGATAACGTGAATAAAAGGCCTTGATATGTCTTTGGGTAAACGATGGGACCCGACCGCACAAAGCCCGATATCCCCAACCCGCCGCCAACTCGAGACTCGGGACTCAAGCACCTGGGAAGATTTTAGTTGTCCAGAACGGCCTACTTCAGTGGAATTTCAAATCGTACAGCACGGCGGTGATACCTCAGCTGTCGATCTTCTACCTTGCCGCTTGCAGTGGTCTAAGAAGGAGTCACTGACTGAAAGAGAAGAATACCTTCGCGCCGTTTACGAGGCATCGTATCTTCGTGCAGAAAATGCCTACTACCGCAAGATTCGCCGTGCAGCCATCCTATTCCAAACAGATATCGCAGCAATCTCATACAGCCAGGATTCCGTTGGACGGCTGGGGTTGATCCTCCAAAACTTCGAGCTGGTTGGCGCTGAAAACAAACGACGCTCCTTCTGGCGAAGGCAAAGTGCGTGGCGAAATCCCTTCGCTCGGAGCATGGGCCTGTTCCACGCTGTAATTGACGACTGCCGGATCGCCTTTGGTCAGATTGCAGCCAGCTTTTCTAAGCTCGAGGAAGCTCAGAAGGATTTTGGCGCTGCCTTGAGGATCATTGACCAGGAGTACGCCGATTTTTTTAAAATTCAACTGAACACCGAGCCTGCTCGGTTTTAACTGCCCGCAACTATCCACTATTTCATGCGCGTAAGGGAGATTTTGCTATGAATACTACTATATGAATGGTGCCACCAGAATGAATCCCGACTTTATACTAACATATGTTTAGCATGGCTGGCGCCACATGAAGGCGATATGTCAATCCTCTTATCCAGTCCACTACCTATCATGTCTGACTTTCTCCCCTTGTGATAAATAGTTTCTCAGAATGACATTCATCCCGATCCTGTAAGGCTCCTTAATAAATATATATTCAGTCGAATAATCGAATTGTTATTGAAAGGTAAAATCACATGTTTCCCCTCTCCACGAGGACATCACCTTTTACCTGATGAAATCACAGCAGGTCTATGAAATTATCACGAGCCATTAGCTGAAACTATCAATTACCTTAAATAATCAATCAAAACCACCCCGATCCTACGCAAATGCTTCGATAAGGCCTCCTACCGAATGTGCCGACATTTCTCTAGTGGTGAAGAAAAACGGCTATTATATACACTTACTAGGAAGTGAACACTCCTCGTAGTAATTATCGAGTTCCAGCGTGAAACCCCTGTCCCTGATTATCTAGTGCACCTGAAACTTGCCACCCTGCCAATCAATGACGTTCTCACGTTCTCCATATTCAAGTCTCATTGTTCCTTCTTTCCTGATCTCCATCTTCCCGTATCCTACCGCTCTTTGCTCCCCGTCGTCCCCTTCGCCATCCGCACTCTCATCTTCCTATACAGCTCCGTCTTTGTCCTGACTATCTGCTCCGGGGCCTTCGGAATCACCAGAGGTGAGAACTCGCTCTTCCTGCGCTGGATTGGCTTCTAGAGCACGGTGAACATTGGCTACCTCGGAGATATAGGCGAGCATTTGGGTGAGGTCTTTTTGCTCTTCCTTTGTGGCACGCGCCAAAATTTCTTGAAAACTGTACAGCATCTGTAACGGTCGATTAAGGGAAGCCTAGGCACACCAAACACTTAGCCATTAAACAGGCCTTGTATAATGGGAAAGACTTACGAGAGATCGGTCATCTGGTGGCCATAAGGGATCTTCCTCGGAGTTGAATGTGACAATACCATTGCTACTTTCTACAACGAAGTAGGCCCGGCAATCGTTGAGGAGGCTGAGCTCCAAAATCTGGTCCACAATACCATTGACCCTCTCCGTAAGACCGTTCATGCTGTGATTTTCAGACATGCTGGTAGCCGACGCAGCCAGACAAGTCGCCGATGAGGACATAAGACGATAGACTGTTTTAACATTCAGAGTTGGAACGACAAAACATTTAAATACAGATTCGATAATAACTCCACTAGTCCGTATTCCTAGCGACTTGTTGAGCCCAGCCCACCTTCCCGTTACAAGCTTCCTGTGTCGCAATGATGGACTGCTAAATTAAAGACAAGGATCGCTGATCTAAAATCAACGATAGAGACTTACAGAAAGGGGTGTAACGCCCTAGAAGATGACCAAACTCTATTCGATAGTGGTACCAAAGTTACGCTATCGAATTAGCCAGTCTCGCTGGTCCGGATCTCCCCACAACACAAAGACACTTCCGAGTTCCGCTGGCGACCGTACAGACGGACTCCCCTACCCCTCGTTCCTAAGCCGCCACCCTACAGTGGGTGGATCATAACTCGGTCGCCCAAACGTTTCGTACAAAGTCTTGACCTCTGTGGATGACCATAGACGAGCCGAGAATCCGCTGATCATCCACCGTGTCTGCTGGCCTGTCCGAATGTAGATATTCAGGGGCTCTTGGGGTGTTGGACGAAAACTGAGACGGATTGAACGTACCATCCACATTCAGAACAGTGCCTGTCAGCCCACCGAATTGGCACAAGAAGCCTGTATAGGTAACAAAATCGACATCGCTACGGTAAAGTCTATGGAGGATTTCCAAAATATGCCTGGCTGGGTCTTTGCAACAGATCATGCCACGGTACCATCCTAGCGAAGAATTCCGAGGCTGCGATGGAATTATCCAACTCGCAATAGGAGGGGGTACCAGGAGGGCCCTCGCCGCCTCCTTCGCCTCTCTAGCTGCCCCAGATTGGGCGCTGATCAGATTTCAGTAGCTGTCCATCACGCTGATGTCGTCAATAGTGCATGGAATATCGTGCAACTCGATGTTCAACCGCAGGTAGTCATCTTTCGTACCATCCTTGAGTTCACTTTGTGGAATTCCAGCCATTTCGGCTGAGTGTCAACATTAGAAATCAAAGCATCAAATACCCCGCTGAGGAAACTGTCGTTGTACATATGACGGAAATGCAGCGACCGGAGGAGTGGGGCATTCAGTCTTTCTGGTTCCTAGGGACATTGACCTTCCAAAACCAGCCCTAGATGGCCAAACGCGGCGACTGACTCGCCTGGCGATACCAGCCGTGAAGCTATCCTTTAAACTCCATCTTGAAATTAACCTAGGGACCGGATGTTCACGGGAGAAAAAAAATCTTCCAAATTATTAGTGAACCGCGTATAACAGAAAAGGAAAATAAGGCATGGGATGAATTGGCTGACCATATTCTCCAGTAGATCTGTCGGCGGCATTAAAATTCCTAAGGACAGAGGGCCCAGTCTCCCTAAAAATGCTGGTTGCTATTACACCGAATTTCGATCTCGAATGTAACCCCGACCTGGTACCCACTACATTAAAGATACGATCCTCTAGGCTGGAGTCGAAAACGTGCGGATCTATCGTAGCAACCGTCGTGAAGGAGCCATGAATCCCACTGGGGTACAAGAACCCCATCCGTAATATAGAATTTCGGCCCAGGGGAAGAGGGAACAATTTTGAGAGCATCATCCGTCGTCGTTCGCGGAAGATGCGCCGTGCAAGACGATCAAACACCTGGGAGCAGGTCGACTTACCCTCCTCCATACCTGCCAGCCTCAGGACAATCAAACCACCTACCGAGTCGTTAGCATCTACTGGTCGATCTTATCCGAAGACAGAAAGATTGTGGAATGGCTGGACCCACAAGATAAATCCACTAGGTCCCGTATGGTGCACTGGGCCTAAGGTATTTCTGGACCAACAGGAGATATTCCAACGGGATTTCCCCTCGGACCCCAGCACCGTCAATGGCCAGAATGCTGGAGTTTATGGTGGGGGCCAGGACGGTGATGGCCAGGGTACCACCGCCAACGCGGATGAGGCAATCCGAGACCGTGAATTTGTATTCAGCGTCAGCCACCGGGGAACTGAATAATAACTGCGCATCGGTCACAGAGCGCATGGTGGCAGGCATGGGGTTAAGACGCTGGACAAGACAGTAGATGCAGATCTTATCCGATTAGATACATCCCTGATTCATGGCTCATCGCTAATAGATGGTCTCGATGACGATCCATGGTTCGGTATCCATGGATGGAACTAGCTAATAAACTCTAGGCTTCACCTGCCCCCGTTAAACCACCAACTTGTGTACTAGACTGCTGATCATCGTAATCTCGGATCCCACGGAAGAGAACGACAGAGGGCTCAAAAGACAGCTGGCGGCTCCAGCACTAGACAGCGATTAGAATCCTACTATTGGAAGTGGAAGGTTTCACGAGGCAGAACTCTGGTCAAATCGGTAACTCACAGATTGCACCTGGGAGATAATGGTCCACCAGCAGCGCGGAAGGGGTGGACGAGACCAGAGTTGTCTAGGCTACATCCTGCTCATTTTCCTATTTCTAGATAGTGGGAAACATGATTACGTAGGCCTGGCGAGAAAGGGTTTCCTTGACGCGTCGCTTTGATGAAGTGAAAGAGTCGTCCTTGTCTAGCGCCAGGCACGTAGTTACCAAATCAAAGAGCCCTTCGATATACAATACGCTAAAATGATCGCGCCGAGCCCTCCGCACGTCCTTGACCTGCCCTTTGATCGTCGCATGGACGTGACCACGGATACCAGCACGGTCGACGGAGACGATTGTCACGCCGGATAAAGATTGGGCCAGGGGCTCGCAGCCTGGGCCGTGTAATATTCGGTCAAAATCCTCTTCCGCCTATCAGATGGAACGATCCGGACCGCTGTCCAGAACCGCCAGGACCCGCGGTCGCACCAGAGGAAGCGACGATGCCAATCCAGCCGTCATGCACTCAACCAAAAAGTGTGCAGCTGATTGGGCACTAGGGAAATCGTCAACAAAAATACCAAACCACGTCCCCCAAATAGAAACGAGGCGAGCGAGAATCACATGAACAGTAGCTTCTGCTGAAGAGGCCTTCCACGTGATTGGTGCTCACGCAACGCCGACTCCGGAATGACCTGTGCCTGAAGTGAGCTTGATGTGGATCGACTAGCCCCAACGTCGATGAAAAAAAGAGGTTCTCTAACTTCTCTGATCGCCTCCGGAGCATTGTCCACCGCATGTTGTTTTTAGCAAAGAGCGCTGGGAGAGCGAGTTCTTTAGTGCGGTTGCGTAAGAACACCGAAAGCACTGGATTTGTGGTCCCCGGCAGCCGGCAACAGAGCCACGATTCGTCTGAGCTGGCCATGGTCGCGAATGAAGTTTTCACGTTCGCCAACGCCAACATCTACCCAACGCCATCCACAGTAAGAAAAGGGGTGCAGAGAGAACCAGATCTGTCTTGATAAGCTTGCGCAAACTCGGCTGGCTTCATTGCTGATTGACAAATATCTAGCCCACTTAGTCATTAGCCTTCCGGATAGTTAAGTTACCTCGGATCGATGGGCCGACGTTGGGAAAGAAGGGCCAAGCACTTGGCGAATTCAATTCCTTGAGCGCCCGGTGATGACCTTGATAACCCTGTAACGACGATTTTCAGCACGCCTCCTGCAACCACCGGCCTGGAATCAGACATGGAGTTCTTCCAGAACCTATCGTGCAAAAATCTACGAGCACCAGCGGCATAGACTTATCTTGCTGGGAATCGAAAGGCACCCGGTCGCATTCCCCTGTAAAGTGCAGGTCGTCTACCGAGAAGTAAAAGCTCATTAAGGCCCACCCCACCGCGCAGAGACAACTACGTTAGCGAACCTCACCGAGTGGACAATACATCAAATCGGTATAGTGTATGACGCGTCATACGCTACTCCGATTCTGTCTTGGTTCCATCTATTTTCAACCGGCGCTCTCATGTCTAAGCCTCAAATATGTCTCCTACATACGGTATCAGCAAACCATTAATATCCATTGACTTGCTAGTGCCAGAAAAGCACATGCTCATGCAGTATTACCATCGAAAACTGTAGGAAGCTCTTTAAATATATATATATATTGTGTCATCTTCCTTAATATTGGTGGAAAGGGTGTGAGTAGGATACAGTAGTATATTTACTTTGCAAAGGCGACCAAGAGGATTAAAAAAAGCATTATAATATATAGTAAAAACCGGTCTGAATATTGAAAATATTGAACAAGAAGCCGCGGAACAACCATCTTCTCCTGTCATAAATCTTTCTTGTGGCATTTTCGCGGCGCTACGCCGAACAAGAGTCAACGGCAGTCTGCTGGATTAACGTTACTTCTGTATTTAAAAATACTTCGAGTACCCTAATTCATCCAGCAAAGTTGGGCTTTCCCTAGGGAGTCGTACATCACCTGTAAATTAACCACGTTAAACTCTCTCCCAGTACTCTATCAGGCCAGTTATTACCATATTACTATGCAATAGATCTAGCACGGCAGCAAACTTAACCGACCAGAGCCGACCTTCGGTCCAGACTATATACTAGAAGTTTAGGTAATCCCGAAAATATACTTAACACACTCCCGCGAGACGTGCAAGGAGTAGCTAATATATTATAGCCGGACTACCCACCTTATATAATATAGCCTTCCGGCCGCCCTATTCTCTAGAAGAAGATAAAAGATTTCTTAAATCTTCGAAGGTTCTTTCGCCGAGAAGCCCTAGACGTAGAGCGGGTTATTTATATAGCTAGGCGGTTACAAGAGCGCCAGGATTCGCCGGTAATTTTAGCGTGGAAGAGTAAGAGGGAATAAAAAGATCTAACTCCACCAACACTATCAAGTCGTTCCGCAACCGTGAAGTCTATGGCTGATCTTTATTTAGTAAATTATAAAGTGAATTATTCGATAATCTATAGAAAGATAAAATATAGCTAATTTATCGCGAACGAATCTCACAGTCGTGGATATCATCCGAACGCTGGAACTAGAGCGAGGAAGGCGGATGAACCCCTAACTTATTATACTTAATATTTCTGCTAATTACTTGTGGTAATGAATAGCACACTACGTAGAATAAGAAACAAGAGGGTGGGATATGATCCTGCACATCTGAGACTAGTGAAGGATCCGTATTTAATAGACTAGCTTCCTCCCTAGCACTCAGAATACTATAAACCCAGGCTGGTTACTCAGACAGCCAGGAAAGGAGGCCAAGAAAAGCCTAAAAGACGTTCCGCGCCACTGCAAACGGTGTCAAGACTTAATCTTCTCCGCTGTGGAGGGGTTAGTCTATATAATATAAAGACATAAATGGCCGGCTCTATATAAAGGATAACTCGCGAGGCATCCCACAGCAGGCATTCAACTTCCACCTACCTACTCCCCGTTAGGTGAGCCGAGGGCCATTACTCGATGTGAGAGGAGGTAATAGGATAGGCGATAATTAAGCCCGGAGAAGGTCCTAAATTTAGGATGTGTTAAAGCCACTAACAGGGCCAGCTACGCCAGAACAGTTTTCCGTTGTCTGGTAGTCTCTAGCGGAATCACGAGTTTCCACAGCCACGTTCATCGAGCAGCGGCTTACCCTCGCCCAGATCAGAAAAATATTACATTATGAATAACCAGAGGGTTCGGTATACCTAAAGAAAGATAGAGTAGTCGCGAGTGACAGAGTATTATAGATCTAGATAGTAGTAATCCTATAAAGATCCTCGGATGGTATCTTATACAGCATCCGGGATAAGCTTCCTTATCGCCAATATACATGACATAAGAAATTTAGTGTCCTTCCTGGCCGTGCAGAGCGACGGAATAATAGTGGGAATTAAAAACACTCGGCGAGCAGTAGCCATGTGTTTTTTAGGGTTCCTTAATATAGGAGAAGAGCCCACCGGTTACGATCTAGTCGGAGATATAATAATAGTCCGCTGTATAGTAGACTAGTAAGCGTCCCTGTAGCAGCTCAACAGATGCTGAATCCAGGTCCTGAGTACCTAATATACGACCATATACTAAGGATATAAGTAATATAATAGGCGATTTCCTGGTCCAGTATTATAGTTCACCGGTTAGTCAAAATAACAATACAGGCATAGTTGTCTAACCTACCTCAGGGCATTTCATAAGGAGCCAGTTACTAAATACAGAGTCCGGGATACTCTAGAAGCTGGAGCAGGATCATGTACACCGACTCGTACTAAAACTTATTTACAAGCCGCTTAACGAGACGGTATTTAGCCGGGCTTAGAAGTTTTCAATATTCATACTGTTTAGTATAGGACCCGAGTTATCGTTAATAAATAATCTCCCTATTAGAGAAAGGGATATTTTCCTATTCTTAAGTTCGCATTTAGAAGTAGAAATAATCGATAGGCAGTCTGCCGGCAACTAGCTAAATAACTAACCCTTTTATATCCTTCGGGGGGTGTTATTATTTAGTAATAGAAGGTAAAAGTAAAGCAAATACGCCCTGTGAACGGGAGCGTTAGACACGATTATAAATAAGCTATAGGCTATTTATCGGTAGAGCACTTCCATGTCCCCATGCCCGCACCTAAACACATACCGATTCATGCTCCTGAATGCATATGCGCTGGCTTATACTCTTAATTTTGTGGTCGCATTCTCACATATAAAGCTACATTTGCACATATCTATAGTTTCATACATCTAAAGCCACACTTCTACAACCATGCTTCTCCATCCGTGCTCCTAGATCCAGGTTTCTACACCCATACTTCCACATCTATGATTCCAAATTCACGCTCTTGAAACCATACAGCAAAATTCATGCCCGTAGGTTCATACCCGTAGATTCATACACGCACATTCATATGCTTAAATATACACATCCAAATCTATGCTCTAAGTTCACTGCAAATGCAGATTCATTCCCCAAATTCATATTCATAAATCCATGCTACTAAATTCATGCCCTTAAATCTAGGGCCATGAATTTATAGCCGTCGGTTTATATTTATAGATTAATGCTCCTAAATATATACTACTAAACGTATGCTCTTAGATCTATAGCCGTGGTTTTATAAATATAAATCACATTTATACACACAAATTCATTCATACAAATTCATATATATAGATCCATGCTCTTAAATTCAATATACACGTATATATATATGCGCAACTCCATGCTTGTAGATTCATATTTATATATTTATACTTGTGGTTTCATACACGTAAATACATACCGCTAACTTGATACTGCCAAATGCCTACCTCTATATTTATGCTCTTAAATTTATAGTCGTAGTTTCATAAACGCAAGTTCAGATTCGCAGATTCAGATTTATACTAACAAATCCGTACACGCAAATACATACTCCCAGATTTATACTCTTAAAGTTATACCCTAAAGTCTACGCTTTTAAATCCTCCATTTCTTGATAGGGGCGAGGGCGATGTGGCTCGTTCGTTTAATCCAAGGTCCCTAATAATTTCTGCAATCGGATCTACGCTGTGTGCCTTATGTCATATCATGTCCGATATCCTGTCCTGTACCTCCTGTCTTATGGGTAGGCTAATATTAACTGAAGCTAGATAACTAAATCTGAAAAGGTGATCGTGATAGGTTTACCTAGAAGTTGAAGTTGAAGCATCAGAATAGAGGTTGTCGCCTTTCAATGAATAAATCAGGATCTAAAATTCATCCTACAGTATCCCCTCATATCAACCTAAGCCTCACCGCGAACCTTCATTTGGTTATTTGTAGCAGCAGTAATACTCACGCCGTTCGATCTTGATATTTAAATTAGTCACAGTTTCTGGATATATTTCATTTTGGGTTTATTTACACTGACTCGGCTGTTCGCGTTTGAAGACATAACTGTGTAATGCCTATTTAAAAGGCCGAAGTTTAATTACACGCCCCAGGTTATATGCTTGCCTTGTTTTCATGTTACTTGATAGATGTACCTGTGTCGCTCTCGAAAATGGAATATATAGTCTATTTATATCAGCTACCTAACACTATCTAGGCCTATCTCGCGTCATACACTAACCTGAAAAGGGAATTTTAGCCAGGGTTGCCATCAAGCATCATTAGTCAGTGACTGAGTGATATTGATAACAATTATGTAGCGTGCATATCTAATCCACGGAGCTGCGCCTGGAATTTACTGTGGAACAAACCTGTATTCCACGAGTATGCAGAACCCTGGCTAGATGATGACACTGTGTCGTTCAGCGTATGGGAAGTTGAATAAGGGTACCGTATTATGGTTGTAAGGTGAAGGCTGGTCATAGCAGATAGAGTTGAAGCCCACAGCCTCTGTAGCATCCCTTGGTAATCCCCGGGAAAAGCCAACAATAGGCCTATCAGGGGAGGTACGCTAAACCATAAGAAGTATGGTATATCACGCGTAGTACGCTAAACGGCTAGAGACTGGAAGACGCGCGCTTCGCACGCTGCGGCCCTGAAACGACCAGAAGGGGGAAGAATATGAGATACGTGAAATTATTGAAACAGATTAAGGTGACTTTATAGACAGGGCCAAACCACAAAGAAATGGACATTGCGGGTAATGATAAAGCAGCCGGGGCTGGAGGACCTATTTTAATTAGGCAGGAGCATTAACATAGAAGATATTTCGCATTCTCTAGAAACGTCGCTCGGGTGTAGGGAAATAAGATACGGTAAATTTTCAGCTTTATCGGCCATCTCTGTTCATGTGAACTGTGTCTCTGTATTATCATCTTATACAGGCTTTTCCTTTGTTCAGGTACCTGTTAGGACTGAGGGTCCAGATGGCTGTGACGAAGAGGGGACGAATCTAGGTCCAGACCATGAGCAGACTTGGATGGAGTGCTAGGAGTAGCTCGTTGAGTCCACCGGTCGGACCGTTGTCGCTTACCGAGTGTAGATGAAAGAGTCGCGGGCAGAGATAGAGGCTGAGTTGTCATGACTATTGCTGTTGTGAATTGAGGCTCGATCAAACAGACAATAGAGCTTCGTTTCCGGAATTTATTCCGTATTGAATCAGATTGATTTCCAATCAATCTGATATTCATCTTGTATACACGACCTCATCTTTTCAGTTGTGAATAAATAACAATTAACCTTCCTCTGAATCACAACAGGTTATGAGCCCGGGAGCGACCTCTCGGGTATTATCCCTAGTTACTCAGAGTCTTTGAATAAATACATCTCCATCCAAACTCCACAGTTATTATCGATCCTCGTGAAGCCCCACCATGAATTCCCCATTCAGTTCACCATCACTCTCCTCCTCCGACAGGGTCGGCGGCATCGAGCCGCTTTCAGGAAGCAGTAATTATGCCTTCTGGGAGCGGATCATGACCTACTTGACAGCAAGACAAGTGTGGCCTGTCGTTTCGGGCGATTGACATGACATGTCCGGACTGTCAGTTCAAATAACTAGTAGTGGCGGACCCGACCACCCACCGGCGAAAGGCGGTGGGTGGTCGTCAGCGTAATGGCAATTTCAGCGTAATGGCAAGATATTCAAAACATCATCTTTTTATAGCTATAGCAATCCCCCAATATGCCTAAATCTTCTAAAATTCTCGATGAACGTGTTGAAAAAGCAATTAAAGCGCTTCAGCAAAAAAAATGCAAGAATATCCCTGAGGCTGCGCGACAATTCGATATCTCCCAATGTACTCTCTACAACCGCGTCCACGATCATAG
The DNA here is from genome assembly GCA_002215965.1 of Aspergillus persii. Lineage (NCBI taxonomy): Eukaryota > Fungi > Ascomycota > Eurotiomycetes > Eurotiales > Aspergillaceae > Aspergillus > Aspergillus persii. The sequence continues at coordinate 1,417,084 of NGZO01000008.1, read as the reverse complement.
AAAGTCTCGCACTGCTCGCACTCCTGCAATAAAGCTCTAAATCAGTATCAAGAAAATGCTCTGATTCAGTGGCTTACTAAAATGCGCGATTAATCTCCCGATAACGACTCCAATCCTTTATCAATGGGTAAATCTGACCTTTAGGCGCGTCTCAAGTTCTTGGGTATATCGCTTCATTGATAGACTTCCTCCGCGTTTAAAACTCGATCCCACGATTTAAAAGAAGAAAGAGAAAAGACCTATAGATGCAGAGAATGTCGGTGAACTGCAGTTTTGGTATAATCAGCTTGCCAATCTGTTAAAGGGCTTCCCTCCTCGCCTTGTCTATAATTTCGACGAATGCGGCTTTTAACCCGGTCAATCAAGGAATTAGAAAGTTATAGGGATTAAAGGAAGAGTCTGCGATATTGCTGAAGTAGAGTATACGGAAAGTATAACTGCACTTGAATGTATTGCTGCAGATGGTTGGAATATGACGCCGCTTTTTGTCTTTAAAGGTCAGCGATTTATGGAAGCTTGGTACGATAAAGATCTATCTAACTTCTATACTGCTGTCTCTGAAAAGGGCTATATAAATAATGATCTTATGATTCGCTGGCTTTATCTCTTTCACGAGGAGACAAAGGATCGAATAAAAAAGGGAGAAAAACGTGTTTTAATCTTTGACGGCCATGCCTCGCATAAAACAGTTGAACTTCTTCAACTTTGCGAGACGTACGAAATTCTTCCTTTTTGTTTTAAACCTCATATAACTCACCTCTGCTAATCGCTCGATGGAAAGCCCTTTTTAACATATAAAACGCGGTTTCGGCAAGCGAATAATATCATTGCACAATGGTGTGGAATCCCGGGAGATAAAGCGTCGTTTCTACGCGATATCGCAGATGTACGGAAGAGGACATTTAATCAACGCATGATTGAAAACTCTTTTAAAGAACGCGGTATTTATCCTCCTAACGGAACTCCTATAATTCGCGAGCTTCAAGCAAAACTGCCTCCAATTCCTGATCTCTCTGCACCTGATCTACCTGCTTGGGATGGTCGTGCACGCAAGGCTATAGAGCGGCCACCCCCTACCGAGCGGGCCACCTCTGTATTGCCATAGAAAATAGCTATTTTATAGACCTGAATAACACAACCACCATATAATCCTAGAATCTATATAAATAATATAGTATATAGATAGGTATACTTGGTATAAGAATAGTTTTTTAGGAATTTTAAATAATTTGTTAAAGCCTATATAGTTACCTTTGTTATAAAATATAAAATACGACTGTAATTTATATTACCTAAATTATTAGGCTTTATAAAGGCTTAATGGTAAAATTTATATATTGTATAAAGTATTATAATATATAATACGTATTATTAAACCTTAAATAATATACTGTGGTTGCGTTATTCAGGTCTATAAAATAGCTATTTTCTATGGCAATACAGAGGTGGCCCGCTCGGTAGGGGGTGGCCGCTCGGTAGTGGAATACATTAATGTACCTGGTGCTTATAAATCCCTCATGAGGCTTGTTTCTATCCACGGGATCTTTCTGCTAATACTGCTTTGACGATTATAATAATGTTTTATAATTATATATTATAAATTAAGCCTCGATGAAGTAGACAATAAAACTTCGTATACGAAATTTATACTATATAAATAAACCTAGTATTCATCTTGCATACAAGACCTCATATTATTAGTTAAGAATAAAAGAACCAATCTTCCTTTCGATCACAACAGGGTAAAATAATATCCCTTATTCTATGGCGGATGATGGTAAATGGTAATGTGAATAAGATAGTATTATAGTATGAGGCTGCTGGTGCGGATTAGGAACTAAGCTACACCATCGGATTAATCCCGAAGTGTCTATATGAAGAAACTAGTTGATTTTTAATTAACTTGTTCTTCTCGCTGTATATATAGCCCCGTGCTTTCCCTCTGAATTCAATAAAATCATCGAATTTTAACAGATAGCCGCAGCCATTTGCCCATTTGCCCATTCGCCTATAATTCGCCATTTAGGGAATAATAATAGTGAATGTGTTCTCGCAACACCACCTTATTATCTGTAAGCGCGCAAGACATATGAGCCCACCCTTAAAAAAGAAGTATAGTAATTACAGAGCATCTAAAGGCTTATGACTGGTTTAATCCTTGTAATATTTTATCCGTACGTAGAACCGGCACTGAAGTGGGCAGCTCGCTTACTAACTATATTATATATTTATTAATGATGTCCTCTTCACCTCCATACGACCCCCCAACCTGCCTAAAATTCGGATAATCTAAAAATTACACTAACTATCCTATTACGCTGGAAATCTCACTCGGCCAGTCATATTAGGATAGAATATCGCTGGGTAATGATATGGTGTTCAGAGTAAGATTGCTTGATAAACTAGTACTTATTATAGAAGTACCTAACTGCAGGAGTAGATATGTTAATATAGATATACCGCTAACAAGTAGGCGTATTAGTGTAATAGAGGGCGAGAAGAATGTTTACTAAAAGAAAGGCGCTAGTCTAATTTAGTGCTTAGATGTCTAAAGAATACTAATAAAAATTAAGTAACTTATTCTTATCACCTGCGCGCCTTACACGCGATAACGTACTTAATATATCCGCCGCCTTCCGCGCCGCAATAAAATTAACACTTAATACCTTAAATACCTTTAAATAAGTCTCTGCATCTTCACGTAAAGTCTGCGATAATATCTTCCCATACAAGAGAACACTATCGTTATAAAATCTCTTAGTTATAAACAGGATCGAGCTCGTATATATAAGGTACGAGATCATCTGCTACCAGGGAAAATCGTGGACGAGGCTGCGCTCATCTATAATATTATATAGAAGATAGGCAGTTTATTGCGCTTTATAAATGCAGATATATTCTGCTTCTAAGATGCGTTTTTTATATTACAGGAGAAGGTCGATAAAAAATATATTATTTATTTAAAGGAAAGGGAGCCAGAGGAAAGACCGATAGATAAAAACGCGAAAATAATAATATTTAACAGCGAGCATATTTCGCTGCGATATATTTATATATTATTAGACGGTTATTTGCATGCAGAGTAAGAACGCACCTAGCATTTAAAAGAGACAGATTTCTAAAAGGTATAGCCTAGGTCGAAGCGAAGATATCGCGGAAGATATAGCTTCTATTCTATTAACTAATTATCTAAGATTAAAGCACTATTAAGCATTTAGTCTAGCGAAATATTACCTGGGATGGTCGGTATAATTCTTAAACTACCAGTCCTAGAATATAGGAAAAGCGGATTACTGCGATAAAGTAATCTATTATATATCCACACACTTCGTGACTATCTTAACTTATAATATTACTACTAGAAGGGCAAAATAGCGCCTTATTTTTTATAGAAGGCAAGTCGACTAGAAAGTCTATTTCGCGTATTACTATCGGCCGTCCGAATTAAAGAGCCAGAAGTCGATCTAGCACGTATATAAAATACCACGTACACTGCCAGTGGGCACGGTCCTGCATCTACGACTCCTTAGACAAGGAAAAATTAGCCGAGTTTTCTACATGCAGGCCGATACTCTGGCTTATACGGATTATAAATCCCAAAGTATTCCAGCATCTACGCTAATTAGCAGGAATAAATTAGTGAGGATGGATAGATACTGTACCTGTCCATATAGCAAATAATTAGTAAGAAGAAACACTACACAAGCAATATCCAAATATTTAAAAGAGAGCAATCCGCACCTAATTCGCGTGAGAAGAAGAGTCCTTATTTAAAATACTAAAAATAATACGATAAGCGACCATTCTTCCCGTGCGGGAATAAGATATAGTAGGACCCGATAGCGAAAATAAAATCTGAACTATTAGACTATAAATCTTTCGACGGGAAAATAAGACAAATTATTCTATTAAATAGAGTAAGCTATACCTGGAACTCCAGTAGGCCGTAATCGCCCTTCTAAAACCGGCGGAATTCCCTGAGAAGTACCGACTTACAGACAAAAGAATAAACAATATAAATTATAGAGAGGTAGACGTCTAGAAACTATTCAGCCTTAGTTTATAAAAATACTAATAGTAGTTAAGTTAACGCTATAAGTATCCCCGAACTGTAATATTAGGTATAGTTCTATATAGAGAGATCATTTCTGTCTAGAGAATAGTCTCCAGATACACGTTTGCGGATGCAGTGAATAAAATAGATATTACTTACCTTATTAATATAAGTAGGCGAAGACTCCGTAGCATAGTCTCTTTATAGGGCGGCGATTACGTCGGGACTAGACTACTTAGTTTTAGCAATATCTGGCAGTTAATTCTAAATATTTTATAAATCAGCATCGAGTTTCGCCTGTTAGACTGGATCTATATTTAGCCGTAGCTGACGAATTAATACTTTATAGAATTAAACGGTATTTATATAGGCTGTTAGAAACTCTCCCTGAGTAAAGCTGAACAGTATATTATAAAAATCGCGACGAGCTTTAGTAATTCCTTGGTGGCTAATATTAGTCTAACTCCCAGAAGATCCTCTCTATTTCCGCGCCGACTATAAATAAGTGAATCTGTATCTCTTATATCTAGTATATACTGGTTAGCGGCCGTCACACTTTTAAGTTAGAGCAGGCTGTAAGTTAGATAAATAGGATAAATCTTTACTTTAAGCCAGCGGCACTTATTATATATAATCCTGATACGCTAATATTTCATTCCGGATAATCTTTTTATAATCTAATAGAACTGTGCGATAGGAAGCTCCTAGGGATTTACGATGCTAGAAGACCAGAATAGACTCGTAATAAGTTAAGATAGAGATTATAGAGCGGTGTAGTATATGCCGGACCGCCCGATCCGGAGGCGCTGATTAATTTACCGATTAGAATATCCCCTGCGCCGACTTAAATATTTTCTCTCTCTTTAAGTTCACGAGTTACTAATCTTATGACTTTTCTGCCGAGTTACTTTAATATAGTAGAACTAATGATAAGCTCGGTCGGTTTATAGTATAATATTTACCCTGGACCCTATAATAGATACGATCTTAACGAAGTCGCTGCCCTTCCTCTTATCTATAATTTATATAAAAGATCGGCGCAGCCGAATAATTACCTGGAAAACTAGTCGGGATACGGTTCTTAAATAAGCCCTCGAGACACTAAAACTAAATTAGGTAATATAGATAACCCGGACGAGGACTTATAAGAGAAACACTCTAAATCTAGATAAGCCTCGTAATTTTTATAGATAATATATATTATCTTCTATCTCGTTTTATTCTTGATAATCAGTACTCTACTCCGGGTTATTATTAAATACCTGATTTTTTACCTAAGAACTCCGGTTAATATTAGTGTTTTATGGGCCAATATCGGAGGCAGTATTATTATAAGCTTTCTAAGCGAGGATTAGGAGCTATTTTACTTTGAAAGTATTAAATTAACTATCCCTAGCTATATAAGAGAGGATTCTTCCTAACATGTCGCACACCTAAAATCCCACAAGAAAACCGTGCCCTTTTTTATCAAGCTATCTACTAGCTTCTATAAGAGCCTTACTTCCTTCTTGATTTTTATTTATAACGTTTATCTAGCACTTTTAAATAATCTAGTAGTACTGAATAGATTATATTATAATCTTTCTCTTTTCGCTTTGGGTTTCGCCGGTCAGAAATCCTTTAATAGCGAGTTTAGTTTTATAGTAATACTCGCTGTTCTCTTTATTAAGATTAATCTTTCCTTGGCAGGTCTCTTCCTTAGAGTTTATATTATAATTAATTTATCTTAGTGGACCCCCAGACTACTCTAAGTATAATTATAGAAATATCTGAATTCTTTGGCCGTAACTTTAGCCTAGTTATTCTAGATCCTTGTTATCCTCCTCGTGATTTTCCTACCTGAATATTATAGAAGAAGCATACTATGGAGTCTAAGTATATAGCGCGGCCCGTTTCTTTTCTCTCTTATATTTATACTAGTTAGCTGTTTAGCTCGCTTCTACGTCTCCCTCAAACTTAACAACCGGGTAATCGGTTTCCTATTAGGGACATTTGCAGTTAACATAGGAGGAATAATAGTATTAGGAATAGCCTACTCTATATAATATACCATAATCAGCACTTCCCAGTTAAGCATAGGAGAAAATACCGGCTGTGAGATACTATAGGGGATTATAGATAGGCTTTACGGGTGCCTGATAATAGTTAGTATCTAGGTTCTTAAACTATCCGACTTGCGACGCCGGCATGCTTATATTTATAGGGGTGTGAGTGTAGTAGTTGCCTTATATTCCTTAATTATTGAAATTAGAAGTTTATAATAGAGCCGAGATCTTGTTATACTTATATATTTTTATTAATACCGTAGTTATTTCACAAAGCGGCTAGCCTATAATAGAAAAGTCTGGAGCCGGGGCTATTGTCTCTAAATCCGGTATTATATAGCTGAAGATATTTCTATATAGTTTTGAGATTACTTACATACTATATATCTAACTATCTTTAACCATAGCGAATTAATGCGCCCGTTAGTACGTGCTATGTCCGGGCATCGAGACGTCATTAGAAAGTAAACTATATAACATACGTAATTCTTCGCTTAGAAGGGTTAATCCTCTTTAATAAAATAGATTTTTGCCACATGAAATACATTATATAAGCTTATATAAGAGATATATTTCACTTAGTATATAGTATATAATTTCATTTCTATCCCAGTAGACTTATCCACACTATAATTTTAAAACCTGGAAAAAGCTAGCAGCCGCGCTAGCTTAAAAACGACATGGAAAGTTTGCCATAAAGCATGGGTAGAAGATATAATTATACCGTGCTAAATTAACTTGCTATTATTCGTCCCATCGCTAATAAATTACGCCATAGTACTTAGTACCTGTCTATAGTCTCGATGTGTTGCTGATTTAAAGACCGGTTATTTAATTCCACCTTAGCGGATGGGGAAAGTTCGTAATCCCATACTTATATACCTTTAATATCTGTTTCTATTAAACGTTAGGAACCCATTTTAAAGAAGTATTTAGTACGTATAGTAAGCTATCTCAGCTGGTTTAAGTAAATTAAAGCGAGGTAAACTGTATATAACGAGATCAGATCCGGGACTACGGGTCAACTCGGAATCATATATAATAAGGAGAATTATTTGCGAAGGCTGTATTATAGTAATATTTATATATTATTTATTTTAGCTTCGACATTACTAATTACCTTATTAGATAAACGAAAACGTTATCGAGGGTTATACTAACCATAAGTCAGCCACCGGATAGGACGGATAAGGCGGATTGCGGGAATTAATACTGTAGCTAATATACCGACTAGTAATACTAAAGGGATCCATATAAGAAGCTTTCTCGACACAATTCTAGGATAAATCGCGTCTTATAAAAAAGAAATCTGTATTAGATAGGTAAACCTAAAACCTTAGAAAGGGGCTTAATAAAAAATTAGGGAGGGTATTAACGTATTTACCGAATATCCGGGACGACTCTCCCCCGGAAACCGTGGTTTTGCTAATAATTTTCCTAGAGTACGTCCGTTCCATTATATAAATAAAATTATAAGAGGTAGCTTTAAATAGCCTCTATTTCTAACTAGGATTTCCTATATATATTTCTATTTTCACGTGCAAGTTCATTTCTCACTGTTTTTAACTTAATATGCCTACTTAATACAAGAGTCTATAAGCAGTATATTATCTGTAGATCTATTCCCGGAGGTCTTATCTGATCCGGTCTATAGCTGTTCTTTAACGGTATAGTATACGATATAACGTAATATTAAATTTATGGCTACGAGCCGCACCAATTATATATATTAATTAGCATGGTTTGGAAGTAGTCTATAATATACTAAAAATTAGCCCGAAGCAGCTATCAGTATGCTATATACGTCTTCTATAATTATCTAATAACTAATAAACTCTATAATACTGTGGCAGTGCTTGAAAGTCGAATCTCTAAGCTTAAAAGCTATTTTATATCAGGCGATGGCGTCCGTCAGAGTAAAAAATCGAAGTATAAGTTATATATTTTAATTTTAAATCCTCCATACTCAGGCAGTCCGCTCTCTAGTAGGAGAATATGGAATAAGTATAAACGCTAAACATTACTACAGGCAAAACAGCGTAGACTTCAAAATTAGAAGGCGAATTTAATATTTACTATCAGGTAAATCCTCTGGACCATGTCTAGGCTAGATACTAGAATTCCTCCTTTTAAACTATAAAAAGAGTATCAGATAGTAAAGATACTAAATAATAAATTTCCTATAGCGGCCATACGCCCGAAAGGTATGATAGCGAGATAAATAATAAAATACTAATTCTAGCTATAGGAATAGGTATCTGACAGCCCTAATCTCTCACCTTAAAAGAGTAAATAAATAACACGCAAATAGCTTCGTCCTAGATAGATTCCTAAGTACCGTGGCCGAAGTTAAGCAGGTAGAGAAGATATTAAAGAGACGCAAGCAGTCGCTTAACCATGTTATTAAGCTAGACACTGATGATAAGCTTCTAGAATCTATGAGAATTCGGCTTGCTAAATATCGTGCTCACATTATACCTATAACTGAACGCTTTAAGATATTAGAATTTAGAGGCAGGTTAATAGCCAGAGGGAACCGGATAGGGTGTGACAAGATATTTTAGAGGCCTTGAACCACTGTGTATCTAGTTAGTAAAATATTATAATATAAATACATTAGTGCAAGAAGTGTGGGGCTAGAGAATAAATATTTAATAAATTTAGAATAGGTTCTCTAGTATTATATACCTAATACTACGGATATTTACGCATCGGAGGCGATATAACTACGAGATAGTTCTCCAGCTAGCGATACCCTAGACTAGATATACCATTAACACTGCTGTTATTAAATTTTAATATACAATATTTCTATAAGTCCAACCTTTGCAAGGACTTAATTCTAAGAAAAAAAGATTGCGATAGAAATACTATGCTAGTATAGGCTAACCGACCCCTGCGCCGTAAGCATCCGGGTATCGCGTAACCACGACCCATCGGCTTAGCGGTCAGAACGACTCAGTGATTAACCTACTTTAAATTTTAATATCTTATTTTAAAGATAAGAATCGAATACAGAAAGCTATATTCGCGAATCAGGATAATTCTGATGCGTCTATCTCGAAAACTGCGCGTGATTTTGGTGTTGCAAGGACTACCTTAGAATCTAGATTAAGCGGACGGAATTCTCGATCAACCAGAAAACCTATAAATCAGAGGTTAAATGACACTTAAAAGGACGCGCTAATAAATTATATCAATCAGTTAGATATAATAAATGCACCCCTACGGCCCCGAATGATCAAGAATTTCGTGAATTCGGTATTAAAATTAGCTCATGATGACCCTTCCTTACCTCCTCCAAAAGTCGGCCAACAGTGGCTGCGAGGATGGCTAGAACGTCATCCTGAATACTCTAAAAAGCGGACTAGAGAGATAGAGGCAGACCGAAGAAGTGCACATCATCTTGTGGTCATTTCAGGCTGGTTTGAAGAACTCCGTCGGGTCATATAAGATCGTGGGATAGTAGAGGATGATATATAGAATTTTGATGAAGCTGGCTTCCAAATTGGAATCAAAAAAGCTCAGTGCGTTGCTACACGCGATCCGCAAAAGAAGCAGTTCATTGGAAGTAATAAAAATCGAGAATACGCCACCGTGGTAGAGGTGATCAATCCGCGCGGGATCGTGGTAAAACCATTCATTATTATGAGCGCTCGATGTCACCTACGTGGTTGGTTTGACTTCATTGAAGCCAGCAGCGTTGTAGCAGTCTCTGATACAGACTACATAAATGATGAGCTTGTATTTCAATGGATTCAGCACTACAATCGCTATACAAAGAAAGAAAAAGTCGGCTATTATCGCCTTTTTCTTTGTAACGGATACGGATCTCGTTTAACAGGCAAATTCGCTGAACTTTATGAGAAAGAAAGGATTATTTTATTCCTTTTACCTCCTTATAAAAGCCATCTACTTTAATCGCTTAATATAGGGGTCTTTTAATTATATAAATACTATCATTCTTAAGGGATTAACGATTTAACCTGTAAAGGAACCGGGAAATTTAAAAAAAAATAATTCTTTCACGCACTTAATTATATACGACATTCAACCTTTAAAAAGCGTTCTATACAGCATACAGGAATTAATCCTTTTAATCCTATAATCGTTATCGATTCTTAACGCCTAGGATAACGCTAATCCCTAGTGATTAAGAGGACGTTGTATTTAGTTCAGAATCCACCCCTAAAACCGCGAGGAACTTGGAAATCAACTTTATTATTATTAAATTATATCGAGAGGCTGGAATACCGTAAGGAAAGCGCCTTCGTCATATAATAAAAGGCCCTATATCGATGGGCTATCTATGCGACTAATATAAGCAGGACTGTGAGAACTTTACGCAAGCCTAGCACGAAGAAAATCGACGTTCTAACGCTTCTAGGGTCTATATACTGCTTAGAGGTGTCGTTTTAAGTATTTAAATATAGTAAATAAAAGTCCTAAAGGACGAGTGAAAGAAAAGATAAAAAGGAACTAAATAGAAGAAGAAATAGAAAGACGTTATAATCGAACTTCGTGGGTATACCCTAGCTAAAGGAATTAACCCACGATGTTATAGAAAGTCTCGCCGAATTAAATAGGATTTTAGTTATAAATTCCACTTTTTATATATATTAATATAATATCCGTTGTGGTATAGCTTCATGAAGTTATTTAATTAATTTTATAGATTACTAAACTAATAGGATCGCGGATACGTGATACCCGGATGCTTATAGTGCAGGGGTCGATTAAAAATCATCCTTAATCTCTTCGATAGTCCACTCAACTCTTTTAATCTTGCGAGCCTCCCACTCCTTATAAATTATTACTATAAGGATTCCAACACCAATAATAAAAATAATAACGAACACGAGGATAACTCTAGATTGGTTTTTTATCCAGTTATTTCGCTTCACATATTAATATACTTCAGAGAGCGGAGGTTGGAAAATACACGTGATGATAGTAGGTATATTTAAGAACCGGATTAAATAATATCCCTCTCTCATAATCGGTATTTAACTAGAGATAGAAATATAAAATGAAAAAAATATATTTACTAAGTCACGACTTAGGCGATCAGGGTCTGCGGATAAGGTCTAGTATATAGCGACACACATAGGAAGACGGATATTCTAGGGTATAGACACGAGCAGTAATACTGTTATGAAGAGCTAAATATATAAAATATTAAACCTATATTCTAGACGGATATAAGTCCTATAATCTATATAATATCCCCGAGTATATAAGATCATCGATTACCTAGAACTGATAATTTACTCTACCTATTAAATCCGGTTCGTCCGGGCCGTCCGGCGCACATATACCTTTTATTTTTTATTTTACCTTATTTAAAGCGCAGAACTAAAGTATATAGAGGCTTAAGAATAATATTAATTAGTATTAATAGATCGATAATCTTTATATCGGCCCTTTCCTGTCATCGGGCTTAAATAGACTTAAGCCGGATATATAGAGTTTAGTCTAGTCCTTAATTTACTTAATATTAATATCTCTTTTATATAGATGTTGCATGCGACCGTATTGCTCTCCTAGTAAAATCGTCCCTATAATTACTCAACTATGTTACTCGTTACCCGGTAAAATAGCTCATAACGTGCCCGAAGACAACCTAGGCGGCGCGAATCACGCTACTTAACACCCGTAGTTCTCAGTAAATATCAACAATCCCAGCGACGACGATGAATTCGCTCATCTTGTAAAATTCGCCTCTATTTATCAAGAATCCGACTTCGTCAGCCTTAATGAAGGTAAAGTATTTATTCGCTAAATATAGTACGCCCCCTGGCGCAAGAGGAAATTTTACTAGTATTATATTAGCGGATTTTCACGTAAGTCCCCTAACGATTAGCTTCACACTAATATCCGGAAGGGGTTATAGGATATAGATATTTCTTATAGACGTAATACCGTAGGATTTAATAAATTAACTTCGGAAAAAGAGAATCTGTTTATTAAGATTATATTATATTTCCAGAGGCCGATTCTTTATAGTAAGAGCTACTTACTATTTTCGTTAGTAATAACCGAGTTTAATCTTTATATTAATATTAAGTTATATAGTAATGGAACTCGCGATTCTCCTTACCGCTGGACTAGAAAACTGGATTAATTTCAGTGTTATTATTAGGATTCTATATCTAAATACCGCAGTCGGCTGGTACCAGGAAAAACAGGCGACAGATATTATTACAAGCCTAAAAACCGATATTATAATACAGGCTACGATCGTGTGTAATAAATATAAATAAATTCTCTCACTCGAGAGTTAATTCCTAGAGATATAGTAAGTCCGGTATAGTGAAATACGCTTTATAATGAATCCTAACCGAAACAATAACTTAGATCGTAATTAACGAGGGACAGACTGTTCCTACAGATACTAAGGTTATTTATATATATAATAATTATAAGAATAAGTAGAAGGAATATAATAAGCTTCTAAAGGATGGGAGATTAGACGAATTAAATAAATAATTAGAAGGCGATAACTATGATAATAACGCGGATAATAGGCGCGGGCATTTAATTATAGCCTACGATCATTCGGCGATTACTAGGGAATCGCTTACTATTAACTAATTTATGAAAGACACCGTTTTCTATACTACCAGATATAAACGGGGAAAGGCTTTTATAGTGGTTTAAGGAACCGGCCAGAGAATATTTATTAGGAGGACCGCAGCCATAGTATAGAAGACTAAAGGCACGGGCTATTTTAAGATAGTTATAGATAGCATCGGGACATTACTTCTAGTGTTAGTAATAGCCTGGATTCTTACTATGTAAATTAGCGGGTTCTATTAAAATATTCCGATTACGTCTCCCGGAGAACAGACATTACTATTTTATACCTTAGAACTAATAATTATTAGAGTCCCTATTAGTCTCCCTGTGATAATTACAATAACGCTAGCTATTAGAGCTGCGTACCTTGCGAAGAAGAAGGCTATTATATAGAAGTTAACTACGATTAAGTCTCTTTTTATATAATCTCCTCCTCCTACTTATAACTCTAAATCCTTCTTTTAAGTTCGGGGCTAACCTCTATAGAGAGTCGATATTTTATATTCTAATAAAACCGGGACTTTAACTACCAACCGCCTCAGTATTAAAGAGCTATTTATAGCCGAAGGTATTAATATAAACTAGATATTCGTAGTTACAGCTCTAGCTTCATCCCATAACGTGAACGCGCTCGACCCTATAGATAAGATAATAGTACTCTTATTAAAATAATATCCTAAAGCCAAGAAAATCCTGTAATAAAAATAGAAGATAGAAAATTTTATCCCTTTAACCCCGTGTCTAAGCGAATTATTATGATTATAATGTATAACGGTGTTAAGTATACATACACGAAGGGGGCCCTTAAAGCCGTCTTATAACTAACCGATTCCCCCGATGCGAAGATATATAAGAAGAAAATAGCGAAGTTTACTAGTCGCGGATTCTGCTCTCTAGGTATTACGGTGCGCAAGGAAGACGAGAACTAAGTGCTGCTTAGAATAATACCAATATTTAATCCCCTAAGGAGGATACCGTACAGATAATTACTAAGACCCAGAAACTAGGTATTAAGATAAAGATATTAACCGGGGATACAATAGCTATTATAAAAAAAACATATAAAATATTATTCTTAGGAACCAAAGTCTTTAATTCTAAACGCCTTATCAGCAGAGGCCTTAGTACTATGGCTGGGGATCTTATCGAACAAGCAAACAGGTTTATAGAGGTCTTCCTAGAATATAAATACTAGGTTATCCAGATACTCCAGGAGCGCGGCCATCTCACGGTAATAACAGGAGATGGAGTAAATAACGCGCCTTCTTTAAAAAAAGTAGACTGTAGTATTACAGTGGAAGGGGCATCTGAAGCAGCCCAGTCTACTACGGATATTATATTCTTAAAGCCTGGGCTCTTAACTATTATCGATTCTATCAAAGTCGCGCGGTAGATCTTCCACCGTATAAAGGCCTATATTTAATACCGAATAGTACTCTGTCTGCACTTTAAAATCTATCTTATAACAGCTATAATTATCCTCAACGAGAGCATCCGCAGCGACCTAGTTATTTTTCTAGCACTATTTATAGATCTGGTAACCGTCGCTGTAGCATATAATAATATATCCTACGAGCTCCGCCCTATCAAGTGGTAACTACTAAAGATCTAAATTATCTCTATTATTCTCGGTATCTTACTCGCAGTAATAACATAGGTAATCCGGGGCACCATATTCCTCCCTGATAATAATATAATCCAGAATTAGGACTCAATCTAGGAGATCATATTTCTCGAAGTGACATTTACCAAGAACTAGCTGATATTTATTACTAGAGATAGCAACACATGGCCGTTCATTTAGCTAATTAACGCGATCTTCAGCGTTAATACCCTTACTACGATATTCTGCTTGTTTGACTGGTTCTTAAATAGGAATATAGTTACTAATCTATTTAACCAGCTGCTGGACACCCCAAAAGAAATCTAAAACAGTTAGACCGATATTGTAACTATTATACGTATTTAGGGGTATTCGTTAGGTGTGACTATTATGATTATATTATTATATTATACTCTAAATAAGATCCGGTAGTTAGATAACCTGGGCCGTAAGAAGCGTAGCAGAGGCGAGATCCAGATCGAAAATATTTTAAGCCACCTTGCCAGGTCACTATTTAATATATATAGAAGAATAAGATAGATAGTGGTCGGTTTTTCCTATTTTCGAATAAAGAGAAGGAAGTTAAGTAAATATAAATATTAAAGCCATTGTCATAGAAAGAGAAGGAGTAAGATCTAATAAATAACGGTCCTTCTATATACGGATATATAGACTACTCCTTACTTACACTAGCCCGTTTATCTTATTTAAAATATAAGATAATTACTGCGGATAATAGTACTAATATTTATTATCATTACCATTACCGCGCCCTGGACGTACGTCTAAAGTATATATAGATGGGCCAGCGCAAGTGAGGAGTAGTCTATATGCACGAAATATAACTAGTAAAATATTTAAGATAAGCCGATTCGCGCGGCCTGATCGGGATTTTATTTATAAATATGGGTTCCGCTTAACGCTCAGGGTGTTCGCGGGTATAGGTACCGGTTATAACGGAAAACCCGGAAATCACGACGGCAGTTTTTAATTTAAAAGGTTTATTTCCATCTAGATAGGGCTAGAACAAAAAAGTATACTATTAAATAGCAGGCTATTATATATAAATCCCACGCCCTGAAAAAAGGGATAGTTTAATACTTAATAAGTTATTTACGTTAGGGATGCCCTATTACTTTAGCTTGCGAGATTTTATAACTAGTAAGATAGATACTTAAATATATTATTAGGTCAGAAACCGTGCTAATTATTCTTTAAATCCCGGGAATCTTCCTAAAATATATATACTTTATTTAGAGAAGCTGGGCCCCGAGGCTTCATATCGCCTACTTTCTTATAGCTATGTTTTTTACCTTTCGTGTATAGACTTTTAGCTGTACGAGAAGAATATAAGTTATCCACTCTATCGCAAGAGCTTTTACTACTTAAGACGGCCGCGGATGGTAATTATTCGCAGCCAACTAAGGAGCTATCCTATATTAAGGGTCCTAGTTTTTTTCTATCTAAAAGTAGTAAAGATCTAGTTTACTTATTATTTCTTGAAGTTATTTACTTATCAGAGGTATACTAAATAAGAGAAATAAAATAGTATTTGATATTCTAATAATGGCACCGGATATAGTGGAGAGCTTTTAACACCTTAAATATTATTATATATATAAACTTAGGTAGGCCAGTTAACTAGATCGAAAATTAAAGTAGACCCCCTCCTTCAGGAAGTCTTAGTTTTAGATTCTAATATCTATATTAGCTACTTTAGAACTAGTATTAGACCGAATAAAAGCTCGCGATTTAGGGGCTTCTAGATTAGTGAAGCGTAGGCTGGATATTAGTATTATAAATATCGCTTTTTATCGCTAACTCTCCCTCTTTATACTCTTCGCGTTCCTCTTCCTTAACTTAAGCTTCTTTATCCTGTCTTATTAGTTCTTCACTTCTATCCTCTAGGGTGTAAATAAAAGTTATACTAACAGTCCACCAGTGCAGCGGATAACGTCTACGTCCTAGATTATTAATTATCAAAGCCCAGCCGAGCATAATAAGAGACGAAGCAAGAACGGTAGGGAGATATCTCCAGGAAAGAGAAACCATATCAGACTACACCACGGTATTCAGTCCTATTACACCTGCCCTGCTCTGGGTTAATATCCGGTTAAAGAAAGATTGATAAAGAAAAACTTACGACGGATGAGTAGTCCCGGTGATTAGTATAGTAAGTAGCGAAGTCGCTATTAATAACTTATTATTAATAAAGGTTAATAGATAAAAGTATATATTTACTAAATACCCTTGGTACTGGTTATTTAGTATAAATAAACGAGTAATATATGTTTTAACCAGGGCAGATAGGAAATACCTAAAAATGAAGTTTCTAAGCTGTGTAACTAGTAACTTAATAACACCGAAGAGAAGGACTACAGATATACTAAAAGAGATAATAATAGTCGGGGTATTATACACGTCGCGAAATACTGTGCTAGTGGATATAATCACTTCGATTAATAAAATACCCCCGAATGCGCTAATCTATGTAAAGAGCTATATTTCGTATTTTAGAGGAATCTTCGTGAGCTAGCTAAACGGTAGAAATAGAATAAAAACGTAGGGTGGACTTTTATCTGGGGAACGATATCTAGTAAAGCGTGAGATACTTACAGGTAGTTAACTACGATAGTCTTCTCGGAACTTAAATTAGTCTAGTAGTTTAAGAAGTCCTCGCTCCCCGCTAAAATAATGGAACCGATAAAAGCGATAAGCTTTTTCCATATCTAGTATTATAACTTTAATATTAACGCTAAGTCTTTATTCTATAACCAAGGTTTCGAGGTAGACCTCGCCACTACCCGCGGGTGACCCTGATGACCCGGACCGCGACCCGGACCACGCAGGTTTTAGGGTCGTAAGGTTAGACCCTGAAGTGGGGTCAGGGTAGGATCATAAAAGTCGCGAACCTACCCTGAGGGTCGCGAACCTACCCTCAGGGTCGTCAAACATGGCAAACTTGGGCAAGTCACGCAGAGCATAAGTTATGTAGATTTTAGCTGTATTTTTGAGTATCTCACTTACAGCATTTAGAGGAGTAGTTTCTTAATTTGGTAATATAGAATGAATTAAATCAAAATAAATCAAAACTAATGAATCAACCGAGAACATGCCATGATTATTTAATTACATGTTAAATGTTTCATACCCATCTAGCAACCTTGAACGCTTACGGACTCTGCCTGACACTCGGTGCTGTGTCTCTGGCAGAGGTATTTCCTCAGGCTCTTGACCATTATCTTCCTCCTCATCATCTCTCATATCGTTAGCTATATTGCTTAGGCGTCTTTTACCGAGTGCATTTACGGACGGACCCTGGACAGCCTGCGAGGTAGCTTGGAGCTGTGTGGTAGGCCCTTCATCCTCTTCATTATCGCTAATTGGATCAACGGTGAGTTGTTGCTGTGTTCTCTCTTCCTTTGCAGCCTGTATCTCTTGAGTCGAAAGATATTCAGAGAGTATTACTCGCTGCTCTTCATGAATCTCAAACCGCGATGTACACATATACATTATAAGGTCTGAAATCGTTTGAGGTTGAAGAGATCCTCGACGATAATAACAGATATCTCGTGCAGAGTTAAAAAGCCGCTCTACTCCTGCACCACTAGCTGGGATAGAAAGTATATCGCGAGCAAGCCTCGCCATCGTAGGAAACTCATTTTGATGATCTCTCCACCAGGCCAGAGGCTGGGCATTTGGGACTATATCTAAGAAACAGATTAATAATTACTCTCTCTAATAGAGCTTAAGGGATATTTACTGCTGTCAAGATACCTTGTAAGCTCGTCCGACTGTACTAGCTGTGAAATTTGAGACTGCTGCGACTTATCTAGCGCACAAGCTAAATCAAATTCATCTAGTGTCGAGCTCACCATCGGAGCATCTAATCTCTGATAGTTCTCGGCAAAACTCTTAGAGTATTTCTCGAGAAAGGATTTAAGGCTCTGGCGATAAGCTGCTCGGTAGTCGACCCCGGATTCTGGGTCTGGATCCCAGTCGGACGTCGAGAAGAACTTGAGTTTATCCTGTGGAGAAAGAATCGTACTAATTATGTAAATATGACTATCGATCCGGTCAGTGTCTCTATAATAGGCTGAGAGCTTGAGCCTTGCTGCTTTGAGGGATGTAAGCATCACCTGCTTCCAAGTAACCGTCTTCCGTTGAAGCTGCTTAATCGACTTTTCAAGGTGATCAAACAGCTTATTATAGACTTTGAAAACCCGATGGATAGTGATATTCTTTGTTTTGCACAAAAGCGTTGTGAATCGGTGAAAAGGCTCAAGAATACAAAGAAGATAATCGACCTGCCGTCACTGCTCCTGGCTTAAGGCAAAGTGCCCTTGGTCGTACTGGGAGCAGAAGGCATTAAAGGCCTGCTGGAGCTTCTTCGCGCGTGCGAGCATTAAGAATGTAGAGTTCCATCGAGTAGCAACATCTTGGATTGGAACTAGCTTTGGCTCTCTTATCTGTAAGTTGTAAAATGACTCCCGGCGTTGAGGACTTGCATTAATATAAATCGCAAGATTTCGGACCTAAGGTACCAATTAGTATTATAAACTAAATAAATTTATGACGCCTTACCTTGCCTAAAGTATACATAATCTCTCTATCCTGCTGCGTCGCCCGGAGAGCTTCTACCCGGTCATCAGACCATGCCTGCTTAACCCTATCGTTTTTTAGGATAGCCTTTATCTTCCCAAGGAGACTTTTTAGGCTAAGCTGGATCACATATACAATACATGGTACCTGAATAACAGTAATATCGCTCGAGGATTATAGACCTTCAATCGCCTCATAGACACTCTCTATTAGAGTCTTATTATTTAAAGCATTGTCGGTAGTCACTGAAAGCACTCGATTAATAATCTGATGCTCTTATAGTAAGTTAAAAACCACCTCACTTAGGTTTACACCAGAATGAGATCCATGTAAGGGTTTAAATCCAAGTAATATCTCACGGTACTCCCAGTCTTTGTTAATGAAGTACCCAGTGATAGCCATAAATACCTGCTTGAATGGAGATGTCCAGTAATTAAGGGCAAGTGATAACTTAGCACCAGGAGGAAATATTTAAAGGATAGTCTTTTGGTTCTCACGGACTAGCTCTCGAATCTGCCGGCGCATAATCTTAGCGGACGGGATATCTGGCATTGATGGCGCAAGCCGGGCGTAAGAGATAAGATCACGGAACTCAGGGTGTTCAAGGAAAAGAAATAGAAGATGTGACACAGTAAGAAGTTTCGTAAGTTTCTGCTGCCAAATATGTGTATCGAATCTTCGTATAGGCGCATTCTGAGCCTAGATGTGGAAGAATTAGTATAATAAAGACGATAATAGGGTCCTAAACGTACAGAATGCTCTAATGCAAGCTTAATATTTGGCTTCTGCCCTTTAGCTAAGGCAGCTTTCCGACAAGTCACCCCATTATAATACTTGTTCATTGAAGTCGTTCCACTATGAGCCCAACCAGGGTGATCAAGAACCTTCTGACATTGCTAGCACATAATCCCTGGCTTCCCATTCCTATCTAAGGCGACTTGGTCGAAGTATTCCCAACACTTTGCACGTTTCCCATCCCAAGTTATCCGTTTCTTTCTTCCAAAGTCGGTCTGAAGCCACCAGGTCACAAATTTATCACTTATTTCTAGAGAATATAGAATATATATTCTGATCCGGTCGAGGCAAACACGTGTAAGACATTCAGGGGCTTTTAGAGGCTCGTAAAGGGTCTATTAGCTTCCTGATAGGACAGGGGAGAAAAGCTGAGGTGTAGAATTAGCAACATATTCAAGGAAATCCGATGGTGGCGCATTATATCCAGAGGAGAGGAATATATCAGATGACTAAGACATATTAAAGCTGTATATAAAAAGGGACTTACTGAGACTTTCCCTCAGGGTGGGTGAAAAGACTTAGAGATAGACATATATACTAATTTTATATTGTCTGATTGTTTACTTGATAGATCATATCTAAGGCCCGCTTTTTATTTAAATCTTTAAGCTAATTAGGTGATTCTCAGGGTAGTTAGGGTGATTCTCAGGGTAGTTAAGATGATTCTCAGGATAGTCAAGATGATCCTTAGAGTAGTCAGGGTGATCCTCAGGGTAGTTAGAGTCACCCTCAGGATAGTAAAGGTGATCCATAGAGTAGTTAGGCGGACAGTTAGAAATAAATTCTTTTTCCTGAATCCCATCCCGTAGGAATCATACTCATAGTAGAGTCTTAATACTAGCTGGATAAAAGAGTAAATTGCTATATAGATAAAATGTAAGCAGTATAATAATAACTTCGTCTAATATAGCTCTTTTCAGATATTTTAGGAGGAAATATAGGTAGTGCTCAAGTTCTGCGGGATATGGTCAACTATGTTATATATTTAAAATATATTTCCGCATTCTTACATACTAATTTTACCAACTTTCTATATAATACAATACAATATTTATCTTAGGTCCAAAAGAGGGCAAGCTTAATATTACCATATTAGTAGACTTATTTAAAAGACCTATTTCAAAAAATTACATAGAGGGTGGATGAAAATTAATAGAATTATAGTTAGATATACAGAACAGGTATAAGAAACAGTAATATATAATAATATGTCAGCGAATTTATCCATCCTAATCAGGAAAGGTGTAAAAGAATTATATAATTTCAGGATAGTCAATCGTAGTCAGGGTGACCCTGACGAAATTTTATAACCCTGAGGGTTGGTCCGGGTCGTAAAGCTTGGACCCGGAACCGTCCAGGTCCGGGTCGCGAGTCGGTAGGAGGGACCCAATATCAGGGTCGTGGCGAGGTCTATTTCGAGGCCGATTAATATATATAGATTTAGAGTCGTTAATGTCAGAGTTGATCCCGGAACGCGCGGTCCGCCGTGGTAACACTCTATTAGATAAATAATAAATCTATACCTAAGTTAGCTATGGAGATAATAAAATATAATCCGCGATAAGAATAAATACAACGTACCGTCTATCTTGCAACGCTTTCTCTAAAGTAATAATATTCTCTAGTTTTCTATCTGGGATCTTATATTGCTTATATCACGTCTTGAGCGAATGGAAATATCTAAGAAATAAAATATCTATATTATAAATATCTAATAATTTAGATTCTAGCGGGTCATTAATGTTGATAGCTATAATTTTCTAATCTATCTCTCCTTTATCTAAAATAGTAAATACCCCAAGCGGCTTCACCCGTTTTACCTACCCGTAGGTGGTCATTTAACTCCTAATCTCACAGATATCCAGCAGATTATTATCTCCTAGGATTCCTGTTTTAGAGTCTACTATATCGGGACTTTCCCATGTCTATTAGCGTGATCAGGTTTGTTAGGGAGTTAGATATTTAATTTATAGGTCATTTTTACTTGCCTGTGGTAATGCACCGTAGTTATAAGGATATCCTTAAAACGGTAGTATATTAGTAATAACCTTTGGCTTTCCGTTCGAAGCGTCCTGCTTGATAGGGTTATGCTGGTTGTCTTTAGAGATCTAGGTTTTATATTAGTGAACTACTACCTAGTTTACTATATATAATAAAATAGGAATGACTAAGACGAGACCGACTTCCATTTTCACGTGGCTCTTTCGGGGAATTTCAACGACTATACTTACTATCTCCTGACTATCAGCGAATAATAGAATATCGTACTAGAGGGATATTCTTTAGCCGTTCTTTAAGAAAAATAGACAATTACCTATCTTTTACAGCTTATGGAGTGCTATTTTATTTAGAGTTATAACTATTTTAATTCGGCTCACGGGTAGCTAATTCGTTAGTAGATTTAAATATATTAAATAAGGAGGACTTCAAAATGTGACATTATTTAAATAGAGTATGTTCAGCCCGGCGCCCGGATTGCATGGACCGGACGGAGGTGTCTTTACAGGCTAATAATAGTAGATAAGACAGCGAGCCTAACAGTTCCACGCTTAATATATAGCTAAATTACCTAAGCAGTTCACCAAAGCAAAGATTAATAAACTATTATTAAGCGTACTGCGTGGATAACACGATAGTATTCTAAGATAAAGTAAAGTCTATGTTCGGAGCCTCCGACCGGCGGCCAAAGAATAGCTTATTAATATTTAAATCTTAACGGAGACTCTCCAAACAAAATCACGGTAATCTATCAATCTATAATAGCGATAATAACAAGGATCTGTGCGGTGCCCTAAGTGAAATAGTCGTTCCGGAACCCGTGCAAAGACTGTTGCTAAAAGAATAAACACGCCGGCCTTCTCTCGAGCAACGGCTTTCAGATATATTAAACTCGGGATATAAGAGGAAGGACGATATCTATAAGAACTTAAGCGAGCTTATAGTATTAAAACTAATTAAGAGATTATTAGAAAGCAAGATAGAAAAACGTCCATCGCTTAAACGAAATATCTCACGCTATCACTAGGATAGCTAACAGTTTTAGTGTATTTATTACACTATTATTTTTCTGCATCTGTAATTTTTTAATTATATATCGTACCGCTGTATTTCTGATTTCCGGAGTCCGTCCTAAGGAATATACGACCGGTTAGAGTAGGCATTTAACCGTAAATAATAAACCTAAGTAGAGCCAGTACAAAATCTTCTTATACCTAATTATGTAAGTACTTCGTTTTATTTTACCCTGACTATCCGTGTTCCTACATACTCATACGACGAGCTAAAAATATTTAACCGGTCCTTAATATCTATAAGACGGTTATACTTAACCACCCGCTCCTCTCGGTAAGGACTTCCAGCTTTTAAATATCTAGTAGATAGCGCAACGGTCAGATCGGTAATAAAGTCGTTCGTCGTCTTACCTAAGCGGTGCGAGATAAAAACCCGCTAGCCGTAGCTAAATACCTTCCGGGCCCTAGATATATATTAATATTAATAATAGAATAAAGACCGGGGTAAATACTTATAAAAGCGTACGCTTATAGTAACTTAGTAATAGTACCGATCTGGCTAATCTTTAGGAGTAATAAATTGCACGTATTCCTCTTTTTAGCGATTTCAATCCGCTCGATATTTATTACTAATAGGTTGTCCCCGACTAGTTTAATAGGGCAGTTTTTCTTAAATATGCTTTAGGCTGCCCAGTTATCTTCTGCGAACGGATCTTCGAGAAGAATCACTAGATATTTATTTATTAATAACTGGTATAACTCGTTAAGTTCTATTACAGCTAGTTAGCACGGCTTCTGACTTTTAAATCCCACGTTATATTTCCCTGCGCTGTAAAATTCAGAAGAAGCTGGATTAATTATAAACTTTATCTTTCCCTCATGGCATGTATTTTTTATTATATTTATTAGAAGATCCAGAGCCTCAGTAAGCTTACTAATTAGTGGCGTAAATCCGCCTTTATCGCCGATACCGATAACTAGAACGCTTTATTAATAGCGCTCACCCAATATAGGCACTCATAATAATTTAAATAGATTTACCAGACGCTCCGTGTTTCTCCGTAATCATGGATTTTAAAGCCTGGTAAACCTCGCTACCGAGCTGAACGGCATAAGTGAACGACTTAGCCCTAACAAGCGTAATCATAAACTCCTGGAAGGCTATGGTATTTCCAGAATGTTTCCCGCTATTAAGCACATTAAAGAACGGCACAGGAAATAAATACGATTCTATAATTTCAGCCTGCTCGCGGAGAAATTCGTATAGCTAAACGCCCTACCGAATAAGTTAGTTTTATCTCCTATCCTCCTAACCCACAGGAATTAATATAAGAGCGCTTAATCTTCGCCGCAGCCCCAGCCCTCGCATAAGCTATACTAATACTGAGAGTCATATTCGCACTAAGCTGACTCTTATACTTACTTCTATCTAGCTAGATTATAAGTCGTCTATCTTCGCTAAATTATTATAAACGTTAATCTTTCGTCTGACCAGCTCAGGACTAATAATATTCTCTATATTTATAATAGTCTGGTGCACGCTGTTTCCGTTATATTTAGTTACACTGCCGTCGCGCAGTTTATACGCTTCGTAATCGCCGACTGAGGCACCCGAGAGGACTATTACGTGGAAGATTCCTAATTACAGTATTAAGTGTTAAGAATCGATTTATATAATATAGTAAAAAGGCTAGTTAGAGGGCAAGATTCTATACCGGCTCCCGTGATCATGATAACCTAGACGGTGGATTTTCCCCTTAAGTCGAGCCTCTGGGAGGCGGTTATGGCGGAGATATATATAAGATTATAATCGACTATCTTTACAGCCTATACTATATTAAAAAAAGCACATAAATAGATAGAAATATTCGAATGTATACTTTATTAATAATTAGATGCTCTGTTTATTCATTATACTACGTCATAATGACTTGTTCGATTCGTTGATGGCGTGGGAATAGGGATCGGCGGTTGGCCCGGATAGCGCGGTAGTTTTTGCGTAGGTTTCGATTTTGTCATCCACCCCACATGATTCACCTTGTTTCTAGTTAACTAAGCTAACTTGTTGGCGTAATGCGATCTGTCAACTACACTGGATGAAGTCATGTTAAGGTAAGCTTAACATCAGGACTTGAAGGAAATCGGGCCTTGGTTTATGATATCAACCATCGGGTTGACATTGACCAGCCGCCGAAAGAGTCTCGCCGTCTGCGTAGTATGGAAGTCCTAGCACGACAAACATATATCCAGAGTACATACAAACTATTCAAAACGACCTGGTCCGTTTTATACCTATATCATTATAGGCAGAACAAGCAGAACTTTCCAATTCCTGTTCAAAAGACTTACTCTACCGCAGCCTCTGACACTACTATTATATTCTTGAGACGTTATCCTTACGGCTGACAAGTATAAACTATGATCGACTAAAACGAACTGCACGAGAGGGTGAGACCCTCTATTAAACTTTCGCTCAGTGATCTCATTTTCTTTTAGAGTGTGATTTGGAGAAACAGAACAATCGAATGGAAGAAGCCGTTAGTCGAGTTCATACTCTATCGTGATGCACAGGCCTTTCCCTTCTTGTAACGGTTACATTACCGTACCGGTAGCCTGTACGGTTCAATACAACATGTGGAGCCGGCCTTGCACCAGTCTTTGCTTAGGGGCTATAGATAAAAGCTGCATTCTCCCCCGGAATTCCTTAGGAAGGATCCGCATAAACTTATCTTCGTTTAGTCTATTTCAAATGCCCCAGTATCAGCTCCTTCCAAAGGCTTTCTTCATGGCACCTGAAAATAAGTGCAATTTCACCTGTTCTTGGAAGCATTGTAATAAGGTACACAGAGTGTCCGTCAAATGCATAATAACCCGAGTCCGCTGTACTAACCGCCTCTTTAGGCTTTCAAGTGCAAAGCAAACCTGTACAGACATTACCAAACACATACTAATGAGCGTCCTTACCGCTGCAGTGCTGAGGGCTGCAGCAGGGCCTTCAACCGGCGAAGTGCACTGACTGTTCACTCACGGACGCACACAGGTGAAAAGCCGCATAGATGCACGTACCCTGACTGTGGTAAAGCATTCAATGATGTGAGGCATTGACCTCCCCTCGGTTCGCAACCCTTGTTTAGGGATTACACCTTGTAAATACTAAAAGAAAATCCTAGTCATCGGGTCTATCACGTCATCGCAAGATTCATGCGCAACAGAGACCTCTCGCGGATATTGACCTTCAGGATACATACAGACACCAGATGTAAACGCTATTCGATGTTAATGTCTCACAGTCAACTAATTTAACCTAGCATACGTTCCGAGTTGTCTTTGACAACGCAACAATACAGTCTGCTCAACGCCCCGGTATTGCTAGGTTCAGATGGTGACTATCGTCAAAACCTCCTGTCGTCATCTCTCCCACCCTGCCACGTAAACTCCGTTTCACAGGCTTATTACGTGCTGCCATCGACGCCGAACTACGGATGCAATATCAAACAAGGTGCCCAGGTGACCCCAAATACCGTTCAAACTCTCCCCTGTCATTCTACCCAAAATCATCTCTACATACCAGGTGTCGAATTTCAATACAGCCAATTACTGTTACCATTTCCTTTCCAAGTGCAGACGCTGTGCGAGGGAACGAATATGGTGTATATACTGGATGAAGACCAGCAAGCCGACATGCATGGGACCAATCATTTGTGCTGATAGGATATTGTAAATATTTTGACATCAGAGGAGAGAGGTAATCCATAAAAGTTTTATTTTTGGTTCCGTGGTAATTATCGAATATCTATATCCCTGAAGTCAAAATGTGGAAAGCGAAAAGAAAGTAAGGCTGTGTGGCTCGTGCTCCGGGAGTGCCGGCCGATCCGCCCGGTGAAGTACTAAATACACACTGGGAATCGATCATGTATCCTCAACTGCCAGCTGAAGATAAAACATAATTACTTAACGGCCCTGTTTGCGGCTCGTTATCACCAAACCTGAACTCAATTTATTTCTGCTAGCTCTCGCTCTTTCAATTCTTCCACAGAATCACCCTACACGGGAGGAAAATTTGACGTTCTGCGTCGCAGGATGCGGCGGACCTCATATTCGTTGTGTCGGTTCCACACCACACGGCTCTATCAGCAAACGAAAAAGGCCATACAGAAACGCTGGAACGGAATGCACCGGCTTTTCGTTTCGTCGCTTTCAAGACCCTACATTGCGCTATCATTATTTGGCTTCGTTGGTATGTGGGCTATACTTTTAGGCATTCAAAACCTTCGCCTTTTAGCACTGTCGATCGAAGAGGTAGTTCTGGAAACGACGACCTTGATTTCCTACAAGGGGCCCGGGATCAGTAACAGCGGTTTCGGGAGACCTTGGTCTTCAGTATCTATCGGCGCATGTGGGATTCCTACACCTTGAAGCACGCTGATAGTCAGCGGCTCGAGGAGAAGGAGAATTGCCGACTGGAGACCAGAAACACGTCTTTCGAGAAGGAGAAGCGCGACATGGAGGGTCGCTACGAGGAATAGAGGACACTCCTGATCCACTTGCAGAAGTCGTTTGAAAGTGTTCAAGACTGGATCACTACGATTTGGGATAGCTGGAAGCATGCTCCGGCCGCGCTGCTAGAGGGTAGGGGTGAAGCGGAAACGACGGCCACGCCCCGGCTGATTCTCCCTGTCACCCCAGCTGCCAATCAATTGAAAATTACTCCAAAAACGGCATCCGCATATACATCGGTTGACCCATTTTGTAAAAGATATTGCAGACCTCTTCATCCCAGAATATTCAAAATGATCAAAGTTACCCCATGAAGACGTTAAACAATCAAGTACCCATGCTCTCTGCCTGTCTCAGGACTTGCTGATCAAGCTCAAGGATATCCTCGGTCTTGAAATCTTCTGTTTGCGGCAGTCCGAGATTATAATTATTTACCGGAGCGGCGGATACGCTGACATTTTCCGCGCTAAACTCTAACACATGGCCACCTTGTCTTTTGTCAACGGATAAAAAGTGCATATGTAGACCTGCAACTGTCACTGAGCTCATAAACTCGGGAGACCAAAACCCAAAGATGCAACCTCTTTGATCCCGCAAAGAATCAACCCGTTGTCGTTGCACCACCTCACTCAAAGTTTCGCGCGGGCGGATTTGCGGCCCAGCAACTCGGTATGTGATTTGAGGGATGACCCCTTCAATGCGGAAGGCAAAAAATATATTCTTGCTGAATTCATAAACGGAGAGGATTTCGCTCAGAAGTGCCTTATTTGTCAGGGCGCTAAATTCGACACTCTTTACGGGCTTGAAATAGGTGGACATAAGGAAGGGCACAGTATCGGAAGAATCGAGGGACCGCACGCCTCCACTGGAAGTAAATTGGTATGCTTCACCCTCGATTATCACAAGGTCTCCGTCAAGATTCGCCAACGTGCCGATGCCGTGGTCGCCTTTAGAGATAATCTGGGCCACCACAAGACCACGCGTACACAGACCCTGTGCGAGAGCACCGATAACTGAGTATTGGTAGATTTGGTTGAACTCTGCCATTTCTTTTGGTTGACTATCGGACTTCAAGTAGGATTAAGATAGGTGAACATTATATCAGCGCCTCAGTGGATGTTAAATAATATATTGTCGTTTATTGGTGACCTCGCGCAGTCAAGAAGGACAGAGAAGACTATAGTTTGGCCGTAATGGGTCACCTGTCGTTGCGGTCTTTGACCGTAGCGTCAGATAGGGCCCCATCCGCGCTCCCTTGTAGGGAGGCAATGTGTCTGTATATTGCAATAGTTTCTATGTACAGAGGGAAGGTTGGAGGGAGAAATGGAATCTTGACTGCGTGAGAGAAGATGAGCCACTACCAGAGGTAAGCAGTTGACTCCCATGAGGCAGTTGCGGGAGGGGAAGAACCCCTCAGTGAGATCGGTGTGGTCATCACGTGAGGCAACCCCAATAAAACTACTCCCTTTATGCGTAACTAATAACTATTAAGGTGATGGGTCAAGTATAAGCTGCTAGAGGAACAATTAATTTTTGTTCGGACATGTTCGGAACTCAAAAGTCGTATCCCCTGGTCTACCCGAAAAGGGTTAGTGGTCCTGCCTCCCTGGTTCCAAGATGAGAAAACTAAAGATGGTGGAAAGCACGATCGGCGAGCGTCTTCCCTCCTGCTTTGCCCGGGCGTTTTCTACATTTACCCACATACAAGCCATATCACATGCCAAATATTCAACGTAATGGCATGGACTCTGTACTGGTCACGGGTTGAGACAGAAAACCCAGCAGCCTCTTAGTGGCGGTTCCTCGGTGTGAAGGCCAGTTAATGTGGGAATTAAAATGGAGCGAATTGAGTAGTTAAAATCAAGGGGTGTTTGTAAATGATAATAGTGGGTATTTTTACGAGGGTCTTGTTGAATATCACGGTGGCTGTGTTGGACATCATGGTGGCTGAACCTTACAGCAGGAATGGATATATGAGACATCCCGCCCCTGTAAAAGATAACTCCTTAAGTTAACCAAGAAGTCAACCAACTATAATCAATCTATCCTCACTTCAACAGGTTATGAGCCCGGGACTGCTCACATTAGATTGGAGAATACTTCCTACTAAGTTTCCCCATCAAGTGATAGCTTCATATATTGACTGAACTGGCATGGCTCATTTGATTCTTTGGTGGAGAGGACAAACTCCTAACCATCAAGAGGGGGTTCAAAATTGTGTGGAGTGGCCTCACGAGTCGGGCAGAATCACCATCGCTACAGATATTCGCCAGACCAATCATAGCCTACCACATCCTCTCAAGAGACAACACATTATCACACCGCCAAAGATAATCGTTAGACCAATCATAGCCTACAACCCCTCATAAGAGACGATATCTCATCACACCGCTACAGACATATCACATTGCCAGAGAGACATGAAACAACCTGCTCTCTTCAGCATACTGAGATACCTTTTTCTCCCTTTCATACCCTGGTCTTTTCGAGAAAGGGGAATATGCCTTCTAACTTATGACAAGAAACAATAAATCTTATAAACTGGACTGACGAAGAGCTTAGGTTGCTGTGCTATCTCCGAAATATCCGCCATTGGCGCTTCACACAAATCCAAAAGGCGAACTTTCCATTACTTTCCCGACACGCAGTCGGAGGGGCGTACAGAAAATTACCTCCGGAAGAGCGCATACGCCGGGCACATGCTGTTGCGTCTGTCATTGCCAAGTCTCGGCATACCACCGGACGCAACTCTCCTCGTCAAACTCAGCCTGCGTTCTCCAGTCCAGAAGAGGGAACGAGTCACCTCAACTCAACAAATACCGAGATCGGATATGCACCATTGACCTCAAGTGGTAACAACTCAACCCGGTACAATCTCCGGCCAAACAGGCCTACAACCTTTGCAGAGCGAAAGCCACAATATACGGTTGACCGTGTCCGTTTCCCTCACTTCTTCGAGTCGTATAGCCGTTATCTCAAGCCGTGCGAGGTACCAGATAGTGAATACGCCCCTCCTTCGCGTACACCTACGCCAAGATCGTCGGACCGTAGCCCGTCCGTCATCTCGAGTCTCCCCAGCGCTGCGTCAAGTCTAGAGCTCTTTGGGTTAGAAGCGCGCTCTCTCAACTCCTCAGACCGTGATTCCTCGGTCACTTCCGACCTGCCCAACGACGGATCCAGTTCAGAGTTCTTCAGTCCAGAGGAGCATCTATCTACACCATGACTGACACTGCGAAATTTGAGCAGTTCGGACTAAGCGCATTCTACAACAATATCGCAATCCTTGATAATGCCGGTGACTGGTTCAAATGGAACCAGAAGGTCAACGAGTTCATTCGAATCTCTCCTGTTGCAGACGATGGAGTGGTGCCGCCAATAGAGGAGGACGAGGCACGACAGTGGACCCATCGCCAAAAGTTCTACTCGGCGATGATCACGGCGAAATTGACACACAACGCGGCACAGAAGATCAATGCCTTCGAGATCTCACAAGTCCAATTGCTCATCAAGGCCGTAAAAGACCACTTCAAACCGGAAGGCACTGGCACATATGTTAATCTCCAACGACGGTACATGTCCCTCACAAGAGAAAAGTGTGGGAGCGCCCAAGCCCTGGGCGCAGAGATCCGGAAGATCCATACTGAAAAACTTCTCCTTGACCCCGAATGCGTTACCTCCGAGATTGAGCGAACGTTCTTTTTCTTGCACGCACTTGGTCCTGAGTACGAAAGCTTCCGCGACCATATCTTTCGACAAATGGACCTTGTTAATGAAAGGGACGCAAATGGTACCATTACGAAAGCGGCGCCCACGTTCGACTATATTGAGAACAAGGCCATTGAGGAAGAACATCGGAAGGGGCAGTTGAGCAAACAACCAACCGAAGGACAGACGCTTCCTGCTCTCGCAGTAGTTCGAGGGCCAGGTGACAAGAAAGTTATACCGTCACCCGACGGAACGACATGCCGAATCGAGATTGACCACGTTCCATACTGCTCGTTCTGCCGGAAACCTTATCACGTGGACTCTGAATGCTTCAATAAAAATCCAAGGCTGAAGGACCAGAAGAAAGACGGAAGGGGCCACGGTCAATATCCTGTGCAATGTTCGAGGTAGCAGGAAATGGCTAGTGTTTGATAACGCCCTCTACGTCCCGTCTGCACATGCAAACCTCATATCGGTGCTTCAGCTTCTCAAACAAGGAGCTAAAGTCGAATTCTCGAGCCAAAGCGCTAGAATTCGCAACAGGTCAAACGGAAAGAACCTATACACTGCCAGCCAGTATCATGGAGTCTACGCACTCGATTTATGGACTAATCTTACATTTCCCGCCTACTATGTCAGTCCGCAAATGACTCTGTGGCATAACCGGCTGGCTCATCTGAGCGACGCAAATCTACAACGGCTTAAGAAGCAGGCCCACGGCATCCAGGACATGGAACCACGTCAGCCATGCAACCCATGCCTCCAGGGACGAGTGATTGAAAAGCCTCACAACCGGTCAGGACGCAGCAAAAAGGGGGAATATCCAATGGAACTCCTCCATATTGACGTTGCAGGGCCATTTGACGAGGGCCTTGCCGGCAGTCGGTACTGGCTCACCATAGTTGACGATTTCACTGGCTGGGTCGAGATCATCCCAATCCCACAGCGACAAGAATTCGTTGTGGAATCACTGCGGTTCTTTCTCGACCATAACGAACGCCCTGAACGAAAATGTAGACGAATACGACTCGACCGGATCCCGGAGCAAGTGGGAGAAGAGATGAAGTTCACACTGTTCTCACGGGCAATCCAAGCCGAGGTCACAGGCATTGATCAACATCAGCAGAATGGGACTGCTGAGAGGGTCCATAAGACAATCTACGATCGAGTTGGCCCTACGCTCGCACATGCGAGACTACCACCGAAATTCTGGCCAGAAATTGTGCGAACCGCAGCCCTTTTGTCCAATCGGTCGCCCTCATCCAAACTCAACTTGACTCCATATCAA
This sequence comes from Aspergillus persii, assembly GCA_002215965.1. Lineage (NCBI taxonomy): Eukaryota > Fungi > Ascomycota > Eurotiomycetes > Eurotiales > Aspergillaceae > Aspergillus > Aspergillus persii. The sequence continues at coordinate 1,384,905 of NGZO01000008.1, read as the reverse complement.
GCGTGGTACGGTGACAAGCCGGACTTATCGCGACTCCGAGTGATCGGATCCAAAGGAGAGTACTTGATCCCCCCCAAGCTGAGAAAGAAGCTTACAGGGCCAAGAACAAGACCATGCATCCTACTAGGCTACGAGGGAAATACCAACTACCGTATCCTGCTGGAAAACGGACGAATTGTTGGGACCCCAAATGCTGAATTTCATGAAGTCCTTACAGCTCCTTCCACACAGACTATAGAAGATGCGGTAGCCAGACGAGACGGCTTACCTGGGGCAACGGCTGCTGCCGCAGGGGGGAGTGAGACGGTAGGACTAATAAACCAACCGTCGGTAGGCATACGGCAAGCATCCGTGCCCGCCTCTGGGCGCCAATTATCGATTGCACCACCAGAACGAGCCCTACCTAAGTCGAGGAAAGATATCTCGCACATACTGCCTCGATCGAGTAACGATAACTCACGAGTGCTAAACCAGTCGAGTAACGAAGACTCGCAGCCACTCGTTGCTGTACAGGGAGATAGGACCTTGTCGCCTACACGGAGTGACGATACCTTTGGATCATTTATAGATTTTTCGGTCGTTATTGAAAGGTCAGAGATTTGGCTCAATAGCCCTCTTTTCAGGGTCTTGGCTATATCTCTAGCATACAGACCACGGCTCGCATGTGCTAGACCCGGCCGCAAAAGGAAAAACGAGGCTGAATGTGAAATCGAGTCATCCAAACGCCTGCCCGCCTTTTGGTCGAAAGACAAACCCTTATTCCAATATATTTATTTTTCCCCAATCGGCATAGTGTATCACGCGTGATACACTAAACCATCAAGGTGACCAATCATAAGCCGTCGGATTCCGTCCGCCATGATTATTAATAGATGCATCCTAACTAACGTAATCCACAAGCGAGCCGCGAATCTAAGCGAGCCGCGAATTTTTAATTAATGCAACCATTACTTGAAGCTATTCAACCACCAACTCCATTAAATATGATTAAATAAATATATGAAAAAGTAGCTATTTACTAGGGTAGTTCCGAATTGTATGTCCAACTGTCCCGCAGCCACTGCAGCGTTGCGGAGCTCGTCGACGAGGCACCGGAGTAGGTTCTTTAGGCTGCTTATTAAGCTGCGTATCTAGCTGCTGAACGCGATTTTGGCCTTCTTGTATAGATAAAAGGGTATTATTCCCTAGTAGAGCACCCCTTCTTGCTTTCTTTTTATATTTTCGCTCATTTTCAGCTCGTAGAGTCTTGATTTCTTGCTGTAAAAGAAGATTAGTTTGCATTACTATTTGAGCAGCCTTTTTAAGATGTTGAATATGAGTAATTAGGCTGCTAGAAAGCTTTTATTTAGTACTAAGACTGTTCTATAAGCTGCGTATCTCTCGATCTAGCTGGCGAGTATTCTATGGAGTCTGGAAAGCAGAGGAAATTGATCCTTTAACTAGTAACGGTGCAGGTGTAGGTATATGTAGTCGAAAGATAAGCTTTGAAAGAACTCGTTTTTAATTAAGTAGTTTAAGTCCTGCTCCTGCAAAGCTACTGTAGATATTTGTAGAAGTAAAGATCTGAGCCCGTGCGTCTGGATAGAGCGATAAAAAGTCCTTTTTATTAATATAGTTATTACCCGCAGCCATACGCCCCTTAAGTAGCTTTTTATATGCGCGTTTAAGCGGGCCAAAAACACCCACATTAAGCGGTTAAAGAAGATGCGAAGCATGGGCAGGCATATAAAGATATATTATTGTATTTTATTCGCAAAAATCGTCGAATTCAGCAGTTAAATAACTACTATGGCCATCCAGAATGAGTAGGCGTTTTATACTAATTATATAACGCCTGGAGGAGGGTTTAAAGATATTTTTTAGTTAAAGAAGACCTATTTTATCGGTAGTCCAGCTATTTTGACTTGTTGTAATCTACTAGTCTCCAGCAAGCTTAGGTTCTTAGAACTAAGTAGCTTGTTGTTGGGCCCCTTTCAGTATAAAAATAGGTGATATATGCACGCCGCTTGAGCTGACTATTTCGATGATTATAACCTATTTACAATTACTCTAAATAACCCTGCGTGGCCGCTCACTACGCTTTATTATAGTAATTACTTTAGCAGATAAGCAGAGTCTTATTGTAAAGCCAGTTTCATTAAAATTCTAGATATTATTCTCGTATATGCCGTGTTCTTAAATAGTCTTGTAGACTAGTTAAAACCATGGTATTATAATCTTTAGATTCTCTTGTTTTACATGTTAATATGTAATTCGTCTATTATATCGTGTACGTAGTTAAGGATGATGTTTGGTGAAATTATATAGCTAGTTAAAACTAACACTTACTGTAGGATTTCCGAGACGCGCGCGAAGTAGGATTCCTACTATTTCGCGTAAGAATTCGGGCCGCATTGGAAATTCTCGTATATCTGCATTAAGTAATCGCTTAAGAAGCGTTTCTTCTTTAAATTGAGTAAGTTTATAATTATTGGCGCGTGTTTCTGATCGTGGTATTATACCGTTAAGTTAATCGCGTAGGGTAGTTTTAGAGATCGCAAAAACCTGCGCAGCGCGTAATACTGATTTAATTTGACCTTTTTGATAAGCTGAAATAGTTATTTAAATACGTGATTCTTTAGGAGAAGGCATATTGTATTTAGTGTTGAAGATATGAGGTGTTGAATAAAGGGGGTGGAATGTTGATTGAAAATTCGCGGCTCGCTTAGATTCGCGGCTCGCTTGTGGATTACGTTAAGTTAACTAACTAAAGTAAGATAGCAGAACGACTTCCTGGAAAGGATTAGCGTCTGACGCATGATGCACAATGTCGTTTAAGAACTGGTGTACCGAACGTGAGCTAATGGAACCAACCATCACCTTTGCAGCACAAATATCTCCACCAAATTCTTCTCATATAAGAGGACAAGAGCTGGTTTTAATCAAAATAATCGATTTGGAATAATGTATCACGCATGATATGACATTCTACTTATATAGTAGCGCATTTGAGCAGGATATATTAAGTGCTTTTACCGTGTCTTTATTATTTAAAAATCGGCCAGGACGAACTTCGCATTATGCTTATATATAAAGCTCCCTTCTAACTATACCTCCTAGACGAACATTTCCATACAAAGACATAGAAAGCACAGGAGGCAGAGAAATACCACAAATTCTTAGAGTACTAAAACAGATCGAAAAAACGCATACTTGTCGTTCTACACTAATACGCTCTCATTCTTTTGTCGAAACATGCATCTCAGTTTACTACCGCAGATAGACATGACAGAGTACCTCCATGCACGGGCCAAGGGCCCCAGAGTCATATCCACAGCTAGTACACTAAAGGAGTCTCTTAACCTATTATTATAAGCTGATTAAAGTTTCAGCTATAGTTACCCGTTTCCTGCAGCGAGCTTACTGACACCAACGGGATCTCCACGCTGCTCTTACTAAAGTAGATATGATTAGCGGATATTGACACACCAGAGACAGGGCTATTCTGGCTTGGAACATTCATATACTGTGGCTATTAGGTGTGTATTCGGTACTAAATTCCGTGCGCACAACTACTCTATAACCCAGCTAAGATAGAGTACTCTACCAGCGTTGCCTATATAATTTAGAGGAAGATTATTCGGTACAATGTACTCATATGGCGCATGAATTCCCGGTTATGTAATGTACTGGCGATATATAGCGATATCAACCCCTATAAGGGGAAGTATGTCGCCATTACCATATAGCCAAATCATATGGAGACATCAGCTGGAGACACTTTTAATCTTATAGATAAGTTCTTATCTATAAATATCACCTCTGTCTATATATATCATACGCTTTTTGAGATTTTGGTCTCCCTTTAGTGTTTACGCCATTTTTCGACATATAGATGCACCGTAAACGTGGAATTTTATTTAGAGCAAATGAAAGCACAACAATAAATAAAAGGAAAAATAGAAAAGGAAAGCATGGTAAATAGATGAAAGGACAGGAATTAGATAAAAACAAGCAATAAATAACTTAAGGCGTAGGGTAGCAGAGCGCCGGGGGCCAACCTAGACTACTTAAAATCGGCTGCTAGCGTATACTTTGAAGCTTAAATACCCCCGATAATTCTTTATATTATATTCTTTGCTTTTTTATTTTTAGTTTCTTTCACTTTCTCAATGTTATTATATATATTAATATCTTTAGCCTTACCCGCGTAATTACATGTCTTTATTCACACTAATAATCAGACCTGCTGCGTTTATCTAATTATAACAGCGTTTTGGACCGACGCAGAGCTTATTATTACTATATATTTTATCTCGCGCGGATTCACTGACGTTGCTGTGTCCTAAATACTATATATACGGGGATTCCGACGTTCGTGCGCTGCCGTACGACGAAAGATTAAAAATATTTAAAGTAAACACCCTCATCTTCGCTCAACGACAGGCGAGTGGGATTTTAATGTAGTAGATCTTTAGCTTAATAAACTAAGCCTAGATTATGACACAGTCAGCCGCCTCATTTCTTATACTCATATGGAAGGAGCTATAGCCGAAAAAGTATATTATTCCGTCTTATTTAAAAAAGGAAGTTTCAAACTTATCGCTAATCTAAGTGGTTGGTAGTATAGGGTCACGGATTTTGTCTTAGAGAATCTAAAACGAATAGATTAGTATTAGATACCTTATTTGCACCTTTCTTCCATGTCGCCTAGTGACAATGGAATCAGCGGTATTATATATTCGTGGGTAGTAGCGAATATAGACTAGTAAAAAATTAATAATTCTATATAATATATTTAAATTATTATAAAGGTATATGTTAAAATTTATAGATTAGTCCGATGTTTTAAAGTTGTTTCCGTCTAGCGTAAATATATTTTAGATTATAGAGACGATCCTTCCCCGTTATAAAGGCTTTAACCAATTAATCCCAGAGACTAGCCGAATGATATAATATCTGAAAGGTAGGTTATGTCGAAATCGAATAACTACTATCTATAGGTTAGTGTGAAAGTGAAAAAACACAGGGGAGACCAAGTTTATAGTACTGTAAACGAGATAATATAGAAGAGTGTAGAAGAACAAGTGCCGACCCGAATTTCGAGAAGATATTGTATGATTAATTAGAGACTAGGAAAGTGTCGGTGTAGAAAGACATTATGCGCTGTTCACCGTAAAAAAAAACAGTCGTCCGTGGTTTGATTCAAATAAGCATTTGCGTAATGGCAATGATAATGTCATTTGGTACAGTACTGGTGACTAGCTAATAGTTTAAGCTAATTCGTAAATAAACATATTCTACTTAATCAGATCGCTGACCACAGACTCTGGGAAGAATGTGGTCTTTTACTAGACGCTGGCCTGGTGGCACTAGGGAATAAACCTAATCACAGTAAAAGTTTCTTTCGGAATGGTAGTAATCCCGCTTCTGAAACAAGCTTTGGATCTCTTCCGTCTATTTCCGCAGAAGTTATGTTTGTTTATAGATCTTGTTCTACTATTCCGCCAGTTTTATCTCCTATTCGTTCCGCTTTTTTATACGAAATCTACGAGATGATTCGCTGTTCGTCTTGTATTTCTCCGCTTGACTAGATAATCCAGATATAAGATCGAGTTCGCATGGGATTAATCCGGGGATAATAGTATTTAAGGACTAGGCTCTTGCCAGGCTGGCGGACCCGTGCCTTACTAATAAATTATGTACCATGGAAGGATACCCGAAGCTCCACCCTATTATGGGACCCGGTCCTTGGTATCTAGATATAATAGATGTACTAGAACCCCCTAAAATTGCCAAGGACCCGACAGGACGGTAGAACGGCGCAAGATTAATATTATCCTGGTAAACACCCCCTGCGCCGACAGCATGAACTGATAATAGAGCGAGAATAATTAGCCGGTATACAGGGAATAATAATATATCATTCGCCAACTGCGGTAATTATAATTATATATTAGGTGCTAAAGATGTCTCCGGAGGAGTAGTCGAGGTAAAATCTTTTTAGCCTTCTATATTACTTTAAGTCCTAAACCCTAGCTCCTTTGCTCTATTATCCGGATAGTTTAAAAGCGAATTAATATCCAGACGATGAGGCTAAAAGAATTAAAATAGAAATAGAGCCCGGGACATAGCTAGGGATTAGACATTTCTATAACGTTATACAGTAATGCTTATAGACAGCTTTACTCCTTCTTTAGACTAGCGGTCTTAAGAATTATATTCCTCCGTCGTGGTAATAGGGTCTACAAAGTTCTTATCTATATATTCTATCTTCTCGGAGCTCCTAGTAGGATAATATTATAAATCGCTATAAATTAAAAAGAGGAGTTTAAAGAAAATACGGATCGCGATTAAATTAGGAAAACTTAAAATTATATTTATATCTAGCTCAGGGGCCAAAGCAGTTTTAAAGATACTAGCTAATATACTAGTATAGTAATATATATCTTAGAAGCTCATACTACCGAATAATAGTAATAGTTATTAATAGCATTCCTAATCTAAAAGACTTAGAGGACCCTTAACGAGATATATACTTTAAATCCCTAGAATAAAAGACCATTCATCTTCAACCTTCTATTAGATAAATAAAACAAAGGCGCACTCGAAACTCCTAGATACTACTAATAATAGAAGTAATTACTGTAAATACTATTATTTAAAATAAGTTTTTAAGATGTACAGTATACTTCATACTACTAGAAAAGAGTTATTACGGTTATTTTAAGGGATAATTAGATCAAAAGACCTTCGTTATAAGCCAACGAATTAGAAAGATTCCGTAAAAACATCTTTCAGAATAGCAGATAATATAGGAAACAATCAGTTTACCTATTATATTTACAGGAATATTACCTGTATATTAGCTTACGAGCGCATCATTCTAGCAATAGTACGGATATAATCAATATTAAAACTAATACAACAATCATCGAACTTAGACTTAGCAATATATCTATAGTTTCTTATCTTAAAGGGTGCCTATAATAATAAAAAACTTATATCACCGCGTCCATATTACATAGTGCCGGTAAAGTAAATAAGAATATAAATACTAAAGACCTCTCCTAGCCTCACTCAACAAGTCAAGGTCCGGTGGTCCATTCTATTAGATTAATATACACTAAGGAACTTCTACTACTTAATATAATATTATTTCTAACAGCACTTTACCATTACCCCCCTTATTTACCCTCTATTAAAAGATACCTCATGAAAGACAGCCCATTACTAGAGAATTAAACTATAACTAAAGGGCAACAAGGAACTATAACGCAGGTAAGGAACATATCTTAATAAACACTGCTATAGCATGCCTTGTTATATACGAACTACTATAATTACAGAAGGACAATAACAGGGATATATCTATAAATAATACTAAAGGGAAAACGAGGGAAGATTCAACTTCTAAGAGCTAGAAAAGCAATAAATACACCCTTAGCTAGAGAGAAGCGGCGACGAGGATTCAGAATCTATCTAATAAAAACTACTATAAAATACTAGGACTTTTAGAAATCTGCTCTAGCACAGAAATCTGTAAGACTTATCGAAAACTGTTAAAATTAACTTATTTAGACCAGAATAAATTTAAAGACGCCAAGATTACGTTTAAAAGTAAATATAGTTATATATCTTTTCTATTATCTTATTAGGTTTAATACCAGAGGTTAAATAAACTCTAATTATATATATTTACAGAACTTGGTCAAGCGTACATAATACTTAATAATCCGAAGAAGCAGGCCGAATATAATAAACACCGTAACCTTTACCAGATAAAGAGTGAACTTAACCCTTACGAGATCTTTAGAGAAGAGTTCGCTAAAAACGCATCCGGTAATAAGTCAAGCGAGTTTAATTTAATTAATAATAGTAATAATAATACCGACGCCGAAGACCGACCAGATTAAAAAATATTAGATATCTATAAAAAATCCGCAAAATATATAAATAAATATCTTATAATAATAGATAGCCTCTCCAGCAAGTCAGTAAAAGCTAAAATCCACTAAGTAAACCGGAAGATCAAGAAGGCGAATCGCGAAGCTAAGTATCTTAATAAAATATATATAATTAATATCAGTCTTCTATCTAGCTTTCGAATCGAGTATATTAATAACTGCCAAGCCCTAAAGAAAAATCTAATATATATATACTTAAGGAAAGATCTTTAGAGGATCCAAAAGTAATTTATAAGTATCCGAAAAGGATATTATTATCCTATATTCTAGAAGCTATTAATAATTCCTTAGGCGGGCTCAGAAGCTTTAAACTAAAACACTAAAAAGGCTAATAAACAGAAGAAGATTCTAAGATATTATCCAGACCGGAATATCTACAATACCGTATTTATTATAGAAAATAAAAGCTCTCTCAATTAAATCGCAGTAGAAAGGGAAGATAATATTAGACGTGATGCGGCACAAGCCTATCTAACCTTATCTAACTCCGAGAAAAAGATATACGCTACTCTCAGAATAGGTATAGCAGGAAGCAGCGAGATAGTTATAATTATATTTTTAGATAGGATCACAGGCTTCCCGCACAGCCTTCCGCATGGAACTTAGAATCACGAAAGTCTCTGCCTCCATCGTACGGGCTTATTCGTTTCCGAAACGGGGTAACAGATATCTTAAACCAGACAGTATTAAAGAAACTCCTAGGCCATAAGAGGGCCGACAGAGAAATCGAGAGGTTCTATTAGTAGCATAACCTAGCGCTCCCGTCGATAAGAACTCCTAGTCGTTCGCGTCTACATAGAACGAGCGATTTTAGCAATTTAAAAAAAACCACGAGGGCAATTCTCGAAAGGAACGAACGTTAAATACAGGCCTTAACGAATACCCTTATTCAGCTAACATCGAGACTTGCCATCACGCAGTAATCTTCTTTTAGCAAATTACCGAAATCTAGAAAAGTTTTATTATTTCGTTAATAAATCTAACTTTAGTATTAGACATTGTAAATCGCAATCCACCTTAACAACCTTACTAAGGATATAGGTGTAGAAGAAATAACATATAATAGTTTTCTTAATATTCCTATTAAAGCCACTATCTTATATTCACTGTTTTTACACCGGCCCAGAAATAAGATAGTATCCTATTTTATTCGCTATAATAATCTAATTATCAGTGCTCATAATAAAATATTGTAATATTATATCTTGAATTTCAAGTATTCTAACTCCACGACGATGGTGCTCTCACTAATATATAAATCCTAGTTTATAAATGGACCAGCATCTTATCCATATAACTAGGATTATAAAAAATCACATATCTCCTCATCTCTCAGTAGCATTATATATATAAAGCAGAACCATCCCTAGGTAGCCATGAGGCTCGCTGTTCTTATACTCAAAATAGATAGAAGAATTAGACACAACCTATGAAATAGTCCATAAGAAGTATAAGTTCCCTTCTGCGCTTTAAAACTTTCCGCATCTAACGGTAAGCACCCAAGTAAAGCTCGGACGATGGTCTGCAAAGGTGCGCGTCATCGAACATGGGCAGCTTTTGCAACAAATAGGACAAATAAATATAGGTCCAATTGACGACGCCTCCTATTCAGATTCGCAATGAGGGAGTGCAAAAGTACTTCAGAAGCTTCAATATTGCACAAGATGTTTCTGGATTCAACATGCGCGAGAAGAGGAGCTGACATAAACGCCGAATCTATCACGACGTGGCTTTACAAGGCGGCGAGGTATTTGGTTGTAGACCAAATGTTTGTGTCTTTTGACCTGTTGAACGTCGTTGATGATCAAAGACGTCGATTCCTTCAGGCATTGGTGCTATAGCAAACTCTAACTACAAGTATAACAATGGCGGCTCTTGTTATGAGATTGGCCCACTTAGATCAGAATGACTACGCTCCGTGAAAATACCTCATATGATTGGTGATGTCGATATGGCCCATCAGAGCCCCCTGGCATGCCAGATCTGGGCATCGCGTCTGGTGGTCATGGTGTCGTTGAACATGTCGCTCGAAGCTCGAATCACGGCTAAATGGTTGTTCCCGGATACCGAACACGAGGCAAAAGAGACACTGTCTCCGAGCTAATTCGACGTGGCCTTTCCCATTTAGAGCGTTGTTCATCCAAGTGGGAGCCGGTTGGGTCGAATGCAGTAACCGGAGGCGACGCTTGCGACTTGGTCCGACTTGTGAGACAGCATCGACCACAGCGGCCCTGCATTCTGTTTCCTCGCGTTCTGAGGAAGGGGCGAATCGAAGGAGAAGTGTAAATGCATGGCCTTGTTCCGAAGGCACAGAAGGTGCTTTGCACGGGCGTTTCGACTCCATGGGTAATCCATGGATTTGACGCAGGACGTCCTGCACGGGTTGCTCTTGGTTGAATCGAGCTCTGATCTTGTCTTTCATGGCACGTCGTGAGGCCTGCAGCACCGTGTGATATCTGTTCCTTCTTCTCATCGCTTTCTCGTAGACGGCCGAGCCTTTACCGTTTGCGAAGGTTCCAAACTCCTGCTGCACCCGCTGTTTGGCTCGATTCCAGGCACATTTGCGCTGTTGGACTTCTGGTTGATGTTCGGCCTCCGCTGCCTGGGTCGCATTGAGTTCTACAGGCCGCCGCAGGTTTATAGTCCGACTCGGCCCGCTCGCCATTCGGATGACGTCCTTCTGTTGTTGACGACCACGCCAGATCGCACCAAGGTCTGCAGGGAAATAATCGGGGGCGTAATTGGCCTGATACACCAACCCGGATGCATGTTGTAGGAGCAAATTCTGCTGCGCCTCGCTGATTTCACCTGAGGCACGTTAGGAAAAGCCTACGCGATGATCGGCAATTCGGGCTGGCGCTCTTACTACTGCTATTGACGGCCTCGCCGGTGCCTCGCCGGAACCAATAAGAGGTAATGGGGAGATCGAAGCCGGCTAGTTCCCCGAGCCGCTTCAGCCATGCATTCAGGGTCCAGCCGAGATGTCGAAGAGCCTTGCCTCTGGCTCCGTCGGCCGAAGCTCAAGTGAACCCGCATCTGGAGGGACTTGCAGTGCATATAGCTGACGTGCAGAGCGAACGTGGAGGTGACGAAAAGCCGACTTGCGCACCAGGAGTCCTAGTAATAGTGTCTTCGGACAGAGCAGAAGGCACGGCTCGCTGGGAACTTCGGGGATCCCCAAGGTTGGACTACGTCCAGTTAGACCCATGTACAGTGCCAACGATTGTCACTCACTTTTGTTTCTTCTTTCCTCGATAACGCTTAGTCTTGTGTGGTTTGATTTCCAGGACCATATGAGGCCGTTCTCGTCCCGTCGGTAACAAGGTCACCGCAACATCCTCGTGCCGCATGCTGACCAGTGCATCGGGTCGGTGGCCCGAGATGCCAGCTAGAAGGATGATCAGTCCAAGCTGCAGGGGATCCCATGTCTCACTATTTGTCGTCCATAACACGACCAACAAGTTGAAAACCCCTTCTGATCGAAGAACCGGTTTTTTGCGCTTTTGCGTCCGAAGTCCATGTTTCTCGGCCAGTTGATCCCGCACCTATCCTCCGTCAGCGGGTATTCCAGGTTGATAGTCCGCTTTGCATCCAGCGAGAGGCTCACCCCAGTCATCTTGTCCTTGACCAAGGGAGGGATAGGAAGGCCTGATTTTTCACGACGGATAAGCGTCCAGACATTCCAGTAAGTTTGTAGGGTAGACGCGGCATCGATGTATTGTCGTCGTTTTGTGACCGTGTAGTCAAAGAATGTCCAGAGCGTTTTCACACTGGGGGGGTCTTCCTTCATCAACGTTAAAGCGTCTCTCGTTGTCTCAGCGCAAAACCTTGCTACCTTGTTAGTCCACTTTAAAAACATATTCTTCGCGAACCCACGAAGACAAATTGAAGGTCACGTTAGTACCGGCACCAAAGCTCCCAGACCCATTTCTTGAGGTTAATCGTTTTATCTTCATGCTTCCGTCTTTGGATCTGGTTTTCATCCAAATCCTTTTCTTCCTGTATCCAGTCACGGGGGGCTTCATCCTCGGATTCTGTGTCGCTGCTCGAATCTGCTGACGAGGTCAAGTCGAATGTCGGGTCATCTTCATCCGCCGAATGTACAGCCCGGCCTACGTCAGACTGGGAGCATTCTGAGGCTGGTTGGTATATTTGTCCACCTTTTCGGAACCTTCGAGTTGTTCGCAACTGCGAGGCTCTGTTAATTATATTGTCCGCTGTTCCTAGGTGGAAGCGAGTGTATTGCAGCAGGCGGACACACGCCTTTACCAACAAGGCAACAGAACTAAAACGACGTGGCATTGGGGTGAAAGGGGAAGTATATAGATGGTCAGGATGAGAAACGGGGTGTAGAAGGTATGCTTGTCGGGTTGCTAATGTCTTGTAATGGTAATTCGAGTGTTGCTTAAGGCGCTTGCTGCAGCAGAGACTGGAACGAATACAAACGGAGTAGGGTATAACAAGCGGTAGTCAATAGTGAAAGTTCGAAAAGGTGATCACCGAAGGCATGATGAAGGTCTTCAATGGACTGGGGATGCTACTTGTTGACCGTGGGAAGGGGCCTGGTATTTATATGTCTCTGGTCGTTCCATGGGCAGTAGGAACACAGAGCCGTCTCCGCTGTTTGGTTGATCGCTGAATCTTTTTGCCATAGTTTAAAGATGAGGTGTGGGGCGCTACATTGTTCAGTTCCGTGAATGGCCGCTGAGTCTGCGGGCAGCAGCAACTTCTAGAACCGTAGGGTATGCAATTAGCGTTTCTTGTCTTATTTTCCCCTTTATTCGCCCGCTTTGTTTCTCCACTTATGGTGTGAGAAAATGGCCGGGCGTGGAGTCAGAGGGTCTGGGTCGGCGGGTCGGCGACTCCTGGTTCCCATCTCTTTCCGTGGAAGGGTTCGGGATAGAGTTGGCCCCTGGTGCAGGACGACCGCAAAAGCGGCACCGCGACGACCACAAAACAGGCAGTTCTTGCACCGTAGGAGTGTTTAATTTTATAAATAAATAAAAATATTATTTAGATAGATTATTATATAAACGTTTAATAGATCGCTTATTATATAATTAATATATAACTGGAACGTCGCAGATATATTAGCTAAATTAAATAGTATTATCTAGTATTCGAAATAGCTATAACGGATATAAAATATTATTAATTATTTATTTTCTTTTCTAATCTATAGCCGATGGTATACATCGCGTAGATTTAGCTATGTAAAGATCTTAGCTTCTTTAAAACGGTTTATAATCTTACTAATTAATAGTAGAAGATAGCGATTCTTAATTATAATTATATTAAGTTTTTTATAATTAACGTATAGTCGTAGACTATTATTCTTCTTAATATAAATAGGATCGGAATACCCGTAGGGCTCTTTAATAGTCTAATCTATCTTTTTTATAATATAGTTTTAATATATTCCTGCAGTACCTGCAGTTCCTTTTTAAATAGCGGGTAAATCGGCCTATACGGTAGTTAAGTCCCTAGTTAGATCTTAATCGTATAATTATAATCTCTATAAAATATAAAAGTATTCACTTTTTCCTCTAAGAAGACGTCGCTAAAATTATTAAACTTCTTAGATATCCCGTTTAGAAAAGCTATATTAAGCTTTACAAGAACTATATCTACGACCTCTTTTAGAATTAGAATATATATTAACGCGCCGTTAAGAACGGCTATTATATAAGTTTATAGTAATAGGATCTCGACCTAATTCGAATTACTTTTTATATTATAATAGAATTATTTAAACTTCGTCCACTGTATATCTGGATTTATGGCTTTTAATTATAATATCTCTAAGATTATATTATATTCTTTTATATCTACTACTTTAAAGCTTTCTCTTTAATTATATAATTCGCTCGTATTATTTATAATAGTAATTTTAAATTCATAGCTCCCGTAGCTATTTACTATAATACTATTAATTATTTTAACTAGCCGTACTAGGTCTTCTATATTTAGTAAGTATAACTTAATTTATATTTAACTAATAAAACTAGCTTCTACTCTGCAGTCTAGTAGACAGCGTATCTTAATAGAGTAGTCCGCAGTGCTAATAATAATATCTAGTATTATTCTTAAGCTGCTGATTTTATCGTTTAGATCTAGCGCTGCCGCAGTAGTTAACGCTGGCCTAATTATTTTTTTATTAAATATTTATTTCTATTTACCCGGGGTGGCGTATCGCTGGGTTGCGGCGCCCTATATTTAGTAGTATAGTAGTCTACTTAGTTATATCTTATATAGACTCCTCGTGGTCTATTATAAAAATTATTTAGATATTTCTACTTAATTAAAGATCCTAGTATATTATTAAAGCTTTATCTCGCATCTCCCGTATTTAGCTTAGTATTTTTAGCTCTCTCTTTTCTAAGATTTCTTAATTAATCTCTCTACTTTAGCATATTATTCTCGAGCGCTTGGATATAAGTTATATAATTATTATATTTTTTTAGTTTTTTTCCTATGCGGAGGCACTCTCGCTATAATATAAAAAATATTTTTATATAAAAATAGATTTTCCTATGTTCTTCAGTGTATAGTAATATTATATATTTTTTAAGAGATTAAAGATAATTTATAAAATCTATTACTATTTTATATTTTCTTTAATAGACTCTTTTATATTATAATATATATTAGTATTCGAGGGTGCGGGGATTATTAATATATTTTTAATAAAAATTTTTAAATTCGGTCTAAATATAATTTTTTATAAAGGTATATATTTCTCTGGACTAAATATCTAGGCGTTTTAAATCTAGATAGCCTACTATATAGGAGATCTTGCGGTAGTTATTAATAAACTATTTTCTATATTTAAAGAAGTAGGCCTTTAATTAGTTAATAAAATATTAATATTAGAATAAATCCTTTATCGAGAACTGTACTAAATTAAATAGTAATATAGGAGCTTTCTATATTGTAAATCGTATTATAGATATAATTAAGTAACTCTAAAAGTATTAATTCTCGTATTAAGATCGCGGGTTCGGAGAATACGGATATAGATTTTAAGAGTCTTTCTAAAAGTTTAATAGATTCTTTTTTATCCCGCCTTAGATAGTAGTCTCTTATAATATTATTATAGATTTATTAATATATATAGGATCTTCTTTCCGCCATACGGCGTTATAAGATATAGAGTTTTTTTATTTTATTAGTTTTTTTTCTTCTCTCCGGGCCTCCTCCAGCATTATATTAATTTTTTTTATAATATATTCTTTTTTAGCGTACTAAATAGTATCTTGTGTCTCGTCTAGCGTAATTATATATAATATAAATAATCTTAGAGGTCCTTCGTCCTTTAGAGAAGAAGTTATTTTATTTTAAGATTTATTAAAGAATTCCTGTTAGATATTTTACAGGATATTTTTAATTATTATTTTATTAGTCCGCCGCAACGCGTACTCTTAACGGGCCGTCCATGTAATTAGAGTAATTAGAACTATTAGATTAAGATCTAAAATAGTGTAAATAACGTATCAGGTACGTAATGCGGGGTCGTATTAGTAGGGGTGCTGTCGTTATAGAATTAATTACTAGTCTTCAGAACCCGTGGTTCTGAAGCCCCTTTTTCCTACGGGCAGATCATGTGACCCGGATTGGCCCTACTGAGCGAGCCCTACCCGCACTGCGGTCCGGAGGTGCGCAGTGCGGTAGGTGGTCGTAACAGAAGCTTAAAAAAATATTATATAAATTAAAAAAATTAGGATGTCTTTAGTAGAAGGATTTAGTAATAATACTATTTAAATTTAGTCTTATCCCCATTCCGGAGGAAGAATATCTCTATTCTAATATCTATATAATTATTCTTGTATACGTCGACGATATTATTATTATTAATCTACCTATGAAGACCGCACGTGAGATAACTAATTAATTTAAATATATCCTCGCGGAGAAATACGAATTACGTAATATAAAAGAAGTAAAATAGTTTTTAAAAGTTAGGATTATTTAGGATAGATCCTAGCGGAAGATCTAGCTCTACTAGAACACTTATTTAGAGAATCTCACTACAAAATTCTATTTTAATAATTTAAAAACCTGGCCAGCGATTCCTTATTTAAACGCTTATAATCTATCTTTATATATAGAGCAGGCGCCGCCCTAGAGGATTAAAGAATATAAGATAAAGATAGGATTAATCTAATATCCCACTGTGACCACCCGCGCTAATATTATCTATATAATAAGCCGTCTATCTAAAGTACTAAAGAACCCGTCTCTAGATTATATTCTATTATAAATTAAGTTATTACCTACCTCTATACTACGCGATTTCTAGTAATTAAATACTCGGGAAACTAAAATACTAAAAAGATAATAATAATCGTGTTAGATATAGTATTTATAAATTAATATAATTAATTAAGCTCTATAGGATTCATCTGGAAGTTATATAAAGGTCCTATTAAATAGAAATTAGACAAATAACGCGCAATTACTATCTCTACTACTAAAGCCGAATACCTTGCGCTTTCTAAAACAGCGAAAGTAATATACTAATAAAAAAAAGTTTTTAATACTATAGAATTCGATCCTGACCATAATTTAATTATATATTATAATAATTAATAAACTATTCGCTTAACTACCTTAGCAGACGTTAAATAGAGATCTAAACTATACTATATTAATATCTATTAATCCTAACTCCGCTAGAAAGTTCAGCAGGGACGCCTATATATTATATAGGTCTCTACTAACGAGATAATTACGGATAGCCTTACTAAGGCACTTCCCGCTTAGAAATACCGCGAGTTTATTAAAATACTTAATCTAGTTAATATTAAGGACCTTATTATTAATATAGAAGGAAACTGACTTTCGTAATATAATAAGGAGGTATTAAAGTGCGGAGTTAACTAAATAATAGTAGTAAAATAATTATTATCTTACTCGGCAGCGAAATTGCGGTATTACGTATTCTATAATATTATAATATAAAACTATAGAATTACGGTCAGAATAAGCGATTCTAGCATTATAAATAGACCTCTTAGATAGCCGGAAAGGAGGTCTTTAACACCTTTAATCTACTCATTTAATATAGTCAATTCAATTGCTTCATTCGATCATTTTAGTGGTCCAATCTATCCGGATCCTTAGTCATTCTGCTTGCCAAGCCTTCGCCCTTCCACATCAACCTCGAAGCAGGTGATAAAAGTCAGGTGATTGTCCCATCCTGACTACGTCATTGCAAGAGAGATTATATAAGCAGGGACTACTCCTAAATAGGATTAGGCCGTCTAGTGTCGTCATAGATTTAGATCAAGGCTATCTCCCATTCTATCTTTTCTGCTATGCCACATCCTTATCGAACACTTCCTAAACAGCTTTTCTGAAGTACAAGACAAGAATGTGAAAAACCAGCCAGTCTTACAGGATCATGCCGACATATAGAATCGCCTAGAACTTACACATACGGTCATACCAGTTGCTATGGATCCTTGTTACAGTCTGGCAGAGCTTCTTCTTCTTCTTCTTCTTTGTATTTCATTTTCTCGATAAGCTCCAGAAAATCAAGGTCTGTTTACCATAAGTTCATAACCATTGTTCTTAGGCCACTTCTTGTCTGTACTATCTCTAAAATAGTGACGGTAGTACGTTTGGCCTTTGGTACAGGCCCAGAAGCACTCCTTCTTGTCATTGTCAAGCGTTACTCGGTTAGTAAAATGTAGTGCTTATTTTAAATGCTCCAAATATTTGAAGCCACCAAGTCCAATCCATAGATGGCCATTTTAGCCTAGGCGTTGGCCGAGGCACTCGGCTATAAGAAACAAATGAAACGAACAATGGCAAGTATCCTTGATAAGACTACAAACGTTCTCCGTGGGCAGTGCCTTTTATACAGTACCATCGATTGAAACATTGATGTCGAAAGAGGATACGAACTGCAGAGAGCATAGTTGGCACATAATGCTTGTGGATGCACAGTTCAGTTCAAATAGCCCTGGGACACGATGGCAAATTTTATTATGCGACCATATCCCTAGATAACCTATCAGAGACACTACAGCACCCATTACTCACAGATAGTCCAGACTGACGATTCGGGTTTAGCGCTGTCCTGCTGGATACTTTTGCCCGAAGAGGCTAGTATTTCCCCATCTTCACCATTCTCGATTCTCCTCCGTCCTCATCCTGCTTGTCCTCCGTCCAGCCAGGTTGCATTGACCAGAGTCCCTATCAAGAAGCGTCTCCCGCACTCACTCGTCCTTCGCTGTCTGACCCATGGACCAATGGTCAATACTATCGTGATAAACCAGTCTGAACTGACCTCACCTCACCTCACACGGTCTCAACCGCAAGCGCAAACCAGAATCCAGAGTGCAGGGAAAAGTGCAGACTGCATCGCAGGGAGACCCTTTCCTTTACCTTCCTTCTTGCCTCCCCATTCATCCATCCCCCTCCTTCCCTTCCCTCCAATCTTTTTCTTTCCTCTCCCCCGTCCCCACTCCACTCCAGTCCTATCCATCCAAGGTTCCCCAGACCAAACCAAGGAAGGAATAGGGAAAACATCACCTCCAAGAGACAACAACGCTTTAGCCTAAACCAGTCAACCCAATCCTGTGCCATTCTGGCCCCCCCTTAAAAACAAAAAAAGCACAGCTTTAGCACGCCTTCGGGCTCTGAATGGTCTGATCCATCCGGATCAATGACATACTCCGAACCGGATCCCACCGCCAGGATCAGTTAAAAACCCAGGAATGAGAACCTCAGAGGGCAGAGGAAATAAATAAAATAGCTCAGTCTTTCCCTCTCCTCTTTCTACCTTGGTCTCTGTTCTTTTCCCCCTCGCTTATTTTATTTACCTCCTTTCCCTTTCTTCTTAAACTTTCTGCTACGGTGCATCGTGCTGCATCTCTGTCTATCACTTTCAACTTGGACAAAAATCACGCACTCAATCTTACCCTGAGGAATTCGATATATCCAATATTTTTTTTGTTCAACCCATGCAGCAAGGACGACCTAATGCAGATCTCGGTCATCGATAGCCTCGTTCCCGCGCAGAAACCCATCAATTATCAAGGAGGAACTGATCATACTTCGTGAACTTAACTTTCGCTTCCCATACCTATATATCGTCTCGTCTTTCCGTCTCTCACATACCCTACGAGCACCTTACTTACCTCCTCTCTTACCTACCTGCCTGCCTGCTGCTCCTACCTCTACTCAACACAAAAAGCCAGAAACCAAAAAAACAATACCACTCTTCCTTCTTTACTTCCTACCTACCTCCCTATCTATCTACTTGACTTACTGCTACTGCATCAGTAATTCGATAGATTGCCTTCCCTAGTATCTATCTATTAAGACTCTCGGAGGCCTATCTACCTACCTGCATACCTACCGGAATATCATCGACTCAACAACGCAGCAGACAGACCACAACAAATACCTATACGCGACACTTGATCGATTGTACTCCAATCCAATCCATCCACTAGGTTCCGGCGGCCACCTGCTTTTTATCCACAGCGACTTCCACAGCGACATATACCTATCCTGCACGAGACCAAACAACAACTCCGACCGGTCCCCTTCTTTGACTATTGATTCGGACCTACTTCCCAAAGCAGATTATCTTACTCTCGTCTCGTTTCGATTCATTCCATCCCATGCGCCATCATTCTCCGTTGCAGAAGTAAATTTCCGAAGCGACCTACCTTGCCGAACGAAAGTCTACCGTGCAACATATTGATTCATCCGGACCGGACCAGACCACACCAGGCCAAACCAAGCCAGTCCAGGAGACGTTTACTCTGCTCTCTCCCACCGGAGCGACATACTATTTAAGCAAGAGAGAGAGAAACAAAAAAAAAGGTTCAAGATGTCCGTATAGCAAGTGCAAAATTCCATGATGCCCAAAGCAGGAACCATCATCTTAAAGAAACGCCATGCTGATTTAAACCGGAGGAAAGCCAGATCGTAATAAACAAGCCAAATCCACAACAGCCAAAAGCACAGACACACGCAAGATATCGACACCGCACAATTTGAAGACAAAAGAAACCAAAGTCCTGCTTGCTATTCGTATCGTGACACATTAAAGACTGCCTATCGCAACCAAAATTACCAAATACCAAGACCCAGCAGCGATAATCCGAAATGAGCACCGTGGCTATAACGAGCGATCTGGAGTCCTATTTGGCATCCCTGCGATCTTATCTAGCTAGAGAAAAGAGAGCTTCTTCGGCGTCGTCGTCATCGATGTCCCCTCGACCGGAGGTGGAGGATGGAGAGGGAAGCGATGAGAACACGATAGACTCGCTCGAGTCCCAGTCACCGACGGTGAAGGACCCGAGACGGGAGGAGAAGTGTGATATGAACAGAAAAGTCAAAAACTGTACAGTCCGGCCGGTGGGTAAGGAGTCTATCCCGAGATCTGCTTTATCCTAGGAATACTATTGATACCACAATAAATTGTCAGCTTCTGTTTAACTTGTGCAACAAAGAACGGGAAAAGAAGAAAAAAAGATAGTGGCGAAGTGTCTTACCTTCCCAGCCCCAGTCCTGCATCACATTCACCCAATGTAAGCTACCCCGAACTGTCTTTTCGAATTCTATGTTTTCAAGAGGCGATGCCGTGGAGGCTCGCCGGGTGTTTACAGAGGTTTTCCTGGGAGGGGCCACTCGCTCGTCTGCGGGCCGTCTCCAAGGATCTTTGCTGTAGACAAGATTACTAGGTGAGCGGTCTCTTAACCCCGAGCCCATGAACGAGAGTTCTTTAGCAGCATCGGGGGAGGAATGACTTGGGAGTTAGAGCGGCCAGCAGCCCGGGCTTGCCGTCGCTGCTTCTCTGTCTCGAACGCATCTCGACGAGTCCAGGCCTCCCGGACAACTTCTATACAGCGGTCGATTGACCCCAGCATCAAGCGGGTCTGGATTGCTGTCCACCGATTCATTACCCATTCACGGTCCTCATCTTGTTTTGCCTCGCACCCGGCCGCCAACAGAGGAAACATCTGGATGATCGTCG
The DNA here is from genome assembly GCA_002215965.1 of Aspergillus persii. Classification (NCBI taxonomy): domain Eukaryota; kingdom Fungi; phylum Ascomycota; class Eurotiomycetes; order Eurotiales; family Aspergillaceae; genus Aspergillus; species Aspergillus persii. Next base: position 1,363,962 of record NGZO01000008.1, on the reverse strand, counting down.
TGCGTGAACTGGGAGGGACTGTTGCGAGTAGCATCAAGATCCGTTTGGCTAATTCCGGTGCCGGCTCCGAGGGCATCTCTGGGACAGCTTGATGAAGATAGAGAAGGGTTGCGAAGCGATAAGCATGAGCCGTTTGGATACTATGTTGCACCTCCGAGGTCGGATCCTCGGGCGGTTCAAACCAGTCAGGCGGCTGCCATTCCTCGACAAGTCCCTTCAGTTCGATAGCCTGAGAGACGAGTGAGATGGAATTGGATTCTGTCTTGCGGACCCGTTGAATCAACCGAACCACCCGATCGATAAGTGGGAAAAGCGTGGCGGCACAACCCATCAAGGGATCAATTTCATGCACTGCGTCTCTAGGGGGTTCAAGGACTGACAGGTCCATTTCTGAATTCCCGCAGTCCTGTTGGGACGTCAATCGCGCGATAACGTCCATGTATAACCAGGTGTTGTAGAGAAATCGGACCCTCTCTAAATCGGACCCGCTCATCCCACTCTGCAGCCCATTTCCAATGACCTGCGACACCAACGCTTTCGCACCCCGAAGGTGCTGGATGCATGTGCGAGTGTGCTGATCCCAGGTGTCAGCAAAAGCGAGTGCCAGACTCGTGGCCAACGCAGCATCCGTCCTCATATTCTGAATATCTTGCACCATGCAGGTGATGCTCTGCCGCATATGTTCCACCCCAAGCACTCTCAATCTGGGGACTTGTTTGCTGGAATGAAAAGCAGCCAAAGCAAAGACAGCGTGATATAAGGCGGGGGTGTCCTTAGCCAAAGGCCAGATCAATGTTCGCCAAGGGTTCTCGTGGGCCCCGTCTTTTATGGACAGTATCCCGCAAGTCACCCTGTCAAACTGCAACGCCAGCACTTCGGGGGTTGCTAATCCAAACCGGGGCTCTTGAGATAGATCCGGCGGAGTGTTCATGCCCTGAAGATGAGACATGAACCCCGGTCCCCCAAGACCTGGGATGGGCGGCCCCACCCCCCGGCTGGTTTGCCGCACAATCTCTTCGATATCATCATTATCGCCCTCTAGAAGGGCCTCGAAACTGAAACTATCGGGGTCCTGAAGATTATCCTCCTCTGACGTTGCCAACGTAAGTCGGTCAGGACTCGCCTCTTGGTCCAGGGCTGGGAATGATATGTCTGAAAGCCAGGGGGAATGGTCTGAAGGGGTGATTTCAGCCAGCGATGGTGCAGTGATATCCTCGCTCAGACTACCCAGCGTGTGGTGGTTGAGGAAGTCATCTGCAACCTGAAAAATGTCATTTTGCGGCAATGACCCACTGGATTGACTGGGGGAAATGTTGAGAATGGAGGAAATTTTATCAGGACTCGACAGCTTCTTCGGCTCCACCGATGAGCCGGCTGGCGAGGTTGACTGGCCTGCCGCCCGTGCTTTTGATCGCGCTGCTGCGGGCGCTGCTGCAAGACCAGAGTTGGTTCTCCGGTGAGAGGGAGGGGAGGAAGAGACTGTATAAATAACTAGTCAGGATGGCCATTCAACGGGGAGTGGTCGGCTCCGGTCAGGAGGGCCTACCTTTTTTGGACTTCGCAACGGCCGTTTTCTGGGCGACGTTGGTCTCCTCGAAGGGGCGCCACTTGAAGTCCTTCTTGTAACCACCACAGTCCACGTTCCGCTTTTTGCATTGCAGACAGGTCGGCTTGGACTCGTCACATTTTAGTCGCTTTGTTTTGCAGGTAATACAGCCTGGGGATTGTGAGAGAATCACGACAAGGTCAGCGCACTGCGCATTATCTCGAGCAGCAGTCGAGGCTCTCTTGCTTCTCCAATGAACCCCGTCTGGCTCTTATGAGATGGGAAAAATCTTGAAAGAACAGGTGGTACCGTACCATTACGGCTTTTGGACTGCTTAGGCTTGTTAGTAGATGGACTTGTAGTTGGCCCGAAGGTGGCTGTTGCTTGAGAGGACGTGGGTGAGACTTTGGGATGAGTGGCGGCCGACGAACCGGCGGGCGGAATGTCTAAGATGGCGGACGGCGAAGGGATCTTGATTTCTTCCATTCCAAGCGGAGAAATGAGAACATGAAAACCATCCAAACACTCTCGGATATTCCAAAGGACTCAAAGAAAGAAAAGACGGCAAGGGGGCTGTCGGGGTAGTGTTGTACAGGAAAAAGCAAAGGACAGCTACGGCGCAGAACACCCAGAAAGGAAATCAGGAAAATCCAAACAAATAAAAGATACAGGAGACTGGGGACACGAAGTCGAATCTATCAGATGGGGTAGAGACTCGAAGCAGAAGACCAGGTGAGAGGGTCTTTTAAGCCGTATCAGCCGGCAAGCGAGGGCGGATGAATAGATAGGAGAACGAGATAGATAACCCACTGCCCGAGGACTACCCCCAAAGGATGAGGAGAAACGACATCAGGGTGATAAGAAGAAGTCCCACCAGAGCAGCCTGGCTGCGGAGACAGCTGGAACGAGGTGGGAAACGGGGATTCGCCGATTCTAGGCAGGAGCTTCGACAAAGGGACGGGGGAACTCCATTGGCACCGGCACGGATTGGAGAGTTCCTTTATGCACGATGCGTTAATGGATGGAGGGGTAAGGCATTGATTGATCTAAAGGGGGTTGAAGACACCTTGCGTGGTCGGTGAAATTCCCTGTCACTGGTTACCTAGACCCAACGTTCCAGATTTTTTTTTTCCATCCGTGATTTTATTTCCCATCGACTCTCCATCCAACTCAGGCCTTCCCAGCGATGCTTTCCAGCCAAGTCACTCCCATCGCCCTCGGTGGCCGCAAGGAGAGAGCGATAGGGTAACAAAACGCCACACGGCGTGTCGCATGGATGACGGTGAGGGCTGGGGGGAACCAAGGATGGCGCTTGGCTCGCGTGTGAAAATCCCCCTCATCGGATTCGTCGGTCGCTGGGCAGGATCTATAGATAGTAGGGAGTGGCAGGTGCGCTCCGTGGTACCGAGTACTAGAGAGGACTAGATAGAGCATGCGGAGGGCCTCGATTCTATGAGCAGCCAGGCATTAGTCAGGCGTCCTTCGTCCAAAATGAGTTCTCAGTCAGTCAATCCGGGGTACTCCAGACCATCGATTCCCCCACATGCGAAAATGTGGGACAGAGAATCGATTACTCAATCGATATTGCCATGTTGAAAAGTGCCACGAATCAGAAGGGAAGCAGGACGAGGGCTGGTCGGAGTTGTTCCATGGCGGCTTCGAGGGCCCCACGTGATGCAGCCTATCCCTTGTACGACCCGTTGGGTTGTCCCCCTTTGTCTTCCTTCACCCATGTCCAGGCAGCAGGCATTTCCATCCTCGTCTTTCATGCTCGGTTCCCGTGTTGGTCGCGGTTTCTTTGTTCTGCAACACTAGTCCCCGTCGTCCATTTCCTCGCCCTCTCGTCAGGCCGTCGAGTGCCGCGAACGGGCCCATGACGAAGCAGCATGCCGCCTCAGATGTCAGTAGCTGCTAGGCAAGGCTCCAAACTTTATCCTGCATATCCTGGCATTGATGCCGTCGAGGCGGTTATCAGAGCCGGTCCTCGGCTTTCTCGTGTACCACATCGCCTCCGTTTCCCCTCCCAGGCTATCGACGTTTGTTCGTCCTGTTACCCATGACCGTTCAAGCTATAATCCGTCAAATCCCTCACATTCTACGGCATTTGCTTGTCTCTCGAAGCTTTGGAGTTATTTTTAAGGTTCTAGCTTCGCCGGGGCTTCGTTGCCCCAATGCCCTATAAAACCCCTCCCAACTAAACGATCACGTCGCAATCGGTATTAAGGTTCGGGCACGCGTTAAACCCCTTCTCTTACATGTTCTGGTTGGGAAGACTTATTTGCGTCATGGGATCACTACGCAGGAACACTTCTGTCTGTGCAAAGGGTCAACGCGGGTTGTCTAGACTGGAAGGCGTTGTCTCTGCAACCATGCAGGTGGGTTCACCGTTGTTTTGTCCAGAACATGCTACCTTAATTACACATCTGTCAACTGTCAAAACGAAACTTTCTACTGGTGAGTCTAGATCTGAAGTTGATGAACTCCGGAGTTTTTCATGATTACCGAAGTGTCTTTAGGTACAGTATAATGGGCCCCCTATAAAGCACCAGCGCGTATCGGTGAGGAACTGGACGCCAAACTTTCGAGTTCTTGCGTGGCCCCCTTGTGTAGCAATACTATACTGAGCACGGCCACATGTCACAATCATGGCAGCGTGCTTGTGCTTAACTCTTCCTCGGCACAGGCGTACTATCTTTTCAATCTCTCAGTATGAGAAAGGGGGTTTCCAAGATGCTGAGGCGACGATCCGTGGTTGAAGTCGTCCCAGCAAGATGCAAGCTCTTTCCAGTTCAGGTCCATATCCATTCTTGGAACCATGCCATCGGGAGGCGCGCAGGTGAAGGACAGTTTACTGATCATTTCGACAGGGGCTTCTGCCAGTTCATCGTAGGTCGTGCCAACTTAATTCATTACCCAGGGACCGCCAGCGTCTCTGGTCAATGTTGATGGACTTCATTGTTGTAGAAACCCTAAAGGTGCCGAGTTCCGCATTCTCTCCAAAGACAACGGATCCCGGTCCGAGTCAAGCACCATCTACATGAGCTTGGCTTACATCCACCAGGTCTGTGGCTTCGTCATGTGCACCATCCGGGTATTATTTTCCTTATCGCAACTCTTGCCGCATCGCCATTCGTTCCGGCGAGGGTCACACACAGTTTGAAATCAGAAAGCTCGACTTTGAGCAACTTCACGTCGACGACCCGATCGGAAGTGTTTCACAGTGAGATTGAAGATTCACGCTATCTGATACTTTGTCGCCTGCAATGTAGACAATCCCCCATCCCACGTCGGAGTCTGGCGGAAATCCCCAGGATCCAGCGTGACCACAGGAACTGTCTGTTTTAAAAGACTCATCGGCCACTATAACGCCGGGTCTAATGATCTCTTGGTATCGCTCGAATATCAGAGCCTTGTGTCCTAGACCGTTCGGAATGGGTTCAAGCGTAACCGCACTTCCTTCACATGATCCTCTCCCACTGGGAAGTTCCAGAACAATATTCTTCAAAACATTGGCCACTCAGCAAGTGAAACCAGTCGATAACCTCTCCCGTACTTGAATCAACGCCGCCCAGAAACTTAATTTGAGGTCAGGTGCTAGTAAAACGCCGAATGCTGTTCCTTTAACGTAGGGCGTTCTCCGGAATATACGAGCTCCCCTTGTGATCGGTGAGAGGCGGCCACAAGATGGGAGGACATAAATTTTCAGTTCTGAACTGACTAATAAAGCATGAACAAACGAGCGCAACGGAAGAAGAGGCTTCAAGCTCTTAGATGGTTATCTCGCTAAACGCAGTATGGTGAGATTCAACAACCTCGGGTGAGGCCCCGAATCCCCGCCTGCTAATGCGCCAATCGCGCTAGAATGACCGGAAGAGTTGCCGACATAGTGAGAAGGGTTGAATCTGGAATTTCTTGGCTATTATTTGATCGAATTGTAATACTGCAATTGGAAAGGTGTAGAGATAGCTAGGGGTTCCTTAACAGAGTTCACTTCTGGCCTCTATCGGCATGAAGCCCGGATAGTGAAATATAAAAGAACCGTCACCGAGCTAGATTAGACTTATAAATTAACAATTCCATTGTTCAGATGCAGCCTATTGTGTATTTTTAAGCCATCATGTTTTAGCCTACAAGCACTTTACTCTTGTGGCGACATCCCCACTTCGACGCTGCAGCAGTTTTCATTATACGGGCTGACAACTTGGCCAGCAGAAGGACGAGCTTTATTAAACTATTTCCCCCCCTTTAAGACATCTAATATCCTGTCCATTAGTTGGCTCCAGACTATGTTGCAACTATGAGAAGGTATACTTGTTTAAGCAAGTGTGATCTGCTGACAAATATTTTCTGCTGTATCAATCGCAATCTCTCGTTTTATCTATCTACCCCTTGCATATCACATCCATGTATTGTTTTTTATTCACCCCTTATTGGGGTGTTCTGGAACAAAGAAGGCCCCTGGATAGTGATGTCTGTTTTGCTCAGGTGTGAATCATGTGAGATATGGGAATATCTATCTCTTCTAACAAGGGAGAGACTTGAAGGCTGACTGAAAACGTAGTTAACTATTAGCACTGACTAATTCAATATGTTAGACAGACAGCATTTCCCTTTGCTGACTATCACTGAATCCAGAGTATTTGCCCAGAACCGAGCCGAATCATGCCAATTACTGTATAGGGCCTTCAGCATCGCCCGAAGTATCGGCCAGATGGATTCTGAACACCAAATTTGACAGCGCTTCGCACCGAGCTGAGACACATGCGCGGTCTACACAGATAAGCCAAATTATGCCATCAAGAATGGAAGTCAGGCAATCCCAAAAAACGGAAATCTACCCCAACAGACTCCAACCCCGGATAAAACGAGACCCACATACTAGTCTACACATACTATACCCTTCTAGTGTTTTCACGGGCGTAACAAGGGGCAAAATATTGTTGAGACCTTGCATTGACGTCGCTTAGATTTTTTTAACCATGACTCCCTCTCTCCAACCCATTCATTTCTGCCGCATTCCCACCTGAAACCCAATCCCGCAAGCATCCCCCCCCCTGCCGGTATGAAGTCCCCAGAGCTCACGATCCAGCCACATGTCAAGGCAAATGGACAAATAGGACAAGAGTCCTCCAAGCCGAAGCCACCGAGCATGAGACGGCCAGATCTAGACTCAGGGCCACCCGACGGCGGACTGTACGGCTGGGCGCAGGTTCTAGCCGGCCACTTCATCTTCGTCCTCACATGGGGCTATTCGGCGGCGTTTGGCGTCTTCCAGACCCATTACAGACATATGCTGCCGGAGAACGCGTCGACAATCTCGTGGATTGGTGGCGTGCAGGTGTTTATTCTGCTGCTGATCTCGACGCTCTCTGGTAGGGCTACGGATGCGGGATACACCAAGATTCTGATGCTCGTGGGTTCATTCTTGATAGTTCTCGGCACCTTCATGACCAGCCTGGCGACCGTGTATTGGCAGATTTTCCTCGCCCAGGGCGTCTGTGTCGGCATTGGCATGGGCATGATCTGGCTTCCTGGAGTAACCTTGATATCGACCTACTTTGTGCGCAAGCGAGTGTTCGCCGTCGCGCTGGCCGCGTCGGGAACAAGCACCGCCGGCATGATCTTCCCAGCTATTATACAGAACCTAATTCCTAAGATTGGTGCGTACTTCATACGGGACACCGTCCTATCCGTTTCCATGGAATCTTCCTAAACTAGATAGAGTAGGTTTTCCATGGGCAGTGCGATGCATGGGATTCGTCGTCCTCTTCATCGCCGTTGTCATCAATCTGGTACTTCATCCGCGTCTGCCGCCTCGCAAATCCGGTTCTTTAGTCGAATGGGCTGCCTTTAAGGAAATGCCATACGTGACGCTGACGTTCGGCATCTTCCTCATCTACTGGACCTTCTACTTTGTCTTTTTCTACGTACGTTCTTCTCTCTTCCACTCAACCCAACTATTAAACCCCAATATCGAAACTAAAAACCACCCAGATCCAAGTCTACGCGCGTGAAAAGCTAGGAATGCCCGAATCCAACGGCGCCAATCTCATTATCATCATGCACGCCTCGGGGCTCCCCGTGCGTCCACCACTGGGGTACATCGCAGACCGCTACCTCGGGCCCCTAAACTGCCTGATCCCACTGACGGCGCTCTGCGGCATTCTGATCATATGTTGGAACAGTGTCGTCAACATCACGGGGCTGTACGTGTTCGCCGTATTCTTCGGCATCGTGTCCGCGGCTGAGCTGGGGCTTGTTGTGGGCACGATTCCCTCTCTGACGAAGGATATGAGCAAGATCGGGACCCGCGTGGGGATGGCCTTGACGCTTGTGAGTCCGGGACCGTTGACGGGCCCGTCGGTGCAGGGGCGCTTATTGATCGGGCAAATGGTGATTATTTGGGAGCGCAGCTGTGGGCGGGGATTGCGCTGTTGGTGGGCGCTGCTGTGTTGATTTTGGCGAGGGTGTCGACGACGGGGTGGAGGTTGATGGTGAAGGTTTGAGAATTTGCATAATATAGAGGACTAGATACAATTGAATGTATGATAGATAGACTGTTGGATTTCTATATAGCTGTAATTATACCTCAATTAGAACGCAATCTGAGCTACATATGGTTTCAATATCTCTGCATATGATTAGTAGGGTACATTGTCACTGTACATCTGACAAACGTATACACGTCTCCAAAGAAAGGGAGTTGCTTCCTTGAAGTATCGTTTATACTGTTTCTACTCGCGATAGCTCCCTCCTACTCCAACAAAGCACTATAAGAACACCACGTCAGCCAACAGAATCAAGTTAGTGCAAATAAGCTGAGGCTGTTTCGAAAGCTGCGAAATCTCGAATTGACGTTCGAAACGAGTCATTATACATTGTGTATCAGACGCCCCACTCGACCATCCCGAGTCGGTTTTAGTTCTATCTTCATCGTCATCGTTGATCTCTTTATATAGACGACCGCACGGAGAATACCTTGACGATGCAGACTTTCGTCTCGTACTGTGGTCCTGATCCGTTTGACCCGTACTTTTCGGTTCTGTTGCATCTGCGTCTGAGGGATCTGAACAAGGTCTATATCGTTGAGTGCGGTGCAGCTAGATTGTGCTATGATGCGCGTTTGATAAAGCAGGCTTTAGAAGAGGCCAAAGTGTCGCTTCTGTATGATGCATATGGGAGATATCCTCAATCCTCATGGTTCATGAATGTTTCCTGAGCCGGTGTTGAAGAGGCATGTTGAGGGGTTCAAGGCCAATGTGACGCGAGCGTTGGATTGGTTGCATGAGTGATATGTCTGTGTCAGGTATTGATTGTATATAGATGGAGTGTTTAAGTGGACTAACTGCTATTCAATGATACATTCTTTGAGCAACACAAAGACCCCTTCCTGCCTGAGGCCCACAAGGACTCTTGGCGCGTCGATCGTCCTCGGTTTGTTGAATTGTTTTACTTCCTTCGCTCCAACACTTAAAACGCCAGCAACATTAATTGCCCAGGGCTGTTTCTCCATGAAGCATCGCCACTGGCTTCTCCATTAACCATGCCGAGCCCTTCCATATGGTCATTGATCATTCCTCTTTTCGCTGTCATTCTCGGTATTTCCTACCAACAATGGGGCGCTCCCACGTGTTCCTTATTTGGCAATTGCACCTGCGATAGTGCTCTATTATCACCTCATTATGCCAGCTGGAACACCTGGTTTCACTCTTCCAGGTCTCCTTCGAAAGCAACTCAGAAATCACCTTGCGACAGTGACGGCTGGAACCTCTTCTACCATCTCGGCGGGAACGGCCCGTGGATAGAAAAGGTAGACGGAGAGCAGGCGTCCGAAGGAATTGGCCCTCCTGAAGGGTGTTTAATTGAGCAAGTGCACATGGTATTGATGGTCACTCTGTCCGTACTCTAATAGAACATCCCTAACGAGTGTGCAGATGTCTCGTCATGGAGAGAGATACCCAACTAAATCTGCAGGAAGTCGTACGTTTCGGTGTCCATTGCCGCTAGCTGTGAACACTATAGGATTCATCTAACTAGCTAGTCAAGGTCACCTTGCACTTCTAGACAGGATTAACAAATTAGGTGCAACTCTTAACGGCTCCTTGTCATTTCTAAACGACTGGTCCTACTTCACCAATAAGCCGGACATAGACTTCGATCAATTAACCGCGACAGGGCCGTATGCCGGTAAACTGCAGGCTTTTTCCACGGGAGTACGCTTTGCGACTCGCTATAGGCATCTTTTCCCGGAAGGTGCCTCGACACGCTTATGGGCAAGCGAATGCCAGCGCGTCATAGAGACGGCCCAACACTTTGCATCAGGGATGTTTGGTCTGGACTGGGAAAAGTCGGGAAGGGCCGAACTGGAGATCATCCCGGAAACATTCGACCAGGGCGCAAACACGCTGACACCGGGAGACACATGTCTCAAATATCTGGAAGACCCTGAGAAAGGGCATGATAACGGTGTGAACATGCGGGCTCGCTTCCAAGATACTTATACTCCAGCCATTGCGAATCGACTCATCTCAGAACAAGGAAATTCTGCCTTGGGGTCACTCACAAGTGATGAAATCTTCGGTATGCAGGAGATGTGCGGCTACGAGACCATCGCCCGTGGGTCAAGTCCTTGGTGTGATGTTTTCACCAAGGAGGACTGGGAGAGTTTTGAATATGCTCGCGATATAATCCACTACTATCGCGCTGGTCCTGGAAACCCATACTCTGGCGCGATGGGATGGCTCTGGCTGAATGCCACTGCGACGCTCTTACAAGCTGGTCCCCGGGTTGGAACCATGTTTTTTAGTTTGTGCGTATCTCTGCCAAGGGTCTCCTTCACAGAGTCAGTATACTAACACCTTGGCTGACAGTGTTCACGACGGCGACATAGCCCCATTTCTGACAGCCTTGGACATCATGAAAGATCCTCAACATGACCCCTCGCTTCCCGTCACACATGTAGCAAGGGACCGCAAATGGCGTACGTCGTCTGTGATGCCGATGGGTGCTCGAATCGTCTTAGAGAGGATGACCTGTCCTTCAACGATGGCACAGAGCGACCATAACCTGGACTTTGTCCGCGTGAATATCAACGACAGGATTGTGCCACTACCATACTGCAGATCTGGACCTGGCCATTCATGCCCATTGAGTCATTTCGCTCAGCATGTGGAGCGAAGGAGATCAGAAGTGGGAGATTTCGGGCCAGTGTGTGGACTTGAAGGGGATATTGGGCATATAAGATTTCTGCGTCAGGGTTAATGGAAAGATCAGGTTTCCTGATGCCTTGGTGTTACATCATAATGCCAGTATCCGATACTATATATAATTTGTTAAGAAGGCAATGCTATAGTTAGGTAACACAATGGCCCACAGTAAGAATATTCGAAGCCAATACAACTGTATGTCATAGCAATAATCTGCTACTCAATTGTCATCTGGATTCTTTCACTTTGTTTCTCGTCTATTGACCTTATGCTCCCAAACCGCCCAAAGCGGTAAGCGCATAACTCGCTGATCCAAGTCACGTGCCGGTATCCGGGCGAACAGGCTGTTTATGGCCGCCAAAAGTTTTGGTCCGGAGCGACTTGATCAGCGCTTTTTCTGTCCAACCAGTCCAATTGTCTGTACCCTTTAGCGATCCTTTTTGTCCTCTATCTCGTCACTTCCACTTCCCCTTCATCTTCTCCTTGAATATTAAAGGCAAATAGCCTGCCCTTCCTCTAGCATGGAGTACCACTTCGTGCCTCCCGAGGAGCGCGCAAAAGACGACAAGGGAAATCTTCTACCATGGGGATATGTCTATAAAGAGTGAGTTTCCTTTTCTTACCCTACTATTATTTCACACAAGAATGTAATCAGACCTGTCCACTAACCCATTCAACAGCGAGGCGCGCAACCCCCGCCGACCCCCCGAGGAATCCGGGCCGTTTGGACGACGACGAAACGCTCGCTACGAACATGCCCGCTCTCGAACACGCACCGGCACGCCGGCCAAGCGCGAGAACCCCAATGTCGCAGAGTTCGGGCGCCTCTTCGCCCAGCAGCAGGAGGACGAGAAGACCCGCACCAACACGCTGCCCAAGTCGTCGTCCTCGTCGAACCTGGAAAACCAGCGCAAGCAGACCGAGAAGGTGGCGACCGAGTGCATCCTGTACGGCTACAAGGGCAAGGATTCAGAGTGGAAGGTCATCGACAAGTTCGAGCGCATCTCCGGCGGCTTCATCTGCGAGGATTACCCGCGTACGGACCCCAACTCGTCCGCTGGGTACGCGCACCTGCTGAGCGGCGGGGACGTGGTGATCCGCACAAATCTGTCGGCGGACGCGAACCGCAAGTCGAAGCGCTATGCGGGCGGGTATCACTGGATCAAAGTGACGTTTGACTCGTCGCTCGCAGCCGACCGCGCTTGTTTCTACTCGCCGCAGGAAATCGACGGACACCAGGTCATCTGTGAGATTTATCATGGCCAGGGCCCTGCGGAGGATGTGCCGATTCCGACTAGCAAGTCGGACGCTTCTTCGTCTAGTTTATTCGCAGCCAACCCGGCACGCACCCTGACGACGTCGCATTCCACTACGTTCCTGCAGACGCAGAAGGGCAAGGAGCGCGCCTCCTCCTCTACACTACCAAGATCATTTGCCATGAACAATCTCTCCACCGTACCCGACGCCGAGGAGGAGAACGAATCCTTCACAACAACCACCACTGCCAGCTCGGCGACCGCGACGGGCGTAGACATTAACAACAACAACAACAACCAAACGCCATCTCCCGTTCACCAGCGCAACGTTCCCGCAGACGCCGTCCCCGTTCCACCTCCCCAGGAAAAACCAGAGTCCGAGTTCATGACGCACATTCCCTCCGTGCGGCGGGCCAAGCTGCGACCCATCGCCGAGGCCCTGCCGCCCCAGCCGACTGTGACGGAGCGAGTACTGCGCTCGATTCCCATCCTCAGCTGGTTCACGGGCGATATTGTCGGCGACGGACCACAGCTGAAAGAGGACGGCACATTCGATTACGAGAAGTCGAACACCTACTGGCGGTTCTGGAACATGCTCGATCGGCTCCTGGGGACTGATATCTGCGGACTGAAGGAAGAATCTTGATTTGCTCCGTTCATCGTATAGTCCTCGCAGATATTATCCCTCGGAAGACCGGCATGGAAGATCCAGCATGCAAAGAAAAAGCCTAGCCCGGCTCATGTCCCTCCGCATACAAACATCGGTCTTTGTTTTTGACCAACATTCTTCACACCTCGGCGACTTAAACCGACTGTTGACAGGATGGACACTATCAGACTCAATGTTCTACTTTTCTTGTCCTGACCACCGTCAAGACATTTCTTATTATCTGCTCTGTTCTGTTCTCTTCTGTTCTCTTCTATATGATTCATGGCATGGTCAGGCGCTCCGGAATGAATTCATTAATCGATTTAAAAACGTTTGTATTCGATCTACCTAGTTTTGCATGGATAGGGAGACGGAGAAAGCAGGGAAGGGTAGAGAGAGAGAGTATTTGGAATAATTTCAATCCGATCCACATCCGGTTGTTAATTCGTTACTTCTAATCATTATTCTGACTGCCGTAGAATAAATCAAATGGTTTACATAGAGGCATAGGCATAAGCCTGACCTGTAAAACATCCCCACTCATAATGGAACTCAATCCACCAAATCTGATGTCCAGGATGAAGAGTGCAGGCCCAGTCGGGGGTGTTCTGACAAGATATCACACAAGAACTTTAATTTTTTTTTAGGAAACCGTGAACTAAAAAAAACATTTTTACTCGACATTGCTCTCGAAGTTCTCGCCCTCAACCAGATCGGGGATATCGTCCTCCTCGTCGTCCTTCTTGCCTTCGGCGCCGGCCTGGTTCTTCTGCATGTTCTGGTAGCTCTCGGCCAGCTTGCGCAGGGAGGCCAGGCTGTCGGGGCCCAGCTGGTTCAGGATGCCGGGGACCAGCTCGGTGAGTTCCTTCTCCTCGCCGTTGCCGTAGAGGGCGAAGGTGTTGGAGGGGACGGAGGCGTGGACTGTATTTATCATTGTTAGCGAGGTGTTTCTTTTATGACTAGCACGGATTTGGTGGTCTGATTTGTCGGAAGACAGAACATACCCTTGGGAGCTCCGAAGTGGATGACGTTTCCGTCCTCCTTGAACATGTTGACCTCCTCGATGGCCTGGATGGGCTGGACGTTCATCTTCTTGAGGGTGGCCTGGAGCTTCTTGTCGTCGGCGCCCGACGACTTGTGGACCTTCTTGACCTTGCGGCGGGGAGTGCCCTTGCCTCTGTGCTATGCGTTAGCCTCTTGTATCTATCCTATCTGATCGGTATCCGGTGTGTATCTGGTGGGCTAGTTGGGCGTAAATCGGGGTATGACATATTGTAGTATGGTGGGTTGATCGGGTTGAATGAACGGGGAGTGTCATGATTTAGACATGGTGTGATGAATGTGAATGTGAATGTTCAGGTCTCTTCGCGGTCGGATATATCGCAAACGAGAGAATCGAAGACGCAGGAAAGAAATCGAGATACGTACCCTATTCGAAGAAACACGTTAGTGATTAGCCATTAGAATCCATGAAAGAACGAGTGCAAATCGCGAAGCGAAAACAAGGCATCAATCCCAATCCAATCAATATCGCAGACGAAAGCGAAAGCGAAAGCGAAAGCAAAAGCGAAAGCCTCAGCTCGTGAACACATCAACCAGCCTCTCGAACTGGAACGAGCTAAGCTGACGTCTTCCCAATCGCGATTCCCCCTCGTCATCCATTCCAAGCCAACTAGACCATCGCATGCGATCACAGACGGAAATTCCGCATCGACCAACCGACTGACCATTTCCTTCTCATCATGCCGACCCCGAAATTGCAACCTCACAAGAAGACCAAAACCAGAGAGAAAAGAAGAGAAAAAGCACACATACCAATCCGCACGCTAGCCTGCATCCGAGCCAACTTAGCCTGATCCATTGTGACGGTTGTCGAGAGAAAAAAAGGAGAGAGAGAGGGGTGGATGAATCGAAAGGGAAACCTGGTGGGATAAGAAGCAAAGACGTCAATAATCCGGATCTGTGGAACTCGAAACTCGGTAAGGCTTTTGGCTCGATGTGTGCGGGCGCCAAGCTTTGAGGGGAGGCACTTCGATGCAACGACGGACCGGTCGGAGCAGTCAAGGAATGCAGCGAGGAATACTCCGTAGAAGGCACGAGATGGAGGGGGGGGGAGGGGGAGAATCCACGGGGGAGATCAGGCAACGTACCGAAAAGTGGTGGTGATGAAGTTGGAGAGGGGGAGAGGAGGAGAGGGAAGGTCGAGGTGCCGTTTGTTAGTGGGAAAGTGTGGCTGATGAGTGTGTGGGGAGTTCACAGGCTGGCTCGGGCAGGGGTGGCTACGACGGGGGATTTCTACACGGTGCAGACTGGATTCTGGACGGATTACATTCCCTGGAGGGCAACTATCTCTACGATACGGGGAGAGAGGGAGGGAGATCGAGGTTCCCTTGATGAAGGCGAGCTTCGTGGATGAACCGCCTGAGGCCGAATTCGTTGTGGAGGAGAACCTGAGGCCGCTCGGCTAAACCCTAACCGCCCTCTCGATGGATGGTGGCAGCTCACTCTGATGGCCCATGGCTCATGGCTCATGGCTCATGGCTCATGGCTGATGGCTGATGACTGAAGGCCCATGCCATCGACAAGGTCTCGACTGGACTGTATCTGAATGCCAGAGTACCGCTGTGCTCTGGTGTCTTGCCCAGCCCATCTCGCCTCCACTCGGTGTTTTAATCCCGATCGGGTAACCCGACTGCCTGCCACGGATGATGCTTCTTCTCAAACATAAACATTAGAACTAACTAGGTTTCTACGTGGCTCATTCATGCATCAAGATTCAAGAGACTTCGGCAATCTGCGCCTCAGTCCATTCCCATAGCTTCCGGCCCATTTCCACGTCGTCCGCGTACTTGCTCGACCCGCGAATCCCGATAGGAAGATAGTACGCCCCGTTCGTTAGCAGCTCCCTCTTCGCTCCGGCGGTCCAGAGCTGGTTCATCGCCCGGTACGTGCATCTCGGCCAATTGGGGAGATGATGAGTGAACGCCGAGATTAGAAATCAAGTCCATTTTCTTGGTGTGGTCGTCAATCCACTGATCACCACTCCCGGGGGACAGACACGGAGAGGATCTCCGGATAGCGACGAGCAAGCTCAGCCGCAAACAAGACGTGTGGCGGCCTTAGAAGCGCCGTACCGTCTGAATGTTGCCGCCTCCAGCAGCGCCGACGTGGATGTCATCACCTCGTAGGACGGAGAAACGTTCTGTCCGGCAGAGCTGACCGTCACGACTCTGACGTCCGGCGCAGGCATGGCACTGGCGCGGGTCTTCTGCAACGTAGGAAGCAGTAGCTTGGTGAGCAAGAAGTGTCCGATGTAGTTGGTTCCGAACTGGATCTTCAAAGCCCTCCTCCGTGACCCCTGGCGGGGTGGCCATGATGCCAGCGTTCAGGATCAACAGATCAAGCCGATCGCATTCTGCGGTGAACTTCTCGGCCGCTGTGCGAATGGATTGGAAAGAAGATAGGTCGAGCAGAATGTGTCTAATGTCGACGGGCTCCGGAAGGATCTCCTGGATCGAAGCAATGCATCGCATCGCGTGCTTTGCTCTCGGTCCGAGCGGCCAGGTATATGCGGGACGGACGATGGTGTGCAAGCTGGAGGACGGTTTCTTTTCCAAGGCCGGCATTTCCTAAATTGACCGAGAGACGTTAGCGACGTAGGCAGATGGCCGCGCAGTAAACGCACAACAGGGGCAGAGAGTCCTTACCGCCGGTAATGAAGACGACCTTCCCAGAAAGATCGCCTATATCTCGCCGCGGATCAAAAGAAGAACCTAACAGACCAAAACTCAGCTCATTGAGGGTGGGCCCGAAGCTGGAGCAGAAGTCCAAGGGATGGCGCAAGGCATGGCAAGCCATGGATCCAGCCAAGGGTATATAGGACATGCTGATCAGATCAGCCAAGGAAATCGATTGAAGACCAGGGGATAAAGAAGGATTCAGTGCTGAGCAGTCAGTTGCGATCGGGTGATTTATCTGTCTCTCGCGGTGCAAGTCATTTGTGGCCAGCGCTCATGAAGCTGCCGTCGGGGTAGTTAAGGGGATACAAGAGTGGAACAACGGCAATTTTCATCAGAGCGACCGAGGTTCAGGTGCATCTCCACCTATCGCGAAGAGCGTTCGCCGAGTAGATCCTTCTCATCGTGCTGTCGAGAAAATCGGCCGTGCCTGAAGGGATATAGCAATAATACGCAGTCGCGAAGTCCTGGAATGCCATGAAGGAGAAAGAAAGGAGCTCAATTCCGCCTGCAGGTTGTGTTTAGCGAGATCCCGTGCTTCGCAGGCACATGACAACCATCAACGCTGTCTCGCGCACTCTCCGCAATACCATTCCAAGACCAGACTTGCTATCTAACATTCGAACTTATCACCGTAATACCGAGTACTTGGGGCCAAAAAGAAGTCAAGATGCGGTTTCTTTGTTTACATGGCGCCGGCACAAACGCTGACGTACGTCAACTGATCAGCCCCTCGTTGGGCCAAAACAAAACACTGACTCGGTCTTAGATCTTTGAGATCCAATCTGGTACGGAGTAACCGCTCTACGCTCTATCGCACTGGAGGCGAAAATGATCAGCGACGGACACTAAGATATTTTAATCTAAAACAGGAGGATTAAGCCACCTGCTGAGCGAAAAGGGTGGCCATCATTTCGAGTACATTGAAGGACGGGCCCAAGCGCCTGTCGCACAGGGTATATATCTCCACAAGAATACCCCGAAGAGACTAGTACTGACATGAAGCAACCAGATCTGAAAGGAATATGCGACGGGCCATTCTACAACCACTATACACGCGACGGCGCCCCAGGCCCGGAGCTGAAGCTCGCAATAGACCATGTCATGCAAATAATCGAAAAGAAGGGGCCGTTTGACGCCGTCATGGGCTTCTCGCAGGGCGCGGCGCTCGCATTCTCGCTGCTCGTGGAGCATGCCAAAACGCACTCCACGCCGCTGTTCAAAGCTGCTGTGTTTATCTGCGGAGCAGGCCCGTTCGAGAGTTCCGGGCAGGAATTCATGAGCCTGCAGCCCGGAGAGAAGTACCTGCTGAACATCCCGACCACGCATATCGTGGGGAAGCAAGATGACCTGTACCCGTCTAGCATGCTGCTTTATAGCCTGTGTAATGCGGAGAAGGCGGAGTTTTACGACCACGGGTCGAGGCATATGATTCCGTTCGATATGAACAATACGAATGCGATGCTTGCGGCGATTGAGAGGACGATTGAAAGGGCAGAGAAGGGAGAGTAAGACTCGAATTGGTTGGATAAAAGGCTAGAATGGCGGCAATAGAAGGATGGAATGATATCATTTTCAGTGCTGTTTCTTGGGCACTGCTTCTCTATCTCTAGAGCTAAACTTGGAGAGCAAAACAGCCGCTAAAAAAACTATCATACCTAGCCCAATGCTGTATTGCAGAGCTGCACCGGTATAGCTCTGGCTACCACTGTGGTTAAGTCATAACCCGGCCGAAGCCTCACCGTCCCCCTTAGGGGGATAACCTTTCCCAGGAATTTCTCCAGGTCCTCAATCTCCAAGGGATCAGCGGAGTGGCCCAAATCACTGCAAACACATTAGCAAACCCAAGATATCGCATCAACGCTAGAATAGGAGAAGTGGAGAACGTACGCATAAGAGTTAAAGCTAACATCCTCCAACCCCATATCCGTCAACGCCTTGGACGACATCTTTCCGAACTCGTACTTCACCACCTCGTCATCCAAGCCGTGGCCCATGAAAAACGGCGTCTTCTTGTTGGGCCAGTTCTCAGGCGTGTAGTTCTTGATGCGGTCGCTGAGAAGCAAGTAGCACGATAGACCGAACACTCCGCCCAGCTTCTCCTTGTTCGTGATTCCAGTGAACAGCGAAATCGCACCGCCCTGCGAGAAACCACCCAGCACGATCCGCGAGGGGCTGATGCCCTGGTCGATTTGTTCCTTGATCAGGGTGTTGAAGTAGTCGCGGGAGCGAAGGATACCGGGCTCGTCTTGGCTGCGGAGAGATTCTTCGAAGTCCAACTATGCAACGGGCATGGATTAGCTTGAGCCGAACGAGGATAGGTCAGAGGCGGTTCAATCTTACATCACGGCCCAGTTTGGCGATATCATACCACCCCGGCATGCTCAGTCCGAAGTTCTATACAAGTAGTTAGTGGCGTAGTCCGACTCCGCTTGCCACAGGGTCTGACGCGCATACCACCGTGATGGGGATCATGGGAGCATTAGGGAAGATGAAGGCCACTTCGTCGAACATGCCACGGCGGCGCCAGTTCTGAGCAAGCGCCATCCACCCGGCACCGCTGTATACAGGAGACTGTGGTTTAGCTGGCGCAAAAAGCATTCCGGAGATCCAGTCTAGGTGACCAACCTGTCGCCTAGGCCATGCGCCATGATGACCGTGGCGGTGTGCTTCTTGAGCGCCGGGACAATGTAGGGAGCACGAGACGCCATATTGTCTTTGGTATGAATCTGATATGCGAGGAAGAAAGATGGAGGGCAGATACGAGGGAGGGGACTTTATTCTGCCGCCGAGGTTGTCTGGAGGCTCACCGCCTTCGGTGGTTATACGGTGAGCTGCCGCGTACCTCAAAGCCCCATTCTTTATGCTAGAAGATTTACAAATCCAAGCCAGAGTCAGAAGAACAGGGACATATTGCTGGCTGTGCCCATCCCAATCTGCTGGAGATGGGTTCCTATGCAAGGCATTACGTGGTATAACCAGCGAATAAGAATGCCGAGATTCGCAAAAGCGGGGGGCGTTGCATAAAGCAGCTGCAACAACATCGTTCAAGCTGCATCATCCACAGCGTTCCTTCTAACAGGTATTTTACAACCCAGCATATTACTGTCAATATTTTCTCTCACCTGTATTGAGTATGGACTCGTCAACCCCCTGCCCCGCGTGTAGCTGGACCGCCGAGCGTCAAAGCCACTGTGGGTACGAAAGCCACGTCAAACTATTCTACGAGGCAGGCAACAGAGGTGCCTGGTCTCTGGGCTCCAAAATGATTCTTAAGGACCGAGGACCTTGTGCCCCGACCCCCGAAGTCCTAAACATCCATTTTGTCCAGGAAAATACATCGATTCCTGTCCCCACCGTTGTTGACTCCTGGGACGAAGGCAACGCCGGCCGCACCTTCATCCTGATGAGACGCATCCCGGGCGAGTCGCTCAGCACCGCTTGGCCGAATCTCTCTGCGGAAGAGAAGGACGGTATCGCAAGGCAGACGGCTGAATATCTGCAGCAGTTACGCCAGCTACAGTCTCAAAAGATGCAAGCTCTCGATGGCGGTCCTATCTACTCCAACTTTCTAATCCGTAGCCAAGCTTTGGACGTTCCTCATGGTCCGTTAGGATCTGATGATGAGCTATGGGCTGAGATGGAACGCGCTCTGCAGCATATTCCTGAGCCTGCACGCCTTCGGCTTCGAAGCCGTATGCCGCCCGCTGCGCCTTACACTTTCACCCATGCTGACCTTACCAATGTCAATATCATGGTCGAGAACGGCCGTCTTACCGGGATCATTGATTGGGAGTGCTCTGGGTATTTTCCTGTATGGTGGGAGTATGTGTGTGCCTCAATCATGGACAGTGAAGAGGATAGACAGTGGAAAGAATTGCTGAGGAAGCATATGCCGGACTATAGCGCAGCGCGCGAGTTTTGGCGGGATTACTGGTATCTCTGTGCTGATCCAAACGGTGAAAGAGCGACGAAATTCTTAGAGGAAGCAAGAAACGGGGGGTCGTAAAGACGTGTCATCTTAACAAGAACTATGGAATTCGGGAATAATTACAAGCCATCTATGTCTAGGTAGTAAGACGGCCTTAAACCTTTTACTGGTAACTTGTCCGTTTTCCTAGATAACAATCTACCTAGTTCGGATGGAGATATTCTAGTTTAACTACAGACATAGGAGGTCGCATGACATGCATAAGCTATGTAGGTTCTGCGTGTGCATTCTTGAGAGTTGAGTAGGTACTGTATTTGCTTGAATTTTCAATTTTTACAAATTTTCTTTAGTTTATAATACAGGAAAATCCCCATGACGGCTGGATCTAATGCCCCGTTCATGTAATATAATGAATCACTTGTTCTAGGAGCTTCTGGGCTTAATATATAGTTCTACATAATTAAATTAGTATATATTATGGATCCTAGGACATAGGGACAGGCTGTTGTTGAGATATTGAGACAACAAAAATGATCGAGGCCGAATGAACACGCTTCTGAGACGAGTATTATTCATGAAACACAGCTAAGATAGTCATACAATATACAAACAAAATCACTCTAGCTCATGGCGCAGCTCTACCGGGGAACCCATGATTTCTCGCGGCCGTACCGTCACTTTAGTATCCAACTCTTTCGGCGAAGCATCCCTGTTCCTCGTGGAGGGTAATTCGGCAAACCCTCTAAACACCGTTTTCTTTTCTTCCAGAGGGACGGGCGCGGGCCCAGAACGTCTGCGACGACGTAGTATTACGATCCACACTAGGCCTGCAATCAAGATCGCTGCAGCTATTCCAACCCCAACACCGATGCCAGCCTTTGCCCCTGTGGAAAGACCGCCGTCGGGACTGGTGGCGTTTGCGCTCGTAGAGTTCTGAGGGCGAGAATCGGCGAGAGGATGCCAGGATGAAGCCCAACTAGTTTCCCAGGAGTGGTTTGATACAGAAAGAGTTTTGTCCTGGGCTTCGATGGTGGTGATATCTTCTTTGGCAATGCCTGGACCTGGTGCCTGGCCTAGAAACCAGGTACCGGTGTTTTTCCCTTCGAACCAGTTGACGCCCACAAATGCCGCCTGTAAAAAGGCCCGCCCGAGAACCGGGGTGTCGGTTGAGAGGAAACAGGGGAAGTAGGTGACGTTCTGGTCGACCAAGGGGTCTTGCAGCGTGAGTGTGAGCAGCTTCAGAGGAACTTTCACTGTCATGGTCTGATCGTTCAGGCCGTCTTTGTTGAACAAGAAGGAGAGATATGTCGCGGAGGACGTGATATTCGCGTAGTCACGGTGGGTGGTGTCCCAGATGTACAGTCCCAAGCCGGTGTTGAAGGAGACCGGAAAGGATTCGGTGATCGCATTGCAGGTCGACTCGGGAAGATACATATAGGGTTTCGTCGGGTCAATTGTGGCCAACTTGGGCAGAACAGCACCAGAGTCTTGGGTAAATAAGCCATGCTTGCTTTTGAAATCGAATGGAGACTTTCCGGTCGCAACTCCCAGCCCAATGTCCTTCAATCGAATCTGCCAGACACCGCTAGAACCTGAATTCACGCTGACCGACTGTGAACTCACTTCACCCAGGACACGGCTTTTGTCATATCCACCCAACACCAGGGACCCTGGAATTGCTGGATCTACCGACCCAATATGCATTCCATATGAGTAAGAGGGGATGCTATTTCGCCCCCCAGAAGTATATAGCCACGCTGCGATCATGTTGAGGGGCGTCCCAGAGCCCGAATCCTTCAAATACGGTGCGCCCAAGGCGAGATTTCCAACGGGTACCGGATATGCCTTGCCATTGGGGTAGATCTGGTATGTTTGATGGATTGTCGTAAAGCTGACGTTCGGTATAGCAGAGCCAACGGTGACCTGGTCCCCAACTATACCGCGGATGCCTCCTCCTTGCACATTCCAGTATACCGTTTCCCACGAGCTCCGATTCAAAGCCACCGCTGTGGTAGATTCATTTTGGTTGTAAGTGCCAGCGCGTGCCGCGTAACATGTTTCTGACAGGGTTTTGTTCGAGCAAATGGAGTCTGCCAAAATGGTCGTGGCGTAATTGGCACCCGGATAAAGGCTGATGGGTTGTCGGTTGCTGCCCACTTCTATCGTAACTGCTTGCCATGGACCGTCGGGGCCGTAAGCCTGGGAGGACCAGTTCATCACCAGCGGATTCGCCGCGTGGGTACCATCCCGGAGGATGGTCAGGAGAAAGAGCAATAGATATCGCATCATCATTTCACCCGGAATAGGGGTGGCAGAGATCGCTGGGAATACTCCGTACCTTCAGGACGACATAAATATAATTACGAAGACAGGGCAAAAAAGGAGGTCAAATCCTGGGGTCAGCAAGAATGTGATAAGTAATACCCCTCGCCTTCCGGCTGAAACAAATCTTCACTGTTCTGCTGACATGCATGCTTAGCTATGTAACTATTCCCAAAATGGGAGTCAGCAGGGGCAGATCAGCGGGTGGTTGTGCGCTCTTAACTTATCATGCTCTGGCACGATGTAACGGAAGAAAAAAAAGAGGAAAAAAGGGAATGAGCCTTTTACCCTGCCACCCGAATAACTTGTACCTGTAAACCGGACAGCTACAAGCTCAGGAAGCAATTCATATCTATTGACTTCACCTGGTGCGACGCGCCCCGGGGCATCTGTAAAATCTTACTCTGTAAGCATTCCAATTTCGAGTCGTATTTGGTGGAACCCTGCTAAGTCTAAGTCGATGGGGCCGCTCCAGACTGGATTGGTTTGCCATGGCCCAGACCATTTAGCGATGCTTATCACTTGCTCAATTGGCTGGTGATCGGCTGGTTCACCCCGACTGGGTACAGGGTGTGCCCAAATGGTAATGCAAGCAGATGTAGGTTTATATCCTGGCTTCTTCCAACAGATCTCATCGCCTCATGAATCTCAACATAGTCTGCTCATAATCATTGTATCGACAACATTGTGTAGTCAAATTGCCGATGGTTTTTTTTGCTTTGATTTAAGATTAAAAAGCCTCTGCAGTTCTCTCCTCTTTCGAGTTTCAGATCGCCCTTCTCACGGGAGACCCGAAGTTGGACAACGTGCGTCGGCTGCGGCCTTTTCCATACTACTCACAGTCATGCAGCCACTTGTATCAATGTCGCCTAACCCATGGCACAGAAAGGCAAAGGTCGAGGATTTCCAAATCGTTATGTTCTTGTTGCCAAGAAGAACAAGAATAAAAAACATAATTCCAGAGCTCTCAGTGATTTCACTGACTAACCATAAATATTAGAATGATCGCGATGCTTAAGTCAATAGAGGATCCGGCCCCGAGCTCTCGGCCTCAAGACAAACAGTAAATGGCGATAGCATCAGCCATGATCATTGCTCTCGGGATAAATCACCGATCAGTACACAGGCTCAATAATTCCGCCTTCACAGTCGGCACTAAACATGACATCAGGGTCTCATCCACAATCCCCTTCTGCCACACGAACGTAACGACTAGACATCCATCTGTGCCAGTGACAGAGGATACGACAACAGCGCTGCCGGTAACATTTGCGCTTTGCGAGAAAGTCATCCGACCCATCTGCGGCGACGAAGAACTCCGAGTCTCTTCTAACCCAAGAGCGCCGATATTGGAGACCTCGAAGCTCGAATCGCGTTCCCTTCCCACTTTCGAGAGAAAGAGCTCCTCCTTGAAGTCATCAACGTATTTCAAAAGCGCCGGTGCCATATCCTTCCCCTGCAGTTTCAAAACGCCCTTAGTTGTCTCGCGGGCCCGTCGGGCCTCCTCCCACGGAAATTCAGGACGGGTTAGAATCTCACGGTGGTGCGTATCATTGTATCCATTGACCCAATCGCCAATGGAATCCTCGGTAATGACACCAGAGTGCCATCTCCGAGTGGATATATTGCACTGGCAATCCAGCAGTGTATAGGAAACCGGCAGATGCTTGAACAACGAGCGAGCGACAATCGTCTGCAACGCCCCAGTAACGGTGGTTCCATTCTCCCGACAAACATGCCTAAACGCAGCGCTCGACGCCCTGGAGACCGCAAAATGGCGCACATCCGTCTCCAACGACGACGCGATCGTGCCACCCGTCCAGAGCTCCGGGCTCCGCGCCGGAGCCCAGACCTTCGCCCGGAACAGCGTTGACGCAATAAACCACCACGACAGAGGCAGCGGATGGGCCTGTTCCAAACTTGGCGGTAGAGGTGTATCAGGCGCCTTAGCCACCTCTTCTACCTCACCAGCCCCTAATCCCTCCAGGCCCTGCAAAGCCCGCCAAAACGTGCGGTGGAACGCCTTCCCGGACTCCCCGTCACTAATCGCATGATGGAAGATAAACGCCGCCGTAAACCGCCTCTTATCGCTCTCATCCGTCAGGACACAAAGTCGCCAAACTGGCCCCGGCAGCTCAAACCCCCTATTATGCTGAACTTTCAGCAAGGCTTCTAGATCCTCGTCCTCTGCGTCTTCGGCGCCGGGAAACCCGACGACGCGCTCATGGAACGAAACCGCATCCTGGAGCTCGATCTGCGGCAGACGCACGAAATAGGGCGCTTTTGTTTCCTCGCCTACAGGTATGGCGGAGAGGACGGGATGCTGGGCTATTAGCGTCTGGCAAGCTTTATAGATATACGCCTTGGCGGGGAGGGCGTAGGAGCTTGGCAAAATGTAGGTTGCGGATACGCCGGCATTGTAGAAAAAGCGGAGGTGGTGCCTGGCGGTGGCATATTGCTCCAATCCGCCTGAGCTGGTTAGTGCAGAACTTCAGATTGAATCAGAAACTGAGATGGAGACAATTCTTGGCTCACCGACGGGTCTCAGTTTCTCGAATTGTTCTGTTCCAGCCATTTGGACGGACAGGAGAGGAGGAATTACAAGGAAGAAAGTCCCGGCAAGTTCTGGAGAGGCTGGAGCCTGGGCCATGCACGTGATCACCGGCCATTAGAAGATATGGGATGAGAGCAACTTTGATAACGAAAACAACATTCTTATTGTCAGAATGCCGTCAAGTGAGTAAACCGAGATGCAGCAATGCAGTAACATAATGGCAAGAGTGCCCTGACTCAATATACGCCATGGATGCGGACAGCAAATAATGTACAAGAAGTAAGTCAAAATGCACCCCTCCATCAAGGAAGGATGGTAATCAGTCGTCACTCATAACGTCTCTTCAACCCATTCACACCCACAACTCCACCGCTAAAACCACCCCACGATCCCTTACAAAACAGCCATCCCTCCAACGACGGCAGCTCCCAAGATGCCCCAGGCAGCGGTCTCCAGCGCAACGGCAGCACCAGTCGAAGAGGGCGAGCTACCGGTCGAGGAGCCAGACGAGCCACCGCTCTGCGCCTCGCCGTTGGCCGTGGACTCGTTCGCATTGCGCTTCGCCGCGGCCCCGGAGAACGGGTAGCGCTGACACCGGTGTTGTTCTTGCAAGAAGAGGGCTGTTCGTCCTTGGTGCTGGTCGAGAATTGAATATCGGCGCACTGGTCAATCGCAGGGAATGAGTTAGCCATACACAAACACTACTAAGACATACTACGTCCTAGAAACCCCAGAAGGAAGGGGGAAAACCCAGAAAATCAAATCACATACCGAATACAACCCGCCCGTGGGGTCACCATTGCTCTGCACCTGCACGGTAGCATTCATGCCATCGGTGAGGTTAACGCCCAGCTTCTTCTGATCGAAGGTGATATCAGGAAGACAGAACGAGCCGAGGCCCTCGACGCGGAAGGTAGGCTCGAGGGTGACGTTGAAGTTCTCGCCGGGGTCGTTTCCCAGGGCCAGGACGACCTCGACGGCGGTCTGCGCGTGGCCCAGCGAGATGGCGACGGGCAGAGAGGCGGAGCCGTCCTTGGACAGGGAGACCTTGGTGCGGCTGGATGAGGCGGACACCCCGCCGCAGGGGAACTGGGTCATTTTGTCTTCATCGACGCCGCGGGACTTGGGGTAGTCGAGCTGGAAGTGGGCGGCGACGAGGGGGCCAGAGCGGCGAGGGTGAGGAGGGGAAGGTGCATTGTGAGTGGATTGGGTGGGATTGGTTTGGAGAGGATGGGTAGAGAAGAAAGAAAGAAGAGGGTGGGAGGTACAGGACAAGGACGAACCAAGCTACTTGATATATGCGTAACTAGAGCTTAGATGAGGGGGCTTTGCATATCGGAGGAAGGAAGATACTAGGAAGTAGGAACTAGGCCTGAGGGGGAGGTCAATAGCATTAGATAATGAGAACGGGGTTATGCCGACTGTTCCAGGTGAATTAATTAATTAATTATTGGAGAGTTTCCTGGGTGGGCCTATTCATTAACATTCGGTTGTCTGTCTGGACTCCGTAAGTCTGTCAGTGTTGCACGGTTGAGTTCAACTGACAAAGTCTCGATAGCCGAACTCTCCGCGTACGCCGTCCCCACTAGGCCCGAAGAGGCTAGGAAATGTGCTCATATCTTCTCAGCCCTAAAAGGTAGTTCGGCCTGCGACGCGTTTCATTGGCACGTTTTCATATCTGTATTTCAGTCATTCTCCGAGGAAATTGGCTGGGCCACTGGGAATTACGCATAATATTGGCTCGTTGCGGCAATTCCCGACGGGGTTGCCGGCTTGTCTTGTCATTACTCATTAATGAGTAGTTCACTAACTCTGTATAAGATCATGAGAAGGTGATTTCGTGAGATTTAGCGATTCCCAGCCATAGTCACCCATAGTTACCAGGCTATCTGCACCACCAATCTACCATCTTGAATCGGAACACGGCATAACCAACGTCAAAGACTGTATCGGAACCGAGGACTCCGATCGCCCATTTCCTGGATCTCTTCTTCCGTCATCCCCTCGACCTTGTAATCCTCCATGCCTCGGTCTCTGCGGTTGTTCTTTCCGCGATAATAGAACCACATGAGTCCATAAACGACGCCCGCAAATCCAACCATAGCCAAGGTCACGCATTGCTCGAACCTAGCGGGGAGCTTCGTCGGTTTTATACAGAAACGGCGACATAACGCCGCTTACGTTGCCAAATGTCAGCTGCAAGCCCGTGGCGAAGGTGCGCTTTCCATAGCGAGGCAGCGTAGTCGGTAACCATGCGAGAGGCAGACCGACAGCCACGTAAAGACCCAGTGCAATGAGCAGGGCGCCGAAGTAGTGCACCCCCGACGAGGAATCCGAGATTAAAATGCCGTACCCCACGACGGAGATGGCGGCAAAA
Source organism: Aspergillus persii (assembly GCA_002215965.1). NCBI lineage: Eukaryota > Fungi > Ascomycota > Eurotiomycetes > Eurotiales > Aspergillaceae > Aspergillus > Aspergillus persii. The sequence goes on along the minus strand of NGZO01000008.1, from coordinate 1,336,384 downwards.
ATACAGGTGTAGAGCGCACGCTGCTGGGTTCGGTCACTGAGCCACGCGACTGCCAGGTAGACTAAGGCTCCTAAGGCATAGCAGGGAATGGTGAGGGCCTGGACCTCGGGAGTCGACCAAGACCCCATGCCTTTGATGATGGTGGGAAGGAAAGTGCTGTAGCCGTACAGCATGGTGTCCACGCCGAACTGGGCGATGCAGAAGGCGTAGATTCGCCAATCCAGGGCACCCTCTTTGACATCCGCCCAGTGGAACTTCTGCGCGGATGCCGTCTGACCCACGTAGCGGCCCCGACGGCGGACGACCAGGGCTCGTTCTTCTTCGTTCAGATAATACGCCGTGTCCGGGTCGTCGGCAAGGAAGAACCAAGTGATTACGCCGAGCAGGACAGTGGGGATGCCTTCAATGATCATGATCCATCGCCACCCTTTGAGCCCGGCGATACCGTCCATAAAGCCAATGCCGTAGGCTAATAGGCCGCCGAACGCACCGGCAATGGCAGCGCTACTGAATAGATACCCCGTGCGCATGGCCAGTTCGCGCTTACTGTAAACAGGGTCAGGTAGGTGATTAGCCCGGGAAAGAGACCCGCTTCCACAACGCCTAGTCACGTTAGCTACGGAGATATGCCGAAAACGAAGGACGGGCTAACCGAGAAGAACGCGACAGGCGATCAACCCGCCGTAGCTCTGAGTGATGCCGGTAAGGGTCGCTATAATGCCCCATATTACCGAAATCGACGCAATGTATCGCGAGGGTGTGAGTTTCTTGATGACCAGATTTGACGGCACCTCAAACAACTATACTATATTGTTAGACACTGCCTATCTGCTGTTGACGGAGACGTTGCCTACACAGTATGTGACGAACAAGATGGACACGGCCACCTGGTATTGGCTGCCTTCCAAGCCCAGGTCTTCTTCTAGACCGTACAGTCTGGCATTCCCAATATTGACTGAAAATTCAATATCAGCAAATAACTATGAAAGCCTATTAGAGCCGATAAATGGCATACCTCTGTCCAGAAAGCTGAAAAGATAAAGAAGCACCACAAACGGCAGAATATGCCAATCGATCTTCCGAATCAAATGCTTCTCTCTCATCTCTTCAAGCATCGAGATATCGGAAACCGTATCCGCCGACGCGACGGGAATGTCCGTCGACGAGGGTGACTCAACGTCGTGCTTCGGCTCCCGTTTGGACTCCATGGCTCAAGATGATTGATAATGAGCCGAGAAGAAAAAGTCGCCGGGAAAACTGGAGAATCACGATGGATCTTCCCCTGGAATACGAAGGGTTATCAATTAACTCCCCATGTAAAGTCCATAGCGCCAGGGGGGGGGGGGTTCTAGAGAGGGGTGATGCGAGACATTTGGATCATGTCGGAGTCATCGTGCCAGATGATGGTTAAACGAAGCGATAAGCGAATGGAAAATTGTGCGATAAAGTGGCTGTGCCAAATTCGACACCGGCGGGAGTTTTGGGGGACGCGGGGTGATTTGGACTTGTCTCTCTCCTTCTCCGTCCCCGGTTCTTTTCTCTTCTGTTCTTCACCTTGTGCAGACTACGGAGTTTAGGATTCCGTCCCTCGTCAGCTGGAATTACGTATAGTTTACCATTATCCCTGTTTCTGCAGCAAACATCGAACCAATTCCGACGTGGCTTCAACTATTGGCTGATCTAGAACCCTCGATTATCAATCCGATCCCTGCCTTTATTGTATCTCCGGCTGAGTCCGGATCATTATTTGGCCCGAAACCCCCCGTCGATCGCCGATATAGGAGGCTGGAGTTTGAAGACTGTCTATTGCCGACGTCTTTCATATTGAAACTCGAATTCATCAAGTACGCAATGATGATGCGTTTGACGATATCTGTTTGATGCAAGGGGTAGAGATATCGTGGCAAACACGTGTTGTCAGTATGATTTCATTCTAGCTAGTGGGTCTCCCTTTGGCATGCCACAACATCAACTATATTCAAACAGCAATTTTACAGTTCACTGTGCGGTTTCTTAGCCCTCAAGACAGTTCACCTAAGGCAAGGGCGGAGGATAATGTCCATATCAGGCGCCGTGGTATTTCACTCAGGACCACTCTATTAGATTAACCCTCAGTATGATGTTCTCGCACTCTTACGCAAGGGATCGGTAAACCTTTTAAGGTAGTCATATCGAAAAGCATCACGCTGTTGCAGCAAGGCCCACAGCTCAGATATACCGTAATCCTTGACTCATGGCTCCGCGTCAAGAACCGTCTTCATGAATAGATCGATGTCTTTGAACTACGGGGTCATTGGGCCGCAGCTTCCGTGATCGTGTTGACTTTGATGTTCCACGCGGCGATACCAGTAAGGGGGGAGGCGCAGTATAGTGGGCTTAAGGCCGTAAATCCCACAGTTGGACGATGGAGCCCTTATACTCCCTTCTGTATTTTATTTTCATACCAAGCCCGTCGCTCAACGAATTGATGTATTCGATCAAGGAGAGAACTCAGCGAGACCTGCTCCAACTCCTAACAGGCTTCCGAATAGTGCTTGCTGAGCACCCTCGCTGCCCGACGAACCTCACGGCGTAAGGGCGACATTATGAGTGCTGACAGTTATCTCGGTGATGTTGCTGTTTGCCTCAAACATCATCTAACAATGTTATTAATGATCAACAAACCGAGTCCAAGTATCTTCCTGCAATGCTCTTGTAGGTGCCGAAAGCAAGCAGCAATAGTCGAACAAACAGACAAACCCAATCAAAAATGCCAAAGCCTGAGGCTCCTACGTCATCCCAAAAGGAACAGCACCCGCAGAGAGAAGAATCTTCAGGAACTCCGCATCACCGGAAAACTTATTCTGAACCCATGCCACAATTCCCGCGCTGGCACCACATTCCTCGGTGCCCATATGTGCCTTCAGGCTGACCGGTAGGCCGTGTAAGGGACTGATCGCCTTCTCTGCTCTTCGCAAACAGTCATCTAGTTCTTCGGCTCTGGCTAGTGCTCGTTCAGACAAGATTTCATAGACGCAGTTGACCTAAAATGTTTGGCTACAGTGTTGTTCTTTCTCTCGAACGCACCAGTTTCTGAGCTCCTTTTCTCTGCGCTTGATCTCCGAGCCACCCGAAAAGGACTTCGATTTAGACACCGTGGAGAATGGTTAGTGTGCTGTTTCTATCATCATACAGAACTCTTCCAGGTCATTGCGTGTAAGGAATCCTTGCTTACGAGACCCGGCTAGAATCGCGCTCCCAAAACAACCTAGCATAGCGTAGCTCCATATCTGAACTGTGTCTGCAGGGAGATGGAGTCCTTGGGCCAGGCCAAGGTAAACGGAAGTATCGGTACAACAAGGCTATAAAGAAAGGTGTCTATAGATATTCCGCCACCCACACCAAAGGACACGAACGCTACTAATGAATGTGGCTTTTGGAGTATTCCCACTTCAGCTCGCTCGCCCAAATTCCTGGAAGATAGGAAGGCGGCACAAATCCCACACGGCCCTTTGATTCAGACGCATTATTTACCATGTGTCAGATTCGGACTTGTGTAGCTCCGAGAGATACGTCATACAGCTGCTCCCTGCTATCCCTCTGGTCAGGCTGCATGTGCTCTAAACCATCACCAAACTAGTTAAAAGGAAGCAGCCATGAATGGATTATTCGGATAATAAATGATTGTGACTAGCAAATCACAGCCCGCAACCCCCATCAACGATGTAGAATATCTGGGCAATCAAAAATAATCCCTTGGCACTTGTAACACCATCAGCACGGTTTAGTAGCTAGAGTGGCCATAAGGTTCCGCAGTACGACATGGAGAAGCACCGTGTACCACAGTGATATGGTGCCATTGATGTCCCAAATAAGGTAGTAGAATTACGGGTGCAGAATTTGCTGGGAGAAAACAAGATGTTGATAATTACTTCAACTTCAACCAGCTTAGCATATGTTTCGTCCAAAATCCGATTGAAGCAACAGCTGGTTGACGGTCCGCGATTATCTTGATTTTGGCTGGTGGCCTTCGGGTCTGTACAAGTAGCAGCCTTGATATGGAACAGGTGTTTCCCAATAAATGTGAACCGCCGTGGGCTTGACACTCAAATTGTGCTCTATATCACAATGTTGAGTTAGACGCCTGATGATATCCTTTCTCTGGGCGTTCGAAGCCAGTTTAAACGGGCTTCATTGTGTACCTAGGGATTAAGCAAACTCAAAGTTATATATAGTAAATAGAAGTCCGAAAATACAGATAAATGAGTTCTACTTGGAAGCCAAAGTGCAATAGCATGTCTTACAATTTATTTGCTTTCCTCTGTGTAAATGTTGGTGGATAAAAAATTATAGTTTCTTCTATCAGGTCGGCATTTGCTTTTCGCATCGCATGTTTTCCAATCCACCTTGCGCAGACTTGCAAAATATTATCGACGAAACCCTGTACTGTTGTGTCTTGATCCTAACGATACATATAGTCTCAACCCTCTGAAAGGAGTAAGTTTCAACAATGCTTCAAACAGATGACCCGGAAAAAATTACATCAAGGACTGGTGCCTTGACCACGAATCAACACCGCCCTTCTGGCAAATGGTCTCTTTTCCATGCTTCCTTCAATGCAGTCCTCTCAAAGCCTTTGCTTCCTGCTATCGTGGTCATGAACAAGAGCTATTTCCCTCAGGAAGATGGCTGTGCAGCAACTGTCGGGGCGAGCGCTTTCACAATGTCTGTTGTTGAAGCCCTGATGGATATGAGCGTCTTTTGTGGAATGATTCTGTATAGACGAGACACTAGCATCCTGGAGCCGACTGTTTTCCTTGCAACGATGAACTCCATAACATGTGCGACTGTGTCCTTCAGTTTCACCATGGATGCCACAAAGGTCAAAAAAGTCATGGAACTGGCAGTGGACATCTTGAAGGACTCTTCCCAAGACACTCCGATGCTCTATTATCAAACTGACACATTGTTGGAATATCATCCAAGTCATTTTCCATTCTGCGTCACTCACCACGGCCCTCTGTATGACCACCTTTCAACCACTTTTTCCAAATCATCGGCCTCATTTGCTTTTGGCAGTCGGGATAAAGCTGAACATCTGGCCCGGAAGCAGCAAGCTGGGATGGAGAGCCTCAAACACAGCGCGAACGGATATGTATTGCTTCACTCGCGTCTTCAATCCAGTGTCCTTCTTAACTGCGGCATCAACCAAGGACAGATGCGAATGATCTGTCCTCCCATCCGCCTAGCTCCTCTGGCCAGTTATAGTTACCGTGTAGACGAGATAATCCCGACTAAGATGGCAGATGCGCTCAAATTCCCCGGTATAACGATGTTTACCACTGTGGCGCGAATCGACTACTTTAAGAACATCGAACTCCTGGTTGACGCATCATTGATCCTCCTGTCTCAAGACGTTCCTGTGCGAGTTGTCATTGCAGGAGATACCGCAGATAGCACGTCACACCGGGAGCTTTGGAAACGGATACCGGCAAGGTTCATGCGGTGCTTCATCATCGAGCCGAAGCTCTCCAAATCTTCTCTTTATGCCCTATTTCGCATCGCAAAGGAGAATGGCATCTTTGTCTGCCCGTCCCGCTACGAGACTCTCGGTATTACTCCTCTGGAGGCAGCGCTGAGCGGCGTACCCACGCTTATCAGCGAGAGCAACTGTGTGGAAGCTTCTCGTTACTTCCCCAAGGAGCTTCGGTTTCCAGCTACTGGGCATGAGCTGGCCACAGCTGTCATGAAAGTCCATGCGCAGGGGTTGGGTAAAGCGGGTGAAATGCTACGACATCATGTAGCGGCGAGGATCTCGGAATGGCGTTTCCGGTCTGATTTGCATGATGCATGGGGGACTTCTCCTTGCGGTTTTTGACATCACAGGATATCTAATATCGAGAATTAGCTTCGATTGTATTGGATATTGTATATGTATTTGAATTTACATGCAATGAATTGTGTTCTGTTAGACGATTGACTTGTTTACTTTGTTTGTATATGGAAGCTTAAACTTGTCAAAAAAGCTAGTTCAACTAAAGTATCCTTTCATAGTTCATGATAGAGTAGCTCTACGTTCAGCCAAATCGAGCCATGCAAGGACGAATCACAGGTTGGAAGGCATTCATATATCTCCAAAACGAACTCTGTTGAACATTCCCTATATCAACTTCGTAATCAACATCGCATCCTACAACGCAAACCCGCAAGTTAGTATACGATACATATCCCTAGTCAAATAGAGGACTAAGTAATCACTCACCTGCTTTCCATTCGGAAGCATGTACTGCAATTTCCGAGACTCATACTTGAATTTCATTTCTTCATTCACCAAAGTATCCTCATCCCCTCCAGCTACCCACCGGACGTAATCCTTCGCTCCAGGCCAATCAACGTTATCAGCCACAACAAAAGCGCCAGTCTTCAGCACTCCAAGTCCCTCAGCAACCTTCAAGTCACTCAGATACAATTCCTCTTCATGGTCCACAAAAAGAACATCGATTCCGATCTGAGACTCAGTTGCAATCTTCCCCAAAGACTCCGAACCCGCCCCAACAATCACTTGAACGAAATCTCCCAGCCCAGCGAATTCAATGAGCGTCTTTGCCACAGCCGCATACTCGGCGCTGTACTCAAGGCTGAAATACTGTTTTCCTCCAACGCGACGCACCTCATGCCCGAACTTGATGGCCGAGTAGCCGATGTACCCGCCTAGCTCGGCCATAGTGTTGGGGCGCGCTGAGGTGATTAGGTCCATGATTAGTTCACTTGCCTTTAGGCCGATGGTCATCATGCAGAGATCATTCTCTGTGGCCCAGCGATCGATCTCTGAGAGGATTTCTTCGGGTTTGTTGCGGAGGTTGGGGAGATTGAGGATATGGGCTTGGAGGGCTTTCTCGCGGCCATCCTGGATCCGTGTCAGCGAGAAGAAGTAAGAGAAGTGAGGGGCTAGCTCACGCCATGCCAGATGGTTGGCACAGAAGGAGTCCCGTTTTCATCCGAATTGTTCATCGTGGAGACAAGTATCGCGAGTTTGTTGAACAGGAGCCAAGGGGTTTGATGCTACTTAGGTATTTGGAGAATTGTACTGGTCATGGGATATCGACCTCGGTGATCTCGCCGATATTTAGCATTAACTAGCGTTAGTATCAGCATAACTATCTAATTCGGTTATTTACGCATCATTCCCCTTTAGCTTCTAATTAATTATACCTATCTATTAGCAAATGCCTTCACCATAAGCCAATCAGAACCCAATATCGGAGACGTCGGATATAACTTTTCGGTGATTTCAAAGACTCTTGAATGAACATCTCTGATTACCTGAGGGCGCTATCTCCGATGGTAATCATGGGACCCTTTCTAGTAGTATAATAAACGAACCGCCAATATCAAGGTCAATAAAATGTGCAGATTATATGTCTTGGCAAGGTTCTCAACATAACACCAACACTCCTGGACGCTGCGCATTATACTTTTTATTAAAGCGAATTACAAGGATTACGAGATTTTCCAACACACGCCACAGCAAGTATGTTGCCGACACAAAAGGCGTACGGCTCTGCTGAACATAGTCGCACTCTGGATAGCCACGAGCCCAAGGAGTCAACTAGACCTGGTCTCTCTGGCACGGAAACTGAATACTACGATTCTTATCCCGAGGGGGGTCTTAAGGGTTGGTTATGTGTGTTTGGCAGCTTCATGGGATTAGTCGGCAGCTTGGGCCTCATTAACTCCATTGGATCATTTCAAGCCTATCTCGACAGTCACCAACTGGCGCAGGAGGGCTCTGGCAAGGCCGGCTGGATCTTCGGGTTGTTTGCTTTCCTAACATTTTTCTGCGGGATTCAGATCGGACCAATCTTCGACGCTAGGGGGCCCCGACTTTTAGTTCTTTCAGGGTCGGTTCTTGTCATGGTAATGATGATTTGCATCGGATTTTGTCAGGAATACTGGCAGTTTATCTTGACTATCGGAGTCGCCGGTGGAATTGGGGCATCGTTAATATTCACGCCTGCAATATCAGCCGTCAGTCACTTCTTCGACCGAAAGCGTGGTCTTGCCACTGGAGTTGCAGCAGGAGGTGGCTCAATTGGTGGCATCATATTCCCCCTGATACTTGAAAGTCTCTTCGACAAAGTTGGCTTTGCCTGGGCAACTCGCGTGGTAGCTTTGATTTGTCTTATTTCCCTAGTCCTCGCTTGTGTGTTTGTTTCGTCGCGCCTCCCAACCAAGCCCTTTTCTCGAGAAAATATCCTCCCCGATTTTCGAATATTCAGAGACCCGAAGTTCCTGCTTACCACGCTTTCTGTCTTCTTTATTGAATGGGGTCTCTTCGTGCCTATCACCTATATCTCATCTTACGCGCTCTCTCACGGCCTTCCTACCGAACTGTCATATCAGCTTCTCGCTATACTGAATGCTGGGTCCTTTTTCGGCCGCTTACTTCCCGGCTACTTCGCCGACTGGCTCGGCAGATTCAACACTTTGATTGTTACCGTCGCTCTCTGTCTCGTTTGCAACGCCTGCTTCTGGATGCCAGCGGGTGGTAACAAGCCTTTGCTCATTATCTATTGCTGTTTATTTGGCTTTTCAAGCGGCAGTAATATTAGCCTTACTCCTGTTTGTATTGGACAGTTATGTAAGACTGAAAATTATGGTCGTTACTATGCAACTGCCTATACGATTGTCAGTATCAGGTAGGCTATCAATTGCTTCCCCGGGCATGTATAGAGGCTAACTAAGTGGTTGATTCAGCACACTAACTGGGATTCCAATTGCCGGAGAAATTCTATCGCGATGTAATGGAGATTATTGGGGGCTTATTCTTTTTACTATTTGTTGCTATGCAGCCGGACTGGCATGTGCTATTGGGGTCAAAGTTCTCCATTGCGGATGGCGTCAGCCGTGGGCCATTTATTAATGGAATTACTTCGCTGCTTGTTATTTCGGTCTATCTTTTCAAAATTGCTATAGTTGACAGAGTATGTATTTCAAAAGTGTTAATCTAGACGCCAGTGTTAGAAGGACTTTTTCTTCATTCTGGTCATGCCCATGATGCCGTCAGATAATATAACACAATTGGGTTATTGTTTAAATCTCAATGTTTTTCTACATCCAAATCCCTTTCAGCCCGACCAATGTTTCCATTGCTTTTTCTTACCTTTCTATGTTTAATCCGAGAGGCAGTTTTACTAGATTAGGGAAGACATTACCAGGATTATAGTAGAGTCCGTGTACAGTTGATTTTCTTAACTCCGAGCCGTGGTGGACTTTTTTCCGGTGTCTCCGACGTCGCCGACCAAGTGATCTCCGAGGCTTCAGCTTCAGTGGAATCCGACTTTATCTGATATGATCCCATCTCCGATTTGAATAATGATGCCCTCATTGTCCCCTGCCGAGACCTCCGCCCAGCAGGCACCAAGAACTCGTCTCCGTCGGACGCGAAAACCCATCAGTTGTACCCCGTGCAGGGAATCTAAACTCCGATGCGATCGACAGTATCCGTGTGCAACGTGCAGACGACGAAATCTAGTTCCTTCCTGTATCTATCCCGGAGCTTCGAGAGGTTCTGCTGCATTTTCCCCTCAAACAGACATAAGAACACCGTTGCCACCGGCAAACCCTCCATCGCTGAGCACCGGACATCTACTATCCCCGCGCCGAGAAATCGAGACGCAAGAAGATCGGGCTGCCAGTGAAGGGCACGCTCGTTGGGATGCAGTATTCGAGAGGCCGACGACTGAGCTGTGTCCCCCTCCTGCTAATCAAGGGGAGTCTGTCGTGACTCAGTTGGGAGGCTCTCATTTCCCATTCTCCATTGGACCTGACGTCCCGAAAGGCGATATTCTAGCTCATCTGCCACCACAGGAATGTTGTGACTATCTGATCTCTCAGTACTTTCTGCGTCTGTCGCCTTTGTTTCATGTGCTGCATGGTCCGACATTTCAAAGGCAGTATAATCAGTTCTTGGATAGCTCGCTGGATGTAAATTTATCATGGCTGGCCCTGTTGTTCACGATATTGTCTATGATCCTTAACACGATGGAGGATGACGATATGATTCTTTCAGAACTTTGGACTCATGAACTTCGCCATAAGGGTCTCCCTGCAGTGGCCTCCCATTTCAAGAAATTGGCGATGCTTTGCTTGTCCCAGGATCAACTCCTCATTCGCCACTCTCTTAATACACTGGAGGCCCTGTTGATCATGATCTACGGAATAAGCCATAACGACGGGGTGGAACAAACTTGGGTACTGTTAGGTGAGAGACTCCTTAGCCAGTTATGCAGCTGACCCTGTTTGGAACTGACGGTTCAACAAGGCATGGCCTTGAATATAGGGATCGCTCTGCGATGCAATATCAAGAGCAAACCTTCTAACATGGGCTGGATTGAATTCGAGCGTCGCCGTCGTTGCTGGGCCGGCATCCTCCTGCTTCATACTTACCAGGCTATTCTTTTCCGAGACGTGGATGTCTCCTCACTCCTCGAAAAGGAACGAACAATGCCAGCCGATGTCAACGACGCCGACATCCAGGACGATATGATCCATCAGCCATCCAGCCAACCCACTCAAATGTCTGTCATCATGTTCAAACTCCGCCTCTTCGAACTTTCCAGCCGCATCTGCCACCATCTCTCCAGCGACTCCCGACTAGACGAGCACACTCTTGCTTCCTTCGACTGTGAAATCGCCCACGAGCAGGCCCAATGGGATGCCAAATTCCTAATCGACGGGAAGCCCAGCGTGCTTGACATCGCAAGCTACGCCCACTGGTGCATCTTGCAACAATATGCACATCAGCTATATCTCCTCATTCATAGATCCTTCTGTCGTCCTCGCTCGGATGAACCCTGTCGCGTCGAGTCCCAGTTAAAATGCATATCGTCAGGCGCCGCCCTGCTTGAAATTCATCGCCAGTTCTACGAGGTCCCGCGTCTAAGGCATTACCGCTGGTACGTCTACGGGATGACGAGTTTCTGCGCGCTTCATGGAGCAGTGGCGCTGGCGTCATGTCTGCTTATGCAGCCGGATAGTTTCGACTCGGCGTCATATCGTGCGGCGTTTGATTCGGCGGTCTTGAGGATCGAGGCACTGCGTGGGAGAAGTTCGATATGTGTCAAGGCGCATCCGATACTCCGGCATTTGCAGTAAGTTCCTTTTTCCCAATCTGGAGAGAATTGCACCCTAAAGTTGATTCGACCAGGACTATGCTTTCGCCGGAAAGAACCCAGGGGTCGAATATCTCGGGAACGGAATTTAATAATGTGTTTGATGAATGGATCGATAACGTGCCCTGGCTGAATGTGGATTTGGTTAACTGGGTAAGGGATATTCTTTCTCCTGTTCTGTTATCTTGAAGAACTGACCTGGTTCTGTCTCAGGACATTTGGCAAGATATACTTGACCAGCCGACAGAATGACAACTACAAGTCCTCATAATAAATAGACAATGAATTATGAATGGAATTAAACAAAATCTAGACGTCATATGCACTCTTATGGGCCTTCTCACCCGAGATTTACCTCATAGTGCCAACAAGTGAAAAAGCTTGACCTTGATAACCCTGCAAAAAACAAGTTAACCAAGCCTTGTGGAGTCCCAAAAGTGGCTCCTTAAGATGACTCGAAGTATGACATGCGTTACCAGTTGACGTCAATTGCCGTCTTCCGAGGCAAATCCCGTCGGGGTCGGTTACACGTGCCGGATAAGAGAGGGGAGCTTTCCCCATCTGCGACATAATCAAGGCAGCTGTTACATTCGCCGTATTCTTTATTTCACATCGCTTGTTAATTAGCAGCATTGCTGTCATTTGAACACTACTTACCCCCAAAGCACAATGCCTGAGAGTTACGGTGGCTATCAATCGGAGATCTACGGTCGTGGGGCCACGACCGGCCTTCTACCGACCGTCACGACGGATCCACGACTGCTCGAGGAGCAGGCCAAGAAGGCACTGAGTGCGCGCTCGTATAGTTACATTGCAGGGGGTGCGGGGGAGAAGGCGACGATGGATAGTAATCGGTTGGCGTTTCGGCAGTGGAAGTTGTAAGTTACCTTCAAGATTCCGGTCCGTTCGGGCTTTGTATAGTTCCCATTTGGCCTGAGCAGGTAGCTGATGATAATGGGAAGGATTCCGAGGATGATGAAGCAGGTTTGTCTATGTGCTAGATTTTCACAAGGAAGGGCTGCTAACATCTGCTGTAGCTGGACAACCAAAACATCACAGTAAACCTATTTGGACAGGAGTATCCAACCCCGATACTCCAGGCACCGGTGGGTGTGCAGTGCCTCTTTCACGATGACAAGGAGACGGGACTAGCAGAAGCCTGTGCGGAGACTGAAGTGCCATATATTCTCAGCACGGCCAGTAGCAGCACGATCGAGGAAGTGGCCGCAGCAAATGGCGACGGGAAACGATGGTTCCAGCTCTACTGGCCGACAACCAACGACATTACATTATCCCTGCTCAAGCGCGCAAGGGAGAACGGCTTCTCGGTCCTAGTTGTCACCCTAGACACGTGGTCGCTTGCCTGGCGACCGGCAGATCTCGACAATGCCTACATTCCGTTCATCAAGGGTGTCGGTACCCAGGTTGGCTTCAGTGATCCTGTGTTTCGGAAGAAGTTCGAGCAGGAATCCGGGACCAAAATTGAAGATAACATTACCGGCGCCTCCATGGCGTGGACCTCGGATGTGTTCCCTGGGCGACCGCATACGTGGGAGGATGTTTCTTTCCTGCGGAAGAACTGGGACGGTCCGATCGTGTTGAAGGGTATTCAGCATGTGGAGGATGCCAGGTTGGCCCTGAAAGCGGGGTGCGATGGCATTGTTGTTTCAAACCATGGAGGTTAGTCATGCTTCAATCGCAAGAGGTGAAAAGAATATGGCCAACTAACGACGCACAGGCCGACAAGTCGACGGTGCGATCGGTTCCTTGGAAGTTCTCCCAGAAATTGTCGAAGCAGTTGGCGACAAGATCACCGTCCTCTTCGACTCCGGCGTCCGAACCGGCTCCGATATCATTAAAGCACTATGTTTGGGGGCGAAGGCAGTTCTTGTAGGTCGGCCGGCAATCTACGGTCTTGCAGTTGATGGAAAGAACGGAGCGAAAGCCGTGCTCAAGGGACTTTTGGCAGATTTGTGGCAGAATATGGGGTTGTCGGGCATTCGGACGGTCGCCGAGTGCACTCCAGATAGGGTCAGGAAGATTCAATATCCTGGAGACACGAAAGCGATGTTCTAAGGTAGAAGATGGGGATCATCATGACGGCCGAAACGCTGTAAATTGTGTGGATAAATTCTTCGTATTCGGGTTAATTAATCGGCAGTTGAAACTGAGAATAGGAACAACAATATTATGAAAAAAAAAAAAAAAAAAAAGAGAGCGGATCAAGTCACTGTTCCCAACGAAGCGTGTCTGGGCATTTGACAAGGACGGATTCCGGGGTAAAACTCGAGACTAAAAGATAAAAGAAGCCGGAGGAACGACGGGGTGGAGCCAGGAAGCAAGGCGCCGAGGCCACCAGGCCCCCAGGCAGCCAGTGCGATCAACTGCGGAATCACATGCCCGCCCGGTTTCCCCCCTAAAGCGCCTGCATTTGATCGACTCCCGGCCAGGAACCCTCCACTTGAACACTGACGCAACCCTGGCTGGCTGAAGTCGAGAACTTTCCCCTCGGTCCCCTGTCGCTTATCTATCAATCACGCTCACTCAACAATGTGCCCAACGCTCCTAATCTGGCACTAGAATCTTATGATTCCTATATGCCCATGGCTGCAAAATACCATATCTATACCCTCGATGCAACAAACAACTCCCACTCAACCTTACACTTCACCGACTCGGCATGTCGCGACTTTGGGGGCTTCGTACCCCTGCTAAGGCGGGCTGATCCTGGGCCTCGACAGGACAGGATGTGGATGGGACCCATCATGACGGTGCTAGTCATGCACCCGCGACTTCAGGCATGACTCTGCTCCGCGGCCAGTTGCCTCTGTTGTATCGTTTCTCACGCAATCAACGTCGCTCTCGCTGCGCGTGGTTCCTTCTTTGGTGGAGTGGCCCTCGACGGGGCCAGAGTCACGACCTTGACGGGGTTGGAGCTCAGTAGAGCGATAATCGAAGGGTCTTGACGAGGGCCGGGCGCGATGTCGCCATCAGAAGTAGCGATCATGGTAAAGCAGAGGCCGAGTCATTGCTGGAGAAAAGTGTATGCCAAACACTGAGTACTGACTGACATTTCGAAATTTCCCATTGCTAATCCACATGTAGCTCGCTGCTCTACACACGACGATTACGTCCGCATCGTTCTTTGCGGCTGCCACGTTCCATATGTCTTCTACGACTCTCTCTTCTGCCACACATATGTCTCAAGCCCTCTTGTCCACTCTCGATGCCACTCTGGGCTCGACGGAATCATCCAGAGCCATCGCAGCAATCATAACGCTGATCCGACGGGAGTTTCACAGCCCAAGCATTGACGCTGGCACGGAAAAGGTCGGAGTAGGTGACCTATTAGTTGGCACTGTAGGGTTTGCCATGCTCCAACGCTGGGGTAGGAAAAGCACCGAGAGACACCTCCATGCAGATGGCGGAGACGAGACCATCTGGGACGTTGTCATTCTAGATAACGGACTGCGAGCAGATGTTGTTGGGTCTCACCAGCTTGAGCCAGTACAGCATCTTCATAGTGAACTGACCGAGGATGCCAAACGCTCCTCGTTTCTATCACCTGGACAAGATGAAGAGGCCTTCGACGCCGTACCGCGTCGTAGGAGCGTGGTCGATGCCACGGAACAGCCCTTCCTGACGCTACCTCCGGGGAACCAGAACGAGATCTCAGATGAAGACATCCGTTTGTACATAATGAGCCAGCTCCCTCGCGGCTGCAGAGCTTCAATCAAGACCGACCTGGTAACAGCACGCACCATCACTGTTGATGTATTCGATGATGACACCGCCGAAATCGCCCCTCCGCCGGGGACAATGATGATTGAAGAAAGGTTCCACGATGATCAAGCCCTAAGCACAACTGTGGGCCGACAACAGCTTCCGAAGCACACCATTGTGTTTAGGACTGCATTTAATAAGTCACAAAGCGCAGACGTCTCTAGTCTACGCGGCCTTGGCTCGGATCTAGAGCCACAAGGGAGCACAGAACCATCGCTAGGTTCCGATTCTCGAACCATTGATGCAGGCCGCCATCAATTACCGTCCGGCGGCAGCACTTCTCCAACGAGAAAGTTCAAGACCCCCCCTCACACCCGCAACGGTCTTCTATCCGGTCCAAGCTCGCCCTCCACTTCTCGTGATAGAAAAATGCAAGCCAGCCTGTCCAATGCTGATGATTTAAATCATGCTGGGGCTTCTCGTCTCTCCTCAGACAGTACTGAAGCAAGCCCCAGGAACACTTTTGGGAAAGGCTCCTTATCGCGATTTGCACAAAAGGTCAAGCCAACCAACCTGGAGAAGAATGAGGCTGCTAAACGGCCATTGCCCAAGTCATCGTCGGTGAAAACCAGCATACAACCTCTTTCAACGAGCTCTGGTCAGCAAAGCAGGAACCCCAAGCTCCCGACCCTGAAAGAAAGTCTTCAGCTCAAGCATCGGACTCAAACATTGGTTCTGGTGAAAGACCACATAAGAAAACGCCGGCTTATAAACCTACATCTATAGCCAATCGAGGCCTACACAGATCGCCACCATCACAAAACTCTGGATTGAGTCTTTCCTCTTCCTCAACAGCGCGCCGGGACAATGCAAGAGGTGTGAGGGGTGGAAAAAACTCGGGTACAGAGTACTATTCTGTCCATGAGAAGAATCAAGAGTCTTTCATTACTCAAACTGATGCTTATTCTCTTCGATCAATGGATTCCCGTTCGAAATCCCCGGCCACTATGAGAGCTCATGTCCGCAGCAGCAGTTCTATGTCTTTTAGGTCCGAAAACGACATGGCTTTGTCAGTCAATGGGGATAGTCGTCCAAGTTCTTCTTATATGCATGAAAGGTCTCATTCATATTCTCCCGGCTTATACTCACTGGCCACAGCGGGGTCAGAGACCTCATTGATACTTGCCCATCGCTCACGCAAGAGCACTTATGATGACATTGCAACCATCCAAGCATTAAACCGGGATGGCATGGTCCCTGGTATCTTTCCTCAGAAACATTTTGTGCAGAATATTCGACGTTTCTGCCGTTTCTCATCGGCCTCATACGGGTCCAATGCCCTCAAGGTTATGGGAGTTCCCCGAGCGTCAACCGCCCTCCCTTATCAAGAGGCAGATAGTCGAGAGCACGCCGACTTCTCGGACCACACCGGGTTACCAGCCTCTACGATCCTTCTTTCTTCATTTGTCGACACCGCCGGGGGACTAATGCTGCCGGAGAGACCGACAGTGGCTATCCCCTTGTTCATTACCTCTTCCTGGATCATGAATCGAAGGCTGTTGTTCTAACTTTAAGGGGAACCTGGGGTTTTGAAGATGTTCTTACCGACATGACCTGTGATTACGACGACCTTATGTGGCAAGAAAGAATTGGTCGGTCCACAAAGGCATGCATGCTTCAGCAAAGCGTCTCCTAATGGGTGGAGGCGGCAAGGTCATGATCACTATAAGGGCAGCTCTAGAAGAATTCCCGGAGTACGGCGTGATATTCTGTGGTCATTCTTTGGGCGGAGGAGTGGCTGCGCTCCTTGCGACAATGATTTCAGAACCCAATGGCGAAGAACCAGGAACATCATTCATGACTGCTTCTCAGCATCCCAGCACGAAGCGCCTGCTGCTGACAGAAGGCAGCGAGAAAAGCAGCCACGCAGCCTACTATCTCCCTCCAGGCCGCCCGATCCATGTCTACGCGTATGGTCCACCTGCAACCATGTCCCCTTTCCTCCGCCGCGCAACCCGCGGATTGATAACGACAGTGGTAAATGGACAAGATGTGGTCCCAAGTTTGTCTCTGGGTATTTTGCACGATATGCATACTGTATCCGTGGCATTCAAGGATGATACGTCCGGCACCAGATCACACGTGCGCGGTCGCTTTTGGGATGATATTCGACAGAGTATTCTGAACAAGTTCTATGTGAACGAACCGCCTATGCTTCTAAATGCTGGCGATGGTCTCGGAGAAGACGTCTGGGCATGGCGGACATTGAAAATGCTCCGGGAAGAGATGATTGCCCCGAAGCTGATGCCTCCTGGTGAGGTTTTCGTGGTGGAGACAATGCGTGTACTGCAGCGAAACGCATTCACGTCTGATATGAGCGAAGATGGCCACCCACAACTCGGACGCCCGGCAACGCGAGTACAGCTGAAGTTCATTCGAGATGTCGAATCCCTCTTTGGAGAGCTGAGATTTGGTTCCGGCATGTTCAGTGACCACAACCCGGCAAGATATGAGGCTAGCCTTGCCGCTTTGGCGCGAGGAATTTTGGACGATTAACGAATCATGAGGTTATTTCTCCCTTTCGGATACACGGAAGCGGTATATTTTCTACTATAGATATTCAGATATCTATTGGCATTTCATTATATTAGATACATTTTGGTTATATAGACAACGGACCGAGAAATAGACCGATTCAAAGTGGCTTGTTCCAGACATTTTAGGTCGCATGTATTGAGCATCTTGCTCGTTAAGAGCGTACGTCGACCACATCAACTGAGCCGTAGAATTTCGAGAGTATTTTATTTCCACAATTCCTTGGTGAAATATGGTGCCCAGTGTCATGGACACTGCTAGATAGGCAGAGCTGCAATGTCTCAAACATTCAGTACCAGTACCGTGAAGTGAGATCGTTTGTCTGGATTCCCGTTCTCTCGCAACCTTGCAGGTCAGCCCAGCTACCCCGGAATAGCGTGATTCCCGATTTCCGACGGCGAGGAGACTCTTGGAGGTCCAATCCGATCGCGATGATGGCAAGGCGCTTGTACCATAGAAGTGAGATCTTGATCGAAATTCATCCCCCCGCAAGCTGGAGCTAATCGGCGTCCGGCAGCGGCATTGAGAGGCGGTTGTCTGTCAGATATCCCTCGTCATCTTGGATATCATAGATAGAGAAACTGATTATCAATTATGCGGCGGTTCCTTTTTCAAGCCATCGATGTTCTTCCGTTTCCGCTCCTCAATTCGGAGCTCCAAGTCCCTCATTTGCTTCTCTACGAGATCCTTCTTGCCCGATAATTCCTGGCGCGTGGTCCGAAGCGCCGCGATGCGCTCATCAATCGACACTTCCCTTGATTTCTCGGCTGCCTATATAGAGAGAGAATAAGACGTAAGTTGCCGACCTCTACGCGACTTCAAACAGCGGCCGTAGGTCACATACCTGGGTAATTTGTTGCCCCGACTTGAGGCCGGCGCCGTAGAGCGTTCCTGCAATAGTAATTGACGTCACAGCAGCCGCCAGCACAAAACGCTTTGCTTTGATACTCGAAGCCATGATGGTGGGGATCTCCTGGAAAAGTGTTGCTGAGAATCGCAGCTCGTCGGCGAAGGCCGTGAATGTCCGAATCCCGCGCTCTCTCATTGGCTGGTCTTTATTCCAGCTGCCAATTCACACCGCCTACTGGATTCGGTATCTGATTGATGCCTGGCATTGATGGCCCACATGGCCGACCGCGTCGCGTTATCCGCGTTGATATCGATCTTTCCCCAACCGAGGCGATCTGTCGCTGCCAAAGGTACTCCCTGCGCACTGCAGTGGACCGCTTGTGCCTTATCAAAGCGAAGATGTCTTCCTCTACTTCAATACCACGCCGACGACCACGAAGCGAGGATGATGATGACGGCGAAAGCGACGGGACATCGTCCGTCTCAACAAGCCACCCCACGCCCGGTTCTCACACCTCGAATAACAGCAAACGCATCCGATTACAGGCTTCCCAGGCAAACAGAGATGAAGATGACGATACAGGAGATAGCACCAGCCAAGATGACTCGAATGATGAATCTTCTGCGGAGGGTTCTTTGAACCCCGCGCCGAGGGACAAAGGCGGGAATGTGTCTGATAATCGCGCAAACGAGAACGACAACGAGGGGGGGAGAAGGGTGCAGATGAGGATACTAATCAAGAGAATTCTGACGATGAGTCCTCCGCTCAACAAACTCAGACTATGAGACCCCCTGGTCGGCTCGCCAGCAATGCGACACAAAGCCAAGCCAGCGACGGGGCTGAGAAGGATGCCTACAAGCCAGGTGCTATTGTGCGAATCAAAGTCACTGACTTTGTCACCTACACGTCTGCCGAATTTTTCCCCGGTCCGAAGTTGAACATGGTGATTGGGCCGAACGGGACGGGGAAAAGTACGCTCGTCTGTGCGATATGTCTTGGGCTAGGATGGGGACCACAGGTATGAGAATACGCTCTTCCTTTCCAGATTTCACCATAAAATCTGTCCTCTAGCCCTTCCGGATACTAACGGTGTTTCCTTGTCTATAGCATCTAGGCCGAGCGAAAGACCCCGGTGAATTCGTCAAGCACGGCTGCAGAGAAGCGACGATTGAGATAGAGCTTGCGGGCGGCCCGAGATTTCGTCGGAACCCAATTGTATCCCGGACGATCAAGCGAGAGGGCAACAAGAGCACCTTCATGTTGAACGGGAAACAAGCATCCCGCACCCAGGTGCTGAAGCTTGCTCAGTCTTTTGCAATCCAAATCGACAACTTGTGTCAGTTCCTTCCACAAGACAAGGTTAGCGAGTTCGCCGCCTTGACACCAATCGAGTTGCTCTACTCTACGCAGAGGGCCGCCGCTGGGCCAGAAATGATCCAATGGCACGATGATCTGAAAAGTCTGAGAGCCGAGCAGAAGAAGCTTCAGACAAACAACCAAGGTGACCGAGATTTGCTAGTTAGTCTTGAGAATCGACAGGAAATGCAAAGGGCCGACGTCGAGAGAATGCGACAGCGGGCCCAGATCAAGCGAAAGATTGAGATGCTGGAGTTTGTTCGCCCAGTAACGCAGTATAAGCAGGCTCACCACGAGTATGAAGAGTTGAAGCGGAACAGAGACACTTTGCATCGTGAGCTTGAGATTCTAAAGTCCGAGCTGGAGCCCGCATTGAGGGCCGTGAACGCGAAGCAGTCTTATTGCGTGCAGTTGGACGGATACATTGATCACAAGAAACGCGGCGTCGATGCAGCCGATCGCAATGCTTCAGAGGTTGGGAGATCTATCGAGCAGCACGAAGATTCCATGAAAGATCTAGACAATCAGATCAATGCTGAAAAGAAGCGTGCGCTGGAATATAAACAGCAAAGGACCAAGATCCAGCAGGAAATCAATAAACTCACTCGCCAATTGAACGACGAGTCCGTCAATTTTGATATCGATTGGTATAATGAGCAGATTGTGAGTTCCACATAATACAGGCACAAGTTTCTTTACTGACCTCTTCAACAGAGAACGAAACGACGACAAGCCAGAGAACTTGAAGAACAAGCCCAAGAGATCAAAAACAACCGCGGGCCGTTATTTGAGACCTTCAGTGTAAAGAAAGAAGATTTGCGCCACACAGAACAACAGCTGAAGGGCCTGGATTCGCAATCTGGACGCCAGGAGGCAAAGCTCAAGCAAATATCGCCCGATTCTTACAGAGCTTACAAATGGCTGCAGGAGAATCAAAGCAAGTTTGAAAACAAGGTCTTCGGTCCTCCAATTGTCGAGTGTTCCATCAAAGATCCCAAATATGCCGACGCAGTTGAATCGCTTCTGCAGAAAACGGATTTTACTGCATTCACCACTCAGAGTCGAAATGATTTCAGAACTCTTCAAAGGTCTCTGAATCTAGAAATGAAGCTTCATGACATCAGTATCAAAACCAGTTCTGTGCCTCTCGAGAGCTTCCAACCTCCTGTCCCGAGTGATGAGATCCAAAAAATGGGGTTTGATGGGTGGGCAAGGGATTACCTCAATGGCCCGGAGCCTATACTATCAGTCTTATGCAGTGAGAATCGGCTACATCAAACGCCTGTCACTCTTCGTGATATCTCCGATGAGGAATTCAACCAGATGGAAAGCGGATCGATTGCCTCTTGGGTGGCTGGAAAGCAGAGCTACCAAATCACCAGGCGGCGAGAATATGGTCCCAGCGCTACGTCTACCCGTGTACGACAAGTCAGGCCGGCAAGAATCTGGACCTCTCAGCCCGTAGACGCAATGGCGAAGCAGGGCTTAGAACAGGCTTCGTCAGCTCTCAAGGAGGAACTCCGAGAATTGCACCAACAGATGGAATCTGAAAAGACCAAACTAACGGAGCTGGGCGGGGCTCACAAAAAGATTAACGATGAAAGAGTTGGTGACATTTCCATCCCTCGCGGCTTGCTTAGGCACTAACCGTTTTGTAGGAAGAACTGGAACGGGAGAAAGCTGAAAAGCAGACAGCTCTAACACAACGCAGGGCCATTCCGGAAAGAATACGTATGCATTTGCGTCTATGCCCTTTTTTTTTTACGTGTCTACTGACCATAAATAACAGGCCAGCAAGAAACGAAACTCAGAGACAGTGAAAGGTACTTTGAAACTGTCAGGAGCAGAGTTCTGGGCATTCGCAATCAACAAGACGAACTGTCTGTCCAGAAGGCCGAAGCGGCTCTCAAATACGCTGTATGTTACTGGATCGGACATAGTCTTGAGGCTCTCGCTGACTTTGAATCAGGAATCTGTTGTACAACTTCGCGCAGCTCATGAGGAGCTCATCAAACTTGGTGTCCGGCGTGCCGAAGCAGTTTCCGACCTGGAAATTCTCAAAGCTCGTAACCAGGAACAAAGGGATAAGTTAAGAGCTAAAGAGGACGAGGTCGAAGAGGCTACGAATGAGGTCAGAACGATGAATGAAAAAGTGAAGAAGCTTTTCAAAGAAGCACAGAAAGTGGCGCGAGTTTCGGGTACTCAACCCGATCTCGCCGACTTAATGGCCACTCTTCTCAACCATAGCGTTGACCAGCTTGAGGCGGACATTGACTCAGAGAAGGCACGCTTAGAACTCACACAGGGTGGTAGCAGCAACATCATCAAGGAATTTGAGGAGCGTGAACGCCAGATTCAGAAAATACGCGGCAAACTCGAAGAGTTTCAGACTCAGCTTGCTGACTATGAGCATGCTATCAATGAGATTCGAGAAAAATGGGAGCCAGAACTGGATGCATTGATCAAGAGCATCAGTGACGCGTTCTCCGACTCCTTCGCCCGCATTGGGTGCGCCGGACAAGTCTCCCTCGACAAGGCAGAGGACGAGCCAGGGCCCGACAACACGTCGGGAGGAAGCAACTTTGATCAGTGGTCCATCCAGATCCACGTCAAATTCCGAGAAAACGAAAACCTCTCTCTCCTCGACTCGCACCGGCAGTCCGGTGGAGAGAGAGCCGTCAGCACCATCTTCTACCTCATGGCTCTGCAATCCCTTTCGGCATCCCCTTTCCGCGTGGTCGACGAGATCAACCAAGGTATGGACCCGAGGAACGAGCGCATGGTCCACGGCCGCCTCGTCGACATCGCCTGCGCAAACGGAGGCTACAATGAAGACGGCACCGAGAGCAGCGGAGGCAGCCAGTATTTCCTGATCACCCCCAAGCTGCTTAGCGGGCTGGTATACAAGCCCGGCATGCGAGTTCTCTGCATCTACAGCGGCGAGCACATGCCTACGGACTACAGAATTCTAGACTTCAAGCAAGCCACGCAGCGAATGCGCGCTATCAAGGCCAAAGCAGATCGAGGAAAGGGCAAGGGAAGAGCCATTGAAAGCTCCGCCTCCCAGGAAGTTGATTTGTATGCCTGATGAATGTTGATTTATGATACGATACCTCTTTCTCTATCACTCTTATTTGAGTACTGCTTTCTTGTATTTGCTTGGCTTGTTAATTTTGGTTCTTGGTCTGGTGGGATCGGTTCGGTTTTTGGCTTCGTTCCTGTACATAGATATAGATACCTACCTACATAAGGAAATACTTGGGATGCAAATACCTTCCACTGATTAGATCTAGAAACCTAGTATATCAGGCAGCTACATGCTAAGCTATCCCATAAATCATCACATGTAAAACGCCGTCCTACCAACTGGTCCATTCCAACAAATTGACCGAACCAACCCCCAAGCCAAGAAAAACCACGCCATTTCTACAAACTTTCACCGTCGAGTCTCCGGTCTCCATCCCCAAAGAAAGAAAACTATCAGACCCGCCACTCCGAAATGACACATCGTATAACAAGTAGACTAAATAATAAGTCAAAAAAGCTAATATGCTGTACTCAAAAAAGAGAGAGTGTGTGTGTGTGTGTGTGAGGCTAACACCCCACGGAACGAGAAGCCACAAAAAAAAATCCGATCAAGATCCGATCAGCCCATCCATCTCACTAGTGACTAGACCAGAATCTACCAACTAACCTAACTAATATCTGGCACCATTGGACCCTGTCAAAACACAGAAGGCTGCCCATAAATCCAGGCACACAAATCACATGCAAAATCCCAACCCCCTCTTAATATTATATTGATTTCAATCTAGTAATCCATCCATCCAAGCCAAGATGCAGGATCACGAACCCCTGCGAACGGACAACGTCACGTCAGGTCAGCTCAGCAAACGAGTCAGGAACTAGGTGGTCACATGCCATGACATACGATGGAGTTAGGTAGACACCCAGTAACTTTGACTTTGATTTACCTGAGGAAAAGAGAAAGGATTGAAGGGGGGGCCACGCAAGCTGGTACGAACCTCGTGTGTATACGGCCGACGGCGTCCGGTCAGGTCAGGAGGCAAGACAAGACAAGGCTGAGAGTTGGGATTTCGGGCGAGAAAGTAGGCACTGTAGGTAGTAAGTTAGCTAGCTAGCTAGCTACTTGCCTATCTTGCTGTACGATGTCGTATTTTGGTTTGCATGGGGTGATTTCAGATTGATTGAGAAATCGAACTTAACCTACTATGGATTTTTGAGCCGTTGTAGTTGGATTATGCTAAAGTGAAGATAATTACCCTGTAGGGATGGGTCACATGGCATTGTTTGTATATTATATCCGTTCTATTTCTTAGTATTCGATTTTCTAATTGGATATGAGAATAGTGCAGGTGGTATGGTCGAATGGGGCGTCTACGCGGTGTTCTTACTCAAAACGTCAAGTATATGTAGTTATATTGAAGGAAATATAAGTGTCCAAAACATGAAACACAGATTTAGGAAATTAAACCAAAAAAAAAAGGGAGAAAAGCATTTCAACGACATTTCATTGTTCTCTTCCGATTTCTTTTCTTTTTCTTTTTCTTTTTCCCCATTGCCAAGCAGACATATGAAAACATGCTCATCATGTCATAAGCTCTTCGTCCAAGCTGACATGACAGACCAAGGCAGTATGCAATGTCTTCTCCTAAACCGGTCATCTCCTTCCAGGACAACAAGATAAGCATGGGTCAAATGACTCCTTCCTCGTGGACTGATAGAAGATCGTACTCAGTAATTTAGGTCTGCGTAATTTTGCAAGAAATCAATCAGAGACTCCTCGTGTTCCGAAAGCGAAGGAGCCAGAAGCCCGTTCATGTCTAGGTCGTGGATGACACATGTGCTAGGTAGCTTACACGTTAGTATCTTGAATATTCTATCAAAGGTCGGATCTTTCAAACTGGTTATAAAATTTGAATAAAGTAAAGCAAGTAAATCGGGAAGAGTCACACCCAATCTCAAAAGTCCCAACTCTCATCATCCTCATGCACTCCATAGTTGTCTGTGTCACGAATACATTTAAAATGGTAACCCATATCGCAACCTTGTCTAGCTGGGATATCCAAAGTATAAGGCATGATGGTTGAAGACCAAATAGGGCAGTGACTGATGTATAGCGTGCCTCTCAATTGTCAACGTGGATTCCTAGAAGTAAAGGGCCGTCTTGGATAATAACATGAAGCGAGGCATGATATTCACAGTCAGGCGCAGGATGAGGGAGACCCTAGGTAACTGAGGGTTTACTCGTATCCCTTCAGGCCAAAAGAGTCTGGCCTGGTTCTCCCGGGGAGGTCCTAGCCTGGAAGGCCATGCAGCGTGAGGGATCCTATGCAAGGGATTATTCCTCCAGTCCTGGTGGTTTTCTGATCTAACCCGCTTGTCCAGATCTCGATGTTGTTTGCTGAACATCGGTTAAGCAAGTGCCTGGCTACTAAGGTGGATGAAAGAGGATAAGGGTCAGATCGGGAGGTTGTGAGGGATGGTTCATGGGTGGGGTTCAGAAGCATGAGAACATGGCTTCTTGGTCCTTATATATTGGCCTCTAGAGTGACATAGCAAATTGACAGAGGCCTATCTTGTCTTCGTTGTCGTCTTAAAAAGGGAGATATCAAAACGAACAAATTCTGCTTGGGTAGACCCTGTTCAATTTGCTGGTTCCCAAACGTAAGATGCAATTCACTGTCTTGAGTGAAGCAAGCAGCCAGTGGAGTTGAAAGTCACCACGACCTCCTTGAAGGCAAATATACCGATCAAAAGGGGTGCTGGTATTTATTCCGTCCGTGATGGCCGATAGTTGCTTGCCAACCAAGATTGATTGCTGCTTCAGAGGTAGAGTAAACGACACAAAACAAAAGACTGTACAATCTTTGTTTGAGCCAGTTGTGAATCAACGTCTCCTACTTGGTGAAAATGGCATTGTTTGGCCATCTTCTGAAAAGCCAATCCTTTCAATACCTGAGCCTTAGCATGTTCTGCTCGAGGCTATTGATGTTGCTTCTGCCAGCCATAGCGCGCTGCCCAAGCTTTCCGTCGAATTCACGAATGGTGGATAATGAGCGTAGTCAAAAGGAAACCGCTATCAGCACACCTGGCTAGGTTGTTGGAAGCCACTCACGTTCTGCGAAGCAAGTGCTATATCGGGCAGCTCTAGCAAAGTAGAGCAGGAGGCCTCTCGACTGCAAAGGCACTCAGGCAAGGCATTTGTCGACAGGCCTTGTATCTGATGAGGACAGAACGAGAAAAGCTGTCCAAGGGGCTTTGATGATATGCAAAACAGGTCATTTTATGGCGAAATATCTGGTTTTGTCTTCAACTTACAGAACCGGTCTGATGAAGCTCCCTGGTGATAGTGATAAATAGTCACGGTAGGGCAAGTAAAGCTTGCAGAGGTAATGTCAAAAGCTGGAGAAAAGGCATCCAGCGGAATCCCGTGATGGAGGTCCATGAAAAGAGGATGAGGAGCCTAAGGCTACGAGGGTTTCGTCGACGGAATGAAGAAGGGCAAAATGTCTCCCGCTGGATCCAGCTTCGACGCCAGTTTCTTCAATTCAGTAAGTATCAGAAAACCAAAGCATCGAGTAGTCTAGGGTCGGGCATCTTACTGATACGTTGAGTAACACAGATATGAGTATACTTGGGGTATATCGCACTCTCAGGAACTATCAAAGGCCATCATTCACAAAGGTGTGCTCCTTGACCCTCGGCCAAGCTACACAGAGGCGCCGGTAGTGACGTGGTAGCAACCGCCATACGAACAGCCATACTCCTATTTTTGCATCATCAGCCCAGTTACAATAAGCTACTTTACTTTCTACCATCCCGTTTATCATCTTACGATCCTAACTGACATCCAGAGACCCCGATGTATGAATGTCGCATTTACTTCCACCAGACACCCCCAGTCCCAACTGCCACACATAGGATCTGAGCGCAAGTATACCAAGACCCGACAATACGGACACGCCTCACGTCGGCCGAAGGGAGGCGCCCATAGCAGCAGAGCAATAGCAAAAATGCCTCATCGGACCAAGCAAAGGCAACGCAGGGAGAACCGAGAGAGCGAGACAGCACTACTCAAGTCGACATGGCAAGTTGCAAGCCAGCGTGATATGCAGAGTATGGCCCTCCCTTTCGGAAAGACGTCGGGGTTGCAAATCTCCCAAAAAAAAGGGGGGGGGAGGCAAAAGAAAAAAGAAAAGCAGCGAGGGTGATCGACCAGATCAGGCTAGACGCGCATGCGATGCGCTGCGATACCAGAGCAGGCGAAAGAGCAAACGCAAGACTGTTGCGAGCAGGACGATACGAGGGCTCCGGACACGGAGAGATGTCGTTTACTCCAGACGATTACGGAGTCGAACGAGTCACACCACACGACCCGAGCCGCAGGATTGTCAGTGCGAGAGGCCGGTTGCTGTCTGTGCTCGTTGATATCCCACGCGCTCTCCATAGCATCGTTCATTATTATCGCTCATCGACCAGGTCCCTTGCCATCAATCTAACGCAGAGTTCCTTAGTCTCCGGTCCCCCTTTTTGCGTCTTCTTTTTCTTTTTCTTTTTCCTTTTTTTTCTCTCCGTTGTTCATTTCATGTCTGTCCGTCACATGCGCAGGCGACGGTGATCCGTAACTTCGGAGACGCAACGCAAACAGGAATAAGTCAGAAATGCGACAACAAAAATAGAAGGTGTGACAAGAGCTGCGAGCCATGCAGCCGGGGCTGATCTGAACGGGCTCTCCCACAACTCCGACCAGGGCCGCCCGCATGGCAGGATCGGGCTCGACCTACCCGACGTGACCTATTATGAGGATGATTATTATTAGGAGAGCTCGGTAGTCGGTGGCTCTTTGGGTTTCTGGTTCTCCCCTCCTTTGCTCCGATGAAGATCATCCGGTTCCTTCGCATCCCGTGGATGTTCTGAGGCTACGTCGGACGATGGCCGAAAGCCTCGCAGCGAAAGTGCTCGTCTATCCACGAACCCATGGAATGGAAACCTCAATTTCAGAACTCATTCTTTCCCATCTCCGACTCTGTGCCGGTGTAAAAAAACAAAAAAATAAATAAAAAATAAAAATAAAAAAATCCCCGTAAGCTGCAGCGCGCAGCAAATAAAATAAATTAAAAAAAGAAGTCGATGATCCATCATCCCCGATAATGATTGGTGATCTGGCCCCCCTTCGCTGTCCTCTCAGGCTTCTCTCCAGTTCTCTTGGACACTCTTAGACGCTGACCTGATTGTCCCTCCTGGTGATCGGGCATTTCCGTTGCGGATCATCCACGAGAAGCGCATGGCCGATTCTCTCGGGAATTTTCTATACCAATCAAAAAGACAGTCCGGCGATTGGCGATGTTGGGCGCTGACCAAAGATGGCCACCGCAACTTTTTCGCGTGCAGCCAAACACAAAAAACCTCCCCCCCCAAAAAACTAACTAACTCTATAATCCCGATTAATTTATTCTCCTTGCCACGACAGCCCGCCCTCCGATTTTTTTAGGCTGGGCATGAATTGGCTATCGGGCTTATTCGTGCATCAATTGTAGATCGACAGCGTCGTCGCCTCGATCGGGGGTGCGGGGATGAATCCTTCATTGGTGCAATATCTTGCGGCCACGACGCCGTTGAAACCGTACGAAGTTTGTTTGGATGACTCATGGAGATCTGATTTCATGAAAGCTTCACCGTTGCGACTCTTGGACATCAGGCCATGGAGTTGCCGTTGAACGTTAGAGAGAGAGAGAGAGAGAGAGAGAGAGAGAGAGAGAGAGAGGAGAGAGAAGAGGGGAAAGCAAAGTCGATGTATTTTTCTCGGCCGCGTTAGCAGTGGAGATTTCCTCTCTCGACGGACTTGTTAATTTCTCTCTTGCGAATGTCGTGTCCATTCCACTAAGGTAACTCAACACACCACCAAAGAAATGAGTTTTTACCCTCTTTCTCTCTCTTTCTGCCTCTCATTTCCACCCTCATGATCGCCCCACTACCAACTCAAACAGGCAATAGGCTCTTCTGTATGGTAATCATACAACAAGAAGAGAACAAAGCGTGGGAACCAAAACCAAAATCGTGGCCAACCGCCCGCCTGCACCATCCCTGGCAGCGTATCACAAAGTCGCAGCCTGCGGATGATCTGTCGTGGCATGCGTAAGTAAGACTGCCGTTCCCTTTCGTCCAGGATTGTTGTCAATGCAATAATGTCATGGCCCTTGGGAACTGGGAACTGGGAACTGGGAACAGGGCAAATCGCGCGACGGGCTAGCCATGCATCCTCTCCTGCTTTTTGCCTTGGTCTGCACATGCAATCCTCCGGACGGACTACGTACGGACCTGGAACAGGGCGGTAGTATAATCTTCGCAAATCGGGCTTAGTTACAGACCAGAGTACGCCGACGGATGGCTTATTTCCCCGATGGCGGATCCCGTCATCCACGGCCACCACCACCGTGCTCAGCAGCTCCTGCTGGCTGAGAGTGCCCCCAAGTCCGAGCCTGATGATGTGCATACATACTGTACTCCTTACTCGTACATACATAGGTTGCTTCGTCCAAACCCCCCCTCCCCCCGTTGATCGTGGGGTTCTGGGATCGATGATAGGGCGAACCTGACCAGGTGATATGCAGTCGATGCGGGCGATGGGAACTCGCCCTCTTTAGTGTCGGAGGGGAAGAGAGAGGGAGAGAGAGAGATGATGGGAAGGGAAGCAGGTGACTTTGTAGCGTTGGCTAGCTTCTGACATACAGTACTCTGTACAGAGCTAGAGGGAGAATGGGCGAGGCCTCGAGCTTCCCCCATCTACTTTAGGAGGAGTACTACTGTACATGCATGTATGACCATGTATGTACTCCATACTACTCCATATGCAGTGTCTAATTGTCTATCCCAGATAGAGAAGTCACAGAGACCCCGAGTCTTAGCTAAACCGGGCAACCCCGGAATGGGTCCAGTTGGGGGAACTTTTTTTTTGTTATTATTTCTGATCTGAAGTGACGAATTGCCCTAATGATCCTGATTTCGGGCTACTTTGGCCTAGAAGCATACTCGAAGAAACATCCGCTTCCCTTGAAACCAACTATAGCCGGGCACAGCTGATAGGCGAGGCGGTGGGAAATAACATACGGAGTTCTGTACTGAGCACGGTCAGTCGCTGGGGTTAAGGAAGGGCTTGGGCTCTTTGCTTCATTTCCACTTGTCCATTTGTCCGCGACGGAGTGTATGCATTCCCCATGCTGATGGGTTGGTTATATCATGGCGATGCATGCAATTCGCTGCCAACCGGTCATCTGGGGGGGCAGAAGGTTGGTTCTGTGTAGGACTAGGTACTCTGTACTCCGTATGCTTGAACGCATCATCCCTAACCGACAACACGGGCCCTGCGTCGATGCAGGTAGCGATATTGATTTCTTGTTTGGAGTCATGCCAAACAAGAACGACTCGTATATCCGCCTCTAGCCGGTGGTTGTAGCCTCATGATGGGATCGCTGCCCAGAATAGCCGACAACTACGATGCTTTGGTTTGATTAAGGACCTACAAGAGGAGATTGCCGCATTTATCGAATACTATAGCACTGTCTCTTTGTGGCGATTACTGGGGTATTCGGCATCGGGGACTGAGAGCAAGACCATTGCACCAGCCCCTATAACGGTAGGTAATATATATATATATATATATTCAGTAGCAATCAAACAAAACACAGCATCCTAGTATTCTACACAGTACACAGTCCAAAGCAGCACTCCACCATCCATACCAAATCGAGCAGACCGAAATTGCCGCATCGGTTCATGATTCATCGCAAGCCGCATCAAGGATGGCAGGCCTAAACCATGATCCTCCTCCCCGCCGAAACAGTATATGCGCACCTCGTCACATCATGCAAGCATGACCGCCGATTATTCGATTCTTACTAAGGCTCAGGTATGGATCCTCGGCAATTGGGGGCTAGGCTTTGCGCGCCGTTTGAGTTAGCGCCGCCTTGCTCGTTCCGTCCTTTCACGGATCTTTTTGTTTTGGGCTTATCTATTTTACCCCTCCAATTTAACGGACATTAATGAATGTCTGATACGATCCCCAACTAGTCTGCTGCTGAATGCTGTTGCTGCTGAGTCTTATGCAGCTGCATGCAAGATGGAGGATCAGTTGCAGTGCCTGATTGGTTCCGTTGGTTCATATCGTCCGATGAAGGAATGGGAAGTCTTGTGATGTATAGATTTTTTTTTTTCTTTTTTCTTTTTTGGTTCCTGCTTGCTTTAGTAGGGTGAGTTCTGTAGGTGGTTAGCTACGCCACGTCAGAAAGCGTAGTGGGATTGGCAAAGTCACTCGGCATGGAAGCATGATATTACGCAGTACAGGGGAGATGGGGAAAAAGTATCGCTAAAACCTCTCCAGTAGGCGGGATTCCGTCGACGCATGCTTCGTATAGGAAGGATCACCGTCCGGAAGATCATACTCTGTAGTCCGTACGCAATGACGAGGTTGACTTGATGTTGGCTCGTAAAATGCAAGCTGTACCCGAGTCCGGATATCCCAATCTATTTTTACCGGATGGGACGGACACGCATACGAGTCGAGGTCGAGGCCTACCGAGTCGTATAGTTACTATAGTACCTTAGTAGCAATCAAACGAATGGGAAAAGTTATTTCGGGATCACTTCGTTTAGACGCAAACAGAGACCACCATGAGGCAACTGTCTCAGGCGAGTCTCATATCCGGACCGAACTCTAAGCCCGTCGTCGGTTTGGACTTTGGAGCCCCAAACAGCACTCAAAAGGCAGCCAACAAAGAAGTACGCAGTACAGACACTGCGTCCATGGCTCATCCTTTTTTCTCTTCTAGGCGGTGGCTGACTGAAACAACTGACTTTGATAGACAGTCATCGTCCAAGAAAAAAAAAATAATAATAAAATAACTGCCGACAATCTTAGGACTACTTACCAGTCACCGCTCACGAAAACCCGCAAGTCCCGTTGTCGATTCTTCATTTTTTTTCTGATTATTTAATTTTTCATTTCTGAAGTGGAACTCTTCCTCGGGTCGTCTGGCCTTCTCGTTGCAGTAAAAAACCCACTAAAATTGATTCCCTCTCAGGGGTGGAGAGGGGCAGCCTGGCTAACCCCAAGCAGTTACTGGCTCCTTGGGATCCGACCGAACCTCGGTCACGAATCTTTTTCTGGAGAAGTTCTGGGTCCAGCACGGCGCATCACTAAACCGTTCGTGGTAAAGTCCCACCTGCCACGCCGGAGATCTTCGTGTCGGTGCTTTGGGGGCGCTTTACCGGCTTCGGTAGTCGATACGATTGTGGATGGGGCTTGGTTTTGGGTGTCATTTTATTTTACTTTTTTTTCTTTTCTTGGGAGTGTCGCGTGTTATAGAGTGTATTCTACCGAGGTGTACTCCGAGTATGCGTTGTCTGGAACGTGGTTAAGGGTTTAACATGCACTCCGGGGTGTGTACAGCAGCACTAGATACATACAGAGTATGTGCTCCCGGTCAAAATCCAAAGTATAGTGTCTCTCGACGCTCTGATGACGGAGATTCTCCCCGATTCCTGCCAATAATAACCCGGAGTAACCCCCGTAAGATAGCTGGTAGCGGATAAATGAGGATGCCCGCGTGTATGTAAACCGAATACCGGTCGATACAAACTCCCGCCACAACCCAACTAACGGGAACGGACGGAGACGGGAGAAGAAGCTATGGCCAGGCTGCGGTTGTCCCTGGCCCAGAGAGTCGCCAGTTCTAGCCACCGACGGCATCAGAGCATCATACCCTATTGCTCGTCGCGAACTTGCCTTGTTTTTCTTTTTTCTTTGTGTAGTTTTCCCGCCTCCCTTTTTCTTTGTCCATCCAACGGTGATTGAATCAGTAATAGACAACAACGTCATCGTCGCAAGGCTGTTGCGTTTTTTTTACACACTACCCACATACGCTACATACCTAATAATATGATATCGACAAGGAAGTGAATCCTCTCTATCGTGGAGCCCCGGTCTAGTCAAACTGTAAAAGGCCGGTTCAAGGGTCCAAGGTCGGAGTAGTTAGTGTGATTAACCGAAAAGTCCGGGCAAGAAACAACGCCCATCAATCCGTCCCTGGCTGCCGTCCAACCACATCGTTCCTAAAGTGGCCGGATTTTAACTTTGGATTGACGTGTCGTGTCCTTCTATCCGCTTTGGCTCAGGAGTAGGGTATAGTTGAGGGTGGGTGTCTGGAGTCTGCTTTGAGGGCATTATTATCCTGGTTATTAATTACCTTAGGTACAATTCCATTGAGATGTCCTCGTTGCTTTATTAGACACCCTATCGCTCGATATATTTAATCCCCTCGTAGTTAAACTGGGATGATTCGCAGCTTCTATACATACATACATACATATATGTACTTCTGTAGGGGTATGTATGTATAAGCCATCATCACAAGCGACGGTCGGTCACCTGCATAGTACCTAGGCGCCGAGATTCCTCGTTGCTTTTTTTTGTGTTTCTATATTCCCTGATGATCGACGGACGCCAATGTAACCGTAGGATTACACTACAGACGACCCCTACGACTGGGAACCTCAATCGATACCACCCTGGAACCGCGCCCAGCAAATGAAACGCAAACCAGCCGAGGGACACAAATGATGCACCTTACTAAGTTACTATTGCACAATGAGCGATCCTGGGACCCACCACTGCTGACTCGGAAATAAGGGCTGGCGATGGAGAATAGACGACGGGTGGGCCGTGACACGAAGGTATGGTCGTGTATCTTGTTCGTTTCATTCAGATCTTACATCTACTTGGTATGAGGCGAATTGGGGAGGGGATGAGCGACAGCAAGGAAGTGGCAAGGCACCGTCCACTGTGGCTCGGGGATATGGACTAGGTACAACCCCGGAGGATACGGAGTGTATATGGTAGGCACGGGTTCCAGCACTAAAAGAAGGTAGCTACATACGTACGCAGTAGTGTATGTTGCTAGAAGTAGTAGACGGTTGAGTTCGACCCGGCCGATTAACTCCCTCGTCCGTAGAAAATCGAAACTGGATCTGACTCTATTGCTCCACCGGACAAGTGGGATGGGGGGGAGATTGAACAGTCGCATTGGCCCGGTGTCCGAGTCCAGTGCCACCAAGGCAGGGAATTGAAAAACAAAAAGCCCCGGCCAACTTTTGACCTCATTACGGAGTCATAGGAATATGAATTAAGGAGTACGCAGTACTGCTCCGTACGGTTAGATATCCCGAAGATTTCGATGTTTTTTTTTTTTTTAGAAGGTCTCAGATAGCCTCTGTCGTCATAGGTCCAAAGAAACAGATGAACAAAGGAGAGAATGGTGAACGTGCTTTTCATGCCTAGCCCATCTATCTCAAACTATCAATGCCGGACATGACAACCGGATAGGTAGGGCGATTGACAAGAACAAAGAGGCCCTCGCCTTCCGTGCTCGACTATCGCCGCGCCGAAACGGATTAGCAAGTGATTACTGAGCGAGCAACTGACTCTACGAGGCCGGGTTTCTTTTCTTTTCTTTTTTTTTTCTTTTTCAGCCGGTCGCCGGTGGCCTGTGGGTAATCTGGGTTCTAATCTACCCACTGCTGGGGGCCCAGGACCTTAGGGCGGAGATCCTTGGTTGGCAACTAACTGGGACTTTGACATCGGCTACGGTCAGAATGACATGACTCGGCATTCGGGGCTAACTGTGATTTTCCATTTCCATTTTTTTAAAAATTTTTTTTTAATTTATATTTTTCATTTTTAGTGATTCGCGCAATCCGCTCCTCTTAGTGGCCGCGCTCGTTCGTCCTATGAGAGGTTAACGGTGACTCCGAAATTGAACTCGGACGCTAACAGGGGTGAGGGGAGGAGACTGGAGAGGTTAGACTTCATTTGGCCTCGTTGCGCTGCGGGGACAAAGGATAATCTATGTACTACTACTATCTCGACTTGCTAGTAGTACACACTTACCCCCTCTTTACCCCCTTCCATGTGGGATGTTCATCTCGTCCGAGAGAAGAATAAGCAACGAATTGTCGATGAACGGACAGGGGAAGGGGGGAACACAAGGCACAACAACAGGGGATACGCGATCACTATGCAGGTGACAATCAATGATCGGCCGGAAGGAGAGGCATCAGGCGAGTGCTAGAGGCGTCATCCAAACAGCGTTCGATCCTCATTCCTGGCAATACGAATTTAAAAATGAAATCGGAATGAAAGACATCAGCTGGTTGGCGACCTCCTTCTGCGGCGCAGATTACTGTATGTACCTCCCTAGCCATGTGAGAAATAACATAATACACGTACAGACTACAGAGCATCTACATTCTACAGCCTTGCCCTTACCTAGTCAGCCTGTAGGCAAGGATGATTGGCACTGCGATAGGGCAAATATTTTCCTAGCCCGCAAACTATGCCTGATTGGCTCTAAGATGGACAGGGCCCTTAAGGGGGTGGAAACTGGAAAATCAAGAACCAATCTGAGTCCGGTGGGTCCCCGAAGTCCGTGTCCGTGTCGAGGTACAATACGCGAAAGAATACGTGCGTTACCGATACTACCTATATGAGGCTGGGAGATGGGAAAGGGAGGAAGCGCTAGGTGCGCTGCAGGTACTGCCACATACAGAGTAGGTTGTACAGAGTATACTACGTAGGGATACAGAGTACGGAGTAGAAGGAACACCATACGGGCCACTGGTTTTTAATTTAATTGAATTTTGATTTATTTCGTTACACCCCTTTCCCTCCGGTGGGCTTACCGCTAGTAAGGCCTAAACAGGCTTGACAGGAAGACGCTAGCACTAGCGCATCGGCTTTGGTGCCAAACTCGGGAAGGCCCGAACGATGCTGCAGGCGGAGCCGACGTCTGCCACGTGAAATAGCAAGGGTCCAGACACACTAGAGAGGCTGCTAATGCCTGATGCGGGTTAGATCGTCTGACGCCCGCTCCAGCAGTTCCCCTTCGCCTAATTCAAAAGGGGAGGTGTTTTTTTTTTCCACCTCCCCCCGTCTGCGACCGCCTTTCCACGACCGGGTTTCCCGGCCTAAACCGAATACGGTACCGCCCTTTTCCCAAGTTTCAAACCAGGCCAAACCTCGGAGGTTAAAGCAGACGGACACTCTCCAGATGGTCGGCTATCTCAGCCCGGCAAAATGATTGTTGCTTATTTGTTCATTTTGGATTGCTATTCCAAGACGCCGTCGTCTTTCGATTTCCGATAATACGCATCCCGCCCTCACTAGCGGTTAACCCCTGGTTGCCTGGCTGCCTCGCCGGCGATGTTTGTTCCCCACGAACCCACCCCGAAGTTCTTGATGATGATCTGCGCCGCCGCTTAACCAACGTGGCGGTCGCATTGCTCTAAGCAAATCGTCTGTCGTTTCAAGTTGCTTGGTTGGCCTTTGCGCCATGGAGATCTCTTATTCCCAAGACCACGCCTCAATTAGTACAGAGTATAACGGAGGAGCTACTTACTCCGGACAACACGTCCACGGAACGAAAGGATACGGGTCCCTCCGTTTGATGAGATGAGATCCAGCTCTGGAGTTCTGGACGCCCGTTCCAATCACAGCAGGCGAATAACGAAGTCCAGCCGGTCCTGAGGAGTCTCTTGACACCTGTCAAATAGCAATTCTGGCCCGATCGGTTTCGCTACCACCAACCCGAGGTCCGACCCTCAGGCTCTATCTTCTCTTCTTCGAGTCCAAGGTTTCGCTGTAAACCTATTCTGTATAGTTCTCCGGTGGTTGTTCGGACCGTCGCACAGAGGTAGTTAACCCGCGGAGACGTTGTAAAATGGGCCGCGGGCGCCTCTTTTGGGCCTGGAGAAGGCACCCAATCTGCAGACGCTGAAGATCCCGCCAGCCAACCGCGCCCATGTGTTTATCACGCTTTTTGTACGACGTCGGTTAGTGATACGCAAACGAGAATAGTTAAGGCGGCCGTCAAACGCAAACATTATATTTTCCCCTACATAGCTGTGGCCGAAGTTGCAAGTGGGAAGGGGGGGAAAAGAAATTACACACCGAGAAAAGTCAGTTGGACTGAAGTTTTTCGGATGGAAACACCGAAAGACTGGATGGGCAGAAAAAAAAAGAAGCAAAGAAAAGTCAAACTTAGGAAGGCGGAAAGGCGCTACGCTACGATGATCGACTTCGTTCCCTCCCCTAACCCCCTTGTCCGTATTCCCGTACCGCATGGCTGATCCAATCTGAATCCTTCCTTCCAGCCATCTACGGAGAACGTACGGAGTGTGAATGCCAATAGTACTGGAGGGGCACGGGCGGCAGGAATCAGTGGCGCCCAGCTGAAACTTGAGGGCTTGGTTGATCGACGACGGTCAAGTTGACCGATAGTCTAGGGGAACTTAAAACTAGCAGCTAATGTAGTCTGTAACCTTTCTTGGACCTAGAGGCTGAGTCTGTGACCTTGGTCGTTGGAAATGGAGACCCAAACGCCAAATCATTTCGATACTTAGACCTCCGCGGAGGACAGGCTGAACGCTACTCCCCGAGTCATTTTAGGCAAAATCCACGATGTGCAAACTCAAAATGTGATGTCAAGAAGGGTCCCGTGCTGATCGGTTCTCCAGAATGGATGGCTCGGCGTTGTCCTAATGGGGATAAGCGCGACTTTAACCCGATCTGCAGGAGGAAATATGGGTAAAGTACCGCAATAGGCAGGGCGACCCAAGTGCAAGGTTATGGGGGAAACGGAGAACCGTACATTTGACAGGGTTCATAAGCAATAGTTCTGAAACATTGTCTCTGCGGACGCTATTCTTGGTCAGAAGGATGTCGCGAGAATCATCGTCGAGCCGAGGAAGCACGCCTATACGGAAGGGGGGGCAGATACTAGTCCCAGCTAGAAACCAGATAGTACAGACTACAGCAGATAACTTCGGAGACTAAGGCAGTTATCATGCTAGCATCATCCGCAGCGCTTCGCAGCTCAGCGTGTCAGTGCTCAGACTGTCTCTCCTGTGGTTATTTTTAATTTACCGCCAGGGGGGAAAGAGGGGAAGCGAGCTGAACAATGGTTCCCGGCGCTAAGCGGGTTGCAGTAGTTCTCCCGGGACTATTTGGCGGTCAAAGCTGGGACGTTGGAAAGCGTTGGACGATCAGCGCGCATCATTGTCAATCTTGATCAAGTTTATCTCGGAATCTTGCCGTCAAACCCTCGAAAACCACGGATTTACATCTTTTCCGCCCGCCCGCCTCCTTGCCCCCTTTCGGCTTTGTAATCATCCGCCAGACATCGGTTCATAGTTAACACACTCGTTATGGAGAGAGTTTCGTGCATTATGAATCACTCCGCTCACGCTACCCACCTTGCGACCGAGAACACTTGCCCTCAAGGATGTAATTCGTGGGTTTGGAACGGATTGTCCCTCCTCGGAATGGGTCATTGCAGTCTAGAAATCTTGTATGCGTTGAGTAGGGTAGGTCGGCAGTCACGGTCGGATGCCTGCGGATGGCATTATTATTTGCTTGTTTGGCGCCGTGACTGCCTTAGTCAGCGCAAGCTGACCGAGAGGGAAAAAAGTTTAAGAGAAAAGAAAATTAAATACAAATGGAAAAAAAAAAACCCCAGCAATCCTTTGTCGATGGCCCAATAGCCAAACAGCAAAGAATAGGACTTGCTTCGGTGTGAGACCGTAAGACTAGACTGGAAGTGTGACACTGAAGATGATGCGCTGTAGATCACCATGCGTGTACGGTGTACCCCTTTTTTTTGGCTTCCCCTAAGAACAGGAGTTTGCGTTGTGCGTGTGCACCGACCGACAAAGGAAGTCTGTCTGCTTGTCTTTCCCTTCCAAGACACACCGAGACCTCGTAGCAGAAATTGAGTTTGTCTCCATTTTCCTGTTTCAGACGCAAAGTAAGGTACGCCGCGAGATCATCTGCCAGCTCCCTTTTCAACCCTTGCACGATTCGATTAGGCGAGTACTAGAAAGTTTATCGGCTTCGATTCTAGTAGATAGTCGATGCTACGTCAATTTTAGACCGGGATTATCGGTCGCGGCGTACGGAGTCGGACTCTACTACGTACATAGACTATTAGTAGAGTAGGAGTAAGGTAGTAGATACTACTCGACTGAACTGAGAAAGACTAGTGGTCTCGTTCCGGAACATTTCGTATGCGTGCCCCGTTATCGATACAACGACCAGGTTCGAGCTTTATTAGGAGTTTAGGACTGACCGTACCAAGCCATCGTTGACGAGGTACGTAAGGGAGCGGGAAAGCCGTATGCGCTGCCACATTTGGGTTTCGTCGCCATCGTGCGGTTCTGGAACCTCCGTCCTTTCCAAGGTCTTTGATTTTCGATCCGAGGATCAGCAAAGATAGCGGAACCATCGTGGATCATGGCATTGCTGACTGGGTTTCTTCAGGCGAGCTGCGTATTTTATTTATTTATTTTATTTTCTCCTGATTTTCTACGACATTATTCCGTATCTATTTAC
Source organism: Aspergillus persii (assembly GCA_002215965.1). Classification (NCBI taxonomy): domain Eukaryota; kingdom Fungi; phylum Ascomycota; class Eurotiomycetes; order Eurotiales; family Aspergillaceae; genus Aspergillus; species Aspergillus persii. Next base: position 1,297,245 of record NGZO01000008.1, on the reverse strand, counting down.
AGCTTACTGTTAAACATATTCCGCATGTCTCTTGTGAGTTTGTAGATAGTAGATCCGTACTCCGCGGACAATGATCAACCGTTTATTTTTGTTCTCGACTGTTTTACCTAGTCCGGCCACTATTGCTCGGAGAGAACATTCCTTTCCTACTCCGTCCCGAAGTCCTCGGCTGGGAATGTCTCATCTCCGACCTTCTCTTTTGTAACGATGGCCGGTTCCACGGGTCCTGGAGACTGGAGCATGCCAACCATGCGGTGTTCCACAAGCAGCCCTGAGTAAAACACGGAGTAGACTATAGTTAGCAAGCGATTGCCGATTGATTAGTGAACTACCAGGAGCAGTGGCGATGGCAGGTTCGTTCTTGGGTCGAATCCCGATACCAGCGGACCACTGCCCCATTCTCATACGGAGTCATCATGGCTTGAGGAATTCAGGACGGTGGCACTGGAAGAAGGAACGGCCGGAGAAGAGGAACCACAAAGAAGCGACCGGACAACGTGGCCTATGGGCCAGGGATCCATCCTTTCGATGATTTCATTCCACGAACGGCTCCTCGGAACCCGGTTGCCTGGAATATATGAGGGCCCAGACGAAAGATCCCGCGGTTGGCAATCTACTTTAATCTACGCGAGTCGTGTAGGCAGGAGATGTCCTTCCCGATGCAGTATGAACCCGATGGGTCGGCGGCGACCGTAGAAGTCGACTCCGTTCGCTTCCACGAGGAAACTCGTCTATGTTTTAAAAATGGAGTGTTAATGTTATTAGCTACGGAGTAGAGTTTGGTTCCGGACTTGATAGTCTGGTACGGTCGGGTCCTTCCAGCGTTGGTTTTTGATTACTTGACTCAACGGAGTCCCGTGTCGCCGGTCGGACTATCTACGGAGCAGACTCGTGTGGGCTAGGGTCGATTCCTGAGGGAGAGTGTCTGTGCGTGTTCGAGAATGAAAGGAATGAAGGAATGAGGAAGGAGGATGAGAGAGGGACTGACGGAATGCTCGGCGACTAATCCGTGGATTGCCTCCAAATTCCTATCCTGATCGGAAATACCTCGGTAAATCCGTGCGCAGTGCACGGGGTAAGGGCAACGTTGGGCTTGGAGGTTGCATTATTGTCCTCCCATTGTCTACAGAGTACACTATTGCCTATTGCCTGATGCCACTCTATATATGGACAACGGGAGCATTGCCTTATTGGAACACCAGCTGCTGCGGCGTTGCACAGGACTCGAGCACCATGTGGTAATCAGCTTTGCGGCGGAGGGGCCCGTCGCTAGTGAGTATCGCGATGATCATGCGGGATCGCGAATTAAACAATTCCTTTTTTTATTATTATTTCTTTTTCCTTCTGAAAAAATAATAATTAAAATAACGAATAAACAGAAACATATCCAAGACAAAAAAAAATTATCGTCAAAACGTCTAAGACAAGTTAGACAAACCACTTCCCTGGACCGCGGATTCTTGACGTTTTACGACTCATGGTTCAATTAACGAAGTTGCTTCCAGAACCTATGGATGTTCTGATGATCATCCAGCAAGTCCCACCTCGTCTCCATGACCCTTTCGGATTCTTAGCGAGCCCATCCATCCCGGCCGAGGTATCTCGTGGCTTTCATGGAACCCGCCTCAAGGGCCAAGCCAATCAACCCACAGGATTTTCCGAGTCTAGGCAGTTAGACGGTCTCCCCCTGCCGGAGTGGATGGAATGCAAGCTGTCCCTCGGACACGGACTTTGACGGTCGATCCCAATGGAAAGGAGATTGATTGTGAGCGAATCCTCCGTGGGTTATTGGAACAAGGTACCTGTGGTGGGGACTGACATCCTTGGTTACGGGATTTCTTAGCCATCGGCTGCGTATCGTCACTACCGTGTACCCGGTCGTGTTCTTTCCGTTCGTTCTAGACATCTAAGATGGAGGAGACAGGACGAACTACGAATGCGGCGTGTATAACGGATAGGAGGAGGGTGAGAAGAGAAGGAGAGGGAGGGAAGATCGACGTCATCATGATGACCCGTCAAGTCCGCCAGGTACGGTCATTGTCCGATCAAACAAGGCAGATCGTCGAGTCTGTGTGCGACGAGTAATCCACCCAGGCGCGAAAGAGCTGCAGAAGTGCATCCTCCGTCATCTCGTTGGACAGCGTGACAGTCCGAATCCCCGGTGCGGCAAAATCAAGGGGATAATAAAATAAAATCAGATCGAATTACAGAGTCAATCTGAGGCGCAAAGACCAAGCAAGGACAAGATACAACGGACAAATAACCTTGGCTAGAATAGCCGCTTACCAGGGAAAATGCAATTATTCCTCTTTTTGTTTCTTTTTCTTTTTTCTTTCATTTACTATTTAGGGGGAAAAAAAGATGACCGACGACTGACGACTGACGACTGACGACTTGTTTCTTTCTTTCTCCTCCCTTACGCTGTAGCGCCGTCGCTTTTAAAGTTTCTATAATATTCTGGTTGGCTGTCAACGCCACGATAATCTCCGGTTCCTTCATGCCACCAAAGAGTAAAAAAAAGGCCACTAAATCCCCTTGGCCCCCAAACCGAAGGATGCAAAGGAAGGAAATCGTTCACGGATTCCCTACTTGGTCTCGGAGCCTAGACCGGGTTCGGGTTGGCGCCAGTCACGGCAGGAGGTGCCATTCCCACGCATCGTACCGCTCCTCCGTCATCCGGCCCCAAGGGCTTGGTTGACGATGAAATGCACGGAGTCATTTCCCATCCCAGAAGGGAGCTGTCGACTATCGATTCGCCAGTTTCTTTTTATGGCCGCTGGGCTGTGAAGCATCATCTTTGGCTGGCCCCCCCTCGTCCCCCCTAACTCTGTCAGAGTACTCTTACTGTGATCGGTGATCACCATCCTTCGAAGGGCCGAAGGGCGAAAGGAATCTTTCCATCCTGGCCTGTTTATTTATTTACCTGAAGGATTACTCCGTATTCTTTGGGGACGGAGCAGTTGCTTCCAATTAATGCCGGCCCTAGGTCGATAATCGTAACATAACCCCCAACCAACAAAGGACTGGAGACCTTTAAACAAAGAATAAAGGGGGAGGGGATGAGGGGGAGGTTGGTAACGGATATGCAAATGGACTGGGCTTGAACAGGGAAGACAACGCATGGAGCCAAACAAGTGATCTGAGCAATCCCGACAATATGGATTGAGGTTGCTTCCAAGAGAAGCACAGTGCAACGGTACCACCGACCAGCCCCAGTTGCAGTACGACGCCGAGTCCTTTTTTGTTTTTTGTTTTTTTTTTAAAAAAAAAAAATTTTTTTCTGTCGCCCGCTTTGTTCTCCTTCCCTGCTCACCGAGGGATCTACAAAGGAATACTTGTTCAGAAAGGTTAGAACATGAGATCAGACACCCAGTAACAGCGTGATCGTGCGGCAACGATCAGCCGTTTATGGGGCATGGGATCGTTGTGACAGGTAAAACCTGAGGAATGGAGCCTGATCCACCCTAGACGATCGGCTGGCGACGGGCGAGAGAAAGGACCGGCCATCTCGGTCATAGTCCAGGATGTGGGAATCATGATGATGATGATGGTTCTTTTAAATTAATTAATATGATATAGGACCATATTTTACGGAATTCATATAATCTACTCCATACCCTAGTTCGAGAAAGGGAATGGAAGAGGTGGTCGGTTCTTTTTCTTTTTTCGGCCAACTGGGTGTATGAGAAGATAATCAACCCATTGGAATACAGATACGGAGTACGGAGCGGATGGGAGAGATACATCATGGACACAATGCCATGGAATGGCCCATGGGATCATTGCTTCTTACGGAGAACAGCGAGAGCCAGAGGCAAGAGGGGAGGCACAGTCATGCCCCCCATGATTAAATGATGATCGATGATTGACTGTCTCCCGGCGCATGATGGAGGAGGAAAGGTGTCCGTGGATCTGCACTAGCGCCAGACTTGCTGTAGCCGAGCCCCGAAAGTACCGTTGCCCACCGGCCGATCTGTGTACGACGCGGTTACGTACACTTACCGCGTGGTGCCCAGAGTTATCATATCCCTCTCCCCTTACTACTAGTTAGTAGTTAGTAGTTATCCGTACGGCACGGAGGTTCGATCTTGGTTCCCAGGCAGACTGGCCTGATCCTCAGAACGCCCGTTTCGAGGAATTTGGGGCATTACCCCTTTGGGAGAGATAGTCGGCCTTGGCTTGTATATCGAGGGGCCGGATATTCCTGAGGGAATTCCGGTCAATCCTGAGGCTTCTATTGTTCGTGGGCCAAAACCCTAAATCATCCAACTCCAACAAACTCAAAGAACGAAGCAGGCGACATGCTCCGAGGAGGAGGGGGGAGAAGGAGAAAGGAATGATCCTGACTAACCAGGTTCCAGTCGAACCATTCGCCAGGACGGGTTTCTGGGGCGGGCGGAGAGACACGTTTTTTTAGCTCTCGTCGAGCCTACCGAAAAGAATACCAGCTAATGGCAAATCATCCTAGTTCGTTCCATACGGAGAGATACCGTACCATACCCAAATGATTTTTTATTTTTGTTTTTTTTTTTTAAAACCAAGAAAATAAAATAAATCATTAACCATAAATTAAATATTGTAATATTAAAACAAAAAAAAAAGGGAAGACCTCGCGTGTACCAGGCCGCTGGTCATTAATTAAGCTTTGGAACGGAGGTATCAGCCCTTTTGTCGAAGCGAATTGAGAAAGTGGCCACTGCGGCCTCGGGATAATTCATTATTCATTCTTCCTTACACGTATCGTACAGCCATGGATTCTTTTGCCGGATCTCTGGGATCGACTGACAACGTCCCTGGACTTTCCCTACCCCCCCCCTCTCTTACAGGGCCGAGTCTTTGTCGTAGATTAAATCATTATGAGCAATGTGAGCAGGGGAAAGGTGACTCGACAAAAACGAGACAGAGTGTAAAGATCTCCGGTCAGGTTCAAGGGGCGAGGAGAGAGAGAACCAGGAAGGAGGATCGGGAGACTCCCGTCGTTCTGCTGTCGGCTCTATACCTATCAGGTTAACCTCCGCGCATCTCCTCGTTTACGACGACGGAGTATACCCGGCAGGCTATAATTAACATTGGGATCCTCCTTTTTTTTTTTTTTTTTTTTTAATTTTAATAGGGATTATTATTACTTTTTGTTCCCATCACACTAACAAAAAAAAAGAAATCCACCCCATAATCATCATCCACTTTATTTTTTCATTTTTTCATTTTATTTTATTTTCTTTTGAAAATAATTATCATTATTCCCTGCTCCCCACCTGGCCCAGCAAATCCTCCCTCTTCGTTCTTTGTCTATAAACCCCGTTCTTTCCTTCCCCCCTGTTCCCATTTTCCCACCCCACTTGTACCTTAACGTGAGTGTGGATTCGGATTGGGTCTCGAAATTGCCTGTTCGCCGCCTACCCTACCTAATCTCATATATGGTTCGCCTGTAGCCACTTAATATATCTATCTCTGGCATCACCTCTTCCACCCTCTCTCTTTTTTTTACCTTCAATTCTCCTCACAACCAACCTTCTCCAACCACCCCTCTCTCTCACTCCCGACACCTGACATCATGGATCTCGCAAGCCTCATTACTCCGGGTCCCAATCCCCTCTACAAGCCTCGGCCCTCATACAGCCCTTCTGCTGCGGGCTCGTATTTCCAGTCGGTCCCAACGTCGTATTCGCGCACGCCGCAACCGCCTCTCTCCCCTCCAGTGGACGATGTCCCCAAGTGCTCTCTCCCCTCCATCTCCTCTCTCTTGGAAGGTGCCGACGGTGCCGCAATGCATGCAGCCAGTATGTATCCCACCGCTTGCATTGCGCAAACAAGAGCGCAATGCAGAACAAGCCCATTGAATGTCTGCTAACGACATTCTGTTTAGAGCGCCAAAGAACTACCCCCCCATTGCATGGGGAGGCCGAAATCCGGTCTCAGGCCAAGGTCCGCGAATCTTATGCTCCCAGCGGCCCTCAGACCAATATGCCACCTACGCCGCCATTGCGACCTGGCTCGGGATTCCACAGCACTGGCCATTCTCCGTCCGCATCTTCGATCTCGATCAAGACGGAACCCTACCCTCAACCGCAAATGACCCTGCCTAGTCCTACGGACCGGTCCTCGATTTCGAGCCAGGGCTCAGTCCAGCATATTCCCAGTGCTCCCTACGTCTCTCCTGCTCCCAGCGTGGCTTCCTACTCTTCCCCCATCGAGGCGCCTGCTTCGTCCGCTGTATACTATCAAAGACCCGGATCGTCGGGTCCCTATCAGACTGCGCCCGCACAAGCCGCTCCTATGCCACCTTCCTCGCAACAAATGATCCCTCAAGTTACCAACGCCTGGCAACATCATCACTACTTCCCCCCTTCGACCGCCGGGGCTTTCCAGCAGAACCATGATCGATATATCTGTCGCACCTGCCACAAGGCCTTCTCCCGGCCCTCTAGCCTCCGCATCCACTCCCACAGTCACACCGGCGAGAAGCCCTTCCGTTGCACCCACGCAGGATGCGGCAAGGCCTTCAGCGTACGGAGTAACATGAAGCGTCATGAGCGAGGCTGCCACACCGGCCGACCAGTTGCTACCGCCATGGTATAACTTCATACGCGGATCAAATCTACCGACAGAAAGAAGGAAAAAAAAATAACCAGAAAGAAAAAAAAAACAAAGCAACCCAATTAAAAAAAGGAGAAAAAAACCACACATTTATTACACAAAGTCCTGCAAAAATCCATCCAGCGACTTTTCTGCTCTGCTTTGATTTGTTTTGATGATACCCTCTTGTTTCATGTTTCCATTTCCAGGTTTTGTTTCTTGTTTCATACCCCCTGCTGCTTTGATCACAGGCGGGCAAGGTGTCTCGGGGAACTAAACATGGATTGATTTTCTTCATCTTCTCTTCGTGTGTACATTTGATTAAACCAATTTTTATCCTTTTTTCTTTTTCTTTTCCCCCCATGCGGAATAAAGGGAGCAGAGGCGTCGCTGGAAAAAAGAGGGCTGGTCTGGGAAAGATATTAGAAAAGAGGGAAAGCAAAGAGGAAAGACATGGGCATGCATTTTGGAGTCCTATGCTTTCTGTATTGTCCTTTCAAATCACCTCTGGTCTGTCCCATATGAGCATCTTTATTTTATTTTTATTTGTTTTCCTTTATTTCCTTTGTGTCATTCGTTTCCTTTGTCTTAACATTGATGATGTGATATGACTACTTAACATTATTACCTAGAAGACACTGTATTTCTTACGATTTCAACGTTTGTGTACTTGTGTAGTTTGATTGCCGTAAGAAATGCTTTAAGAGGAAGACCATTCATACTGAGAGATAGCATTGAACTATCTACCTCGATTTCTATTGTAGAGAATCTATAAACCCTACCTATACAAGATACTTCTTCGCGGGATTGGACCAACTTCTCGTTCGTTCCTTGCCAAACGTCTACATCATCGTTTGTATAACTAACCCAAACAAGAAAAAAGCCCTCGTCCCGCAATGTACCAAAAAAACACTTAAATTGATACCTAAGTCGAACCATGAAACCGAAAAGACCGCTCTAGACAAAAACCCCAACCCGAAAAGAACCTAACGATCGTCGCCGAACTGCCGAAGTCTAATTTTTCAGATGCCAATTCTCAGCACGGACGCATATCCTTGCCATCCTGGGTAATTGCGATGCTGCACTCATAGGATAGATGTCATCCCGGACAGTTTGACATTGATCGACGCCGTTCCCTTCATTGGAACCTAGGACTTAATTTGCCGGAACCAAGTTGAGGAATAATGGCAGTTCCATAGGTTGAGTTGAGCTACACTGGTCCCTAGGTGAGAGTTTGGCTTTTTGGAATGGATGAATGAATGGGATTCGTTCCGTGTTTTGCCTTTGATTCGGATTGGCCCGTAAATAGTCTCCGTTGTTCTACTTCGTTCCGCGGGTTTCGGCGGTTTCATACCTACCTTGGTAGGTGCTGTGTGTGTGTGTGTGTGTGTGTGTATGTAGGCGTCAATATTCTGTCTGGTTCCGTGGGGTAGGTTGGGGTGGGGTCTTGATGATGTATGCAGTATTCTGTGTTATAATTAAGGTTCTCTATCTCGTTTGTTTTGGCTTGTTTTGGTACGTGCTTTGCTGTTCGAATTTTATGGGAAAGTATGCGCTTTAACTCTGTAGTCTGTATAGATCAGGTGGATTGCGGGGTCTGTTCAAAGCATAAAGATAACTTATGATATTTTGTAAAATGAGTGTATGGGTAAAAGCAGAGTATCGACATTCTATATGTAAATGTATGCTGTATGTGTAGAGTTTTTGTATATACTGAGTCGTCAATCATCAACTTGGTCTGGCGTGACCGGACCAGGCCATCAGTCCCAGATGCCGCATGTAGCAAAAATGTATGTACATATGTATATATACCAACCGCCTAGGCGTCCAGGTCCAGGTCCTCCAGGATCCTGTCGAGTTTCGCCATTAGAATTTCGTAGTTGACCGCGTCCTTGGTAAACTCGTCACCCGCGACCTCACCGTCCAGAGTCCTGATGACAGGCGCATGGTCCTTCGATAAATCGAGAGCCTCAACTCCATTCGTGACTTTGTCAACGTTCTCGTCGGCAGCACGCAACTCCTGCCGAGTCTCTTCCTCCATCATCTCCTCCAACCCCGCATCATCGAACCGGAGTCGGAAGCGTTCCCCTAGATAGAACCGGATGTCATCGAGTAATTCAATGGAGTCTGTTTCCTGTCGGCCCTTGATACGAGCCGCCGATTCTTGGATCAAATCCGAAAACTCGGATGAGTCAATGTGAGCCTCCAGCCTGTACGCAAGGTAGCGAGCTGCGAACTCTTCCAGTCGCTGGACGCGGGTTAGCCATGCAGCACGGATAATTGCATATATATCCAAGTCATCTTCTTCATGGGTGCCGCGAGTTCTTGCGGCTTCTGCCTGCGACATGTCACCGCTGCCGAGTGTACTGATTACAACGGCGGCCTTGGTCTTGAGCTTCTCAATGAACAGCATGTCAGCAGCAAATAAGACATCAACTGCAATGTCAAGAGGGAAATCGGCCCGTTCGGTGTAAAGGAAAGTAAGCACAATCTCCAGAACCTCCGGAGAGCAGTCCACAGAGATAATTTGCAAGTTGTCCTTCAGATGCGCCTCTCGGAAAGAAGATGAAAACATGGTAAGGAAGAACTCCGAGCGCAGAAGCATTGCCCGATGGCATGGGAATATGGCCGACTTTTGAGTGGACTTCCTCGCAGCGCTAGAGGAGACAGGAAGGCCCTCCTCATTCTGCAAGCCATCGATTTCTTCGTCTTCAGGCAGTTCATCCGCCTGGAGCAGGACATCTGCAAAGATGGCGTTATCATGATTCCACTTGATTTCATCGATCTTGGATGTCTCAACTTCCAGCTTGTTTCGAAGAACATTTGTTCGAAACCATCCTTCCAACTGGTCTCTGCCTTTCGCGACTTCCAAAGTTCGTCTTTGCCTAGCCAACCTGCGGTCTACGCTATCCAAAATGCTATCCAAAAGGCTGTTTATTTCCAGGTACTTCGCAATTTTGTCAATTCCCACGAAAACCTCGGACTCGGTAAATCCCGTGCCAGGCCCTGTCTTCAAATCACGGGGAGCCTCGCCGAAATAGAGATACTTGATCGCTGTCCCAAAGGCTTCAGGCGGAATTGCGCTTGGGAGTTTCCAGGTGGCTGTTTCGGGGGCGCTTTCCAGCTTTTTGCGGAAGTAAGGCGACCGTGCTGCCAATATAAATTTGTGCAAATATAGACACTCGTCGGCCGCAGTTACCACGATGTCCGAGGTCCCGGGACTTTCGCGCGTGAGCAGGGATGTAATGTGGGCCGCCAATGGCTGGAGAGGATCAGTGGACTTTGAATAGTCGTATTCAAGTAGCAGGTTGCGGATGCGATCGTTCAAGGCATTATATAGACATCTGTGTGCAGAGCCGGATATCAGTTGGGACACTCGGTTCAATTCGTACGCAGCGAGGGAGGGAACCAAAATACCTTTCGCCTTGAAATGTGTCTCGCTCGCATAACGCGCCCGATTCAAGAAGCAGCTGGACGACTTCATAATGGCCACAGAGACTTGCCTTTTACCACAACTCTCGGTCAACAACCGGTCCAAAACCAACGGCTCTGCAGGAAATATGCATTGCTGGGGAGTCTGCCAGGCGAGTTCGAACTACTCACCAGAATCAAGGGGGTGTAGTCATAGGGATCGCGCGCATTGATATTGACACCTTCCGTGATCTTTTCCTGGCAAACCTTCAGATCCCCCTTACGACAAGCATTGCAGAGTTCCCGAAACGGCTCGCTAAGATCCAGAGGGTTGTCGTCCTTGATGGTCCCCTCCTTGATCAGCTTCTTTTCGTTATGTAGGCTGATTTCCAACTGATCCTTGCGCAGAACGGTCGGTTCAGCCATTGTGAGACTCTCGAGGGGGAATGGTGCTTGAGGATGGCAAATCATTACATATGAAAGCCGCGGAGGTGCGGGACGAACGGCTGCTATCGATAAGGCGGTGATCACGTGGGGCAGGATTTGCCACTCCGACCAGCGAGCTTCAGTTCAAGGGGCTGACGGTCCTTGCAGCATCTCACGCCAGGAATCACACCTGGGATGCAATAAATTGGCTGATAGAAGCCTTGAAGATCACTTGAAGGTCGTCTGCCACTGCATGTACCGGCATGGTCCGGGCCTCTGCACTCTGAACCAGAATGCATGCGATGGATGACGAGACCAGCGGCTTCACCGCCCGCACTCACGGGGAGCTACCGCCTGCTGCATGCAGGATAGAGTCATGGCAGCGGCCGTTGCTCAGCAACAATCACCAACTAAACATCCAGGGCCTTCTAACCCCGTTGCATACTGCGTACTTGCTTCTCTAATTCTACCACGCTGCTTCATGTCTCGAATTTGACCCCGACAGATACTAACAATACAGGCTCCCACTGATTCCATCGATCTATAAATGAGCTAGAACACACTCCCTCACTTCAGTTCCCTCGATTTCTCTCTCCTCTTCGCCTTTTCGTCTTTTGTCCTCGACTCTTTGCCAGTGGCTTCATTTTCCCTCCTCAGCAGCCACAATGGCAATTGCACTCGCGGAGGCTGACAAGTATGAGATACTTGAGAAAATCGGTACGACAGCTTTGTCATTGCTACTGTCTACGAGGATCAGTCGTCTAATAGACTGACTGTCCCCCCCAGGTTGCGGTTCTTTCGGGATCATTCGCAAGGTTAAACGGAAACAAGATGGCTTTGTAAGGATTCCGTACTTACTGTCGTAGATTATTGAGCTAACCACCTATGTTATCAATAGATCCTTTGCCGCAAAGAGATCAACTACATCAAAATGTCCCAGAAGGAGCGCGAGCAACTGACTGCCGAATTCAATATCCTGAGCTCACTCAGGCACCCGAACATCGTCGCCTACTACCATCGAGAGCACCTCAAGGCAAGCCAGGACTTGTATTTGTATATGGAATACTGCGGAGGCGGTGATCTGAGCATGGTCATAAAAAACCTGAAGAAGACAAACAAATACGCAGATGAGGAGTTTGTCTGGCGGATCTTGTCCCAACTGGTGACGGCCCTCTATCGCTGCCATTATGGAGTCGATCCGGCGGATGTTGGCTCCAACGTCCTTGGGCCAGCCCCTAAACCCTCGGGTCTCAAGGGGAAGCAGGCACAGATGACAATTCTGCATCGTGATCTCAAGCCCGAGAATATCTTCCTCGGCAGCGACAACTCGGTCAAGCTCGGTGACTTCGGGCTCTCGAAAGTGATGGCTTCCCACGATTTCGCCTCCACCTACGTCGGCACCCCGTTCTACATGTCTCCTGAGATCTGTGCCGCGGAAAAATACACACTGCGGTCCGATATCTGGGCTGTCGGCTGCATCATGTACGAGCTGTGCCAGAAAGAGCCTCCGTTCAACGCCAGGACCCATATCCAGTTGATTCAAAAGATTCGGGAGGGCAAATTTGCTTCCTTGCCTGACTTCTACTCTCCGGAGTTGAAGAGTGTCATTGCCAGCTGTTTACGTGTGAACCCCGACCACCGCCCAGACACTGCTGCGCTGATCAACATGCCTATCATCCGTTTGATGCGAAAGGAGAAAGAGGTCGTCGACCTAAGCCGGGCTCTTCGAAAGCGAGAGGAATCCAACCTCCAAAAGAACCGCGAAATGGAGCAGGCTTTCGCGAAAATGGACAAGGAGAAGCAGCAGATCAAGGCTGAGCTTGAAAATACACTGCGCCGAGAGTGGGAGGTGAAAGCTCGCCTAGAGATTGACCGCCAGGTGCAGAGCGAGCTCGAACGGCTTCGCAAGCGGTTCGAGTCTGAAGTGCAAGACCGGGTTGCTTTGGAGGTCGAAAAGCTCAAAAAGAATGGCAACTTCAGAGACGAAACCGCTCTACGCTCCAGCCGCTCCAGCCGCTCAAGTCGACGAGGTTCGCAGTCCTCCGTCAGCATTAACGAGGACACAGATATCCCCTCGAGTACAGATATCAGCCAACTGTCTATGGAGTCTCCTGTCGGCAGCAAGCAACCCAAGAAAGAGACTCGGACGCCATTCAATCGCTCCAAGACGGTTGTTGAGTCGCCTGTTGATGTCCAGATGGCTGAGCCATCTCCGATTTCGATTGCGTCTCTCTCGCTGTCGCCCCGTCGTACTTCGGCGACATCCTCTGGCAAGAACATCTTTGCGGAGGCCGAACGACACCGAGCCAAGTGGGAGCCCACGCTGGCGTATTCTGACGACGAAGACGACACGCCCGATCTCCCCTCGCCGACTCGATCTAAGGTCAGGCCTGATCCTTTCAAGGCTCCAACCCGGCCCCTCCTCCGTCAGAACACTGCCGCGCTGATGCAAAAACTGAGCGCTCAGCCTCCTCTTTTCCCTACCAACGGTTCCAGATTGCCTCAGGCGTCTACTCAATCCGACCGCCATGGCGAACAGAAGTCCAGGTCACCCCATCGCCGCTTGTCAAAGATCGCATCGTCGGCGAACCTCGCTGCGGATGCATCGCCAACCCGGAAGACGGGCACGAAGCAGCCTCAGTCGAAAATCAACGGCGGTGGCGAGGAGATGTTCAAAGCCGTGATGCAGCGCAACATGGGCGGCAGAACTTTGGTTGAGCTCGCTCAAGCACGGGCTGGTGGCCGACCCATCGATGAAGTCAAACGATCTGCGAGCGATACCCGGACCACAGCCGGCATGAAGTCGTCGGTGGAGCGTGACCCTCCTGCTATCTGGGATCCCGAGAAAGACGAAATGCCCAGCCCCTTCCTGGCTCGTGGCCGAAAGGTCATCCGCAACTTGAGGTAATCCAGAAAGGGATTGATCTCACCTAACTTGCTTTGTTCTCTACGAAATTTTTTCCTCCGGTTGATCCGTGAAGGCCACTATCTACAATTCGAAGAGACGTCTGCTTACACTTCGGTGATTCGCATTCTAATCCTTCTTATCCCCCATACGTCTTAATAATTACACATTTCTGGCGTTCAAAGGCCCTGGGTGGAATGCATTTTGAGAGCGAAGTTACCCATGCGAGGCATGGATCCTCGATGCATTTGATCTCATTGCCGCTTTTATTTCTGCTGCATCTTTATCCACTCTTCATTTTTGAAGTACTCCTACATCGAGACCCCAACACTCGCTATTTCCTTTGTCCTTGATGCTGTGATGTCCCTGTTTTCTTCTGTTTCCTTATTCCCTGGAATACTGTACAGCTACTTTTGCATATGACAGCCGGCTTTATTTGTGTGGTTATGTTGATTTTGGGTGGTGTCTCTGCCTCTCCAGTCCAGGATATTCTTTGGCCTTCGTTCTTCATTCTCACATTGGGCGACAGTTAACATTCTGTCATCCGGTGTGATTGCTGCGGACTGCGGTCTTTCACTCATTTCCAGTCCTTGGACTGTTCGATTTTCCTTGTCTGTCTAAGTGCTCTTTTTCTGGGATTCTTTTCTCTCTTTGTTCGTTGGCTATTTTCCTCAATGGACAGGCGCTTATATTGGTGGGCTCTTTTGGGTTGGGCGTCTTTGGGTTTTCTTTTTTTCTTTTTCCTTCTTCTTCTCTTGCGTATGTAAATACATACCATTTTTTTTTTGTTTTCTTATTTCCTTCCTGTTTTCCGTTTTTTGATGAGATTCTGCTATAGAGTTGCAGATTATTGTTTGGAATACATATCCTCGTGGATGTTCTTAATTCTTTTTGCCATGGCTGGGCCAACTAATTGTACAAAAGTAATTAATGCTTTAAAGACATGGATTTTATGCCCTAATTTGTTTGTGTAATGTACAAGGTTACCTATTCGACTCCCCTTCCTAGGGGAAATGGAATGGTCGGCGTAATGGGGTTAAAGAAGTTATATGGCTACCAGTTCGCTCTTCATCACGGTCTCTTTCTCAGTCATGCCTCTTCATCCTCGACTTCTTCGATTTGAACAGATCTTAGTTCTTGGTTGAACCGTCGTTCTTCTTCTTGGAGCCTTCGCTGGGTATCATCGTCATCTTCATCAACATCACCACCGCCAGGGGCATCTTGTTGATTCGTGCCGTCCTGTTGTGCAGTTTGCGCCACGCTAGCACGATATCCCGCTTTCTCAAGCCGGTCCATTTCTTCGGGTTCGAGTAATTGGCCATGCCCCCGGATAGACTCCTGCTTTGCCCTCACAGCCGCCGGAATGAACTTGTTGATGGCCTCCTGTCGCAGGTCCTTGATTTCCGGCTTGGCCTCGTAGACCGTCTTGGATTCCGTGACGGGAGGTTTCGCAGGTAGTGCATGCGGCCCTCGCGGACCACTAGGGCCCGAATCTCCGTCCCTTCGTTTCTGATATTGTCTTGGTATAGGCGGCGGCGTATCGCGGGGCATCGGAATGCGACGGACTTCCTCGTCCGTCTCGCTGCTGTCGCTATCCCGTCCGAAGTGCCCTCCATGGCCATGTCCTTCCCGCCTTCTCTTCCCCAGTACTCCAGCGCTATCTCCCTGTCCTTCGTGGCCTCTGTGTCTCGGTCCCGAGCTCTCGAACTTCGGCGCCTTGTCGCCTAGCGCTTCGCGCGCCTTCTGCACGGCCCGTAGATCCCGCTCCAGCGCCTCCAGGAGCTCCTTGTCACGCGGCCGCAGCTGCTGGCCCGTCTCCTCTATTGACTTCAGGTCGTTGATCTGTCGTTGGATGCGTTCAGGGTTGCGGCGCGCTAGCTTCTCGTTCCGGCGGGCCAGCGCCTCGGCTTTGCTTTTTTTGAGGCTCTTTTGCTTGTCGAGTTTGCGTTGCGCCGCGGCGGGGTTCATGGAGCGTTCTTTGTCTTTGGGCATTTTGAAGGTGGGTCGTGATGTTTGTATCGGGGTGGGAGTAAGGATATGTCTGGTGAAGATTATGCGGGATTGTTGCCGATTGTTGACTAAGTGGGTGATGGGTAACTATGTTATGGTACACCTATGAAGTAAATGCAAACTCAGAGATTAGCTTCTCAATCAATTCTCTATCCTTAGCATTCCCTTCGTTTACTATTAGCAGGGACTCTGGGCGGTACGACCCAAGTCTGAGCAGGCAGCTCTACTCGGAGCTTTCTCTGCCTTAAACCCGGCGCTCCGGCGCAAACGCAGTCCCCGCGGCAAGAAAAAGAAAAACACCAGCCAACGAGATAATAAAGAAGCTTACAGGCTAATTCCAGCAGCCCCGAGAGGCATGGAACAGGCAAAAGCAAAGGAAAGAACCAAGACGGTGCGCGCGCGCGATTTTGCAGCGAGTCAGCGCAGGCGTCTCCGACTTTTTCGTCCCCGGCGCGGAAAATCCAAAATCGAGCAAGGAGAACCAATCACTCGAGCGAAATGACCGGACACTGCAGGGGTTTAGCCTCACAGGTTGGGCAGCGGGATTTTAGGACTAGGTTTTCCTTGTTTGGAGGGGAGGGAATGAGGAATCGGCGATAGGATGGACGGCTCGATGGGCGTTTGCAGAAGCGCTAAGATGCGGCGAATCTGGGGGCGGTGTGGTTGCCGATCGGCGAGTAGGGGAAGAGGAACGGATGGGACTGGATTTGGATTGGATTGATTTGGATGGGAGAGGTTGAGTCGAGATGGAGGTTGAGATGGGAGAGGAGTAGAAGAGACGGAGGAAGAAGTTGGTCGAGGGAGACGAGAGCAGGTGACGGGGGGGATGCCGGAGAGCGTAGAACGACTCTATTATCTACAGAGTACGACTCTCACATGCTAAATGCTACATACCTACTCTGTACGGTTTCCTGTAAAGTATAAACCAGAGGCATATGATATAGAATGCCCCCGATAGAGTCTCTGCTACCTCGCATCACCAGCGATCGGAATATCACCATATCATACCGTCTTCTCTAACACCGAATGGGCAAGGCTGATCCAGGGCTCGTCTCCGTCCTGCCATCCATTCGCTCTCCGGCCTTCCTCTCCTTCCTCCTCAGCTCACCCTCCGTCCGAAACATCCCTGAGGATCTTTCGGCTGCGTCTTCTAGATCGAATCGCATCCTCGTCAGTGTAACCCCGACTCCTTCTGTCATTCACGAGGGGAATCGGCCTCTGCTTCCGCTAGCCTTCCGTTTCCCTCGCCCTTCCCACCCTCCATCATCCCTCGCCTCTCCCAATGTCCCTCCAGCTATCGCTTCTGGGAGGCGTTTGCTCGTGCTGACATGGGTTCTTTCTAGGCGAGAAGACCAGAGGACCAAATACGAAACTCCCAAACAGAAAAAAGCGGGAAACGAACGAAACAAAGACATTATTATTATTATTTCACCATGTCCAAGGGGGAGGAAATACAGAAATAAAATAAAAAAAGAAGGAATTCAAAAAAAAGGAAGCATTGTGCCAAGTCGAATTCAAGTTCTCATTTATTTCCCATCATTTCCCCTCTCTCTTTCTTTTCTCCCCCTGATCTGATTCCTCCCTACTGCACTGGTTTCGGTCATCATGAACTTCGGTCCGTCCCATCTCCACACATCGAGATCGACCGGCGCTTCCTAGACACCTGTCGCGGTTGGAGCATGTCTCTGCCGGGACCAAATGTCCGTATCAGCCTCGATCCCCGACACTTCGCTTGGCCTTACTTCCTCCGAGATCCAGATCCTCCGGCAGCAACAGCAGATTGCGCTGCAGGGTGGCCATGCTGGCAATGGGATCTCCAGGGGCAGAGGGACCGGACGAACCAGCAACTCGAGTTCGCGTGCCGCCAGCGCCGCCAGCAGCCACGGTCGATTGCTGTTAGATCCTATGAGTCTCCGTGCCCTCTCCCATCAGTTGGATGCCTTGCAAGAACAGATTCGGAATCGTCTTGATTATGTACGTTACCTGCCACACTCCCCCTTTCTCTGCTACCATTCGCAAACAATCCGCTTCTCTCTCTCTCTCTCTCTCTCTCTGTGCATGCTCTGTAAACTCATTTGCCCTGTTCGTTTTTGGCTGTCTCTTAACGCGACGACGGTTTCCTGCGTTGTTGACTGCAAGTCGTTGTGGAAGCTTGTGGGACAGCCGACCTGCTACGGAGCCTGTCCCATTCGCATGCCCTCATCCTGTCCCCCTCCGGTAAACCTGATCCTAACCTTGTATCTCATCGCAGCTCGAGGACCAAATGCAACTTTCGCTACAGAACAGCTACGATCGCGCCGGAAACGTCATTGCCAACGCCGACGCCGAGATTACCCGCACTCGCTCTATCCTAACCTCAATCGATGAATTGGAGAATGAAATGACGAAAATCGGACATATCAGAGAAATCGTGAAGGCCTATCGTGGCCGAATCGAGGGCCTTGATCAACGCCTTGATCAGGCCGCCCGTCGTAGACGTTGATGCGCATCGTTGGCTCCGTCCGATCGGTCCTATTTACTCGCCAGAAACGCTTTCTTTGATCATGTCCCTTGCCATTTCATTTCTATGCTCATTCAGCATCTCCCATTCTCGTCCCGTCTTGATCCATTTCCTTGCCCCGGAGGCCCTTGCTCCAATTCCCGACTCTCTCTGTTTCCAACTACCGACACCATCTTGATGCTCATTGATTCCCTTGATGCCCCTGGATGATTACGACCATGACCCAACAACAACACACGACACCACCTACACGACCAAGTACATCCACTATCAAACCACTTAACACCAGGAAGGAGCCATGCCTGAAAAAAAAAATGAAAAAAAAAATTGCCTTGAACGGGCAAAAAGGACACCACATGTTATATACCACCCTTGTCCTCACGGACCCTGTGTTATTACGACTTATGCCGCTGCTGCAAGCGTTTGACGACTGATTTAATGTCCATTACAGTATGAGTGCTGCGCTGAAGGATGCTTCTCGTTTCTTTTTCTTTGTCCATCTATCTTGGTGCTTCGGAGAGGTT
This sequence comes from Aspergillus persii, assembly GCA_002215965.1. Classification (NCBI taxonomy): domain Eukaryota; kingdom Fungi; phylum Ascomycota; class Eurotiomycetes; order Eurotiales; family Aspergillaceae; genus Aspergillus; species Aspergillus persii. Next base: position 1,278,893 of record NGZO01000008.1, on the reverse strand, counting down.
CGTTGTCTAAAGACTGAGATGCTTGCCTCGCGGCAAATTTGGATTTCGTATCGAATCAAAAATCGACAGGAATAAGCATGGTGTTCTCCCTGGAGTTCATATCCCTCGTTATCATTCTTTTGTTCCTATTTTCTCCCTTCTCTTTTTTTTTCATCTTGGTTTATTCCTTTTGGCTTGACGATCTGATTTTTGACGAATTGGATATGCTGGCTCTTGTATGACGTTGCGATTCCCCAATCTGCATTCCCATCCATGTGTTTTATTGAGCGGCTGTCACACTTCTAGTTACAAAGTCTGGGATTATTTGTCACGGCCACCAATGAGGGAGCCTCCGCGTGGCTGGCACGCCTTTGATGTCTTTCTATTTAACATTGTTTCTCGTTGAATCTATCAATCGCTTTTTCCATGGCCTTGGGTTACCACTTGGGTCACTTCGTCCCACTAGAAGCATCTTCTCAGCCTCAGTGACGGCAATTCTGAGCATGTGATTTCTGATTATTTCATGCTGTGTCAGTGGTTTTATGTTGCCCATCGCATGGTAATGTGTCGCTGTGTATCCTCACGACACTTGTACCAAGTGCAGTGGTAACACCATCTCAATTGGATGACGGTGCTTGCGCAATCACTTTCATCAAGGATCCACGATTTCGCCACTGATTATTCGCCATCTCAAGGACAGCATCGGAAGTAAGACATGTGAATGGCCATAGTGCCAGAGGATACTTGATCAGGTCGACTTTCGTATCTAGGCAGACAAAGACAGCATTCCACCAGGTCATGGACGCTCTGCCGTCTGTGATCGATTACACCATTAGACATAGATACTCAAGGTGCTGTCGCTGGTTTCTCCGTAGACCCTTCCGCTTTCCGACGCTCGGACAACTTCTTGCTTCGTTTCTCTGTTTGAGGGAAACGCTTCTCCGTCCCGCACATGGTGCATCGTACGATCAAGACATCCGCCCAAGGCTTGCTGCGACCACGGCTATCATTTCTGACTTCCCGGGCACAGTTGACTCCAGGTACCAAAAGAGACTCGCAGCGTTTACAGAATGACCGTTTCAGTTCGACCGGGAGCCGAAGCTGAGTCTTCAAGGACACACCGCGCATGTGAGAGATGAGTACTCGCGAAAGGCGCGGGTTATGGCCGGTTGGCATTGAAGCCGTCGAGCTTTTGGCACAAAGCGTTTCCTCGGACATCGCTTCGTCATTTTTTACAGCTTGTGGCACAATGCGAGCTGAAATAGGCTCCGATTCTTTGTCCTCCGTCTCGGCGTCCTGAGGGTCCGTCGATTGTTTGGGAGGGATTTTTCCCGTTTGTAGATACGTAGCAGCAGCATGCAGGTAATTCAAACGGGCACGGATGTGGCTGTTTACCCCTCCCGCCGAGCCCTTTTTGCCTTTGACTTTGGCCATCTCGAGACGCGCTGGGGAAATTGTGTCGCAAAGGAACAAACCGCAAACAGACCAAGGCGGGTAGAAGCTTCGAGTGGCAACCGACCCGCGCTAAACCAAACAAAGAACGACGGCCGGCCGGTGACTAAGAGACGGCACGTGACCCGCTGCCTTTGAACTCTCTCGCCTTTCATCCCTCCCGCGACTTCGACTCTCTCTCTCCCCCAACCCCATCGCCTCCCTCTCTCGTCCACCTTCCCTCGTCCTTCAATTCATCTCATCGGATTCAAGGAGGGTATTTTCTTGTTTTTCACGGCCTTTTCGCCTTTCCTATCTCACCTTGAGACCCAGTTTTCCCTTTCCTTTGGATCCGCCATCGTAAACTCCAAGCTCTCGCTGCTCTTCTCAGAAAAGCGCGCGCCGCGACACCCAGAGTTTTTCTTTCGTCCGTTCGACGCACTTTAATCTTATAACCAGCTATCAACATGTCTCACGAGGAAGATCTCATTGACTACTCCGACGAGGAGCTTCAGACCACCGACGCTGCTGCTGCCGCCACCACCGCTGCTCCCGCTGCGAATGGAGATGCCGCCAAGAAGGGCGACTCAGCTGCTGCTGGCGCGCCCGACAAGAAGGGAAGCTATGTCGGTGTTCACTCGACCGGTTTCCGCGACTTTCTGCTCAAGGGAGAACTTCTACGTGCCATCACCGATTGCGGTTTCGAACATCCTTCGGAGGGTTAGTTCCATCACATAATTCTTTTCCACAAGTCTCCCTCCATAGCTCCGTTGTTCCTACGTCCGTCCATCTCCGCGAGATATATTTTATCATGAGTCGCAATGGGGCCACCTGTGTTTTTCCGGTTTTCGAGCTTTGTGGACGGCATGAGGATATCTGCTTTGGATTCCTTTCCAATGCAAGACAAAAAAAAAAAAGACAAAACAAACGCAATTCGCCGGTGATAAGAGCTCGTTACCGAGCCTGCCGGTTTTTTTTTTTTTGTCTTGCTCTTCTCTCTGTTTTCGGCAAGTCAACGGTGAGATCAAGGATCCGTAAAAGGATCCCCACGAGGAATTTACGTGAAGCGATTCCGATTGAAACCGTGATGTCTTCTTGACTCTCTTTCCGCAATGGAATGAAGAAGAGGACGTCGTTCTTTCTTTTGGTCGCCATTTTGTTTCGTGGACAGCAGATGTCCTCGTGCCGTCCGCATGAAAGCTTCTGGTAGAGATTATCGTGACTGCAGTTGAAATATACTGCCTGATCTGTGTGCATTCATTTTCCTTCCGGATCTTTTTGTGCCGAAAGCAGGCCCAAATTAGAGAAGGTTTTTGCATTACTTGCTTGAAATTCGACAACTCGGAGGGATGGACGGACTTTGCGACGCGGATATTGCTTTTCGTTTTATGGATCGAACACAAGTCTAACATACCGTGCCGCCTTTCTACAGTCCAGCAAAGCTGCATCCCCCAGGCTATTTTGAACGTCGATGTTCTGTGCCAGGCCAAGTCTGGTCTCGGAAAAACTGCCGTCTTCGTCCTGACTACTCTTCACCAACTGGAGCCTGTTCCTGGAGAGTGCTCTATCCTCGTTATGTGCCATACCCGTGAATTGGCCTACCAAATCAAGAACGAATACGCTCGTTTCAGCAAGTACCTTCCCGATGTGAAGACTGCCGTGTTCTACGGAGGTACTCCCATTCAGAAGGACATCGAACTCCTGTCGAACAAGGAGACCTACCCCAACATTGTTGTCGCCACCCCCGGTCGTCTCAACGCTTTGGTCCGCGACAAGAAGATCTCTCTGCGCAACGTCAAGGCTTTCGTGCTTGACGAGTGTGACAAGATGCTTGACCAGATCGGTAGGTTTCGGCGTCTCCGTTTCTAAATCGCCAATACTAATTCGAACTAGACATGCGCCGTGACGTCCAGGAGATTTTCCGTGCTACCCCCGCCGACAAGCAGGTCATGATGTTCAGCGCTACTCTGTCGCAGGAGATGCGCCCTATCTGCCGGAAGTTCATGAGAAACCCTCTCGAGCTCTTTGTCGATAACGATGAGAAGCTTACCCTTCACGGTTTGCAACAATACTATATCAAGCTCAGCGAGGCCGAGAAGAACCGGAAACTCAATGAGCTGCTGGATAGCCTCGAGTTCAACCAGGTCATCATCTTCGTCAAGAGCACTGTTCGCGCCAATGAGCTGGACAAGCTGTTGCGCGAGTGCAACTTCCCTAGCATTGCAGTCCACTCTGGTGTAAGCCAGGAGGAACGGTAAGATCTTTTTGGGGGGTTAAAATCGGAACACTGGCTGACCGGAACCACAGTATCAAACGCTACAAGGAGTTCAAGGACTTCAACAAGCGTATCTGCGTTGCAACCGACGTTTTTGGTCGTGGTATCGATATTGAACGTATCAACCTTGCCATCAACTACGACCTGCCTGCCGACGCCGACTCGTATCTGCACCGTGTTGGTCGTGCGGGCCGTTTCGGTACCAAGGGTCTGTCGATCTCGTTCATCAGCAGCGAGGAGGATGAGAACGTTCTCAAGGAGATTGAGAAGCGATTCGTCGTCGCCCTTGAGTATGTGTTGCCCATTCCGAGCCGAATTTGATCAGAAGCTAACAAATCGTCCAGTGAATACCCCGAGGCCGGTGTTGACTCCTCGACTTATATGGCTTAGGTGGTGAAAAATCAGGCTTGAATGGATGCCCAAGTCATGTCGAGTCCAATTTGTATCTGGTGAATTTGGTTTTTATCTTGCTGCTTTCTCTTATGGTTCAGTACATTTTCCCTTGTTTCGTTTTCTTTTGGCGTGATGGTTCGGATAGGATTTGTCTCCCTCAAGTGTCTCTTGTCGCTTCCGAGACACTGGGCTGGAATTGATGGGAAGGGATCGGGGACAACTGAAAAGAAAAACATTCTCGGTCTTCGGTTTCTACTCAACGGGGCGCCTTACAACGTTTGTACCAGTGTCTTTACTAGTGCTTGTATTGTCGACTTCGTTGCTCTTTCGGGGTTTAGATGTGATTCTTATGTCTTCGTAACTGTTTAGATATGTCTAAGTGTCTTTGTTCAGCTCCACCATGTAAGCATGTAAGTTCGAATCTATCGCCTCCAATCTACGAGGACTTGAATAGGTAGAGTACAGCAGGCAGGAGAACCAACTCGACCCGAGTACATAGAACCGCATCCGACACAAACGAATATGCCCTCCTGCATCCGGCCATCGTATCGTCATCGTCTTGGCCTCGTCATCGAAGACCGAAACTGTCTTGCCTAGCTTAGTACCGTACCTAGCTCACCTTACCTAGCAGGCTAGGCTAGTAGTAGGCATAGTTCAGTCAGAGTACTCTGTAAGAAGCATGGTTCGCCATCCGCCCCACCCTCGACGCCGTAAAGACTCAAGTTTGCGGTTTGAGTTTCAGATGGAATGACCGGGGTGGGGGTATCGGTGTGGTTTCAGCATCAATGGCTCTAGAACCAGCCGGTTAGGTGTAAATTTCTGGGAAAGGAAGTCTTCTTGAAGAGCGGGGGTTTCATTCATTGTTTTCATTGTTGGGTGGGTTTGGGTAGTATCTGGAGTAAGGTAGGTATGTGGATGATGAAGTGGCCGTTTTCGAATCGTTCGTGGGATTTGGTTGAATCAGCTATCACATGCATTAGGGGTTGTTTGGAGTGGATATGACTCGTGAGGGGTTTTTATTTTATTTTATGATATTTTAATTGTTTAGGAGGGGAGTTGGAATGTTGTTGGGGGAGGTAGTTATCTGATGGCCGTTTTCGGTGAGGGGGGAGCTGTTCTCGGCATGTTATGTTATGCACCCTCATGTTTGTATTCTTAGGTGAGGCTAAGGGATGGATTGGGTTGCTGGTGATTGGGTTTCTCATGGGAGGAATCTTCTTGAGTTGCTTTAGCTGTTGGATTTCTTTAATAATGTCTTGTTTACTGTTGTTTATCTTTGTGTGTATTTGTTCTATACAGGATAAACAGGAGCATATAGCCTCTTGAAGGATAAAAAAGAGAACATTGTTTTTTTTTTATCTCTCTCTGTTCCGTTCTTCAAGCTAATAAGATTATGGGTTAGACCCTTTCTTTTCGACAAGCAAGAGAGTGTTTGTACTCTGTATATAGATGCATTGCCTATGCGCGGGCACTTCTATCTGCTAGTCCAGCTTAGTTAGTTAGGTGTAGCTCCAACTAAGCAAACAGATAAGCTAAACAATCGCTTATGCATGAAAAAGGAGAACCCTCTAAGATAAGGAAGCTGACTGCATCCATGTATGCATGCATACGGAGTAGGTAGGCGGAACTAGAATGAAAGATGGGCAAATACTCTAGTCTCTGTGCTGGACTGCTGAGAAGGGGAGAAAAATAAAAGTAAAAAACCTACAGAGTATAGCTCTACAATCCAGACCAACACAGACCAAAGCATATGCATCCTCTATCTCCACAGCGCTCCAAATCCCCGTCAATTGGCAAACGGTAGACGTCACGGATGGACCACCTGCGGACCCTGCAAGATCAGATTGGCAGACAGACCAAGCGACACGAGTCCCGTTGATGATCTATGGACTCATGGAGTGAGTACTACAGGGACCTAGTCCACAGGTAGTATGTGTGTACGTATCCGCGTGGACACTGTAGATCGGTAGCGAAGAACGGAGAAAGTCCAGTCCAGCCGAGTTTGCAGTCACAATTGCCGCTTGCCACTTTGCCCTTTGCCAGGCCCATTCGTTGGAGCTTAATTTTTCACTTGCGGATTGCGAACGAACTGAAGGTCAAGACTCAGAGAAGCTTCGGCTTGGGGACGGGAGAGTGCGTAATGATAGTCGTTGCAGACGGGCTAGAGGTGGCGAAGCGATGGTCGCTCCACTTTGGCATTGACGGATGGATGTGGTTGTTAACTGGTACGTTTGTACTTTGATGTTTGTAGTTTGTAGTAGTTGCTGGAATCATGCTATTATTACATAGGTACCTGTTTGCTGATTTACGACATGTGGCTGTCTGTGGTCGTGGTGGCTTTTCCCTAAGAACTTAGGTCCAGTAAGTGGGATCAGCTACGATGGACTAGGGATCGGTCCGTTTTCGATGGCGTTGGGCTCCTGATATTTATTGATATTGATCGTTACTCGATCACTGTAAGCATGTGTTTTCTTTGTTGTTGGTACGTTTGGGATTGCTGGTTGCGGTGGATTGATCGGGTCGAGGATACATAATCCGGCCGCGATGATTGCTTCTCAAGAGGATATTATCTTCATCTCCATCTCCATCTACATGGAAGTCCTTTCCTCTATACCCGTGAAGCATTCCACACCGCAAACGGCGTCCGTAGTCTGTAGTCCGTACGCAGCCGGGGAATTATCTCGTGCACCAAGCCAGTCCCTGCGGTGATTACTATTGATTCATTGAAAGAATCGACCCGTTCCTGGCCCACAGGAGTACCCGTAGATAGAAACCGCTAGAGCGAGGCCCCACCGATGTTTTGGTCAATCGGACTGATCGTCGTGCCCCAAGGGCCCAGACCTTGGCTGGATGGCCTTCAGAAGTTGGAAATTAGTGCCGGTCGCTTTCTTGTTTCTTCGGACTTGCAGTGGAGGGAGATGAGGGTTGAACTTGACACTTTGAATATCTAGTAGTACTATACTGTAGAGAAATGAGTAGTATGAGGGGAGAGGAGAATACTCTTAAGACCAGATCACCAGATAGAATCAGATCCTGGACTCACGGTCGGCATTCGAAATCTCTCAGCCCAGTCGGCTTGAGCATTCCTCGTTCGCAATTAATTTCAAACATTGGCAACAAGCCACGCCCATTGTTTCGAAACGGCATGTTGATTCTGCTGATTCCATTTAATTAACGACTCCTGTTCCCCGATACTGAATCCCTTCGCCTACTCCTGCCTCTGCCTACACGTACGCAGTAAGTTCTGGACGGCTATGTGCATCGCATTGGACGCCCAGCGGTACCTGGCATGGATGATGTGTCTCCTGCGGGCTGATTCCTGCATCGCCAGAAGTACTTTGGACTGATTAGACCGAGAGTCCAAGGCTGGCTGCAAACGGCCTTCCCCAGAACGGACATCCTGGGATGGATTCCTGTCGATCCCTACCTGTGGCATGCCGGAACAATTCAACACTGCCTCCCCCTTCCCGATGCTTCCGTCGTCCGATCCGAAATCCCTCCATTATTGGGCTGTTCCTTCGCAGAGGGAAGGAATATCGAGCTGTTCAGTTGAACTGAACTGAACAAGGGCTCTTCGCGAGGAGCGTCGGTCAGGAACTGTGAGATCGCGACCAAGAGGGGAGGCGGGTTCCTTATTATAGGAAAAACAATTATTAATTGACCCTGCGGAACTCATCCTGGCAGGCTGTTTGCTTGTGCAACCCCATTCCTGTGCCCAAATATCCAGACTGGCCCAAGGTGACACACGGACACACTCAGGTGGATGGTCGGTTTGGCAATCGTCACCACCAGTCGGACGTTCTGATGGAAATCATAATCCCAATAAGCACGACAAGGAAATCTTGGATAAGCGGAGAGGAGCCAACCCGTTCCAAGATTTCACAGGGTCTGTCAAGGCGATATTGAACCCATGGTGCCCACCTCGCCTCGAGATGTTCACCTGGCTTCTTCTAGCTTCCTACTAGAAGGGCGCTACGACGGACGGGTTTCAAGTTGCACCCTCTGGGAAGAAAGAGTTTGTTCTCTCGTTTCTCGTCTCTGGTCCTTTCGTTTTCCTTTCTTTTTTTTTTTTTCTGACGGAGGAGGCGGAGGGGGGCGCACTAAGCAGACCCAAACCTGAAGCAGGGCTCCGCCAATCTCCTAAACGATAGACTAATCTTAGTCTCTTCTTTAGTTTCTGTGCTTTAGCTGATTGCAGCGGCGGGCGAAACCCGGTTTTGACCTCGACCAACAGACCCCAAGTGCTTTTGTCTTGTCGATGGTTGGCTGGATTCTCTTGGGCTGTGGAGTTTTCGCCGTCGTGTCTTGTTCCCGTTACTTTTTTCTTACTCTTTTTTTTTTTTTTTTCCGTTGTCTCTTTCATCCAGCTTGTCCAGCTCATTCATGTGGTAATTAATGGTGATTCATATTATGAAAATGGGTCTCGTTCTGTTTGTTTGTTGCAGTCCACTCTCCTCCAGTCCTTCCCCAGCGGCTATTTGGAGCCGGCCGTGGTTCGTCGGAAGCATGATGAGACATGGACCCGAGATCAAAGACATCAATCTATAGTCTAGTAATATTAATATTATTAATCGGGACTGACTAACTAACTACTCTGTATAGTGTATACAGAGTACTCCGTCGAGGACGTCAGATCTACCGGAGAGCGTTGTTGTGTACGTCTTTGGAATCGCTATCGGGGCCAGCAGTGCGCCAATGCTGCTACCTAATCCCCGGTGCCTGTTTAATTGGATGGTCTGGTGAATGGACGATAATAATATTTGGTGTTTTAAGATTAGTTCAGTAGGGCAACTAGCATTAGTCTGGTTTGGCCTATCGGACTGGAGGCGACTAAGGTGATTCATATGGGTGTCCAGTTTCAGGCCATATGCGTACTCTGTATCTGTAGTCTGTACCTGGTCTGTAAGAGCAGTATCCATACAGAGTCCTCCGTAGTCCATGTTCGACGACCAATTCTTTGTTTCCTTCAGTTCAGTTCAAACCAGATGGCGACTGTTTTCGCATGGCCGTTGGCAGTGAAGACGGTTTATCGCCTCCTTGGCTCCGTTTCCGGGTCGAGCCCCGGGGATCCACGACCGTTGAGAGAATCGTGACGATTGGCCTGGGAGAAAATTAGAAAATAGAATAATAAATAAATTAAAAAAAAAGAAAAAGACGAGGAAAACAAAAAAGAAAAAAAAGAGATAACTCGGTGACCGTCAGTCCATCAGCTCGCCTGTCCATTCCATCTCTTCTTCCCCTCTTCGTCAGGCTCTAATCGGAAACCGATTGCTTGATTGACCTGAATGACCGTGACTGACTGACTGACTGACTGACTGCGGACTTGACCTGACCTGATCTGACCTGAACCTGAACCTGACTCTCTCTCTCCTCCTCCTCCTCCCCTTTCTCTAATCCCTCCCCTCCCCTCCCATCCTCTCCCATCCTCTCCCATCCTCTCCCATTCTCCTCCTCTCCCATCTCTCTCCCACACTCTCGTTTTCTCTTTTCGTTATCCCTTTTCGATTCTCCATTTGTCTTTTTTTTTTAGTGATTCCCCTTACCTTCGTTTTCCTGGACCCCGTGTTTTTTTCCCCATCGTCTTAGGCCCGGCTGCTCTTAAAATTTATTGCTGGGTTTTCTCGTCCTGGAACCAGCCCTGCGTCGGTCGCCATCTTGCGTTCGTTGATCTCGTGGAATTCATCGCCAATCGCGCCGTATTCCAGTCGCCGAGGAGTTTCCTGACCCCAGCCCGAACGGTCCATCGACTTCTTTCGACTTTTTGGCTGGCGGGAAAGCTTCCTTCCATTTCGGTTCGATCATCATGGCTCCTCCGCCGCGCTTGCGCATTTTATCAGGTGTGTACTTGGGCCCCGTCCCCGATCAGTACTTCGTCTGGGTAACTGGGTCTTGGATTCCTGCTTCATTTTCCTCGGCCTGGATCGGTGTCTCCCTGCACCACCCGAAAGATGTATCAAACGGACCGTTATCTAATGCGAGCCTGTGTAGTCGGAAGCAATGCTATCTCGGCCTTCCTCTCCTGGAGACTCCAGGCGACCACCTCATGCGACGTGACGCTGGTTTGGAAATCGGGGTTCGAGGCTGTGGCCCAATACGGCGTTTCCTTCAAGTATGACCCTCCCCTGTGCCCCCCCCCCCCTCCTTTTGTTTCTCCCTCGAAGAATGATGGGCTGATCGATGAATTCGTGGCTAGGTCGAAAGCATTTGGCAATGAACGGTTTAAGCCTCGACACGGTACGTTTCCCTTCTGTGGCTACATCCGGAGGGAGCTGGGAAGTCTAACGTTTGGTTGGTAAATAGTGGTCCGCTCGCCGGAAGAAGCGTCGTCTCGAGAAAATACCTACGACTATGTTATCCTGTGTGTCAAGGCCCTACCGGATGTCTACGACCTGGCGTCCGTCATCGAATCCGTCGTTACCCCTCAACATACCTGCATCCTCGTGAACACAACGAATACCCTGGGAGTCGAGTCGCATCTGGAACAGCGGTTTCCGACCAACGTCGTGCTTTCGCTTGTTTCGGGGGTGAGATTTCGCAGATTGGAGCCAGCGAGTTCGAGCACTTGAACTCGTCGGACATTTGGAATTGCTCCACCAACAGGCAGACCAACATCCCGAGCTCCCTCCAGGGCGACATGGCAGCCGCGTTATCGATGACGCGGGTCCGGGCAGGTGAACTGCACGGTATCGAAAAACATCCGGCAGGAACAGTTTGAGCGTATGATAGGGTGAGTCTCGAAAACTTTGGATCTTTCTGGGAAGCTATGGCTAATCCTTGGACACAGACCTATTGCATTTTACCCTACTAGTGTAATGTTTGAAACCCCCAACCACGCGCAGCTCCTCGAGAAGGTTGGTGTGCGTCAATTAGTCACGGACGTTATCGAGGAGCTTGTCGAGCTGGCCAAAGCAAACGGGTGTTCGTTCCCAAGTGATTTCAGTCAAAAGACGATCGAGAGTATGACTGCCAGCGGATCACCGAACACCATGTTCCAGGACTTCCAGTCTCGGCGTCCGATGGAAATCGAGACTTACCTTGGATCTCCCATCAAACTGGCGACCGAATGCGACTTCCGGATCCCGCGCGTCGAAACCCTTTACGCGGTGCTCCATCATGTCAACGCCACCAACCTCAGCAAGCCCCGCGACTCTCCGCCCCCTATGCCGGTCGCGGCGGCGGCCGGTGCCCCTATGCCTGCGGGTCCCCCACCTCGAATGTCGTCCGCTCCCCCTCCGAGAGCGATGATGAATGGCCCCATGCGTCCAGGTCCCGGCGGGAGAACGAGTACCGGTATGCCAATGCCCCCGAGACGGGGACCGGGACCGCCGATGCCTGGGATGATGCGACCCCCCAGTGCCCAGCCTGCGTCGGGTAAAATCCCCCGCGAGCCTTCTTTGGAGGGTCTCGAGGAGTTCAGCCACCTAGTCGTGTACGACGACGTCGCGGCCGCGGCCGGCGAAGGCGGACTGCCTCATCAAAACGGCGGCAGCAACGGTTTCCCCGATATGGCCCCCGGCGGCCCTGCCTCTCCGGCCGATCTGGCGCTGAGAGAACGTGAATTGGCGCTCCGCCAGCGCGAGTTGCAGATCCGTGAACAGGAAATGATGAGCATGCGGCGAGGTCCCCCTCGGAGAGGACCCCCACCCAAGGCCGCATTTGACGAAGAGGATGAAGATGACTACTTCGACCCATGGATACCCTTCCCATCCCCCACATCGATCCCGACAGCGTGGATATGATGAGCATTACCTCGCGAAAAGCCAAGAAGGCCCCGAGCGCCAGCCAATTACGCAAAAACCCCGAGATGGGCGCAATGCCCGGGCAGCCCAGCCGGCCAGGCTCCTCTTTCAGCCGCTACTTCGGCGGGGGAAGGAAGCGAGCCAGCGACCGGATCATGCAGGAAATCCCTGGGCTCCATGACTCTTTGATGGACAATCCCATGATGGCATACTCATCCAACCGTTACGGTGCAGTCGACAGGAATCAGATGTCCGCGGGATCGCGGGCCAACTCTCTCACGGCCAGCCGGATGGGTGACTACCCATCGCACCCTTACCCGCACAGCCGAAGGAACAGTCAATCGCCCGCGACACCCTACGGGCCCCCTGGCCCTCGGATGGGCCGGCCGGGAACTGCGCAAGACCACCTAGGACCACCGAATGGCCCTCCCCACGGCGGCGGCCAACCGTCGCCGCCTGGGCAGATGCGAGCACCTGTACCCAGGTACCCACCTGGGCAAGGCAATGCGGTAGGTCCGCAACAAGTTGAGCAACATTATGGGGTGAGCAAACCGTACTCCGCCAAGAGCACTCCCAAACATAGAAGTCTGACCGGAAGTGCGAGCGCCAGCGCGGAGAGTGGTGATAGCGGGGCCAGTGCGAACCTTGATTCCGAAAACTCGGCGCATAGTAGCCAAACCAGCCTCGGTGCTCAGCCACCAGCTACCATGCCCGTTCGTTGAGAAGAGGGAAAGAAAAAATTCCTATCGGCCGTTGTCTTCCTCACCTATATCCTTCCTCGTCTATCCCTCCCCAACGTTCTCTTTTATTTCCTCTCCTTCGACCTCACGGCTGAGAGCTTAGCTCTTCTTTTTTTTTTTCTCTCCTTCCCTCTTTCCATTCCAGGAAAACCAGTCTTGCAACTTTGTCCTATAATACACTTGTCTGGTTTCCCCCCCCCCCCCAAAAGCCCCCCCTTCATCTGATTTGTTTTCTTTCTCATAAGAAGCATTTTTAATCCATTGTTTGGCCAAAGGAGGGCAGGCGAGGGCTCAAATTCTATAACTCTGTTGTTCAGTTCTTTGCATATACACAGGGGAACATAAGGGGCACATCTTTTTTCTCGATTCACGTTTTCCTTTCTCTCTACCTTGGAGTGGTCGGGCGCGTTGCGTGTGTGGGTTTCTTTTGCATGTGGTGTTTCGCTTGCCTTTTCTTTTCTTTTTTTCTTTTTTTCTTTTTTTCTTTTTTTCTTTTTCTTTTCTCTTAATGAGGGCGAGTAAGGAAGCTCGACCCGACAAATACGAATCGTCATCTTGCTTATGACCACCTCGAACGTCCATAATTGCCCGCCGTGCATTACGTGCTTTCCTTTTTTGTTTCTCTTTGCATGAAAAGATCGTTGTACACTATTTACCGAAGGCGCCGCATCTTCTATTGAGCTCTCATTTTGTTCGGATCGATTCATCCTATCAACGTGACTGTTTATTGTGATTGCGCCTGCACTCCTTCATCTCCTTGTGTCTACCCAATCTCCTGTTTGTTTGTTCAAGGTCTGCGACAGCTCGGCAGATCTTATTTCGCGGTTTGGTTTGCGGCGTAAAAAAAGAGAAACATGGATTTGTTTGATTCAGTTGTCGAGTGATCTCAATTGGCTGGGTTCGTTTGCAAGTATTATAGGAACCTGGCCAGTAAAACGGCATGTCATCCTGTTATTTGATAGAACGTTGAATGAACGAATCTCAAGGTTTTAATTTCAGTATCTACCGAGTACCTAGGAAGATGCTGGGAACAGTGATGCTCGCACGTGACCCCACTACGTAAACAAAGTAAACAAACATCCTCGGACCAACTTTTGTCCACATCTTCGTCCACCACCCTCCCAGACATCAACTATCCAGATCAAAAGATAAAAATACCCTACAAAAAAACCAAGCGCACAAATAAAATGCCGCCCCCATATCACCACCACACCTACAGCACCGGCGCAGGCGCAAGCACAGGCAACCCTTACACCACCGGCGGCAGCACTGCCCGCCCCTCCCCCGCCACCATGAACATGAACATGAACATGCACTCCGGCACAAACCCCACCTCATACACTAGTTCTGGATCTGGCTCTGGATATGGATCTGCAACATCCATGTCCGCCACCAAAACGCGGCAATACGCCCAGCTGCACGCCTCGCTGGCCCAGCTGAACGCCAACCTCTCGGACACGCAGAACCTGGTGCGCATGACGGCCGTGCAGGCGGAGGATATGCGGTTCTTGGGCGGGTATGTTGGCGCGCTGTTTATGGGGTCGGCGAAGGTTTTGGGCGAGGGGGGTTAAGGGGAAGGCTGCTCAGGGGGAGGGGGTTGAGGATAGGGAGGGGAGGGTGAAGAGGGAGGAGAGTTGAGGTTGGATTGTTGGGGTTATTTTTATTGATTGGTTTTTTTTTATTGACTGGGTTGGTCTTGAGGTAAGTTGTTGGCGTGGGTTTCCTCTCTTTCTTTCTATGGGTGGCTATGGCTATCTATCCTTTGGTTGGGACTGATTGATTAACTGATTTATAGAATATCTAGGTATTAAGTCGGCCGATCTACACTTTCGCATCGTCAGACATTGATTGCTACGCATCGGTACTCCAGAGAGGAAATCCTGGGCCGGTTGATATCTAGCTGTCGACCACGAATCCTCCGCCTAGAATCACGGCCGGTTCCTCGATGTTATGGTGCTCGTAGCTGGTTCGCGAGTCGCGGGTTAGCAAGATGGTCTCTTGACTTGGCCTGGCTTGCTCTATCTCGAGGAATCATCAACCTACCTCAACGTTCCCACCCCTCCCGCTTCCAGAATCAGCGCCGTCTCCGTCAACGGCTTCCCGGTCCACCGCATCGCGAACGCACGCAGGATATGCCCGTGCGCGACGATCAACACATCGCCTTGCTCGCTGGGCGACGACCCGTCGAAGCACGGACCGTGGTACTTCCGTCGAATGTCGGCGATCACGGCGTCCAGACGACGAATGACGTCTTCGGGGGATCTATTTCATCCATCATTTCCATCATGTTAGCTTGAGAACCATACATAGACCCATCTAGGAATGGAAATTCACAAAACGAAAGGAAAAAACATACTCTCCCCCCGGACACCCATCCCGCCAAATATCCCACGGCCCTTCCCCCTTCTCCTTCCGCATCTCTCGAATCTGCTTACTCGTCAACCCCTCGTAGTCGCCGTAATCCCACTCGCGAACCGCCTCCGTCACCTCCACTTTGGCCTGCGTGCGAATCGGCTCTTCCTTCTCCTTCTCCGCTGCCCCGTGGTCCTTCGCCCACGGCAGTCTCTCGTGACAGCCGAGATCTAGGAGTTCGAGGGTCCGTTGTGCGCGCGAGCGAGGGGAGACGTAGCTATCGGATTGAATGTATTATTAGTCCACTGGACAGGGCAGGGTAGGGTAGGGTAGGGTAGAAGGCATACACATGCACCAATTTCCTAGGAGCAATCAAACGATCGTTCCCGACGAGGGCCTTCCCCGTGGCTTTGATTCGTTTCTCTCCGTTCGGTGTCAGCGCGAGGTCGGTGGTGCCGGTGTGTCGACCGTTCAGGGACCACTCGGTTTCGCCGTGGCGGATGATGAAGCAGCGGGGGGTCATTTTCTTTCTTTCTTTCTTGCTTTCTTTCTTGCTTTCTTTCTTGCTCTATTTCTTTCTTGATAGGGTTTGTTTGAGGGGGGAAGGTCTGTCTAATTGAAGTTCTAGGAGTTTAAAATGAATAAAGGCCAGGAAACAAGGGAAGAAAGAGTGGGAGGTGGGGATGTTGCGTCATGGCTTGGGCTTATCGTGCGGGTGAGTCTACGTCACTTACGGTCCTTAGTATACTTAACCTTCGGGATAGGGAGGATTTGGGTGGAATACGGTAGAGTCAGTTAATATTTTTTTAATTATTAAAATGTATACACTATTTGTATGTCCTATTTGATCATATAGCAAGGTAGCCTAAGACAACCCGCCTTCCGAGGTATAATAACATGAGATGGACTGTAGAATGTAATGGTTCAACCAACCTGGAGAATAAGTACTTGTTTAAACAACAGCCTTTCAGGAACCTCGTCTACGCTATGCAAGATCCGTACCTGCATTGTTCGTGGCTGTCGAGAGTTGCAGATCAACGTTGGCATCTCCATGGATCCACGCCTGCTTATGTCATGCGATACGCGAACAATTTCGCGGCGCAAAATATGTAGAGTCCCTCTAGACTTCTTATATCCAGACATCTTCATATCCAGCAGGACAAACATCCCGGATATGATATGATTATGATCAGTTCCCCTGCGTCTGTTCTCTAGAGGCCACTCCTCAATTCACGCCCTCATTCTACCATCTACCAAGGAGGGGTCACAAACTCGATTGAATAAAAATGCCCGTCAGGAACAAAAATCTAAGAGACACCTCCCTGCTCTCGGGACTCCCTCTTTCCGGGACTCTTGTCCCCTCAGAGGTCCTCTCCAGCCCTGATCGAGAGTGGGTCACCTCCCCGGACCTGGCAGAGCCCCGGCTGCCCTACATCCCGGAGATCATGGAAGACGTGACGGTCTTCCTGCTGGCCAATATCAATATCAACTCGAGCCATTTGTTCCGCGCGGATATCCTGTACGATAGCCTGGGCCTGCTGAAGACGCCGTGGCAGAAGGAGAAGGCCCATCATGAGCAGACGGGCGCGGACGGTGCTGACGCTGCAGAGGAGACGGTCGAGCCGATGTCTGCCCAGGATGTTCCCGAGTTCGAGGTGACCAGGACCGTGGTGAGACGGTTTATTCCTCGGAATCCGAACCTGGATCGGGAGTTGGAGCAGACGTGCCATTTCTATGATAGGATCAATGCCGGTGATGACGGGCCGGCTTCTCGAGATGTGTTGGTCGTGTATACACCTCATGCAACCTCCAAGGAAGACCTGCCGTATTACCACCCTCAGATCAGGGCGTTGGCGATACTCTACCAGTTTGAGTATAAGAGTTCTGAGTTGGCAGAATCAGAATCAGAGGAACAAACACCCGGCTCAGGCACCCTCTCGCTACACTTCCTCCCCTTTGCGGACGAGGAAATCTCCAACCGTCTCGAACGCACGTTCAGCGCCCTCATCAACACCCAGATCCGTCTTGCGCGCGGAACCCGCCTTGCCAACATCCCCGGGAAAGCCCCTGCAAAGGGCCAGGGCCGAGGCGGCAGCAGTGGTGGTGGCGGCAACAAGCCCAATAAAGACAACATCATCCCGCAGCATCTCGTGCAGAACACGTACACCCGACTGAAGTTCAAATACGGCCCCGACCTCTGTCGCGACTGGGTCGAGTCCACCAAGCCCAGCAAGCACGTCTTCGAGGATCTCAGCATCACCGCGTTCCTCATCGAGCTGTGGCGAAGCATGTACGGCGTTTGTCCTACCGACGAACGCCCCCAGCAGCACCCAGGAGGGGTTGACAACAATGAAGACGCACACTTCCCGGGCTTTGTCGACGTCGCTTGTGGCAACGGCGTGCTCGTCTACGTCCTCCTCATGGAAGGATACCAGGGGTGGGGATTCGATGCCCGTCGACGCAAGACTTGGAGTATATTCCCTCCTGAGGTGCAGGCTCGTCTTAAGGAGGAGATTTACATCCCGAAGCCTTTCTTCGATGAGCTTGTCCCTTCGGCTTCGTCACCATCACCATCACCTCAACTCCCAACCGACCTCAACCTCAACCTCGGCGTTCCCTCCCACACAGGCACCTTCCCCCCAAACACCTTCATCATCTCCAACCACGCCGACGAACTCACCCTCTGGACGCCCCTCATGGGTGCGCTCTCCAGCCCTGAATCTCCCCTCCCTTTCCTCGCCATCCCGTGCTGCTCTCACGCTCTATCTGGTTCGAAATACAGGTATCCACCACCAAAACCTCCATCCCAAGATACAGAAACAGACCCAGACCCAGACACCAACACAGACTCGCACGGCTCCCTCCACCTCCTCCGCAAAACCAAACTCGCCTCCCAGCCGCACTCCACCGGCTTCTACAAATCCACCTACGGCTCCCTCACGGCGAAGACCATGTCCGTGGCCCAGGAGATCGGGTACGGCGTCGAAAGCACCTTGCTGCGTATCCCGAGCACCAGGAACATGGGTGTTATTGGGGGAAGGGAGGCGGTGAGGAGGGGTTGGAGGGGAGGGAGCCAGTCTCGGTCTCAGGCTCGTTCTCATTCTGGGGAAGCTGTGTCTCGGGGTGCAGATACGGATACATCCGTCCACGAGGGTATCGATATCGAGAAAGTCATGGGCGTTGTGGATCGGGAGTGTTTGCGTGACGGAGGGGTTGCTCTCGCGGCGCAGATCTGGGTGGATCGCGCGAGGGGGATACATAGGGGGCCTGGGAGGGGGAATGTATCTGGGTCTGGGTGTGAGGGGCATTGATTGTACTTAATATGTCTATGGAGAGGGGGGTTGGGTATGTAGATATGTGCAGTGCAGGAATTGATGAGTAAATAGATAATGAGATACCCAGAATTCAATTCTATAATTCATCTTATTCATCATGAGCGGTGAAGGAATACCTATTTAGACCAGTCTATCAAACACACCAAAAGAAAGAATGGAGATCTTCTAGACAAGACATCCATATATCCATCCATACCTCAACCGAGAAGACCGCTTATCTAATGTACATTGATTGATGAACCCAAAATAGATAGTAAAACAAACCAAAGACGCATACTCCTGCAATGCAAATGATTAAGATATGTCAGAGGCAAAACCCCGCCCGGCCCCAGAGCCAGAGAAACAAAGCAAGCCCATTATTGCATCAATTCTATCTGTGCACGAAATGCTGCCTTTACGCAGAGCTAACCCCCACGGGGCTTAGTGGCCGAGTCTGCCTTGGCAGGCGCATTGGATTGTTTCAGCGCGTTGGCTCTCTGCGCCGTGGCGTCTGCAGCGACGGAGCGCGCCGCTGCCGAGGCCGCGGCGTTGTCTTTCAGCCGCTTCATGCGTTCGGAGCGGCCCTCGCCAGGAAGACTGCCCCAGACGGGCTCGATGGAGTCGGCGCGCCAGTTGGATCGGTGGCCGCCGAGGCCGCCACGCGTTGGGAAATGCACCATGGGAGAGCTGCCCGCGCCAGCTTCACCCCACATGCGGACGCGCTGGAGCTTGCGCAGCTTGGCGAGCCCGTAGACGGAGACGACGGCGGTGATGGCGAAGCAGGTGACGGAGACGCCGCCGAAGCCGAAGTCGGATTCTTCGATGAAGTTCTTCAAGTTCATGCCGTACAGCGCCGAGAAGAGGGTCCCTGCTGCAAGGGCGAGTGTGCCGATGCTGAACTTGAGGTCGAGAAGCATGAGGGAGTTGCGGTTGGCATCGAGGATGGCTTTGACTCTGTATTATTCACAGTCAGTATTGTGCGAGGAATAGGAGGAAAAGGAGTGAACTCACACTTCCTCCGTGTTGCGGATCCCAGTGACCAGGTTGCCGCTGGCCTGGACGATTTCATCGCATACTTTATGATACGACTCCAGGAGCATCTCCACCTCCTGGTGGTCGTCCTCCTCGCGTTCAATTCCCTTCGCGCTCTCGGTCAGGTACATCGCAGCCAAATCATCGTCGGCCTCCAAAAGATCGTCGATGGCTTCTCGTACAAGTCGCGCTTTCTGCTCGAACGTACCCAGCCGCTTAGAGTAGATGAGCAGATGTCTCAGCTTATCCCGATCGATATCTTCTTCCAGCGCCCGCAGCACACGCACCACCGGCTCTCGCACGCCGTTGAACTCCTCCTCCAACCCGGTCGTAACGCTGATCAAAACCGCTTCGAGCGCGCGGAACTCGTAAGGCAGCGCCCCAGCACCCGGCGACTGGGACTGCTTCTGCCGCAGTTTACCCTCCAGATCGTAGACGAACATGGACTGCATGTACGAATCCGTCGAGCCATACGCATCGAAGACAAGGACGCGGTCCGCCTTGATCAACACGCGCAAATGGAGCAGGTTGATGAGGATCGCGCTCGGTCGCACCAAGATGTGCGGCAAAGTCGAGGAATCGATCTTGCGCAGGTCGCGAGGAAGAAGGCCATACTACGTGAAGTTCATGTCAGTATTTGCGTGCCCCTCCATAACGAACGCAAAACGCACCTTAGCGATCAACTCGCTTTTCCTAAAATCTCCATTAACGAGTGTCACGTTCCCATTGCTATCGAACTCCGTACACCGCAGGCGCGGCTCATTCGACGCCTTAGCTGCCAGAAGACGTCCGCCAAAATTCAAACTCCCCTCCGTCCCCTCGTCGATCAGCGCAGGTCCCGGGGTCCGTTGCTTCGTTTCGGCGGCGGCCTTGCTGCGTCGCAGGTCGAACAGTCTGCGAAGAAGGGGACGGTTATGCGAGGACGATGCACGCGACGATAACTGACTCAGCGGAGAAAGAACGGCGCAGGGGCGTTGACCGAGCGAGGTTCGATTCCGTGATGGGCCCTGGCTCTTACGCAATGACGGCAACAACCCTGCTTCCAGGGTGGCTTGGCATCGCGCTGGGTTGAGATGGGTCCAGTTCGATGCAGATTCCAGCTGCAGCACGCGAGACGGCCGGCTGCGAGATGACTTTCGAGTGGGAAGGTCGCAGGTCGATGGGTTTGCCGTGAAGTAGAGGAGCGAATCGGACTGGGAACGCAAGAATCGGAGAAGCGACGTCGAGGGAATGTTCGATTTCAAAGGCGACGGGGGCAGCATATCGGTCTTGCCTGCATGAACAAGCCGCCGTCAGGAATAGTGAGGAGACTTGATGTCTCTCGGTCCTCCTGGTCAGTCCGTTTGGGTGATAATCCAGGCTTGCTTCAACTATACAATTTTTGCGCCGACGGAAATGCCGCATCGGACTAAAGATGATCCGGATGTATACTTTGGCCGGCCAAACATTCCTCTTTCGGTCTACTTCATACTCCGATTAGTATTTACTTTCAATGTCCTGTCTGGAAATAATTGTATTCTCCTAGCTACTACCACGCCATAGATCCACCCGGAATCTACACTCCTACCTCCCATCCCATGCGATCTGCTCGGTTTTCTTCCCCATAGAGCAGTGGAGAGAATTCAGATCCCTCGCGAGTCCAGTTGTAATGAAGTTATGTATAGGGCAAAGAAAGCGCGCGAGGATAGGAAAATGAACGAGAAACGCTGACCAATGCAGGTATCAAACAAAGTGCAACCAGTCTATCCCACAATGACGGTAGAGGATATTTGGAAAAGAAAGCAAGAAAAATAAGAGAATATACCGCCCGACTTTTACCAATCATCGTCGTCTTCTTTCTCATCGTCTGCAGCAAATATTAGACCAAAGACACAGTGTAGAAGCGGGGAAAATCGACTTACCACTTCCTCTAACCTTCCCCTTTCTCTTGTCCAACGCTTCTTGTAGAGCGCCTGCCAAGCCCCCTTGAGGAGGACGTGCACTGCGAGGAGTCCCTCCGGAAGCTTCATTACCACCTCCTGGGACTGCGGCGCACTGCGGTCATTCTTTTCAGTGTCCTTGACCTTGCGCAATCCTCCACCTCCTTTGCCACCGGACGCTCTGATGGCAGACATGAGATCATCTCTACCACCAGAAGGCTTTGGCAAGGGTGGAGCAGCTCCGCCAGGAGGCGGGGGCGGGGGAGGAGCACCAGCCCCTGGAGGAGGCGGCGGTGGCGGCGGGGCTCCGGCACCAGGAGGCGGGGGAGGAGGAGGGGGAGCTCCTGCACCCGGGGGCGGTGGTGGTGGCGGCGGCGGCGGCGGAGGAGCTCCAGCTCCAGGGGGAGGAGGGGGCGGGGGAGGCGCTGCAGCTCGAGGAGGGGCAGGTGCTCCCCCAGCAGGCGGAGGCGGGGGCGGCGGGGAACTGACAGCCGCTGGCGGAGGAGGGGGTGGTCGTGCTGAACTGGTTGGCGCTGGAGGGGGAGGCGGAGGTACCGGGGGCCGTGCTGGATGACGGCGGGGTGGTGTAGGCCGGGAAAGAGCCGGGACTGGAGGTGGAGGGGGTTGCGAAGCCGGGCTCCTCGGAGGGGGTGGAGGAGGAGCTGGCGCCGAAGGTTGAGCATGGGGAACCTTGGGAGGGAGCTGCGGTGGTGACGCCGGGCTTCGCGGAGGCGGAGGCGGGGGTCCTCCAGGTGCGGCGTTGCGACTCGGCGGTGCAGGAGGAGCAGATACCTTCCGCTCCCCTGCGAAAGGCGGAGGAACGCCAAAGCGGCCTTGTGGTTGGTCCTCCATAGGAGTCTTGGGAGGTCGGGGAGGCGGCGGTGGCCCCGGGTTGGTGCCCGACATTGCGCGTTGGCGACTGGGAGGCGCAGGGCCAACGGTATGAGCGAACTTGCCAGCATCCGCAATTGGAGGCGGCGCGCGGAATCTCGGTCTGGGCGGAGACGGCTCTCGGTTCGGGGCGGGCGATTCGTCTCCTGCATCTGCGCGCGCCTTGCGCGACGGCGGCGGGGGGGGAGGAGCGCCCCGTCGACTGCCGGTGCTGTTGCCCGTGTTCTGCGGACTGATAGCACTCGTCTTGGGACCAGGAGGGGCAGCTGGTGGAGGCGGTGGGGGCGCCTTTCCCCTTTTCTGCTCATCCCCTGATGCTGAGGGCGAGGTGTCTGCTCCGCTGCCCTGCTTCTGTTCAATATAGGCCTTGATGAAATCGGAGTTGTCTGCGATCTGGTCCTCCGTGATTCCCATCTGCAGCAGCTCGTCCAGCAGTCCTTTCATAGAGGGGTCGCTAGTGTCGAAAGGCATTGACTTGCGTGGCGGGCTGCTGCTCGGCGGAGGCGGAGCCACCTGGATCGTGGGTGCCGGGGGAAGTTCCGCAGGCGTGATCGCGGGTGCATTGGATGCCGTACTTGACCGATGGCCCAAGAGACTGCCGAATAGTGAACGTCCCATGCCAGACTTCCCATTTACCACCGGAGCAGGGCCCTGGCCTCGTACAGATGCGAACGGCGTCTTCACGGTTTCCTTGCTGGCGTTCTTCTCCCGTTCGTAGACCTTCTTGATGAAGGTTTTGGCTTCCTTTTCGTCCGCGAACGACAAGCCCGCGGGACAATCCTCCAGCTCAAACGTGTGGAAGAATGTGCGATCCTGGTTGTACTGAAAGTTATCATAGATCTCTTGGTCCCAAATAACGCCCCTTCCGGCGGGCTATAACTCGGGGACACAAACGTCCGTCAGCGATCTGTTTTCTTCGGGGACTATCAGGAGGAGGCAGCCAAGTATCCTTACCGACACATCTACCAACTTCAGCCAAAACGTGCGCCCGACCAAGTCATTCGCCAGCACTGCAGCCCCCTGCAGGCCGGTGTAGGTCCATCTCTGAGGATCGGGGTACGCCACATAGAGTCGCGCAACGGCTACGGCATGGATTTTGTTCGCCGGTTTGGGGACCATCCGCTTGACGGTCTCTTTGTCGGAGTCACTGAGGATGGACGGCATGACGGAGGTAAAAACGACCGGTCCAAAGGCCGCGGACTAAATCGGAGTAGCACGGGGGTATGTGGATGTGATTTAAGTGACCTCCCGGGAACACATTGCAGGTAAAGAGTGGGCGCTCCAGGCAGAAAGACCGCGGTGCGTCTCCTCAGGCACGGCCAGGCGGCTGATATGGTTCGGTCGGGAGGGCGCACAACGGAGCGTAAGGAGATAGTCGGATTCCCCGTAGAATAGGGTAAAAATCAAGTCGAAGGTATCAAGCGTATAAAGACAGGAGGGGGGAGTCAAATTGAGGGGAAGGAGGAGGCAACAAAGACAAGGGATGGGTGGAATCCGGCTTGGGGGAGGAGAAGAGAAGAGGTCAAGTTAGCAGGAAGAAGAAGAGACGAAGAGACGCCGTCATGTCAGCCCGTCGCTAGTTGAACCTCAGGCTCCGGCGGTGGGGAGGAACCACCCGCCAGGCAGTGCCGTTCTGCCTTTATATTCCTCTCATCTACAGAGTCTCCTGCGTTGGTCTCGCAGTATTACTCAAAATGTAATATTCTTGATCGTAGCCCAAAAGATCTTGCATAGTTCCGACCCTCAGCCCACTGTGCTCACCCCCTTGTGGCCACCACCAAACGGCTGTCCGACATGCCATCAATTGATTCGACCGAGACATGCGAGATCCAATAAATCAAAGCGAATTGTCTTCTCATTTGTCGTGCCTTGTCGCACGGTGGGCGCCAGGCTTTGGTGGGTGCCAAGTCTGTCCCACAAGGGTGAGCGCCTCGACGTCATCCCGTGGCCATTTATATAGTTACTTCCTCCCATATTCATCCTTTCTATCCATCTTACCCTCCTCGACATATCTTCGCCAGACAGATCTTCCCACTAGAAGCCTACCTTTCAACTCTCTACCCAGCCTGACTATTCTCCCACAATACCCTCGCTAACAAAAATGCCTACTATTCCCTCGGACCCGACCAAATTCCCTTCACTGGAAAGCCAGAAGGAGGGCCAGAAGGGAGAGGATGACAAGCCTAAAGCAACTGTTCAGGACTTTCAGTCCAAGGGACCTCAGATTCCAGACAGTATGTGCTCCCTGCATATCCACCCATCACCTGGGTTTCCCTAGCTGTCTCAGCAAGAAGCTTATATCTTATCTCTTTAGGCATGCCACCCAAAGCTTCCAGAGAGGAAATCGAGGCACGGATGAAGGAGCTGAACAAATAACTGCGTTTCTGTGTGCCTGGGCTAGATGTTTGCTTCTACCAAAAGAGTAACATCAGGCTGAGGCGATACTCTTGCTAAAGTTTTCCAGTGATGATGTATGAAACAGATGAATACATGATACATGTTCTTGTCATAAAGCAGACAATTGGCCTTGGTAGATAGTCTAGCTGTATGCTGTATAGACAGTATGGAGTACTGTACAAGTAGGTTGGAATGGTTGGATCTCTCGAGATATTGTCGGCTCGATGACCGTTTACCGGCACTGTTACACCATTATGTAGAAGATCCCTTCCTTTAGATGTGTGGGCTCAGTCATTCTCTCCTGCATAGTTTCTATCAAACGTACCTTCAAGCATGGATCGGATTAAAATGCACCCTCAACCCCCCAGCTCTATATCGCTGTTACGTCATATACCACGTGATCTCGTGTGCTCGAGACACTCGATTTGCGACGACAACCATTTCTACTCGCGTCAAGAGGCCCCTCATGCCGCCGGAACGAACCAATGTCCCGGTGAAGCTGTCCCTGCCGTTGGTACGTTGCTCTGGAGGCTCCGTCGGCACCATAAAAACCGATCTGACTGATATGACCGCACCAGCAATACCAGCAGGACATCTTCACCGAACTGCGCACGGAGGATGAGTTGGTCATCCTCGCCCGTGGACTTGGGCTTCTGCGCCTAGTCACGAACCTGCTTCATTTTTACGATGCCGCCGGAAACAATCTCGTCCTGGTGGTAGGGGCAGATGATAGAGAGAACGAATGGATCGGCGAAGGTTCGTTGGTCGATTGTCGTTATCGCGTTTCGCAGACTCGTCGATGCTGACTTCCATAGCCTTGGCGGAACACTATGCCATCAGCAAGACGCCCCTTGCTAGGGGTCTCAAGGTGATCAATACCGAAAGAGCCTCTGTCTCCATGCGGTATGTCATCTCTGAAGATCGATCTATACATGACAAGTCACTGATGGAACCCTAGAGAGAAGATTTACGCTGGGGGCGGTATTCTGAGTGTGACATCCAGAATACTGGTTGTAGATCTTTTATCGAGTAGGTTGACTATCCAAAACCAACGTTATTCGAGAATTCTAAAACAATCTAGAGCTCCTCGATCCGGAGAAAATCACCGGGATGGTTGTGCTTCATGCCGACAAGTAAGTCGATCATTCTCAATGATTCATCCACCCATTCATGTGTACTGACTTATGACAGGATCGTGGCAACTTCAACCGAGGCCTTCATTATCCGAATTTTCCGACAACTGAACAAGCAGGGGTTTCTCAAGGCCTTCTCGGATTCTCCGGAGCCGTTCACAACAGGATTCGCGCCGCTGGCAAATTCCATGCGCAACCTCTTCCTTCGCAAAGCCTCCCTATGGCCCCGTTTCCATGTCACCGTCGCAGAATCCCTCGAAGGTCACAGGAAAGCAGAAGTCATTGAACTTGAAGTTCCGATGAGTGAGAAGATGCGCGAAATCCAAAATGCTGTCCTTGAATGTGTGGAAATCTGCATTGGAGAATTGAAGAAGGCAAACACGGGCCTTGACATGGCAGATTGGACACTCGACAGCGCTCTACACCGGAGCTTCGATATTTCGATCAGACGCCAGCTCGATCCTATCTGGCATCGTGTGAGTTTCAGGACCAGACAAATTGTCAGCGATTTGTCTGATCTTCGGGCAATCCTCCAGTAAGTCTTAGCAGCCCTTCAACGCCGATTGAATGAAACAAGTCTAACTAGATCCAGTGCCTTGCTTACTTATGATGCTGTCTCATTCATGAAATACCTTGACACTATTGTTACGGCACATTCGCCGCCACCTGGCTCGTCGAGACACAACTACTCCCCTTGGCTATTTCTTGATGCAGCACATGTCTTGTTTCAGACAGCGAAGTCTAGAGTTTATCAAGGCAAGATAAGCAACGACATTCCCTCGTTATCAACCGCATTCCCTACAACCCTGCAGCCTGTCTTGGAGGCGCAACCGAAGTGGGATGTTCTGGCCGAGGTGCTCGAAGAGATTGAAACCGATGCATACCTGAACCCGGTCAACGTTGACGAATCAAATAGTACTGTGTTAATTATGTGTTCCGATCAACGAACTTGTCGACAGATTCGCGAATATCTCGGGACTATGCATGCTAGTGTGAACGCCGCGAAAGCAGAAGATGACGACAATTTTGAGGACACAACGGAAAGAAAAGGGGCTGGTAATGTCATTATGCGCAGGAGATTAAGAGAGTACTTGAACTGGAAGAACTCTCTGTCCAATGTCAACAAGAATTTGTCGTCTCGACCAGATAATGACGAATCGCAAGCGGCCAAGACATCGGATTCACCGGCGCCATTAAATCAACAACAAGGAAGAGCGCCTCCTAATAAGCGACGCCGTGTACGTGGTGGAGGTGCAGTTTCATCAGCTGCTGCGCGAGTACCAAACAGCAGTGTTCAGACGGACGTCGAACCGTCCGGCCAGGTGTCGGAACTATTAGATGAGATCCAACCCACCGAGATCGAGGAAGCCCAAAAGGAGGAGATAGTGATTGATGATCTTGAAGATATGGAAGACTTTTATGAGTTATACGATATGGACAACCTCACTGTGGTGCATCCATACGATGGCGATATGGACGAGCATATATTGGAGGAGATACGACCTCGCTACATTATCATGTATGAGCCTGACTCTGCCTTCATCCGGCGAGTAGAAGTCTATCGCAGCTCTCATGTGGGAAGGAATGTACGAGTCTACTTTATGTACTATGGAGGCTCTGTTGAAGAGCAACGATATCTGAGTGCTGTCAGACGTGAGAAGGACTCCTTCACCAAGCTTATTAAAGAGAAGAGCGTACGCATCCCCTTCGCAATTCCTCTCCTCTGACACAAGCACTAACTTTTTAACAGAACATGGCTGTCACTATCACACACGATAAGAGCCTCGAAGACCCCCAGGAGCAATTCCTCCGAACAGTGAACACTCGCATTGCCGGAGGAGGCCGTTTAGCCGCAACGGCGGCACCTGCGCGTGTCGTCGTCGACGTGCGAGAATTCCGAAGTGCCCTCCCATCATTGCTCCATGGCAACAACATGATCATCGCCCCCTGCCAATTAACAGTAGGCGACTACATCCTCACCCCGGAGATCTGCGTTGAGCGCAAATCGGTCCGCGATCTCATCACGTCCCTCAAGAATGGCCGCCTCTACAACCAAGCCGAGACGATGCTCCAGCATTACAAGAACCCCCTCCTCCTAATCGAATTCGACCAGAACAAATCCTTTACCTTCGATGCCTTTGCCTCCGCAACCACCCCGGGCACTTCCTTCCTCACTGACTTCGGCTTCTCCTCGTCCGGCACCGCAACCACCTCCTTATCGGCCAGCAGCTCCCTCGTGAACCCCTCGAGCCCTAAATCCGCCCAACACCTCCTCGTGCTTCTCACGCTGACCTTCCCCCGCTTAAAAATCATCTGGTCCTCGTCCCCCTACCAGACCGCCGAGATCTTCGCCGAGCTGAAGAAGAACAACCCGGAACCTGACCCGCTCCGTGCGGTCCAGATCGGTCTGGACATGGAAGTCGCGGCGGATACGGGGTCCGGAGATATCATGGCCGCAGCGGGCATCGAGCATCGCACCTTTAACCTCTTGCCGCAGGACATGCTGCGTGCTGTCCCCGGCGTTTCGCCGCAGGCTCTGGAGCGGCTGATTCTAGAGACGGGGAATATTACCGAGCTTGCGAATATGGATATCGAGCAGCTGGATCCGTTGGTAGGGATTGAGGCGGCGCGAAAGATAGTGGGTTTCTTTCGGAAGAGTGTATTTGATGAGAAATAATATTTCGTACAAGTTATCGAGCGTCGTGACATCTAGTTTAAGTGGAGCCATACTCTGTTCAAGCTACGACTACTAATAAAGAAACATGAGTTAAGAAATATTTTCATTTTCGTGACCTTTCTCGTGAATCTATCGCATGAAAAAAGAAACGAAATAAGAAAAAGAAATCATAAGACAAAAAAAAGTAACATTGCCAGCAAGAAACACACCGCAAATAGCAGCCATGTTTTTACATAAAACGCTTGGCAATCGATTCCTCTGCAAACTCTCGAGATCATCCTGCACGACAAAAAGTAGATAAAAGCGAAGAAACTGATATCGGATGAATTTCATCATGAGGGGAAAAAACCGTCGAGAGTTCCCCAATGATTCATGCCCTGGAAATTGATTTGGGAAGCAGCACTGGGTTACCGTAAGGGGACCCCTTTCAAGCGGGGGAAAGCGCTGCAACCCTGATCCCTTTTTTCTCGTTTTGTCGTTCCTTCGAAGGTTGTGGGTGGGGAGGGGGAGAAGAAAAAAAGGGTCGGCGAGAGAGGAAGTCCACAAATAATAAACCCAGTGACTCTTTTCTGGCAGGGCTGGAAAATGCATCGGGGGATGCAAGAGAAGGAAAGAGGGAGGGGGAGGGCAATTTAGAGCTCGTCGACATCGATCTCCTTCTCGTCTTCGCTCTCGCGGTCCTCGTCGAACTCGACGTTGTCCTCGAAGCCCTCGTGGCCGTAGGTGTCGGTCTCGTTGATCTTGGCGTGTTCGGGCAGCTCGCCGTAGGCCTTGAGACTGCGGGCCTCGTCGGCGGTGTACTTCATGATCACGTCGCCCTTCTCATCCTGGTAGTCACGCAGCGAGAGGAGAATGATATCGCCCTGGTTGATCCAGACCTTCTTCCTCAGCTTGCCACGGATGTGGGCAAGTCGCTTCTCGCCGTCGAAGCAGAGCGCCTCCAGACGGCCGTTGCCGAGCATCTTCACGACCTGCGCATACTCCTGGCCCTCCTCCTTGAACACGAGTTCACGCTTCTCGTTGTCGTTCTCGTTCTTTCCACGGCGACGGTTCTTACCGCCCTGTTGGTTTGGAGAGAGAATGGTTAGCTTATGATTCTGGGTTTCGAGGATTGTAGTGTGTTCCCGGTTCGTCGTAAGCATGAGCGTCGATTCGCCACAATGCCAGGCCTTCCAACAATGAAAGAAAGAATAGGAGAAAATAAGTCACCCTGGGGCTTCTTCTCTTCTCTACATTCTTCTCTTTCACGAAGAGAATATATGGCCCCGGCGCAGGCTCGTCGCGACTCAAAAAAATCTTTATGCACAAAGCGGGGTATTTCGTGCGTCACAAAAAACACACAAACAAAGGAAGGCAGAGGAGAAAAGACAGGACTTACTTTTCCCTTGTTCTTGGGCATGGCGGATACTCGTTACCTCGTTGTCGTTTAGAACCACTCGATAACGATACCAGACCGGAGTGCTGATAGAAGAGGAAGTGGGGGGAAGGAGAAGATGTTGACGAGGTGAGCGAAGGCTTTTTTCAGTGCCTTAATAAGAGGGCCTTCTTAACTAAGAAACCAGGAACAATCTCATTGGTGGGGACGGGCTGTGGCGGCCTGAATCCTGCCTAAGGCTCGCCACACGGGGTGCACCAATCGGACCGCGTGTTTCTCACCGCCCGAGTGTCCGCGCGTCGTTCTTTCGGCAGAAAAAAGAGGCGGCGTTCGACGATTTGCAGGTCTTTCTTCGTGTCCTGCGCTGCACTCTGTTCTTTCTTCTGGAGTTGAATTCTCTTGTGTACATTCTGACGCTCGCTGTCCGTCATTTTGAAAGCTCGCAGGTATTCGTTTTCCCTGGCCATGAAGGTATCGATTCTGTCTTAAACTCATCTAGCCGAGGACTTGCTCCAACTCTCTCTACTACCTATCTATCTACTTCTCAGGGCACCTGCCAAAGAATACATTGATCCTGTGCCTTCGCCAGAGACACGAAAGAGTCATGCAGTCTAAGCTATTCTCGCTCAGATACAGCCCACGACATATCATCCCGCCCGTCGCATCCCGATACCTAGGCGCCCCGACCAATCCTGTGTACCCGAAGATTGCCTTCATGTACGCCAACCGGGATCGGGATTCATTATGGTGGAGGGTATCGGCACAGCATTTGATGGCATACAAGCGGGTGGTACGAACATGGTTGATGCGACGGCTGCGCGCGGCGTTTCTGCAGTCGTTGAAAGACCACGGCTTCGATACCAACGGAAAGAGGATTACGCCACCCGCACCTCGGAAAGGCCGGGGACTGCGAGCTGATGATAATTTGGTGGGCACCGTGGAAATCACAATCCATCCGCACATTCTCAAGGAAGATATGTCGGACTTGCAGAGGAGTATGAATAACACGGTGTATCGTATTCTACGGAGACAGGAACGCGAAAAAAGGGCTCCGCATGAATCGATTATGACAAAGGCGAGATGGGTGGATCTCGGGGTTGAGTAGAATGAGATTCTTTGTCTGGGCTTATGTACAATAGTATGCATTTGTTTGGGATTCGCTGTACATTATATTCTGTTCACGGAGCGACATGGGGATTGGGCACATAGGATGCATTGCATGGCGGTGTTTGTTATGGATGAATGTATCTAGTATAACGATGAACACTCTCGACTTCAATCTTCGGAGCAATGATGAAACAAACCAACATGGAAAGCTGCAGGGCTGGCGGTCGTACGTGTAGTTGGAAGGTTTCCAATTAAAGGACGGGGAAATCCACGCGGCACTGCCTCCTTGGCGCCTTCGCTAACTTGCCGATCCTCAGGCTTGGGCGAGACGACAGACAACTCCTCATTCCCTTCTCTCTCTCTCTCTCACACCTCAATCGACCCCGTTCCTCTCTGTTTTATGCGCCCTCTCTGATCCTGCTCTACCTCTCATCTCTTCTGCACGATGTTGGTCTCCTTGACTGTTGGCAAGGTAGACGCTGGCGTCGCCGTGCTGTTGACCCAGGACAACCGCCTCGTAAGCCTTCTCTTTGTCCCTCTGGTACCTGCAGCAATGGATACATGCGACGATGGTTATTTGGCGATGTCCGAACAGACTCGTTGGTGTTCCATATTTTGCTCGGAATGAACATGCGTCCGATATCTTAGGCCACCAATGCATTGTCGCAATTCCGCTAACTTTCACTTTGTTTACAGATCGAATTCCCCTCCGTTCTCCTCCCAAACAACATCACCTCCGGTAGCATCGTCGACATTACCGTGGCGCGCAACCACAATGCCGAAGCTGCCAGCGCCGCCGGATTCCAATCCCTTCAGAAACGCATCCTGAACACCTACGGCGTCAAGACGCCCTCGCCGCCCATCCTGCGCCTCCGCAACGCAACCCAGACCTCCTTGGTCCTGGAATGGGAACCCATCGACCTGGCCACGGCCTCTCTTAAATCCCTCTCCCTCTACCGCAATGGCTCCAAGGCCGGCTCGATACCCCGTCCCCTTGAGACCCGCAGCACCAAGATCAGCGGCCTCGCCGTCCACGCCGAATACACCTTCCACCTGGTCCTGCGCACCACCGCCGGCACCTACCAGTCCGAGAAGCTCACCTGTCGCACACACAAGATGACCGACCTGTCCGGCATCACGGTGACGTCGGGCGTGCTGCCCCCGCAGCAGAAAGACGCCCTTGCGGCGGCGCTGGACCGCATCGGCGGAAAACTGATCGATACCGTCCGCATCGACACGACGCACTTTGTCTGCACGGAGGGCCGCGGGCCCCTGTGGGAGAAGGCCGTCGAGATGAACATCCCCGTCGTCGTACCCGAGTGGGTAGATGCCTGCGAGTCCGAAGGCACCATCGTCAGCGTCCGTGGCTACTATTTGAACGCCGATCCCAAAGCCAGACAGCTGGGTCCGATCCACGGTTCTACGCAGCATCAACGCACCACTTCCTCAGCCACCTCGATCCAACCACCGCAGACCCCGAACCAGCACTCGCTGTCTCACTCGCAGTCGCAGTCGCAGTCTCAATCGAGACTGAGCCTGGCCCCTCGCGCCTCGCGCGAGAGAGAATCGCACACGATCGGTGAACCGCCCGTGACGCCCTTCCCCGGCGTAAACATGAGTGGACAGCCGACGGCCGCGGAGGACGAAATCACTTCGGACGACGACCAGTCGCCGCCTCCTGCGCCGCCCCCGAAGGACGAGACCGAAGAACCGGAAGAACCGTCGTCGAATGGCCCTACCACACAAATCGTGGTCACGGAGCATACCTCCCCATCAAACGACC
Organism: Aspergillus persii; assembly: GCA_002215965.1. Lineage (NCBI taxonomy): Eukaryota > Fungi > Ascomycota > Eurotiomycetes > Eurotiales > Aspergillaceae > Aspergillus > Aspergillus persii. Next base: position 1,246,356 of record NGZO01000008.1, on the reverse strand, counting down.
AGCATACCAAGGATGACGAAGGACATGAGACGGAAAAGGATCATGACCAGGACCAGGACCAGGACCAGGACCAGGATCAAGAACCCGAAAGTGGCAAGGAAATCGCCGCAGAGACCGGCAACGATGATCCACAAGAAGACTCATCAAGTAACGAACAAAACAAGGGGAAGGGTAAAGAAGGCGAGGGGGACTTTAACGAAGTCCCGCTTTAATGGAGCCACGTGAGCGATTTCGATTTCTTATTTCTTATTCTCTTAACTGTTGTTTTATTCCATTCTATTTTACCTTTTTTTTTTCTCTTCTTCTTTTATATCTTATTCTTCTTATTACACCTATGGTTGATTGGAAATTCCTACGTATTGGCCGACCTTTCACAGTGGTGTGGTTTGTATATTTTGTATCCGGACAGACTGGAAATCGGTCTAGGCCTGCACTGCCCAGGTCTGACCTGAGTCTTTGACCGATGGCAAAATGGCTTTCAAAAACTATACACTTTTGCTCTTTTTGCCTTTTATTTTGTTTTTGAGGTACTACCCCGAAATATGTGTGTACTTTGTGGTACAATGTTTCCTTGTGTGTGCGCATGCAACACTTTTATCATATCCGATTGCCGGTTGTATTTTGGTCCCTTGTCCGTGTCGCTATCAGTGTGTACAGTAGGTAGAGTAGACAGTCTAATTTTATGTAGTCTATGTGGTTAACATATGAGTTGGGAGTATTGCGATGTTTGTTTATAGGTCTCGGAGTTAGATTCAGCGCTGAGACCATCACGCTTTTCTATAGATTTTCTTTCCGAGACCAATTAGATAATGTTAAGAAGCTATCAAAGTAGTTGAATCATGTTTACTCAAAAGATATGAAATTCATTCCTCTATTTATGCAGTTATTAAAACATCAGCGGCCTAATGTTCTCATGCGATATATATTTGAATCATAACAAACTGCTAAGAATTCCATTTGTTAATTCATACTCATCGTTAGTTCGGTCTTCTTTTCCTGGGTTGTCTTGTATTTGTTTAGTTGACGTTTCGGACTACGTCGTTGATGGCGCGCGCTACGTAGGCGACATTCTTCTGGCTCACTGGAGGGGACTTAGTATTTTGTTTTTGATAACTCGGAGAAAAGCAAGAGGGGAGGAAGAGCTTACAGCCGCTGATGGAAGCACGGCCGGACTTGAGCACGTAGATGTGGTACTTGTCCTTCAGGGCGTAGGTTTGCGCAGGCGTGAGGCCGGTGTAAGAGAACATTCCAATCTGGAGGGAAGATTGTATTAGCGAGGGATGGACTCGATATAGAGAAAGAAAGGAGTGGATAGTCGGATGAAGGGTGGTGGTGGTGGTATTACCTGTTCAACGATGTGCTTCCAGGATCCTGGCGTCTCAAGACGAATCAGTTCGTCATAGAGCGCCTTGCGCATGGACTTGATCCGCGAGCTCATGACTTTGAGATCCTCGTGCCACTGAGCGGTGAGTTCATCGTCGGTCAGGACCTTCTTGACGATGTTACAGCCACCTGTGGGGCCCATGGAGAATTCGCCACGAATGAGATGGCAGAGGTTGTTGACGACGATGTCACGGAGGTTCTGAGCGCCATCGTTCAAGACGTAGTGGTACGCGCCGACACGCTGGCCGTAGAGACCGAAGTTCTTGGAGAAACTCTGCGCCACGCACATCTCCATCGAGGGCTTCTCGTTGAGGAAGTAGCGCACAGCCCAGGCGTCTTCGTCGGCCGACCCGGAGGCGAAGCCCTGATAGGCGGAGTCAAAGAAGGGGAAGAGCTTCTTGCGCTCGCACAAGTCGGCGATGGCCTTCCACTGCTCCTTGGTGGGGTCGAGACCCGTGGGGTTGTGCGCGCACGCGTGCAAGAGGACGACGTCTCCTTCTTGGGCATCCTCCTCGAGGGTAGACATCATGCCTTCGTAGTCAAAGGAGCGAGTCGAGGCGTTGTAGTAGGGGTAGGTCTTGCGGGGGACACCAACCAGTTCCCAGATGGTGAGGTGGTTGGCCCAGGAGGGGTTGGAAAGCCATACATTCTTGGGCTTCATCTGGTGTGCCAGGAAGAGAGCTCCCAAGTGGTTGGCTCCTGTACCAGCGACGGCTTGGACAGAGGCAATGCGCCCCTTGGTGGCCTTCAGCTGCTCGGAAGTGTCTTTCGCATCGAAGCCAAACATCAGATCCCGAGCCAGCTCGACGAAATGGATGTCGCCCTCAATAGCGGTGTATTCGTGGCGGAAAGGGTTGTCTTCGGCAAGCAGGCGCTTTTCTGCGTCGCGAACGACTGGAAGAGGCCATGGCTTGCCGTCGTCAGTGCGGTAGACACCAGCACCCAGGCTGACCTTTTGGGGGTAGTCATCGTTAAGAAATGCGCGGTTCAAGGCGAAGATCTCGTCGGCCGGCACCGGCGCTAGAGTGCTAAGGACAGTCATTGTGATCAATAGAGTTATAATGAGTCACCGCACAGCTCAAACAATTGACCTGATTCCTAACTGAAGGAAACAACGGATGCCTGGTAGAATTTAAGGTTAAGAGAAGGATGAGGTGGAGGAACAGGTTGGCTGGAATTAAATAAGAACCGTGCTGGGGCAGGCGTGGACCAGACAACTAGGACCGGCAAAGAATGTGTAGGTAGTTATGCACCCGAATGTAGTAAGGGAGTGACGCGGTGGATCTGCATGAATCGATAATATGTCTTTGGAGAATTTAGCATTGGCCCGATATCGCCGTCGCGGCCGAGTAGTTAACTATTAAATAGGTAGTCCTTAGTCAACCGGCCTTGGGTTTTTTTTTGCCATCGGACGCCTCTGGAAGTTAACCGCAGCGGAAAAGATCGCTTAGTGAAGGGTTCCTGGAACTGTGGGTCGACTCAATGGGGTCCGAGGAAAGCATCCTCACTGGCGGAAAGGAAGTTAGCATCAGAATGCCCAGAAGAATGTGAATAATGTGACCACCGTTCCATCGGCTTCCCATGGTCAATTGACAATTCTAGCCTGGTCCGGGGTATATCTTGCCGGGGTCTTGAATTATGGACCGCATTCGCAGCCTGCTTTTATTGGAGATCCTTTGGAGATCCTTTGTTCGTTAGCCTTGCAGGGTCCCTGAGACGTCATCTGCAATATCAGACGCGAGGGATTCGGCTGACGCATATCGTCCTATTTATTATTCTTTGGTCTGACTGACTTTCTTCCCCATCCTTTATGACTGTTCCTTTTTCTCTTCAGTTTTTGGCGGGGTGGCAGTTCCCTCTTGAGTTGCTCGCAGGAATCTAGCCTTGATTCCATCGGCATCGTGAATCTTGTTGTAGCCGGAAATGTTAGAAAGTGAAAATGGTGGTTTGTGTTGATCCTCTCGTGGTAGTGAGTATAGTGCTTTGTCCTTGTCTGATACACCCGTTCAGCGTCAGCAATGCAGCTACTACACAATATATAGACATTATAAGCATGGCACACTGGATTCTATGCATACCACCTATCATGATTACTAGTCTTTTGTGATAACGAAATCGTCTACCATCAGTCAAGGCTGTGATGTCATCATAATGAATTCCTTGGGCTTGTTTTGCCCATGGAGGCTGGACAGCAGCGGTTGGCGAATGAACATCTCTATTAACAGCGGCAAGGCAATCTCTAGTCTGAACCGAGGGCACTAATAATGTAACCGGAGGGGTTGGCAATAAATCGCCAAACACTTTGCTAGAAGGATGACGCCAAATGGAAAGGATGATTGATAACGCAAGAGGGGTTGTGAGGGGAAAAGCCTGGCGGAAAGTCACCTGCCCGCGCTTTAAAGAAGGCCGAGTTCAGCGAAAACCCCATGATCACCCAACTTGAACTTGATCATCCTGATTTGCTATCCTAAGAATTCAAGCATCCTAGCCATGACTGTGACCCAAACGTCTCAAATCTCAGCGGACGACTTGCACTCGCTCCGTCCAAAAACTATTACGCAACCACTTCACAATAGCATTCCCCCGGAATTACTTCCGCGTTTCGACCCGGTCTATGTAGAACACTACAACAAATATAACGCGGGGCGTCTACACACGCACGAGGTGCCGATCGAGGAATTTCGAAAGAACCCAGCTAAATTCGTCACTGCATATGGCCGCGCTGTTGGCCCGGATGTTTTCAGGATTACCCAACAGAAAATACCCGTCGAGGGAGGAGAAATAGCCGTGCGGGTCTTCGAGCCCCCGGCAATCCATGATGAGCAAGGGAATTCCAAGAAGAGGGCCGCATACGTCAACTTCCATGGCGGTGGATGGGTATTTGGAGACCTCTCCGTGGACCATGATTTCTGCAAGCAACTAGTCCACGGTCTAGATGGCCATTTGGTGGCCTTTGATATCGACTATCGCCTTGCACCGGAGAACAAATTCCCGATTCCCGTGAATGACTGCTGGGCAGCTTTCAATTGGGTGAGTTTGGTCTTTCAACAAGTTCAATTCCGTCGACTGACTGAACCTAGGTACGGTCACACAAAGCCAAAGAATTCAATATCGACCCAGACCGCATGTCGGTTGGCGGCCCTTCAGCCGGAGGTCATCTCTCAGCTGTCATCGCCCATCTCTGCCGCGATGCTAACATCCCTCTCCGGCTGCAAGTACTAGCAGTACCAGTATGTGATTTGCACAACGTGTTCACTCCGGATGGGGAATTCGACCGGGAGCACTGTCCCTATGAGTCCTACCGAGAGATGGAATTTACGACCGCTCTTCCGATGGCGCGGATGAAATACTTCCACAAGCACTTCCTAGGGCTTCCTAGGCCAGCTCGGTCTGCGGAAGTAAGTATTTATGTTTGAATTTAACGAAGCACGGGTCTTGCATGTTAATCAAAGCAACAGGACTGGAAGATCTCGCCCATACTTGCCCCTAACTTTTCCAACCTAGCGCCGGCTCTGGTGTTCACGGCCGAGATGGATCCTCTCCGGGACGAAGGGGAGGTCTACGCAGCGAAGCTGAAGGAAGCTGGATGTCGGGTGGAACTGACGCGTATTGCGGGAGCACCCCATACCTTCATCCATCTGGATGGCATTCTGGATGCGGGAAAGAAGTTCAATGCGATGGTGATCGACGCGATGAAGAAGGAGCTTGTAGTGTAAGAGAGAGAGAGAGAGACAGAGAGAGAAGAGAAGAAGGGATCAAGGATTATCCGGCAGCAGTATTTACGGTATCATACCCAGCACGTGCCCTTTCTGCCGGAATCAACGGCGTATCCAGCGTAATACCAGGACCGGGCCGGGTGATTTCGGCAGTCCGCGTCGGAAACGAGGGTCGACGGGCTTCAACGGAACAACAATTCGCGGGCTTGCGGCGTTCGATTTTGCTTCTCTCCCTTTTTTCCTTCTGCGAGGCTCTTCCTGTTGCCATTATTGACCCTTATTTCCTTTGTTTCTTCTTGTTGTAGACTCCGCCATTTTAGAGTCTCTTGCGGCCCCATTGAGTTTAAATAGAGCTAGAACCAGCGTCGGCATTTGAAATCGAATCGTCATGTTGTCATCCACGAACTCCTCCCGGGCGGTGCGCTCGATGGCTTCCTTCGCATCGCGAGCGGCGACCGCCAGCTCTCCCGCAATCACCCGCTCTGCTTTGCGCTCCCCCGCATCGTTCGGTCGTGCCTTGAGCTCCAACACCCGACACCTGCAGCAATTCCCCCGCCTTCAATCTCTCAACACCTTCGCCAACAAGAGAACGTTTGGCACAACCGTCAGAATGGTACACTACGCCCGGATATGGACGGCCTTGCACTTCGGCTTCGGAGACAGTGCTGACGATTGCTTTCTGCACCTTATAGGCTTCCGCTTCTCGAACTGAAAGTGATGCCTTTGGTGAAATCCAGGTGTGTTAGCCTCCTCCTATGAAACCCTCATCATTACAGGATCTAATGTCGATTGCGTTATGATTAGGTCCCCGGCGACAAGTACTGGGGTGCGCAAACCCAGCGGTAAGAGACCATTGTCAATCCGTCGGCAAAAAAAAAAAGCTTGCACAACTTAATACGGTACTGCGGAAATGCTGATTTGAGGTGACGACAGCTCCCTGGGCAACTTCGACATCAACCAGCCCCAGGACCGCATGCCCGCCGCCGTGGTGAAGGCTTTTGGTATCCTCAAGGGCGCTGCTGCCACCGTGAACATGAACTTTGGTCTTGGTACGTGATACGTCCCTGTCGGATAAGAGGCTATATGGCGGTGCTAACACTCATATCCTCATATCCTAGACCCCAAGATCGGCGAGGCTATCAAGCAGGCTGCTGCTGAGGTCGCAGAGGGCAAGCTTCTGGACCACTTCCCTCTCGTTGTTTGGCAGACCGGCTCTGGCACCCAGTCCAACATGAACTCCAATGAGGTTATCTCCAACCGAGCTATCGAGATCCTGGGAGGTCAGATGGGCTCGAAGAAGCCCGTTCACCCCAACGATCACGTTAACATGTCCGCCTCCTCCAACGACTCTTTCCCCACCGCCATGCACATTGCCGCCGTCATGGAGCTCGAGAACACTCTGCTTCCTTCCCTGAAGAGCCTGCGCGATGCCCTCCAGGTCAAGGTCGAGAAGTTCGAGAAGATCATCAAGATTGGCCGCACTCACTTGCAGGACGCCACTCCTCTTACTCTTGGCCAGGAGTTCTCCGGCTACGTTGCCCAGCTCGACCGCAACATCGAGCGTGTGCAGGCTTCGCTTCCCCACCTTCGCTACCTTGCTCAGGGTGGAACCGCCGTCGGCACAGGCTTGAACACCTTCAAGGGTTTCGACGAGGCTATCGCTACCGAGGTGTCCAAGCTGGCCGGTACTGAGTTCAAGACCGCCCCAAACAAGTTCGAGGTTCTGGCTGCCCACGACGCCATCGTCGAGGCCTCCGGCTCTCTGAACACCCTTGCCTGCTCTCTCTTCAAGATTGCCCAGGATATCCGTTACCTTGGATCCGGACCTCGCTGTGGTCTGGGCGAGCTGGTCCTCCCTGAGAACGAGCCCGGCTCCTCGATCATGCCTGGAAAGGTTAACCCCACCCAGTGCGAGTCGCTCACCATGGTCTGCTCTCAGGTCATGGGTAACCACGTCGCTGCCACCGTTGGCGGCATGAACGGCCAGTTCGAGCTGAACGTCTTCAAGCCCCTTATGATCCGCAACCTGCTGCACAGCGTGCGCATCCTTTCCGACGGCATGAACAGCTTCGAGAAGCACCTGGTCCACGGCCTTGAGGCCAACGAGCCCAGAATTAACAGTCTCCTTCACGAGAGGTATGTGCCAGTTCCCCCATATTGATTTGATATTTATTTTTTTGTTCGTAATTCGATCTAATTTGCCTTGTAGTCTGATGCTTGTTACCTGCCTCAACCCCGTCATCGGATACGACATGGCCTCCAAGGTGGCCAAGAACGCTCACAAGAAGGGTCTCACCCTGAAGCAGAGTGCCATGGAGCTCAAGGCTCTGAGCGAAGAGGACTTCGACAAGTACGTTCGCCCGGAGCTGATGTTGAGCCCCAAGGAGAAGAAATAAATGTATCGTCGAATATCGGGCACTCGAAGCAGGATGAGTGAGCCTTGGTTTATATAGCGAAGATTAGCATTTTTTTATGTATTCTGAAGAAAATATTACTGTACAATTTTTGCCCCATTATTTTTAGTACCTTAGGGAGTATTCATCTGGAAAGCTTTGATTTAGGTATCTTTTGAATAATAATAATTTATTTCGGGTTGTCTGTCAGGCCGACTGAGATGCCCGAGGCTATTTTTGGAAGTCATCGATCGGGAGCTGCGCCGACAAAAACTAGTGTGCCGGACTGGCGGACTGCATGGAAAAAAGCAGCAAGTCTACTGGACTAAAAAAAATAATGCATACTCGTATTGGCTGGATCTATTTGATATCATTTAGGTTAGAGTATTTTTTGTTTTCTTTCGATTTTTTTTTTCAGGCACTGACTGATCTTGACGCTAAACCAAGGGAGCCAGGGGTGAATGAAAAATACCAGCGTATCGATCGTGTCTCACACTTGGACCATGGGACCGGGCAGTGTTGGTATTTTTCGGGCTTGTTTATCAGTTGCCTCGTCCTCCTTCGGGGAAACCGTGAACTTGTCCTTCTTCACTTTCTTTCTCCCCGTCCATTGCTCTCTACATTGATCCTGCTCATACCCCTGTCCTTCGTTAAAGCCATCAAACTATTTTATCGGAACATTTCTTTTCGTTCCTGTTTGTTTCTACTTATTACTCTACACCTCTTTTAATCAGAACACCCCGCGGTCTTACCCTGACAGCGGTCCACTCAATTACCCTACAAGACTTGACAACATATCGGTCTTTAATATTCCTCAGCAGATATTACGACTCTCACATATCCATACATCACCTCGCACCCTCAATTCAAAATGACCAACATCACCACCACCACTACCACTGCTCCTACCCCTGCGACCAAGACGGTTGCGAACTCTCACCCCTCCGAAGATGCCCCCCTTTTCCCGACCTCTCTGATCTCCGCTGAAGTAGCCGCTCAGCTGCCAGAGGATTATACAATCCGTCCCTTGCGCCGCTCCGACTTCAAGCGGGGCTACCTCGACGTCCTGCGCGTGTTGACCACCGTCGGAGACATCACTGAAGAGGCGTGGGACAAGCGGTTCGACTGGATCTCGTCCCGCAACGATGAATACTACCTGCTTGTGATCATCGACGGACAGGACCGAGTGGTCGGCACGGGAAGCTTGATCGTGGAGCGCAAGTTCATCCACACCTTGGGTCTGGTCGGACACATCGAAGATATTGCCGTGGAGAAGGACCAGCAGGGCAAGAAGCTGGGGTTGAGGATCATCCAGGCTCTGGACCACGTTGCTTGTAGCGTTGGTGCTTACAAGGTAAGGCTCTCTTTCTACCGCAGCGCATCTGCTATGTTTTCTTCAACTGACAATATCCTTTTTTCCTTCACAGACGATCCTTGATTGCTCCGAAGTCAACGAGGGATTCTACCAGAAGTGCGGCTTCAAGCGTGCTGGTCTCGAGATGGCCCACTACTACTGAGTGTGAAGTCTTCTGGGTTGTTTAATTTATACTGGCGTTATCGTTATCAGAACCGGGTTCGCGGTCTGCATGCTGCAAGGGGCATTCACCATTACGTCTGTGACGGACCCCTTTGGTCAACCCCGCAGCCCAGAGTCCATGGGTGGCCGCTGGTGAGCGAATATCTTCGGCGTTATGTATAGACTGCTTGTGGTTGGAGATTTATTGGATTTGCTCTGCAATGAGAACTGCTACCGAAGGATGCGTTCTCGACATCCTGCATCGACATTTCTTGCCATTAACGAGCTTCGTTGATGCTTGAATTGTCTTGATACCTTCGTTTCTTCTTGTTTCTCCATAGTTGCAAGCAATGGGGCCGGCCGTTTTAATAGAGTTGGAACGTGGTGTATGCGTTCCTTGTGGTCTGTTGGGCCACAGTAATCAAGAAATATCATCAACATTTCGATTCTTTTTTCCTTATACTACAGGTGTCCTTAGACGGATCAGTATGCCACTGCAATTGATAAATACTATGGCATTCATGAATCAGGTGTTGCCGATACTTTCGTCAACATGATGGGCGACAAGGATCCTTTTTTGGGTCCATTTTTGTTATTTATTTATTTTGAACCCTTATTTCCTTCCCTTGCCCAGATATAGATCCTTATAGCGATATCATAGCTGGCTGACAGTCAGATTGATTGCTGAAGGTTCCAGGGTACGACTACTGCTACAAACGGACTAGCGCAGGGCTAAGACCCTATCCTTTCCCGATTCAGATCTGGCGATGTCATACAGCCGTGGAGCTACGTCTGCTAATATCATGAATTGCTTCAGGCGTAGAAACTAGGAAGTGGACGGAGACACCTTGGTTGGACTTGAGCTTGCCGATCATCACCAGACAGCCCACATGCCTGGCTCCACGAGCACCTAGGGCCTAGGGGGGGATGGATCATGGGGGATCACTTGTGATCAAACAAAGACAGTTTATAGTAGTATAGTCATGGCATTACAAGGTCCAAGCTTCACGTCGGGGAAATCTACAGAGCCCAGAACTACATCAAAAACAAACACGGCCGATCATATCACATCTATTTTTCCATTTCCTGGTAAAATAGTAAAACCATGGCGCGCAATGATTAATCCAGCCTTTATCTGAAAGTCCACTGCGGGGGAGGGAGGGGAAACATTCTCAAATGCATAGAAAAGCAACGAGAAGATAACCCCATGAAAAGCTCAATACGCCGAATTGGTTGTCTTTTAGAAAAAAAAAGGTTCGAAGGTTTTGTGTAAAGTGAGTAACGTGAAAACCACACACAAAATTTCATTTCCGGCTCCGGTTAAAGACCTCCCAAGTTTCCCAGCGTCAGATAAAAAAAGAACATATTTTTCCTCTTTTTTAAATTTCCCCAGCCCAATTGCCTAAACCGCTTCAATATCGTTTATTTTAACGCGACTTGGCGGCGACCTTGGGAGCAGAGCCCTTGGCGCCCTGCTTGCTCTGGATGCGCTGAGCACCGCCCTTGCTGGCGGCGAGCTTGGCCTTCTCAGCCTTCTTCTTGCTCTCGGAGGCAGCCTTCTTGTCCTTGGCATCCTTGATGGCCTGCTGGCGAGCGGCGGCACGGGCCTCGGGGCGCTGGTTGCGGCGCTCCTTGATCACGTCGAGGGAGGCACCGACGATGGCACGCTGGTGCTTAACGGCACGGCGGGTACGCTTCTTGGCAACTTCCTGTTCACGTTGAAAAAAAAATCCGTCAGCATTTTCCGTTATCCGGCTTTCCGTGTCCTGAAACCTGTAATTATTTCCGTTTGTCGTCTCCTTCCATCATCTGATATGGATGCCTTGCAGTGTCGCCTTGTCAAATGTCTCGTCCCCAGGCTTCCTTTTCCAACTTTCGACACCCTCTCCAGTCCCATCAAACGGAAATAACAACACGTTTCAGTCGAGGGGGAAATTGATATGGCGGTACTGACTTCAGAGATACCCTTCTTGTGCTGGCGACGGAAGAGGACAGTCCAAGCTATCCGGCGAGGGTTCTTGCGCTGGAGGAAGAGGGACTCGGACTTTCCATTCTGGAAGCGGAAGATCTTGCTGTCGCCACGAACGTACAGCTTACCCTATAATGTTGAAAACTCCATGGTCAATAATCCGTCCTTGTTCCTTTATATTCAAAACAAAAATTCATCGGGTCTTGTGCGGGAAAAAATCTCCTCCATTCGAAGCAGAGGAGGGATTCGGGATTGGCGGCTTGGTGGCGACCGTTTTGGTTCGAGTTGTGTGTGTGTGCGCCCGATATAAAAAAGGGGATGGAACGCACCTTTCCGGGGTAGATCTTCTGACCGCTGAAAGAATCGTCGTAGGTACGCATCTTGAACGTCGGAGATGCGCAGCCGGGCGAGACGAGATGTTGTCGGTTGGCGTTGGGTGGTTGAGTCGATTCGGTCTCTGCGGCGTAGCGGATCGCGAAGTCGGGCACAATTATGGTGCGGCCGCTCTCGCTAAAGTGCGGCACGTGACCTTCGCTGCCCTTCCCCGGCCGGATGCTTCCTACCACCTACATGCATCTTCCGATGGCTATGGTGACCGTTGATTCATGACGTTCTTATGATCTAGAGTAGTTTACAGCGTGGAAATCCGTATCTTTACATGGGTATTTTCATTATTCGTTCATCATGTATGGTATAGGCACTGTTGTCCAGCTTGTCGACTTCGGCTTCGATGACGGAACCCTTATCGAGGTGCCCATACATACTACATCTTCGAGAAGAACTTCCTAGACAACCTATGTTCAACGCCGCCTATTGCCTCTAATACTTTTGTCCATTCCCCATCATTCATTATTCGTTATTCGTTAAAACTCCCTTCACTAGCCTCGCAGGCCTTTATCACCTCTCAGTCGTGCCAGTCGCAGGGGCTCCAGGGATCTTCCTTGCATTCCTATGTAAAACGAACCGTTAGCATTGCTCATAGAAACGTCCTGAAGTCCATGACTGGTGCAACAACAAGAAAAGAAGAGCTACATACGGTACACTGCACATCACGACAGATTTCATTCGGACACACGCCGCAGCACTTAGGGCAGACGTAGCGACCACAACCACCAGGCTGGCTACACTGCTGGTAGGTGCTCATATCCATCCATCATGACTCGAGGGCTCAGGCTCTCCACGATCCCAATGATGCGTTTGGCCTTTTTAACATTCACGGGTTCTGCATTCTCACTAGCGATGGTTTTCTTGGCATCTGCGTAGATGCAGCACGCGCCGTTGCAAACCGGGCAGTCACCGCGGCAGCTGATGCATCTGAGGTTCACGGTGTCCCAGACACGAAGGTCATCCTTTCTCTGCTTCGCGCTGGGGTCCTTGGGGTCGCGAAATTTCACTTCAGAACCGGTCACGTTGCGTGTGTACTGGATCTGTTTCTGTGTCAGGAATGCGCGCTGATGGGGGGAGGGAGGAGAAGTAAGGGATAGGCGGCTTCTTACCAGCTCATGAAGCCTGTTTCTTCCCTCGGCGAAATCGCTTTCCACCCTCTTGATGTGCAGAGCAGCCTTGTGATACTTCTTGGTTGGCTTTGTGTCGCCAGCCTTCTTTGCCATGGCCTGCTGTGCGGCGTCTTTCATTGTGGGGAGAAGACCAGGCTGCCGGGCCTTGGGAGCGGGTCGAGATTCATTTGCACCCATGTCGACAAGCATGTAGTCTTTTCAAGGGCTCATGTTAGTTTGGCTCGAGCGCTGAATGCGGCTGTACTTACCGGTGGGCGAGGTGTATCTGATCTTCAGCGGCGCAGAGGGAGAAGTAAAAGAACGCTTCCCTTCCATGGCCGGTCTATTCTGGGGAGTCGAGGAATTACCGGAAGCTCCTCCAACCGAGCTGGAACTACCTACCAAGTTTGCATCGCGGGCCTTTAGTGAATCAGGTCCAGTGGAAGTCGAAGATGCGCCGAGGCTCGTGGACGATCGAGCCTGCCAGCTGCGTCTGCGATCAGATTCAAGGGCAGAGGGAGGTGACTTCGGCGAACCTCCAGTCAACGCTCTCAATCTTTTCTTGAAGGAATTTCCTCTAGTCGAGGCCTGCTGCTGGGGGGTGTTCTCGTCCTTGCCGGCCGAGTCCTCAGTCTTGACGCCTTCATCGGTAGCAGACTCACTTTCCTCAGGGACAACCGGCATGGTCAACTCAACCTTGGCCTCATCCTTGATATGAAAGGCAGATTCAATTTGGCTGGCCAGCTCCTCAGTGAAGTCGTCTTCCATTTTGGGACCCGCGGTAGCGCTGGAATTAGAGCCAGTGCCAATGGTCGAATTCTTTGAAGATCGCCGTTTACCGGACCGTGAAGTGGTTGACGACCGGGGTTTGTTTTGCGCAGCTGCGTTGCTGGGGCCTGCAGTAGATCCATGAGCCTGATCATGCTCTTGACCCGCGGGTCCAGTCGCGGAGCTAGCGAGCTTTCAGCACCTGCGAGAGAAGCTGTGTGGAGGAATCAGCCCTACCTAGAGCGGGTCTGTGAAACGCGCCTTTTGCTCTTTCTTTTGCCCTTAGGCTTGTTATTGGTGGACGGTGGCATCGTTCACTGCCGTGATTTGTTGTAGATTTGCTCTAGGGAGGATAGGTATGTAGGTGGGTGGTAGTAGGTAGATTGAATAGAGTTGCTGAGAAGCAGACGCTAAAAACAGCGATCTAGGAATGTCGGAGAAGGTATGCAGGTCAGTGCTGGGTTATGCTTGGCTTTGCCTTGTTTACCTTTACTGCTGGTAGTGAGAGATCACAAGTAGGACTGTAATCCTAATCTAAGTGTTAAAAAACTTATCACATTTCTTTCTGTCTTCATATTCACTGAATGTGATTTGCTGCAAAGTTACATGCAGAGCACCATTCCTCACCACTCAAAGGTTTGCTGACCTGTGAAAAGCAGGTGTATGCTTGTTTAGAGCTAGATATAGTGAGAACCTGCATTTATAGCCCTGTCCTGTGAAAGTAGTATTATAATATAACGAAGCCTGTAACAGCTCCCATGTTACCAGTTTAAGGAATAATGTGCTAAGCTAGAGTAGATCTGAGCATATGCCTTAGTCTATAGGTTCATGTCTTCCCGCGATGCTTATATCTTTTATTGTTGATAAGGATTAAAACCATGAGACCAAGTCTACTAGGAGGTTATAAATATATAAATTTCTGGAAATATTCGTTAAGAGAAAAAGCATTAAAGCAAATATTGAAAAGACTCTATTCCATCTTATCGCTCTATAGTAAGTATTCGGAATTGCAATCCCGCATGGCAAAAGGGAACTTTCAGAAGAACCTTAGCCATGCCCTTGAAATCAGAATCCCTGCATCGTAAAATGGCATGCACAGGTTGAAAAGCACCCAAAGTCGAGTACCGATGTAGTTCAAAGGAGACGACATAAGTAAAAGGAAAGGGTGGCCTGCCCTCGCCTATGGTACAGTAACGAGGATCACAGAATATAGTGGATGATCGAGTAAGGTGCCAGACCGGTCAACCAACGAGTCGTAGTAATTTTATCCTTTCTTCTCTTCTGCTCGCTTCATAGTCACATCGCAAACGTGGTCGCTCAAAATCTCGTCAAGATAAAATGATGATTTGACAATTTTCCTAGCCTCATAAATCTAAGTCATTGCGTGCGTCCTGGTCCACTCCTTTGCTGTCTGTATCGCAGCCGGCTCGTCTTCCTTCCAGCGCTGAGCAACGTCGTTGGCAAGCGGGTCGTCGGGGTTGGGAGCACCCAGCAGGGCTTGGATGGAGAGGAGGATTGTGCGGATTTGGAGGGCGGGCGACCAGTTGTCTAGTAGATTCAAATAAGCCGAGTTCATGATGCGGATACTGGCGTAATTTCTGGAAGGACAGGAGACATACTCTTCAAGACATCCAAGCAAATTCGTCCGAGACGGTCGATGTTGGGGTGGTAGATTTTCGTCAAGAATCGGATCTTCGGAGGAGTCATAGGGTAGTCTTCAGGCAGGAACAGCTCAAGACGGAAGATGCCACCTTGGTGAAGTCAATATCTGGTGTTCCGGAAGCCCCAGTTCTAGAATATTACCTTCGTACGGAGATTGCGCGGGTCCGTGGATCGAGACGTCGAAATATCGCAGGTTTCTCCTCATGGGGCACTGCGTTGATACCGGGGACACTGGAAAATAGCCACAGATCAGCTCGGACGCCCTTCCACCTATCAATGAATCATGGCGTACGGTTCGGCCATAAGACGCTCGGTCTCCTTCACGATTCTCTTGGGCAACGCCATATTGTTTCGCTCTAGTCCCCGCGACGGTGGTTGTTCCAAGTGGGGTATGTTATGTCGTGCAGCTTCGAAGCTGGAGGTATCCGGCGCTTGCAAATCGGCAGGGATGACGCAGAGGGCTCGGAACGAACAAAGGAAACTGCTCACGAGCGGATGGCGCGAGTCTGAGCGTTAGGATCAGCGGGGAGTCTTTTGGCACTTCGAAGTCGGAACGACGTAACGAGTCTAACGACCGAGGGGCACTGCGTCGACGGCCTGCTTGGCGTGCCGTACCGACAGGCTACGGCGGCGCAAGAAGACTATAAGTGTAGCTCAGCGCGCTAGACCCGATCGGATCAAGGGAAATCCATCCCCACAGCGAACTGGCGGAGCTGCCCTCCCCGACTTCATAGCTGCTCGGAGATGTTGGTCAAGTTCGAGCTCCATCTGCCTGATTACTGCTGTATGTGCTGACATGAGAGTCATCTAGAGACCTCCCGTGATCGCTGCCCAAACCTCTTGCAATTGCTTCACTCTCTAAACCCTGTCTACCGATCGATTTTACGATGCGCATGCATAAGTCTTCGATCCCCTTCACAGTTAACGGTTGACCGCTCGCCTCTGAAAACCACCGAAATGAGACTCGTCTGTAGTACTGTGTATGCTGTTGTACCAATGCAGTGGATGCTATCCGGATATCGAGTTGAAATATAGACCATTCCCTGCGCCGCATTGGCCTGGCACGAGAAACACGGAGCGCTTGTTAGGTCCGCAACGGCACCATGTCCGATTCCATGGAGCCCAGGCCTCTAACGTCGGCTTTCGAAAGCCCGACGTTCGGTGAAGACAGTTCTTTCCATGTGGAACAGCCCGTTGGATCCATGTCAATATCACCATGTGGACGGGACGTGGTTCTGGCTTCAAAGGAGGGTCTGCATGTCATTGACCTGGATTCGCCCTATTCACCACCTCGGTACCTCCCGCATCATACACCGTGGGAGGTTGCGGATGTTCAATGGTCTCCGTTTGCCGCTCGGGACTATTGGGTTGTGAGCACATCGAATCAGAAAGCGTTGGTGTGGAACTTGGCTATGAAGACATGGCAAAATTCCATCGAGCTTGTTCTTCATGCCCATACGCGGGCCATCACGGATATCAACTTCTCCGCCCATCACCCGGATATGATAGCGACATGTGCAGTTGACAGTTTTGTACACTGTTGGGATCTACGCTCGCCCTCGCGCCCAGCCATCACATTCTCCGATTGGTTCGCTGGTGCTACGCAGGTGAAATGGAACCGACAAGACCCCAATGTCATTGCTAGCTCTCATGACAGGTACCTACGGATATGGGACAAAAGAAAGGGCGCCTCTCCCATCAAATCTATCGAGGCTCATAACACCAAGATATACGGCGTTGACTGGAACAGGGTTCGCCCGGGGGCTCTCGTGACCTGTTCGCTGGACAAAACAATCAAGTTTTGGGACTATACAGTCGAAGGTGAAATGCCCGAGAAAATTATCAGAGCCCCTTTCCCTGTGTGGAGAGCGAGGAATACCCCCTTTGGATGGGGCGTTCTGGCCATGCCTCAGAGAGGCAACAGTGACCTTCACCTGTATAGTCGCAGGGCTGGGGAAGGTGCCAATCCGGCCAACGACCTCCCATTGGTGCATAGCTTTCCCGGGCACAAGGGCCAGGTGAAGGAATTCCTCTGGAGAGCTCGCGGAGGGGAGTCTGATGGAATAGACCATCGGGAATTCCAATTAGTCTCATGGGGGACAGACAGGGAACTTCGCCTACATAGAGTCGATCCTGATATCTTAGAAGGAGTCGGATATCGAAAGGGAGATTCTTTTCTAACTAACTTGAACCTCACTCGCAGGGGGGCCGTTTATCGAAGCTTCCGTGATGAGAGTGCCATCCAAGAGTACGAGGATTCGGATTTCCTATCCGCTTTGCAGGAACCTGGCCCCCATTCCTCTCGTAATCCGGGAACGAGTACCATAACTGTTCCGTCCGCCCGCGCTTGGAATGGAGGAAATCCAGGTTCCAGGATTGGCATGCAGGGCAGGTCAAATGTCCACGCCGACACTAACCCGATATCATGGATGCGAGGTGTTAAGATATCCGGTTGGGAAATCGAAACCCTGGGAGATGAAATCACGCATGTGGGAGAGAAATTTACCAAGGTCTCCTTTGAGTCTGTTGATGTCAGACAGCGCAAGGCAACGATATCGCTTCATGGGCCATGGGGTACGGACGGGGCCTCTTTGTTCTTAAAAGTGGACATCAAATTCCCGGTGGATTATCCCAAGTCTGCGATGCCAACTTTCAGCGTACAGAAGACCTCTGCTGTGACCGATCAGCTCTCCGACAAGATAATTGCGGAGTTGCGTACAATAGCAGAGACTTATCTTTCACACAAACGCGGTTGTCTGGAAGGTGTTGTCCGTTATCTTCTCGGCGAGAGCACCCTTGAAGAAAGCATTGCATGGATCCTGGGTGAAACCGCTGAGACGGTCAAATCTCCGCTAAGCGGACAGCTGGGTGGCGAAGAATCTAGCGACGAAGATGAAGTTGGGTTGTCTCAAAGTCAGGAGCTAGGAATGAGCTCTGAGTTGCTCCGACCCGTCAATGCCAATGTCATGGTTCCTGTGGCCAAGGCATGCGGTGCACTTTGGGCCAATGATGGCCGATTAGTGTGCTTTTTCCCTTCAAAGAAAGATAATTCCACCTCATTCCTAGAAAATATAGGATTTAAAGAGATGTCTCGAGCGGACAAAGTCTTCGAAGGATTCGGCCGGCTGCAGACGAGTTGCCTGGCCCCCGGGATAAGCAGTGCGATTGCCAGCACGGACGATGGAGCCTCAGAATATTCGGATGATTCAGAGGCCGAAACCTCAAGCTCTTCTGGTTCATCCGGTATCTTGTCGAGCCTGCAGCACCGGTTTCCAGCGACTCAAACCTGGCGCAGTGCTGGTAGCCTTGGTTTATACCGGCCACGGTCAACAGACAATTCTCAGAGGTCAACAGCTGGCGCTATGACCACCAAGTCATCTGGGCAGGCCCAAGATATAGTATTTATCTATGACTTTAGTGACCTGCTACCAGCAAAACGTGACTTGGCAAGTGGTTATCGCATCTATGGCAAAGGAGTAGATGTCTGTGCTCATAATGCCTCTGTGGCCCTTCATCTAGGCTACCATGATTTAGCACGGATCTGGGGGCTTGTGAAACTTATCTTGCACAACGACAAACATCCTGTTCCTTCCCCAGGTTTCAATTCAGTCGAAAGAACTAAACACATGCGGAGAAAAGATAGCGCAGTGGACCTGACTTTTGACGCGGGAGCCCGGGAACCCAGGACAAAAGATGTCTTGAGCAATATAATCCAATGGGGAGACCATCCTTTCGGTAGCAACTGGCTTATCCTGCCCTGTTTGACCACTTTGAACACATTGGTGATGTGCAAATGGTTGCAATGCTGTCCTGCGTGCTTGAGCAGTCTAATCGCCAGAAACGATCGTTGAACCAAGAACGGCGTAGGGCAACATTGAAGAAGACGGACAACCAGTCTTTCTCATTGGACCTTTATTCGCATCAGTCCCCACAGAACGTGTCTCAAACGACCACGCCATTGCTCTCTACACCTAAAGACAGCCATACCACCCCGGCCACTCAGAGCTCTGGTCGGTCTTCCTCTGAGATATGGCGTGCTGATCCCGACCCCACGTACTCCACGGGCACTACTCCTCCCTTGGCTCCTCGCGGACTGGCCACAGAAAGGAGGACGATGGGACACAACACACCAGTAGCCGCCTCCCCTGATCAACAATCTCAACCGCGCAGTGGATCAGGAATCGGCTCTGTTCTCGCTTCCTCATTATCCCGGTCGTTCACTTTTGGACCCTCTTCGGCGTCACCTCCTACCAGTGCCCTGAGCAAAAGGAAGCAAAGTCCGAATGGCAGCCCGAACCTTACTGGCGGGTCGGGCATATGGCCCGCAAACCCTTTCACCTCAAAACCCCCGACAACGATGCCGGAATATCTGACCACCACCTCCACTGCCGTTACCTCGCAAACCCATTCCGACACCGAAAGCGAACGGCCAGAGCGAGGAACAGCCTCCAAGCCGCAGCTCAAACTCCACGCAACCTTGAAAAACACGGGCGCCTTCGATACCGATAGAAGCATACAAGTTCCATCCCTTCTCGATCCTAATAAGGATGGGCTGTACCGGTCGTATCGCGCTGCGTATGCCCACCTCCTTTCAATTTGGGGCCTACCAGTCCAACGTACCGAAGTGCTCAAGATTGGTGGACTCACCGACCAAACTGGCGGCGACAGTCTTCGAAAATGGGCCTACGATAACTTTCAAACCTCGCTTCCCCTCCCAACCCCACCCCGCAAAGACTCTAGTGCAGCTGGCGAGACAGGAAACGAGGGCCTCGAAATCCAACGCCACTGTGTACGATGCGGACGTCCTCTTAATCTCTCTATATTCCCTACCAAACACACAACCGAAGTGGCAACCAAGCCGGGCGTGAAGTTCTACCCTCCTTCATCTCCCCCTCATACCATCTGTTCCAACTGCAAGCCCAAGCGGCGCCTGCCCCTCAAGCTCCCCTGCGTTGTCTGTGGAGAAGTCGTGGAAGGAATGCTTACTCCCTGCTTCGGCTGCGGGCATGTGAGCTGCTTTGACTGCCATCGCGGCTGGTTCGCAATGTCGTCTGCTGCCACCGACGCCCCAAGCTCCGAACACCAAGCAGAGACCCAGTTCTGCCCTACAGGCTGTGGGTGCAGATGCTCCGAACACATAGCCGCCGATATCATCCCTCCCTCCAACCCCGTCTCCCCTTTAACTCGCCCCAATCAGGAGAACTTGCCACTGAACCCTCGAGCGCGTAGCCGCCATTCCGATGGATCTGGCAAAGGTGCTCACCACGAGGCTCCTGCGAACGTCGGCCAGCATGAAGATGACCTTGACCATTGGCAGACATCTCCGTTTGCGTCCTTAGCGAGAGGTCTAGGTGGTGGTCTCAGCAGAGGTTTGCGCCCAAAGGAATCCGATAAGCGGAAGTCGAAACCTTCAGGGACGATGTTTGTGCCGAAGAAATCGGCCATGAATCAGGTGGAGAACCGGTGGTAGTGATTTTTGACATGACACATGGCCTATTCTGGCTGAGCCTATTCTCTTCCTTCTTCAATTTTGTTGTTTTTTCAGCTTGCAGCTTATTATTTTCTTCGTCCTGTATACCCCATACCCCAGATCTTGTTTTTGTGTTGCTAGTTGCATTGTAGTCATTTCTTGGACTGGAGCGAGCATATTATCTCATGGATGATGTCTTACAATGACCAACATAGGGTTGAATACTATTTCTCTTTTAGAAACAACAATTGATATGCAAGAACCGCACCTGTTGCTAGATAACACACTTTCAGTCTGATAGTAAAGACAGTTTACCCACCCCATTACCCCAACACATCCAATCCATCTAACAATCACCCAATTCAAACCATTGAAACCCTCCTCAAATAACAACCGCCACATGATCATCCATATAATCCCCAATATTCCCCAAAAAGCAAGCCGCGAGGATCGACACGCCCCCGAACCCAATACTCGCATAATACACCCACTTATAGCTCTCCGCGTAGGCAGCCTGCCCGGCCACCACGACCGCCTGGTACGCCGCCTCGCTGCCATTGATGCCAGGGAGAAGGCGGATCTCCTCGAGCAGCGACGCGCCGGTTAGCTCGATGGCTTCCTTGATGACGGCCGGGTCGGTGATGTTGAGCTTTGTGAGCATGACGCCGCCGATGTAGTGCGTTGCGTTGGGGACGAATTTGCGAATGAATATGTTGTAGTAGATTGTGTAGCCGATGCTGCCGCCTACGACGCGGATGGAGAGTGTGAGGGCTGATATGGTGGCGATTAAATCCTAGGTTGGGGGGATTAGTTGGGAGGTTGGAAAGGATGGGGGGAAGGGAGGGGTTTTACGTCTGGACAGATAATAGTGGTCATGATTGATGCTGGGACTACAATGCCCCGATTCCGAGACCTGCGACGGTGAGAATACCCAGAGTTGGTAGAGGTTGTCGGTTCGTGCGACTGCCAATGCGCCGCAGCCTAACAGGATGGGGTTAGTTGGGTTGTTTGATTGCTTGTTTAAAGTAAGTGACAGGGTCAAGACGATTTACCAGCAGTCATAAGTACGCTGCTGACTATCAGCAGCTCCTTGTTGTGTCCTCGGAGGACACTCAGAAGCCAGAGAACGATGCAGGCGCCGCCCATGATCCCGAATCCGATGGGCAGGCTCCGAACACCGACGTCCACGGGATCATGGCCATACACGTTGAATGACTGCGTTGGCCAGAACATAATCACCGAGAAGAAATTGGCTCCAGAGATGAATGTTATGACCAGCGTTAATCCCAGGGTACGTGGTTCTTGCTTCAGACGGGTTGGGAAGATGGGATATTCGGCGCCGTAGACCTCCCAGAAACCAAATGCAACTAGTATTAAAAACCCAAGGATGAGTGGAACAAGTACATGGGCTGACGACCACTCATACTGCAGCAAATAGTTTAGCACAGGTAGATATAACAGAAGGAAAGTATGTGCGTACTTGATATCCACCCCATTGCATGCCGGCCATGAACAGGATCAGACCCACGATGCTGAGAAACCCACCAACGTAATCAACGCGCGAGATAATATCCGCCTGCTCAGCCCTTCAGAATTGACTCTGGGAGGCGGGAAGTAAAACAAGCCTGTGATGAGCAAACCAAAGCCGTTCCAGGCGCCGCAGAATGCACCAACGTAGCGCCAGCCACTGTGTGACGAAATAAGCTGAGCCCAGAGGACGGAAGGACAGAATGGAACAATGGTGAAGATGAGCACGGCGACATATTTGCCTCGTTGTCTGGTGGGCGCCATTTCCGAGGTAGCAGCCAGTGCGGTTAATTCATTGACGCCTGCTCCTGCCCCTGCGATGGCCATTCCGGCTACTCATCGTTAGGAGCTAGCTGCTATTTGCCCATCTCGCGGATTTTGACAAAAGTCACAGTGCCTGGAGATACATACCAATAAACACATTCATGGTATTGGCGGTACTGCATACAATCATGCCAATGCAGACCAGAGAAGCCCCGATAATAGCAACATAGCGACGACCGATCAAGTCTGACAGTGACCCGACGAAAGGGCAAACTCCGGCCAATGCTAGCAGATTGGCAAGCACCTATACATGGCCGAGGATCAATCAGTCTTGCTGTATCCAAAAGGGAATGTTACCGATTCAACCTACAAACCAAACCCATCGATCAGAACCACCAATATCAGCATAGATGTGGGGTGGAATTCCCCCTATCAGGAACCGTCAGCCATTAGTCTGGAATGCAGCATGGTTGTGGTGGCAAGCATCAATCGCCAACTCACCGAAGAGGTATATTGGAATCTGACTGCCCGTCCATAAAAAGGCCATAGCCGCGAACCCCATGAAACGGCGAAAGGTCATCTAATCGAAGAGAATTCCATCATCAGCCATTGATTCCTTTCATGCATGAAGGTCCTAGCAGCCTGTACTCACGGGTCTTGCGTTTTCCCCTGCCTCAGTCGCGTAGGGGCTCAACCAAACGTCTTCATGGTGACTATACTTCCGACCCTCATTTCCCTCGGCAACCCGTCTTTCCAACGCCTTCTCATCTCCTTGAGATGAGCTAGAGCGGTCAATAGACTCCATGGCTGTAACAACACAAAGGCAAGGTCCAAACCAGGAAGAGAATTCAACACGGCAAGGAGAAAAATGGTCGCTAACAGCCCACAAGCACTCCAGGCACGGCTAAGAGAAAAAAGAAAGTGATAAGCTTCAACCCAAGCCGTGGCATTTTATATGTCCCTCGAGAAAAGCAGCAATGTGACACTAGGCGCGTGGGCCAGCAATGCTTGTCAATACCCCGTCCAGGCCCGTGAGGGGCAAGGAATGGGCTTCCATGGCGATCGCAGACGTAGAGTTTCGGAGTTGGTGCCACTTTGAGACCCAACCGAGGCAAGGTGTCATATTTCTTAGATAGTTAGCAGCTTGCCATGGCCGATGCGGATGAGCCATGGATGATGGATGGAGACGGAGTCCTCCCATACGCCGGGGAAATTGCGGGGAGGGAGAAAACGTGGAGTGGCGCGAAACTTAGCCGGGGGCCAGAATACTCAGGCTGTTTGGGCCATTCAAGTCAATGACTCGTTGTCTGGAAAAGGGCCGATCTAGGTAGGTCTCGTTCTGGAATGTACTTATTGCCACCGTAACAGAGGTCTATCTATGTACATGGATCTATGGGGGTTTAACCGACCCATCACCGCGCGGCTCCCTCCCCATAGTAACTTCTCTGGATTCAGGGCAAACTAGCTGTTCCTAACATCTTCGGAACTTCGTGGCGTTCGGAGCGCCTGAGCCAACGCAGAGAGACTGGGCCCGTGGACAATAAGCCCATACAGTCCTTGCAGTTTTCGTATAGCAGACCTCAATACTCCGTGCCTACCTGTTGCAGCTTGTATTGCTTGGGAACGACGAAAAGTCCGGAGGCTTGAGCGCACAGTGCGCCAAGGGGGTCACGCACTTCGCCAGTCACGTAGGCCTTGCGATCATTGCTGCGTTCCTGGTCGACGGTGGCGTAGAACGTGTAGAAGTTGCCCGAGTACACCGGAGCACGATAGTTGATTTCGAGTTTGGCAGTAACCCCCGTGCGCTCGGGGAGATGGCGGATCGCGACTCGTCCTAGACTCTCATCAATCACGGTGCCAAGGGCTCCGCCATGAACGATTGTTGGCCACCCTTCCAGCCCCGTCCCCAGGTAGACCACGCTAACCGCCTTTTTCTCCTTCTCGTTCCAAAAGACTTTCTGTAGAGCCAATCAGTTAGCAGGGGAGGAAAGAACATCCGAGGTTGATCTGATCTGAGTCTGACACAGACTACCGGCAGTTGAGAAATTCGGCAGTTTGCAGTAGCTCGGCGGTGCGAGCGTCGCATTGGCCAAGACTATCTCCCAAATTGACAATATGCCTGGTCTTGGAGGACATGACTCTCACAGCGTCAGGCTGAAACGGGGAAAGCAAACACACCTGAAGCGCCAGCCCTCGGCTCCCGCGCAAGGGCCCAGAAGTCAGTCTCCCTATCTTGTCCTCCTCCGAATAATTTCCATACACGTTCGATTCCACATAATCCGGGTTCTCGCGCAGTTCTTTCACCAGAGGCAGGCTGTTCTCGTAGACGCTGTTAATCACATCCAGTCTGGCAAGGTCCTCGACTGATCCCGGCATCGGAGGCGCCGAAACTGCCTGGTCTATATATCTCCCCACTGCTAGTCCGAGACCGCCGAATATTCCGGTATATAACAGGCGTCGGGGCCACTTCGATGGTTGGGTCGCGGGTTCATGGGCAACGGTGCTGCTGTGTCGTGGCCCTTGGAATCTGGGCCGAGGCCATGGTTGCGCTTGGGTCGCGAGATTGCGCAGTCGGGATTGTAAGAATCTGCGAGTGCCAAACATGGCGGGTCACATCGCAATCCTGCACCGGGAAAAAGGGTTGATGGTAATGATGTGAGCAGCAACGTCTTGCTCCGACTAGCGAGTTAGCGACGCTTAAGACCGACGGGCTGCAATGCCGAGGTCCATTATGATCACGTGATTGTAGGCGCATACTCTATTAAGGTACTATTATTACTATAAGATCTTCCAGCTTCATATTATGAGAATTAACTACTTGGCAATGCATCAAACCGACAGTCACCAAGCTTAAGACATTCAATCGACATAATAAGACGCTATGACAGTCTATTCGACATTTGACATATATCGACAAGGACATTATAGGAACAAACGGAGTAGCAGCTTTTTCCCGCCAAAGTCTAGTAAATTTTGTCTTAAGCATGAGCCGTAAGTACATAATCGACGTTAAGTTGTAATGCCTTTGCAATCGTGATTCATGGCGCCGACAATGGTTCTTAGTTGGCAGTGGGCAGATCAATTGCGCGATAGAGGCAGATCAGGGCGGAATGAGATTCGCCTAAGGGAACGAGTAAATTAGCAAAAAGTTCACACGGGTTGAGACAGGGGGTACTTACCACCGCCAGAAAGCGTTTCAATCTTCTCTGCCTCCACCTCGGTCACCTTGTCGTCGTTGAACCACCACCATCTTCCGTTCTCCCCTTCGGTGTTGCCTTTGTCCTGCTTCTTCACGTATGCCGTGTAGTGGCCGCTGTCAGCGCTGGCACCTTGGTGGGTAATGACGCCTCTAAGCTCATAGAGACCTGAGCTGTTGGTACCCGCATCGGTGGTGGGTTTAGGGCCCAGGAGCTCAGCCAGTTCCTTCTTTGCCGCGAGAATAGATGCGTTCCTCTCCGCTTCGTATTCAGCATCGGTCTTGTAAATATCAGTCATTGTTGAGTCCCCATCCTTCTCGGATTTCCCGGCCTCCACAAGTTCCTCGGTTGCCTTCTTCTTCTGCATGGGCTCCATAGAGCTACCCAGTTCCTCTTCGGCCTTCTTCTCTTCCTCTCTTTTGTGGGCAACCTTCTGGCGCTTGCGGGCACGCTCAATGTCATTTTCCTCCTTCCGGATCTCCCGCACCTTATCCCTGATGGGGATGAGCTCCTCCTTCAGGGCTTCGGTACAGAAGTCAACAGCATCCAACTCTGCCGGGAATGTAACCTTGCGCATGATCTTTGCCTTCTTCTGGGTTTCACGCTTCCAGAAGAACCGGACGAAATGGACAGTCAAATACTTGGGCAGTCGTGCTATGCGAGAGCGTTTGGTGTAGATAGCGTCACGACCTAGGGTAGGGGAATTTTTTTCAATTTTTTCCTCCAAGCCCGCCATGATTCCATCGGACAAATGGTTTGTTTCTTTGCCGATGTGGCAGTCAAGTTTGTAGAAGACGTCCGAGCTTTCATTTGGCTGCTCTCCAGCATCCTTCGCAGCTTCCTCGTCGCACTCGGTGATGGATTCGAATCTCCCAGCCATGTACTTGTCCACGAAGGAGATATCCGTCGAAGATTCTCCTTCTCCGTCTTTGATGACCAGTTTGTTCCGCAGCTGAGTTACGATTTGTGAATAGGCCTCCTCGGCATCTTGTTGAGCATAGCCATGCCCATTTCGGTCCTTCTGGGCAAATTGAGGATAGGCGTTTCTCAGCGCGTTTAGGAACATCAACGGGGGGAACCCTTCCTGGGTCTCGGACATCTGCTTGAACAAGTCCCGCAGAGAGGCCGTGAGGTCCCCGGAAGAGCCGAGACCACCCAGACCGAAGCTGCTGAGATCGGAGATGTTTGATCCACCCGCAGATGCAGAAGGACGATACCTCTGGAGCTCCTGCTGGAGCTCTGGGACACTTCGCAGAGTCTGCAGCGTGGAGTTCAGATAGCAAGTGTTTCCAAGGTTCTGCAAACCAGCAGGGGTGGCTCCCTCCGCCTTTGCAGCTTCAGCTTCGGTCATATCCTCCAAAAATTTGATCGCTTCCTTTGGACGGCCCAAGTCCCCGGCGCCTTGTCCCTCACTAGGTGTTCCCATCATCATAAACGTCTGGCCTGGTTTGGCCTTGAGCGAGGATAGCGGGGTGTCATTTTTAAGCTGACCTCCTTTGACCAGGATCTTCTGTCGGTCGGGTTCGACGCCGGTTAGGGAGAAGAGCTGGTACTTAAGGGTTTCGCCGTTCGAAGATGGGTCGAGCTCGACCTCATGACGTTTACCTTGGTGCTTGATGATGACTATGGAAGAAGAAGTGTTAGGTCGGAGTCAAGGTCTGCTGAGGGGATTAAACTGGTATACCTGGTATCGAGGCCATCTTGAAAGTTCCCTAGAGCGGTCTTTTGATATCAGAACAAAGCTTTGGGTCGGTTTGCTGATGAAAAGCAGTGCATCAACAACGGCGTTGGCGGTCCTCGCCTTCGGAGAGACGTGGGGCGGGCGGTGCAAACAGAGCAAACAGCGTCACGGGCCCAGCGGGACATCATCGCTGCCTCCTGAACGTTGGATCGAGTCGGAGTTGACAGCATCATCAATTCCTGGAGTCTCAGCCCCTGTTTGCGGTCGACGTTGCACCTTCATCATGGTGAGCTGTGCTGGTTGGCAATTCCACCTAGCCTGCTACTGACATTCTGCAGTCTCAATCATTGCGCCCGTACCTTCAATGTGTCCGGTCTTCCCTTACCGCCGCACTTACAGTCTCGAACTTCGCCTCCCAGACCTCCGAACGGCATAACGTACCTGAGATCGAGGCCCAGACCTCCCCAGAGCTCATCCTCAATCCCCTGACGGTTTCGCGAAACGAGAACGAGAAGGTCTTCATTGAACCCAGTGTGAACAGTGTCCGCGTCAGCGTTCGGATTAAGCAAGCAGATGAGATCGAACATATCTTGGTCCACAAGTTTACTCGGTTCTTGACGCAGCGTGCCGAATCTTTCTTTATTCTGCGGAGAAAGCCGGTGAAGGTCTGGGCTCTATATGGACTACAAGCGCGTGTGTTGCGGGTGCTAACTATGGATTAGGGATACGACATCTCGTTCTTGATTACGAACTTCCACACGGAACAACTTCTGAAGCACCAATTAGTGGAGTTTATAATCCAGTTTCTGGAAGAGGTGGATAAGGAGATTTCGGAAATGAAGCTATTCGTACGTATGCTATAACGGCAGGTTGTTCCGGTGCTGACCAATTCGCAGTTGAATGCTCGTGCTCGATTCGTTGCGGAATCGTTCTTGACGCCCGTAAGATACCCAAGTCCCTCATGGTTGAAGAATCAGTCTAACTTGGTGCCACAGTTTGATTAAATTGTTTTTCTATTTTACCCGTTTGGCCTACAAATGTTACATGAACTTTATTATCTTGTCATCCAATAGCGATTCTTGTATAGGCGATCTAGGCTGGTTCCAGAGATAGCTCTCACTATTTGCTTGATGCTGTCTTAGACATTCGAGTATTCCGAGTCCGAAGCTATAGTGAGATTGTCCATTGCATCTCGACCAAAATCAACTGCCAGGGGAGACAGTTTGTGCCAGTCTATCGAATGGCGTCTCAAACACATGTAGCGATCCACTTGTGCAATAGCACCTATAGTTCTTATCTCCCTGGCTAATACTATTTAGTTCCTGCCAGGGAATCGAGCCCCCTTTCAGCCACAGGCCTCGACTGGTGGAAGATTCCTAATAGGTCAAGCGGGCTGTCTATTTTAATGAACTTGAATATTCCCAGTGAAGGACTACACTGAAACCCGCCAATTCAGTCATTGTAACGTATAGCTATTCTTTCGGAAACTGATTGTTTGGCTGGGGCCAGGATGAGCGTTGCCCACTTCCATTGGTTACCAAGCCATGCCTGCTGCCTTTCTACAATAGCTTAATTTTGGTGTATTGATTGAAGGTTCACAATACACCATCTGCCTGGTCACTCTCAACTCACCTTCCCGCAGAGGATATGCCTGCTGATTCGCTAATTCCCTGATAATTTAGGCATTTGTCTACTTTGGTGTCAGTAGTCAAGTGAATTGGATTTCACACAAAAAGACTTGTTCGAGGGAGGACAGGTGAATGTGGTCAAGTCTTCACAAATACGTTGAGGAAAGTTAAGGGCTTTTTCACTTTAAAAGACATCCTCCCCAGACAGGTTGTGTCTTCTTACTTCCATCTCTACAACCCCCCCCCCAACACCTTCGATCTCCTCTACAAGCCACAAAGCAAGATCACACCCTATCCCAATGGCCTACAGAGGATCTGGCATCCCGTCTATGGGATTGGAATCCCCTATACCATACCACCAATTTGAGCGGCTCAGCTTGAACCCGTTCAATGGTCCTGCGCAGGTTTCCAGTGGCACTCCAACCCCAACTCTTGCCACTTTTAATCGCCAGTTTCAGTTTGGTACAGATCCTTTCTCTTCAGTGCCTTATGGCCAAACCCGTCCAGGAGAGCCCCAGACTGCGTTTCCTGTGTCATTACGCACTCAAAGTGCCCCAGCACAACGTTTGCTGAGAGAGGAAGTCGAGAATCTTCCACGGGGACCTCAGCGCCTTTCAGACGTAAAGAGGAGCCTGGAGACAGTTGCCTTACCAAGTGAAATGCCGCTTGGAAGTTATGTGCATCTCAGAGAACCGCCTCAGTGGGGTGTAGTCAAGATCTCAAATGTGAGCTCCTCCTTTACCAATATTGGACTCTTTTCACTAACTACAGCCAAGATTCCATATTCTATCACCAAGCAAGAGATCGTGCAATTCGTTGGCCGACAGGCACAACTTATCTCGTCTGACAAGGGTTGTCCGATACACATCATCATGGAGCGTTCTACTGCTAAAACCATGGACTGCTACGTTGAGTTTGAATCCCACGCCAATGCCGAGGAAACGGTCAAGCGGATCAACCGTATCTACGAGACTGGTCGCCCTCCGCGCCTGGGTAACCGACATGTTGATGTCGAATTGAGCAACCAGGACGCTCTGCTGGAGGATCTTTTCCCGCGCACCAAGTGTGTCTTGTGGAGAGGCGGCGTTCCTTATGCCATGGCCAACACTGATCGTTATTCCACCGGCTTTGCAGGCTTCCTCACCAGCGAGGAAATAGTTGGCGCCATCAGGCACGCAGAAATCCCACACCGTGTAAGTATTTCTTGTTTCGCCTGTCTAATATTGAAGGGCATGAGCTAATCCCCTGGTCTGTTTGTATCAGTCGCCATTCTGTGCTAAGTGCCCTCAGCGAACCTACGAGTCGACCATTAGCACACTCTACAAGGTAAGGCGGAAAGCTTCAAATCTGCTTGATTCTATGTAGTAGACATTTCTCACAAGACTTCTAGTTCCCGTGGTATGCGACCAAGCTGTACACGGTTCAAGAACGCAACCAGTTATTTGAATTGATTAACCGCCACATCCTCTCGCTTGTTTCTAGAATGAAGAGGACCAACACCATCGGCCTTGACCATAGACTGTTGCGCGAATTACTCTACTCTGGTCTGAATTGCCCGGCATTCAACGAACGCCAGAAGTACACTCTTTGCGTCAATTCTGAGGATATGTCAGAGATTGTCCGATTTCCTGAAGCAGGAAAATGGCATCCTTTTGATACGCTTGTCAGGATCCCTTCTTTTGACAGTATGACAAACATGGTCGGTTTCCTTCCAGCTCCTCTTTTAACTATCTTCTGCATAGTTTTACTGAGTCCTCTTATAGTATTACTCTCAATTGATCTCCAAGGGCACAACTCCTGACAGCAAGGTGCCAGGATTGCCGAATAACTTTCCCTTCAACGACATGAATCTGTTCTCTGAAGCCCCGTATGGCCCAATCTGGTTTGAATGGGAGACCGGCACCGCGGCAGGAATGATCTGGGAAGATGCAGTGCAGCAGGAGATGATCATTCTCTGCAACCTCGTTCTTAGTGGCTGGTTTGCTCTTGAGAAAGCGCAAACCCCTGCGACTAACACTGAGCAGCCCTCTTCCTCGGACAGTCGGGCTGCTCAAACCAATGCATCTCTCTATTCTACCAGCACATTTAGTACTTCCCACTCGCGCTCTCGCAACGATTTAACGTCGAGAGTTGATGTCTTTGCCGCACCAACTCGTCGTGCCAGCATGGCTGCAAACAACGACAGTCCGTTTGCCAACCCTGCTTCTTGGGATCAGAGATTCCTTCTGTATCCAATCCGCTAAATCCCGGGGCGGCGTTTACGGCCATCGCATCACCCAGTCTTCACCAACCTGTTTCCCTTCTTCTGAGGAACCTCAGAAGTAAGAGTTCGGAATTAGTTCGGAATTTACGAGTTTCCTTTGTATGCTTTCAATGCATTTGATTTCTTCACGCGTACAGAATCCGGTGCAGGGAATATCATGAGCTTGTTCATTGGGTCGAAGTCTACACTGCACAGATTAAGCTTGATCTGAATATGATTTTATGGCTTCATGATCTTGGATGGTTTTGAGAAAGTCGTTTAGGGAAGGACATTTGGTGTCTACCTATCTCTATCGTTCTTTTCCTTGCCCCTTTCTACAACGGCCTTTTACCTGCGGGTTACACGGATCATCATTGCGTTCGAGCATTTCATATCCATGCATCCTGTTATCATCTTTTCCAGCGTCCTTCATTGGTGCCTATTTCCTTTCCAGCTTAGCAGTTTAGCTTAATGCAATTCATTTCATTTCGGTCATAATTAGAAGGTCTCCTCACTAACTCATATCTACATCATCTTTGGCGACCTCTTGCCCTTTCCCCTGCTTCTTCTGCTCCTCAAGCTGCCTTTTTCTCAGCAAGCCTTCAGCCCTCTTCCTCTCCCTCCTCGTCTCCGGATCCTCCCAATCAGCAGAACCCTTCGCCTTGCCTTTCGTCTTCGTACTGCGCGACTGAGCCGCCGCACACAGATCCAACATACGTGAGCGGAATCGCTCCTTCCGCTCCGTATTGATCGAGAATCGCTCGTTAGACATCGCCACCAACATCTGCAGGTATTCTTCGGTCACAAGACTCCGAATCACAGGTTCATTGTCCGCAACATCTTCATCACTGTCGTCAGCGTACCCGATCACAGACTCCAGCGCCAGTCCTGCGGAACGCACAGCGACAATCGGGCTCGGGCCACCTTCGGCATCCAGGCAGCGTAGACTTTGCAGGCCGCTCTCGCGGAAGCCCGAAGCTGAGGCAGCAGATAGAACAGGATGGGCGTGGTGGAGTGTCGCAGCCATGATATGTAGGATCTAGATATAAGGGCACGAAAATTAGGGTCGTTCTATTAGAGGCACAAAGAGACAAAGGACAAGGAAGAAAAGAAGATGAAACGACCAAACCAAAGAGGATTCAGGTCGCTATTATGGAAATAAGGACGACAGAAGGGAAAAAGCAAAGTCAGGTGGCACGCACCAAAGGCTCGAAATGGAAGCGCACCAGACGCGGGGCTCGGCCTTGTTTCTTTATCCCCGGAGGCTTCCCATCTCCTGGCATCATCCCAAATAGTTCATGCAACGATTTAGGGGTCTCCGTCTGGACTGGCTTTGTTTCTGTCTGGCTAGGTCCACTCTCAGATCCAGATCCAAGAGAGACTCCATACTCGCTCAAAGGCTCGTGGGACACAAACAGCCATTTCCCAGCGCCTTTGCCCCCCGAAGGAGCGAACTGTCTTTGTGGTTCGGTTGATGCCTCGTCCTGTCCGAGAAGCGCTGGTTGCTGTTGAGGCTTGCTCTTCCTCCCTTCCAGGAATACGCTGGTTCGTCCGGCGCAGCTACTGGTCGTTACCAGACCTGGTAGGGCGTTCACGTCGCGGATGAGATCGCGGATGCCTTCATCGACGGAGCCCTTGGGCGAAAGATCTGTATACTCGGCATCTGGAATAGAGAGGTTTGCCAGGATTTTTCTCTTGCGAGATACAAAGGTTTCAGGTATCGTGTCTTTTTCACTTTCGCTCATGTTCTCCTTTTGCTTCTATATTTGGGGGGTATTGACTTTATTATGGACGGTCGAGATATCAGTGGTATTAAAGAGAACAAAAACTCACTCTTTGACCTTTTCGTTTCGGAAAAGCGTGGGTCAATGCAGAGAGACTGACAATTCTTCTTTCGAGAGTCGAGTCGGGGGGGGGATCTTGGTTCGGCTGTAGCGGAACCTGAGACGACAAAGAGCCAAGATTAATGGCCCGAGATCCAGGTCAAAACAGACGAATTCAACGGCTATACAAAGGGAAGAAACGCAAGGCCCGCATTGAAGCCTGTGCCGCAAAACCCTTCTCGAACACGACGACTTCTGCCGAGCGGACGCACTAAGTTTAGCGGAGCGGAAGCAAAGAACGTCTTTTCCCACGCGAAAAGCGCCCCAGAAGTTACCAGCCTCCTGGTCTCCTCCCGCTCCCTTTGTCCGTTGGAAAGTCTATCAGGCCGCTAACGACCCGTAAGCCGGGCAGGGGACTTTACAAACAAGCGGCCACGCCGCTCTTATATGACCTACGTTCCAACCTTTCTTCCATACAACCGATCGCATTTCAGCCAACGTAACTATCAGTATCTGCCCCGACCGCCTCCTAGCTACTCGATCTTTCTTTTTGCCCCTCCATTAGGCAGCCAGAGGAGAAATCAAGAGTCTTCCAGGTCTCCTTTGCCATGCCTCGTCGATCGTCTCGGGCCGCTCCCGCGTCGGCGCCAGCTCCAGAGCCGGCACCAAAAAGGCGCGCGTCCGAGAGATTATCCGCAGACCCCAAAAATGATCCCAAAAGGCAGAAATCCGAAGACACAGCGGCCAAGAAACCCGTGAAGTCCACCACCAAGACGAGCAAATACTTCCAAGAAGATGATCAGGAAGAATTAGAGGAACCCGCGCCAAAAGCTGTAAGTCTCTCTCCCCCCACAATGCACCAGCTTACACCTCTCACCTCCCCGAATCGGATTGAGAAGCATCCATGACTAATGGGGCGACAATCTCCGCCACGTAACAGGGCAGTCGCAAGGGTAGAAGGGCAAGCGTGAAATCCCAGAAGGATGATTCTGAGGATAGCGCAGGCGACACGGCGCCGAAAAACAAGGAGCTGTGGAGAGAAGGCGTCACGACTGGCCTTGGGCCTGGAAAGGAAGTCTTCATCAAGAAGCCCAAGGCTAAGGACGCAGGTAACATCCCATATGAGGATCACACATTGCATCCGAACACTCTCGAGTTTCTGGAGTGTTTATCGGAGAACAATGAGAGGACCTGGTTCAAAGGTACCGGCAAACACCGACCGTGGGGGGGTTTTTTTATTTGTTTTTTCAACTTATGGCTGACCGCCAATCCTTAACAGCACACGATGCGGACTATCAAGCTGCAAGAAAGGACTGGGAAAGTTTCGTTGTATCTCTTCAGAGAAAATCTCAGAAATCGATAGCACAATTCCCGAATTGCCGGCTAAAGACCTGGTAAGTGCTATCAATTTCCAATTGAACAAACGGAGAGCACGAGGAGATGTAAACAGAAGACAGGAAGGGACAATTTGGCATGGACAAAAACAGAGGGATATTTATTAACAATCATATGTGCTCTAGATATTCCGCATTCACAGGGACGTCAGGTTCACCAAAGATCCTACACCATATAAGGTACGTAATTCTCACGGCTTAGTGGGAATCCTTTGTACCCGTCCGATTCTACCTTTTGTAATAATGGGTCGAACGAGCTGACCATGACGTCGCACAGCCTTACTTTTCGGCTGCTTGGTAGGCATCTGTCCAACATTGAGCAATCATCACCGTCAGCTAAAGTCTTCAAAGGTCTCGTACAGGGAAGAAGGGCCCTTATGCCTCTTACTATGTCCATTGCCAGCCCGGATCCTGCATTATCGGTAGGTCGCTTCCCTTCAGAAAAGTGCAACTGTTTCTAGGTTATGGGTCACTCTGCCTTCAAAAGTTGCTTGGGGTTCTTTCCATGTGGTCCATGCCATGCTTTGGACATTGATCAAGAGCCCGTGGTTGTGCACGCCCGGGATCGGTCTAGAACAGGAAGCGACGACTGTCTTCCAAGCCTTCCATCCACCACCTTGTAACGATCGATAAACGGTATGCTAACGAGATTCCGGGGGTATTCTAGGAGCCGGATTATGGCAGCCAGATGCCGATCAACTGGCGCTTATTCGTGAAGATATCGACCGCAATTCGCAAGGGCTGAAAGCCGTGTTGAACGAAGAAAACATGCGACGCGAGATTCTGAACGGGGTGCCTGATGATGAAGAGAAAGCCGTCAAGGAGTTCCTCGATCAGAACAAAGACACTGCTCTTAAGATCAAACCTAAGGTAGGTGTTTCATTGCCCCTTGACGGGTACCGTATGCCTGTATCCATCGAGCATCGCTACCTTCCATCCCAATAACCATGCTCTTAAGCTTGGTATCAATCCTATGTGTCTGTGGAAACTGTTTGTGGGCTGGCGAGACCAAGCAGGAAGGCTTTTCGACGGGCGAGGGAGGCTGTCGGGCGCGTGCCATTGCCGTGGACAACGTATCATCTGCGTTAGCATCACGTCCAAGTCACCAAACACGATCCTGTTTTCGATACTGGGAGGAAGTCTGAGAGCAAATGGGCCTCCATGGCCATCCGGTTGATGAAAACAGGATCGGAGCTGGTCTCAGCACGACGATGCCTTGACAAAGCCCGGTGGTGCAGAGGCCCAAGCGGCCTGCTACCTTGCAGTCATCAACAATGGGCTTGAATATCACAATCTCACAGAAAGAATCCGGTGGGCATTTTGAATAGCCCATGCGCATTCAAAGACCATTGTCGCTGATGGACATGCGACCCCGGAGATGTCAACAAAGCGCTCCTGATAGCAGTGCTCGAGTGTTGGTGCTTGAGCGCGGGTGGCTCCGACTGGCCTGCCTACCCGTGTCTGGGTCTGGGTCACACCCTTTTCGACCCAAGCCCAACCCCCTGGTATCCGGCTGTTCTGGGGCCCAGCTAGCACGGGAAAACAGTCTCTTGTCCCACTGGGGGCTTTGGTCTCGAAGAGTTTTCGACACCGTCGCATCTGTTTCCATGGTTCAGTTTATGGACCAACCCCGGCGGACCACATCCCTCGTCCAATTACATTGCTGACAAGACCATTTCCTCCCTAGGGATACGATGTGGACAACGAAAACATCAAATTGCTTCGCCTACGCAATTTCATTATTTGGAAGTCTCTTGCCGATGAGGTCTTTAGGAGCCCCGACGCACAGGACAAAATCGCGACTCTCATTGGTATCATTGAACCTTTTGTAAGGCCCCCATCCTACCCATCCTTGTTGCCCCGTCATTTTGGCTTTGCCTCTCCGCCTGTCCGCGCCTGCGTCTATTGGATCTTACTCCGTAGTGCCCGTATCAGTTACAAGGCCCTTTCCCCCCTCCTTTTCCCTTTCGAGCCACTTCAGCGGTGTGGCTTCGGGCACAACGATACCCACCGCTTAAATCCATCATCCTCAGAGGGTGACAAGGGTGTCTCAGAAGGGGGACGTGATGAGGGGGAACGAGACTAGAGAGTGTTTCACTGACTCGAGGACAATTATCACTCAATAGGTTACGTATCTCAACGGCGTCGTCATGCCGGATGCGGTGGATCCGGTAAACAACTCTGAGAACGAATCTTCCGACGATTCTGCAAACTAGAATCACTGGAATTTCCGAGATGTCGAGTCCGCAATGGCGACCGCATGGTTTTACCTCGCGGTGTAGGTGTGTCGAACTTTTTTTTTGGCTTTTTTCTACTGTAGTGCTGTGGGCTCGTCTATTTTCTACGGTCTTGCTTCAGATGTGTATCTGTCTGTGCCTCATTAAATCGTTTTTCTTTATTAGGTGTTGAACATGACTACTCTTGGCTATGCATGTGTCACGCCTTTTTTTTACGGCCTTGATTTGAATTTGTAACCGTTTCCTTCAAACTCAAGAGATGGCTTATGGATCCCGGTTGGGAGAACAGGGTGTCTTAGTTCCTTCCTGTCTGAGAACTGGGCTTGGTGACAAAATTAGGCAATCGCGAGTCTTCACTTGCCATTGGCTTGGAGGGTTTCCTTTAGCATGACACCAGGCGTCCTTTTTTCCCGACTTGTTTTTTTTTTTGCCCATGCTGAGCTAAGGACATTGATACCTAGCCCCGGGACTTCCCTTCCCCTTACCGCCATTTCTCAACCCCCAATAATGGTAATGATCGTGTCCCATTCTCAGACAACCTTGCCAGGATCCTTGAGTCTCAGGCCTTGACCACAGTGACGTGCATGTTATGGCCTGCTGTCCGCGCGCCGCAGTCGGCCCGTCGGGCGTGCCGTTAGCTCCACGACCGCTGCCTATCCGGGCTTATCCCCCCAGCAAGCAAGATATCCACATCTGCACTCGGGCGAATTCGTCCATGGCTCTTGAGGATCCTTACCCTCCTTTTCCCACTGCACGAAGACGACCCCCTCCAGACTGCATACATGCCCAAGCAATCCTCCGACGCACGAATTCCTGTCAGGCGGGGTGGAGAATGCAGACGAGACGAGACAGGCGGGAGGTAAGAAGAGAGGGGAGAGAGGAGGTGAGGGGAAAGGAAAGGGCCATCGCATCAATCACAAACCGTGCTGTCATCAACATGGCCAAGCTGGTGCCCCAGCCGTCCATCCCACCACTTATCCTCGTCTGGACTTCTCCTCTTGCTTCTTCGGCGGCGCCCATTGACACCCAACGCCCCTCCTCCCTCCTCTGTCTTCGAAACAGACAAACAAACCCGCATGAGAAGAAAGGGCTGGGGAATTGGCCTCCAACAACCCGTAAATTCCGTAAAACAGACCCGCCTTCAAACCCTCCTCTAGTCTCTAGACCTCTCCGGAAAAATCACAAGAAAAAAAATAGACAAAGGAACGCACAGCCATCCCTCTCCGGCTAGAATCCATGCAAGCCATGAAACTCTGTCGTCGTCAATGGGCACCGGTGATTTGACTCGGCAAGATCCTAGCGGAAACTTTTTTCACTCTCCCTTTTTGCTCGAGTCCGAACTGGTGTCCATAAATGGATGGGCTGTTATTCATCTATTCACTCCAGGCCCCGATCCACTTATTCAGTGTTGGTCTGTTAGATGACCATAGTACATCTGGAGGTGGATGATGGGCCGATCCTTACATATGCCTTTCATGTACTCAGTATGTACGATGTACCTCTCCGACTTTTTATTCCTTGCTGTACAGGCACAGAGCACGGAGTAGTATGCCAGTCATTTGAATATCCTTTGCGCAGGGTAGTCTAAAATAGGAAGATGAGAGGTCGGATTTCGTTCGTAGGCTGTTCATCCGGCTCCATGAGCCGTGTACTACCTGCACACGTATGTATGTACGTACAGTCTTTCCGTTAAAAAAAAAAGTTTAATTCCAAAGGAATACGGATAGAGTACTGGGTTTCAGTCCATGTAGAGGGAGAAGGGACGACAATTCACGTAACAAGTATATTGTATTTTATTGTAACGACTTATATTGTGTGTCGATGATAGGTAGTAGTAATGTCATCACATGAACAATGCCATCTGAACTTGGCCGGTTGGAAGTCCAACCTAAAATATGTTTCGGACAACCAACACGAACCACATATTGTAACTAAGTTTTAGAACATAGCCCCAACAGACTTTAAACAAGATAGGTATATATAAACGAAATAATATATATATCATATTCAATAATGTGCGCAACTAGTTAACTACGATAAACACATTATATAAGATACCCAAGCTTTCCATCCGATCAATCTACACAGCAAAACCAACCAACCAAACACAACAAACAATTAGTCAGACCTGACTACAACTCACTAACTCACTACTCCCAGAGCAATAAACAAACATCATCGATCAGCCGATCATCTCACCGTTAACAGAAAATATAAATAGCTAGAGAGATAGATGATCTTATACGGCTGGCAATTAGCAAATCTTGAATCGACTAGGTAGATACTAGAAGTAGATACATAGTACGGAGTACATGCCTAGTAAGTAGGTAGTACCTTAGATAGGTAGTTAAAAACAGAAAAAAAAGAAAAGAAAATAAACAAAAAAAAAAAAAAATACGAACCGAACCCATCGCAGATCCCCTCCATTGGTTAGCACAGCACAAGATAGGCTTCCAATAGTCATGTCCATCCCAATTCCCAATTTTTTCCTCTGCGTTCCACATCTAACGGTATTCGGCCGATGTCTCCATTTACCCTACCTATACTTTTCTATACGATAACTAACCTAACCAGAGAGAACTGCGGGTACTAGGGCTGTTGATTTTTATCTACTCTGAGTATGGTATGTCGATACTTGAAAGTGAACGGAGAACTGCCGGAAAGGACATATTATCCAGCTACCTAATAGGGGTTAGTTAGGATTTATTTCTGATTTTAACACCAAACCTCGTATACATACTCCACTACACATCCCACATTCTGACGTCTAGTTTATTTGTTACCAAGCCTCATTCACATTTCCCAGAAGGGAAGAAAAAAATTGACATGTACACAGGGGGTGACCAGGGATGTTTCAAAGCTTGATAGCAATAACGACATGCGCCTGGCCAGCCACCAGGACTCCATAAGTCCGTACAGCATTGGAGTAGGTCTGTTTGTTTGAAATCTACCTAGCTGGAGGTACCTACCTGCCTGCCTGGCCAGTCCAGGCCCAGACCAGCCCCTCCCAGTCCAATCACCCCTCGTCCAATTCCCCCTTACAGATGAGAGCATTGATCCACGATATCTGGAGGAATCCGCCCGACGAGATGCGGGGATGGAGTTGAGACTTGATACATCGGGTCAAACGGAGAGTGTCCGCCATACGGTATGTTACAGGGACAGCATACCTACCTACTTACCTAGACATCCAGTAGATACCCAGGTAGCATCTAACTGAGTAGGTGGCCCTGGGATTGGAAGTTGAGAATGGGGAGAAAAAACGGAGGGTAAAAAAAAGGGGGCGGGGTTAACACAGAGAATAATGAGTGGAAATAGGCCAGAACAGAGGAGCGTGGGCTGGATTTTCTCACCCCTTCTCTTTTGCTTGGTCCTTTTGCAAAGGCAAGAAAAACAAAAGAACCAACCCGATCACGGGTTGGAAATTCAAGCCCATCCGGATGCTCAATTCTCCCGAATTTCTTTGTTGTTCGTCCCGTGCGAACGAGCCGAAGCGAGGGTCAATTAGAGTTGCTCAGGCCCCAAACAAGCCATCCACTGATTAGCTACCGCAAGTGTGGGGGAGTTCGAGTTGACAGGGTGCCAGAAAGAGGAAAGAGATACAGAGCAATGAAAAGAAAGAAAAAGTAAGAAACACCCATGAAGCGCAAGGAAGGTACTGAATCAACTCAGCGACTCTTCGCATTGCAAGCCTCATTCATTCCATCGAGGATAACATACTTAGGTACTGTAACCTAGGATCGACGGACGTTCGCTGTCTCTCCCTCGGTCGCCACTTACTTTTCACTTGAAGCAGGTGCATGAA
Source organism: Aspergillus persii (assembly GCA_002215965.1). Classification (NCBI taxonomy): domain Eukaryota; kingdom Fungi; phylum Ascomycota; class Eurotiomycetes; order Eurotiales; family Aspergillaceae; genus Aspergillus; species Aspergillus persii. Next base: position 1,206,185 of record NGZO01000008.1, on the reverse strand, counting down.
ACCACAGCCTCAAGTGACGAACTCCTTCCTTACGAAAAGTCAGGCATCCAGTCACCATTTTCTCACGTCCGAGTCTAACCATTAAGATCGTCACGCGACGAGCGAACATGACAGGCAAAAGGTACCTGTACAACCCGGGTATCTCGTACAGCGTGTCACGCTCCTATGTCGGGTCATCACACCGTGGTACCATGCACAATGACAGGATCATGGCTAGGTAGAAAGGGAGGAATGAAGCAGATGGGAGAGAAAAGCTGTACCCCGGCATGCAGTCGGTGCCGGCCCTGCACGAGGTGGGAACTCGACCGGTCTGAGCAGGGCAATCGGCAAGGTGATCTGGGCAAATGTTTGTCTCTCATTCTGCCACGTCAGTTGAGGATGATCGCGCATGCGCGCACACACCTGTAGTACCCAAGCGAGCCACAAACAGAGGTTGATTTAGCTGGTAGATGAGTTAGTTCTGCCTGTCTGTCTGGGCTGGTCCTTTTTTTTTTTTTTTTTTTTGGTTCTCCCCTGGTCACATCTGTCATAATGAATGAAGAGGGGGGGAAGGGAAATCCCCAACCAACAGCCAACAAACCCCTTCACCCAATCTGAGCTGCAGCCCATGATTAGATCATTGGAGCAAGGCGCGTAAGGCAGGTGATAAAGGAGCGATAGTCTCCCGAATGCCTCCGCCCTCATAGGCCGGAATGACATCACGTGACCGAACCGGTATGCGGGCGGATCGGTGATCACGGACGGCATGTTTTTCCTTTTTCCTGTTCCTTCCCGGTCAGCGCTACGCCGCTGGCTGCTAACCGCTGTGGCTTGGAGTTAGCGATGGTGATAACGGGCTGGGGGGCGCTTGCTTGCCTTGCTTACAGTGGATGGGGAAACGGACCCGGCCGGGCCACACGCATACAAGAAGCGACGCACGTTGGCCCGGCGCCTCAGGTTGGGCTGCGGAGCGGCACCGTGGACAATTCCCTCTGCGCCCCGAACCCTGCGCCTAAAGTGCCATTTTGGAAACCATGGAACGAGCCTGATCCTCACCGGTCCAAAGGACAAGGAGTCAACGTTTCGCTGGCGGGTGGAGCACGGAATCTCCAGAATTCCGTGTTCAAGGACGGAACTGAGGAAAGGGAAGAGAGAAAAAAAAAGGACACACGCCACTCAACAGCAAAAAATTGAAAGCAGGACAAAAAAAAAGAGAAAAAGGGAAAGGGAAAGAACAAGAGAGTCCACAATCACCTGCGTTGTGGGTTCTGGCGGCAACGGAAAGACGCGGACGGCAATGCATCGAGCCGATTAGTAGGATCGAAAAAAAAACGTGGCAAGGGAAGGGGGCGAGAAAAAAATTAAATTAAATTGAAGGCAAATAATAAAAAAAAAAGAAAAAAGATAATCACAAGGAAGGCTAAGAAAAAAAATTGATAAAAAAGGGAAGAGCTCAGCGACGTAATCTTACCATTTATGTAATACATGGTATTTCATGCCGATTTCGGTTTTCTTCTGTATGGTATCGAAACGGACTGCACCAGGATGCTCTCAGGTATCTTAACCCCCCCCTCCTCCCCCCGGCCTTCGCCTTAAACGATTCAGGGTATAAGTGAGGCTGGCTGTGATTGTCAATCCTGTGAGGCACCTAATGTGAAAGCACCGAACGATTGCAGCAAGTATCCTGGCGATGGAGTACTCCGAAGTGCAGGAGGGCGATGGAACTGTCTCGACCATGCGCCATTGATTTCTCTGACGAAAGCCGTGTGCCATCCAGGACATCCCCTTGCATGGATTGTATCAGAAAGAAGAGAGCACCCATCAAATAGCTATCTTGACCAATGCGGTCGAGCCCTCGGAAGGATCAACGTGACAGCTGAGGAGAAATTAGAAAGAGGGGAAAGGGCATAAGCGTGGCCGGTGAAGACTGCTTGCATGAGGCTCCCCAGTCACGAGAACGTACAGAGTAAGCTGAGCGATGATCATGGGGGTGGATGATAGTACGCATAAGTGAGACAGCACGAGTATCGGTGAGAAGGATGCACTAAGACGAGGCTGCTCAAAGGAAGAGGAGGGGGGGAGAACAGACCCCTTCGCATCACCGAGTACACCCCTTAGTTGTCAGCAATCCCTGATGAGAAATTAGCAAGATTCTGTTAGTTGTCTTACCCTGGGCGGTTGGTTGTCCGTGATGAGGATTCTGATAGTAGCATGCCATACTACACTTCATGCATAAGATCGGCGGGAGTCGGGGCGGCCCGTCGTGGACATGTCCAGGAGACGATTAGCGAGCGAGGATGCGGTGGTTGCCCAAAACATCCTTGACTTCCTGCACCTGCGTCCGAATCACAACGCTATCCTTGTTGGTTGCCCGTTTGCGACCGTCGATTTCCGAGGTGATGAAGCTTGCTGAATGCTGAGTGTGACCTTTGTCGGGTTGCCAAAATTTATTTTTGGTTTTATTTTATTTTCGTTCCCCTCTTTCTTTGGCGTCCTTCCCTTTCATTCCCTTTGGCTGGAACGAGATCCATTGAAATCGGACCAATTGTTGCGAATGGGATCCCGTATCCTATCCAAGGCACCGCGCGAAACGGGTGACAACATTAGGTTCAACCCACTGTTTGAAAGAAGAAAAAAGTGACGGTCGAGTGATAAAGGCACTAATTCTATTTCTCTTTTTTGCCCCCAGACACCCCGAGTCACACGATGGCGGTCACCATCCTCATCCTATTACATGGCCAATACGAAGACGAACTACTGCAGAGCTAGCTCTCTAACGGCGACCTCCGCTCATGATATATGGTTGCCCGGAGGGAGAAACGAGGTCATCATGGAGGGTGGGGAACGGAGAATAGAATAGTCTACTCCGTGTGATTTTTTATTTTATTTTTTATGTTTTTATTTTTATTTTTTTTTTTGCTTCCTTTGAAGGCGCTTCATTATTATTGACGAATGTGATTAGGTTGCAGGAGTGTGAACTTGTTTCTCGCTTGCCAGTGGGTGTCGAGATCCTGGTTGTACTTGTGACAGCCTGGCAGCAAATCGCCATTCCTTGCTGCCTTTTTCGAAACTTCCACTACGCCGAACCCATGAAGGACTAGAGTCTACTCCGTAGCTCCCACGCCATTCCCATGTGCCAGTGGGTGTCTTGTCAGACACAGTGACGGGCCATTACGCACTCGACAGGGATCTTAGCCAGGTTCATAACGGCTTGATTGGCGGCCATGTCAGCAGACCCCGCAAACGATTCCGGGTTCTGGGACGCTTGCCCATTATTATTACTTTCCGACAGACGTTGGCGGGCTGGTCTATCCCTTCCTATTGCTCTGTTTCTTCGCTCGAGACATTGGGCCCAGGTACGCTAATGCAACTTACCTTGTATGTGCCCAGATCGCACCGGGTACCGTCCCAGGGCTGTAGCACCGGGAAACCTAAGGCGCTCCAGTGAGGTTGCCTCCCGCCCCTCCCTCATTTGCTTTTTCTTGTTCATTTCCGAGGAACCAGAGGGCGAGGGAAAAAGCAAAGAAAGACGTCGTCTTTGATCCATATATTCGATGTGGTGGATACCTGCTAGTTCGAGGATACCTATCTATGCTTGTCCGTGTTTGGCGTTACGCCGGACAGGACCTGGTCAGTTTACAATGGCGACTTATTAATTAATACCTACGATTACTGTACCTACAAGGATCAGGCGCATGGGGCCCTTTGGTCACAGTCGTAAAGCGCTTGAAATGCCTGGGATTTGGTAAACCGTACCAATAAGCCTGGGAGCTCGGGCCTTGAAAAAGAGGGAGTGTACGAAAGGGGAAAGAAAACTACGCCCTCCAGGTATCTCCCGAGAACATCCCGAACATGCCAAAAATACATGCTTACAGCGACAAAACCACCTGGTGTCTGTTCTCTGTTCTGGCTTCAGCTGAGATTCTCCACCACCCATGACGATAAGCGTCCTTTGGAGTGTTTGACTAGGACCGGTTGGAAATTTGGGCTGCTCACCGCCAACTCCCTTCCTTCCGCCCCCCTCCAAGTACCCTAACTTCTAAGGGCCTAAGGACGACTAGTACCAGCACCCACCCACAGCCCACAATCCACAACCCACCCCGAATTAGCAACTCCTCCATTGCCACTTTAATTCGAAGTGCAAAGTGTGGACGGCCCCAAGAGCTGAGCTTTCATACCTTCCACATCCAGCACTGCTCTTCTTGCAGTTCCATGGAACAAGCGATTAACGGGCCCGCTGACCCAATAATTCACACCCTCAAGGAGGTCACGGCTCACCGCGGTGTACCGTCGGAACCGAGCATCCACCGAAGGGGGGGGGGAAGCCTGGTAGGCAGTGGCACAGGAGTCACAGCCTACCTCACCGTTCTTGAAACCTGAACCGGGTCCATGGATGTACAGCAATGGCACCAATCAACTGCCGTGCGACTACGGTTCGGAGCGCTCCTTTCCCTGCTGGACCTAACCAGAATTGAGGAAATGGATTTCCCATGCACCAATGATAGATGGCTGCGGCTGTCGCTTAACTTTCTGGCCCTGACTTGCAGCGTCATCCACTTTTCATCCCAGTCCCGAACCAGGTAATTTGCGGGGTTCCTTTTTTTTTTTTTTTTTTTTTTTTTGCTTCCACTACTGCTTTCTGTCTTCTTGTCTTCTTTCTCTCAGGTTGCATTCTTTGCATCCCCAGCCCGTCCTCTCTTCCCCCAATTGACTTCTCTCTCTTATAATCGAGGGAGGTTGCCGTTCCCATTTCATGTACAACTACAACCCTACTTAATGTAAGGGCGGAAAGATCGGAAGGTCCCCCGCGAATCGCAACCGCATTCTGCTGGATCCTGGAACGCGCATGACGACATTATTTTTGGGCCAATTATCACCGTACATGCGTTATCGTTGGAGCCTTCAAACATCCCTACCTACCTAGCTATGTACATAATCAGTCCGGACCCTTCCGCGAGGAGCCTGCCTGGTGCTATGGGTTTATTCGGCGGTTTACACATCTGCGCAGGACTGCGCGATGGAAACGGGCCAGGGAATTCCTGGATCGGTGCTGCTCGGTAATTGTCATAGGTCAGGTTCACCGCCCCGTCCGGGAGCGTAAGGTACTGCATTCCGATCGGGTTCTACATGCCGATGCCTACGGATACTCAAGCCACTCCGGTTGCAGCATCTGTTCGGAAATAACAGTAAGAATAAAATAAAAATGGTAATGGAAATGAAAAAAAAAAGAGCGAGGGGCAGGCAAGGATTCCGTAATCAACAAATCAGCGTTGTACAGTACATTCCTCGGAAGGATACCTAGATCCCGGGGGATCAGTTAACATTCCCCCGTTGAGAACCAGGTGCATGTGGCGGAGAGTCGGGATCATCTGGCACCTTGATTCTAGACAAGTACGTACGTACTGGGAAATAAGTACTGCGCCACGAAGTACATAGATATGCGCGCGCACATGAACAAAGTATGCGAGCATCCCTTTACGTAGGGTAGGGTATGTATTTGGAATATCCATCCGTTCATACATACTGAGCACTGTACATATTGTGTGGAGCTCCAGCTAAGTAAATCCCGATCTAGCCAACATTACTCGGGATTCGATTCAAAATATGCTGCGTGGCAGGATAAGATTGGACTAGACTGGAAACAACGAGAGACATTCCTTCCTTGATGCTTTTGCTTCTGTTTTGGCTCCGAGAGGGAGCCGGGGGAAGAACGAAAAGCAAAAAAAAAGGCCCAGGCTACATGCCGTGGACCGCTCTTGCAGCCTGGATCACGGACTGGGCCGTTTGCCACAAGAAATCCCGATGCAAGGAGATCGAGGAGCATGATGTGCTCTGCAGGAATGTAGCAACGGTGAAGGATGACACGGGACGGGAAGAGAGAGCAAGGGGGATTTGGCGGTTGGGAGATTGATCGGTGATCTGACTGATATGAGCGATCTGAGACCGCAGTGATCAGACAACTTGCATACTCTGTGCGTTGAAGAAAGGGGGGGGGGAGAGAGGGGGGCACGAGAGTTGAATTCCGCGGGGTGAGATCAAAACAAAGCCAACGTTCCAAATTGTCAGTCATTGGTGGGTTTGAGTACTTCCCATCATTTTCAAGTCTGGAGACCAAACAACACCAGACCAGATGCATCTTCCACTTGTCGGGTTCCAATCCTACGATAAGCAATCGCTGTCTGTTTGATGGGAAATGATTTGGCCAGGGCGCCGGAGCCGCTGCATGCACGCGGGAGCTACTGCGTGACGCACATTGAATGTACCTATACATACAAGCTAGCTAGCTAGGTAAGTAGGCACCGGGATCTATCCGATCTTTCAAGCGAGGACGCAAGATCAGGTGGTTAGAATCTGGAAGGGAAAGTAAAACAACGTAAGGGACCAGCACAGTCCTCGCATGCCTCGGATCAAAAGAAAGAAATACCTACCTACCACCTACTTACCTACTCCGCAGGTAGGCACTTTGCCCTGCCCTACAGATAGGGATGGGTTGGTTTCGGCGTGCCTCATATTTGGTATTTGGTCTCAATTTATTGTTGACGTTATTGTTTTCTAGGCTGTGTTACCTGCATTTTGATTTCCGCCGCCTTTGGCTGGTGATCGGGAAGGTAAGGAGTAAGCAGCAGGAAGCAAACACGAGATAGTAAAACCAACAGATGGGGTGACTCAATATCAAGAATCAATCGGAATAACTGGTTGGCCACCTCCTTTCGTGAAGGATACCCAGCCTGGATTAAAACGCCCCGAGTTGACGGGCGCAAAAAGAATAAAAAAGCCACATGCGCTCCCGAGACCTGGTACACTACGGAAGTAGAAGAATGGTGTTCCATGGTTCAGATGGCCGCTCACGTACGGAGTACATGGGATGATGGGCAAGTGTAAATAACTAGCTTTGTCCGACCGGGAGGCAAAAAAAAAAAAAAAAAAAATCACAAAATAGATAAAATAAAAGAAAGTCAAACGAGAACAAGAAAGAAAAGACCAAAGTCGCCTAAAGAGGCGAAGGATTTTCGTTTGTGCCTTTGTGTCCATTGGCCGAATTCATTGTTTGGTACCCTTAATTCCTAGCGCGCGTTCTAGCAAGAGACACGAGACCGGTATATTCTAGAAACGGGTAGGACAAAGGACACGGAGTCAGCAAATTAGTGGGACATAAAAATGGGGGCTGGCTGGGTCGTTCAATAATAATAAGAAGAATAATCATACCGGCAACGACGACTCAATTTCCCAAGATCAATTTGATTATACTATGTAATATTTCCTTGTGCCCGGTCCGCGCGTGTGGGGGGAAATTATTTCCCTGCCCGTGTAACCCGGATGGATAGGTTCCCTTATCGACTGATGACGATTCTAAGACCTACGGCGCATGCGAGGGAGGCCGGGCGCGGATGAATAATCTTCTGCAGCTGCAATTAACTGTAATTACCTAGTCTGATACCATGCGAGTCTAGTCGAAGGTAGAGTAGGGCTTTAATTTTTAAATCCGCGTTTCTGTTTTGGCCATCCACGGGCCGTCAGCCCCTCTTCCTTCTTTGGACTCGGGCATTACCCGGGTGGACCCAGGATGTATGTCGCTTCTCCCCGAGTTGAACCTTGGTTCACCACCATGACACGGAGTACAACACGGAGTTTCCAAGGAGGCTGTATTGCGGCGTAGGCCGTGGTACCCAATCATGGGGGCATGTAGCCATGTTGCCGCGTTTCTTTTTTAATTAATTGTTGGTTTCTCTTGCGTCTTCGTCCCCTCGTCCCCTCGTCCCCTCTCTCCCCCTCCCACCGAGAACTCCCGGACGCGCTGTACGGAGTGGAAGGAACAGCAGATTTGCAGGATTGAGGTGATCCATGCATAGTATTCAACCGGATCACACGGGATATGTACGGGCGACTCGAATAGGTAGTAGGATGTAGGTGGAATGGTACCTTGGAGTACTACTCCGGGGAGGCAACGCCCTGCAGCCGGGTAGGTGGTGGGAGGTTCGAACGCATATTACCATTATGATATAGTCAATAATAAGTGGTATTCCCTTCCAATGTACGAAACTATTCTTGAAAGGCTACTCAAATCCTCCCTAGCCATGCAGGTGCTATCTAGGTACCAGGCCCAAGCACCGTCTGTCGGTCTAGGAACTGGAATCGGGTTAGTCAAGTTGGCCGATGCTATTCAGCCACGGTCAGATGAGACATTCTTTCCGTGCTCGGTCTGTTTGGCTTTTTTTTCCCTGCCTAGGAAGCAGAGTTTGATTTTTTTTCTTCTTCTTTCTTCTTTATTTTTTATGGGCTAATATCTCGAATGACTCAATGTTCTGCGTAGCGCCGTAGAGGAATGAGGTCGGCTCTGTATACTATCTAGTAGGTACCTAGTAGTATCTGTAAATGCTAGTAATAGTAAGTATCATCGCGCATTCATGTATCGGTACAGATACCTGGGTATCATTACCTGTACTCTCATCAATACGGCCGCGAGACATTCATTACCTTAGGGCCTGAGGATGTATTTCCCAGTTGCCGCAGCAGGGAAGAACCGAAGAGGGGAGAGGGCAAGAAAGATTTTGTACTTCGTCACGTCACCCACTCACCGAGGGGACTACGCCGAGGGCTTGCGCCGTCCGGGGCCTACGGTGCCTACCAAGCCAGTGCTGACAGGGAACGATACGCCCCCCGTACCTCCCGAGCGCTAAACACACCAACTGGAGACGGAAGGAGTTGGAGCGGTGGAGTTCCGTCACGGCGCCTTTACCCGTCCCGGCGTATCCTTCCCCCTCCGTCATCCGTCGTCACTTGCGCCTTTTCGCAAACTTACGCCCCTCTTCAGGCTCTAGACTCGACTATGTACAGTCGCTGTTCCCGCGCCGCCTGCCAAAGCAACCAAACGCCCAACCCGAGTCTCGGCGACTCAGGTGATCCCCATGGAACCATGAATGCTTTAGCTGCGTCTTCCTCTAGCCCATCCATATCTATGGGCCGCTAGCGTGTCTCCACTCCGTCTGCGGACCGTTCTTCGACTCCGTACAGTTAAGTTTCTTTCTATGACCGCCTTTTCTGTTCTTTTTCTTTTTTCCCTTCTCTCTTTCTAGTTTCCCAACACGATGTTTCTTGACTGGATTGAGAATGGGAAACTTCCCCTCTCTTCCAGTCTTCCAGTCCACCCCCCTCCCTTCCCAATCCACCTAGGCTCGCACTTGTCTGCCTACCTGAGGTAGACCGCTGTTGATATCCACTTCTTCCTTCCAATCAGATTATACCAGCCGTCTTCGGCCCAACCATCGCCTGTCGATGAAATCTGGGATCAATACGCTTGCGATTTTAGAATGGAGAACCAATCAGCCGCGTGGCTGATTTTCGCTTCTGAAGCAATGATTATCTCCCGTTCCGTCTGAATAATGAGCACCGGTTCCCGTACCTTGAACTAATCAGTAGTCATTCTGGCATGAGTTTTGGCTGCCTTGCGCTGGACGTTTAGTATGACTGTACGACGGAGTACGTAGGCCTTGCTCGTCCATTTGTCCTCTTGTAAAATAAGGAAATCAAACAAAACAAAACAAAACAAAACAAAATAAAATAAAATAAAACAAAAAGAGCCCATACGGAACTGCCGCATCCATGGAACCAGAACTTCAACTCCCCAGTTGGACCCAGAGAATTGCCCATCCCTTGGGATCTCCATCTTCCCGCCTTCCGCTTTCCGCCAGCTGGCCCTGCGTTTCGTCACTCTCTCGTGTCTCCTGCACTTGACCCAACCGTTTTTATTTTTCTCTTTCTTTCTTTTTTCTTTTTTGCCTCTCGGACGGACCGCGAGTCGGCGACCCATATGTACTAACCGTCGTTTGGAGTCTCTTCGTATGGTTCGTTTGACTGGGCATGCTTGGGGTTCGACAATTGAAACTACCCAGACAAGAGCCAGTTGCAAGGGGTCAGGATTAAAAACTGTAGTCATTAATGAATCAAATAAAAATGAAAAGGCGGGAAGAAAAATGAAACCTATTTTCTTTTTAAACCAAAAAATATGCTCAATTTACTCCGATTCAAAAAAAAAAAAAAAAAAAAAAGGTTGAAGATAGGGAGAAGAATCTCAGTAAGGCACTCCATAGTGACTAAATAGATCCGTTCTCGTTCCTTGCCTGTTTCCGATCCATCCAGGTGAAAATCTGCTTGATTCCGTCCTGAGCACCCCTTTCTTCCTTTCTTCCTTCCTTCTCTTCTCCCTCTTTTCTATTTTGAGCTCTCCATTCTTCACGATAACAGACGGAATCCGTCTCTGATTTCTTCAATTCCCTTGTCGTCGCATCGTTGCACCTGATCCCTCCACTTTATTCCATCCATTCCTTGTGTCACCCGAACAAGACATATCCTGAGATCTCAAGGTACGTTTCATGCTTAAATCACATACATAATCTATGAGCCTCTGTAGATTCCAATTCTTGCCCTGGAATTATCGGCTTTCTCCTCATCTCTTTCTGCCTCTTCGACCTGAAGAGGGCCAAAAGGAAGGGGGGAAAGGCCGGGACCTCAATTGCTGGAATCCTGCAGCGCCGGTTTCGTTTGATCCTATACTGACCCTATACTGATATTTGCTGCGCTATTGCCAGGCTTTATTCCTTTTGCTTCCTGACTCCTATCGCCTGAGAGCAGTAACTGACCGACATACTTGCGCCTAACGGGGATTGTTTTTCTCTTCTCTCCAGCTTCCAATCCTGCCGCGCTCAATTTACCCTGGGACGTCCAAATCCCTCGTGATTTCCTCTACTCTATCTTTGTTCGCACTTTGCCCGTGTCATTTAAGCTGAGTGAGGGCTATCGACGATAGAACACCCACGTCATAACTGAAAACCCCCGAGGCTCTTTTTTTTTCCTTTAAAAAAAAAAGAAAAAAAATCGCCTATTACTAATTTTTCCTTTTTCTTTTCTTTTCTTTTCTTTTTTATTTTCCACGCCATCGATTTTATTTTATTTTACGTCTCTTTGTCCTTTTTTTTTTTTTTTTTTTCCTTCTCTCATTTCCAACCCCCCTCGCAAGGTATCCTTGACACCTGGACTAAATTGACCACCTCGACATCTTCGCCTTTTGCCCTCCACCGCCTCTCTTCCCCCCTGGCCGTTTCTTATTTCTTATTATTTTCTTTTCTTCCTTCGACATCCCGGCTCCTACCCTTCGGCCACCTCTTCCTTCTGCGGACTAGATCCTTGTCTTTTTTCTTTATTTTATTCTCCCGTGCCCCCGTTTTTATTAATATTTCCTGTCTCGGCCCCTTGCCCTCTCGCCTTTCCCCGTCCCGTTCCAGCGTGACCACGAGGCTATGCTAGCCTTGCACATCACCCGACGGGAGCTGGAACTGTTTTTGATTTGGTCTACTTTCTGACCGGCTTGGACTCCGCATCATCATCCTGGTCGCTTTACACGCGCACGGAGACACAACATCCACTGCGCTTTCTCGCCTGAGGTACATCCTTACGTACAGCCCGCCGATACATACATAACATACATACATACCAAACATACCTTACCTATACATACGCCCATACTTACATACGGCCGGGTTCCTCGTTTCTTCCACAGCCTTTCTCCTCCTTCTTCCTCCCCCCAATTTCCGTCTTTTCCATCCAACCAATTTAACCCAACCCTCCGAACGGAGCGTACCTGGAATCTATACATACACGGACTACATCCCTGCAACGACTCCTTGGCTGGCGACCCGCGGGACGTGACTCTTAACTCACATCATCCTGCATCCGTCCTTTCTTTACCCCCCGTCTCTTTCCGGGTTATAAGCAGCCTCTGTCGCTCTCTCGTCTACAAATGTCCAACAATCCCCACGACTTCAACGACCCTAACCGGCAGGGTCACGACCCAAACGACCCCAACCGGCAGGGCCAGTATCCAAACGACCCTAATCGTCAGGGCCAATATCCGCCTCCGTGGAATACTAGTCAACCCGAGGAAGGCCATCCCTCTCATTATCCGCCGGTATCTCAGTACCCTGTATGTTTTTCTTCTCTCTTTTCCTTGCTGCCTTAATTTTCACCTACCCTTCCCCTCCCCTCTGCGGTCTTGAATTCGGCTCTCCCCCAGGGTGTCAGTTGGGACGTTACTTCGATGACGTGCAACACCATGCGCCACTATACCCATTCCCACTGGTTACCATCAGTGGCCCGTTGTGTCTGCAATTGCCCTTGTCTATCTTATATGACCTTGTACTGACTTCGGTTACCTTTCACTTTTCAGTATCCTCCGGCATCGTATCCTCCTCCGGCCGCCGAATATCCTCCACCACCCCACCAGGCGCAATATCCGCCTTCGACGAACATGGCTGCTATACACCCGCAAGATCCCTACCGTCTCCCGCCGCCTCCTGGCCCTTATCGCCCCGTCGACGTTTACGGTCAACCCCCTCCCCCTCCCCAGGTTGTCTACCAGGCCGCTGCTCCTCGACAGCGAACGGCTATCGCCTGTCGCTACTGCAGAAGACGGAAGGTACGTTGCCATTGGAATTGGAAGATCTGCCCTTGGGGAACAACGACGAAGGGAAAAAAGGCTGACGGGTATCCGCAATTGGTAGATTCGCTGCTCGGGATTTGAGAGCTCTCAAGATGGACGTTGCAGCAACTGCATCCGGTTCAACCAAGACTGCATGTTCACGCCCGTTTCCTCGCAAGCGCAGGCATTTGTCCCGGCGCACGCCGCGTATCCTCACTTGAGAAACGCCCAGAACACGGGGCGCTCGCCCCCCGTGATGCTCTACGGTGCTCACGGACAGCCTCTACCGCCTCAACAACAGCCCCAAGCAGGCCCCGATGCGACTCTCCCGCCGCCGCAGGCAATGTATCAGCACCCCTACGGCGCTGCGCCTCAACCTCTACCCTCCTCCCAAGATCCCGTAAGTAGTGAAATTCTCCAATGCGGTACTGAACTTGGCACTAACCTCTTCACGCCAGAGACCCATTGGTCGCCGAGGCTCGGGCTCTGGGTTCGAATACCCAGATCCTACTAATCTGGCCCCCGTCACGCCCGTTACGTCTAATCCCGGATATTCGGCCCATACCGCTCCAAGCCCCTACTATCCTCCGCAACCGGATCGTCGCGCCTCCCCACAATCCGCGTATCCTTACGATGGTCGCCATTCGTCGTCCCCCCACGGCTCTCCGTACCCTCCAATGCATCCTGCCCAAGCTGCTCATCCGGCACAAGGCGCTCACCCGGGACAAAACCCTCACCCTGGGCAAGGCGCCCACCCTGGACAAGGTACTCACCCGGGACAAGGCACTCCCCCGCCTCCTCCTACCTCTACCCCGGGCAGCTCGCGCGGTGGACTCAACGTTCGTGACATGCTCAACCCGGGCGATCAAGGCCGTTCCGATGCAGACAACGACATGCTTAATGCATTGAACCGACGGGGTATGAATAAGTAACTATTGCCACATTGAATATAAGCTTCCGCCGCAGTGTTTGCTTGCGGGGTGGGTATATGACCGATAAATGGGAAATGGGAAAAAGCAGTGTCGGGTTTAATTTTGTGGTTGATCGACGTGGAAGGCATTGTGTGCTGGCCGCACTCTATGATTTCAGCTGCCGTGAGATTCAAGGGATTGAGGAAGAAAAATTTTGAGAACCGAAGGCCGCGCAATAATTCAAGAAGCAACATCGGAACGTGGGTCAACGAAAGACGACATGGCAGCTCTATAAAATAATGACCGCAGCAATCCTGGGGTTTTTTTAACGTTCGACTGACTGATATCTCACCTGGATGGCACGACCTTCTATGTTGGGAAAGCTACCGTCTGGAGAAATCGATGAAAAGAGGGGGAAAAAACATGAGAAAAGGAGCATTACTTCCGGTCGATTGATACGATGTCATGGAAATGAGAAGCAAGAGTGTTATGAGCTACACGATTCGAGCAGGGAGTCATCAATGTGAGAATGCCAGTTTTCAGCAACGTTGTATTATTGAGATACTTCGGAAGCTAAGAACCGCCTCTTACATTCTCTCTACGTTCCCTTGACCGATTTTTACATCACGGCTTTATAAAATATCCGGGGCAACCCACTAATTGGATTTTTCTTTTTTGTCTTTTGCTTTGATTCTGTTACCATGTGAACGCCGGGTTCGACATTTTCAGCGCCTCCTTTTTCCGCCTACCTCGGCCATGGCCCTCCGAATCGACTTCTTCTGGCGGTTCGGACCTGACAGATCATTTGGCTGTGGTGTTGGAGTGGGTCTATCTGCTTCAGCAGCGTTGAATATTTCTCGGGCCAAACGGATAGGCATATCGACAGGGTTCGAGATGCTTGTCTGCCTGTTCCTGCGAAACGTCGAATTCGACGCGTGATACTTCAGGTACAGAGCTGTCAAGATCAAAGAGATTGTATGCATTTTTATACGCGTGCCTTTCTGTGTCAGTTACCGCGGGGTGGAATTCGTCGCATCAGCTATTTTCCTTTCCTTTTTATTTGTTTTCACCTCTCTTCGAGGAATCATCTGCGAGGCTTTTTGTTCAATGGTGGTTATATTGTTTTTTTTTTCCAAGTGTTCGAATACATTTCGGGAGGCTTTCTGATCTGCGTTCTAGTCTGCGTTGTGCTGTCTTTTTGGATCAGGTCTTTTTTAACCTGTCCATCATTGGGAGGTCTTCTTTGCCATTACTTAAGAAGGGAGGATGTTTCTTGTTTTTTCTTTTACAGCTGAATTTCCTGTTTTTGTTACTTCGTCACCTTTGTTATCTTCGCCTTTCTCTCTATCTCTCTCTCTCTCTCTTTCTCTTTTTCCTATTACCGTACCTGGGAGGCTGTCTGATCAATTTTTATCGTATTATTCTATCTATCATGTTACGATCTGCAATTTAGCTGTCTTTACCTGTCTATTTTCTTGCTCTGCTCTGTTTTCGTTAAAGTAGTTTCTTATCTACGTTGCATTGTGCATATTATTTATTTTATTTTCTTTTTTTGCCCTGTTTAATAGTATGGTCTGATAAATTTTCTTTCTTTTTTCTGTTTACGCGTTCTATATAAATTAATCGTACGTTTAATTTATATGATGTGTTTAATGCAGGTAGTCTGCTTACAGGGGTTGCTATTTTGTTGGTTATACATAGTCACAGTAAGAGTTTGTTTGAGCTCGACCAGTTGGGCTATCCTAGGATAGGTAGTTTAAAAATAGTATCCATCTAGTTATTTCTTAAGAAGGAAGTACTAAGTAGAGGTAGTGTGACTATACATGTTGTAGGTATTTACTTGGCCCTTCTTTGCAGGCATTATTCGATACCGTACCTACGATGTAACCACGTTGAAACAACTTGCTTGATTTCTTAGGATCACGTAGGATATGACCAGTAAGTATGTACCTACCTAGGTAGTAGGAGGTAGGTAGGTGCTAGGTACAACAAGTACAGGTAGATTGGTTAACCGGCTAATACATAAGCTATCAGATAGATAGATAGTACTAGCTACTGAGCAAGAATTGCCGGGACTTTCGAAAAGTCTGGAAGTGTTTAATCTAGTCTAGTCAATGGAACTAACTGTATGTGTGTATGGGACTAAGGATGGGTTTGAACCGTATCTTATTTCATGCAGTGTTATATTACACATTATCGGACTGTGCGCCGGGGGCAAAAAAAATAGAGTAACTATAGGTGAAAGGGTGACCTAAGCAAGGGGATTGAAAGTTGACGAAACTAGATTCATTCATTTGCTACCTGAACTACCTAAGTGAATGGCTTTTCGTGCAGACATGGATGAGTGTTTTTCCTGTGTCAGGACTGTAAGGTAGGTCCAATGTTTCGAATGCCATGTGCCATGCCCTAGTGCTGGTATAGAAAAGGGTGTTTGAAATGGTGGACATGTCTTTTAGACTCTTGTTTGTTTTGTGTTCAGGAATGCGTTCATAATGTCTCTTGCTTGATGGATTGGTAGTTTTGCCATGATGGAGTGGTAGAGAAGAGGGTGGAAGGGGGAGGGAAGAGTCAAGATTGTGGGAGAAAGAAAAAAGTTCAATAACGCGGGGTTATCTGGGTGGCTGGCATAGAACACGAGACAGAAGCGGTGGTACACAAAATCAGGCTAGAAAAAAAAAGGCAAAAATGGAGAAAGAAAGAAGAACAAATCGAGACCGAACAACAGAACAGAATAGAAGGCTTGGGATGCAGCAGGAACAGCACACAGTACATGTGAATTAAAATGCCAAAACACCGGATACATTGATGAACAAAACCGCGTAAATACGCTCCAATATAATATGGTATGGTATACATTGGGTTTGATTGAGTCAAGGGAAGAGAAAGACCAAAGTACAGTACAATAGTCAGAGGAATCGATTATAGACTAAGAGTCTGAATACCTATTGAGAATATCAATCATCGTCTGAGCTCGAGATGGGTCTTCGACAAGGAGCCCGCGCTGTTTCATCACCAAGTGAAGCGTGTCAACGACCTTTTCAAAAGACGACGCGGCTCCTCGCTCTTGTCTGAACCGGACGAGGCTTAGGTTTGCTTGTCGGCCGTGCTCGAGGACGGTGTAGAACTCCGCTGAGAATTTGACGGGCCGAAGATGGGCGACTAGAAGAGACGATAGTGGTGAGATGGGATTATCATCAAGTGAGGAGGATATCGGAAGCGACTTACGGTTAACTTGACTAACGCTGGCGCGGACAACGCTGTTGGTTTTGTCCATAGACACCTGTTTCAAACCATATTGTTTCAATTGCCATTCTCGGAGGATCTTGTATACTTCTTTCCGGCCTTTGATCTTCGACGTGTTCAAGGCGAAGGCTCGGGTGGCGGGCTTGAATTGGAATACTCGTGCGAACCAATTTTGGCTTCTTGGGGATTGGAGTCTTTGGGGTCTTCGGGGTAGGGGTTTCTGTGCGATTTCTGTTTCAAAAGAAGTCTCTCCTCCACTGGATCGGCTAACTAGAGGATTGTTCTCCGCGTGCTCATCTTCTACCACTGGTGGTGTTTCTTATATTCAGTTGTGAGTTGAGAGCATACAGGACTTTAAGTGGACGGCTTACCTGGTGTGGGAGGCTCAACGGCCTTACTCGACTTCCTTTTCATCAGTTTCCTTAGAAAACCACCTTTTTGTTTGGCTGGTGTTTGTTCCTCGGCTTTCGCTAGCTCTTCCCTTGCGGTTGATTGCCGCGCGGGCTCATTGACCTCATGTATCACTATAGTAGCAAGCTAGGATGCAGTTGCTTGACATCGTCTTGCACCTTTGAAGTTTCAGTGCTTGCCTGAGATCGGTTTCGGAACCATGACCACTTCTTGCCCTCGGGGCCACGAGCACCGCTGAATCTGGGCGACCTCGGGGGTATTTCGGCGATTGGGGCGAGCTCGCATGCGTTCCGAGACGTTCGAGAACTGACAGACGCATACTTGGAATTAACGGTACTTTGAAGTTCCGGAAGGGCTTCGAAATCTTCAAACAATGGTTGAGTGTCGCAGTTAATGATGTCGCGACTGCGGTATCGTTTTCGTACGTTCAGAGGCTTAGAGTTATCCATCGATGCGAGGGAACTTTGAGGGACCATCCGAATGGTTCTTTTGCCGGAGTTGATGAAGCTGGTTGGGCGACCTCCAATCCTCGATTGGGATGGGGTTGACGCTTCATCTGGGCTCTCACTGCTGTTGATACCATTAGGGGCGTTATTATTAGCTTCTTCAGATATAATGGGCAGAGAAGGTTCGTGGTAGGCTCCAAGGAACCGCTCCGCCTGCGAAAGATGAGTGCTTTCATCCGATGCACATCGTTTCGGAGCATTCCTGAGTCTATCTTGTTCAATCAATCGGTCAAGATGGCTAATAACCGGTGTGAGATATGCGGGAATGTCGTTGGACCCGTCTTGAGTCGAATGTTCAATCAATTTGCGGCGCGTCTCGACCAGCTCAGCTGCGGTGTACGATCTTGGAGATGCACCGGGGGTCGAAGAACCGGATTTTCTGTTTGAATTGGAAGCAGAGAGTTGACGAGATGAGCCTTCTGGGCTAGCCATGGAGACTGAGGTCGCCGGTGTTTCCAAGTCGGTACATGTACTCGTTGTACAACCCGTGGAAACAGAACTGCCATTGAAAGCTTCCTCGCAGATTTGGCCCAGCTCGTGAGAGACCTTCCTTGCTTCGTCTTTCCAGATGAAGTCTGAATCTCGCACCTTTCTCATCTGGGGGCAATTCTTCACTATGATACCACTGCCTCGAACAACGGTCGGCTGGGCAGGTAACATAGGGCTACCAAATCTATCAGAGAATGGGTCGTCATCGGTTTCATCTTCGAAGCTGCTCTCGCTGCCATCCTTGGTCAAAGATGTGTTGTTAACTTGCCTATTGCTCGCTTTGGCAGACATTGACCCCTGAGAGCGATAGCGAGGATGACGAAAACAAACGTTGCGCTTGTAGCTGGCCGAACGAGGCGTCGGGGTGGTGTTCAAAGGCCGACGAGAGCTTCCATATGAAGCTTTAGACTGGAATGATTTGACGGAGTTTATTTTTGATTTCTTGTTCCGTACCAACGCAAATGGAGAGCTGGGAGGGCAATCCTCATATCCGGGGTCAGTGTCAGGAACAGAATTTGGAACCTGGACGACTTCTTCCGATGCTTCTTTTTGAACCTCTTCTGGGATTCTGCGGTGAATAGTAATCTTAGCAAATTGTGGCTCTCTGTCTGTGATTCTATGTTTGGGAGATCGAAATGGGTCGTAGCTTTCCACTGTTGCGCAGGATTTCAGTTCTCTCCGGGGACTATTGATTTTATCCCTAGGTGGAACTTGGTTGCGTCTGCGAGAGCCTGTTCGTTTGTTGGCTATACGGGGTGGTCCCCGAGAGATATGATGATAATCACTGGCGGAATATTCAAGGGGCTGTCCTTGGTAGTTTTCGAGCTGCTCGTTCCTGAACTTCACCAATGCGTTGTAGAACATCCGCTCCTGGGTTGGTCTGGTGTTGAGGTCAATATACCGAACAATCTGGATCAATAACTGGTATAACTTACTCAGTCTCCAGAAGCTTTTCAATCAAGGCATCAGGCTTGACGTCATGCCAAAGCGTTTGCAAATTCCTCAAAAGATCAAGATCAATGTCCTGCCTGGCTAACACTGGCGGTCCACAGTCATGGGCGGATATTGGCGGTGCAGGACCCAGGTAGTGGTTGGACCTTGCTTGATGAAACTTCTCGTACTTTTTGAGGAGAGGATGCATGAAGATCTGTTCCATGTCCATACGGTCCTCAGGCCGTTTTTGAAGAATGCGTTCAATTAGATCGGCCGCCTCATAGCTCAGTTCCCGAGGAATCATGAACTCCGCCTTTTTCACCAATCGCAAGGTTGTTGGGAGGTCGCCGCCGTCGAATGGAAGATATCCTGTCAAGAGCGCATATAGGATGATGCCACAGCTCCAAATATCGGCCTTGTCGCCACGATACCGCCGTCCGTATATGATTTCAGGCGCAGCATAATGTGGACTACCGCAGGATGTGTTTAACCAATGCCCAGCAGGCTGGAGTGCAGCCATGCCAAAGTCAGCAAGTTTCACGTTGTGCCACGAATCTAGCAAAATATTCTCCGGCTTCAGGTCACGGTGACAAATATGGAATCGATGACAATGTCCAAGGCCGGCGATAATCTGCCTAAAGATTCGAACCGCTTCCTCCTCCGGAAGCGGGCCGTGGTTAGATACGTAATCGAACAACTCCCCGCCTTCGACATATTCGAGCACAAGATATCTAAGGGATTGGGGTCAGTACTATCTGAGGATATTCTAGTCTCGCAGGCCACCTACAATTCACCCCGGTTCTCCCATACGTCGTATAGACTGATGACGTTCGGATGCTCGATCAGCTTCATGATAACCACTTCTCGCTCAATACCAGATGGCATGGGTCTGGCCATTGCCCCGCTGAAATGACCAATGTTCTTGTCCATGGCCGCAATACTTTCGCTCTGGGCTATTGCAGCGGACTTCTTCGAGACAATCTTGATCGCAGCCGTCTGCCCTGTGAGAGCATGTTTTGCCAGCCTGACACGACCCGTGGACCCCCTTCCGAGTGTTCTGCCCAG
This sequence comes from Aspergillus persii, assembly GCA_002215965.1. NCBI lineage: Eukaryota > Fungi > Ascomycota > Eurotiomycetes > Eurotiales > Aspergillaceae > Aspergillus > Aspergillus persii. The sequence continues at coordinate 1,186,176 of NGZO01000008.1, read as the reverse complement.
CTGCCATGGTCCGACATGAGTCTTTCGTTTCCCTTTGTTGGAAAGTAAAGAGTGAGCGGAGAGCGTTGAATTGCGGTTTGAGCCGGCCTGCGAATTTGCGCCAGGTGACATGCAATTGATTTCCACCTGTCCTTTGGTTGTCAGTGGACTTGTCACGATAGACATTGGATCCGACAATATTTCTTCGTAGGCTTCTTCTATCGTTCGTTCCTCTGGATCAGCCCCGATTGTTGCGCCGTTGTTGATTCTGCGCGTGGCATCTGTTAGAGGTGGACGTATGATCTGCGGGCTGAGACGATATGTCTTCTCGTCCATTGCCAGGTGAGCCCAGACTAGCGCGTTACTGGCTCGGATTATCCCAGAAACATGTGTCTCTGCTAGGGATCTTGCAGTTTAGGTTATTCTACTGCTTCGTGTAAGTGACATGTCAGACCCCACGGCATCAATAATCATGGTCGGTACTTACCTTCGTTAGAATATACCGGACCCAAATGCACCGACACCAAAGAAACTCAGAGGCCAAAAACTATCCACAGATCTGAATGACGGCTGGCACGAAGTTACGCGCCGTATTGGCAGGATCCGTGGCAATTTCCGATGGATGAACGTAATCAATCAATCCTTAACCCTGTAGTATCTTCTCAATCCTAAGTTAGTAGTCCTTCTCCTCCCCCACAGAAGCAAAAGTGGCGATTGAGTGGCTAACGTGGGGAACCGATGTCGACAAAAATCCGGGGTGGTGATAAGACAAGGCCGTGTGTATCGAGCGTTGGGTGGTTGACGAGGGGACGACCCAGCAGATAATCGTGGACGTCGCGACTAATGTCGGGGCAGCATGCTTCGCAAACACGACATCGGTGACCAGCGCTAGCAGAGATGACCGACTAGTGAGGAAGTCGGCATGCCTTGGTGAGGTCGCACCCTGTGGAATGGATGTTTGCTTGTTTGTTTCGTCTGGATTCCTCAGGTCCCCCGGACACCACCATTTCCTCTCGCCAGGAATTCCTCGTCCCTGATCCACTCCACATCAACGTCGCAATGCGTCTCATCAATGAATTCAAAGGGTCTAGCCGGTGTCTTCTGTTGCTTGCATTCCTTATCCTAGTAGCCGTATGTGGCATGAACTATACCGCACAATGGCAATTGACGTGAGTTTACAGAGGCTCAGCCACGCTCAGTTTGAATTGCTCCTCGGCAGTTTAAAATGCCAGTTACTAATATTATGTAGGTCACAGTCTAAAGGTCCATGCTCCATCAGCCGTTGTGGTCGAGTACTCTCGTTGGCGTCCAGACATTCCGCCCCTGTCCGAAGAAAGGGAGAACTTGTCGAGCATTACGCAGAAGCAGACCCGCTAATTATCACACTCACAATCTTGCAGACCCAGCCATTTGACCCTTCATAGCGGGAAGGCGGTATTAGAGTTTAGAAAAGAGGGATGGATATGCACATCCCGAATCTAGGGAGGGCCATCTAACCGACGGCGTCGGTTCTTCCCAATTACTGGTACATTCTCACACCGTCATTCATTTTCCAATCCTCATCTTGCCCTCGAATATCCATTGCGCGGATCTATCAGTAAACCGGGAACAGGAAGTCCTAGTGAGATCGTGCAACATAGGAAGTAAGGCACCATCTGCGCAACTATATGCATAACTGCATATGCAGGCTAGTAGGGAGTACGGAGTACAACGTGCAACGTGCAACTCGACAACGTGGACATGGCTTCGATTTGCTTGGCGCTTGAATAGACTGGGGACGAAAACAGTATTCTCAAGAATAACTAACTAATATTTCAATAGCCCCCTCACCAATGCTCCTCTCCGATTTTCACGTCCTCGACATCAACCCCGTCTACAAACCACCTTCCTTCGCCATTTCCGTCGCCCCCGATCAACACATAGTTACCACTCATCATCCGCTTACACATCTTTCCAGTTTCCCGGTCGAAAGTCCAATCTTCCAGCCCATAGCACCGCTTCCATCGCAAGCCGTCTTCCTTGTCTTGGAACTCGTACCAAAACTGCACGGCAATACGGTTATCGGTGAAGGAAAACAGCTCTTTGCGAAGCTTGTAGTTCTGCTCACGATTCCATTTAGCTGTCAAGAAGGAGATGATTCCCTCTGTGCCAGAGAAAAATGAGGTACGGTTGCGCCAAACACAGTCTGGGGTGTAGGCTTGGGCCACCCGAACGGGGTCTCTGTCCAAGGGAATGTGGTCAGCACAAACACCGGCATTGTGAGAGAGAGACCAAGTAATTTAAAATGAGACATCAGGCACCTAGTGGAATCTCCGAGAGGGATCTGGAATTGGAGTCGAGTCGGTGTTGGGAAGATATGAGGTAATGATGCACAAGGGATGAAACATGCATACTTGCCGCACCTCTTCGATCCCCTCCCTCATTCCAGCATCCACTGAGATGGAATTGATAGTCGGCGTGGATTTGCAACGAGAGAGAGGGAGAGAGGTGCAAGGCGAGCAGGATAGAGAGCAATACCCCCGCTTTTGCTACTTACTGGGTATTCCACAAGTTCTGAGCAGCTTTGACCTTTTGTCTCGCCGTCTCCTCGGTAAATGGGGGCTTGATGTCGGCCATGATTGATTGAGATGGCTCTCCCTTGCTTGGAACGATATCTTCTAACTGACGGCGTAATGTTCTCGTCCTTTCGAAGGTCTGAGTCTGACAATGCAGTCATATACGCAATGTCACGTGGCTGGCTTGGGTTATTGTTGGGGGCGAAAGTTGGTCGGAACCACCTTCTGTATACAGTACAGCCAGGTCCAGGGCATTCGACCAGGAAGGCTAGTACAAGAACATATACAGGCTCGCTGTAACATTAAACTATCACTATATCCAGGTACAGGATCAGGACCTGGAGATAGACATTAGAGATACCGGTAGCAGGGCCCAAGCAGACAGTGATGTCATCCTTTCTTTTCCAGCCTCGTCCACTAGGCACCGAAGCTAGGCTACCATTTCAAGATACTCTCTGCCTTGGAGTCTAGAAACACCGCCTTATTAATTCCGGATGTACAACACGAGCCACGGTTACCCCTGGGTGATCTCCGGGTGAGCAGGTGTAACCCCTTCTAGAACTCAATGCTCCGTAATCGTAGTGGAGCAACTAACTCGCCACTCTCCATGGTGAAAATCAGAATAACCCATTCGAATCTTATCTGATTACTCGGCACTCGGACCCGATGCCCCCTAAGCTGCAGGTGGCAAGGTAGGGTAGCGTGCATTGACTCAACCTAAGAATCTCTATTCTTCATCTGCAGAGTCGAGAAAGAGAGGAACGAAGATGATAAAAAAATAGAATCCAACCTCGGCGCCCAGTCACGTGTCTACCGTAAACAGCAGGCGGTAAGGCCCACCATCATCATTTCCGAGTTCTCGAGGTTTCCCTCGACCACCCCGGTCCTCATGCATCTGACCGACTTTCTCACCCTGGAGGTGACCGAAGCATCCCTGAGTGCAGATGGGCTACATTCTACCCATGCATCTTGCATTGGACAGCCAATCAGTCCGGTCGAGGCGCTCTTGGCAGCGGTCAAGCATCTAGAAAAAAAACAATTCACGCTCTATCGCCAGCTGGCAGAATTATTAGATAAGAGAAAACCGGTGGGTGTCTTTCGTTCCAAACGGCGTTTGCACGTGGATGCAATTGGCCCGATATTGGCATTTCAGGTCCACTTCCCTCGTCATTGGGGCGGCAACCAGGAGAAAAAGACTGAAGGATGGGAGCATTGGATCCGTGGGAGGGGTGACTCCGATGCATCTCGGGGATGACGAAAAATGGCCTGATGGATCTCAGACCGGCATATTCACCGTCCAAGAACGAGAAGGGGGGAAGAAAGAAAGAGAGAAAAAAAAAAGAGAAAGTAAGAAAAAAAAAAGGCAGCAAGACAACGATTTGTCAAGGCAGCAGGCTCGATAGACAACCGTGGACGATGACTGGTGGGGGCCTGCCCAAGTCTCGGGCGGTCTTCTTGATAATACGATCACCGCAACCCAAGCCAATCGACAGGTTTCGGTATCCTTCTGCTTCGGATCACCTTATGGCCTTCCCTGCCGTCGCTGGGGGTTGGACTGACCCATAGGGTGGGATTGCCGGCTGGAACCGTAGTTGTATATTTCCCGCCACGGATGCCCCTCTCTGCTTTCTTTACTGGTCCCCTTACCCACCCTCCGAAACCTATATAACCTACCCACCCTTTCCCATCTTTGCTGCTAGTCCACCAATCTCTTCCTATTCATTACATCGAACACCTACCCTTCTTCCACACCACTCAATCCATCAAAATGTCTGGACTCAAGGCCGGTGACAGCTTCCCCGCTGACGTTACCTTCTCGTATGTTCTCTCTTGTCTCCTCTGTCCCTCACATATCCTGCATTGGCCGGGTGCAATTCTCCCTGGAGATGTTCGGACTGACATGGCCCTTCCTGCAGCTACATCCCCTACACCCCCGAGGCTGAGGGTATCACCTCTTGCGGTATCCCCATCAACTACCACGCCTCCAAGGAGTGGGCCGACAAGAAGGTCATCCTCTTCGCCCTCCCCGGTGCTTTCACCCCCGTCTGCTCCGCTCGCCACGTCCCCGAGTACCAGGAGCGTCTCCCCGAGATCCGTGAGAAGGGTGTCGACGTTGTTGCCGTCCTCGCCTACAACGATGCCTATGTCATGAGCGCCTGGAGCAAGGCCAACGGTGTCAAGAACGACGACATCGTAAGTTCTCTTCTTGCTATCTGGGTTTACCTGTCCGAAAGGTCCAGTTTGCTAACATCTCCCAGCTGTTCCTGTCCGACCCCGATGCCAAGTTCTCCAAGAGCATTGGCTGGGCCGACGAGGAGGGCCGCACCAAGCGTTACGCCATCATCCTTGACCACGGCAAGGTCACCTACGCTGCTCTCGAGCCCGCCAAGAACCACCTTGAGGTATGTTGTTGGAGCGCTTCCAACCCCCCAGGCCAATTGAGCAATGGATTGCTAACCCCATCGATAGTTCTCGAGCGCCGAGACCGTCATCAAGAACCTGTAAATGCACCAATGAGAAACGCAATAGACGTGGCATGGGCCTAATAGAACGGCGTTGATATTCCTGGGCTTAATTGACCTGCGAGAGCAAAGATCAGCGTTTAGACAGCTAGACTCCCCATAGAATACAACGCAATAACGAAGCTATGAAAAAGCAAACCACCGATTCTCTTTACCTTTCGCTTTGTTGTTCTCCCGTAGACGTACGATGATGTCAGCGCTCGAGCAACCTTGAGCCTTAAGCCTAAGCCTTGTAGCACCGACTAGCTTCATTTTTACCCCGGCCTCCAAACGATCTACATTGATTCCAGGCGTTGGCCGATGTGATTAATTGGTGGCTGCATGAGACGTCTCGGCCGGGAAGGTTGAACGCGCTAAGAAAAAAAAAGGAAAAGAAAATTGAATCCAGACCGACCGCGGAACTTCGCGGTATCGAAATAATCTAACCAATTAACCATCCAACCAACCAGACACAACGCGCCCAGAGCTTAAAGCTTAAACTTCTTCCATCCTCCCTTCTTGACTCCTTCCTCTCCTTTCAATCCCTGGCCATCATGGCCCTCAACCCCCCTTCAAAGCGTCCCGGCAACCCGGGCGCCAAACACACCGGCTCCTCCGCAGCCCGGAAGCGCGCCAAAACGTTCGATGCGCGCAGCCTGGCCGTGCAGTCCGCCGACGAGGCGCTCTCTGCCTCCGGCGAGCTGGACGTTGCGGCGTACGTGGGCTCGAGGGAATTCGAGATCCGGTCCCTAGAGGCGGGGATGCAGCGCTCCAAGGCTGCGTTGACGAGTCGGGCGTTCCAGCAGGTCCCGCGGTCGATGAGACGTAGGACGGCGAGTCACAATGTGAAAAGGGTTCCGAGTCGGTTGAGAGCACGGGCGAAAAGGAGGTTAGTATTCTCTGTCGAGATACGGTGGCAGAAGTACCTAGCGCGTTTGGAGCCGGCCTTGCTAATAAATCCGTTTTGTTGTCGACTCTAGATGGTCGAGGACAACACACCTACCGTTACGGCGCGACGGAGAAAACCGACAGAGCTCATGCGAATCCGTCTCGAGACCGCGCGTCGTCTACAGAACCTCAACTCCAAAACGAAAGCCAAACGGGCTGCTGCGAAAGCCGAACGCGACCGCGAGTCTCGGAAGTCCTTGGAGGAGTCCGGATCCCATGCCTTTAGTATTGCTCCGCGGGTTCCGAAGATCAAAAAGAATAAACTCTCCCGGCCTGCTCCGCCGGAGTCGAAGTTCAAGAAGCGCCAGAGGGGCAAGACGTGGCTGCCGACGCATATGTTCCATGCGAAGCGCGCGCATGTAACGACGTCCAAGGATCCGCTGTGGCGGTTTGCCGTGCCGCTGTCACCCACGGAGAAGAGTTACAGGCCATCGCATAGGGCTCGAGGGGCGAGGGGTGCGGTGGCTTGGGATATGAGCTATATGTCAACGATTCAGCTGGAGGGTACGGACCCGGCTTTGGAAGGCGTGCTGAGGACGGTCGGGGTGGACGGAGACGAGGCCTGGGGTCCGAAGGGGAAGAAGTGGAGGGCTGGGACTAGAAGTTTACAGGCTTGGGCTTTCGAGCATGAGGGTGAAAAGAGGCCTATTGCGCCGGTCACTTTGATTCGATGTGCGGAGTCCAAGTCTGAGGATGTGGAGATGCCAGATGCCGACACTGTGGATGCTCAGACGAAAGGAGGGAAGAAGAAGAGCCGGAGGAAGGTTTTTGTCCGGGTGCATCCCTCTGCTTTTTTGCAGTTATGGAATGAACTCCTCGTGGTGTCTCATCGGCAAAACCCCCCGGTCATGGTTGAGGATCTTCGTTTCGAGATTGGCAGCATCGAGATTACTGGACCGGGTTCAGCGGAAGCCCTCATCACAGCTTTGAAACCCCTGACAGCCGAAGGAACAGAAGCACCGACGAACAGTCCAGAGTCGGTATGGGGCAATTTACTGGGTGTGTCTAACCCTTCTTCTCTGCCCCAGAACGCGCTTCTCGGCTTCATGGTATCCGACCCTCGTCTTCAATTTCCGCCCAAATCAATAAAGCCTCCCTCTTCCGATACCGACATGCAAAATCTGGCCGTTTTGCTGTCAACGTGGCCTGTTGACGGAGCCCAGTTCTCCCCTGCTATCTTCGATCGTTGCGCACGACTAGCTGCTGCTCGCCAACTGCCCAGCCAAAAGGCCATCAACCGGCGCCGCAGCCAGCACGGGCCAGGGACATACCCGAAGCCTCTTCCTTCAGATCCACAAATCCCAGTTCTCGTCCTTGCAACTAGACCCAGCTCTCAGGCCAAGAGCAGCAATGCCCCGGGCAGCTGGACTGTCCTTCTCCCCTGGAAATGTGTACTTCCGGTGTGGTATTCTTTGATGTACTACCCTCTCTCGAGCGGCGGGAACCCGAGATTCGGCGGGCTGAAGGAGCAGCAACAGCTTGCCTTCGAAGCGGGAGAGCCTTGGTTCCCAGGCGATTTCCCGGGAACCAAGGCCGGCTGGGAATGGAATCTGCGTGAGCAAGAAAAGGCCAAAGAGGAATGGGAGCGACGACCCAAGGGCCGGAGAACTGAGTTCGAAAGCATTGATCTTGGAAACGGCCAAAAAGGTGAAATTGGACGAGGTTGGGCCTGTGACTGGGAAAAGCTCGTCGACACGCTCCCTACCAAGGACGTCAAGGGGAAGTCGGCCAAACAAAAAGTCCAAAGCGATGCTTACTCGGACGCAAATGATGCCACCGGTTCCCAAGCTGAACGTCCACCACTTGGTATACGCCATCTGCCACCAGCAGCTGCTCGTGCCATCATCAATCTGGGGAAACCCCCGAGCAGCAGCAGCCCTGACCTCACAACTGTACAAATATCTCTTCATCACCGGGGCACACCTACACCCCGGGCCCGTATCTACCGCCTCCCCACGAACAACTCGGACCTCCGCCAGAAATGGCTCTCCCTCGCATCCAGCAAACCAACTACAACACCAAAGACTAGCGGCCCAACAAGACAGAACGATCCCGCTGCCAGCAAAGATCAAGCTCAGTCGGACCTCGCTGCGTCCCTCATTACACCCTCAGCCGACACGGAGGCCCAGCAAACGCACCTCCCCCTCCCATCGGAAGAAGACCTGATTGGTTTTGTGACCACTGGAAACTACAACCTCTCGGAAGGAAAAGGCACGGGAATCGGCTCAATTCTTGTGTCGAAGGTTGTGAATCAGGGTCAAGAGGTCTCCCAGAAGAAAGGAAAAGCCCGAGAACAGAAGATGTGCATTATTCGCTCCGCGGGAGAGTTGGTTGGGAGACTAGCGTACTGGGATGTGGTTTAGTTTAAGGTCGATGTTAGAGGTCTGACTTATGGAATGTGATGAAATGTCTGTTTAGGATACCCTGTCTGGCGTTTCTGGTTTAGATGTTTACAAGATAATGAAGGTGTATGTGATGCTGTCATCAGTTAACCCTCGGTAGAAACGAAGTCGGTAGATATGTAGAGCAATCAAGCAACGGAATTTGACAAGTACTAAGCTATACAGATACACATAAACCCGCGAATCGGTCCCAAACCTCTATCATCTAAGAGCGCGATCCGCCTTTCTCATGCTTTTCTCTTCGATTTTGCCTCTTCTGCTGCATACAAGCCAGCACGGCAATTCGGTCTTCGAAAAATCGACATGCAAGATCAAGAATCAAGACAAGACGATCATCTCAACTCAACCAACAACGCGGTCCACAAACGCCTCCTCCATCCTGGCCACCTCCCGCTTGAACCCCTCCACCTCCTTCCAGCAATCCAAGGCCTCCGATCATTCAACCGCAAGCAGCTCACCACGTCCGCCTTGGCCTTCTCCACGCCCGAATCCAGCTCCGCCAACTTCCTCCGCCCCTCCAGCCGAGCCCGCAGCTCCTCGATCTCCCCGTTCACGCTCTCCCGCGAGATGTCCCGGTTGATCGGCTTCGCCTGGTCCTCGGAGACAGGCGGCACGGGGGCGTATTCGCGCCCGGCGAACGGGATGCGCGGCGCGTCCAGGTTCAGCGATCCGGGCGGGTAGCTGACGTTGGGGGAGAAGAGGAGGAGGTGGTGGTGGCAGCGCCGGCGTCTTTCACTTCTGCGAGGCGCTTCTCGATCTCGGCGAGGGTTTGTTGTTCGCGTTCGCGCAGCCGCTCGAGTTCTTGGGAGACGCGCGCTTGAATCTGCAGTTCAAGGGTTTTGGCGCGCGCAGAGTCCGTCTAATCATTGGTTTTGGTTAGATTTAGATTCGATTGGGGATGGGAGTTCCGGATGGCTTGTCCGGGAGGATGTTGGGTTGCATGGGTATACGTACCTCGGTGTTGGACTGGAGGGAGTCGACGACGTTCGAGGAGAATTGGATGGGTGCGTTACTGTATATATAAAACTGGGTTAGCTGGCTGGTTTCTTTCTTGTCTTGTATGTAGGTGTATGTTCGAATCAACAATCCATCCATCATCCATCATCGGTCTCAACCAGCTCCGACACGAAACCCAACAAGCACCCAATGCCCTCCATCTCCATACAATACCCAAGACTCCCCTCAACTGCAAAAACAAAACTGCACCTACCCCTGGAAAATGTGTTTCGAGCCCGCCGAGGCCTCGGGCTTGGAGCTGCCGGAGCCCATGACGAACTGATATGTGCGGTGGATCGGCGAAAAAAGGCGAGAATTGCCGGAGGACTGTCAATGTCGCGGCCGGGGGGGTTGCCGGCTTTGGGAGAGGGCAATTGACGGGCGCGAGGCAGGGAGACGAAACGGTGGTTGTTGGTAGACCCGCGGGCAGTTCTCCAGTTCGTTCAGCGTTCAGCGTTCAACGAGGGATTCGCATATCGTTTCTTTGCCGACTTCCGCCGGGTCACGTGGTGCTTAGTCAGGCATAGAATAAGTGTTCTTTAGTTAACCAACTTAACTAGTTAACTACTCTGTCCTTAGTTTTGGACTCGACCTGACTCTGAGTACTCCGTAGATCTGACCTTTCTTTCTTTTGATAGAATGGAAACTACGTTGGGTTGTGTATACCATGTAGGTGTCTAGTTGTAAGGTTTATACCCATGGGGTGTATTCTGTACATTTTGGGTAGGACATGAAGTATTACTGAATGCAGGTATATATTAACCCATTGGTTCTGCACTTTAAACATGCTAAATCGCCCAATCCCCGTTCATACCGGCATTCTTTGAATCAATCTCCTGGTCAGCTACCAGGTAACTATAATAATCCTCGTCATTATGGGCGGTGCTCGCTTCCTGCGGTCCTAACCATTGTCTCTCACCGGGACTCCACAGGCCGCAGTTCCATGGCGTCATGGAAGTTCTCGGAGAAAAGACTGGAGAAATCGTGGAATCCCCAAATCTCCGTTCACCGGCGAACCCGGCCATTCCGTTGGTCTATACTCCGTGTCTCTTCAGGGCAGAAAGAGGGTCCACGGTCTGACCTCATCGACCCCTCCAATTTAATTCAATTCTTCTTTTTCTTTCTATCCCCAGCTTGACTTTCTTTCTCTTCAGTCTAGTCCCGTTGCTTCATTATTAGTCTGCCTTACCCAAAGCAAAGACTTTCTTTCCTTCCATTCCATCCTACTCAGTAGCCTTCCAACTTTTCTTCTTCTTCTCCCGTCCTTCTACCCCTCCACCATTTCTCTCTCCATATAATACCCCTCCATCCCCCTCCCCCACCATCCTCCTTCCTCTCATCCCTAGTCCTTCCTTCTTCTTCTTCTTCTTCATCATCCTCTCCTGTCGCCACTCTGACCTCTCGTCATTATCCTCCCATCTTCCGTCTCCCCACTCACTATCCCCACCATGTCCTCTGCCGTCTTGGACGAGGCCACGCGCATTGCCCGCGAATTCGATTACCCCGCCGCGGAGGTGCAGCGCGGGGTGAAGGAGTACATGCGCGAAATGGACGAGGGTCTCAGACAGGAAAATACCACCCTGAGCCAGATTCCGACTTTCGTGACTTCGGTCCCCAATGGCACTGAAAAGGTTAGTGGCCGCCGTTAGCTGAAGCCTCCGCGTGACATGACAGCCGCTGACCTTGGCCCTTTTTTTTTTTTTTTCTGTTGTTGTAGGGTCTCTACCTGGCCGTGGACTTGGGTGGCACTAATTTCCGCGTGTGCTCAATCGACCTCCATGGAGACACCACCTTCTCCCTGACGCAGTCCAAAATCATGATTCCTCGCGAAACGATGGCGTCGGGCTCGTCCAAGGATCTCTTCCTCTTCCTGGCTCGGCAGATCGAGGCCTTCCTGCGCATCCACCACAACGAGAGCATTTCGAGGCTCACCTTCAACGTCGACGGGAAGGCACGGGCGAGGAGGAGCTGTTCGACCTGGGCTTCACGTTCAGTTTCCCCGTGCGCCAGATGGGAATCAACAAGGGAACCCTGATTCGCTGGACGAAGGGGTTCAACATCCCCGATGCCGTCGGTCACGATGTGTGTGCCTTGCTGCAGAATGCCATTGACGAGCTGGAGCTCCCCGTGCGCGTGGCCGCTCTGGTCAACGACACTGTGGGAACGCTGATGGCTCGTTCATACACCTCGCCGGGTGAAACGGGAACCTTCCTGGGTGCTATCTTTGGCACGGGCACCAACGGCGCTTACCTCGAGAAACTCGATAGAATCCCCAAGATGGAGACGATTGAACATTCCGACTATGACAAGACCACGGGAGAGATGATCATCAACGCCGAGTGGGGCAGCTTCGATAACCACCTCAGCGTTTTGCCGAACACGTTGTACGACCAGCAACTTGATGCCGATAGCAACAACCCCGGTGTCCAGATGTTCGAGAAGCGTGTCTCGGGAATGTTCCTGGGCGAGATCCTGCGACGTGCCTTGCTTGATATGCACAACAATGAATCCGTGGCTCTCTTCAAGCCCGGCGAGTCCTCGGACGTTCTTGTCCCTGAAAACTCCACACTTTTCAGACAGTGGGGTCTTGACACCAGTCTTTTGAGCACGGTCGAAGCCGATAAGAGCCAGACTCTGGAGCAGACCAAGATCGCCCTGAAGGATCATCTCAAGATCGAGCGGGCCAGCACTACCGACTGTAAGGCCGTTCAGACGCTTGTGCATGCCATTGGAAAGCGTGCCGCTCGCCTCAGCGCCGTGCCCCTGGCGGCCGTCCTGATTGCTACCGGTAAACTGCAGACCGATGACCTGGTCGATATTGGTGTGGACGGAAGTCTGGTCGAATTTTACCCCAACTTCGAGGGATACATGCGCGATGCCCTGCGCGAGGTGCCGGAGGTAGGCACTGCCGGTGACAAGAAGGTGCGCATTGGTATCTCCAAAGATGGCAGTGGTGTCGGAGCCGCCTTGATCGCCCTCGTGGCCAGCAAGGAGGAGGCGCGCATGAAGAAGGCCAAATAAAGGTCACACTCATCCGAAGAATACGCTGATATGACTTTATTTCTTTGTACCTCTTGATGGTATTTCTTTTCCGTCTGCTTCTTTTCATTCGAGCCTTTGTCAAACTCTCTGATTCAAGGGCTCAACGAGGCCAGAACCAGGAGCGACGGCATTTGAGCATGGGTCTGGTGTTTGCGTGTCACTGGGAGGAAATGAGATGTATGAATATCTTCATGTTATGTTTTTCGGCGTTGCAAGTAGTTCCCCGCTACAGGAGATATCCGATGGAAGGAATACATCAAGTCATTTTCAAAAAATTTCAGTCATTTTCTTTTCCTTTCTTCTCCCCCATCTTGTATTTGTGTCTTTCTGAATCGTCAAATTGGTCTCTGTTTCAAGCTGACTCCTTCAGGTTCAGGCGAAACGTGAAGATTCGCTAGCTTCGATAACGATGCAAGGGACAGCCGAGGCGATCAAACGTTATGCGGAATCGGGATGCAATAGACGCCGTGATGGCCACCGATCAGCAGGCCCATCACTTCATAAATCAATTGCTTGAATGCTCGGGCATATATGTCCGGAAGTTCCTGTGTGGTACCCGAACATTCGCACGGGACTGGCTAATGCATGCCACATGCCATAAGTCGCGGGATTATAAAGTGCCGACATGGTATGGGCCATTTTGCTTGGTGGGCCGTTGGAAAAAATGGGAGAAAGATAATGCATGACGACGGCTCGCGCCTCAGGGGTCACATCTAGGAGATAAGCTCTTTGTTTTGGATAGAGAAGCTTAAGGACTTAGGTTAGGGATCTTTGCAGACGTACGCTGACGCCTAAAACAGCTCTATCCCTTGGTTTGACGAAATAACCACAAACAAGGCATCGCAAACAAGGCACCTTATTTGTTGTACAGACGAGTCAACAGCGTACCTCGATACTTTGCACGGCCACCGAACGCGCCCTTTGCTGAGTTAACGAGTACCACAAAACAACCCTTACGGGCTGGTATGGTATGACAAACTTGAGCAGTTCCTTTTGCATTCTCCGTCGCCTCCATCTAGGAGTCGTGGTTGGGCGTCGATCAAGAATGGCCAAGTAATGTAACATCCCTTGCCGATGAATCGGCGGCCATGGGCACTTTTTTATGCATGGATTCTGCACCTTCTGCACCTGAAACTTCCTACATAGAGTTTCTGCGGCCGGTCAATTAAAAAAGTTACCTTGGTTTTATGGCTTAGCTGTGGCACCTAATTCTTGTTGCTTGCGTGTTGTGGAACATTTCCATTTGTCCCGAGTGTCCGGATGCCCTTGTTGATTTTCGATTTTTTGTTAATATTAGCTAAACCATTTCCCCAAGGGGTCCGATTGCAGTTGTGGTCGCAACCCAGGCGAAGCTGCTCACAACCGCCCGCCTCGTCCTTCAACCCTCCAATATGGCGGAGATTACTCGCAATCGTTTCTCGAAAAATGGCGTCATGAGGCTACCGTCTGAGACCAGTCTTGCTGAGGGGATGGGCAACAGCAGACCGCATTCGATAGATAAGCATGTCGACACATGGCCGGGCGGGTCCCCGTCCATGGCGACGCGCGAATTCGAGAAAGACGACCAGAAACTAGTGCACAGGGTAGAGTATACTGAGATGGAAACCGACGACCTGCAGTCAGCACACAATCCAGGACATGAATACCCTAGTGCATGGAGGCTCGCTTGTGTCACAACTGGCCTGGGTCTTGCAATCTTATGTGTATCTCTGGTATGTCATTTGTCATTTGTTGAGGATAGAAAAGCCGTTTTCAATGCCCGAAGAGCTTACTGACATTGAACAGGATAATACGATCATCACAACGGCTATCCCCAAGATAACGGCGCAATTCAATTCGTTAGCAGACATCGGCTGGTATGGAAGTGCATACATGCTCACCTCCTGTGCATTGACTTTGGCGTTCGGCAAGATTTACACGTTCTATTCAACCAAATGGGTTTACTTAACCGCCTTGTCCATCTTCGAGCTAGGGTCTCTGATCTGCGGTGTTGCCCCTAGCTCCGTCGGTTTGATTATCGGACGCGCAGTGGCAGGCCTGGGAGCAGCCGGTCTTTTCTCAGGAGCTATTCTGATCATCACCCAGATGGTACCGCTGGATAAAAGGCCGATATATCAAGGGACCCTGGGAGCAATGTTTGGCATTGCCAGCGTGATTGGGCCCTTGATGGGCGGAGCTTTTACCGACAATCTCACGTGGAGGTGGTGTTTCTACATCAACCTTCCCTTTGGAGGCGTGACTGCTCTTATCATTGCATTTCTATTCCAGGCACCTAGACCGGTCAAAGATCGATCCGGGACAAGAGATCAGATATCGCAGCTGGACTTGCCTAGCCTGGCATTATTCTTTCCCGCCATCGTCTGCCTTCTACTTGCGCTGCAATGGGGAGGCAGCCGGTACGCATGGCAGAACGGCCGCATCATCGCCTTGTTCGTGCTGTTTGGTCTTTTCATCTCGAGCTTCATCGCGATGCAGATCTACCGGGGTGATAAGGCCACCGTGCCTCCGCGGTTAATCAAGAACCGGAATGTTTTCTGCGCTGCCTGTTTTGCCTTTTTCCTGCTTGGGTCGTTGTACTGCGTCACGTATTATGTATGCCCCCCCCATCTGATTCTCATTTCGCTCCTATCCCACCCACCCACACACACACACACACACACACAGCTGCTAACACCCAACCAACACCTAGCTTCCCATCTGGTTCCAAGCCGTCAAAGGCGTCTCCGCCACCAAATCCGGCATCATGAGTTTCCCCATGGTAATCGGCATGGTCGTATGCGCCATGCTCGTGGGGGTCCTCGTCACCACATTAGGCTATTACACGCCGTTCATGATCCTCTCCACGATCCTGACCACCATCGGTGC
This sequence comes from Aspergillus persii, assembly GCA_002215965.1. Taxonomy (NCBI): domain Eukaryota; kingdom Fungi; phylum Ascomycota; class Eurotiomycetes; order Eurotiales; family Aspergillaceae; genus Aspergillus; species Aspergillus persii. Next base: position 1,170,888 of record NGZO01000008.1, on the reverse strand, counting down.
GGGACTCATGTCCACCTTCGCCGTCGACTCCGGCCACCCGGCCTGGATCGGCTACCAAGCCCTGCTCGGCATTGGCGTGGGCACCGGCCTCCAGCAGCACATGCTCGTCTACCAGGCGGTATTACCCGCCACCGACGTCCCCACGGCCACCGCCATCGGCATGTTCATGCAGACCCTGGGCGGCGCCATTTTCATCTCCGTCTCCCAGAACGTTTTCAGTAACCAGCTGCGCTCGGGGATTCAGACCTGGGCTCCGCACGTGGACCGCGACAAGGTCATCGCTGCCGGGGCGACCATGGTCCGCGACGTCGTGGACAAGGCGGATCTGTCGGATGTGCTGCATGCGTATAGCGATGCCATTACGCAGACGTTTTATATTTCTGTGGCGACGGCGGGGTTGGCTTTCTTCGTGACGCTGCCTATTCAATGGATTTCGGTGAAGGGAGCCAGGCCGGGAGTGAGCCATGCATAGGGATATCTATAAGAAGGAAGGAGATTCTGGGAATAAATCGTATGGAATACATCTTAAACAATGGGGGAATAAGTGAACCTAGCTGGATGGGAAGGCAAACAATCATAGTTATAGAGTAGATAGATAGCCAGCGATGAATTTACTGCCTTATACAGCGCACCGTAAAAAGAAATCTGATCAGCCGTTACAAATAACAATTATTGTACAACACTATGGACCTGCCTGCCCGTCTATCTAGGATTAGTGACTCACAAGGCCATACACTGCCATCACCAAAAACAAAAGAAACCACATAAAAGAAAGGAAAGGAAACAACGCCCAAGGAAATGACTGACTGACTGACTGAATGAATGATGGTCCCACACAACAAGAAAACAAGGAAATAGAAATGAAAGAAAAAAAAGACAGAAAGAAGGAGAGTTAAACAGCTGCATACAAGCTCAAATACACCCCCCAGACGACTCCACACGCACTCCCAAACACCACTCTCCGCTCGACCGGCACAACGGTGTACATGAGCGTCGAGACGACGGGTCGATACTTGAGGCGCGCGATCATGATGGGGTTGAAGTCCTGTATGGTATTAGTATATCGCCTGTCATTCTGGTTTCACCACCGCCGTTTCTCTGAGATTCAAGGAAGCTCCCAGAAAAAGGACCAAGCAGATCTGAAAAGAGAGAGAGAGAGAGAGAGAGAGAGAGAGAGAGAGAGAGAGAGAAAACCCACCTGACAAACCAACTCCCAAGTCCTCCCCCACGCAACCCCCTTCAGCAAATTAATTAGCATCACGAAGAGCACGATATTCAGCACCGAGCCAACCGTCTGATCGAGGACGAATTTCATCGCGAAGTTCCACGTCCCGGATCTCGCCTTCTTGTTCGTCTTGGGCTGGAAGAACCATCCTCCTCCACCTCCTCCCTTTGCCGTCTCCTCCTTCTCCTTCTCCTTCTCTTTCTCTGTCGCTGTCGCTGACACCGGCAAAATGTCCACTTTCACGCCGAGATCCAAACTGGGCTGGGCGCGGACATGGCGCGAGCCTTGCCAGCTAGGAAAACCGGGGAAGGCGGCCTCCAGCCAGTTCTGGAAGGAGAAGTTTATGGGGACGATGATGATGGCGTAGGCGATGAATTGGAGAAGAGCGGGGGTGTTGAGTGTGAATGGGCCCTTTTCATGTGGGAGGGAGGTTAGGTTGGATTGTAGATTGCGGATCATGGTAGTATAGGTATAGAAGGGGTTTTGTAAAGTAGAATGAAGGTGGAAGGAGGGAGGGTGGGATATTTCTTAGAGTCCAGGACATCATAGGAAATTCGAATAATGGAATAGGATAGGAAGAAAGTGTTGTTTACGGTAAAAGAAACAGAGAATATGAAATGCAGGTTCTACGTACATCTTTCTTGTACTGGTCTATCACTTGAGCCAGGACATTGGAGATCGCATTGAGGATGGTGGCCTGGATTAGGATGCTGGTTAAGGGGGAACGGGGCATTCTCTTCTTTCTGTTAGGAGTTGGGGTGGTTTCGACGAGACATGTGGGATGAGCAGACTAGGACATGGTAGAGTCCAGGACGGGATCAAGTCAATGATCTGGATGGATTCGATTCACTGGAGACTTCAGCAGTTCAGGAGAAAGAAGAAGGCCAGAAAGGGAATATTGTTTACTGCCGAATCAGGACGCAGGCACGTGTTGGGCACGTGTCCTCTTCGCTAGTTTCTTTTTATTTTATTTTCGTTGTTGCCTAATTTTATTTCGTTCCTTTTCATTTGCATTTCATGTTCACGTTGCATCCATGCTATGAGACTATCCTATGTGCAATCTATCCATCCATCATCCATCTCTATCAGCTACAGGACACTACGTCCTGTACCTGAAACTCACTATGCTACTACGGCGCGCTTGACCACCACCCTAGGCCCTCGCTTGGCACTCGTGAAAATGATCGACCAGCGCTAAATGGCCGTTCTCATCTTCGCCCGTGCGATCAGCATACTCGATATCAAACAGGAACATCATCCGCGCAATCGTCAACCGCATCTCCATGAATGCCATCCCCTTGCCAATGCACCCGCGCGGCCCGATGCTGAACGGACAGAACGCCTTGCGCGCCGTCTCCACGTCCTCCTTGCTGACCGTCCAGCTCGTCTGCTTCCCCTCGCTCTGCGCCTGACAGGTCGCCCCCTCGATCCACCGCTCGGGCAGATACGACTGCGGCTCGCGGTAGTATTCCGCCTGCCGGTGGATGGAGTAGGTCGGGGTTCCGCAGTCCGTGCCGGCGGGCAGGAACACCCCGTCGACCGTGGCTCCACCGTCCATGACCTCGCGCGGAATGGCGCCCGGCACGGCGGGCGCGAGGCGCAGGGCCTCGTCCAGGCAGGCTTTCAAGTACACGAGCTCGTTGAGCCGGGCGCCTGTGACGATATCCTCGACGGAGGCGAACGCCTCGCGGACTTCTTTTTTCAGGAGTGCCATGGCGCGCGGGTTCCGGACGAGGTAGAAGATGGCGGCGGCTAGAGTCGTCGAGGTGGTGTCGCTGCCGGCGATCATGAGCACGTTGGCCTCGCCCCAGAGCTCGGGCGTCGTCAGGCCCTTGCCGGTCTCGGGATCCTTCGCGTTGAGCAGGTAGTAGAAGAAGTCTTTCTTGGAGTCGTGGCCAAGCTGCGTGCGCTCCTTGGCACGCTCGTTGGCCTCCACGCGCGAGTTCATGATGAAGTTCCATCGGTCGTTCGTGAGCCGGTGGATCACCACCTGGTCCAGGTGCCAGCTATCCAGGGGCATCCACAATCCGCACTGGGTGGGGTTGGTCAGTTACTCAGTTTCTTTCAAAAGACAAGGGAAGAGGTACTCACCACGTAGTGTCGATTCGCAGCGCGGTCCACCAATTCGATCAGCTTGTGCTTTCCGCTAGAAAGCAGCATGTCGAAGCTCTTTCCGAAGCACAACTCGCCCATCACATCATAAGTCAAGTAGCTGAACCAATCGCTCATAGTGAATATCGTACCCTCCTTCCCTTCTCCCTTCTTCTTGCCGTCCGCGCCCAGCGCCGCGCAAAGCTGGCGCACATGCAAGAGCATTACATCCTCCATGCTCTTCAGCGCGTGGTCCGAGAACGCCTGGCTGAGCACTCGCCTCTTGCGACCGTGCATCGTCTTATCGATCGCGTTGTGCGTGTTGTACACGCCCTTGATGGCCGGGAACGCATTATAGAAGTTCGCCTTCTTCAGCTTCTTGCCATGTCCGTAGATGTCATGCAGGCCCTGGGCGGAATTGATCGAGACGAAATTCGGCGCCACGCGCACATGCGACCCATACGTCTCATGGAGGCGATGAAGCCATAGATGCCGATCCCCTTTCAGGCCGTGGTACAGCTGCACCCAGGGCGTCAGACCGGCCAGCAAGGGACCGGGGATGCGCCGAAGGGGGTGGAACAGATAGTTGTAGCTGACGTAGACCAGCGTCTGGGGTTCTGTTGCATTAGCCCCCCTGCACAATATCAAGCTGTACATTCCGCGCCATGGCTAGACGCGGGACATCATAATAAAAAAAAAACATAGGATACATACCAACGCCCCTGCGAAAATCCCCACCAAGGACAAAACCCCCTGCACCGATAATGTCTCCCACAGCGGCTGTAAGAGCATTGTGACTGCACCAGAAACCCACTCTTCTGCAAGACTAGAGAAGGTCGATCAAAGAGCGCGACAAGATCCACGTCCAACCGAGGCCGGCCGAATCAATAACGCAGACGGACTCCGTAAGTATAAAGGAAGCACCTCCGAACGTAAGCGCCGCCAACCGAGCCGGGCGGAATTTCCTTCCCCGCAAAAACCAAGAATGGACGACGGAGATTAGAGATTATTAGATATTCTCGTCGGTGATTGGATTGGCACCGTTGGTTGCGAACCGTTGGATCGTCCCGACTTATCGCCGTCGAAGAGACGTGAAAGGTGGACGAAGACGGGTGGGTGTGGCAAGTCGTTTGGACCACTTATTTTTCCGACTTTCTGAGTGTCTGGTTCTTAACACTTCTCCATCCAGGGATGAGATTAGAATCACAGACCGTCAGACTGGGCCAGACGCTGGCTTGCTTATATACTTGACCCAAATGGACAGTCTGGTTCAGAAGCTCGGTTAGCTACGGGCATCATCCAGACATTTTTGCTGAGGCTTGCATCATCTGTCACCTGCTCGGTCTCTGAGGCTATTTGGTCTCGGACTGACGTAGATAATAGAGGAAAAGAGGAGCGGAGATTTCCAGACTCCAGAGCGGATGTCTGCTAATAGCCGTGCTTGGATTCGCCCCCTTCCGTACCTTACCTAGGGTACGTCGTCTGTTTGTCATACATGTGGGTTTGTGATATGATATCATGGTCATCTGCCAGACTGCGGTGCGAGGAGGAACTCGCCTAATAACTAAGGGTTGAATGAACTGTAATTGGTGATTTACTGGTAATATATAGTGTTATCTTTATGTCTTATCGGGGTTTGGGTTATTAATTTGTCTATAGAGTTGCTGAAAGGACTCTGAACAGCCTCGTTCCTGTAGTCGGAAACGAACACCCTAAGACCAGCTAATATGGAGTATTAATCCACGGACTACCTACGCCTACAAGCCCAGCAAACAGGAATGTACACAGTCCGAGAATGCGAAAAGCAGGAAAAAGGGTAGGCGCGGATGAAGCCGACCTGGTCTAATGTAGCGTGCATAATGCAGCGAGCGCTTATTCGTATTGCATGCCGCATAACCGAACACAATTCCTGGTAGGGGGAGGATGTACCTACCTACTCTGTACCGGTATTTGTATTTATCAAGAGTTCAATATCGCTATGTGTGTAAGTTGTCTAATGGATTGGGAACTTGGCTTCAGTGGCATTCCGTAAAGGCGTATGTATACGTCACATACTGGATATGAGGCGGTGTGTATGCAATAAATAAAACCATAAATTCATAATGTAGACGTAACTTATGGGCTTACTTTGTTATCTTGCTGCGGTGAGAAAGGCCTTGTTTCTAAAGTACCGTGGAGTTTCGATGTCTTTACCTGCCGGATAGAAACATGATTCTGGAAGAAGTATTCTCATGGAAATGGATTATTTAAACCAAGGTCGGTAGCCATTCTGAGCTTCCCTTTCAATGGCTCAACTCACCGAGTCTTTGACCGTCTTTCCAAATCGATGTGCCCTGCACCTCTTCTGTATGTGAGGTCTTAAAAGATGAGACCTTTGGAATCGGCATTCTACTACCATGACCTAACATAAAGTTCGGTTTCAAGCATAGAGCCAGGTAGTTCACACGGTGGGTTAGTCGCTTATATGAGGGAATGTGACTTCTTTTTGGTTACTTCCTTATTCCTTGTGCGGGTGTGTCTTATTTGAAAGCAGATGAGTCGAAGAAAAACAAGAATCGACGGAGTATAGAGACCAGGGTTCACTATCTAGTCTCTTAACCAACGATTAGCCGCCGAGGCGCAGCAGAAGTTCTGTCCGTTGGCTGTCTTACTTGAATGCAATGCAGCCTTGTCTGTGCTTCCCTGATTACTGCCCGCGTCAGAGAAACCTCCTTGCCAAACTGAATCAACCACGCTCAGCGGCTTCTGTTTACGCGACTCCGAGGCTCCCGGTACCTCGACACCACCGGTAAGATGAAGATATTCGGCATCTATCTTGCCCCGTTGATGGCTGGAGTTCATGCAGCGGAAGTAAAAGGTGGTTTTCTCCCAGGCCTCTGTTTATCGTTGGTAACACTAACAGCACTACAGAAGCGCTCCATACCCCCCTCGCCACCGTTGAGGCCCCTATCCTGTTGCCTCAAAACAACTACGAAGGTTGGGTCAACCCCGAGGATTTGGCTCCTATGCCACAGTGCATCGCCCAACAGGACCAGTCTGCCTGGCTGAGTGCGATGACAAAATGTACCAGCAAGCGATGCACCTCGCACTTTGGACTCATCTGCACCCACCACCAATTTTTGACCGAGCTCGCCTGTCTCGGCGTGTCATTTTCCTCCGATGTGATGGGAAAATATCTCCCGTACTGTGCTCGGTCAATCCTCGCCAAAGCGCAGTTATACCAATGGGCACATGAAATTACGGGCCGAACCTGGCTTGTCGATGTTGGGGACGCGATCGAGCTACAAAGCCTCTCCCCGGCTTCTCTTTCTGAAGGATACGCAGCTGTTGATATAATTTCCCATGCACCAAAATGCCTTACGAACTCGTTTTCTGCTTTAACAATGGAGTCGTTTCACCATGCCATGGCCTCTTGTGGGTTCACAAGCACCGCCCAACACACCGGAAATGTTGCTCGGCCTTGGGAATACAACGAACCACGGCAGTCTATGATTGCTCTGGATTTCGAAACAGCGGGTTACGATCTCCTCCACCAGCGCATCGAACATGGCGACTATTTCGACAAAGATTGCTTCTGCAGAACATTTACCGTAGATTACCAAAAAGAACTTTGTTCAAAGCAAGGAAAACTGGAACTGACTAAGGAGCGTCTCTGGATAAACGCTACATGTGGACCCAGATTCTTACCCCATGACTGGACAAAATCCCTCAAAAGCACACGGTTCGCATACATCCCCATCGATAACTGGCACTGGCCCAAATGTGTCGCGGACGTACCAAGGCAGGTGATCGAGCTCACGGATCAGTGTGCAACTGATGCTTGCGATATTGACTCAGACGGCTATTGCAACGTAAAGCGTGCCGTGAGCAGGACATGCTTCTGCCGCAGCGTCAACTACAATTCCTGTGGAGGTTTATGCCAGGTCTTCGACGCTCGGATAGACTATATCAAGTGGCTTCATGGTCTCTGCGGCAATGTAAAGGACTGGCACGGTCTACCGAGTAATTGGCAGCAATTGGCAGCTCCTACCCCTGGTGATATGATTCCGTGGCAATGGACGCTCAAACCATCCGCCGATTCAAATTCGAACAGTACCACCAACATAACCCGTCCGGGATATCCAAGGACAATGACAGAATCTTGTCCTTCAAACCAAGATATTCTCGAGAGTTTTGCTCTAGTAAACATCGTTACCTTTCTTGCAGCAGCATTTCTTCTCACCAAGAGAATGCGCATCCGCCAAACCATATGCGAGGAAGCTCATCACCCCTGGGACTGGCTTTTCAAAGGGGCTTTAATTGCTTCTCTCCAGCTCCTGGCAAATGGCATCAATGCTTTAATTGTTCAATACACACTTGGCTATGAACACGTGCCCGGTATCAAATTGATGCTTCTCTGGTGCTCAATGCCTCGGCTTGCTTGGGGTATCATTTTGCTCATTATCCTAGTACAATCCCCGGAAGAGCTGAAGCTGTCCATGGCCGGCTCAGTGCTATGTGCTGAAACGATCCTCCACTGCCTATCATTCTACTACATGGTCATGACTGTCAATTATGGTCGAGAGCACAGCTTTTACTTCGGAGCTCTAGATGGAGTGGATAGAGCTAGGCCAGCGAAAGCAATGTATATTGGAGCACTGGCTTGGCTTATGTTGTTTATCCTGGCACTCGTTCAAGTAATACGGACTAGGCGCAACATGAACCGGTCGACTGAATCTGGTGGTAGTTCCTACTCATCAAGACCAAGGTGGACTGTGGAGGAGCTGATGATAGCCGTCTGGAATAGACATTGCACAAAGCCAGAAGAAGAGGGTATGGCACAGCCCTCGAAAGGCAAGAGTACTGGGGGCTCAGAAAATACACCACTCACAAGGAACGAAGGAGAGCATCCAGCGTATGGTACTTTCTCTGATACCAGTCAGCAGCAGCACTGGGTTCCCCCGAATGCATTCATGAAAGTTTGTATGGTCACAGCCGTGGGCATGCTTTTCCTTCTCTCGATCGCGCAGTGGCTCTTTTGGAGTGGCTTTGTTGGTCTTAGCGCGGAAGAGTATGTATATGTATTCATGCGCATGCTTGGTGTATATTGCTAATTGGGATGCAGGTTTTGCCCTCCTAAGCTTGGGGTTCTTACAGCTGTTTGGATCATGTTCGCGCTGGCAGGTGCTGTTGTTACATTTGTTTAATCAAGTTTGTGATGATGGGGTTTATGTCGTACGCTATCGCTGGCCGTTTTAGACGACATTGTTAATTAGGAGTTCATTAGGTATGCCTCAAGAGAAAAATTTGGTAGCTTTGGTGTCTTTGGATTATTATTGAGTTCGGTGTTTTTACCTACCGGGTAGATGCCTTAGGGTTAGAGATTGGTGCCTCTATTCCTAAGACTGATGCATGACTTTACTGAAATTCCCGTTGAAGTTCGATATCATAGGCTTTCTTATCCGTTAGTTTGCGCGTTGAGATGGCCACAATATCTTGTGCCCAATACCAAGGCATTATTTCATGGAAGGCTTCATGGCCCGCACATTTACTTGTAAACCTTGGCTGTAGTTCCTTATCAAAGATCGAAAAGAGCCCGCTGGGACTTGTCAAGGCCAGGCTATACCAGAAGGTTCCCATGCTCCAAGCGGTGCCCATGACATCGGACAGCCTCGATGGAAGTTGAGAGCGTCTATCAAGACTACTGCGATGAAATCGTTCCTCCTCAGTAACAAGGGCATCCATAAATTCCTGGCGACTGCGGTTGTATTCGTCCGACTGGATCTGATCCACAGCCATGTTGGTAAGCCAATGAGGAGGATGGATCATCTCAACAGGTAGAGAACACCCCCATTCGAGATCGACAAGTGCTGTGATATGCCAATTCTCGTCAACAAAAATGTTGCTCGGATGTAGGTCTGTTAATGAGAACAGAAAGGGCCCGCGACGGTATTCTCGGCGGTAGAATAGAGGGAATATCGCTCGCATCGCTGTCAGAGCTGACGTCTGATAAATATAGTCCATCAAATCGTTAATGGCGTTCGGCTGATTGTGGATCCTACTATCGTGAAACGACAAAGTATCCACCACATATGAGTCGACGGTTGAATATGTATAGTCTCGTGGGATATCTGTTGGGATGCGTTCGTTTTCTAGTTCCTGGATCCCAACGTGCAATGGCCGATTATCAAGGCTTAGAAATCCGCCGTTGTCGATCATGAAAGAGCCGATCAAGGGAAGCGGGACTGTAGATAGGCTGAGGTAAATTTTGGAGAGATCGCGGAAGAGATTCTTTCGTAATTCCACCTCGTCTCGCCTTAGCGCCCAAGTGGACGACAGCATTTTCCTTCTAGATTCCTCGATGTATTCTATGATCAGGTAGCCGATACCAAACTCCTCGTCTTCAGTCTTTCTTATTCTGCGTTTATGAGGTACGTAGCTCGAAGGCGTTGGGCGACCGAGAAGTAGCCGTACACAATGGCGCAACTTTTGCATCCAACGAGACAGGATTGGAAGATTCTCGGCCCGAGTAAACTATAGAGAAAGGGTCAGTTGCAACAAACAGACCGGTAATCGTATGGAAACCTCACCATCTCCCCGGTAGCCATTGCAAACCCATAAAGACGCGGGATAGGGATCTCGGGGCAGCTTTCTTCTAGCCAGGCATAGGCTCCGGCCTCACAGCGGATCTTCTCGTCGCCATTTCCAGCCCGATAGTCTTCTCCATTGCAGTACGGCAAAGGGAAGCGAACAAGCACACGATTCCCAGACTGTTGTTTCTGGTTCCAACCCGGGATAGTCACTGGGATGCAAACGTTATAGCTTCCATGGAGCCACTCGTCAATGCCGGCAATCTGGCACGCGTCCGATCGGAGGTTTAGATGATGCGCGACGATGGTCTGGATGCAGGTCTGTTCGCTCTCGAGCAGGGCGAATAACCGAGTTTTGTGGTCGGGATAGCCCAGTTGATGTAGGATATTGGATTCTTTGTCCTTTGCAGTTGAGTATGTGATCTCCTCGCGGAGCAAACGACGCGTCTATGGCATGGTAGGATGATGGAAGGACTGGGGCTGGTGGAGCCAAGAAGGGAGCTGAAATGCGGAGTCATCCGAGACTAGTCCGTGGCCCGTTAGCGTGACTATTATTATTGATATGATGTTAACGATTTACCCCTAACTTACGGTTTTATCCCATCGCCCTTTCCTTCTCTCGCTCCTTCCTTCTGGAGTTCCACCTCCATCGTTCCTTCCTCATGGGTTTTTATCTCCATCGCGCCTTCTCCATCAAGTTCCTTTCTTTTCCTATTTCTTTCTCTATCACTCTGTCCTTCTGATATTTTTTCTCCATCGTTCCTCCCTTCCCCCTGAATGTTCCGTTTGCTAAGTGGATGTAGTGTCATGTGATGCAGAAGCGCAAGAGTCAAGACTAAGAGGCTGCCAAGTGCAAAAGCGTCTACATGAATTGAGGTCTCCATTGGCAAGGTTCGGAGTGCTTTTGCTGCCTTTCACCAATAATACTGTTTCTGTAACCGCGCGAGGCTGTGCTTATGACGTGTCATTCCTCCGTAGATGCGGAAAACCACTGTCTCAAAGTGCATAAATACAGGCTACCTCTGTACTGAGAAACTGGAAGACTGACACATTGTCTATATCATAACTATAAGAGGATGGAGTGACTACTGCTATAGGTACGCTACTTCTATATTGGGTTGCCTGCAGCAGTTATCTGATTTTATCTCTGGGTTTGGTACATATTGCTTCTGCAACGCATTAGGAAAAGATCCGTACCAGATTCCCCGGCCTTGCGTTAGCGCTTATGTCGTAACGAACCCCTCTTCAATATAAGTAGGACAGCTTCCGTTTTTTTTTTTTTGAAATGAAAGGACAGGAAATATAATGATTATGAGCTGTTGCCCTTCGTGCGCCCCAGAGAAAGACGAGCATGTCCGGCATCAACGGCATAAAAAACTCTCTCTTGTCCGCGACAAATGAGAACAACTTTCAGCTCGCATCCTGGAAATTTGACTTCACACTCTTGAAGGTCGAGGCACCGCCAGAGTTTCACCGTCTGGGCTCAATATTATCACCCCACCGTAAGAAGGATGCCGAAGAAGGGCCTTTCCATGTGACTGCGCGTAAGCTGGGAGCTCTGTTTGAGGAAATCATTCCTAGAACCCCCCTGCTGGTCAAGGCCTTTGGAACCCGGGTCTCGGAGGTTTTCGAGACCCCCGGTATCAGTCCCCGAGGCTCCACACTTCACGGCCCCTTTGAGAAATACGTGGGTGCGGATGGAACGGCAGTCTGGGCGGCCGCTACGTCTGGATTCGCATCTATTGGAGTCTGTCTACTCGCATGTCTACTGGCACGAACCTGGGATGCCAAGCATGCCACTGCGCTATGGGCAGAACTGGTTGACGGACGCAAGGCAGAGATCGAAAAGGCATTCGAGGAGACCAATATGCTTTCACCAGCGGCCCTCTTCAGTGCTCGCCAGGGCATCTCGAGATATGACCTGGCCCAGTGGGACAACAGTGCCCGGTCGTGGTTGCAGAGTGCCGATAAAGCAAAAAGTTTTGAAATCACCCAATTAGGCCTCATCCAGCGCAATATCGACCTTCCATTGCCTTCGGATTCCACTACTTATACGAACATCCTGCAGGTTTGGAAACAAGCTATGCAGGGCGTGGAGGCCCTTCTATCCGGGAAACCCCTTCTTGTCTCTGATGGCACGTTTTTCCTTGCCTTCTCGTCATGGTATCTTTTCCCCGATCTTATTGTCCTCGGACAGGAAACGAAAAATGTCCCTTTCCGCGACAGGCTTTTCCCCCAGGGAGGCAAGGCAACAATTGGAGCAGAAACAAATTTATCGAGCCCCTCCGGAGGTTGCAGTGGTCGCTGGCTTTCTCCCACCTCAAGTTCTACGGAGATCCTGTTTTGGCTCGGAATGACCGTGACTTTACCCGAGTGACTTTTGAAGAGCTGAAGCTGGTCGTGCTAGGAAGCCTTTTCAGTTCGTGGCATGTCAGCATTCGAGATCACTCGTCCATAGCGCAGTGGTTTGTCGACGTCTGGTCGCTATTAGGCAAGGTCCCCGGCGCGAAAGAACAACTTCCCTGGATGGCGCATTTGGTCGAAGCGGCAGAAGCCCTGCTCAGTACCGACGCCCGGGAATGTCAGAAAAACTCCCAGCTGGTCCAGTATGGCCAAAGAAGAGCGAAGCTATTCTTAGTCGACCACCCCAACTCAGCCTTAACCCCATTCTTTGGGCTAGGTAATCCACTGACAATAAAGGGTCTCTCTGAACGCACAGATAGAGACTGTGGAATCGAATATCTGCGCTATATGGCAAAGGAACTAAGCCTCGAAGGCGATTCTGCATTTATATGTTACACTCTTGGCATGAATAGCATGAAGAGACCCAATGATGGGATGAACCTTTCTACGTGTGTAGAAATCGCAACAGCTATTCCGTATCTGCGGGTATCTCGAAAGCGTGGAGCAGACGGCGGAAATGTCAGCTATCCTGTGCATGCCCGATGGCTATTGAAAAAGTAAGTAGCTCTGCCAGTCACATTTTTCATCTTGGCTGCTTGCTTGTTTGCTGAGAATGCCCGTCCCAATCAGCAGCGGCTCTGAATTTTCGACGAAGTTTCCCGAGCTCGCCAACTCGATCTCGCGCACATGCTCTGAGAAAGGCGAGCTTTTTTCCTCTCTTGTCACTCGGTTTTTGTTTCTTCCCAATGAAGCACTCAGTTGGTCGGATCCTCCGGCTCCTTTTGGGGGCGCAGATAACGCCCCCTCTCAAGGCTTGTTCTATTTGATATCCGGTAATAAGCATCTAGGGCTATACGCCAAGATACCAGAGGGTAATCGCCTTCGACAAAAGCAACTCGAGGCGGTAAACTTAGGGATTCAAAGCCCTAGCCCCAGAATCGCGTTACAAACCTATGCCAAGGCTAAAATATCTCCTGTGCTCCTCGCAGATTATTTTGCCACTATAGTCAACAGAGCGATCCGAAATGATTCAGGCCCATCGCAACATAACAAAGATTTACTATACGGAAATAAAGCTCCCGGAATGGAATTTAGCGCGACCCCTTGTAGTTACCCTCTGAATCTTTACAAGTCGTTGTTCGCTTTCAGCCTTGCCGCGGACGTATATGGGAATCTACAAGGGGCGACTATCCCGCTGACTCTCGTCAACAAGCCGCTATATGAGTGTCTTTGGCTGCCGAGCCCCTTCTTCCAGGAGTACGAGTTCAAGGACAGCGCCACTGACATTCGCTTTGACTACAGCGAAACTCTTATCATTCCTGCCAAACCGCAACCCCTGGATCTAGCACAGACGTTCTCTTGCATCGCGCGTTTCGAAAATGGCAGAAGCGACGTGGACCCAGAAGATCTGGAATCTGCACTGGCCTTAGCCTCTGGTGACTCGATCTTCGTGGCCGCGGCTGTTCTATCAGATCCATTTGACCGTCCCGCCCCGCATACCATACGACGCATTGTAGGAAACATCGGACGCCCTGGGATCAGCATTCTAGTGGCACCGCAGAACCCTAAAGTTCGCAAGCCTACTGACTCGTTCAACGTGATATCACACTTACCTTATGATTATCGCCGCGAGGACAATTTCCGAAGTACATCGCTGCATCTTTCATTCACGGAGTGGAAATTCCCGCTCTACGCTGAGGAGGAGCGGACGATTGATCAGGATGTCATGATGGTGGAGTCGGTGATTTCAGTGCTTGATCGTGGTAGATGGGTGGCGGACCTCGACATTCGCTGTATTGACTTCGATGAACTTTCGCGAATCACAACCCATTGTTCCGGACATGAGATGGCCCCCGGCCAAAGTCCCGCCGGCGACATTGTTCATAGTGATTATTTCTCGGTGGACAACTGGGACGAGCTTCTAGATGCCCCAGAGGGGGTGGCAATTATTCGTGCGCATGGGAATTGGGCGGCTCGTCTAGCGGCAGTGAGTATTCTGTACCAGCAGGGACAAGGCCACAGCATCGGGGTCTTTGGCCCAGAGAAAGTTTGCTTCCAATGCTTTCAGGCAGAACAAAGTCACATTGATGTTGATGTGTTTGAGGAGCATGAGGCACCGTTGCCTTCCTTTTGTATAGATTGAGAATTACGCTAGTATATGGCGGAGCTGACCCTTGAATGAGGCTTACCGAGGCATATCAGACCTGACCAAGTAGTTTAGTCACTTACAACCCCCCAATACAAGAGGATAAATCGAGGTCAGAAAAAAAAGTTGAAATGCAGAGCCATTTGGAAGCAAGAAAGGAAAGGAAAGGAAAGGAAAGCAAAACTCTCAATTACCTACAAGAGCGCAGCCAGTTTAATCATGTTCAAACTCCTCATCAGTATCCACCCCAGTACCCAACAGTGGGCAATATCTATCCTTCATGTCCTGCATGATCGAGGCTTTGTCTCGGGCATAAACTGCTCGCACCCATGGTTTCGAAATCAATCACCGACTTGATTATGTGCTGTCGACGTTGTTGCGAGAAGTCACTCGGGTTGGCTTGCATCATCGACAGCCCCGAGGTATGTTCAATGGTGCGGATCTCTGATTCAGATCCAGGGAGATGGAGATCGAGCAAGAAGGAGCCATAGAATTCGGGGACCAGACCCCCTTGAAACTCAGCGAACAGCTTGTAGGTGTGCACCTCGTGGGTGTAGTGCTTGTCCACGCAGAGGAAAGGGTTCAGGTAGCCGTCAACGTCATTGACGTAGAGAGGGTCGTATAATTTAGCCACCACTATCTTGTGTTCGTGTTCGCTTTGGAGGGACTGATTTTCCAAGGCTTCGGCGAGGAAGACTTGTGCACATTGATAATCACCCACGCGGATGGGGTCTAGGACCTTAATGTCGAGGAATCGAGCCCCAAGACTCCCGGGCAGTGGAGGGCTTCGTACACATCGATCGAGCAGAGAAAGAGCGCTTCTTTCTATGCGCCCGGCTTGGCCGCTCAGACAACAATCCGGAGTCACTGGTGTTGGGGGAGGGGTCTCATGTGGTTGTATCCTGAATGTTCGGCCTATTGTGTAAGGAATGGGAGGCCTTTCGAAATTTCCCATGATCAGTATGTTGGTTGTTAAGGGGGTGTAGAAGAATGGAGGGAAATAATGCAAGAGGTTGCAATCTGGGCAAGGCTACAACATCCCCTGCCAAATATTAATGAAGGGGTTAAGGCGGCCTGGTCTGGTGCTGGCCTTAGCTACTGCCTGGATGCTAACCCACACAACTCGAAATCGCAATTTGAATATGGAAAAATTGGCACGAGTCACGACGAAGTGATAGTTTGGGAGGCTAGGACTCTTGGATCATCTGTATTGAATTGCTTTAACCTTTTTTAACCTCTTCTCTTGTCTATACCATCGCCATGGTCATTGTATCTAATCTACTTCCTCCCATGATCTCTTCCACCAGTCCCCAGTGTAACCGTATGACTGAGAGCAACAAAAGCAAAGCAAAAAATAAATCAAATCTTGCCACCAATAAGAAACTCACATAACCCAGAACGATCTAGTTTCTTGCCAGGCCCTGGCCCGTAAAATAGGATATGTGGAGCTCTGTCCTGTTGAGAAGAACGTAGCCGTTATTTTCTGTTCATGTGTTGTGTCAGTAAACCAGACAAGTGTCCAACAGAAGCACTGAATACACGAACAAGAGAGAGTGGGAGGAAAAGGGGGCGGATGGTTCAGGAAATATAAATAGAGCATAATTAGGGTGAAGAACTTCTGTATACAACATACCAACTAGAAGACCCCCCAAGCCAGCCTCAACATCCAAGCCAGATGGATAGAGGCAGTGAGGATCGCTACCGGCCCTCGATAAATTGAAAGGAGCCAAATTCGTCGAGGGAGACCTCGCAGGTTCCTCGAACTCCTTCAACGGATCTAATCTAGTTAGTGCCAGATACTGATGTGTACACTCCATCTCACACCTACTGCCCGACCCATTTCAGGGGAAATTGAAGCTCATACAGTTTGCATGACTGGGCTGTCTTCGGTTGCGAAAGAACTTCCACAAGACAAGAATAGAAGATGGCCCAGTCGCGAGCAGCGTTACTACTGCAATTGTGGTATCGGTTGACCAGGCCATTATTCAGTATTGAGCTCTGAGCTCGTGAAGAAACGGGAAGAAAAAGAGAGGAAAGTCGGTAGAGTGCAAGTTCTCGTGGTCTTTGAGCCTTCATTATATAGTAAACAAAGGGTGGGGTCTCCAAGTGTTGGCAAATGCCTATATCTATTTCTCTGACGTAGGTACTGCTTATTATTCATTGGGTATAAACGAATTAAGCCGATAGGCCAGGATACCTAGCCATGCTTGGCCTGACACGCGATCAGTATACACGCTTCCCACCACAGGAGGCAGTGTAGGAGACCAACCAGTAAAATTGGCCAGAAGGGGCTTGAGAAAAATCCCAGAACGACTGCGGAAAAGAATAATTTCTTAACAACCGACGAATCCGCAAGATGCCATTAGTCGGTGTGGTCGAGAGATGCTTCCTATTTGTGGGCGCCAGTTGATATTTAAACTTAAAACCTGGGAGCCTGGAATAGACCTCCGGTCCGATAAATCGGCTTAGGCCAGTGTGTAGACGAAAATCTCATCGGCGTATATATACATGCTTCTGCTGGCGCACAACATAGCACTGTCTGATATCAGCCCAACGAGGCTCAGTGCTAGGGCTCCCCGGATCTAGTCGAAGCTTCTATTCGACGTCGATGGAAGTACGTAGGACAAAATCGCCAGAATTCGTATAGATGAGGTTTTTGCGTCGGGCAACAACAGCTGTTGGGATCGTTCGTATGGGTTTGAACGGATGAAAGGCCTGGGCTTGCTCTTGCTCGCTCCTCCACGCGCTGAACGCAAATGTCTCATTCCTGGGTCGTGGTTGTAGGGATTAACAGGCGGACAAGTTGGTGTTTCACGGCGGGGCCAGGTCAGTATACATTCGTCATCGGAGGCGGCTTGTGTAATGCCCGACCTTGGGGACGACAACAAAGATGGGCATGAAGATGAGGATTTTTGGGTAGAGATTTTCTCCGGGACTGAGATTGCATAGAATCTATACTTGCGGATTTCAGGTGTGCATTGCAATATTCTGGAATCCAACAAAGTTAGATCGTATGCGGAAAACGCGCTTCTGAGACAAGTGCATAATAATAGTAGATGCCTGAGTCTAGGAGTTTGAGTTTACCAACTCAGGTAATTATTGTGAAAGTGTAGATAAGCTTGTGTGAGGGATGCTTCTTCAGTCTTCCCAAAAGGCGAGGGGCGATATCACGTGGGGAGGTTACACTGTGTGGCGGACGGAACCTCTCCCTCAAGATAATCATTTCATCTTCGACCACATCTCAGATTAAGTGTCCCTGTACCGCCTAGTGTTGAGGTATTGTGTATACATACCCGGTGAACATCGGCAATGTCTTCGATTTTCACAATATCTTCGGTTACCATCATTTGACATTTCTCTCGCCAGACGTAGACGGGTACACAATGCGTGCAGCATGCTGGACATGCCGCAATCGCACCATCCAATGTGATAAAACTAGCATCCCTTGTACCAAGTGCAAGAAAGCTGGGCTAGAATGTTTCGAAACGAGGCCTCTACGATGGGTCAAAGGTGTGGCGATCCGGGGTAAAATGCGCGGACGGGCTTTTGAAGCAACTGCAAATCCCAACGTTGTCAGTGGGAATGGAAATTCATCTGTGCAACTCAAGCAAAAACTAGTTTTACATTCCCACGCGAAATCTGTGCCACTCAACTGCGCTCCTCGGTCAGCATTAAAAGAACCTTGCATCCATGATCTCGATTGGTCATCGAGATTTTATCTGGACTATTGTGAGTCACTGTCAAGCTTGACGTCCCCATGGCTGGGCTAACGCTGTACGAAAGATAACATACGCATCGCCAAGTTGTTTATTCTACATGACAGTGACCTTAATCCTTTTAGGTGCTTACTCGCGTACGCGATGGTTGATCCCACCTTGCGAATGGGTATTATTGCTGTTTCCGCGCGACATTTTGCCAACACAGGCCGGTCGTTTGACCAGGCTGAAGACACTTCATCCTCACGATTTGTCAATGCCAACGTGGATGCACTCCATTTCAAAAGGCAAGCCATCAAGGAACTATCGGCTTCATTGTCCCCTCCAGAGCCTTCTAATAGGGACGCTATAATGGCAACCATTCTGCTTTTAATATTTCTTGATCTGCTCGAGTCTGGCATGGATGGGTTGGAAGGACCATCTTCGTGGTGCAGACAGCCTCATTAGGCTGTCTCATTCGCTGCTGGAGTCTGGTGCCAGTCATCACGTCAACAGTGACCCAGGAGAGACAGTAGAGGAGACAAGGAGGTTCATAGCCCGCCAGCTTCTGCTGTATGTCGCTTCTCTACTCGATGGTAAAGACTGTGATTTTTCGCTAACTATCGCAGTGTCTCAACCATTGGGGGTACACTCTCAGACTCGAAATCTAAGCCTGAGCTCTCTATCAATTTCGAAGAAAGCAGGCATCAAGAGTCCATAATTAGAAGCTTTCTAGGCTGTCCTGGATTCCTTCTGGGAGCCATCCGTTACTTCTCTAACCAAAGACACGTGATAGAGAGCCTGAACATGCTTGATGATACTTCGATCCAGGGCATTATACGAGATACTCGAGCAATGCTTGAACTGACGGCCAATTTTAATTGTCTGCAGTGGGCATCAGACTCTGTGCAATCAGACGTCTACCCAACAGTGAATATTCATGAACTTTCCTTACTGTCAGAAGCATACAAAACTGCAGCCCTGATATATGGAAACCGAGTTCTTTGCGCTTTCAAGGAATCAGCCGGCGTAACTGAGAATGAGAAGCTGGTGCTGCGATTGCTTGACGCAATTTCTTTCCTCAAAGTCGACGCAGCTTTGTTCAAGTGCCTCCTGTGGCCGACATTTATCGCCGGTCTTGAATGCAGGACTGATAGTGAACAAGAGCTGGTCGTCAGCTCTTTGAAGATGCTCTGGGACCTGACTGGCTGCTTGAATGTGATTAATGCTTCAAAGATTCTTCACAACTATTGGGAACGGGCACATTTTGAGAAGAATTTGGGGGCGGAAGAATCTCAACTATATGTGATTGAACAAGGCTGGCTACTAATTTGAACAGTTCTGCTACTCATGATCATTTATACCCTGAAAACGGTGCTGCATGTCCGATATCGCATGTTTCATGATACGGGGGCTTGGGTGTTTCGAAGCCGAAACTACTAAGTACTGATATTCTTTATTTTACCCAACCAATATCAATTCCATCACTCTTCTTACGGACAGAACGTGAAAGTCGAAATAGAACACGCGTTTTGCCCAAGGGAATCGCGAATGGAAACGTATCTTGACACAAACCATGTGCCAGCAGATACAATCCAGCCAGGACTGATATAGAGCCAAAGACCTTTGTGAAAGTTACCGCCAAGACCGACCTACCATCTGCCTGCATGAAGTGTGCCATTAGAGATATAGCACATCTCCAAGGCAGCATAGACAATAATATTCGGGATATGCCTTCATTTAGTCAGCGTGGTGCACAGTTTCTCTTGAATACTAGTACTTACGTCGACAATGCAGCAAGGAAGAAGAAGATCCAAAAACACCAGACAGCTTACCAACCAAAGTGTCCATGGATGTGAAGAAGTAAAGAAGTTGAGAACGTCAGTCCAGAGGCCTACCAGACCCACCTGCAATAACTGCTTAATCGGGTAAGTCTGGTTCCACCTGCAGATCTATGAAGCCGGAGAAATGTCCTGGCTCGGAAGACCTGGATCTGCTGGTAAGCCATCCTAGTCCCAATCATGATTTCTGTTGGGCCGAGCAAGTGGAATATCTGTGTCGAATTAATAATGTGCCTGCCGCCTTAAGCAACTATATAAAAGCTTCATCTTACCTCGTTTCATTACTTTGGCATTCTTTAACAGCCTCTCAAATAGTACTATTGAACAGCCTTATATCTCCATTCTACACAATTTAATTCCTAGTTTCAACCTTCTATACACCATGTGCCACCATGACACCGCTGCCAACGGCTGGACCAGCATGCCCGCCAACGCCGGCGCCATCTTCGGTGACCAGCCTTACATCAACAACCCAGAGCCTCTCCCTCTCAGCGACATCAAATTCCCATTTGATGATCCAATAGTTACAAAGACTCTGGAATATGCCAAAAAGACCCTTCATCCCGAGACCCTCAACCATTCAATGCGTGTCTACTTCTACGGTACGCTTCCACGCACATCTCAAACCCTATTCAACCTCCACATCTGACCTCCTCCTCCTCCTCCAGGAATGGCCATCACCAAGCAACAGTTTCCCTCCCAAGCCACTACCCTAAACCCGATAACCTGGGCCCTAACCTGCCTGCTTCACGATCTCGGTACCGCCGAAGAAAACCTCACCGCCACACGCATGTCCTTCGACATCTACGGCGGCATCAAAGCCCTCTCCATCCTGAAGGATTTCGGCACCTCAGCAGACCAAGCCGAAGCAGCTGTGGAGGCGATCATCCGACACGAAGACATGGGCGTCGACGGGACGATCACGTACATAGGCCAACTCATCCAGCTGGCCACAACGTACGATAACACGGGGATTCATCCGCACGTGCGGGATTTCGGGGCCTTGATCCACGAGACTACGCGCGGCAGATCAACGAGGCATATCCGCGCCTGAAGTGGTGCGAGTTCTTTGCGGGCGTGATTCGCAAGGAGGAGAGGATTAAGCCGTGGTGTCATTCGACGCATTTGGTTGAATTCGGTAATGAGATTGAAGCGAATAAGCTCATGAAGCGGTGGGAGTAGGGAAGGATTCATAGTTAGTGGGTGGCTGGTTTCGTACATGTGGTTTTCTCGTTCAGGAGGAATTGACTAGGCAGGTAGATAATGTTTTTGTAAGGGGACGGGCTGCATGAAGGGGGGGAGATTGCAATGTTTATCGTTGTATGTGAGCATAGAGTAAAATATAAAATCCGTTTACTGGTGATATTCCACGACCTAAAAACGAAGGGCGCAAAATAAATACATAAAGTATAGAACCATATCTCTGGCGAAGATCCGATTAATATTCAATAAAGGCCTTGATCTACCTTCTAGGTGTGTCTAGGACACCGCGTATCCTTGATCTTACTCTTATGTCTTGAAGTATTTCTATAGCACACGATTGTAGCAATTTCATGGGTAAACATAGAAATGATATATGGCAAAATTGCTTCAATTGGCTTGGCTAAATAGCTAGAGGAGAAAGCATTCAGTTGGAAATATTCTTGTAAAAATGAGCATCTTATGACTCGATTCGTTTCACTGGAAAAATCCACTGCATTGCGTTGGGCTGGTGGAAACTCCCAATACCTTCTGTCCGTAGATGCCACGACGGTGGAAATTGGATAAGACCGATATTTTGATTTTTTACGTGCAGAATACAGGAAGAAGCAGTAATTTTTATGCAAAGTAGGCACTACAAATTACCTATGCGACCAATTTAGTGGAAGATTCCCGAATAATTGCTGATTGCCGGATGTTTTTACAGAAAACAAATCAATTGAATTAGAGCTATAGGGTATTTATACTCCCCAGATCTTATTCTTTCTCCTTTCTTTATGAGCCCAGAGCTCAATACTGATACAATGCCCTGGTCAACCGACAACCACAATTGCAGCAGTAACTGCACGTGACTGGGTCCTCTTCCATTCTTATCTTGTGGAAGTTCTTTCGCAACCGAAGACAGCCCAGTCATGAAAGTTATATAAGCTTTAATTTCCCCTAAATGGGTCGGGCAGCAGGTGTAACATGAAGTGCACAAATTATGTCTGAAATTTGACTCCTATCATTTTATCGAGGGTCGGTAACGACCCTTATATATATGTGTGTGATTGCTAAATGTCGAGTATAAAAGCCCCTCGACTTAGCAAAATAATGTACGATCGTTAGATCTACTCCTCGCAAGAATTGTTTGTATACCGTGTCTGCATAGAGATACATATACTGGCTGATACAGCGAACTATACATACACCGCATGTGGGCTCTCGCTGTGAATATCCCCAGTGGGTGATCGAAGTTGGGTTGGCGGACTATGCTGGGTGCATCTCTAGCTTATTTCTGCTTTTGCTCTTACTTGAGTCCTGACTCTATATCATTGAGACATTGACTGCACTATTTACTACCGTTAAGACAAACTTCGTCCTTACGGAAGACTTCCCCCAGCCCCATCATTATGACAGAATGCCTTACCACGGATTTACCCATCGTTATGAACGAATTCCGCGTTATAAAAAGGATTCTCTTCTTTTTCTTACGGGTTGTATTCTAAGGTTCCCCGTGTGATAGCCGGCTGAGAGTTGATTTCTGTTGGTTGCTTGGGCGCCCCCAACTTCAAGATCACGTTGCAACCATAATCTAGTAATCGGCCAGGGCCGGGTGGTAGTTACTGAGGAACGTTCAGCCCATCCACCCAGATTTAGTTGGCTATGGACAAAGTTGGCAACTAACGAGTCGCAACAAGATTCCAGTGGAGAATGGACCAGCACGCCTACATGGGTGGTGTGGCTTACACTCGGGCCAACATGGCTGAAGACTTTCAAATCGGAATCGAAACTGAGATGCTAGCAACGCATCGACGAAGACCCGCACATAACTATACGGATCTCGAAACATTTGTTGACCATATTGTGGCCAGTATCAAGGCTTCCTGTAACAACAAAGGGTTTCATCCCCTGCAAGGCACCGGCTGGAAGATGATGTGGATGGGGATCTACCAAGGCCCCGATGATATTATTGATATGTACCGTTTGTGGCACTCACAACGGGCCACACTCGTCCTGAAGCACCTGCATATTTTTAAAAAATTATATTATAAATTATAATTTTCTACCGTCAGAAATAATTTCTTCTAAAGATTCATAGATGCAAGTAAATGTTGGCTAATAGTAAATGAATTGCTCTCGTATACCGTCTGGTGTAGTTCGCGACCTATAACGATACCTGCATTGGTCTACCTAGATATACACCTAGTATTAGAAAACCGGGAAATGAAAGGCAAAGGGTTGCGGTGTTTATCGGATTTTTCCGTATCCAACATTTGGTATGTACAATAAAATACGCGGGTGGAAATGTTGATTTGAAGGCATCTCTATCATCCCGAATATCCATGTGCACCACCGTCTAGAATCCATTGCTCGTTGTCGTCATTGTCGTCCTGGACCCGCCGCCACGTTTGTTTGCGGTCTTTGCGTGCTGTGCCCTCTGGTTGTTTTCCATCGACTCCCTTCCAGACCGGTCGTACCAGCCCCCCAGCCGCAAGTAGAGGATTCCGACTGAATGCTTCGCCGCTGCCCGTTCGCCCCGTATCTTGGCTGAGAGCCTCTTCCGTAAGCGCTTGCGCCTCCTGTTCCTCCACAGATGGGCTTGGCTCAGCCGGTCCAGCCGACTGGTAGACCCGGGTGAGCTTCCCACCCTTGATGTCCAAGCTCATAATGGTCTGCTTCTTCTCCCACTCCGGGCGTGCTCGATCTTCCATCTCGCGCAGCACCCGTTGCTGCTTCTTAAGCGCCAGCGCCCGCTGCGCAGGACTCATCCATAAAGTGGATGCAACATTCGGCGTCTCAAAGTCTGCAGCCTCGTCGACAACCTTGGTTCGTCTGGCATTCTGCGCCTGGAACTGAAGCAGTCGATCTCGATGCGCTCTGGCTGCATCTAACTTGTTTGGTCCTCCACCACTTGGCCCCGGCCCCGGTCCGCCTTCGCGATGAATGCTGTCGTTATGGGCGCGCATCTTCTCCTGTCCTCGTTCTGCTCGCAATTCCCGAATCATACCCTGGATCTCCTCGCTTGATAGCAACGGCGTCCCGCAGAAAGAACAAGGCTGCAGGCCCTCCAGCGAGCAGATGATCTTCCCGCAGTTAAGACAGTTCGGGGCCGGATCAAACAGGGGATGTAACGACGCGTAGCAATTGCATTTATGGGTCTCCCCGCCTAGCGTCGGATTCGTAGACACTTCCAGCGCCGCAATCGCCGCGGTCAAATCGGAAATATTGCTCGTCGTGAGAGCACCCTTCGAGGAACCCCCTCCACCCTGTCGCGACGACGACCCCGACGACGCCTTCGCAGCCTTCGACTTCACATTCGGCAGATAATCCGAGATCATGGGCCCCGACGCCGAAGGCGGCGGTTTACTACTACTACTCGTAGCACCAGCTTTCGGTCCAGGAGAAGCTGCCCGCGACGAAGACGCCGAGGATTCCTCGCGCGACTCCGGCGCCAGTAACTGTGCGCTGGGTCGCGGCGAGTCTAAGCCCTTATTCCCTTGCGCACCGGGCTGCTTATCTTTCCCGTGTGCGCGACCCCCAGAGAACGCAGACATGTAGTCCTCCTCCTGGTCCTCTTTGCGATAACCCCCCGCGACATTGCCGAAGTTCTCGATCTGTCGGACAGGGCCGGCGCTGTGGAGCGGCGGTTTGGACTTTTTGCCCTTCTTGGCGGGTTTCCCCGGTCCTGCTGGGCTGGAGGTTCGGGATGGGGGACCGGAATCTGCGTCTCGTGTTCGTTGAGAAGAAGAAGAGGGCGGATCTCGTCGGGCACTGAAGGAGGAGATGAATTCGAACGCGGCGGGGGAGTCGCCGAGGAGGTTTTTGAGATGCTCTGCGCCTTCGTCTTTGGAGAGAGTGGCGGCGTAGGAGAGAATCTGCTTGAGGGAGTCGTCGTCTAAGGGGAGGACCTGGGAGAGACGGGGGATGCCCCATGTGAGGAGGGATGAGTCGGCCATGGGGAGTTATTGCTGGGGAATTAGAGATGTCGAGGGGAGTTGGACTGAAGATGAGATGTGGATGTGGTTGGCGTTTGTCTTATCGGGATTGTGGAGAGTGGTGGCCGGATTTCTCAGGCCACTATGCCCTTATCAGTCACTATGAGTCAGGAGGAGTCATCGCTAGTTAGCAGATTCTACAAGATGATCGACTTCTAACACGTTCATGAATTGATCGCAAAACTATTGTACATATGGTGCATAATGCACCCGCATCATCATCTATTTCTCAACAAAAGAACAACCACATTGGAAATAAAAACAATGACAGAGAACGACGCCGAGCATGTCCCACACTTTTCGACATGCCTGTGTACTAGAGCAAAGTCCCCGGTTACGCCTTTGATGCCGAGTATTTACGTCAAGATCGTTAAAACAAAAACAAAAGAAAACGAAACAAGGAGACTATGTCCAGGTTGCGTCCCCAATACAGAAGACGACTGTGTAACTGTGAAGCGAAGTATGATCTGTAGATTCTTTAAGAGCAAGAAGGTAAAACGAAAAGAATGAGCGAACTGTCATACATCTGCGTTCGTCTCGCTTTTTATGTCAATGTCTCCGGAGGCTGCCGCATCTGCGGCGACTGCCATGTCAGGCGTCAGGCCATTTTTCAGTTTACTGCTAGGAGCAGGAGGCGGTTTTTTGCCGGAGAGTTTCTTCGGAGCGCCTAACTTTTTCTTCTTCGCGATAGCCGCCGACGGAGTATCATCCTCTAACGGGCGTTTCGGTGGAGCGGATGTAGGCATGCCGTTGCCATTCTCCAGAGGAGTCTTGTTGCGACTGGTTTGGCGGCCTGATAAGCCCATGCATCGATCCATGTGCTGCGCTACACGCGTGACGACGAAATATCTAGGGCACTGCGGGCATTTGACAGTCGGGAATGAGATCCTCTCCGGGGCCGCATGCTTGAAAGAACCATCTGGTGTCGTAGGGGGACTCGAGGCCGGGGTATTAGCCGAATTGGTCTGCTTCTTCTTCTTCGGATTCAGTTTGTCGGTTGCAAAAAGATTGCCGTGTACGTCATGTCCCGGTTTGTTGATCATCGGCGTGTTGTTGCAGTATTCGCGATATGGATCGGGTGGTGGGCGTGCCCCGATTCCAGTGGTTGGGTATAGCAGGCGTTGCAGACGACAATCAGGGCAGATGATGTCTTTGACGGTATGAAGCGGATTGCCTTTGAGGTAGACTTTGCTGTCTTCAAAAATGGCGGCGTCGGTCTCGATCCGAAGATCTTTGAACTCCTCAGAGTCAGGATCGCCCGAGTTGAGGGGGTTGGTCGTCTTGTTGCCAGATTCTTCGCGGCGCCTGGCCACTTCTTCTTCGGCTTTCTGTCTCGCCACAACGACGGCGGAGCGCATGCGGGCGACTTTCTCATCGCGATGGACCTTGGCAACAATGTCGTAGACGATGTTGTAGAATGTGTCATTCAGAATGTCAGAGGTCTGGTTGGGTTAGCGACCGAGTCTGGAGCGAGGACAAATCCGATATGCGACCCGTCGTGGGTGCCAGACAGACAAGACAGAAAGCCATACCAACTTTGCAATGGTGCCCGAGGCATACGAGCTGCTCTGCTCTCCAGATCCGTTGGGTTCTCCCATTTTGTAGAAGTGCAAGTGCAAGTGTGTATCCTGATTTCAAGAACGTTAGAGCCAGCTAACGAGAAACGCTGTACACTGTCTGAGGTGATGAGAAGGAGTAAAGGATGGTAGGAATGGAGAAGGAGAAGGAGAAGGGGAGGAGGGAGGATGGCTTCTGCAACATGTATTTATTACAGAACAAACAATAGGAGCAATATGGATCGCAACATTCACTGAAAGTGCAGAGTCCCAGCCCCAACCACCCCGAATGCCGTCATTATGCGCAGCGCCAGAATACTAACCTTATTCACAGGTTATACGTCCACTACCCAAGACAATGACCCAAAAGTCAATCCCACACAATACCAAGGTGAATATCCCTACAATCAACAAGACGACTCCATGTACTCGTGTGTGTGGTGTATAGTCCGACAATAGGAATTGTTCAGCGGCGAAGGGGAAGATCAGTTATTCGGGCTTTGACGGAGGGTCGGAAGCCAGGAAGGCGCAGGCGCGGAACAATCAATCGAGAAGACAGGACTCAGTGAAGGGGCCAGTAGTATGTGCAACTCTTCAAGTCCATCTGCCAGTCGAAAGTGAATGAGGGGAGCTCGACTGTCTGTGGCGGGAAACCGACGGTAGGGAGAATCAGCGGAGAGGACTCGTTCCTCGCAGGGGGGGAACGCTTACCTGGTTCACATCAGAGACAGGAGATTATATATAGATAAAGACAGAAAAGAGACGGACCCAAAACCTCAGGAGACTAGATGCGGCAGGACCAGCGCAGAGAGGGGGAAGGCAGCTGGCGAAGACTTGGGGAGGGAGAGAGGCTTTTGCGCTGGCCTGAGGCGTTGCGAGTCGCCGACCGCGCGATCTTATCTCATCTCCGCGTTTGTCGCTTTCGAATGACCTCCCCTCCTGACCTTCTCTCTCTCTCTCTCTCTCTCTCTCTTGCACACCTCTGATCCAGAGAGAAAGAGAGGGCAGACCCCATCCAGAACTTCTATACCTGCCTCTTCCACTGTCCATCCCGTTTCTATCGCCCTCTCCGCCATGGCTTATCAGTTTTTCGCAAAGGCGCATCAGTCCAAGCAGCCGCCCACTTCTCCACCTCTCTCTCCTCCCTCCTCCTCATCGCCTTCCTCCAACTCCAGACGCGCCAAATCCCCCATCAGTCCTCCGTCGCTGAGCGCCCTCCGACACCCAACCTCCTCGCATGCCAATATCGCCGCCAAACTCAAGCCCCCGACGGGCTCCGGCGACTCCTCGACCTTCCAGCCCGTCGCGTACCCTCACGCCATCGCGTCCGGATACTCAACTCCGCACCCCCACGTCACCATCGACCCGGTCAACACGGCTCACATCCCCTCCTTGTCTCGGATCACGGGCCTCCTTCTGCCCATCCGCTACCCCAACTCCTTCTACGCAGCCACCATCACCGACCCCGTCATCGCCTCTGTCTCGCGCGTCGCTATATACCATGATCACCCGGTAGCCGCGGCCCCGGCCACCTCCCCGGCCACGGCGACCTCTACGGGGTCCGACAAGGTCATTGGGGGGATTCGATGCCGTCTAGAGCCCGTACCTCCGATGGCCGCAAGGCGACTTTCCGGAAAGAAAACCAGACGGGATCCAGCGAATCTCTACATTCAAACACTGCATCTGCTGTCTCCGTACCGGAGCTACGGGATCGCGACGTCGCTTCTCAACGCGTTGCTTTTTTCGACGCCGCCTCAGTCACCGCCATCTTCAGATACCTCCGCTCCGCAGCCTAATTATCGCGTCTCACCACTCGTCCGACACTACAATATCCGCACGGTCACGGCACACGTCCATGAGGCGAACGACGAGGGCCTGAAATGGTACATTTCGCGAGGCTTCGCAGTTGAACCGGGGGTCGTCGAGAACTATTACCGGAAGTTGAAACCGTCGGGGGCACGAATCGTGAAGTTGACGCTATAATGGGACGACGACGAAGAGACGGAAGGAGCTGGGGTTAGTAATGGATCTGCGAAACCGAATGTGCCGAAGGAGGAGAATAAACTCCCCGAAGACGAGGAACACTTCGCTTCTGCAGAAGAAGAAGAAGACGGCGATGATGACGACGATTGGGAGAAGGTCGAAGCCGACGACGAAGACGAGGATGACCATGGCGTTCGACCGTTCTCGGACTCCAAGATTCTAGATGCCGACGACGCAGCGTGTCGGAAGCGGAAAGCCGATGATGAGCCGCAACGATAGTAACCTTCTCTCTCTTTTTCTGTCTCGGTTTCCTCGTTCTGTTGGCGTTTTTTTACATATTCGGGTGACTTGCTTTGATGTTGGCCACTCTGCTCTTTTGCTTTATTGCATTTTGGTTTCGTTTGTTACGCCTCTCAGCCCCTTTTACCGGATCTTGAGAATAGATATACCCTTGCCAATAGTCGCTTACTCAAGATTTTTACATTACTGGTTTAGTTGTTATTCATTTGCCCTTTGACTTGGTTTGGCTTTCTTTATCTAAGAATCTATGTTGTATATGTGTTTACTAGGCTAGACATGTTCCTACCTTGATGCATAGATGGAAGACATTAGATTGAATAAGATATTAGACTATATACTATTGCCAATATGAAGATATACTGGATTGTCAGCATTCTAACGATGGATAGGAAATAGCAAAAAAACGAGAAAAAATAAAATTAATCTTAGATGTAGATAGATCCAAATTTACAAACAAAGCATTGTCGTCGAAACCGAGACGAGCCCAATCTGAAACAAACGGGTATCGGGCACCATACAT
Source organism: Aspergillus persii (assembly GCA_002215965.1). Taxonomy (NCBI): domain Eukaryota; kingdom Fungi; phylum Ascomycota; class Eurotiomycetes; order Eurotiales; family Aspergillaceae; genus Aspergillus; species Aspergillus persii. Next base: position 1,141,382 of record NGZO01000008.1, on the reverse strand, counting down.
GAACATTCAAAACTTAAACCATTCATGAACACATTTTCCTTTAGGACAAAGTCAAAAAGGCCAGTACAGGTTAGATGCTGTAATTCTCTGCATGGAGGAAGATCTCGTCTTTCGACGAGTCGGTCATGACGTGTTGCTGGAGCCCTGCCGTCGTATGCGAGACTTCGACTCTCATGCTGGGAGGGCCGCAGACGAAAACACATGCTCGCCGACCAAAGCCCCTGGAATATTCGGTCAGCATGCGTGAGATATCCGGACGGACATAATCGATGCGCCATCCGTTGCGTCTCTGATGCGGGAGGGACGCATAGCGCGGGAGAGATCTAGTAGACATAGCCGGGGACTGGGAGACACCAAACTCAAAGGGCAGGCTTTCGTTGCTGTCAGGTGTTCCTATGTAAGGAGAGGGGAACTGGTGGTTGTTGGCCATGGGACTGTAGTGCCTGCTAGTGTTGATGTGAGGGACAGTGTGCACGGGAGGCAGTGCAGTGATGGCGTCTTCATTCTCACGACGCAGCTCCTTCTCAACTTCGGGATCACCGGCGGCTTCTTCCCGGATGAAGGCAGAGTTGCGCTTGTCAAAGACCTGCAGGGTGTTGTAGATTTTCTCCTGCACGATATCTTCGGACAGACGGCCGTCGATGAGGTATTGTGGAGAGCCGGTGAGGAAGAAGTGGAAGTGGACGCTATTGGGCGGTGCAAAGTCTCTGCAGATGCGAAGTTCTTCTTTAAACCATTCGATTGACTCGGGGTTTCTGAAAGCCCAGACGACACGAATAGTTTTGGTGACTGCTTTGCCATCCCGCATCTTTTTGATCAGATAGAGGAGCTGACTGGCAATAGCAGTGATGCCGCTTCCGCCGGCGAAAAAAATCACGTCGTCGAAGGCAGCCATTTCGCGGCGCATGCCGCCATAAGGGCCCTCCAGGAAGGCGGTCCAGGTCTTGTACGGACCGAATTCGAAGGCCTTGAGAAATACTTGCCGAGTGAAGCCGCCGAAGGGGCGGAAGACAAGGGCCAAGTCACGATATTTCTCGCCGTACTGGGAGGGAAAGTCGTCGCTACATAGGGAGGCGATGGTGAAGGGATGGCGCCCAAAAAGTGAGATGCCGGGCATGCGGAGGTAGACATATTGACCCGGCTTCCATCGCATTCGAGTGGCGACTGTCACTTTGACAGTGTTTTGTGGGAGAATCGTTATTGCAGACTCCTCTCCGATCATGAACGACAGCCGTAATGGATTTGTCCAGTTTAGGTAGAAGAGCCGAACAATGAAAGACATCACCCAGATGGCAACCGTGGCCCAGAGGTAGTCCCACGAGGTCAAGAAGTTCTTGCAGTGCCAGAAGAGCATGCCGAGGAATACAATGGAGACCGGCATATGCACGGCCACGAATAGCTCATACAGTCGTGACCGGAGTATAGGCAGCGAATGAAGGCATAAGAATGCTAGGGGAGCAAATGCCGCGAAGCCGGTTCCGTAGACATAGATGTTTTTCGGAAGAGCCTGTTGGTAGTACACAAAAGACTGGCTCTCCCAGACCGGGGTGACGTAGAATGGAATCATATGAATCAAGCTCAATAACATGCATAGATAGCCTGCCCATCGATGAAGAACATTCAACCTCTCGTGGCCAATGCCGGTCAACATGGTGATGAAATTGGCTCGGGTGCTGAGGGCAATTATCCACGGAATCATGGCCACAGCAATCATGCCAGCGCGGATGGCCAAAGGGGGAGATCCGAGTGCAATGGACGAAAAAGAGAGGTTGAGGGAGGAAGGAATAGAGAATGACGAATATTAGAGCTGCAATGACAATCCCGGACGCACCCAGGGATGGAAGCACAATGCGGAGCTTCCATAGCTGTATCACCGGCAGCGGTCGATAGAAGATCCAGCGGAAGAAGGCGATGGTATTGTTGATGGGTGCAACAGTAGATACCGATGATTGTTGTTTCACGTTCTGGTTGCCCGGTAAAGGGCCATGAGCCGGGAAGAACTGCGCGGTTGAGCTGTCCGTAGCTGCACTGGGAAGTTCATATTCATCCTGAGGCGAGCCGGTGGATGGAGAAGTCGCAACAGCATCTTCCTTGTATAAAGCAATTCGTATCTTGTCGCCCCATTTATGGTAAAATCGAAGGACCGTAGCGATGGCCAGTAGAATCACAGAGAAGTAGATCCATCCCAAAGCGTATTTGCCCGACTGGCCCCATGGGTCTCGTTGCTGTTCTGCTATGTCCGCCGGGGAATTGGACGCAATGATGGGAATGTTTATCCGCTTCACAATCGAAGCAGCGGAGCTCCATATACTCGGCATGGCGTTTCAGAATTCGCTGGCACTTTCACTCTTTTTGTCCAGAGAGACGAACTAGAGTGGCTGTGCCTTTCTCGAATTTCCTTTCTCGTCACTCCCTTTCTCACAGGTCGAATCAACTGACCTGAAGCACCATTGTAGTTCAATCGATGCAAAACAGTCTGTGAAGGGTTGATCGGAGATCAATGGCACAACTAACGATCACAAAACAGAGGTATCCCAGCGAGGGCTGATCGAGAAGAAAAGGCGAGGATCAGCCCGGGAAGAGCCAAACTCGACGAGGGGGACGAGCGGCGAAGATGAGGAGGGGAAGTAAGACCAGAACCTGCACTGAGCCTGCCATGGCGGTGACCAACGATGAGGATAAAGGCGGTGCCGAGAGATGATTGCAGGAGAGAGTCTGCCGATGCGGGCGAAATCCCCGCTAATGCACGAGCGGCGGGCGTTGTCACCTGCGGCGCCTCAGGGGATCCTGGCATTGGTTGTCCCTCGCCTTGCGCGGCGGTAATTCTCGTCCTGTCACTCGCTCGGCGCAGAGTCGTCACCAACGGGGCCTCATGGTTCATGCCGATCGGTCAATGAAGAATCCCTCGCCTTGGCCTGGCGGTATGCACGGTGGCCAGCTGGGTGGGATCCATGCAGTGTTGCTCTTTCTTTCCACTGCCATACGCTGCTTTGTCCCACGCAGCCACGCTAATCATGCAGAGTAGGTCACGGCAGGAAGAGGCCCTAGAGTCTTTCGTCCTGGAAACGGCTCTTGGGAGGCTTGATTTGCTCGCCGAGCAATATGGCACTTTCAGCTCCACAAGGATATTCCAACATTGAACCAACATGGCACATGTGATTTGTCTCGATCTGTACAATGGCGCAGGCCCTTGGAAACTTCCAACATCTACAGCGTTTCCATGACACCACAAAAGGTGCTTTGACCCTTATTCGCCAGGTTTAACACCGAGAATATGAAGGCCTGTGGAATCGGCGCTGAAAATGGCCACTTTTGAGGCCAGAAACGGCGCCTCCCCTTCCCAGTGGCAATATCTCATCTCTTTGCATCCATCTAGCAATTCATACTCTGTGGTGGATGCATGCTGAGGCAAGGAGTTGGATCACATGATTCGACAATACCTTTTCTTCACTTGGAATGTGCTTACGGAATCTCTGCCTGTATCATATTACCACGTCATTGTCGGGATTAAACATAGCAATTGCGCTTTATAACCCAGTTTGGTAACCTTTCATTTACAATGCGTCGCTTCGAAAGAATCCACGACGTGGTAGAGCCCGTCGAGGAGTACCGCCTTGGGGGCTACCATCCAGTACACCTTCATGATGTGTTCCATCAAAGATACGAAGTCATTAGCAAGCTAGCCTTTGGCCAATATTCGACGGTATGGCTGGCAGAGGACCAACAGTTGTGAGTCCTCTCCTAGATATGAAACACGGTATTGAGACAAGAATAACAGGCTGTTATATAATACTATAAAGGGGCTTGCAACAGGTTGCGTTAAAGATATTAAAAGCAGAAGGGTCTGAAGACAATAGAGAGCTTTCCACCTTTCGTACCCTGTCAGGCTCCAGCATGGGTCACCCGGGAAAGAGACATGTAATTGAACTACTCGACCATTTTTACCATGCAGGACCGAATGGAACTCACTTGTGTCTTATATTCCCGGTGATGATATCCGATGGACAAGCATTGACAATTAGTGGGAACCCGCAAGAGGCAGAGTTCATTCGGGCTATTTCTCGTCAGCTTTTGCTGGGCCTTGCCTTTCTTCACGAGTCAGGTATCGTCCATTCTGGTATGTCGGAACTCTCAGGTGGTGGTGTAATCATCTGTCTGATGCTTAAGGCAGACCTTCAACCGGCAAACATCTTACTTTCAATTGCCGGAATCATGAACATGGAGGAATTGTTGCAACCTCCGAATTTAGCCCTGTCAAGTGGTTAAAGGGAGTGTATGAAGATGACAGCGCTCCCAAATATCTAATGCCCACGCAGAGGCGCCGGGGCCAGTTGGATAATTTCCTAAAGAATGCGCAAATTCCATAGAATATTTTCAATCTTCTATTATTATCCTCCCTCAACCGCCTTTGCGTTGACGCTTTTCAGTGAGTATTTGTGCGACATTTATTCGAGGCTTTTCAGATCTCCGTGCTTTGTATAGGGTTCCTCAGCCATTCGCAACGGTAGTATCCTCAGCGGCAATTAGAGATTACAGTCCTGACAGAGCCGGTAATCTCCTCTTCCTACCCAGAACTCCACAAAACGTCGCAATAATGGTGCGTCCAGCGGCAGGTACTGGATATCGGGCCGATCCACTAGGGCTAATACAGTGTTCTTTGTATCATATATAGGATTGAATGTGCCGGTCTGGACTCGACTGTTGTCACCAAGCACTGATTCCTGTAGCAAGGGAACCATGGACTCCATAGGATTATCTGGGGACAGTCGGATCTTTTCTACCCATTCATGATATTGAATTTTTTTACCGGGTACCCAGCCTCATTTATAATTTTGCAGGTTTCTTCCATGGTCGCTGACCTTGTGGGATCCGTGGAAAGCAAATGATACGATCGACCGAGGCTGTCTGGCTTAGACGCGATGTGCAACAGGGCCTTGCAGACATAGTCCACTGTCACCCACTCCAGGCGTTGGCGAGGGAGGTATGGAAAGTATCCGCATTGAATACACCCCATGATCAGCCGGCCAAAGAAATCGTTCAGATTGCCAATGGCCCGTGAACTGTCGCCAATGATGAATCCGGGCCTATAAATCACGACCGGCAAGCCGCGGGCTCTTGCTGGCTGAACCATCTCATCCACAACCCACTTACTCTGAGCATATCCTAAATCATACGGCAGTGAGCTCATGTGAGGTTTCAGAGGCTCATCCTCGAAGACCCTCTCAACTTTGTTGACAAAACCAGTGACGTTCCATGTACCAAGGGGCGAAAGGTAGTGCAGAGTCTTACACCGGCCCTGTGCTGCAAGTCGTATAATATTCCGGGTGCCAACCACATTAGGGTTATAATGAGCCTCGTATGGCTCGCACCAATTTACGTGAGCGCCGGCGTGAAACAAAACACTCGCCCAATTGGCCAACCAATCGAACCTGTTCTTCCCCAAGCCCAAGGTGTCATCCGCAAGATCACCATCAAGGATAATGATCTTCTGCATCCTTTCTGCCTGCTCGTCCCACAATTCGTACTTTTTCAGCGCCTGCTGGACGCGGTCGCTTGCTGTCATATTTCCGCTCCTTCGAGCGAGGCATGCCACTTGTTTCACACTCGGCATGGACAGAAAATAATGTAAGAGATAAGCGCCAAGGAACCCAGTGGCTCCAGTAAGGAAGACGCGGCCCTCTTTGGCCGCCTGCCAATCAGGTGGTGATGCTATTTCATCGGCCATGTGGGAATCCTGCTCCCACCGCAATCTTTGGTCAAGGTCATTGATATCTTTCCGGGGGGTCGTAAGCAGAGCCGAGAGGCTTCCTATAGATGGGTTATCATGCAACTGTGCCATTGTGAGGGTTATACCGTGATGCTGCCTGATTTCTCCAAGCAATCGAGCGGCCTGAAGGGAGTTCAAGCCGAGGGATAAGATATCGTCGTCGGGATTTATCTGTGATAGACCCAGGTAATCTTGAAGCTTGGTGTATAACCAGGTTGTATTTTCTCCTGCCATGGCATATGTTTGATTGGTAGGTCCTTTTTTCCCTGAGACCGTGCGTGCTTCTGGCACCAAAGACTTCCAGTCAACCTTTCCATTAACTGAAAGGGGGAATTCTCTCAGTTTTTGGATCATATCAGGGACCATGTAGGAGGCAGTCGCTCTTTTTGCCCATCTGATGATGTCGCCTGGTTCAAAGTATGTGTCCCACTCTTTAGGGATTGTATAAGCTGCCAGAGTAACTATCTGATGTCTGCTGTTTGTGCTGGTTGACCACACACGAATAGACTTGCGGATGTGTCTCCAACGTGCGTTCGATATCACCTAACTCAACTCGATGCCCTAGGCGTTTTATTTGCTGATCGGCTCGGCAAATGTAGTCGAGAGTACCAGATTTGTCTCTCCACTGGCCCAGATCTCCGGTCCGATAGAGACGAAGTAATGTTCCGTATTCCCCACCCAAGGTGGCACTATCGATCTGAATGAACTGCTCCTCGGTTTCCTTTGCCATATTCATGTATCCAGCCGATAACTGGGGCCCAGAGACACAAATTTCTCCTGGCTCATTGATTGCAGTGATAGGTTCTCTTTGGTCGTCCAAGAGATAAACATCGGTGTTTCCAATAGGTCGGCCAATGCTAATATGAGGATGTTGGCACTCGTTCATATCGACCCGACACAGAGTGACATACATAGTCGTTTCAGTAGGACCATATGCATTCCACAGGTTCTCCGGTGGATGATTGGTAAGAACCTTTCTCATGGCAGTAGCATTGACAGCTTCACCTCCAACGACAACGTGGCGTCGACCATGGAAAGTAGCTGGGGCAGCATGGGCTATAACATTAAAAAGGGCGGTTGGTACCACCATGGAATTAACTTTGTTCTTATCCAGGAAACCCTTTAACGCCAATGGATCAGTCACGATCATCTTGGGGACTTCAACCACGGCCACTCCACGAAGGAGTGACACCCAGACCTCAAAGAGCGAGATATCAGATCCAGGGTTGCCAAAACAACTCATGCGGTCAGAGTGATTAGAAGGCCCTGGAAAGAACTTGGCCACGTGAAGAATGCCGCGGGCCAGCACTTGGATAGCCTTTGGCTTACCTGTAGAGCCAGATGTGAATAGAATATGGGTGCAATGGCTTTCGGGACACCCGACTTGCACAGATACCCGGCCTTTCCTATCCATGTTGATATCTTGCTCAAGCGTGTCTTCTATGGGAAACACCAGGAAATCGGGCACTTTGTGTGTCAGTTCCCGACTGGTAATGACATATCTGGATTTGATATCATTCAGCATTGACTTGACACGCAGTGAAGGCATGGCCAGGTCAATTGGCACAGAACTTCCACCAGCTCGGAGGACAGCAACCTGCGCCGTGATCTGTTGAAGGCCTGATGGGAGGTAAATGCACACAGGCTCTGCGAGGTAAACCCCCCTCTTGCGTAGAGCTTCAACTAGAACATCAGCCCTTGAAATGAGCTGTCTATAGCTGACCTGCCTATCGTGTCCAATCACCGCAAGTGCATGAGGAGAGGTGTTTGCAATATGAACAAGGAGTTATTCCATCTTGGTATGAGAGACTTTGGTATAAGAGACTTGACTTGCACAGGCAAGATAGGTGGGTATGAAGGGCTTTGAAAATTGGGATGAAATTCAAAAATAATGCCGCTCGAAAAGTTCGTCGGCAGTCCCACCTGTTTTATTTTAGTAGAAGGCTCAATGATACCGAACTACCTCTGGCCGTATGACCTTGGCGGTTGAGATTGCATCAAGATACGGATAGAGACCCCTCAAGTCCTGATCTGTCTAGTTGCTTTTACGGACTGTATAAGGGCGTCGCATGTCACACAGCACAGCATGGGCTGTAGAGCGTCACCTGCTTTACTATGGGGTTACACAGAAGCATTGCCTTCTAATTTTCTTGCTCCCTGTGATCCATATGAGACCCGAGGTCCTGATTCACCCTAGCTCGCAGATGAAAGATATGAAATATAGGAATATGGGGTTGTACTAGGGCCTTCTCTGTGTATCTGAGCTAGAGGAGCATTGTCTAGTTCATGATACTTCCCGACTGATGCCAGGGCTTGAAAAAAATCCTTGCATAATTACTATGTATCAACTGGTAGGTTTCCTGTTCTGGGCAATGAGATAGTGAGCTTTGTGTGACTTTTCTAATCTGGAAATGCTATTATATAATGGAATTGCCATTTGTATACGCCTTACTTAGATGTTAGCCTTTGTTAATTGTATACTTGAATTGATATGCTTTTTCTATTGCTGCCTTCGCCCATGTCTTGTTGAGAAACTAGCACCAGTAACACAACTGAGACTATTCAACATAGGGTATTCCAGCCCTTTCCATGTTAGTTATTCACAATACTACGGTATATAACGGTCACCATAGTCAATGCGCTAGCAGATGCAGTTGATGCCTGAATTGGCCATTCCGGCCTCGTAAAACGGCAGATCTCTGTGATTCGGGAAGGAGAGGGGTGAAGTTTTGGACGACGCAATTGCGTTGTTTATAAAGTCGAATTAAAGATGCTTTTTACTATGTACCCGTGCTGACGTGCACCCATACCGCGACAGAGGCAGTGTGGGTACGCGTCAGCAGGGATAGAATGAAGCTATATTGATATACAGTATTTTTACCGGGCGGTGCCCAGGGTGGTCTAAAATCAGGCAGAAATCAAGCATCAGCTGCATCTGCTAGCACATTGACTATGGTGGCCGTTATATAGTTACCTTAGTATATCGATGATTCCCGATGTAGTATCCCAAGATCTGCAATTTGTCACCAGCAAATAACACGCTACATCATTGTACGACTATTCTGTACTAGGGTATTTTGAAGGTTTACCTTATTAGGCAGTAGCAACTTGTTCTTGCATTAACTGGTCAAGTGCAATGCCTTGTTCAAAGTTCCTTTTCTCAGGCGTAGTGTCACCCAATCTCAGTCGTCCGTCGTATTCTTCGCGTAATTACCTTTTAAGGGCACAGGCTTGGGAATGCTTTATTTTAATTAAGATGAAGTTAGTCAAACTGCACAGTGCTGAATTTAATTAGCAGAAATATAGACAGTATTCTGCTAAAAGCAATTTTCCTCTTTCTTAGAATTTGTGGCTGGCGTGTTCTGGGCCATGTGATAGTGAGCTTTGTGTGGCTTGTCTAATCTGGAAATGCTATTATTATATAATGGAATTGCCATTTGTATACAGATGGTAACTTTGTTTATTGTTTACTTGAATTGCTATGTTTTTTCTGTTGCTGCGTTTGCCCATGTTGAGAAACCAGCACCAGTCACACAACTGCGACTATTCAACAGAGTTTATTCCAGCCCCTTATGGCAATTTTTGGGAAGGATATTTAGCTATAAATACCCCTTTATCAGAACGAAATATGGTCTTCAACAACGTTCCAAAGCTCTACATTCAAGCAGATATTCTCATGTTACCGTTTCCTTTATAAAGGCTTCCACAAACACAATGGACAGCCAGGAAATATTGTCTAAAAAGCTGCAATCCAAGCTGGAGCAGTGTTATCATGATAGCGGCTTGATTGAGCCTCCTTCTCCAGGCACTCTGGCAAAGATGGTTGACTTCGGGTCCAACGATACCCTCTCGCTTTCAAGTTCAGGGGCCTTGACACAAGCTTTTATGAATCAACTCGCGAAGACCCCTAACTTCAGAGTGGGAAGTACCTCGACTCGCGTCTTTGGAGGTACAACACAACCTCTCGAAGCCTTGGAGTACGACTTGGCCCAGCTTCACAAGGCCGAGACAGCTTTGTTCTTCAACTCCGGCTACGACGCGAATGTGGCCATTTGGTCCACAATCCCGCAGCCAGGAGACTTTGTCCTACACGACGAGTACATCCACGCCAGCATCCGCGATGGAATGAGACTGGGACATGCAGAGACAATCTCATTTCCTCATAATGACTATGAGGCATTTCGCCATTGTCTCCAAGACCTTCGTGATGAGCATTCCGAAGTTGAAGAAGGCAAGGCATTGGTCTTTGTATCTATAGAATCTTTCTATAGTATGGGTGGCGATGAAGCGTCCGTTCATGACTTGATTCGCATTTCTCGAAAGACACTGTCTAGGCAGAATATCGTGTTTTCTATTGACGAGGCTCATTCCAACGGTCTGGTTGGCCCCAACGGCTCAGGCTTTGTATGTCACTATGGGCTTGAAAAAGACTTTTCTCTTCGTGTGAATACCTGTGGTAAGGCTTTGGGCTCGGCTGGAGGTAAAGACCCCTATTCTTTTTCTTAGGTATTAGTCACGCTTTCTAATCCTCGAAGCGGTCGTACTGACCACCCAAACTATCAAAAACGCTCTCATCAACTATGCACGGAATGCTATATACTCGACAGCTCCTTCATTTGTGACAATAGCAGCTGTGCGAGCAGGGTATGACCTGGTTGTGAGTGAAGATGGAGAAAAGGTTCGTTGTCATGTCTAGTCTGTACTGATTGGAGGCTGATTTAAAAAACAGCGTCGTCAGCTTCTACAAGAAAATGTTCGACATTTTTACCAAGCGCTAACAGGACACTCACAATGGGCCTATTTTGGAAAGAAGAATATTATCCGACTACTGACTGAGACTACTTGGAGTACAAGGCCATTTCAATCACCTATAATTCCCTTGGTGACACAACCAGGAAAGGCAATCAGCTGGCAGAACACCTGTCTTCGGCCAAATTCTGGCTAATACAGTGCAATATCCTAGGGTTGCCAAGACACTAGAATGCGTGAGGATATGCATGCATGCGGAAAATACCAAGAAGCAAATTGAAGCTTTAGTGGCCGTTATCATTGACTGGGGGATGCTCGAATATGACGCTCAGTTTCCAGGACAGCCTGAGATGACGATGCACACCGGCAAAGCTGTGACGCTGATGGGAGCAGGAACTCAGGGTAGCCGTCTTGCCTATATGGTCAGTTCCAGAAATTGACATGTCCTATCTTTCTGGTATATACGAAGTCACTGACAGTCCTTGTCTGCTTAGTGGTCCAAATTGGGAAGGACAGTATATCTTCTCGATAAAAATAACGAGCAGCTAACTCGAGCCTTGGATAGTATCACACAGCTTCGAGCGGAATATAAGGAGTCTGAAAAATGGGGTCCTGTTATCACAGGTTCTTTAAGCATGATGGACACTGCGCTTTCGTCGTCATGGCTAATCGTCGAGGTAAGATTTTCTTCCTTCGGTGAATTTGGATAACTTTTTAATATAGTATATGTGGTATCCACAGTGTGTGCCTGAAAAGCTTAGTATCAAAAAGGTTGTCATAGAGGAGGTCGAGAATCGTGCCAGTCCAGACATTATAATTGCCTCGAACTCAAGCAGCTTCACGACTTTCGAGATTGCGGAGGGCCTGTCTCTTCATGCCCGGGACCGCCTTGTCAGCCTTCATTCATGTAAGTCTCATTATCGTTATCTTTTATTAAATTTTCTTCTAACCAAGCAATGCTCCAGACTGGCCCCCAGAAACAACAGGTCTGTCACTGCCCCAACCATATACTATCGTCTGAACGCACATAGCAGTGCCATCTGATATCAAATAGCCATCGAAATTATGTACTTAGATGAAACCCGCCCAGAGATAATCACCACGCTTATGAAGGAAACCAAGGCGCATGGCTTTCAGCCCTTCCAGGTGCACCGCCAGTCTACGGGCTATATGTTTAACAGGCAAGCTTAATTCTCGAAAATTTAGAATAATACTATGAAGCTCATAAACTAATAGAATCAAAGGATCTGGGCAGCGATCAAGCGCGAAGCACTCTCCATAATTAAAGAAGGCGTCGCTAGTCCGGAGGAGGTCGATGGGATTTACAAGGCTATAACCCGAGCGCCCAAGGGTCCCTTTGAACAGATGGATGTCGCTGGTCTGGATGTTATATTGGACATTGAGAATCACTACTGTGGTCTGCTTCCGGGACTTCCAAATGGTCCCCGAGAGCTCCTGCATGAGATGGTTTCCTCTGGGAGGCTAGGGGTCAAGACCGGCCGCGGGTTTTACGATTATGGTGTAAACAAGCTGAGAAACTAAATTGGAAACACAAAGGCTATTGGGACATGGAATACAGGGGAAAAAAGATTACCAATATAGTAGGATAACGGGGACAAAAAAGGGGGGGGGAGGAAAGGAAAAAAAGTATAGTTTGTCGCACTTAGTGGGAGGCCATTTACCTATAGGGCATAGGCCTGACTTTTTCCTACGCCCTGCCTGGGCTTCCCTAGGCAGACAGGGACACCCAGTCTCACGGCACCGGGGAGAGAGGCTGCTACACCTGGCAAAATCCATTCACTTACCCCCTTGCTTGACATCAGAGAAGGAATCTTCGCCCAATGGGATAAAGAATGGAAGGAGTCAGCAATTCATTGCTCGCTAAATACACAAGAGGACTCTATGGATCTCTTCCAAGAAATCGAGCGTACCTACTGATGCAACTACGAACGGGACACTGCTGGTAATCAATATACGCGAAGGCTTTTCAGTTCCAGTCAAAGCGCCGTTGGTTCTACTCGAGTCAGACAGTAGTTCGCGAGTCCAAATGCCTCGCTAAGAATACATTTGATAACTTGCCTTCCATCTACCATAATGGGTTACCAGTGCGATCAGTGGGCAAAACTTCTATCATGTTGGCAAGTTGGCAACCGGTCGCTAACTGGAGTAAGAATGGTGTAGAGCGGACTCGGTCCCGACTGTTTTAATTTGATCTTATTTAAATGGACAGGAGATGTTGTGTCAACTGAGATGTGGCTGAGAATACCGCGTAGCCTCCCCCGTCGGCCAACAGCCCGCCATTAAACATTGTATGGTATCGACATATCGTTCATAGTGGAGATAGAACACAATTCGCATCGAGATGACCCGGTTTCCAACCGATGCCGCAGTCCCAACACCATTCATGCCGGCATGACTCACCTAAAGTCCAACAGCGGTCAGCTCAAGTCTGGGCAAATCATAACAGAACAACAGAATAATGCATACATCTAGTGAACTTACCACCACTTGGTCGCCCAGTCGGAGAACTGCAGCCAGGACAGGGCCATGTGGCCCATTCTAGCGTCTCCGATCTCGTAAATCCACTGAGCGCGGATACCACGGTGTCATTACTCGGTCGGCGAGCATGCGACAACTCTCGAGCTTGGTTCTGGCAAAGCTGTTCGATTTCGATTTCGTTGTCTCTTGGGTTCGTCATTTCTTCATATTCCGTACAGGTCATGCCTTCATGCCATGGTGCTTGCCGGTGAATGAAGCACGTTCTCGTGCCGCAAGACCTGCACACCACAACCGGATCCTCTAGTCCACCGGCATGTAGTTGTCCATATCCACAATTCTGTCGGATACACGGTACAAACTCAGCGTCTTCTTCTAGAAGTTGCCAAGTTCGCATTCGATCGTAGGTCTGGAAAGTCTGTCGGCTGGCCCATCGGTGGACCTCCTCGTCAGAGAGCTTGTGGTTGCATAGTGGACATGCTAATGGGCTTGTTGTATCCGAGGAAGAAAGCTGATTGTCAAGGCTTCGTCGGAGACACCCTAAACAGATATGTGTCCCGGGTGTGGAAGTATGGTCACAGCCAGCTGTGATCGGTGTGTTTGGGAAACTGTCATGCCGGAACGTCTCGAAGCAGACAACGCAGGTCAGAAGGGGCGTGTTTTCCGAAGCTATGTCGTTGTGGGTTACGGGGCGTGGCAAAGGGCTCAAGGGTTCCTTCTGAAGTAAAGAGAGCACTGCACTGGCTGTGAATTCGTCGCTCCAGCAGTTTGTTGACTCCCCATCTAGAACAAAACTTGATGCCGTTGGATGTCTGACGTTGTTGTCTATCGATAGGCTGATTTGTTGAGCTCTGCGTGTCAGGTTGCCATTTGGTCGAGGGGGACGAGAAGGTTCATGAAGGGAGTATTGAGGAGGTGGAGAGGTGTCCTGATCATTGGTAGCGTGGGAGGTTTCTTCTGGATACGGCGTGTTCATCTTTCTCCCAATAAAGTGATTTGTCTGGTAGAAAATGAGTCGTTCTGTCTCGATCAGACGCAATAACTGCCCACTCGAATATGTATGTTTTCATGCTGCCAGCAACAGGGTCTATGCCTTATAGCATATACTTCCCATACACAACACTCGCACGAACACAACCCCAGAACATCCTTATTTAGAAGGGATCCACTAATGCCTAAAAGAGGGCATACGCCATGGCACACTAGAGCTAAGAAGGTAATACCTTGCAATAAATACGAGTCACAGGTTCTGAGCACGCCACTTGCCTCAGGCCTCACGGCGATTTAATTAAACGATCATCGGAGATGAGCAACGGTCTTGTCCGAGGGTAAGTTGTGGAAGTTTTGCAGAGCAAATTTTCGCGGAAATGATACGCTTTTGGAAATTCCTTGGGGCCCATCGCGGACTCCACGTATCCAGCGGAGATATCAAGAAAAATTCGATGTTGATCGCCGCTGACCCTCTGCTTGGAAGTGCCCGTTCGCTGCTGATAACCAGATCAATCTCCATACTGACCAGTCCACGGTAAGCACTCAATATCCGTAAAGGAAGATCCATCCCAAGCACGGATTTCAAATAATTAGTAAACGAACTATTTGCGCAAGTCCCCGTGTTCTGTGGCTATTTGGCATCACTTGGCGGGCCAAACCCAGACTCTTGCATCCGAGGCAATGGGACTAGAGATCTCGTATTTATATTTAGACGAAGCGACGATCCCGTGAAAAGTAATTAGCGAGCCCTGGGTCGAGATGGGGATATATGCTTCATATGGAAGCATTAAACGAGTATATACTCGATTTCCTGGCGGCTATCAGAATTCTTGCCTTGTTCGCCGAGAAGAATTAATAGAGTCCGAATTTTTTTTATGAGGACCACAAGGCTCAATAGTGTCTCCCGAGCTGGGGACAGTTCTTGCCTATATTCAGTCGATGCTCTAAAATTAGTACAGTATTCATCAAACTCCCACAATCGCAAGGATGTCTCTAAGTAGCTACTGGTTCAGGTATCGAGCACCGTAGATGGCTTGATGACTGAGATGCAGAGCCGAACAACATGATAGGTGTCTCTCGTAAATGTTCCACCAGTTCAATAATGATTCTCAGTCCAAGAGACCATGTGAACAAAGAAACAGAAAAAGTTCCCAGGCTGGTCGTAGTCAAGGCCAAGCTTGGATTGGCCACTACCAGCGCTGAGACCAGGTGTAAGCCTCTCACCGCCTTCGACATGGCAATTATTCTGCCGCCGAAAATTAAGTTGTTGCGACTTTTCGTCTGCCGGACAAAGAGCGACTTGTTCAACGCCCCAGTCCTTATTCTAATCCCTCCATACATCCGCTCCTTAATTTGAAAGGTCCTACTTCCTCCGAATAATCTGAACAATGGCCTCCGCAGCACGACCCGCTGTGCAACCAACCCCCACCATCTCTCTCTTTACCCCCCTCCCAGTTCGCCCGGCTGCAACCTCACGCCTATTCTTCTCGCCCATTTATCGCCTCCCTCGTCGAGCAACAACCCTTCTATTCGCGCCAATGGCCGCGCTCCCTCCCAATTCCGCGTAACCTCCGCAAACACGGGCTCCCTGACGCACGCCAATGGCAGCGCGGTGGTGCGCATGGGCGACACAACGGCTGTCTGCGGCGTGCGCGCTGAGATCCTACAGACTGACGACATCGCATCGTGGAGCGTATCCCGGTCCTCGTCGTCATCAACAGAAGGGGCAAACAAGCGCCGGAAAGTGAACGAGTCCGACGACGACGACGACGATCCCAATGAATCCCAAATCCAAGACCTCAACCTCCTAGTTCCCAACCTCTCCCTGAGCACCGGCTGCGCCCCGGGCTTTATCCCCGGCGCCCCGCCCTCGTCGCTCGCACAGTCTCTCTCCCACCAGATCCTCACCCTGCTGCATAGCTCGCGACTCGTGCGGGCCGAGGACTTGCGGATTTGGTACCAGGCGCCGAATCTAGGCGGAGAGGAGCTGGAACGGCATAACGAGAGCGAGCAGATGGATGTGGATGTCGAGGCTGGGAACTCCGAGCAGCATGATAAGGAGATTAAAGCGTTCTGGGTGCTCTATATTGACGTGATGATCATTTCGCTGGCGGGTAATCCGTTCGACGCTGCGTGGGCGTCTGTGCTGGCGGCGTTGCGGGATACGAAACTCCCGCGTGCGTGGTGGGACGTGGATAACGAGACGGTAGTGTGCTCGGATGCGGTCTCCGAGGCGACAAAGTTGACGCTGCGTGGATTGCCGGTTCCCAGCTCGTTCTGTGTGTTCGAGGCTGATGCGGCGAGTGGGTGGAGGGATGTGATTATTCCCGATGCGGAGGAGGAGAGGAAGATCACGGAGAGTGGGAGACAGGGGATTCAGCGGAGGTGGGTTCTGGCTGATCCCGATGGGTACGAGGAAGGGTTGAGCCAGGAGAGGGTTTGCATTGTGGTGGACAAGGAGCAAGGCGGCAAGGGGAAGACTACGATCTTGAAGATGGAGAAGAATGGCGGGTTGGCGGTGGATAGCAGGGAGTTGAAAGAGCTGATCGATGTATCTGCACAAAGATGGGACGATGTCAAGCGTGTCTTGGAACAATGTTAAAAGAACCGTCGGTCCCTTTTATTAGAGACTTTGCCTAGCTACGATTACTGTTGATGATACCAACTAGATTTTGAAAAAGTCCTATGGACAAGAATTCTTAAACATTTCACGCATACACAACAGTCGAGGTAGAACTGACCGCCACAAGATCAAAAAGAAAACAACGGGCATTGATTCCGTCAAAACGCCTCTAACCATGCCATCTTTCATCGAGAGTACAAAAAAATGCAACAATTCTATAAGATAGGAGACGGGTTGGTTAATGTGCCTAGTTGGCGGCCGCTTTCGCTGCATGTCTAGGACTCCTGCGCTGCCTTTTCATAGGAGGCTCGTTATCAGGCCCCGAGCCACCGATGACAGCCCAGTTCTCGTCTTCCACAGGAGAGTCAGGACGTGTCGATGGGCTTTTCGAATCGTCCGTAGAGTCGGTCTCGGCAGACTTGGATTTCGACTTTGCCGACTTGTTCTTGCGCGGAACGTAGAATGAAAAGGAAAACAGATCCAAGTATTTATCGTCGGCTTTGCCGTCTTCGTCGGACTTCTTGTCTTCAGGCTTGTCGTCCTTCTTGATGTCGGGCTTCTTAGATCCTTCTGACTTTTGCGCCTTGTCGGCTATTTTCTGGGATCTGTTGAAGAGCTTATGGAAGAAACCAAGGTGCTTGTTCTCTTCTTCCTGCTTCTCCTTTTCTTTGTCATCAGAATCGGCATCTTCATCTTCCTCGTCCTCTTCGCTGTCGCTGAAGTTCCACATATGATGGATTTCGCCTCTGACAAAGGCGGTGCCCCACAGGGAAATGAGGACTCCAGGAACCAGATACAAAAGCGCGGGTTGGGGGTGGTTGAAACACTGCATGACCACAAGTGTTGCGATCATTCCAGTGAGGTACCCAATGACACTAGCCTTGAAGTAAGTCTTCGGAAAGAGTCGAGCATCCTGATATGGCGGTTCCAGCTCAGCCTCCTGCGGTTTGATGGGTCGTGTCCAGAAACGCTCGCCCCAACCTCCTCGAGCAGACTGATAGATGGGTTTGGCAGGTTCTTCTTCGTTGCCTTCGGCCTTCGCTTTCTGGTATCCTTTCCGTAGGTAATAAAGGTAAAGATCAAACCGAAGCGCGTGGCCCACCATCATACCGGGGATGACAATATCTCCCAAACCTAACATGGCCAAAGAAACAGTATCAGGAGGCTGGTTTGGAGCGGCTGGGCGAGGGAACAGAAGCTTGATTGGCACATCCAATGATTTCGCAACCGTGACCATCAAGGGCGTGAAGTAGACAAAGTAGATATCATAAAAGAAGAGCGACCCGAGGATAAGCGATCCAGTTAGGAAAGTGGATGGCGACATGAACTGCAGAACTCCATAGCAGAAGCTGAACCCCAAGAAGTTGGTTAGCCACCAGGGCTTCTCAACAAAAGCAAAGTAGCCCACAGCCGGTAGCGACAGCAAGATACTAAACAAGTCCAAGATATCCACTGACACTTCGCCCTTGCAAATACGGTGGATGTTGATTTTGAATTTGGCCTTTTGGTAGAGCAAGCCACGGAGGGTCCACGAAAAGTCGATCGTGGAATCTGGCAGAGGGATAGAACCAAAGATGCCCGGAAGAGGAGAGAGTCGAACCTGCGAAGAGTCCGAGGCAGAAACGCCGCCAGCAACTTTGAAAACGCGCTCCGACTGCTGCACCTTCCAAAGTCTACTATCATAGGTATACGTCCGTGGGAACCCAAAGGACCTCAGAACCGAAAGAACATCGCGCAGAAAGGCCACGGCGAAGAACATGCCCATCTGAGAGAAATAGAAGCCCAGGATCTTGTTCAAAAGCTCAGCACCCATGTATTTGATCACCAAGTATAGTCCGCCAAGAGTGATACCAGCAGTCAAAGGAAACATCACAGCATCACTAGGCTCCAGTGACTCCATCTTTCCCTTGCTCTCCCCTCCTCGTCATCGTCGTCATCGTCATCGGACTCGTCATCTTCTGTCTTCTTGGGGCGTTTCGCAGCCGAGTTTGGTCTTGAGAGCGAAGCATGGGCGCCGATGTAGATAGGAAACAAAGCGGAAACAAGGAGATGTGCGTACGTTGGAACTAGAGGCTTAACAGCTGTGAGGTGGTAGATCGCCTGGCCCAGGAATTCAGCGAAAGGGCTGACCTCGTCCATCGTGGCGGTGCGGTTGGATTTGAGGGTTGTGCAGAGAGGTGAAGGTCGATAATCTCAGTGGTTCATAGTTAAGCGGGAAAGTAAAGTTGTCGTGACCATAAATCCTTTTAAATCATGACTGTTTGAGGTTGTTTATGGGGGCAGAAAACAAGTCGACAGATTGCATCACTGATGGCATGCGGCCGATGCCAAGACCGGCATTTCCCCGCCGCCTTACAGTTGCTGAGAATCTCCATTGATCACCTCAGGCCTTCTTTGCGACTTAACCGGCGCGTCCCTTTCATTTCCCATTACCACCATGGCGACAGACGTGGCTTTTGATACGAGCATGGTGAGTCTGTATGCTGTATTTTCATGTCTCAATTGGTCGCTAACTTCCTGCAGGGCTCGTTCACCGTGGAGCTCTACAATCAACATGCACCCAAGGTAAATCAATGTTTCTACAGTTTAAGATAGTTTGTGCTAATAACTCTGTGATTGTTAGACCTGCCAAAACTTCACAAACCCTTGCCAGAGAGGTTACTACAACAACGTCGTCTTCCACCGCATTATTCCCAACTTCATGGTACAAACTGGCGATCCTACCGGCACCGGCAGAGGAGGAAGCTCAATCTACGGAGAGAAATTCGAAGACGAAATCCATGCTGGCCTCAAGCACACTGGCGCCGGTATATTGAGCATGGCGAACAGTGGGCCCAACACCAACGGCAGCCAGTTCTTCGTCACCCTCGCGCCAACCCCGTGGCTGGATGGGAAGCATACTATTTTCGGTCGCGTGAAGAGCGGAATGCGTGTGATACAACGCATGGGGCTGGTGAAAACAAATAGCGAGGACAGACCGGTGGACGAGGTCAAGATCATTCGCGCCAGAGTTGTGGAAGAAGGGGCGGAGGAGTGAGCAGTTAGAATCCGCAAGACCTGAGCGGCGTTTTATTCCGAACTTCAGCACGCCTGCCGTTCCTCGCCAGAGGATACATTGTTCGAGTTCATCATACTGGTGCCGACAAAAAGCTAGTCATTGGGGTAGGCCCCAAGGTGCCGCTTCGCTGCGCACCAAGTTGACCGGCGTTCGACGACTGAATAATGGCATACAATCGGCCTGCATACCCAGAAGGAAGAACAGCTTTGGTAGTGGTTGGCTACGCTGATTTACGAACCTGTCAATATCACATGGACAGAGCATGGGGTTCATCATTTGCAAGAAGAGAATTACGATAATCGATAATGTAATGTATCACTACAAACGAACTGCTTCCATCAGATGTTTCCATTCCAGAGCAGCAGATACAGAGTGATAGGTTCTGTCTACCACTCCCGTAGACGACAATACCAGTGAAGGCTTGTACAAAAGAGACGACACTACCATGGTGAAATGGTAGCATGCCCATGCAGAGCACCAGGAGTGGCATGAAGAAGGAAGAAATCGAGTCGAGCGAAAGCGCAAATTTCAACTCGCGCGGGCGACCGAGTCTAGCTGCTTCGGGCATGGCGTGGTGAGTGTCTGCCTTAGGCAGAGATATACCGCGGAGCTCCCGGCACGTGACGCACGAGGCGGGTCCCGCAGTATTTCTGCGCGTCTCCTTCGTCTTCTTTTCTCCCCCGAAAAATACTTTCCCCTCGGAACGAATGATCCTCTTCGCACCACTCATGGGCTGGACGGTCCTGCTGCAGAGGCATTCAACAACGTGTCACCCGACGTGATGATAGCCGGGCGCGCCTTTGTAAATACAACAACCTAACTGATATCCAGCTATCTTCAGCTACAACCACAGCAATGGAGTCACTTGCTGAGACACCCTGGGATGTAACGATCTCGGGCACTGGTCTGGCTCAGTCACTTTTGGCACTGTGAGTTCTGCCCTCATGATCCTGTACTACTCAGGGCTAATTGTTTCAAATAGGGCCCTTTCTCGATCAGGGAAGAAGGTACTTCATGTTGATCAGAACCCATATTATGGGGGATCGGAAGCAGCGTTCAGTCTGCAGGAAGCCCAGGAATGGGCTACCAGAGTAAATCAGGGTTAGTGTTGCCAGGGATCAATCAAATCTCACGTGTTTCTAACATTGTCTCACAAGTTAGAACCCGAGAAGTTCCCTTTTGAAGATGCAGCCATCTACTGCCCTGAGGATAGTAGCCGGTTGTCGGCTTCTCGGACATATACCCTGTCCCTCTCGCCGCAGCTTATCTATTCTCGATCTCGACTGTTGCCTACCTTGGTGTCTTCGAAAGTTTACCGCCAGCTAGAGTTTCAAGCGGTTGGAAGCTGGTGGATTCACCGAACTTCGTCCGACGATGGTAACAACAGCTCCGGGTCTCTTTACCGAGTACCAAGCAGTCGAGAGGACATTTTTGCAGATGATTTGATCACAGTCAAGTCTAAGCGGACGTTGATGAGGTTTCTCCGTCACATCGGAAAGCCTCAAGAAGAGGATGAAGCAGGCTCCCAGGAAGAAGACCTTCCGTCTTCGCTCCCGGAGTATCTAAGCTCGAAGTTTCAAGTACCCGCTGAACTTCATGATCCCTTGCTCTCTCTTTCGTTGTCGCAGGCTGCACCTCGGCAAACGTCAGCCGACTTTGCAGTGCCTCGCATTAAGCGGCATCTTGCATCTATCGGTGTCTTTGGCCCTGGGTTTGGCGCTTTGTTGGCAAAATGGGGAGGTGGCGCCGAGATTTCCCAAGTCGGTTGTCGCGCCCTTGCGGTTGGTGGTGGTGTCTACGTCTTGAATGCTGGCATCAAGTCTTTGACACCTCCCGCCCAAACAAAAGATGGGGATGCTCGCGCCGAAGTGCACCTGTCTAATGAGGAGATAATCAAGACCAAATTTGTGATTGGCTCTCAGTGGGATATCTCTGCTCAGGGACGTCCTACCTGTGACAAAGTGGCCAGGTCCATCACTATTGTTTCATCTCCACTTGAAACCATTTTCCCAGTCACAGCTGAAGGTGCTCCTATTCCTGCCGGAGCCGTCGTGGTATTCCCGGCGAGCTCCTTGGGGCGAGCAGATGACTCGCCCCCGGTCTATATTTTAGCACATTCAAGTGAGACTGGGGAATGTCCGTTGGGTCAAAGTAAGTTAACCTTTTTGCTACCACAGCCTTCCTACCCCAATCCCCTGCTCATATGATGACTTTCCCAAAAATAACTTATCTACATTGCCTGAAACGCTATGTTGAAAATTTATAATCTGATCATGAGCTTTTCACCTTAATTTTGCCACACCGCATGGTCCTGCATCAATGCTAACTATGTTGTCTCAGGTGTTCTGTATGGTAGTGTTAGCCTCCCTGGAGCTGAAGGGCAGACGTTGATTGAGAACGCGATACACAAGCTTCTTCAATCAACTGCCGATCCTGACGCAACTGTCCTATGGTCCCTGCGTTATACTCAACTTGGTCAAATCAGCACCCATGCTGATGCACAACCCCCCTCTCACGTGCCTTGCCAATGATACCGTTTGCTTTCCTCCCTCAAACCTCGATCTTGCTTTTGATGATAGCCTGATCGATGTGGTGAAAGAAGCATGGAGGTTAGTCATGGGTGACGAGGCGAAGGATAGTGAGTTCATGGAGTTTGAGGATCGTGAGGGTGTCTGCGATGAGGATTGATACTCCGCAGTTCCCTCGATACTTTCATAGACATAATACAGCTCATTTACTATTTTGGAATATCAATTATCTTAATATTCTAATAACTTTCGGCTCTATGCTGTTCGCTTCGGAATCCCCGTGCCATGTCTGCTGGTTTCAAAGCCCAATATGCAGTCCACATGAAGCTTAAGTGATGGTTTTCCCCCCTACCTTTTTGCTAATCTCATTTCGATAGTTTCGATATCATAGGGCTTCACTCTTAAGTTCAGTATAGAGATTAGAGCGTTTGATATAATGCTCAGGTAGTGATGCCTAAGGCCGCAACATGTGTATTAGTCAGTATGGTTCACGTGATCTCGAAACACAGTATCTGACCTCTTAAGTTTCCGCATACTTCCCATTCCCCTTCACGGACGACTACATTTGCCTTGATTTGGACCCTCAATAACATAAAGTCATACAAGCGGCGATACATCTATCAAGAATATATCATGGCAGCAATTCAAAAGACAAGCGAATCGACATATATCTTTCTCGATATCGAAGACAATACTCTAGATGACATTGACAAGAGTCACAAGACTTCTCATTTGGATATTCGATTCGATTTCAATTCCAACCCCTCGCGCTATAGCCTTGGGGCCCTCGAGATGATCCCTCTTAAAATTATCCACATGACGCTCGTCCGGCTTGACATCCAGTCACTAACAGATTTTCGACGCGTGAACAAGAGAGCAAGGCTGATAACAGACTCGATTCCACAGTATAGCCGTATCCTCGTTCACGCCCCAGCAGCGATTCGTAGAAGTCTTAACATTAAGTCCGCACGATTTTTTTCATGCCACGACCTGTATGAAAAACTGTCTACTGCTGAGTGTGACAGTTGTGGCGACTTCAGCGGATATCTCTATTTAGTCACGTGTCGTCGCGTTTGTTTTCTATATTTCACCGAGATGACGGACTACCTTCCCCTGCTACGGAAGGATGTAACGCTGAAATTTGGACTCGATTCCAAACGTATAGCATATCTACCTCATATGAGAAGCTTTGCTGGCTGTTATTCGCCCCGAGGAATTAAGTGCCGACGACGAGAAACTTGGTTCGACTATTCTACTGCACGACAAGCTGGAATAGCCGCTCATGGGACAGTCGAGGCCATAGAAAAGCACGCGTCAGAAATGGTATCCAAAAGACTCAAATCGAAATTATCCGTTCGCAGGACAAGCGGGGCGTCTCTACGGCCTACCGGATATAAAGATCCCTTCGATGGACAATACTCTAACCCCAGGCGTTTCATGGGCATTATCCGTGCTCCGTTCTTCAACGAAAAAACGGCATCTGCCGAATGGGGAGTTCATTGCTATGCTTGCAAACCTCATCACTATCACCGACCGATTCATTGGCGACGCAAGTATACGATAGATGGATTCCAGGACCATATTAGAGAATGTGGGGAAATAATAAAGGCGAAGCACGTTCCCCAAACAAACCACGAACGGTGAGATACGAGGCTTTGTCAATAATCAGTGGCAATGTTAGGAGACGGTAAATTCTAGCTACTTTAAGACCAGAACCTGATGAACTTGGCCGGCATATCAATCTAAATGGGATGCTTGATTCCATACGCAGCGCAGTGTACATCACCCAATCACTAATTGCATATGGGCCAATGCAGCAGCCATACTGGAACACTCTGACAGAACCTAAACACCGGCTATTTTTCCAGGTGTCCGCCTTGTCTCCTATCTGCGCATTGCGTCCTTGTCGGGCTTCACCATGTGCCGTGTACACCTGTGTACCGAGGGATCCAATGGCTCCCACTTCATAGGGGATCCCACACTTGACATTCGTGCCCTGGCGTTCCTCACATTGTTTGAACTCCTCGTCCTTCCTACAGCCACATGTGTACTTCCGGTAATACTGGGTACACATATTTATGGACTCCCGCTCGATTAGGAAAGCACTAAAATCTATTTAGGAGGTGCCAGCTTACTACTTCGCCGTTTGGGTGTGATATTCGCTTTGATGATGGATTGATATTGCTTGATTTATGTCTAGGGTTGTTAACAAACGATTTCAACGAACTTTTATCAGTGTTGAATCGTGCAAACTCACCCTTGCGTATGGATTCTCGATGGAAAGTCTGAGAGCTAAAATATAAGGGAAGGAATGAAAGACTGAGTTGCGCCTTATATATGATTCCCCTCAAGAAAAAGTACGACTAGACGCACGCGCTGAGGCTTGGATGGAAAGTGAAACACAAGGGCCTCTCGCTCGGACGCTCCTTATAAACGTAGGCACTGACCCCGTAATGTAGACTTGGCGCATCTCTTATGAAGGTCCGTGTACATGATACAGCCAATGTGGACATTCGTAAAACCGCTAATTCTGTAACGGATGATTTTATAGGGGCCCCGGCGCCCCTCTTTTCAACTCTGAGCATCATCAGCCACCCATACATCGATCTTGCGAGACTAGCAGAACATGGTGGTGATCGGCTATGTACCACCAACTGATAAATATCACAAAGGGCGCATATTAGGTTTTCATATCCTCACAAACAGGCACTCAAGAATTTCCATCCCGACTCGAATTTTTCGTCTCGAAATGGGTAAATCAACTGAAAATTGATTTACTCCAAGCCGAGGTCGACGAGAACGACCAAAGCTTTTTCCGCCTGTTAGTTGACGGTCGGACTGTCAAATACATTACTGTTGAACCTGGCATCTACAGCACCGAAGATATGTGCTTTGGTCCTTCGCTCGTTTCTATCTTGCCCGAACTTCCACCCGGAGACTGGAATGATGCTTTAGTTGCTAGGGACGCCGACGATGCTCGGCCACGTTTTGCATATGTCAGGCTGACTCAATTCCCTGGGGTTCGAAATACTTGGCATGAAACCTATATAGATTACTTGGAGCTTTTAATTGGACGAAAATTACGGACAGGGATTTACGAAGTCAAATGCCCATCATTTGACAATGCTGTTGTTGCTAAATTCGCACGTTTCCCCTGGGAGATCCAATATATCGAGAACGAGACTATAGCATATCAGTGGATATCCGGCCATTATATTGGACCTCGATTCCTTGGCCACTTAACTGAAAATGGCCGGGTAATTGGGATCTTGATGGAATACATATCCAATGCACGGCACGCTGGTGCTCAGGATGTTCAGGCCTGCAGGGAGGTCTTGTCTCGGCTACATGATTTAGGGATTCGACATGGAGATACAAATCGGTTTAATTTCCTCATTCGCGATTCGAATGCCACGTTGATCGATTTTGACACGGCTCAGAAGTGTGATGATCCAAACGTCTTTCTGCAGGAGTTGCAAAATTTAACCATGAGCCTGGAGGATACCTCGGCCAAGGGCGGGGGAGGCCTACTCTGAAATGTGCATGCCGGTATCATGGCGATTATTGCAGGGAAAAAAAAGAAAAAGCAGCCCTATACTTGCATTAAACATATTTTTGAACGATTGTACTGTGTTCTTATGTACTGTATCTTGAAAGAAGCTCCATTAGTCCGTATTCTTGGAGCCTTTTGCTTAAATAGGATTGGGCTATTTATGGTGGATTTTACGCATGTTATACCAGGCGAAGAAGAGTAACCAGCTCCCAGACTTTCCTTGTTGCCTGTGAAGTTTCGAAGTTCTGCGATTTTAGCAAGAAGTCGCGGCGCTGCGCCGTGATCTCCTTGACCCAAAGACTAGGGTGCAAACTATATCCAATATTATAGAGATTAAAACCTGCATATCTCAACGTTCTACCCCTTCAAATGCCAAGGCATATCAGTTTATCCATACAAAATGGTGTTCGCTATGCACGTAAACATCAGAGCTGCAAAAAAGTGGTGCACATGTGAATTATCCCCAGTCGCCATATGTTCTTCACTTGCCTAAATAACTAGAGGCACAGCTAATTCAAGCCGGCCTTTTCAGGAGGCAGGGGTAATAAACCAGTGATTTTGGGATTCTCCTAGGTCAGCCAGGTCGATGCCGGCCGCCTGGAGTTGCTGGACGATGTGTAGGCGCCATCTACAGCCCAGGAAGCTCGCGCGATGGTGCCGGATAGTTTAGTAATTGGGTGGGTGTCACCAACGAATCCAGACTCATCCATTTAAGTGCAGTTCCTTTCTCTTTTGACCAACTAGAGTTCAACGCTTTTGTTGGCTACTCTACAACGGTCTTCCGGTAGGACCTACATTGGCTTGTTTGTGATGCAATGCGCTAACATATGACTATAGCAAGCCATCCCCTCCAATTGAAATATCCGTCTCGAAATTGAACACAGATACATATTAGATGGGCTCAAAGATACTGCGCAAGAAGGCCACGAACGGAATTCCTAAAGTTGCAGTTGCCAGCCGGAGAGATAGCGATGGGCAGTACTATCTCGTTGAGGCTACCAGTGTCAAATCACTGGAGAAGGCTGCCGATGGCCTCATCTACCAGGCCGGCATGTCATCCGCAGTCTAGAAGATTAGGGAAAACGCGATCTGCAAGGTCAAGACATGGTCTGATGGAATAAAAAGAGAGAGCGATACTCTGGCTTTTGTTGCCTCCAGGTTCCCATATATCCCAATTCCCGACGTAATTTATTCATGGATACCTGGCCCTTTTATGTGTAACTGGCACGGAAAATAGGCTTTGTCACTTATTTGAGATAAAATTGACAACATATAAAAACCATACTATCAAGCACTAACTCTTAATGTAGTCATAAATTTCACCACAGACAAACGTTATTAACCCAAAATTCTGGGTTTTATATATCCACATCAGTTTGCAAAGGGAAGCTCCTCCAACTCGTAGTCCAGTCAGGTTCATTAGGTGTCGGTGGCCAAATCGAGTGAAGCAATCGATTTGTATCCTCAGATACCCGGAAAGGTGGCAACTCCTCAAACTCATCCGGCTCTGCGATGACTTCCCGTTCTGCTTCTTTTTCATCTCTTCCAATCTCCATCACTTTTGCTCCTCCATTCGTAACGAGGAACGACCGAGCAAGATGCAAAATCACGTACAGTTCATTCTGTTCATAGACTCTATATCCCCATGGGGACACACGAAGCCGAATCAATCTTTCGGGATGGCTGGTGAGAAGAGATTTCCGTCCAGATGGCGGTGGCCAGCGCTTCATCCGTGGCGAAATTGATAAAGGCGTCTTCGAGGCAGATGTGCGGTGGAGGGTAATCCAATCCCACGCTCTCATTTGTGAATATTCCATCTTCGGCGGACAACACGGGCCGTGGGTTTCCATACAGGTCCAGAATCAAATTTCGAAGGCTAGGGAAACTACCAAGCGCACGGTAGGTGCGGACTTCCGCATGGTCACCCTTCGATCGACGTATTGGTACACGGAGATCTTTCAAGTTGGGGCAGAGCCGTGCAATTCTCTCCAAATGGGTGTGGTCCACGTAAGGATAGATGATTCCTTCATACTGAGGTTGCGGAGGGGAGGAATTCCGCCTATGCCCAGGTGGTAACATCAGGCCAACCAACGACGGGCCATGTCGCTCCAGAATCTCGTGAAGGAATGAGATGTCTTCGAGACCCTGGATGCAAAGATATCTCAACGGATTAAGGCGTCGGAAGATACAATGCAGCTCCTCCGAAAGGACACCCCACCCATGTCGTCCGGGATCGACCCCTATCCACAGCCTTTCGAGGCTAGCCAGTCCCGACGCTGCATGCTTGAGGCCAGATGGACAGTCAATTATAGGCAGATACAGGCTCTTTATGGTAGACAGTTCCATCCTCTCAGTCCATTGAGTCAGGGCCATATCCTCCAGAATATGCGATTGCAGAGAGAAGGAATGCAAGCCCACGGGTGTTGAATCACCAGGACGTTCGGGAACGGTCTGGATGGCATGTTCAAGCTTGCTCCTCCATGCAGTATCTAAATGCAAGTGGATATGTTTGAGATTGGGAGCCTGGAGAACGAACGGGACGATTTTGCCTAGATCGTATGTTTTCCGGTAGCCATCAAATATGGGGTAATCCAGCTTAATAGCACGGAGGCAGGGCGAGCGAAGAACCTCCATGTCCAGCTGGTCGGCTTCAACATATACCGAAACAGTCAAGTCAATAGTTCTGTGTATGGGGCCGACATTCGGTATGTCCAGGGTGGGGGTTTGGGGGCTCCAGATATGGATTTGGCAAGTTGGATGATGCTGGTGCACGGCATCAAGTAAGGCCCGAGGAAAGGCATTGGCCACTGCATAATGTATGTTTTTCAACTTGGTCAGCCGCGAGACCAGAGAAACTAATGGTTGCCACTCCTTTTCCGAATAATGCCCAGGATATTCGCCCCAGCGGAGCCCATACCCCGGAAGGTCAAAATGGGATATGAACCTCTCCATGAAGGGCCCAACGCTATAGGGCATATAGTCCTCAACAGTGACACTTCTGTCTGGCGTTCCCCATCGATAGCGAACCGAGTCTTCGATCACCCGCTCTCGCCCGGGCAGAAGCACAATATCTAGTCTCGTAGCATGGGTCAGAAAAGGCCGCCCAAGGCCGGTCTCGGAAAGTTCGGCGACTATGTCCTGGAGATCGGAAAGGCCAACAAATCGGATAGAGACCGTGCTGTAAAGGAGTGGCGCGGTCAGCTTATACACCCTGGAACTAACGCGACTGAAAGCGCGAAGGGTCTGCGACTCCTCGTCCTTGAGCTAAACGTTGATAGATCGATCGTTAGCGACGGTCGGTTCAAAGGCCAAGAAATAGGATCTACATACAGTTAGAGCTATCTGCTCGATTAGCTCGGAAGGTAGAGCATCCATCATAGACTGAGAGGGCAAAGCTCTGGGGTGGGGATGGAATCGCCGGGCGGTACTGCGCTTTTTAAGCTGGGAATTACTGAATTTCAATCCCCTGGTTAGGTACAGTGCTTGTACTAAACCTTGCACTAGTAATCTTTGCTGCACTGGAGGTAATTTAAAACTACCCCACAACTAGGTACCCAATGACAAAGTCAATTCTATCAGCATGAATGTTTCTGGAGTATAGCCACAGAGTAGGTAGGTAGGTATTATTCAGGAAGCTACCCGGTGGAGGCAGAGATCAGCTACGTAAATAAGTACTGTGTGTATCACGTGAAACCTTGTATACCGGTACCTCGCCATACGGAACAATCCTCCAATCATTTACATGAATGTCAATTTTCCCAAAAACTTATTCTTGTATGCACTAAATGCTCTGCCACAGTCTCTGCCTCTCATGGCAACTTAGGAAACGTCTCTTTGTCGTAGTGCACGTAGGCTTTCATGCCCTGCGTCAAACTTGCCAGATGCCCGAGGATCAGCATCTTTTGTTTGTTACCACTTGGCATCGCCAGCCACACCGAAATCATCTCGTTGATGTTGTTTTGAACCCAATCGTACGAATTCTGTGCTCGGAACTCAATCATATCACGGAACCATTCGTCCCATGCTTTATGCAAGTTGAGGTTTTGGAGTTTCATGCTAAAGTATTCTTGGTTGATCCGGTCGAATGCCGTCCTCACGTCTGTGAAAATATTTTGGAAAGATTTCTTCACATCATTGTCGTTGAGATACGACCAGACTCCGATCACTGTCTTGATCTCCTTCAGAGCATTGCCAGGATTGCTAGTATCGGCCACCAATTTGGCCATATCGGCCACAAGAGTGTGACCCGCAAAGACCTATGGGCGCCATACCCGGATTAGTCTTGACAAAAGCGTACCAGGTGTTCTCTAGAGACGGCTTACCCTCTTTTTCATTCCGTTGACTTCGGTTTCTAAGAGATAAAAGTCACCCTGTTTCCGGGATGTCCCCACGGCTTCCATTATCCATGTCGCCGGAAGACTCCGCAGTGCTTTTTCTCTTCCTTTATATGGATATGGCCAATTCTTCATGATGTTCGACTGAAGCAAGTCTACACCGTTGGGACTTCTCGATGAGTCAAGAAATATCGAGCAGTCGACTGGCTGAAATGTTGCGGGCTTTCCGGATACCAGGGTGCCGCTGGTCAAATGTTGGAAGAATAGAGGGATGAGTTGAACCTCGAGGATATGTTCCGCTAAATTAAGGATGGTCTCTGTCAGTTCAACTTGGATTCAAAGGATGAAGGAACTAGGAGAGGGGCAAGTGGGCATTTTCGTTGTATGGGGGCAGCAATTACTGTTGAAGTTGTTGGAGGCCTTAACCTGCCCAATAATTTTCGGGTTGCCGCAGTCATTAGGATCTTCCCATGTTCGAGCTTCATCATATTTTGGAGATCCTGGTTTTCAATATCCCTGAGTAGGAAATCCGAGAGCAAGGATTTCGAGGCCCTCCTCCCATTTATTCGTCGATGAGCACCACACCTTGAACTTCTTCGGCTCGGCCTTGCCGCGCTTCTCAAGAAGCCTTCTCGCAATACTGCTATCGACGTTATCTTGATCGACATCAAAGCCTCCTCCATCATCATCTCCTTCCGGGTCAGGCTCACAGAGAGTAGGATCAAATTCACACACATTCCCACTGCATTCTGCCTCGTCGTCATCGCCATTCACCTTGCGATTCCACATGTCCATTCGACATAGAATATCTCTCGCAAGCTCAGATGGCTGGCGACTGAAAAGCAAGCCAGTCTTGATAACAAATGCTTTCAATTCCCTCATTACAAGGTGACCACGTCCATTTTTCTTGACTGCGGTGTCCCAGATATCCGCTTCCATTTGCTCCTTGGCAGAATAGGAGTCCTCGCGCAGCAGTGTGGTCAAAATCATCACCAACCAGGCATAGTCGTCAGTCCGTATGTCCCGTATGGCGAGGGTATTGCTTCTTGCTTTGAGTTCTTTGTCAGAAGCGAGACAGGTGCCAGCGTCCAGAAGGTTGTTGAGCTTGGTTTTCCAATTCCCCATCTCTGGGTTCGGTTTTGTTTTATTGACGAAATACTTGTCATTGCAGCAGAAGGCCCGAGAGCCGCCAGTCTTAGCGCACTCTCCATGCTCACTCATCGAAAGTCGGACCTTGTCACCAGGGCATGAGGGAACACAGTAGTCGGATGATTTGCCTTCTGGAACAGGATCCACATCATGGTGCCAGGCACAATCTTCCCATTTTTCCATTTTCAGGTTTGGATTATAACACAGACTGCGCTCCTGGTACTCATATGGACCATAGGTAATGCCGTACTTGCGAGGTTTGCATGTTGCATCTCCGCTGCCGTGATCTGACTTGACTAGAGTCTCGGTCATATCTGTATCTCCCCAGGGACAGCCACCGTCGTCACAATTGGGGTAGACCGACCATCCCGTAGTGTGCCAATAGAGCCTTGTACTGTCGTGGTCTTGCTCGCAGCACGCCGTCTGGTAATTTTTGTTGTTGCAATCGTAGGAGTGCGATCCAATTTCGAACATATTGGGAGGGCATCCGTTGGAACACTTGCCGTTATTGAAGCCATACCATCCGCATCGCGGTACGTCCTCTCTCGGGCAACATAGCGTGTGAGCACTTTTACCGCTACAGCCAGTATAATCTATCATTAGCTCGCCCTCCCGATATCCTTTGTCCGACCGGTAGACGGCAACGAAGTCGCCTGAGCAGGTTTGGCCACAATTGGTCCATTTGCATTGCCGCTTTTGCTCAGACGCCGTGACTGTGGTGTCATCCGCCTTGCTGGGAAGGGCAAGGGGGTTGGTGTGATTCCTGCTAATGCCTTGGAATATTTTCCATCGTAGGTGTCATGGCTTACGGCCCAGACCATCACTCCGCCTAAGCAAGTAGTGCGAGCAAACTCCAACCTCTGCTTAAGGGTCGTTTCATCATCGTACGTGACCCATTGATTGCCCCAGGTCAAGATTTGTACCGCGGCCGCTTTGTCCAAGGTGGGCTTGATGTTCTTGTCTGCGCGGATATCATCAAGTTCATTGTTCATGAGAATGCCTGATTCCCTGCTGCATTTTCCGGGATTGCCAGCAGAGGCGAAAATGCAGCCAGGCTTATTGCAATTGGAATCAGCCATCGTGAAGGCTCTGCCGTAAAAAGCGAGACCAAGTACAACCTTGTCTGGACTAATGCTGTTGCGCCAAAGCAGGTCCATCACATTTCGGATCTCTGTCAGGTTGCTATGGGAGTCTAGAAAAGGCCCTGTCCATTCACTTTCTGGTGTTACATGTTAGCCCAGGATTTCGACTGCCTATATGAAGATTAGCTTACCTCTATCCCATTTCCCGTGAAGGTCGTAAGACATGTAGTTGAAGTAATCCACATGCTTTACCAGATTCTTGATGTCGAAATGCTGTAGGTACCAATAAGAAGTTGGGATAGTCAGACTCAGTTCATTTCGGCCCCCTGTTGACTTCAACACATTCTTTAGGTTTGCCATGAATTTGGAAAAGTTCTTGAAGTCCTCTGGCCTGCCGCTTCGATCATCTGCAGCCGGGTATTCCCAGTCAATATCGACTCCGTCAAACCCGTATGTAGACATGAATGCGATTAGAGATTTGAAAAACTTCTTTTGATTCGCTTCCGAGCGAGCTATATCCGAAAACGTAGTCGCTGTTGGTCCAACGTCGTTAAACGTCCATCCGCCAATGGCAATGTTCACCCGCAGTGAGGGTCGGGTCTTCTTCAGGCTCGTAAGGCGTTTCATCAGATCTGCTTCCGCTTTGTTGACCGGTCCAACCTCAAACGTATCTGGGTTGATGGTCGCAAAGGCATAGTTCAAGTGGGTGTATACATGTGGTATTTGCTCAGGATAGAAGGGGTTGCAAGGGCGCCTGGGCGACCAGCCCTCGTAGTAGCCGACCACTCGAGGAATGGGATGCTCCTTGTCACAGGAAGGTCTCTTCACTTTCTTGCTACCTGGTTGATATCAAATTCGCATTGTTAGCCACTCATTTCTGATAGTCAGCAAAGGCATGCGATAACTCACCGCAGAACTCCTTGGTAGTGCCACAAAATCCATATCTATAATCTCAAGTCAGTTACCTGCCGGGTTCTTTTCACTAAAAAGACTGACTTGCTACAGCAAACGTTCAGCGGACAGCTGCTTGACTTTGCAAATTCAGAGCCCCATTTCCCCGGATCACATTCTGATTTGGCATCGCAGGTAGAAACACAGTTCTTCTTGCTACAAACTGTAAGAGGCAATTAGATTGACAGCAGCCTTTGGATCTGAACTCTGAAGGGATTAGGTGACTTACAATCAGGACCTAATCCGCATACTCCGAACTTCGAACAGCATCCTATAGCACAATGCTTGTTTTCGTCACATTCCGCTGTTTCAGCGTAGACCCCAATATATAGCCATTGCAGGATGAGAAAAAGTATCAACAACGACTGTCGCCGCTTGGTCATCGCTATTTGTGCCATAGCTGTATGGCCGCATACAACGACTTGAGCCACTTCGCACAGATCCCAGTGGCAGTCTGGGATACAGAGTTATTTAAAAGGTCCAGTGGGCTCATGGTTCCTAGTGTACCATACGGATAAAACCACAACATGCTGGCACGCGGCCCTCGGTTAGGTACCCCTCGACAATTGCATTACAAACTGAATACGACTGACCCGGAGTAGTAACTTTAGACCGGCAGGAATCCGTACTATCTCTGGCCTGCATATTCCGAATTCTCCTAGCCGCAGGTGCGGAAGAGCCATTGGCAGCATGTTTTTAAACTCGACTATAATATGTTATTTATACGGCACCAAACACTCTGTTTCTAAGGTGGCCGGAATTATTCTATAGGGGTAAGTAATTCAAATACGGACTGACAGCACTCAGGCTATTGCAAAAGGCTGCATAGTGAAATCGGAAATTTCTCAATAAGCAGGCCAAGTACATGGCGAGGTTTGCTACTGCGAATATGGAGTACGCTAAATAACAATTCATGCTACCTGCGGCAGAAATTACCTAAGTCACGGCATACGGAGTCGTATCATACCACCGCAGAAAACAATCGAACCGTTATTATTTCAGATTTTCACCAACAACGAGGCCAATTCTAAACCATTGAAACACGGCAGATCAAGTTGGCACTTTGTCCATGGGTCTCGCAGGCTCCATAGGGCTGTGGCGCCCATATCTTTTAGCACCCTCGACACCAAACAGGCATAGTGCTTAAATAGCCTGTGGCTCGATGATACCTGCCTGATTTTAGGTATTGTTCTGCCTTCCCCTGACCCCAATTCGGCATCTCCGCTCTGGACTAGACCCTAAGCATGGACGCTTTTATGTAATCCCGAACTTTGTACGGACGTTGATACCTACTAGGGACCTAGAGTACTAAGTATGTACATGTAACTACAGTAAGGCAGGATTTAAGGTTCCAACTAGTGCCTCCAGACCCACTTGTTAACAGATTTTCTGGCATCCTGGATCCTGATTGGCCAATAGTTTGACTCTTGCAGGACTACCTAGGTACCTACCTACCTACACCGTCTGGCCTGCATATTCCGAGTTTTCCGATTTCAGTATGCAGCCATTTGTAATAGTTCAAGGGCCATCGGTCCGTATCCGAGTTACTTATCTCTATAGAATCATTCTGGCTCCCATAGAAATGTGACGTTTGGCATCGTATAAAGAACAAATTACAGTCGAGTTTAAAACATGTTGCCAATGGCTAGGAAGTTTCGGGATATGCAGGCCAGGGGGGTATTGATGGTCCGTGGTTCGCTCTGTCCCTAAATTGCGTTGTTATTTTTCATGGGTAACTATTATTACCCTAGGTCATGCCTACCGTGGTCCGGAGATTGCCCGTTTTAGCTATCAACAAACTAGCCTCACCGGTACGGCCCTTGGTACTTACGCATTAGTGCCACAAAAACGAGGCCTACTCCGTATACTTGACAGTCGATTACCTGCTCGCTTCTTTGTACTACTGAATAGACTAACTTGCTACAGCAAAGCTCGGCAGATTCTGCAACTTCAGAGCTCCATTCCTCCGGAGCCGAGATGAGGGATGCCTGGGAAGTAACTCTCTCAATGTAACACCTGTTTTGAAAGACTTGAGGGCTAATGCAGGGGGAAGCACACCTTTTAGGCCTTTACCTAAGAGAAACTACAAATTGATTCTGCCACGGGAATAACTGAGTTCGTGATTGTGATTTGGTATTATTGACCGGGGCCCTGGCAGGCTCGTGAAAGCAAAGCAATTCTACTCCGTATATCCTGCGCCCGGAATCCGACTGTTGGAGATTCCCGACTTTGTTGTTATTTCAAACCCTCCAATTCCAAGACGGTTGAAGATGTTTCGCGTGTTTGAGCATCTGGCTCGCCAGTCTTGCTTTCTTTTATTAGTGGTCATTCTCATTGCTGGTGTGCATGCGCGCCATGGGACTACAGGGAAACATCACCATGCTCATCATCACAAGGCTCGCGATGCATCTGTGTACCCCAGCGTGACTTCTTCCACTATCTCTCAGACGTTTCAGAATACCCCAACAGACCTGGCTGAAGCGCAGCAGATGGTCAAGAACGCCCACCAAGCTCTGAAAATTGCCAACAAGGGCCGGCTGACTTACCCTGAGTGGAATGAATACAAATTTCAAGATGGAAGCACGCTAAAGACGGCCTTTCAACAAGCCCCTGCCTTGGAATATGCGAGCCCAAGTGCTGGAAAGGAGACATCTTCACCTCATGCTATTCGAGATGGTACGAATACTACCAGATTCAGATACACGGTATCCCCTGAATTGGCGGAAGCTGCTCGAGTAATTGCAGAGGCTTTCCCCTCACCTGTCCCTACTGATTACGGGGTGGATATTGCCAAAGTTATAAGCATGTATCGTGTCACTCCGAACGACACCAATACCCCCCCTCGGGTTCGTCCTGCCCGTAATGGACTCGATACCGTCGTCTACCCTACATCCGACAATGACAATTCTGAAGATACCCAACATTCGGACCTTCGAAAGAGGGCCACTACTAAGGAGTATTGGTTGACAGAGCTTGCCAAGAAAGGGTCAAGCCCGTTTGCCCCTGCTGGATATAAGGTGAGCTTTCACAAAGAGCCTACTATTGTAGTTCTAGCTCTAAATGGTGTTTATGTCAGGTTTTTCGGAACGTGAAAGACTACGGTGCCAAAGGTAAGCCTCCATGGCCCTTGCCAGTATACAAGATACTAACAAAGTCATCAACAGGAGACGGCGTAACCGACGACACTGTGGCCATAAATCGGGCTATTTCCGATGGGGGGCGATGCGGAGCAGACTGTGGCTCAAGCACCATCTACCCTGCTTTCGTTTACTTCCCATCCGGTACCTACTTGGTAAGCTCCTCTATCATCCAGTACTATAACACGGAGTTCTTTGGCAATGTAAGTCGCTCAATATACCCTTGAAAAGCCTTGAGTCCAGCTCTCATGATCGTTCCAAGCCATTCGACTATCCTACTATCCTAGCTGCATCCAGTTTTGTTGGACTGGGCGTCATCACATCTGACGTTTATACCGGAGAAACAAGCGAATGGTTTGTCATGGTTCCTTCTATCTTCTTGATCTGACCATGTTACTAACCCTTATAAATTCCAGGTATCTCAACACTAACAACTTCCTACGTTCGATTCGGAATTTCAAAATGGACATAACCCGCACTGATCCATACGCATATGTATGCGCGATTCACTGGCAAGTTGCCCAGGGGACATCGCTCGAGAACATTATTTTCTATATGATGCAGAGTGAAACCACGCAGCAGGTGAGTCATCCGTTATCTCACTCATAGATCTTCTAATCGTTACATCTAGGGTATTTACATGGAAAATGGCAGCGGGGGATTTTTAAGTAACCTTACGTTCGTCGGCGGTAATTATGGGTACATCTACACTTACCTGGCCCTGTCATTCCCATTAATTGATACTAACATCGAGGCTCAGGGCATACTTCGGAAATCAGCAGTTCACGACGTCTCAACTCAACTTTCTGAATTGCAAAACTGCATTACAAATCCACTGGGACTGGGCATGGACCATGCAAGATGTTATTATCAACAATTGCACACAAGGAGTTGTGATAGTCGGCGGGGTAAGCATACATCTAAGCATGGGAGTGCCATTATACTAACCTCATCGCATACAGGCTGGAGGCTTGGGTAGTACGGGACAGTCCGTGGGCTCGTTAATTCTTCTCGATACAGTCTTCGCGTTCACGAAAACTGCCATATTAACCTCGCTGATGGCTGAAAACTCTACATCTTTCCTTCTCCAGAATGCTAACTTCGTCCAAGTCGACACAGCCATCAAAGATAATGTGCAAAACCGTGTTCTGATGGCCGGCGGAAAGCATGTTACAGTAGAGTCATGGGGCTTTGGTCTTCTGGCAACAGGCAGCACAGGCAGCACAGGCAGCACCTTCGTGAATGGACAACACATTCCATCGGCTAACCGAAGCAACTCATTGACCGGTCCTGATGGCTATTTTCATAACAATTGGTTTCAACGACGACGGCCGGCTTATACTGATATTGGCATGAGCCATGTGATCGATGTCAAGGCATGGGGTGCAGCGGGCGATGGCACCACGGATGATACCGGTGCTCTGAATAGTATTTTGGATCGTGCAGCGAACCAGTCTTCAATTGTTTACTTTCCCTTTGGTGTTTATAAGATCACAGATACACTACATGTTCCTGTTGGTTCGCGCATCATGGGTCAGGCCTGGTCACAGATCATGGCTTCCGGTGTCAAGTTCCAGGATGAACGAAAGCCCCGTGTTGCGGTCAAGGTTGGTAACACAGGGGATGTTGGTATTGTGGAGATCCAGAGCATGATGTTCACCGTCTCTGGACCGACTGCAGGTGCTGTCTTAATGGAGTGGAACGTACATGAATCAGTACAAGGTTCTGCTGGAATGTGGGGTAAGTACTGCTATGAAGACATTTTGAAACAGCTAATTCAAGGTATGGGCCAATTTGCTGACTCAATGTCCATGTGCAGATTCGCATTTTCGAGTAGGAGGAGCAATTGGGTCAAATCTGCAGCGTGGTGATTGTCCTAGGACTGGAGATGTCCGTTCTAAATGCAAGGCGGCCTCATTGCTACTCCACTTGACCCCCAAGTCATCAGCCTATCTTGAAAATATATGGCTCTGGACTGCAGATCATGACCTAGATGTTGTTACTCAAGATCAGATCAGCATTTATGTTGCACGCGGAGTTCTCGTGGAAAGCCAAGGCCCTACATGGTTGTACGGAACCTCTTCCGAGCACAACGTTCTCTATCAGTATCAGCTATCCCAAGCTAAAGATGTCTACATGGGGATGATTCAAACTGAGTCTCCTTACTTCCAGCCTGCGCCAAAGGCACCAGCACCTTTCAGCCCAGGTCTCTTTCCAAATGACCCTACGTTTTCTAGATGTGATGCATCGTCAGCCACTTGCGCGATCTCCTGGGCACTTCGCATTATTGATTCTAGCTCCATCTATTCTATGGGATCGGGTAATTATCTGCCCTCTGCTTATCTTCCAAAGGTGCTTACTTTTATCAGGCATATACAGCTGGTTCTCGAACTATAAACAGGACTGCCTGAAAACCGAGAACTGTCCAACAGCGAGGCGTCGAGATTGCGCAGAGCACAGATGTCTGGCTTTATAATGTTGTAACCAAAGCGATAGTCGAGATGGTCAGCCCGGTCAACGAGAAGCCAACACTGAGTGCCAACAATAAGAATGGGTTCATGGCATCCATTCTAGCCTGGGTCCGTGAAAAGGACGAAGTAATTGGAGAAGAGACGTTCCCTGGGTACCAACTCTACAATCTGGACGATCTCGACGACGTTGAAGAGCTAACCTCAACATGCAAAACCGCTCTTTCACAAACAATCCGGTGCTCGCCATTCCTGAAGACCCTCCGGTACCCAAACACTGGTAAGTACATTGACAACTCCACCGAGGCCGACATGATCTGCGCCCCCGGCTGTGGTAAAAGCCTAAAGAGCTGGTTCGACAACGTCTCTAGCAGCTGTACCGACCAGTCTCTCGGGTACTCTGACCCAACAACGGATGGGGGTTACATATATGCTGCGTACAACCAGACCTGTCTTAAAGATCCAAAGACCGGGCAGTACTGCCAAAGCATCATCAACGAATATCCCACTGTTGAGAGTATTACATCCCTGTCTTTGGTGGAAATGTGTTCCCACTGCTTCACGCAGAAATACGTCATGATGCAAGCGAGTGCATACACTGCCTACGATGTACGAGCTCAAGATAATTTGAAAATTATCAACGAACAGTGTGGACTGCACGGACCGACCGACCTGCCCGAGTCACTGGTCAAGATCCCCGATCCGCCAACGCCGTTCTGCCTGTCGGGGATAACCTACACCATACAGAAGAACGACACGTGCGATAACATTGCGCAGAAATACAGCGTCGCGTCGGCTGCAATCCTGGATGGAAACTCAGATCTAATAAACGACTGCTCTCATTTGATCAGCGGCCGAGAGATCTGTCTGCCATTGAGCTGTGAGAAGACATACACTCTTCGTGACAACGACACATGCTGGTCCATCGAGATGGAGTCAGGACTGGATATAGAGTATGGTGGCGTACGCAATTTCAACCCCTGGGTCAACATCTACTGCACAAACCTCCAATCCACCCGGCCGATCATCGGCAGCGTCATCTGTATCTCTCCTCAGGGTGGCACATACAACGATGGCGACTTTCACAGCAATTCAACCACCTCCGGCCCCTCGGCCAGTACAGGCTATACTGAAGTCTCTATTAAGCGGCCAGAGAATGCTACTGTCGCCGAAGGAACTGCCTGGTTCTGCGGTTTGTATCACACCGTCACTGCGGGAGAGACGTGCACATCGATATGTATGGAAGATCGGATTCCCATAGGGTTATTCTTAGAAGCCAATCCTTCGCTTTCGCCAGATGATTGCAATGGAAGCCTCGTGGAGGGCTTGACATACTGCACGGGGCCGAATGAGTATTGGAATGACCCGCACTTCTGGGGATCTGAGTGGCCTGGAAGTCCTGCCGGTCCTACCTCGTCCACTGCTATGGCTGATTCTTCTTCACCCACAAGCTCTTCTTAGGGTGGCACGCTCATGTTGGGATATCTACCGATATGACAGCAAGCTTGCGTATAGGTGCTGAGCAGGTGGATGCATGGAAGTTTAGTGAGCAAGTGCCATGAAGCAAGCCATGCAACTACAGATACTCAACCTAGCAATATAATAAACCTATAATTAGCCTAACATCTAGTACTACTATTGCCACGATGCTTTCCGAAGACCCATCAACGGGCTCCGCAGCTTCAGACATGCTTCATATCTACTCGACATGAAAAGTAAGCCATAATTCCGTAAACCATACAACTACGTATTCCAGCTATCTATAAAATCTTAGTAAACATACCATACATTCCCCCCTTCAAATCCCATCTACATCTTCATCCAGCTACCACCCTCTCTCAACCCCTCGTGGCACCTACCTAGTCTAGCCCCATCCATGTCCTGTACACACCCTGCACGACCCTGTACGTACTGTATGTACACACCCATCTGCAGGTAGGCAGTCAGCTCCGTCTCCGTCGGATCCCTGCAAAACGGCTACGGGATAGCATGTGTAACCGGCGACTATGCAGGCATCCTGTTTCTGGGCCGCGCTGAATCCATTAAGATTCGATGGCTGTCACACGGCACGGACGGTACGGTACAGAACGGAACGGAGACGGGAGGCATAATATGGAATACCTAGATTTTCTTGGCTTAGCTTAGCATGTTATAGGTAGTGTAGCAGGTTTGTTTTATTCCAAATACGATCCTGCGTGCATGTATGCAGGGTTGTTGTTGTTGTTGTTGCTGTTGTTGTTGGATGGTGAGAGGAGATCAGATAAGACTTACCTTACCTACCTAGGTAGTTCTAACCTTAGAAAAGAGGATCACCAAGTTACTAAGGTAGTAAGTACATAGTTAGTTATATGCTAACTTATCATGAATATCTCATAGCAATCTTCTGGCTTCTAAAATGGCCGACTTGGTTGTTGTAGATGGTGGACGATATGCAGAGGTTCAGCAGTTCGACTGCAACTAAGAAATCGCGACCAGAAAGGAAATATACATCGGTTTGACATCGCACTTCCATATCAAAAACACCCTCTGGATTTCGCACTGTCGCGGAAGCCATACATTAAGCTACATACGCAGTACAAGCCACAATGCGCTAACTCATCCTAGAAAGACACACTACAAACACAACATAAACCTACAATCTACAAAGTACGGAATAGTTCTCTAGCCAATGCATTATCCCATAGTCAAATGTCAATGCTTCCTGCACACCCCGCAATCCATGACGTGGAAGACATCTGAATAAAACCATGACTGTCTCAAGTCTCGATTAAATTTGGCCCCGGCCCACAAGGCTAGGTATCCACAAACGGACGTATTCGAGCACTAAACTACTCTGTGCATAACTGCATATACGAGGAAGAGTCTAGGTGTACCTGTAGTACTCTGTATGAAGCCTCATAATAAGCATAAGTGCTCTGGTTCAAAAATGCAAATGACTTGAGACACCAGATACGGGGGCCAGTAAGTTAGTAACGTAGCTTCCGAATTTTAGCAACCCGGGAAGCTAGGGCCAGATAGGAGTCTGCAAAGTATCGAATAGATTAAACATCTTAATCGCATGCGGAGGGTGCAGATTGGAAGCGGAGATCGTCACGGAGGACGAGGACGAGAACGAGGAACAAGCTCACGGACTCCCTACGGAGTACGATGAAGTGGTCATGTCCTACTCTGTAGGGTTAGTGTAGGGTTGTTGGACAAGTAAAGAGTCAGGCAGCTATCTTGCCCTAGCTTGCCCTACTCTGTACATAACCTAACAACCCTAGTTAGTAGCCAAT
Organism: Aspergillus persii; assembly: GCA_002215965.1. Lineage (NCBI taxonomy): Eukaryota > Fungi > Ascomycota > Eurotiomycetes > Eurotiales > Aspergillaceae > Aspergillus > Aspergillus persii. The sequence goes on along the minus strand of NGZO01000008.1, from coordinate 1,099,222 downwards.
CTTTTGTAAAATGACAATCTGTTCGACAGTTATCTTTCGTCTTCTAGGTCACATTCGTATGCCGTGCTCGATGTAGTAATGATAAACAGAGGATGTTTGCAAAAAGGGGAAATAAAAGGACCGGTTACGCGTTGAAATTAACCAGGTACGTTAGTCTGTAAAGATGGACCCTGAAGCGGATCCTCGGACCCTTGACGAACTGATGGCGGTTACATCGTTTCTTCGGTCGGAAAACCGGCGGTAAGGATTCCCTTCCAACGCTTCCATCAAGGGGATTTTTGGTCCTTGGCATGGGGTAAGCACACGGTGATGCTGAAGAAACTGATAGGAATGACAGCGAATCGGATCTCTAGGCTTCTTGAGTGTTCTCAGCTCTGCAGATCAGGGGTATTCGATGGGTAGGAAAATTGCGAACAGAATCGCCCCATCCCCGGACTGACGTGACGGTGTCAAATTTTGCACAGTTGATTCGAGGCATCGGCCATCGACTCATTCATCCCGGTCATCCCGAAGAAAAGGGGAAAGGTCATGGTCGCTGTATATTTGTGACAGCTGCCAAGGCCGGCGTTCAAGCTTAATTGCTCGGCAGTCACCTTAGTTCGTTACCTGTGGCCACTGGCCACACCGGGGAGTCCTGGCAATCCAACCTTGCTCTTTTTTGTATTCCGTAAGTTATTCTGGCAGATCAGAGTCAAAAATCAGGATCCCTCGTGTCGATCCTCATTCGGTGAGAAGTCCATTGACTTGTTTCCGTCCGCCATCGGAGACCATCGGATTAGGCCGATTACGAGGGCGCGATATGCCGTATCACTTAGTCGGAGCAACGTCGGATGTTATCATTCTTTCCATCGCCATCGCCATCGCCATCGTAATATCTCGATCAGGTGCATCATCCTGGCCCGCCGGCGAATGGGAGGAGACACGGCCGTAAGCCTTGTTCCTCCTCCTCCTCCTCCTCCTCCTCCTCCTCCTCTCCAACTCCTCGTTCTTGCCACGCGTCCTCTGAGCAAGTGTCTGCTTCCCGCGACCGACGTGATTGGGCTGCCGAGGTCTGGTTCAACCCGTTGATCCCGATCCACCCAGCGCTTAGTGAACAGGAACCGTCCGTTCCTAGTTTCGGGGCTGGCCCAGTCGTCGTTAGTCAAATGAATACGGTCGGTCCCTTTCGGTTTCAGGTCGCCCATTTGCCGGACTGGAGGCCAAGAGGCTTAAAGAGAGGGCCATGTCCGAGTGGCAAGGAGGGCATGGCGAAGGGGTCGCGTTATTAGCTAATATCTTCAGCTCGCCTTGCCTTGCATCCGTCGACGCCTCGACAAGATAAAAAAAAAGTAGCGGGCGGTGCAGGTTCTTTATTGGAGATCTTTGACTTTTGAGCCTTGGGACGCGCAGGACGGTACCTGGACTGGGGAGGTGGGAGGAAGGTGCGTGTTCCCGTCCTCCGTCCGGGGAGGCAAATAATAATGGCAAATGCAAACACAAACAAACACAGCCTTCGAGTCTGGCTCATCTGTTTCCCCAGGGCTGTGGTCTAGGCGTTGACACTGAGACTGAGATACGGAATACGAAACGAGAAACATGTCAGTGTACTCTGTTGTAACGAAGAAGAAGAAGTCCGAAACATCGAGAATAAGGAGAGGCAGGGGACACGCGGCCCGTGGGGCTGGCCTCGTCTGACTGGGCGGCATCGCGCCGATCGAACTTTCATTCTTCATTCTTCAATTACAGAGTCCAAAGTATCGGTTTGAATCTTTACAGAGTATTCCGTGGTGTATTTATTGATTCATCTTCCCAGTCCCCCGGTTGAATTCGACCGACCAGTCAGTCGCTGACTCCGACGCAGACAGAGACAGAGAGTCCAGCCTCCCACCAAGCAGAGACACAATAATAAAAATAACCCGGTGGCGCCAGAACCCGTCAATATTGAACGCCGCTGGCAAACCATTCCTAATGGAGTACCACAATGGGTGGATTGTCCGACCCATTCGAGAATAGAGCACACAGAATAGAAACATCTCCACTCGCAGGCTCCGGTTCTTCTAGACCCCTCCCCGTATAGGGAATCCGGATTAAGGTCATCCCACCGCGAGGTGGTTGTACGGAGTGATTCCACTGCAGTTGTCCAGAGTAACGACAGAAGAATACGATCATCCTAGTCTACTCAGACTCTCGGAGGAGGTGCCATCAGATGATCGGAGACCACTTGCCCGTTCGACGCGATGGGGCCTATCTCCCTCTGTCCCCCGTAGCCCCCTGTAACATGGGTGTTTTGAGATTGATCACGAACAACGGTGATCGGCGAGAAAAGACGGTTCCGGCAAGACCCTGGGAGTTTTAAGAGTCAGAGTCAAGAAGTCAGAGGACGGGAAATGCTCCCCCCCAAAATTGAAAGCCAAAAATCCCGACGTACGCAAGCGGTACTACGCAAGAGCGCAGTGGAAAAAATCTCCCTCGATGCCGCTCGACAGATTCATCATCTCAAATCTTAATCTTCATTCTTATTTTTATTTGCACTTGCACCTTGATTTTCGTTTATTCTCCGTGGTCAGCCGATGTGATGTGATTTGATCTAAAGATATCTCTGTCATGCCGCCTGTACGTCCTATGTACATACAGAGTATGCACTCCGGACGTCGTAAGTAGGTACGTAGCAGAGACCGAGGCTGGGGAAGTATGTGTGCGATGACGTCCGTTGTACAGACTACAGGGTCGAATCCATCCAGGACGATCCCAAGGGTCCGCGAGAATTCAAATTCAAAAGGAGACTGTAAAGAATTGAAAAATACAAGGTTGGTGGAGAGAAGGAACGAGTTTCTTTCTTGGGTCAGGGATCTGCACCTAAAACGCATGTGTCGTTGGAGTTTGAAGTTGGGATTGGGAGGGCAAGGAAGGAAACAAACCAAAGGAACGGGAAGCACGGGGGATTCCGCTTGATACAGAGTCCGTGAATAACAGAGAAAAGGTTTTCCCTTTCTCCTGCTGCTCTCCTTGTCCTTCTAGACCCCTTCAATCCGGATCTTCTGGACGTTCTCCCACGTCGATTCATCCGAGCATTCCTGAGTCCTGACTGTCAGATCAGCCCCCAAGATCAGATCCTTGTACTCTGTACTGCGTACAATTGCTCTTTTCTTTTCTTTTTGGCTTTGTGTCCGTGTCTGGCATTCTGCCCTGTCCAGAAGGCGAACGCCACCCACCATCCAAATCCAAAACAGACTAAAAGCAAGGCCGAAATTCTTTCCACGTAAAACAGCCACGCCGACGAAATTACAATTTAAAATCATCGTGAGGAAAACGCAGCGTGACGTGCGAGCTTCAGACGCTGCAGATTAAAAACATTAATATTAATATTAATATTAAATTACCCAGTGGGAGCTCAGGCCCCAAACCAACCCGTGGTCCAGCAAGCCGGCATTCCCACTTGGTTTTTTTTTTTTTTTTTTTTTTCCCTTTTTCCTGTCCGGGTCCTTGACGATTAAGTCACTCCCCGTACTTTACGCACTTGCAGCTCTCGGTCTCACTCGCTCTCTCGTCCTTTTTCTTCTTCCCTCCCCCTTTCTTTCTTCTCTTCTTCAACCTTTCGAGCTTCAACCTTTACTCCTCCACTACTCGCCCCCAATTCCTCTTCCTCCTCCTCCAGCCTGATTCTCTTCGAAGGCCCCCTGGACACGGCGTCCAGTTGTGCTCGCTACCCGTCATTCGCGTCTAATTTCTCCTTTTCTCCCATTGGCTTGGGATTTCTGCCGTCCTGCGACTGGGTTCCCTTATATTTCTCACCGGGCTTCTCCAACCCCCTCCCCTTTTGTGACCGTGTCGCAGGTCTCGACGCTGCCAGCCTCTCGTTGACAGATCGTTTGGTGATCCAGAGTCCTCTTTTGACTCGGTTTGCCCATTCCACTCCTTTTAATACTCGATTCCGTCGGTTTCTCGGTCCCTTCCGGTAACGGTCGTGCGATAACGGACACTTTTCCCCGGTAGCAACGACGACGACGACGACGATACTTGCCCAAAACTTGAATCATCCTCCGACCTCCTACGCGGAAGAACGAAAGCAAATTCTTTTACATGTTGAAACACGGGATCGTTAATAAACCCGCCAAGATGCCGATGTTTCGCCTCAAGACCATCTTTCCCCTCGTGGCCCTCTTCTCGATAGGCTTCTTTTTCTGGGCCATCGAGCGCTTCGATCGGGCGGCCTTTACGCGGTTCAAGCATCCGATCGACCGCGTCTCTAACTCGGGCTCCTCCCAGATCCAGCTGCAGTCCCCGCCCCTGCAAGTGCAGTGCGACGCGGATCCCGGTGCCGTGGCCCCTCTGCCTTTCACAGAATGGCTCCCTCGCAAGAACTACACTCGCGCCTACTTCCGCCCTCGCCACGTCGATGCCGATGCCGAATTCAACTCCCTCGAGGATATCGACGTTCCCGTCCTTCCCCCGATGACTGTTCTCGAGCGTGGCATGGTCATCTCCCCGGAAAACAAGGACTCCCTGGAATCGACCTGCCCTCCGATCATTGACGTCGACGTGGCTGCGGATGACGATGTGGAAGAGACGGGCAAGATTCTGCTCGGCTTGGCTACCACCGCGGATCGTCTGGACCGCTTGCTTCCCTCGCTTCTCTACTCGTATGGAAACACCAAGGCCAGCCTCGTCGTTCTGGTTCCCCAGTCGGACGACGATATCCCCAAGCAGGAGACCTACTTCCGCAACCGTGGGTTGGACGTGACTCTGATCCAGTCTCCTCTCGATTTCACTGCCCGTTACTTCGGCATGGTGGAGGCGTTCGCCAACCACATCCGAACCAAGCGCCCTCAGACCACGTGGCTCGGCTTCATGGACGACGACACTTTCTTCTTGTCCCTTCCCACGATTGCCAAGGAACTGAAGCTCTTTGATGTCAACAAGAAGCACTACATCGGAGCTCTGTCCGAGGCCAGCTGGCAGGTTGACACTTTCGGCCACATCGCCTTCGGTGGTGCCGGCGTCTTCGTCTCGAAGCCCCTTCTCGACGTCTTGGAGAAGTACTACGATGAATGCCAGGCCTGGGGTGAACAGCCCGGTGACCAGAAACTTGGCCAATGTATCCAGCGATTCGGTGACACGGACCTGACCCTATGGCCCTCCCTGTACCAGATGGATATGAAGGGCGAGGTCGACGGTGTCTACGAGTCGGGCCGCAAGATCGAGTCCCTGCACCATTGGAACAGTTGGTACACCAAGGACGTTGTCAAGATGACCACCGTGGCGGCTGCCGCTGGTCGCAAGTCTGTCCTTCGTCGCTGGGTCTTTGATCAGGAGGAATTCGTGAACAACGCCACCGGAGCCTCTACCCGTACATTCTGGGTCTTTACCAACGGATATTCCCTCGTCAAGTACACGTATGATGAGAACACGCCCGACGATGCCATCAACTTTGACCACGCGGAAAAGACGTGGGAGGAAGATCCTCGTGGTTATGAAAGCCGTCTGGGACCTCTGCGTCTTCGGGACCAGGAAGGTATCCTGAAGGACCGCTGGCTATTGAGAGAGTCCTTCGTTGTCGGTGATAACGTTCATCAGTGGTACGTTCGGGAGGAAGACGAGGGCCACAGTGTCATCGAAATTGTGTGGCTAGGACCCAAGGGAGGTGGTGGCGCCGGTGTCCGGGATTACGCTGCCCGTCCTACTCGGATGCACTAATCGCCTTCGACAATGTGTATGGATGGGAAATGAGAAGAAGAAGAAAGAAGAAGAAAAAACTGGCCCCTACAACCGATGCTGAGGCTGGCCCTTGGGATCTGTGAATTGCTCTTTCATATTTTATTTCTCTTGCTTTCGATTCTTGCACATTATTTACATTCCTTTCTATTCTTTTCTTCAAAGTCTATTTTCACTTATATCAACCAACCTCGCCTTTTCCCCGTTTTCGCTCTGGGGAAAGAGAATCACCAGTATCGACAGATGAAAAGAAGAAAAGAATTGTGTCGTGCATGGATGGATTCTTGTTTATTTTCGACTGTGGAAACGCTTTTCTCCCATATATTTGGATTGTTCATTTGCCGGCGTTGTATTGGCGGAGTCTATGAACGGCGCAGTCGAAGAATGGCAAATGGTGGTTTTAACAGAGGATCATCTCTCACTGGTGCTCCACACGAACTTCACTCACGAGTCGCTTTTTTCCTTTTCCCTTTCCTTTTCCTTTTCCACTTGCTTCTATATCTCCCGTGTTTTTCCCACCACCCGGCGAGGCTTTCTTTGTGATGCATTTGTAAAAATAGAATTCCCGGCCTGTTTCTCAGGTCCGTCTTGCTTTTGGAGAATTAGCGCATCTGCCATTATGCCAGAAATATTATGAAGTTAAGTCCTAGATTTAGATCCTTTAATTTACTCTCGATGTTCTCATCGCTATCACCAATAGTGTAATTGTCATGGATCATGAATCGATCCCGCGGACGGTTTTAGGTTACGCGGTCGGCTCCATCGGAATTCATCGTTTCTCTGCGCAATGTTTCGGATTCGGTTTCACATTGACAGTCTGGCTTGTTCTTTAATCTCTTAATCTTAATCTTAATCATTCTGCCTGGAGAGTACGGAGTCGATCGTCTGACTCGGGACTCCATCTACCTAAAGTGCAAGTGAACACACACCCGTGGAACTCCCCTCGATCAATGCAACGTTACCCCCATCCTTCCTCTTCCTCCCCGTGGATGGGATTCAAGATTCGAATGGTTCTACCGCGCAGTCTGGTCTGCGTATGATATATGCCTTCCAGTCTGACTTCATGGATAGTCTGTCGGCGATGAAGTCATGGGCATGGCTGTTTGGAGGAGTTCGGTTGGTTTCTGGACTGTTCTGTTCGGCAGGGAGATATATGCCTTAGGCAGGAATGGAGGGTGGCATACATACCTACCTACCTGCCTACCTACCTTAGTTACTTTACCTACCTAGTTGTCTAGGTAGGTAGCATTAATAGTATTGTATACCACAGACTACCTAGGTATAATAATGTCTGTCTTTGCTGATCGGATTGTTGCCTCTTAGACCTACTTGTCTCCATTTAGGTTTCCGAGGTCGTACAAACAGAAGCAATGCATATGTATTTGCATATTTCTGGATAGCTGTAGGTCGTACAGACATATCCATTATCCATTCATTCGTTTATCCTGCTGCTGCTGCTGCCTTGGATGGGGACATACTTGGGTAGGATGCTTGCATGTAGTGCAGTGCGTGCGTGTACTCTGTACGAGAATCGTGGTGTTGAGTAGGTAGGTAGGTAGGTAGGTTGGTATTCCCTCCTCTTGAGATACTTACCTACATAGGTAGCATCACTATTCGGCTTAGCCATATGTATGTAGGTAATGATCAGTCCTTCCCGTCTTCCCGTCTGCAGACGTGGATACAATTTCCCGTTGTTTCTGGTCCAATGGCGGAGAGCTTGATTGGGCTTGGCTTTGTGTTTGTTGTTTTTTTTTTTTTTTTTCTGCTTTGTTTGTCTTGATCGTGTTTTTGGTGCTTTATTTATTTACATGTGTTATGAGGAGTTGGTGAATAGTTTTATATTATGGGTATTTTGTCTTTTGATACTACCTAGGATTTGAAATAGGATGCCGTACCTGGTCTAGATATATAAATATAGAACCACCTATGGGATTAAACCCCCTGCCAGGCCTGGCCTACGATTAAGGAAGCTCCGCCGAGCAATCACTATCAGACCCATACGGGAGATCAATGTACCGATTTAGAACAGATCTCGAGTAGTTTAAGGGGACTACAGACTACAATACAAAGTACGGAGTACGCAGTACACTACGGGATTCAGGTTCAGGGGATAGATGCCTTGACCGGATAAATAGAATGACTGAATGACACGTTACCCGGCACGAGGAAGAGAAGACAGAAGACACAGAAGACGAGAAAGACAAAGCGAGCTGAAAAGAGGAGAACGCAAGAGATGCAGGTTTAGGGAGGGGAAACTGAAAAAGAAGGGGGGACACTGCACAGGAGAGAGAGAGAGAGAGAGAGTCTCGTGCACTTTAAAATAGAACGTTGAACTACCGAGTAGGGCATGCATCTCTAGCTGCAGGACCAGGGGCCATTATTGGCGGGTTTAGGGCCGTGGGTTGGGGGTTTATTGGCCGACTATTTTTTGGATGCCACCATTGGGGTACTATGGATGACTAGGCAGGTATTTTGCCTGCGGGAGGAATGCTGGAGGGATTATAGGAATTATAGAAAGTATAGGAATTATTAGGGCGTGCTGTACCTATAGTCTATACACTGTAGATACTTGGTCTAGATTACCTAGGTAGGGAGGAATAGGAGGAATAGGAGGAAAAAGAGGAGGTAGACATACGAACTGTAGGAAGTTGTTGCCGCCTAAGGCTGTCCTCTCCTAAAGTCTGACGACTTACAGTTTGGGGGCGAAAGGTTGGAATGTTACCTTACCGAAAGAACGTACGGGCCGGTAAGCATACGCCCGGGTGGGGCCCGTTGAGTTGGTCGGTGGGCGGATCGGCCAATCAAGAGACGGAGCCAAGACCGAGGGATGTCCATTGCTGGGTCTGGACAAACGCGGGCCGTACGGTATGGTCAGATTGCACCGGACGAGAGGAGGAGGAGGGAGGAGAGGGGGAGAAGAGAGGGAAAAGAGGGCAAAAGCGAGAGCGACGAGAGGGAACGCGAAGAGCATTGGGGAGGGGGCGCTGCAGCAGCCAAAATGTATGCGGATGGGAATGCCAGCCGGGAGGGCGTGCGCCACGTGACTCACCGCCTGCCCGCCAGGACCTCGCGCCATGCCCTCTTCGTCCTTCGACCGACTTTCTCCTTCCCCCGACTTGCCTTTCCCTCTTTCCTCCTCTCGTCCTGAACCCAAACCCTGCGAAGCAAACGCGTTACTCGATTTGGTCATTCTCCCTCCCCCTCAAAAGCATCATTCCTCTTTGGGCATCTTCGCTCTCCCCCCAGACTTCACCCCGTCCGCCGTGATTCCATTTGTCTGGCCTTGACCTGCCTCGTCAAGTCCCATCTTTCCCGTTCCTCCCCCTCCGTCCCCCCTTCCCTCGCCCCCGTTCCCCATCATGGCCGACATCACCGCCGTCGGTGAGGAGAACCCGTCTCCCACCCAGGATGACCTGCAGCAGGCCGCCGGTAACGGCGCCGCTGACAACCGCGGCCCCAAGCGTTCTCGCATGAGCGCCGACGACGACGACGACGACGATGATAAGCCTGGTCGCGAGCGCAGAAAGATTGAGATCAAGTTCATCCAGGATAAGTCGCGTCGCCACATCACCTTCTCCAAGCGGAAGGCGGGTATCATGAAGAAGGTACGTGCTTCTTTTCGCGTTTCGGCTTCCAACCACCCTTCGTTGTGATTCTCAAGCAAGTCGACTTGGATCTCGATTTCTTTTTTTCGCGGCCTCGTCGTTCGCGGGATCGTTGTTGCATTGGTTTTCTCGTCGACTTTCCGGGTCGGGCTTTTCGCTCGGTCGCGTCTCATGAAATCTCACGGCTAACCACTCCAATGCGGTCGCACTCTAGGCCTATGAACTCTCCGTCCTTACCGGTACCCAGGTTCTGCTGCTGGTTGTTTCGGAAACCGGTCTCGTCTATACTTTCACGACGCCCAAGCTTCAACCATTGGTGACCAAGGCCGAAGGCAAGAATCTCATCCAGGTGAGTCAAAAGAAACTTTTCTTCCCTTCACCGAAAGCGAATTCGAGGCGCGCAACGGACAATGGCATGAGATGGAACTCGACTGACGTTTTTTAAACTTAGGCTTGCCTCAATGCTCCCGATCCCACTACCAATGAGAACGGTGTCGATGCCCCTGAAGTGCCCGCCGAGGCGCCTGAGGATGTGGCCCATACCAATGTCAACGCCCAGCAGTCGAACATGCCTCGTCCCGCAGGGATTCACCCGGGCTACATGACCAATGAACAACAGCAGCAGATGGCCTACTACCAAAACCTGCAGCAGCAACAACAGCAGGCTAGCGGGCAGTATCCCGGCATGCCTGTGGGCAACCGCATGCCCCCTCAGCACCAACCCACCGCATAGGTGTGTAGTGGTGTCTATCTAATTACCTTTTGCTCTGTTCTACGCATGGTTCGTCCTTCGAGGAGCCTTTCGAGGGAACTCAGATTCAATCTGTGAATCGCATCATGGTTTCATCTTCAACAAGTTGCAACTCCGCTTATCTCCCGGGCCTCTCTCTTGATACCCACAATCAAATCCCTGTCAAACATCCAAACACACACTCTCTACCCTCCAAAGAAAAAGAAAAAGAAACAAAGAAGCGGCCTTCAACGTATATCATCGAACGAGGACAAGGAGTCGATACCCTTTTCTCTTGTAACCCAGTGTATACCATCAGTCATTGGCTTGAGAAAGAAAGAAAAAAAACCTACCCTGGAAAATGTCAAAAAAAGGAGTCTCAGAATCTGCAGGAGTCTTAAGTTGTGGTCTTAACTGTTTGCGTGTTTCCGTGCTGGTTGAGCCTTTTGATAGGTGAGAGTTCGATAAGGAAGGGGGTCAAGAAAGAGAAGCAAAACAAGCAAAAAAAAGTTCCCCTGAAGCAAAAAGAAATAAAAGAAAAGGCCTGGACAGAAAGGGAAAAAAAAGAAAATACGCTTGGAGAAAAAAAAAAAAAAAGGCAGGGATGCAACTTCAATGTGATGATGATCCACGACAGATGTGAGCGCATTTCATTTCATTCTGGACCTCCCTCGATGGCCTAGGACTTTTAATCGTTCTTGCTTTCTGTTCCTCTCCTAATTCATCACCTAGACGAACAGGGGATGTGGCGGTGTTTCTGGTGCTTTTTCTTGTCTCTCTTCTCTTATTTCTGCTGGCGAAGTGGTTCTCTGTTCTGTTTATTTTTTTACCTCATGCTATTTCATAATTTGTTTCCTACTCTGCTTTTTGACTAATTTCCCACCTAGTTCTTATGTGATTTGAATTCTTGACTTGTGGCCTTCTGTCTTTCTTCTCACCTGTCTCGATCTGAGTTTGCAATGGTGACCGATATCCCAAGGCACCGCAACTGTAGAGGACACGAGGGGGGTGTCTAGATCAGATCGGGTGGAGTGATTTGAAAGACGGAGGTTAATGCTCGTTCGTAACTCTGCTATATTATAGGTTCTGCGTGATGGGATGTTTCATTTCCATTGGCCTTGGTTCAGTCCAGTCCAGTCCAGTTTAGTTCAGTATATGTATGGTATGGAGAAATTGGAGATTTCTTTTTCGTTCCTTTTCTTTTTATGTCCTTGCCTTTCTTCAATTTTGTTTAAGTGTTTGTATTCCTTCGGGGTGTGTTAGATTTGGTCGGTCTACCTATCCATTTAGTAAATAATGAATCTGTAAGGTGCACGGTATGCCCAGGAGAAGTAGGACTGCTTAAAGTGTCAGTATCAGCAGATTAGGTATAGGATCTACTAGGCAGTCATGTTTTACAGCATAGGCCTGAGCGCATGAAAAGCTCTGGGCTGATATCATACACTACTTGATCAGGCTATGCCCAAGTGAATCACACTGTTTTTGCATCAAAACAACGCAATCCACCGGAAATAAAATCTGGTATTTCATATATTCGTCGAGCGTTGAGATCATGGCATGCCGAAAGCAAGTTGTCGGTACGCCGTTCCCACAGATCGATGTGCCAAAGAATGACGACTTCTGGGTGTGGTATCGTGAGACTTTGGCAAGAGCAGACATGATAGATCCAAGTCTGGCGGCAGAGGGTCATTTTGTTCTTAGGGTAGGGTTTGTCCCGTTATTCTCTCCCTTAAAGACCTCTCATACATACATAGTCTTTGCCGACTAACTGAAAGTTATAGCCAGCATGATGCGTAACCTGGGAGAGAATCCAAACATTTCCCTACAAGCAGCTGCAGTTCATGGACGTGCAGAACTGAGTTTCCCCATTACTATTGACACCGACAATCATGGTTACAAGTGATGAATATAATGAATAGCACACGCAGAAGCTAGTGGCAGATCATCCTACCACTTCATCAGGTATCATCTACTTGCATTTGACAAGGTGGATTCAAACTCCCCGAGACCTCCCGTTTCGTCTCAACCAGTGGAAGCTGGTGGGTGGCCTGCGATGTATCGCATCCTGAGCCGCTCTTTCAATCCCGGGAAAGTCTCGTGCAGGAAGCACACACGGCACATTTGATAAAGCTGGGTGCTAGGGAAGAACAGAAGCAGGTTCTTGACTTGTATGCGGATCTGTATGAAGGGTTTGGCTGTTTGGGTTGTTAAAGGGTACCGGGTTTATTATCAACAGCAGTGACAGTACATCTTCCCCTTCTGCTCTGGATAGTGCTGATGATGTCTATGACTCCGAGTCCGAGTCTGCTGTGATTGCATATGTGCCAACACTAAATCAATATGTGGATGGAGGATCATGTCATGCCTTAGGACAGAGCGTCAGCAGAAAAATACAGCATCACGGTATCTGATCCGACGGCTGCTCCCAACAATGAGGGTGCTGGTTCTGGTTCTAGCATACAGCACGTATGACAGAATTCATGGAGTTTCTCGAACCGTGCCCTCGGCATCATGCTGGCGACTCATGGCGACGACGAAGGGTTTGTTATTCCATCTCGTGTGGCTGAGAATCGAGCCATCCTCATACTAAGTGGAAGCCCACACAGAGAACAGGAATAGCAAACTGTATTAGTTGAAACCAACCCCATCAGGACAGCGCTGTCGGCGCTTGATGTGCGTGTTCAGATGGACCACCTGCAAGGCTCCGTCCCAGGAAGCTGGAAACTGCATGAATGGATCATTCGTAGGATGCCTTTATGCATTATCTTAGGCACAAAGGAACTGTCAGGCCAACACGCCAGAGTCTATAGGCAAGACCTCCCCAAACAAACGCGCAGGTCTGATATCCCGCTGGCTGAACTTCCCGCCACAGTTCCTAGACTCCTAGATGAGGGCCCATGACCATCTCTTTCAGAGAGCACACAGGATCTGCAAATGGTTAACTGGCACGAACTCACCCATTTACCTCTGCGGTTGCAAAGAAGTGAGTGTGTTGCCTTGTTCCGCACTGTCTCGCTGCAGGCTGTGCGCGGCAGATCGAAACTTTACTTGGTAGGCCAGGCCATCGGGACATAAAATGTTTGGGCATTCCATGGAGCCAACCTGTCGCTACAGAGACGGGGCTTGGTAAATGGATCGATAGTTGCTGTGCACTGGGTGCTAAAAAGTGGGCAATGTTTGGGCCTAGGTTTGAATGAACTACTACTGTATGAAAGGAAATGCTGGATCTATCGTCTAGACAGGTATCTTCAACTTCTACTCGTTGCATTTAACGGCCTGCTATCGGATATTTACTTATTATCATTCGTACTTGTCTCAACAATATTAACCAATACACACCTTAGCAAAGAAGGGATGATGACTCAGAACCGTCTGACCGACGTATCTACGCATCTACCTATCTATCCATCTCTCTAGGTCTATATCTATCCACTCATAGCTATGTATAAGTAGAAAAGATGGGACTTCAAGAAAAGTAGAAATCAAAGATGGACAGACAATCTTCGTTCTTTCGGTCTATATATAATGATAAATATCGAAAAAGGGAAATGTGAAAAGAGTGATAGATGCTCGTGGTATACTGTACATTCGAATTCGAATCGATAGGCAGTGAAAGCATCACAATCATATGATGGAAATGGCTTCTGCTTCTGTCTTGCTTGTTCTATCTGATCCTGAGTTTGTGCTGGACGGGGGAATCAATGGATGGACTTGTGGAGAAGGCTCCTGTAGAAGGAAGCAGAGAGAGGAAGGAGATGTGGACAAGTAAGAAAGAGATCATAGCCTGTGGTTATTCTCGTCCTGAGAACCATGAGCCCCGGGATCCTCGGAGCGATGTCCTCCTTGGCCCGTCCATCGAGCGAGCGTTCGCCACGCTGTGTTAAGGACGCTCCTCGGGCCTGCGAGGGGCTGGGTTTGAGAATTTGAGGTGTACGTGGGGTTCGGGGGTGATGTGTGACGGTGGCTATGGGTATGGGGATGAATGTGGCTGGACGAATACAGCTGATCGGAGCGGTCATCCTGCGTACCGTATCCCCGGGCCAAGGCGTGCACGGCGTCAGAATCGCCGTGCCGCTTCTGCAGGGTCTTGCGGGGTTCTGCAGCCGGGGCCGAGGTTCGTCGATCGGAAAGGGACGTTCGATGGGAGGCGTGCAGAGGGTGCGACAGTTGTTGGTGGGAAGAGGAGACTAGGCGAGAGTGCCGGGGTCCACGCAGGGAGCCGTCTCGGCCGGTCTTGCTCCTTGGTCGGGTTGTGAATGTGTCGGCATGCTTAAGCAATGGGGATTGGACGTCGGTGTCAGCATAGTCGTAATCGGAATCGTCAAGCTCGGCCCAGATCGAAGCTGGATCTAGGTCGGTGGAGCTTCGTTGGTGTGATGGGGAGAGGAGAGGTAGACTAGGTGTACGTCGATGAGGAAGGCTACGGTGTGGAGGCACGTGCCGTAGGAGTGGTTCGCGCTCGCCGACTTGCGCTTCCTCGTCGTCTTCGGGTCCCAGGCCGACAGGAGAGTGGGGGTGTTCGTCTACAACGGCCATCCCCGGTCCGGTCTGCGTGGGCGCGGGAATGGTCACGGCTGCGTGGCTGTCGACATCCTCCAAGCGCCACGAGAGACAGAGTACACCGCTCAGGAGCACGACGGTGCCGAGTGCGATCAGTCCGGCGTGGAATCCGGTCAGCTGTGACATCTGGCGGAAGTAGATGAGTCCATCGAGGATGGCGATGATGTTGTAGATGCAGAAGACAAACGGGTAGAGAACGCTGGTGCTGCATTGTTTCAGGCCGCGGTGAAGATAGTATAGTTGCGTCAAGGCAAGAGAGATCATGGCGATCAAGATAACCCATGACTGCCACCGATTGAACTGATTAACCCGGTCCACGATGGTCCGCACGAGCAGCTCCACGGCGGACTTGGCTAACAGGAGCGAGTGTGCCGATAAAATCCCACTTATAAGACCGTACGACAATCCACGGATAAGCCGAACTCGGCTCGGAGGTAAATGAAGACAAGGGCAGTACGGATGGCGAGTGCTGGAGTGTTTTGCGCGGGACGAGGTGAAGTATTTGAGTGATTTGGAACCCAGTAAGATGGCCAGCACCAATACAGCCGTTCCCACGATCCATAATATGAAGCCCCGTCGTTGAAGAAGGTCTAGGAGTTGATCGAGCGTGTGCGCGGGCTCCCCAATGGCGCCAAAAATCGCAATCAGGAGTGCGCCGATGCAGACGAGGACGGTGCCCACGAGGGAGTATCGAGTGAACGCTTCACCCAGGATCAGGGTGGCAAAGATGGTGTTGAAAACCAGACCCGACTATATGACTCTTTATCAGGAAGGCCTTAGGACAAGCAGGAGATGGGAGATGCTAACCGCTTGGAGTGTCGAGAGAACCGGGAGCGGAAGTGTAGTGATCTGGATTGTGCTCCCCACGATGTTCGAGACAACGAACATCAGCATTCCGAGCTATTGGGTGGTCAGCCAGTCCCTCGGTAGAATTGTTCTGCATCTCCAGCGCACCTGCCATCTTCGACGTTTATAAGGGGGTCTTCGTAGATCGTAATCGTGCTTTTCGTCCTCGAGGATATGCGACTTGCGCTGTAGGGTCAAGCCAATGGCCTGGAGACTGGTCGAGATCAACCCGACAACCACTCCAACCTGATGTCATAAGCCCAGTCAGTTCGATTGCATATTGAGAAACACGCAAGGGTGCCTGTCAAAAGAACAAGAGCATACCGCGACACTCCCCTGGGGCGACAGGTCACCAAGATTGCCCATCTCGAGTGTCCTCGTGCATTAGTCGCAGCGTGGCGGACAAGGACCAGACGCGGGAGGGCATTAGAGACGCCGGGAAACAAGCCAGAGTACAGCCGCCATGGTTCAGATTTGCGAGCAGAGGTCAAACGGAGGGGTTATATAGGCCAGAGTGGAGGGAAATGAAAGCAGGGAGGGTCCGGGAGGGAGATGAGTTGAAACGGAGTGGGTGACCTGCGGGAAGGCCGGTGGTGACCCGATCGTCAGCAGATCCGCCTTTGCTGGTCGTCACGCTCGACTTGCTTGTTAACCTTCCCTCTTTCTCTCTCTCTTCCCCGTCTCTCTCTCCCCCCCATCTTCCCCATCTTCCCCCTCCAGTCCCCCCAAAGAATTCTCCGCTTGGTACAGGTGAGCATTCCATCCTGATCTCTTTCCCTATTAAACACCCTCCCCTCTTCCCCAGCTGGCCACGGGGTACCTCAGGTCCTCCCCTCATCCACCCCCCTGCTGCATTGCGAGCTATGCTAATCCATGTCTGCTGTCATTCTTCGGTCCAGATATCGCAAGTCTACACCTGGGAAGCTTGAATTCTTGCGCCACATCGTCTTCCCTCCTCCCACACTCTCTCCTCCATACATATCTCGACTCCAAAAATAACTCAGACGTCATAACCCATCCGTCAAAATGTCGCAAACCCATGCACTTTCCGACGACCAGGTACGCTCTCACCATTCCCGATCTCCGGGTCAAGGAAGCAACACCGAAGACCATGAACATAACCAAACCAAACAGGTCGCGGGCGAGCTCCGCAAAATGACCGCCTTCATCCGACAAGAGGCGCTGGAGAAGGCGCGCGAGATCCAGCTAAAAGCCGACGAGGAGTTTGCGATCGAGAAATCGAAGCTCGTGCGCCAGGAGACCGCCGCCATCGACACGCTGTATGAGAAGAAGTTCAAGCAGGCCGCCATGTCGCAGCAGATCACGCGCTCCACGCTGGCCAACAAGACCCGTCTGCGTGTCCTCTCCGCCCGCCAGGAGCTGCTGGACGAGCTGTTCCAGCAGGCCCGGGAGAAGATCTCCGGCGTCGCCGCGCAGGATGCGAAGAAGTACCAGACCGTGCTGAAGGGGCTGATTTTGGAGGGCCTGTACTCGCTGAATGAAGACAAGGTGGGCGTGGAGGCGCGCAAGCAGGACTTCGACGCCGTCAAGAAGGCGATTAAGGAGGCGGAGAAGGATTTCAAGGAGGTTGTGGGTAAGGAGGTGACGGTTGAGTTGGATGAGTCGGAGCCGTTGCCTGAGGGACTGTATGTTGCTATCTTTCTTTACTGTCTATCTGTCTCCCGTACTGACGTGATCTCAACTTCTTTTTAGGGCCGGTGGTGTCGTCATCCTTGGCTGCCAGGGTAAGATCGAGATCAACAATACCTTCGAGGAGCGTCTGCGACTGCTCGAGATTGAGGCCCTCCCCGCCGTCCGAGAGACGCTATTTGGCAAGAATGTGAACCGGAAATTCTACGACTAAATTCGAGATAGCGCGCCCCCTGTGATTGATTCCCTTTCCACCGCCATTTCTTTCCATTTTCTTTGCTGCGGCTCTTGTATTTATCTATTGACTGCTCTTTTGTTCTGAATTTCTACCAGCATAGCCCTGTATAAAGTGACAGTTATTCTGGTTCTTAGTCCGGATTCCAATTGACGGTATATATTGGCCCCTTATGAGAATTCATGGCCAGATGTATTCAACGCTGGTCATCTGAGTGAGTATGCAATAGTTTAAGACCAAGCTGATCAGCTTACCCTACCATATAGCAGTGCAGTACAGCCATAGGAAGTCTTGTGAGTGGCCAAAATGGGCTATAGATTAAATCCGTAGCTATGCATAGAAATCTATCTCGTCAATCATTAAGAATGAACATCATGCGACCGGATCGGAATTCCCGCGTCTTTTCCCTCAATCTTCAGCCCCTTCCAAACCTGCGCCGTCATCTTCGGCTGATTCTGCTCATTCAGACTCTCAAACAACGTCCTCTTTGGCGGCGGTTTCGTCCTCACCGAATAAACCACTCTATAGTGCAACGCCTCCAGCGCCCCCTTCGTCAACGTGCGCTTCAAATGCGATGCCCCGGAGTCTTCGATGGCCGTGAAGATCTTCTTAATGCGGTCCGCTAACGTGTCCACCTCTGCATTGAACGCCCGTCGAGCCTCCCTGCCCCTCGCGAACTCAACGCCCGACCACCCCGAGTCTAGAACTACGTTTAGTAGCTCTGTCGTCGCGCTGAGCTCGCTGTAGTCGTATTCGTATTGTCCCTGGTTGGGGCTCTTGCTGCTGCTGTTCTTTCCCTTATGCTTCTTGATGTTGAAGCGCGCGTGTTTGAGTGCGTCGATGATGCGGCGTAGGGAGAGCATGATGTCTAGGTCTGGTTCGGAGAGGGGTGCGGGGTCGGAGATTATGAAGGAGAGGGCGAGTCGGGTGCGCCATTGTGCGATGTGGCTGGATGATGGGAGGATGTGTTTTAGGAGGCGGCTTTGGAGGACTGTGTCTTTGATGGTGGTGTGGATTGTGCTGTAGAGGTGGAGGTCCTGGTTTTGAGTCAGAGAGGGGGTTTTAGGTAGGGTGATCTTGTTTGTTTGCTTGTTTTTTAAGTTGAGGTGGTGGTGGTGGTGGTGAGTGAGTGAGGACTTACGAAGTCGTCTGCGAATTTCCCTTCTTGGTCTTCTTCTGGAGTCCTGTGGAACAATAGGTCGTGGATTGTCCTTTCGAGTCTGGAGCAGACCGTGGCGTCTTCGGTGAGAGAGGTGTCGAACGTTAGGCGAAAGAGGAGTAGGAGGGCGTGTTCGCGAGTATCATCTCGAAGTCTGTATAGTATTATTAGTGGCTGTTAGAGGGTGGATAAGCAACAGTGGGCTTTACAGGTCTGCTATGCCGGTGAGCAGCTCCAGGACAGAGAGTAATGCGGTTTGACGCTGGATGTCCACCTTTGGAAGATTTCCTGTGGTTTATCAGTTATCCGCACCATACTTCAGTGCGCAGGATTACGGCGTACCTTTGGGAAGTGTGTGGGGAACCACAGGGTCAGAAACTGCCAGCGCTTCCTTAGTGGCTCCTAGTCGTTCGAACAGGACGTCGACGGTATCAGGCCGGATGAGAGATTTCACTTGTTCTTTTGTGGCATGCTTGCGCGATGGTTAGCATCGACAGCCAAACATAGAGAATGTAGAGCCAACCTTGAATGCCCGGCAATAAGCATGTCTCAGGCCTTCCCGAGGCTCTGAAGGAACTGAAACAGGGTTAGCAAAGCGCCTTCGTGTAATGATTGGCATACAAACCAGAATGAAATATCCAGAGAAGCACATCATCAGGAAGAACTCCTCTCAGGAGTGCAAAGTCAAGTATGCCGGAGTGGAACGCTCGTTCCCGCGAGTCGGGTTCTGTGAACGGTTAACAAGAAGGTCCGTTGGAGTTGTACATAGGCGCATTGACAAACCCCTCAGCGTTGTACTCAAGTAGGTTCCCGGCGTGAGGGAATCTCCTGGGAAATCCAGCGTCGGAGCCACCTGGCGTCCGTAATCAAAGAAAGTCCAGATCTTTTCCAGCTCGAACGCCTCGGTTCTTCGGACCGCGTCTAGTAAGCGTCGCATCTCCATCTCATCATCTTGATCCCCAAGAGCCGACGTCAGGACATTCTCATCCAAGTGATTGGCCTGGTCCCCCGCAGCGTCTCTGGCTTTGTCGCGCTCAAGGGTCGCTTTGAGCTTGGCGACGGTGGCCTCGGTCTCGTTATCATCAACCGCCTGAGTAACGAGCGTGTCGAGTGTGTTCTTGTACACCTTAGGCGCCTTCTGGAACCTGCCAGACCTCCCTCCTTTGCGGTCATCCTTGGAGCGCCATGACGCGAGCCCGTCGCCGTCGGTCTCTTTCTCGCTGGCAGGAACAGCCGCGGGCTTTGCGAATCTCAAGAACAGTGCGTCCGGATCCTCCAGCGATCCCACGGAGTCCGTTTCCTCGCCATCGGAGCTGATCACAACCTCTTTCCCGTTCTTCACGATGCGCTGGGACGGGTCGAAACTGCTCCCCGGCGGCTGATACGGAACGGGGACCTCGTCCTCGAGATCCAAAGGACCCAGCGACTCGCTAGGAGTGTCGGAGGGACTCTCCGCGGCGCGCATTAGCGAGCGCTTGAGCTGTGACGCTGGGTCATCGGGAAGAACCTGCGGGGACGCATTGTTCGACAAGAATGACGAGGAGAGCTCCGTGAGGGGAGACGATTCAGGGCCGGGGACGGCTGTTTGGCGGGGGCTTGGGACGCAGAGCCGTGCTTCTGGGCGAAGACCGGTGGTTTGAAGTACTGCGAGATGGTACGCGGCGGAGGCATACCGGGCATCCGAGCAGGTCGGGAACTACCTCACCGTAGCAGGTTCAGTTGACGGGATTGAAGCCGATGCACGGTCCCGCCCCGACTATATCTTTTGGCGAGCTCCAACCAGTGGGGAGGTTTTGGCGGGTTAGTCAGCAGTCTGGACTTGACTGCACTACAAGTATAGAGCAAGGTAGTACAGAGTACTCCGTAGATCTACAATCTATGAGGGAGAGGGTCTAGAATGCATTCTAGCAGTGCCTCTTTACGCGGTAAAACTGTTTGGCGTAACAGAAGAGTCTTGTTAGCAGTCATTTCATTTCATTGTATGTAGGATGTATGTGGGTGCCTGAGGTGTCAACCAGGAGGCTCCGCGGTTGCACAACCAATGGGTGTTTCCGTCCCCACTGCTGACTGGACAATTCCTTTCTCTTCTGAAGGCGAGTCGGATGTCGGCATTTTGCCCCCAGAGCTTGTACTCTGTATTCAGTATTCAGTATTGAGTATTCATTCACCTCCGTTAATCCGCGCAAAAAAAACAAAAAACACCTTGACCTCCCTCCTCCGTGCACGGCGTTGGTCGGCGCCGACGCCGTCGGAGTTCCGGACGATCCGGCAGGTCATGGGCCTACTATACGGAGTTAACGGTATACAGAGTACATGAACAGTCCGCAAAATAAGCTGCAGTGCTTTGTACTGCATATGTAATCAGAACGGAGAGGAGGGGAATGATCGGAGTGGAAATGGCTGGAAAGCGCCGAAGCAGATGGAAAAAGCACAGAAAATTCGGCTGGAGGCTTCTTTTGCCTTCCGGGAGCTGCAGACCGATGATATCAGGTGAAACGGCGCTGTATTGCCGGTCCAACATTCATCGAACCATGGATTCAAGGTATATTTTCCGACTTCCGGTTATAGATAGTCGACCGTATCTGAGACTCTGAGTAGTTCGCCGGCATGTTCTCGAGGGAACTTGAAACGGTCTGCTCCATTTTGATAGACCACTTTAATTGCGAGGGAGAAAGCTAATCTATAGCCTGTTTCTATATATAGTTAGCGACGAGTACGGAGTACCGTTGATTCTGAAGCACATGCCCCGGGAAGTCCTCCGGAGTAAGGCTGATCAGTGACCTCGACACGAACCCTCCAATCCGAAAGGGACAGGATACAGCCCCAATGGGTGAACACGAAGCTTCGTGGTCGTATTATTGCATTAACTAGTTTGTATACGCACTGGAGGGTCTACTCCATAGGCACTGCCTTTGCCAAGTGACCGAGCCCCCTCGGCACCGTTTTCGTATCCAATATCCTCAGGCAGACATGAAAGCTCAAACAAGCGATCAACGCCATCGAGCGACACCAGGAATATCACGGATCAACCGAAGACAGATCTCCGCATCTAAGCCTTTCCCCTCCGTCGCCTGTAACCCCTGGTCAATCTATGGCGGGTCGGAACTCGACATATTCCGTCATGGCCGACAGGCACGGCCAAGAGGCTGGGAAGTGGGAAATGCCGATCGAACTTTAGCCCTTTGGCTGTCTCCACACCAGTTCGCGGTCGATCGGACCGCAACAGCAGCCTGTCATAAATATTGCACGCAAGGAATTTCGGCGGGCTGGGGAGATGAAGTCATCCTGAGGACATGGAGATGGGTTAGCTGTCAAGGATATAAGGAAGATCTTTGATATGTGCCTGAATATACTTGATTGTACTTCGTACGAATAGCGTATCCAGGACTGAGTTGTAACTCCAGAGTATGCTTTGGTCAATCTTACAAGATGACACTGTGTACACAAAGCCACAAACACAATTCTTCCCCAATTATGCAACTTGGCATGGACGGAGCAGTGTCCGTCTGGGGATCTGAGAAGGATTTAAAGCACTTTTCTTTTTTTTCTTTTTCTTTTTTACTCTTGTTATCTTGTTCGATTTTTATTTATTTTTTGTACTCCGTAATTATTGCTGCTCTCCTCGGTCGGTACTACGTGCTCCACGACGTTGTTCTGCTTACGGCACCAAGACGGAGAACAAAGAGCAAAAATTGATGACAGATCAGAAGATCACAGAAGAAGACAGAAAAATAATAGTTAATCGCGCCGCGCACTGCTCACGTAACGGACGGAGTCCAAGGAAATTACGCTGGTTGTAGTAAACCAATGGATAAGGGAGGAGCTTGAATATGTCTCATAGCAAAATTGATCCAACAGTACTTTCGAGGGTATCATCATGCATCCCAAGAGAAGATCACCTACCAGCCCCAATCAGAAGCCAAAGTACCGGACAGGACTGGAGCCGGGCTTTACTGGATAGAGCAAACCAACAGGCCCGCCAAGACTTGAAAGGGGGAGGAAAAAGGGGTTCGCGAGGGTGGAAGTTTTCCAGTCAGGATGGCAAGCGTCATGAGGGCGGTAAAAACGGTCCTTCAGTCCTTCAGTCCCTATAATTAACCATGCACAGTCCATGCATAGCCAGGTGGGCTGTGCTGCATCTAGACTGTACGGAGTAGAGCTCGAGCATGGAATGTGCCTGTCTGCCTGACAATTCCTGTAGAGACTCCTCCGTCCTTCGTACTGCCAAAGTGGAACCGCCTGGCATAAGCATGAGCCGTCCCCGAAGCGTTTAGTCTGTTTCAGTCTCCATTCTCCGACTCGCGGAAAGTGGGTGACACTTGCGTCCCATGGAAGCTGTCGTATAGTTCAGTTCCAGCGCACTTACAATGCGTTTATGAGGTTTCGGATCTGTCCTATACCGAGCACGAAATAATGGTTATACTGCCACCCAGGAGAATCAACGGGCTGCCACTGAAATGTGGCCAAGAAAAGTGCCTGGATACATTCTCCCCTGCGCACCGGACATACCGTTTCTACATGCCGTGGCTTCCGGCCCCGCTGGCTTTGTCAATAATGAATAATTTCCAGGCCAGCAGAATCGATTGGTGGACCTTCAAAAGAAGAACGATTGACCCAAGGTTGTTGATTCTTGGTGACGAGGGTGACGAGGGTGACTCGAGATTTTTTTCTCTCTCTCTCTTTCTCTTCTTTCTTTATTGAACAGGTGGTCAATTAAAAAATTAGAAAAATTAGAAGAAAAAAAACCGAAGACCCGTGCGGAATAAGCTCGGGTAAGGAGACGGGGGCGACGGCAGCCGGGGAGGATTCGATTTAGATTGCCAGACCAGATAGATAGATAGATCAGGTTCGACCGTTTAAGGGTCCATGGAACATGGATATGCCAGAACAAACCTTTCCGAATTGCCGGATTTCTTATTCCATGCTTTCCGCACAACCATTGTCTGAGCTTGCCACCTCCGAAGATTTTTTTTTTTTTCGAAGGGAACCACAGAACGCTCACTTGCAGTCTGCGGCGAGGCTGGTTTTGGTTTACCTCGTGGCAGGAGATGGCAGGACTCGTACGGGTAATATTACACATCGGGGCAATCCTACAGAGTAAGAGGCTGCTAGCCAGTGTTAGTTAGTGACCTATAGATTACTCAGAGTAGGGTACTCCGTAGTTAATCTATTCTATCAATCTGACATGAGGATAATTGGGACGCTGCAATCTGCAGTCAAAGGAAGTCAGAACTGACCGAAGAGGAAGAAACGTCGCAGCTCGAGTAATGACCAGATCGGTTGCACCCTGATGTACTCCGTATGTAGAATGTAGATGAAACACGCGAGCATCTTATTAAGAGGACGATCCATTTGGCGTCTGGAAGAATAATGAATAATTACGCGTTCTTCTCTTCCAAGGGCGATGGGTGATGGAGCCTTACCGCCTTAACTTACCGTACCGGGCGGACATCCTCCCGTGGACGCCCTATCAGTCCCGTGCAACCCGCCCGTAATACGCGGTATCTGTATTATCCCCCCGGGGGCCAAGCAGGTCAATAATCATCGCTCTCTCTCTCTCTCTCTCTCTCCCTCCTTCTCCTCTTCTTCTCTCCTCTCCAAAGTCTCTCCCTACTGGACTGTTCCGCCGTCAGATCCCCCGTCGCTGATTCACTTTCTTTGCGTTTCTTTTGTTGTTTGTGCCTGAGGTCTCGACTGTCTCGCCTTCAATTCCCCCTGCATGTCATTTCTTATATGATTTAGGCTCCTCGACTTCCCTACCCTTCCGCTCGTTTTGCCATCCACCCTCTTCCGTCTACCTGCAGCTCCCTCGTCCTGCCCCCCTCCCCGCCACGACCGTTCAGTCGCAATCTCCGCTGTATATATTCTATTTACTTTGCGCCGCGTCGTCCAACCCCCTTGCCGTTGGTCAACTAAATTGCCGAACCCGTTAACCAGGAGTATACGGGGAACTGGCTGTCATCGTTGGGGTCCGGCTCGTCGGAGCGGATGTTCTCCCTCCACCGTCTTGAACACAGCACGGTCGCCCATTACATGCCCCCGCGAGGGCCAGAACTAGCCTAGATGGCTTCGGTTAACTTCGGCGCAGAGCTCATCGAGCCCGGAACGGAGGCGAGGGAAGTCCCCAGCAACGTCTCCGTGCCGACCAAGCGACAACGATGGGCTACCCAGCGAGTCGGCGGCACCGGCGGCGTGCGGAAACGCGTCTCCATCATGGACCGTTTTCACAAGAAGACGCAATCGAAAGACGAGAAGCGCAAGTCCACCTCCAGCAATCTTCCGACCGCCGAAAACCCAGACGCCGAGGGCGAGTCGGAATCGAGTACCCGCAGGGTCTATTTCAATATCCCCATCCCAGAGTCTGAGAGAGACGAAGATGGTCACCCCATGGCCGCGTATCCCCGGAACAAGATCAGGACGGCCAAGTATACGCCTTTAACGTTCGTTCCGAAAAACATCTGGTTGCAGTTCCACAACATTGCCAACGTCTATTTCTTGTTCATTATTATCCTTGGCGTATGTGCTCCGTTCATTCAGTTTTTGAGTATACGAGCGAGGGGAACTCCCCGTCGATGCTAATTCATTGTCCAGTTCTTTTCCATCTTCGGTGTCGATACTCCTGCCCTTAACGTCGTCCCGCTGGCCGTCATCGTCGTGGTGACCTCAATCAAAGACGCGATCGAGGATTGGCGGCGAACGGTCCTGGATAACGATGTCAATAATTCCCCCGTTTATCGTCTAATCGATTGGAACAATGTCAATTCGACCGAGGACAATGTGTCTCTTTGGCGTCGGGTCAAGAAAGCGTCGACGCGAGCGACGCTGTTTACTTACAGGTTCTTCAAGGGTTTGGCGCAGAAGAAGAAGGGTGGCCCGGCGCCTGAAGAGGCCGATCGGCGTGCGTCCTTTATGACCACTGTGTCTCCGCGGGCGTCGATGTACTCCCAACGGGGCCATGGCGAACCCGCGGAGGACGCGATCCAAATGACCCCCGTTTCGTCCCCGACGCCCGAAGCACGACCAGACTGGCCTCTCCCGGGAGGAGACAACGCCCACTATCTGCATCCCGACAAAGCGGCGCGGGATAGTATGGCCGTACCGCCTACCCCTTCCACCCCCCTCGGAAAGGTGGTAGCGTGGTCGACAAAACGAAGCAGACCCTCGGACAGGCCCGGTTCAAGCGTGATTACTGGAAAAGCATCCAGGTCGGTGATTTTGTCCGATTGTACAACGGGGACCCCATCCCCGCCGACGTGGTGGTGATGTCCACCTCCGATCCGGACGGTGCCTGTTACGTGGAGACCAAGAGTTTAGATGGCGAGACCAACCTCAAGGTCCGGCAAGCCTTGAACTGCGGACGCCAAGTCAGACACGCCAAAGACTGCGAGAAGTCGGAATTTGTAATCGACAGCGAATCGCCCCATCCCAATCTGTACTCTTACAACGGCGCGCTGCGATGGGACCAGCGCGATCCGGATTTCCCGGAAGCCCCCCGGAAGGAAATGGTGGAGCCCATCACGATCAACAACGTGCTTCTGCGTGGTTGCACCCTCCGCAACACCGAATGGGCTCTTGGTGTGGTTATCTTCACTGGCGACGAGACGAAGATTATGCTCAACTCGGGAGCGACCCCCACGAAGAGAGCCCGGCTCGCCAAGGACCTGAACTGGAACGTTGTCTACAACTTCATTCTCTTGTTTTTCATGTGTCTCATCACCGGTATCGTCAACGGTGTTGCCTGGTCATCCTCAGACAAATCCTTGAATTATTTCGAAAAACCCTACGTGGACTCGCCGGCCGTTACTGGTATCATCACGTTCTGGGTGGCCCTGATCCTGTTCCAGAACTTGGTCCCAATCTCGCTCTACATCTCTCTCGAAATCGTTCGCACGATCCAGGCCGTCTTCATCCATAGTGATGTATTCATGTACTACGAGAAACTGGACATCTCCTGCGTCCCCAAATCGTGGAACATCTCGGATGATGTCGGTCAAATCGAGTATATCTTCTCCGATAAAACTGGAACTTTGACGCAAAACGTCATGGACTTCAAAAAGTGTACTGTCAACGGCGTTTCGTATGGCGAAGCCTTCACAGAAGCACAGGTCGGCATGATTCGCCGAGAGGGTGGCGATGCCGATGCCGTGGCTGCCAGCGCTCGGGAAAGAATCGCGGCCGACACCGAGCGAATGATCAGAAAGCTTCGCGGAATTCATGATAATCCTTACCTTCATGATGATGCATTGACATTTATCTCGTCAAAATACGTCGCGGATTTGGAGGGCCAGTCGGGCGTCGCCCAAAAGAAGGCCACGGAGCACTTCATGCTTGCTCTTGCCTTGTGCCATACCGTCATCACTGAGCACACCCCGGAGACCCGCCGCAGATTGAATTCAAAGCGCAGTCACCCGACGAAGCAGCGTTAGTGAGCACCGCTCGTGATCTCGGTTATACTCTACTCGGTAGACATAATGACGACCTCATTCTGAACGTTATGGGCGAG
Organism: Aspergillus persii; assembly: GCA_002215965.1. Taxonomy (NCBI): domain Eukaryota; kingdom Fungi; phylum Ascomycota; class Eurotiomycetes; order Eurotiales; family Aspergillaceae; genus Aspergillus; species Aspergillus persii. The sequence continues at coordinate 1,072,243 of NGZO01000008.1, read as the reverse complement.
GAAAAAACCTATACCGTACTGAACACCCTCGAGTTTAACTCGACGAGAAAGCGGATGAGCGCGATCATTCGTATGCCGGACGGCACTATCCGAATGTTCTGCAAGGGCGCCGATAGTATGATCTATTCGCGCCTGGCACCCGGCAAGCAACAGGAGCTCAGGAAACAAACTGCGGAACATTTGGAAGAATTTGCTCGTGAAGGTCTGCGGACGCTCTGCGTCGCCGATCGGAAACTCAGTGAGGAGGAGTATCGTGCATGGAGCAAGGAACACGATATTGCCGCTGCCGCCCTCACGGGTCGTGAGGAGAAGCTTGAGCAAGTAGCAAGTGACATCGAACAAGACCTCATGCTTATTGGTGGTACCGCGATTGAGGACCGACTTCAGGATGGCGTTCCTGATACCATCTCTCTCCTCGCAGATGCCGGTATCAAACTCTGGGTCCTCACTGGTGACAGGGTCGAAACTGCGATCAACATTGGATTTTCTTGCAACCTGCTCGATAACGACATGGAATTGATTATCTTCAATGTTCCCGAATCAGAACCACAACGCGCCGCCCAGGAGCTGGACAAACAGTTGCAAAAATTCGGATTAACTGGCTCTGATGAGGAGCTGGTTGAAGCCCGCAAGGATCATACGCCACCTGCTCCAACCCATGCCGTTGTTATCGATGGCGAAACGCTCAAGCTCATGCTGGACGAGAAGTTGAAGCAGAAATTCCTTCTCCTGTGTAAGCAGTGCAAGGCTATTCTCTGCTGCCGTGTCAGCCCTGCCCAGAAGGCTGCCGTCGTGCGCATGGTGAGAAACGGTCTCAACATCATGGCACTTTCGATTGGCGACGGTGCCAACGATGTCGCTATGATTCAGGAGGCAGATGTCGGTGTTGGTATTATCGGAGAGGAAGGTAGCCAGGCGGCCATGTCGTCTGACTATGCCATCGGACAATTTCGCTTCCTACAGCGACTCATCCTCGTTCATGGAAGATATTCCTATCGGCGCATGGGTGAATGTATTGCGAATTTCTTCTACAAGGTACGTACCCATCTGATAATGTATCCCGGTCTCTTGCTAATAGTCGATAGAACTTGGTTTGGACAATCGCGCTCTTCTGGTACTCGCTCTACAACGATTTCGATGGCTCGTATCTTTTCGACTACACCTACATCGTTTTGGTCAACGTCGCCTTCACGTCACTGCCTGTCATCTTGATGGGAATCTTTGACCAGGACGTCGATGACAAGGTTTCTCTTGCTGTTCCACAGCTGTATATGAGAGGTATTGAGCGAAAGGAGTGGTCGCAAGCCAAGTTTTGGTAAGTAAAATTCTCTTTCTACCAAAGCCTGTGACGTTTACCCTAACCCTCCGCAGGATGTATATGGCCGATGGCTTGTACCAGTCAATCATTTGCTTCTTCATGCCCTACCTGGTGTACAGTCCCGCAAACTTTTCCGACGCCAACGGACGGGAGGTTGGCGATCGGACAAGAGTGGGAGTCCTTGTCGCCACCAGCGCAGTCATTGCCAGCAACACCTACATCATGCTGAACCAGTATCGGTGGGATTGGCTGACTGTACTGATCAATGTCATTAGTTCGCTGCTAATCTTCCTCTGGACTGGCATCTACTCCTCTATTACCACGTCCGGCCAATTCTACGGGGCTGCGTCAGAGGTCTATGGAGCTTTAACTTTTTGGGTGGTGCTTCTCCTCACCGTTGCCATATGTCTTCTCCCACGGTTCGCCATCAAGTCCTTCCAAAAGGTGTTTTTCCCTCGCGACGTGGACATCATTCGCGAGCAGATTACCTTGGGCAAGTTCAAGTACTTGGACAAGTACGAGGCATTTGTCCCCCCGCAGAGTAAGGCTCCCTCCGGTGGCTTCAGCGACGAATCTGCTGCCTCGTCAGATTTGGGTAAACCAGTCCAACCTAGTATGAAGCAGGATCCCTTTTCAGATGACCAGCAGATCTACACACCATCTGTCGCCCCCACGTCACACACGCATAACCCGCGAAGTCAAAACGGCAGTAATGGAACGAACTATGCCGCCAGTTTCGACACTACACAACACTACCATCCTCAGTCGGTAGACTACGTCCGAAACTCGGCTGAGCGTACGCGGCATTCGTTTGATCGAGCCCGACCCGAATTCGATAACACCCACGACCTCTCACGAGTGGAATCATCCCTCACGGGCGTTCATGAACCTCAAAGCCCACACAGCCCACTCAAGGGCCCCTACGATCCTCCCTCGCATGCCGTATAAAACTCCTGCTCTCTGTCTTCATATATTAGCATCGGATTGATTCCTCCTGTCCTTACGACCATGTCGGTTTCTTTTTTTTCTTTCCTCTAATTGTCGCTGCATCTGATCTGTTCTATTTTGTATGACGAGTAATCTCCTTGTTTTTCTGGAGCACCGTTGTCTACTTATTCCCCGATAGAAGGCGTTCGGTATACAAACTTGGCTGGTGATTGGCGCTCATCTTTTCTTTTCTTTTTTTTTTATCCCCCTTGAAGTTATTTTCTTACACTTCATCCACACTTTGCCTTCCACCCCCTTGACATTTACATTCTGGCGTACTACTACTGCCTGTCTCTTTCTTGTACAAAAGCATCTATGTGAATGCGCATTCTCTCACCTTTCTTATATCCATTCTTTTCTTTTACTTTCTCTTGTTTGCTTTTTCATATAATAATCTCGAGTTGCTTGCAGCTCATGGAGGTTCTTAGTGCTTCGAAGGCTAGCACATGAAATGAGGTTATGTGGGGAGGAGATTTACGGGTTTTACGTGGTTTATTGGAAACCTCAATGAATTGATATTGACGTGGAAGTGACTCTGAGACAGTAGATGAACTCATAACTCTATAGGTCCCTTACCTGGTATGTCCAGGTAGTAGATGGACCTCTCCGTAGTGAGCGAAGACAAACGCGTCACTGCGCGTAAAGTGGTCGCCCGACGTGCTTCACCGCCCTGCCCTCGCAGTCAATCGGATCCCCCCAGATGCTTGCCCATTTACCCGCCGTAGTTTAACTATTGCCTGCTTCGCTGATGCTCTTTTCCTCCAACCGATTTTCATTTCCTTTGTGCCTCTCAAGCTGCAGGGGGCCTTAGGGGTGATTTCTACCCTTTCTTTTTTCCCCTGGCTTTGCAGAGATCTGTACCTTCAACCTGGATTAGTCTGCACTCGGTTCCTTGGGTTTCCATTCACGTTGGCGGGCGTGCATCCGAAAAGTGAAGCTCATTTCGTCCCTTCGCATTGTTAGCCATGATCATATTGCTGCCGCCAATCACACATTATAGCTGGATGATTTCATGGTGTTATTAACGGATAAGACTCCTGTAAACCTGGACCCAAAATTCAGTCCGCATCCAGTCGGGAAAGGAATGCCGTGATCTCCTATCTCCTGCCATACCACACATAGCGTACCTACCTGGTCAGGCTGAAACCGACGCCATGGAGTTCATGGATATTATTGGGTAAGTTGTTCATCGCTTGGCAATATTGGTTTTCCCCTCTATTGCCTCCCCTCCTCCCCCAGACAGTAACAGCCGAAGTGACCGTCTATTTTGTAGCGAGCTGCAGGCCCTCCCCGACAACGTCCACATGCTCTGCCCCCGGCAACATGAGGATGACCACGGACGATACGAAGACCCCAACGAGGTGGACGAATCGGGGAAGAGCTTGGCGGAGGTGATAACGGCAGCAACGACTCGGAAAGAGAAGTTCCTGTCATGCATGCGCATACTGGCCTACAGCCAGGAAGGGGTCGAAGAGCTGCAGAATTGGATCTGGCGCAAACTAGACGATTCCCTGGAGAAATGCGACCTTTGCATCAAGCGATACTACACGGGGAAAGTCTGGCTGATGGAGCACCTGAAAGAGAACTACGACGACGAGGATATCGAGCGGTTTGCGCGCATGCTGGACGAATGGGATATCAAGCGGATAACGAGGAATTTGGCGACGGCCACCGATAAGCTGAAAGCCGTTCCTCCCCAGGATATCGGCCTGCATGTGTTGGACCGGGCGTCGTTGCTGTCGATTTTCGAGACCCTCAGTTGCGACGCCATGCTTCGCAATGATGCGTTGTTGCAGGAGCATTTCGACGAACCCTTTCGGCTTATCCAGACAAAGCGAACCCTGAAGGTGTCGGATTATATCCCTGCCGTGACGCGATTCCTGTTCGACCCCAACCAAGGCCGTAGCTTTTGGGCTATCAGCTCGTGGATGCGGTATTCGCGACCCCCTTCAACCTTGGAGTTCGATTGGGCCGTGAAGGAAGGACTGCTGGATGCGCTGCGGATGGCGTCTCAGCAGCCCCCTCAGGTTGCGGTGATTCAGAGACTTTGGCGCGGAATGCAGCTAGTCGTTCGGCGCTTGGACAAGGACCAGATTACCCATAATTTGCGCGCCCTTGAGATCGATCCTTGCCGTCTTTCAGTCGACCATCTCGGAATCCAATCCCCGGGGCTGAGGTTCCTGCTGAATACGATACAAATCTTTCTAGAAAAGGCTCCGGGAGACTTCTGGGATGCCATGCAGACAATATCCCCGCAGGCTCTCATCGAGCTTGTATTTTACAATCCCCAGCTGGATGCCTTTTTGATGCAGGCCACCGAAGGCGAGCCGTACGAAAAATCCGCCATGAAAGACATGCTGTCATGGATTACCCCTTTTATGTGCTCCCTGAAAGGCCCGCATCAGCCGTCGGCGTGTAGGTCTTTGGTGTATCAGCTTCTTGATCGCCTGCAGGACAAGCGCTTCCCCAAGTTGGCCAGATACCATTGCTTTCACATCGGCTTGATCAGCTTGCTCCATACACTACGCAGCTTCACTGACCACGAGTCGTCAAGAGGATCTGTGGCGCGCATTGTTCTGTCTGAAACATTGGGAGTGGTGGGGGCAAACATCATTGCAATCCTTGAACCCCCTAAGTTTGATGTAGAACAAGGGCGGCAGCAGGAGATATCGACGCTATGTATGGATGTCATTCGGAATACCTTGGCACTCGAGTGCCAGTCCCTGAAGAGTGATTATGAAGTTATATTACGGCAGAACACTCTTCAACACGGGGTCAGTACATATTCAGCTGCTATCTGGGACGCGGTCGTGAGCCATCTTCACGAAGACAACTTGCCTCTCTCCACGTCAGCTCTTCTCGGTATCCTGCCACTGGTTGGCCTCGAGAAATTCCCCACGAAGGGCGATGCAAATCAAGAGAAAACGCACTTCAACGTGATCTATGGCCACCTCACTCATCTATCTTGCCAAATCATCGAACGGCTCGCAGACTTTAAACCCGAACACCTTGATCAGCTTTTTAAGAGCCAGGACACGAGCAGTGCGCTGATTTCCGCACTTTTTGCCGCCGACCTCAACACCTATCAAGCCGCTGTTGATCTTATCAAGAACGTCAGCGGCCAGTCTGCCAGAAGGGACGCAATCTCCCACTTACTACAGGCGTTCTTCTCGACCACAATGTACGGTCTCAGTTGGTCCTTCCGCCGGATATCGAATATGAAAACTTTTGCTTCTGCTCCGCGAATGCTACATACTGGAACGGATATCGTGGATATTCTGTGTGATAGCCAGAACGGCATGCTACGAACCCGCAAACTCGTCGAGCGGAGGGAGATTCTCTCACTGCAGAAGCTCTGGGAATACCTATGGCAAGCCTTGACCACTATCTTCGATCAGACAGAATCCTGGCATCTTCGAGGCAACGACCGATCCGTGATGTTGGAGTTCTGTCGCGATAGCATCCAATTCGCCGATTTGCTGTTTGATCAGTATGGCGTCTTTTTGAGTGCCGTTGGTGACGCAGACCCTAACATGGAGGCTGCGGCACGCGAGACCTTCCTCAAGTCTCCAAGCACGACGATGAGCGCAATGGTTCGATGGCTTCGACTGAAGGATGAGTATCTAGCCACAACCCTGGTGGGACTGGTGTCCAAACTTCTTCGCCGCCTGGGCGAACTTAGCGTAACCGCCGTTAGAGAGGATGCTCTGAAGTTTATCGAGAGTGTGGCGGTCACTTCGACCACGAAGACCATCTTGACGTTGCGGGAGAAGGCGGAGCTTGTTCGGGCATTAGAGGCATACTATAAGAAACCCGTAGTCACCGCGTCAACTGCTAGTTTCAAGAAGCAGAGCAGTATCACTGCTTTTGCCAGACCCTCCGAGACGTCCGGTACTTCGAGCCCATCTCGGACTGCGGATGAGTACGACGACGACGTTCCGGATGACGTCCTGATGCAGCTATCTCGATCTGTCGAGCTCAATAAAGCCAGGGTTGCAGCAGAAGCCAAGAAGAAGGCCGAGAAAGCCAAGGCCCTTCCGGCGATTCCTAAACCTGTTCCTGCACCCGTGAGCCCTGCTCTGACCGTTCAGTCTTTCCGGGAAAAGCGCGAGAGGGAAAGAGAAGCCAAGAAGAAGCGTGATCTGGCGGAACTGGCCCGCTACAAGAAGAACCTCGCCGCGTCCGGCGTTGCTGAGCAAACCGCTGAGCAAGGATCCGGATTGAGTGGAATCGGTATCAAGGGCAAAGACCATAACCATGGAGCCGTGGATAGCATGATGGTCTCCTCTGGGTCGGAATCCGACTCTGATAGCGAGGACGAGCTGGACAAGGAGCTCTTTGGCGCGAAAACGAAATCCAAACCCGACGCAGTGCGAGCGTATGAGGAGAGCAAACGGCTGGCGCTCAAGCACCAGGGTCCTGTCAAGAAGGTTCGGCAGGTTCGCTCTGCGAAGGACATGCGAGCGCGGCTGGCACCAGACCTTTCCTCGCTACATCGGACGATTCTCACCTGGGACTTTTTCGCAAACGGCGACCTGCCTCCGAATTCTGGGCGGACCGATTACAGTCTGGTCTCCAATGCATTCAGGGATCCCGTGGAGTATCAAAAGACGTTTGAGCCTCTTTTGATCCTGGAAGCATGGCAAGGGTTCCAGTCATCGAAGGAAGAAAACTCGTTCAAAACGTTTGAAATCAAGGTCGCCACCCGCCTGTCTGTGGATTCGTTTGTCGAAGTGAGTACGGTCTTGCCGGCTATGGAAGCCAAAGATTACGGTTTGGGCGAGGCGGATCTCGTTCTCCTGTCGAAAGCAGAGACACCCACTTCAAGCGCTTCCTCCCCCCACTGCCTGGCTCGAGTTTCGGGAATCAACAGGAAAAAGGGCACCGTTGAGGTCTCTTACCGAGTCAACCCTGGCAATCCCTTCATCAACGCCCTTTCTCCCGGTACGACAATCTTTGGTGCTAAAATTACATCTTTAACGCCGCTTGAGCGTGAATATGGTGCTCTTATGGCCCTACAGTACTATGATCTTTGCGAAGAGATCGTTAAAGCTAAACCATCGCCTCTGCTTAATTACTCCGATGCCAGTCTCAAGCCCCTTGCAGATAACTACAACGTCAATGCGGCCCAAGCCAAGGCAATCAAGTCCGCTCTGGATAACGACGCTTTCACGCTTATTCAAGGTCCTCCTGGATCCGGAAAGACAAAAACCATCGTTGCCCTTGTGGGTGCTCTCCTGACAAACGTTCTCGGTGACCAAGGCGTGGCAATCTCACGGCCTACGACTGTCTCCCGCGGCGCACGGCCTCCTGCAAGGACAACTACGTCGAAGAAGCTACTTGTGTGTGCGCCCAGTAATGCGGCCGTTGACGAATTGGTCATGCGATTTAAGGAAGGCGTTAAGACGGTGCAAGGGCGGCATGAGAAATTGTCTGTGATCCGATTAGGAAGAAGCGATGCCATCAACACGAACGTCCTTGACGTGACTTTGGATGAGCTCGTAAATGCGAGATTAAATCAAGGTTCACGCAAGGACTCCGGCGAAGTCGACCTCCAGAAAATTTACCTGGAGCACAAATCCGCCGATACCGCATTCAAGGAAACGCGCTCGAGACTCGACCAATGCAGGGCCCAGGGTCTTCCTGTGCCGCCGGAGCTAGAGCGAGAATTTGATCTGTTGAAGAAGAAAAAGACCCAGCTCAGTCAGCAGATCGACAATGCTAGAGACAAGAATCATTCCGCCGCGCGTGATGCCGACTTGAACCGGCGACGGGTGCAACAGGAGATCATCGACGGAGCCCACGTCATTTGCGCGACGCTCAGTGGAAGTGGCCACGAAATGTTCCAGAACCTGAGCATTGAGTTCGAGACGGTCGTCATCGATGAGGCGGCGCAGTCGATCGAATTGAGCGCCCTCATCCCGCTGAAATACGGCTGCTCTAAATGTATCTTGGTCGGAGATCCTAAACAATTACCCCCCACTGTGTTGTCGACGGTCGCTTCGAAATTCCAGTATGAACAAAGTTTGTTCGTCCGAATGCAGGCCAACCACCCCCGAGACGTTCATCTTTTGGATATCCAGTACCGTATGCACCCCCAAATCAGTGCTTTCCCGAGTGCTGCCTTCTACGATGGCAAACTGCAGGATGGGCCGGACATGGGCAAACTTCGGATGCGTCCGTGGCATCAAAGCCAGCTTCTCAGTCCCTACCGATTTTTCGATGTGCAGGGTCTTCATCAAAGTGCGGCTAGAGGTCACTCTCTGGTGAACTTGGCGGAGTTGAGGGTGGCCATGCAGTTATATGAACGATTGTTGAGCGACTTCCGAGGCTTCGATTTTACCGGGAAAATCGGTATCATCACGCCTTACAAAGGCCAGCTAAGGGAGCTGAAAACACATTTCGCTGCTAAGTACGGCAATTCTATCTTCAACATGATCGACTTCAACACCACCGACGCTTTCCAGGGTCGAGAGAGCGAGGTCATCATTTTCTCTTGCGTTCGATCTTCTACTAAGGGAATCGGTTTCTTGTCCGACATCCGTCGTATGAACGTCGGTTTGACGCGTGCTAAGTCGTCTCTCTGGGTCCTGGGTAACTCGCAGTCCCTGGTGCAGGGTGAGTTTTGGAATCGTTTGATCAAGGATGCTCGCCGACGAAATGTCTACACGGATGGCGATGTCTTGAAGCTTCTCCAGCAGCCTCAATTCACCGGGTATAATAACGTTGAGATGATGGACATTGATGCCCCAGGGTCTAAAACTCCTTCTAGAGTGGCATCGGTCGAGTCTGTCTCTCGGCCTTCCTCGGTCTCTCTTGAGAACCTTCCCCCTGACTCTCCCTCCGTGTCTGCCTCCGTGTCCGCTTCTGGAAAGGGCACGCCGCCCATACCTATGCTAGAGGGCCCATCCGGAGGCTACAATGGGTTAGATGAAACTCGCATGTGCGGTTACTGTGGAAGCTTTTCCCACATGACTCACAACTGCGACAACATCGAGGCAAAGGAGACAACTCAAAGCAAGTGCTTTAGGTGCGGGCAATCCGGACATACACGCATCATGTGTACGGCCGATCGATGTGTAGAATGCGGCCAACTAGGCCATCTCTCCCATGCCTGCAAAGCGGCCAAGACACTGTCGAAATTCGAGAAAGGAAAGCTCGTGCGCGAGGAGAACCATCTCTCCCAGATGCAGAAGCAGAGAGCGGAACGCCAGCGTGCCAAGCAGCTCGGAGGACATGACCCCAAGGTCCCGTCGATCCAAGTGACCACGGGCTCGGAGAACATTAAACCGGTCGAATCGGGCAAATCGGACGCCGTCAAGGGCTCGAGCAAGCGCAAGCGACCCAATTCACCGCCCCCTGATGCTCCGACTGGTCCCAAACGCAGGGGCGATCCTAATGCTCCGCCGAACGCCCCCAAGGGACCCCGGCGCGGCAAACTCGATGCTAATATTCCAGCAGCCAAGCCTGATGTATGCAATCCCCATTCTTCTTTTTTTTTCTTCTTCTTCCTTTTCTTTTTTCCGTGGCTGTCGGAGCGATAATTTGCCCGTTCAATTGTGACTTCTGAGCTAATGAATCGCACAGGGACTGGTTAAGCCATCTCGAGAAGGGCCAGCATATCCCCCTATGAAGCAGAATAAAGCTGCAAGCGGCCCAGAGACAGGCTCCGTGTCAACAAATGTACGTTCGAATTACTCCGCGAGCTCTCACTTCCACATGGTCTATTTGAGATATTATTTGCTAACTTGTATCCGCACCTTGCGTAGGTTCCACGACCGCCACCACCACGCCCAGGCAACGGAGTTAGACCTCCCCCTCCTCCCATGAGGCGCAAGAAGAAAGATGCCGATCCGTTTATTAGGCCGAAGAGAAAGTAGATCCCCGAGTGCCTACGCTGTGGTACGGGGCATACTTGGTCTGCTACCATTTTACATCTCATCTCAGCGTTTGTCATACGCTCCTTTTTTTGGGAGGTCGGATGACTTACGTATGAGATGCTGATCTTTTGCATACATCTATCTGAGCGTCTTGAATTTACCGTTTCTTTTTCCTCTTTCCCCCACATGATCTATCCTATTCTACCATATATGTCATACTATTGCTATGCGTTTGTGTTTCCTTTTCTCCCTTGTATCTGTTTACATATAGCCTTCATTTTGGTTGGATGTGATTCTCTCTCAAGGGTTGCGATTTGCTTTTCGAGGACTGAAGACTAAAAGCATTGCGTGGCGTTTTTTTATTTGTATTGATCGCTCGATTCCTCTATCTTCTGCGGCGTGTATTGTGGAAGAGAGAGGACTTTATTAGACTGGGGAGGTTGTATGGAAGGTTTTGCTTGAGCAATGGATAAACGAATCTCAGTTGGATGTGGTATTAGATTTCTGTCCATACATACATGCATATATTTCATGTCATGTTACCTACCTTCCTATCTTCTAATTCGGAGAGAAAGAGAAGAGCAGGAGGGGGAGATAGTAGAACGAGGATGGGTTTCTTAGCTGTGTACAACTATACTGCATATATTGTACTATGCTCGTGCTACTGAGCAACGCACTATTATTGACTATAGGCAGGCAGGCAGTCAGTCCTATTTGTACCATCTATGATTGGGTTGGTACTGCAAGTCCTAATTCCAATGTCTTATCACAGTGATGGGCCAGGCAACTAACTACTTACACAAGTACGTACGTATATAGTCCGTCGGCTATATTCTCAACCCGACAGTATCAATTGGTCGCCCCTATTGAGACAATCATGCAGGTTTTAGACCTAGGGGAAACGAGGCCGCCCTAGTGCGTTGCTCGAGGAAGGCCAACGAGGACTAGACTAGACTTGACTTGACGTGCCAAGAGCACAAACAATGAAAAGCTGTCGTGTCACCTTGTCATCGATCTTGCAGCTGAGGATCGGTGACCGTCGTACAATTGTTACATTATACGACATGGCGCTGGTTGACTTGATTTGATAGGATAGGAGGTGCCTGCCTTTAAGTAAGACTATGTAGTAAGCCTAGCTAGTCTATAGTACACCAGCTGTCATACTGGTACGGTGTACGGTACTTATGTAGAAGGTACCCACTAAGCTGCAGTGCTCACAAGTAGTAGTTCATACGTATGCACGTACTACTGTACGCAGGACACTGGACACGATTTATCGACGGGTCGCATCGGCATCCACTGACAGTCCGTCATATCGCCATGCTGTCCTGTCAGTTCGGAAGAACCCAACACAGCAAAGGCAGCGAATATGATATGATAAGATCGAAAGAACTCCCGCTCGACACATCACGGTAGATCGCCCTGATCTTCTCAGTCCGGACCTGTCATGCTGATTGCCGTCGCATGGTCGGCCGATGCAAAGCTCCCTGGGAAGATCGATTGCCGGATCGAGGGTTTCGTCTTCCTCAGAATGGTTACACGCGTGGGTGTATGTATGTCATCGGAGATAAATGAGGCGCCTATCGCGTTGTTGATTGTCATAGGCAGGATTATGTAGCTGCTTATGTACGTACGTATGTATGTATTATGTGGGCACTGCATGAACGACGGGATTCGATGTGATATTGGCCTGGATGTACATGCTAAGCGGTGGTCGTTCTGTTGGGATGAGCACTTTTTGTTTCTTCCCATCTTCCTCTTTTTTTTTTTCAATTTTTCTTTTTCCTTGCTCTTGAGGAAGTGGATGTGCGCAATCTTCGATGCTTCTTGCCTTCTCTGCGTTCTTTTCTCCGTTTCGCCCTCTGCAAGGGGCAGAAGGGAAAAGTGTGGATCTGGACTGGACGGGCTGGGGGAGGTTCGTTCGTCCCGTCTCTTTTTCTCCTTTTCTTTTCGGGACTTGGACGGCGGAGTTACAGTTTGCTAGCGTTTATTATTACTCTTACTGTATTTTGATTCTTCTTCGCTCATGCGGGATGTGGCAAACTCCCTCCTACAGGCTACAGCAGTTCTCTCCCTGCGCTGTTCCTTTGTGCCGTTCCTTGCCTGGGACTCCTTCGGCGCGTGGTGATGCTGCACCAGATCTCTGACACGAGATTTGGAGGGAATGTGACAGGACAGGGGCATGAGGCATGAGAATATGGCGTTTGTCGCGCGACATCTCTCCCTTCATCTGTCTTGTCGTTGGTGCCTTCGCTTGGTACCTACTACAGGGTGCATTCTGTTGGATTTCGAGGACCGCACAAAGAGAGGACAATGACTACCTTCGATTTAAATTTAGGCTTTAACTACACCACCGGACCAATAAATTAGGTTGGGTGGAATGGTTATTATCGCTTTCTTTATACTCCGGAATGAATTGGCTCGAATTAGGGCAAATAATGGGGCGGCGGTAAGGCTCGCTTTGTGACTTGTCCACTTCTCGCCTTCTCCATCCTCTCTCTTCTTCCATCCCATGATTTCCCATCTATCACATTGGAATGATTGTCGGACCTGCATTACTCCCCTTGCCACTAGTCAGGTAGGTTTGCTTTTCCTATGCTTTCTTTCCTCCCGTTCCTCCCTGTGGGCTCCTGGCCTTACGTTAGTTCATAGACTTCCGAGCCCTCAGTATGGTGCCACTGTTGAATGTTGGTTCGGAGCCATAATTGACACCTCACATCTTCTGCGTCATCGTCTTCCGCTGTCCCCGCTCTCTCAGTCGGAAGGGAATGGATTCATTTTCGATTAGTTCTCGATCCTCTCGCTGGTTCTTCGAAAAAGAGCCAGGCTGAAAAGGAGCCAGGCTCGGATGATCGAGACTCCCCTTCTCTCCCCATGCTGCAGATCCCTTGCGTGTAACGGTTCTTCGAGGATCCCCTGTACCTGAAATAGGAGCCGACACAACGTCACACAAGACTCTAACTAATGTCGATCTGGGACCGAGCTGAGCTTCTTTTCGTTCTGAGCTCAGTAGTAGTGTTCCGCGAAGTTAGGGCGAGCGAGTATTGATATTCTCATCTGGGAATGAAAGGAAATAATTCTAACTCGGAACAGGGGATCATTGTGGGCACAGAACGAAAAGTAAAAAATAAAAAATAAAAAAGTAAACCATCCTGCGACTACTGCAGCCATGACAGGGGCCCCTGTCTTGCCAATCAAATAGTTTCCACCAGCTGAATGTCATTTGTGGCATCTTGAATCCCGATCGAACTGCTGGCACGGACGGATCGCCTTCGTTCTCAACGTTTCTTTTCTTTTCTTCCTTTTCGTTTCTAGGATAATTGGTCTTGTCCTCTCCCCTTTTGGCCACGAAAGGGTCCACTAACCTTGCTTGCCACCTCCCTGTTGGAGAATTTCTCTCCTCTCTTGGCCCTGGATGCCGATGAATCCTGGCATGGTGGCATCGCACTACTTAGATCTAACTCTATCTCATGAATTATCGAGAACGAGGACCGCTCTTCATTCGACGATGCAGCACAGCTGCATTCCATCGGTCTGTCACGTCCGGGATCGATGCACCTAGCTATGTAGGAGCGTGACAGGTCGACATTCGATGTCCTCCTTCTTAAACTCGACGGATCCGTCTTCCTGGACTTCGTTCGCTTTGTAGATTTTTGTTCTATTTCGATTTCCACGGCGCTACCTTTCCTTTGGGCTCCTGTACATATATGATACATAATCCTTGTCTCCCCTAATTGGTGTGCCTTTCTCGCCTTCCACTTACTTCTTTGGCTTCTCTACACTCCTTCTTTCATGATTGATTGGATACGACCTGTTGATCTTTAAAGACAACGCAGTCGTGCTAAACACCGAAGATTACAGTGATCATACCATCTCCTCCTTTGCCTTCCTTCGTCTCTCTCTCTCTCTTACTCAGACGGCACTTGCTCACCTTCGACGCTCCCCTATTCTCACCGCTGTCGATGCGGACATCTCGTATCCTGAGCGGACCTGTTTGAAATCCGACCGATCCAGATCAGCCCCCTTATGCAGCATCGGAACGAGTTGCATGAGAACCTCGTCGCTCCTAGTCCAATCGTTCCAACTTGTCGGCCGAGCTCGCAGCTGTCCAGGCGAAAACATCCCAGCATGTCAGCTCTCTCGACCGGAGACCCCCACCGTGCGGAAACGCCGGTCAGTCGCGCGAGGAGTGAGACCGTCCCCGAGCTGGTGCAATTGTTCCAGGCGCAGAATGCCTCCCCGAATGGGAATATCCAGGGGTCGGGGGCCCGCGATTTCCTGAAGGCCGGCCACCGGCGCTTACGACAGCTCGCCCAGCGCCAGAAAAAACCAGTAGACCCCAAGGTAAAGGCCGAGGAAGCGCAGCTTCAATTGCAGGCGCTGCAGCAGGCGGGGTTCCTTCCACCGCCGAAACCGAAAATATCCGAATCCAAGCAGAGTCTGGTCTCAACTGTGTCGAGCTCCAATTTGAGCTTTAGGGCTAGTTCTCAACGCGATGTCGAACGCATTGGACAGCCGTGGCTGGGCGATCCGTTGGAGAAGCTGGATTCTCGTCTTACGAAGGACAGCCAGGTATCTTCGATTGATCTGAGGGATCTGACTTCGCTGGTTGAGGCTTCGGTCTCGTTTTCTAATCTTGACGATGGAAACCCTCCACCATATCAGCCACCAACACCAAAACAGCTGAGCAGTAGTGCGGAGAATAATGAGCCTGCTCATACGCAAACAGATGCCGGCGCTTTGAATCAACAGAATAGCGCACCAGAGACGAGTGCGCCTCCGAAGCATGAGTCGGAAGCTGCTCTTAAGCCTTCCAATGCGGAGCTGGCTGCTGGATCCGATCCCAAGACATCATCATCTGCTGAGCCAAATGCTGCTGCTGAGAAACCAACGCGTAATTCAACCTCGTCAAACACGTCGACATCGTCACAAACGCCGGCGCACACGCTGAAGCTCTTCCCTGATCCAACGCCTCCACGGGTCTCGAGCAAGGGAGCCTGGCGCATCTCGAACGGTCGTCCACCAAATAGGCCTCTCCCAATGACTCCTGAGAACCGTGAATTTAAACCGAATGACAAGCCATCCACGGCCAAATCCACTGACAGCCAAAGACTGTCATCGAACAGTACCCCGAACACCCAAACCTACAATGATGAGTCGAGCGGCCCAAGCCCTAATTCATTAGCCCTTCCCACCAAGCTTACTGCGCTCTCTGCAGCCAGTCCAATCCACGAGAAGTTTCCCCGTCCGTTGACAAGCAGTCGTCCTGCGTCCCTGCCGCTGGGCGCTATCAACGCATTCCCTCTCCCAGCGCCCATGCGGCCGCTGCCTTCTCTCCCGGAACCAGCTGCGGGCATTAATGCGGGTCGAGACCGAACCAATGCTGCTGGACAACGCACATCGCAATCTAAATCGAATGCCTCGGATCCCCGACCCTCAGGAGAGCTCTCCGGGACGAGTTCCAAAGAGAATGACGCCCACCCTGCTCCCCAAGAGAACAAAGACTCGACGCCCGTCGTGCAAAACGGCGTGATGAAACCCTCCCTGTCGAAACAGTCTGGCTCGACGGGGGCGTTAAAAGCCGGGCCCAGTCGAGAAGAGAGGGTGCGGGCACTGAAGCTGAAGGATTTGTCCTCCAGTCGTCTCTACCTCAAGGGAGAAAAGGAACCACAGGAAGAGCAGTCGTCCAAGCCTTCCCGACACCACACAGAACCATCACAGCAAGTTGGCAGAGAATCCATTGACTCTCGCCTGGGCGAAGCCAATTCTCTTTCGCCGCCCCTCTCTCCGCTGCTCTCTAAGTCACCTAATTTCCCCATCAGCAATAACACCTTGGCCAGACGCGCCTGCAGCTCGCCTTCTTTCTCGAACGGAAGAGACGAGTCCTCCTCGCTACCCGGTTTGAATCGGACCTCGCGAGTTCTCCGAAGCAGCAGCGCACAGAGTGCCGACGTTATTCACGAAGACCTACAAACCGGCCGGAGTCCACCGGATTGCGTGGACAGCCCTCTACCCTCCTCCGAGGACGAGTGTATACGCGTCAGCTCACATAAGGAAAACACGCCCACTGTCTGCACATCGACAGACCAGGCCGGCTCCTCTTTTTGTAGGCGAGCATGCAACACACCGCGCTCGTCCCTGCAAGAAGAAACCGGCCCACGAGCCCACCGGCCCTTCGACACCCCCGCGGAGCCGGAGGAGCTGCGGCGTCGAAAAGTCATCGCCCCAGTCCCAGTACTCCCATAATACCTACTGCTCTCACGAATCTCGGGGGAGTCGGCATCGAGCATACACGATGAAGCTAGAGGGACGTATCGCGCATCTTGAGCGTCAAAACAAGATCCTTCAAGCGGCTCTCCTGGCCGCTTTGGACGTCGGAGTCAAGCAGAACCTGGAGCCTTTACTCGGCGGCTCGAACACTTCGCTCTCTGCCTCCGGGACCGGCCGGACGTATTCGTCCACGACCAATTCATCCGGCGGGGGCGAGCGCCCGCGGCGAAGCAAGACCAAGGAACAGTCGAATTATCGCCAGGAAAGCTGGATCGCCAGTCCTGGGTCCAGTCGACGAGATAGCTGCGGGTCTTCCGACGATAGTAGCAATGTCCGAGAGCTGGAGGATATGATCGAGGACTTTGATTTCGACTGGGCGATGGATCAGCGGCGTTGATCTGGTTGATTATGATTCACGTCTCACTTACGCACTCTCTCTTTCTCTCTCCCCCTCTTTCACACACACTCTCTCATCATCTTTCCTTTTCTGTTTGTGATTCCCGGAGGACATCTGATTGAAACATTCTTTGCTCTTATCATACACACTTTCCTTTCTTTTCCTTTTGGTTCCTTCTGTGCGTGCAGCTTTCGTTGGCATTCGTTTGCTATTTCCTTGTTTCAGTCCTGTACATCGTGGCCATTCTTTAGTGTCTCTGTTTGGGTTTCTTTTTGTTTCGTTGACGATACCATTGTGCTTTGGGATGGAGTGTATAGGAATGGACTCAATTATATCCTATTGAATTAAACAGCAAATGGATGTAAGAGTATAAGAGAGTATAACCCTACTGTAGTTCACTGCCTGAGACCGCTTAGTCATCTCGGACTGCACCACAGCTTCACCTGCAATCAACAAACAAAAACATCCCAGCTTCAATTAACACTCCAGCCTCCTTGCGACCCAGAGGCCAGGGGCTAAAACAACCTCCTACTCTACAAATACAAACCACCACCATATCAGCTCCATCCCTGACACTCGCAAGTCTCGCAACCACCATCCCGCACTGCAAAATGGCAGCCACAACGGCAGTAAGCCCCCTCCTTACCAGCTGTCCAACTACTCAACCATCCTCGCACTATGCAGTATCTATATCTACCTAACCCTGCTAACCTCATCCTCATCTCCAGCCCTTCCAGATCCCCCAACACATCACTGCCCTTTTATCGCATCTGACCTCCCGCCCGGGCGTGCAATCCACCTTCATCCTCTCCCGCAAAGACGGCTCCATCATCCAAAGCACCGGCTTGATCGCTTCGAAGCCTCTTCCTACGAATACCCCAACAACTCAGACGCCCGCTCCGACCGAGGAGTCCCGCCCGGAGTCGGCTCCTTTGGTGTCTCCGACTTCCCCGACTACTCCTACAGCTGATCCCTCCTCTCCGTCTACGTCTACGTCTGGGCCTACGTCTGGGCCTCCGCCTACCAGCCCGCCAACCTCCCAGCAGCAACAACAACAACATCAGCAAAACCAACAACAACAATCATCTACAACCCCCTACCAGCCCTCCCATGCCGAAGCCCTCGCCGCACACGTCTTCGCGTTCGTCGCCAGCGCGACAGATCTCAGTCTTTCGCTATCGAGGCCCCCCGGGTCGTCTGAGACGGGGGAGTCGAGCGTGAATGGCACGCAGGGGGGGGATAAATGGATCCGGTAATGGGACTGGGACTGGGTCTGGGTCTGGGTCTGGAGGTAGTAGTGGAGGGAGAGAAGACGGCGAAGGAGGGGGAGAGGGGTTCGAGAGGACGAAGACGACGAGGTGAAGTTGTTGCGAATGCGGACGAAGAAACATGAGATTGTGGTGGTGCCGGATCGGAAGTATTTGCTTTGCGTGGTGCATGATGCTGCTGGTGCTGGTGCTGGTAGCAGTGGTAGTGGCGGTGGTGGTGCGATGGGGGGTGTTGGAGGGAGGGGGAGGTGATTTCTAGGATTATTTTAATATATTACATTTATCTAGTATGTTGATTGATTGGGGTGCATGGTTAGTTGCTAGAGATGGTGGATTTATCTGGACATATGTTGGTTGCAACTTGCATGAATATACCCGGTTGGAAAGCAGATGCTTGTTGGTTTCGTTTGTTGGCCTGCTTCATTCTTGTTCGTTCATTAGACTGCCAGCTGGCTATGGCATGCGTATTCTCGTATTGATATGACTCAATTTCAGCCAGATCATTAAGACATTAACTCTAATCTTTGGCCCCAATCCTGATTCCGGAGATAACTTAAACAGTTAAACGCTATATCCAGACCTTCTGCCTAGTACGCAGTAGTCCTGCCTAATTGAGGTGGGGCTGCATGAGATACTTGCTTATTTATATCGCCAGCTGACACGAGGTCCCGAACTATAGCTGCCTATCCCATCTCTTGAGACATTGAAGCCTAACAGCAACCATGGCCCTCCCATTCAGCCAAGTCCCCTCCGGAGTCAAAGTCCCTCCCTTGCCGTTTCAGATCCACGTCTCGGACGAGAAGCTCGAGGAGCTACAGCTGCTCATCAAGCTCTCCAAGATCGCCCCTCCCACGTTCGAGAGTCAGCAGCAGGACCGGAAGTACGGTATCACGACCGAATGGCTGACCACGGCGCGAGAGGCCTGGAAGACTTTTGACTGGTAGTGTGCCATGCTTGCTTTATTTGCTTTTTTTCCTCTCTCTCTCTCTCTCTCTCTCTCTCTCTCTCTCTCTCTTTCTTTTTACAGAAAGAACCCTTGTGCTATTGCTAGGAAGCCTAGGATCATCAACTGACAAGGACCAGGAGAGCCGTGGAAGACCACCTCAACAGCTTCCCTCAATTCAAATACTCCGTGGACGGGCTGGACGTGCACCTGGTGGCTCTGTTCTCGGAGAAACCAGACGCAATCCCGATCCTCCTGCTCCACGGCTGGCCAGGGAAGTTCCCTCCTCAGTAGAGTTCTGTGTCGTGTTTGTCGGAAGATTTCAGAGATCTAGACCGCCTTGCCCTTGCCTTTGCCATCGGCATCGGATACTTTATAGATAGACTTAGACTGGTTTTGTTGAACACACAAGTACTAATCCATGCACAGGCAACTTCGCCGAATTCCTCCCCCTTCTCTCCCTCGTCCGGGATCGGTATACCCCCGCCACCCTGCCGTATCATTTCATCGTGCCCTCGCTGCCCGGGTATACGTTCTCCTCGGGCCCGCCGGCCGACAGGGACTTCGGGACGCAGGACATTGCCAAGGTGATGAACCAGGTCATGGCCAACCTGGGTTTTGAATTCTACGTCGCACAGGCGGGTGATATCGGCTCTAAGGTTGCGCGCATCCTGGCGGTCGATTACGATGCTTGCAGGGGTATGTTTATGTCTATATCCCCTCACTTGGATATGTTGGCGATGTATGTGCTACGTGAACATTTGAAATGGAACTGACTTGATGTAATCGTGGGATGTAGCGGTGCATTGTGAGCCTCTCCCTCCCTCTCTCTTTATCTACCATCTATCTATCTATCTATCTGGGGTTAATGTGTCTAACATCTGACCAACAGTAAACGGCTGCTTCGTCGACAAACCCGCCTCCGTAGCGGACTCCGACCTTTCGGAGTCCGAGGCCCGCAATCTCCAGCGCGCGCAGTGGTTCGCGCTCTGGGGCTCGGGCTATTTCGTCGAGCAGGGAACACGCACCAGTACGATTGGTAACGCCATTGCGACGAACCCCGTCGCACTGCTGGCTTGGTACGTTGAATGGATTACAATGCCGGCCGCATGTGCCGTGCCACGGTGTGCCACCTATATATAATGTATCCTTTTGATCGAATCGAATTGGTCACCCACGCCGTGGGATGGAATGATTATGATTTGTGACATGCCTGGCTTTCATTGATTATCCCTACACCCTACAATGACTGACTTTCTGGCCAGGATCGGAGAGAAATTCCTCGATTGGGTCGACGAGCCGCTACCTCTCGAGACGATCCTCGAGTCTGTGACGCTGTATTGGTTGACGGAGACGTTGCCGCGGTCGATTTATACTTATCGAGAAGTGCGTTGTCCCCCTTGCTCTTCTTAGAAATTCTATCTTACTCCGTTCTCATGTATTTGATTTATTGGTTATTTATTAAATGATGGATGGATGGATGGATGAATGAATGAATGAATGACTGAATATAGGGCTTCCCTCCACCACCCATCAAACACGCCATGGATCCCAGATGGTACATCAGCAAACCGTTCGGGTATTCCTATTTCCCCAGGGAGTTGATCCCGGCGCCGAAAGCGTGGGTTGCGACGACGGGGAATTTGGTGTTTTGTAATTATCATGAGAAGGTATGTCCACTGGCATTTACCTAGCATTTAGCATTAGTATCCGGATCCTGTCTAAATCCAGTGGCAAATTAACGCATGGATGTTCAGGATAGGTATGGCTAACGGCTGCTTGCTAGGGCGGACACTTTGCCGCGCTGGAACGGCCTGGGGATCTACTTGATGACGTCCTGGCGTTTGTGGAGCAGGTTAGGGGGGATATGGTTGGGGGTAGGTAGGTTAGAGGACAAGGGTGTTGAGTTTAGAGTCTTAGGTTGGGTATATGTGTATATTTATACCTGACTGAGTTTACTAGTTGGGGTTAATGAATGTAGTTGCTGTTGAATACAAGTATCTGTCATCGTGTTTGTTTAGTTTCATAATCTTGTCTTATGCCATAAAAAGTATGTATAAAGTACAAGTCAGTCCACAAGTTGAATATCGACATCGACATCGACATCGACATCCAGAATCACATCCACACATCCACATCCACTCCTCCTGCCATGCGGGAAGGGAAGCCCGCATTAGCCTGCATCCTTTGCATGCACGGCTTCCCCGATCGGGCGAGACGGTCTGCTCGGTGGTGCGGATTGGACGCGGCCGGCGTCGTTTGTCAGGCTGACGGACAACCGTGCAGGTGGACTCGTGGACTGTGTACTCTGTATGGTGCATTGCATCGCTTACCGGACGGAGGAGTTTGACGGTCCGAGATGTACATTGCTTTGTACTTACGGAGTACTTCGTATCTAGTAAAGTATGCTGGTGTTGGAAGAGACTAAGAGGAGTCGTGTACCTTGATGAGGGGATTCGGAGGTATGCATACTACTATATAAATATAAATATATATATAGAGAGAGAGAGAGTTGTCTACAGAATATACCTACCCTGTGCTATTCAGTTTTTCTCATTCCTAGTGAAGTAACCCGCCTGCGGACCTTGCATACATTTGCATACTAAGGTACCACTACTACTCTGTACGCCTAAACCTACAGTAAGCCTACGTAGAGGCTAGAGCCAGTCAACGTGGGACAGGCTGCATGGCGACCCCGCAGGGAGATATGATTGGATTGTGCGAGGTGTTTTCATCGGGACTTGTGTTTCTACAGAGCAGGTGTGCACAGATGTACAGAGTACAGTATTGGTAGAACATCCTCCAGAACAAAAGTCCTCTACTTGGAGAGGACTACTCTGTAGAGGAGAGAGAGAGAGAGAGAAAGAGAGAGTGGAGTCACGGGATCCCCGGCAACTACACACGTGACCATGACTCAGCAGGATCAGGGCTACCGCCCGGCGTTGCCCTCGTCACGCGGGATGTTTTCTTCTGGACGAGAAATCAAATCCTCAGACTACAGAGTACAGATACAGACACCATCTACACTTCTACCGAGTACATATTCTGTGTACTCGATCAAGTACTCGATACCACTGGATATACACACTGCAGCAGATTCTCGTTCAGAGTCTGTACGGTAAGAATTCAGATTGGTAATGCCAAACCACCCTGACTAAGAGCCCAGCCTCTCCCACGCTGAATTCCGATGGACCATCGGACGATCTGCGTAATCATTCTCGTAGCTGATGAAATCCCCGGCCAAGTGGGTTCTCTGCTGCCTAGTCCGAGTCCTACAGTAGTAACAGAGGACGTCCGGCGGGTTCCACAAGGACAGTTGTCTTTGCTCGGTTTGCTGAGGTTTGCTCCATAACCTGGGATGCCTGCCTTTGCAACGCCTAGAGTTTAGCCTGTACTCTGTTGCTGTCTGTCTAGCCCGCATGCAGTCGTTCTGTCGGAAGGTAACTAAACTGTCTTAGTCTCCAACTAAAGGACTCAGGAGTCGGCTCGATGCGTATGCCGGGACTGGGAGCCGTCGGTCGGCCTCTCCTTTTCTCTCCTTAATCTCTACTGCGTATGTTCTACGGAATATGGTTACTAAAGATCTGGAGATTGATTTCAAATCTTGTACAGAGTATATTGACAGAAATAGAGATGGTATACATGGTATATTAATAGTATATTCTGTCATAAAGAGAAGAGCACTGCCGGCGTCACAGCCTCTCCGGGCACGCACAGTGGCGTGGATCTGGCAAATGCAGCGCCGATGGTTGGCTGATCCGTGGCCGTCTTCGGCGTGCCTGATTGCACTGTTCGTCTTGTCGGATTGGGTTGTAGAATGATTGTATTCCTGCGAGTGCTATGCCCGTTAGTCGTTACTGTAGGGAGTGTACAGGGTGAACGGTAGGTGGATAATAGAATCTGCCTGATATATTTGATATATAAATATAGATAATTATAGATAATTAGCAGACAACAACAATAATATAATCAATCGAAACAGCACGGTGCCTATCTCACTATCGCAGAGTCCTCAGGTTGGGTCGGAACGAGGAGTCATCGACGCTCCCGGCCACTTCCCGACCCTGACTCGTTTCTCTCCCTCTTCTTCTTTCTCCCTTCCATCCTTTCGCTGTAAAAGGACTGCGTTGCTTGCTTCTTCATGTCCTATTCTATTGCCATTGCTATTTTCCTTGCTTGATTTCTCTCTCCTTTGCTTTCTCTGTTTGCTTTCTTTCTTTTGCTCCGTTTCCTTGGGTTCTGTTCTGGTCTCTCCGCTCTCGCCCCGTGAAAAAAACTGGCCCCGGCCTGAATCCCGCCACTCTCGCCACTCATCGTGAGTAACAGTCACCGTCTGGCTCTGTTCTTGCCCGAATCTTGCCATCTTCCCAATCTCCCCATCTTCCTTTCTCTCGCCCTTTCTTTTCCTCTACCCCCACTCTGACTGGTTCGCCCCCCAGTTAGTCATACCGGTTCAGTCTACCGCTCCGCCCTCTGCCTCTCCATAATAAGTCCGTCACTCTACCCTCCAGGCAGCGCTCCTCTCTCTACCTTGAGGGAGTCATCGTCTCTTTCCGCCGCCCCAAAAAAAACCAAAAAATCAATAGGCTCATAGTCCGATGACCTCGTTGCTGACTATCTCCTGCTCTGCTTTTCGCCTCTAGATTCATATTCATCACTCATTCATCCTTCGTCATCCGCCCGCCACCAGAGCTGTCGACCAACTGCTGACTGCCTGGACAAGCGCCGAATCTGCCTGCTTGTTTAGACGGTCTGCCGTTCTAGCGGCTCCTCTCTAACCCCTCCTATACTTATACCAAACCTCAAGATGTACTCTGTTGCTTCGAAATCTTTTGTTCCGATCACCCGTGTTGCAGAATCCTCTCCCTCAGATCTCCGAATCTCCGGCCAGGCCGTTGTTGTCTAAACCCTCTTTCCAACGAAAGAAAACAACGTCTCCGTCGCTGCTAGGAGAGTCGCACGTTGCGGTGTATATACTCCTCCGACGTGTCTCTTCTGATATTCCGTTTGATCTACACCTGGACTGCTTCTACACCTGGTGATCGGAACATTAGATCTTAAATCACCCTACCCTCCCTACTCTGCCCGATATCTACCTGATCCCTCTTACTCTTCTTACTCTTCCTTGACTCATATCCTCTTGACCTTTTCCGCCACCGCCGCTTTATCCTTCTTTGCCTCATATACCCTCCGCCCTCATACGATTAATCTGGCGAACTACTTCTCGAAGGCTTGCCGTCGCCTGTGAACAAAAGACGGTTGCTTGTCTTATCGGTTTCTCGTTAACGGTTATTTGCACAACGGTTCTTTGAAAACAATACTTTACCACGGTTATACATCCGCGCACCTCTTCGCCATATTCGACTGAGATATCCTCGCTGTCTACTCTTTGGATGCACATCTGTTGAGTCGCCGTTCAAAGAAGATATTGTTTCGGATATGACAGGAATTGACGTTTTGGGTTTGAAAGATCCAAACCCTGGTCTTTCATACAAGACGTTCTATGCGCACCCCTACACCTCCTCCGTCTCCTCGTCCGCTTCCTCCTCGTCCTCGTCGGTCTTCTCTCTGGATGGACTCTCCGCTCAGGGATCAGTCTCGTCGACCGCGACGAATCCGGTGGACGTTGTCTGGGAGAATGACGGGGAATACCGGCCGCGCGAGCGAGTCGGTCTGAAGGCGCCCTGCAGACCTGCCGACGTCCCGGTGGCCCCGGAGTTACGTAAGCACCCGCGGCGCACCGGCGTCCAGGCCAGCAACGGCGCTGCGACCGCCCGGCCTCCCCCGACTCTCGTGCGACAGTCGGATCGGAAGGTGAACTTCGTCGACAACCTCGTCGGTAAGTCCTGGATCAACACATTTCTTCTTTCCTTTGGCGTTGGGGAGTCTGGCTAAGCATTTCTGCGTTTTTCCCGTTTCTCTTTGAAAAAAGACACCGCTTCCCAAATCGTCGAGATCATCTGGCCTTTGTCGGCCATTTCTCTGCGAAGCGACTCGGTGACGGGGTGCAAGGGCGTTCTGCCTCTGCGCACCTTCATCCAAGAGACCCTTCGCAGGTCCCGGACCAGCTACAGTACGTTGCAGGTTGCTTTGTATTATCTGATCAAGATCAAGCCGCACGTGCCTAGTCATGATCTGACGCAGGATCAGACCGGCGGCAAGCCTGTCTGCCGAGCCATGCAATGTGGCCGGCGCATGTTTCTCGCGGCCTTGATCCTGGCCTCCAAATACTTGCAGGACCGCAACTACTCGGCCCGCGCCTGGAGCAAGATCTCCGGCCTCAACACCGTCGAGATCAACCAGAACGAGTTGATGTTCTTGGAGGCGGTTGATTGGAAACTCCACATCACCGAGGCCACCTTCCAGCGATGGACCGACATCGTCCTGAAGTATACCCCCGGCGCCGGCGCGTTGGCCCTGGAGGGCTACTCCTGGCGTACGGTGATCCCGCGACTGACCCCCGATCTGGAGGAAGTGGACGTGGCTCCGATGACTCCCCCGGCGAGCGCGGAAGGCTGCGACGCCCGCTCTATTCCTGCGGACTCGCCGTCTCCCCGTGGCACGTCGACGAG
Source organism: Aspergillus persii (assembly GCA_002215965.1). Taxonomy (NCBI): domain Eukaryota; kingdom Fungi; phylum Ascomycota; class Eurotiomycetes; order Eurotiales; family Aspergillaceae; genus Aspergillus; species Aspergillus persii. The sequence goes on along the minus strand of NGZO01000008.1, from coordinate 1,046,608 downwards.
AGGAGGATACGCGTCCTACCCTTCGGCCTATCCCCCCCCGGGCGAACCCTGCGTACTGCCCTCCCTGTCCGAGCGGATTCCCGAGTCTCGGACGACTCCTACGGCGGCGGACTCCTTCAACCCGTCCCTCCCGTCGATCCCGCGGCCGCCCATGCTGCCCACCCCGCAGCTGACCCCCCAGTCGAGCTTGGCCACCACTCCTGCAGCGAGTGCTGGCTCCTACCCTCCCCCCCGACGCTTCCTTTGTTCGGCTATGTCTCAGGTGCAGAACATGTGCATGGCGCGGTCGACTCTCGACCAGCGCCCCTCGCTACCGTTTTGCCCCAAGACCAGCGGTTCATTTGATAGCTACCCGCCCATGGTTCGTCGGTCTTCTCTGGCTCGCTCGACCTCGTCTGCGTCTTCGCCGGACTCCATGATCTCGGACGTCTCCACCCTGTCCTCGCAGTCGTCGCGATCTTCTTCCATGTCTAGTGCTTCGGGGGCTGGCGGCGTCGCCCTGCCCCGGTTGGCGGTGCAGGCTGCGCTGCGCTCTACGAACAACACCATGAAGGAAAATCGGAAGCCTCTGACGATTGCGTCGCCCATCGACGAGACCTCGCTGAGTGATGTCTACTACTCTTCGCCCCTGGAGAACTACGGCGGCCCGACCGGTGCCGTCCCCGATCTATCCAACTTTACGCTGAGTACTCCGGCTGACACGAATCCTGCCCACGAAGCCGCCCAGGGTCTCTGCGCGCTCTCCGGAGCTGCCGGATCCCGTCAACCCCCCGTCGCCGGCAGTCAACGTCATCACCAGAGCCGCAAGCGTGGTCGTGCGGGTTCCGAGGATTTCCCACTCCAGAATCATGTCCGCCATCTGATCCATTCCAACGCGTTACGCACCGGGACGGTTCTACCCGATGGTAAGATGGCTGATATCTTCCTGAATTCGGGCCCGCGTCGCTCGCAGTCTCTGACGGCAACGCAATGAACGCGCTGAACTCGTATGCTCCGCTCTCCGGACCCGTCGGTATGAAACGGGCCTGCTGCGGTAGCGAAGCGAACAAGATTGCGCTGAATCCTACGATGCGTACGGAGTATCTGGGCTAGCCCCGATAATCCACTATATTCTCTCTTTATGCAAGTAGACCGGGTGTTCTACGTTTTTCTTTTCTTTTTCTGTGTTGATAAAGAGAGAGAGGAAACAAAAACAAAAAAAAAAACGAACGAAGCCTTAGTGTTTATTGCATAATCTTTTCCTATCCAGTCCGGTCGTTTCCAGGATCGCGACTTCTTGCAGAGACGAGACGCAGACCAATCCGAGGGACAAAAAGTTTTGTGCGAACTTTCTCTCCGGTTCTTTATTTTCTATGGGGAAAAACGGTGTTTTTTTTCTCGTCTTTTGTATATACCCAGGTGTTCTATCGGATTCGAGATGGGAGTCTGCGTCGGTCTCTGCGCAACGGTACAGTGGGCTTGGCTTTGTTTGATTTCGCAAGCCCCTGGATTTGTATGATGTATGCGGGGTGGTTTCTTGTGTCTGCGGTGTTTTCTTCGTTCATTATCTACACTTACCATTTCTTTGTCTACACTTATTGATATTGTTTTTTGACCGGAGTGTGTGGGATGGAAGGGACTTTTTGGCTTGGCTTATTACCGAATACCTATTACCAATCAATATCTAACTAACTACCTTACCTGTTAAGGATTACCAAACTTGTTGTGCCTGGAAACCTTAATAATACCGGTTCTCGTGTAACGCCGGGAGCGAATTTTCGTCTCGCATGACTTTTTCGCGCTGAAGTCTGACTCACCGCAACGCCTGCCATTTGTCGGCGCGCATCCCGTGAGCGCAAGTGGCGGCGCCCCATGAGTCACGCTGTGTGGCCTGAGAACCGAGGCAGGCAGCCCGGGGACGCCCGGCACCGGAGGCGGTCAGGCGGTCAGGCGGTGAGGGGGTTAGTCATGCCACCGCTGGGCCTAGCCAGATGTGGACTGGCGCCATCAGATAAGATCGATCGGAGCTGGTCACGTCACAACGGGTGGTCAAGTGGCTCTCTTCTCCCCAGCTCCTCCCCTCCTCCCCCTTCCTTCTCCTCCCTTCCCTTCTCCCTTCTCTCCTCCTTAAATTACCTCCTGTCTGTTCAATATACTGCCTCTGTATATTTATATCCAGCTTACTCTCGTCTCTGTAGAGCTGCTTCGACACAATGGGCAGTCGCGCCGTCACCCTTCTATCCGGCTTCCTTCTACTGAGTCCGCTAGTGCTGGCCACCCCCGTGGGCAGCGAGACTAGCGTCCTGGGACAGACATTCCTGGGCAATGGCCACGAATCGGCCGCATCTGCATCGGCACCCTCGTTTAAACAGGCAGACTTTAACTCCGACCGCAAACATGACGCCCTCTACACCGACAATGACGCGGACGACGAGCTTGCCGCCACAGCCGCGCCCTCGTGGTTCACCTCCACACTGATGGCCCGACGACTCCTCGCCCTCTCCACGACCGGCGTCGTCTCAACCATCTTCCCCGACCCGGCCCCAGACCGCTCGCACACCCCTGCCTCCCTCGCCGGCCAATCCGTCGCTCTGCGCGAGTACATCTCCGACTGCGACGAGCACCTGCCCTCGGAATCGGGCGGCCACGGGGGCAACGGAGACCCAACCTTCCTAGGACTGCACGTATCCACCACCTTCCGCAACCTCGCCGCCGGCTCAAACCTCAGCGTCTCCATCGACTGGTGGGACCATCTCAACGACACCGCGCCCGTCTTCCCCGGCTTCCCGCTCTCCGAGGCCGGCCTGCCGCGCGTCACGCTGTTCGGACACGTCGAGGAATTCCCGACCCCATTGCCGCGCGAGACCCAGGACGCGCTGACGGCGTGCTATCTGCGCGCGCATCCCGACGCCGAGGTCTGGCTGCCCGGCCGCGAGGGTGCCCCGCATTCGAGCTTCTGGGCTAAGATGGTGGTCACGGACGTGTACTGGATCGGGGGGTTCGGGGGATTGCAGCAGATTGGCTGGATGAATGTCACGGAGTGGGCGGGCATTCGTAGGAAGGAGAGTCTGTCGGGTGTGGGCGATGGACGGGGATGGGAGGATGTGCGGCTTCCCGGGGAGAAGTCTGTTTAGACTTTAGGAAGGGGATCATCAGACTCTTATCTGCATATCTGCATAGGTACATTGATATGGAAGATTCAATGAATTGGGCTGCTGGCTTCGAAATGTCTTCTCGTTTCTTTCTTTCTATTCTTCCTGTCTCGCAAATCATGAATATTACAGACCATGAGTCTGAATCTATCCATGATTTTCCGTATGTATTAGAAGAGTAGACTTGGATCGAACCAGAGGCAAAAGGACTTGTGATTCCTTGGTGCTTGCTAAATACAGGGGAGAAAGCGAAAGCAGTCCTTTATGTAAAGCATGTACTGCAAATCATGCAAGGATTTTGGCGGAGGCGGAGTAGTGTGGTTGGCTGATTGTGTACTTCCACAGTATGTGTATGTATATGAAGAGCCAGTGCGTTGGAAACTAGGTATGAATTCTAAATACTACCTTACCAGCTATATTATGCTATACAACTAAGCTTGCTGTTATATTCTCCATCGGCGTAAGTAATAGAGCTTCCTTCTATCTAGAAGAACTCGTCAATCACACGTCAAATATGTACGGATTGAGTGAGTCATAAGTCAATCAAGTTGATCGGTTCACTTTCATGTTGACCAAGCCTCTCACTCTATTTCAATGTCAAGTCAAGATGATACGATGCGCTGCGTCTTCAACATGAGCACCTAAGGCATTGTAAATGGCTGAGATAGCAGAGGGCTTTTGTAGGTATTGATTCAATATTTTGTTTTTTGTTCAATTAGCATACAGGTAGAGTATTCCGCCACTTTGAAGGGTTAAAACCGACTTATGTGGGTACAGAATGGTCTGAAAGGTTAAGAGGTTCCGGGCTCTAATCTTAATGTTGGATGTTGAATGGATGATTCACTGGTTTGTTGTTATCTTAGTACTAGTAAAGTAGGGGAGATGTTGGGTCTTTATAGAGATAATCTAATGAAATTACTCAACTTCATAGAACCTTCATAATTGCAGGATCCGTCTATGTTAGCATTAAATGCAAAGTTATAAAACAAACCATAATAGCGCTATAATTACACTGTATCATCCCCCAAAACAAACATTGTCTAGTATAAGATCCATCCCAACCAACCAAACCTAAAGCGAAGCCAACACCCTCCGAATCATACTCGACACCCTCCCCACCTCTCCGCCCTCCTGTCTCGCCGCCTCAACTCCCCCCTTACAGCACCCAGATACCCCCCCTCCACAAACACCCGATACCGATCCTCCTGCGTCTCATACATCTCGCCGTCCGTATCCCTCGGCGCCCCGAACAGATTCAAATACGCATACGGATGCGCCGACTCCGGCACGCAATGCGCACCCGACAGAACGGGAAACATGCCCATGCCCCCCTCCTCCTCCCTCTGGCTGTCTGCGTCTCCGTCACCTCCTCCTCCTCCTCCTCCTCCCTCGGGTACCAGTCCCGCTTCTAGGAATACCCCTAGCACCGTGAGCCCGCGGATCAGTCCCTTGCCTTGCTTGCCTGCTTTGCCGAGGTCGATCTTTCCTCCTCCTCCTCCTCCTCCGGCAGAGGCGGTACCAACTCCAGCTCCTCCAGTGGTGGTAGTCCACTTGGACTTGGCAGCGCCAGGATCCGGCACCTGCCAACCAAGCAGGGACAGGAAACATTTCAACAACTTAACCCAACCACCGGGGGCAGCGACGGCGTCTCTCCCTGCGACCTCGAGCAGCCATTCCAGGATATCCAGGGTGGAGAGACGGATATCAGCCGCGAGATGGGTCATGCCTGCGCGTAGGTAGGGCAGGAGGGTAGGGACGTGGTCGCGGATGTCTGCCGGGGGAGGGTTTTGAAGAGTTTAAGGAGGGCAGAGCGCACGGAGACGTTGGCGTCGAGGATGAGAGGGAGGAGGGAGGGGAGGAGAGAAGGGACTGGGACGGGGAGAGGCGAGGAGACGGGGCGGGAGGCGATGGCGGTCGCGAGGTGGGAGAGGGAGTCGCGGCGCTGGGAGTCGGATTTGCTGGAGAGGAGGGACAGGGAGTGGGTGAATTGGGTGGATTGGGAGGGGCGTTGAGGGTGAGGGATTGTTGGTTTAGAGTGATTGCTATACAATTTGTTTAGTAATATGTTTCTTTCATCAGGGTAATGTGGGGAAGAGTACATTTCGATTTGAAGCTCGTGTCTGTGAAATTCTCTGGCTTGGCTTTGGCCTTGCCCACCTTGAGTTTGGGTTTCTATGTCAAAAGCATTAGCATCCAACTATCTCAATCCAGCTTATGAAGAACAAACCTGGAAATCCTTCTGCTTCTCCTTCTTCTTCTTCGAGCTGGCACCCATGGTGGCTTTCTTCTTTGTTATTTATGCCTTTCTTTCTGTGTCTAGTTCTGTTCTTAGCGCGACAGTCTGGCAGAGACAATCAATTGAGCGACGTCCACGAGGTGTGTGCGGAGAAGAGGAAATTTTGGTCGGATTCGATAAGACGATAAGATATCCCTGCACGTGATCTTATCTTATCAACCAGCGGTTGCCTGAGGTATCAGTTCTGTCTACATTCAGTATCAAGGATAAATCATGATCTGAGTCCTCCTCAAATACTATAATAGACTATAATTCACTTTACACAACCGAAAGTATACACAACAGATACCATACTACTTGGCCCATCACTAACATAAACAGTCTATAATCCATTCAACAATCAAAGAATCAAATCAAGAAATCAAATCACAGTGCGCACTTCTGCCCGGCAAAGCCATAAAACAAACACCGGACAGACGCGATTGTATCAAACATAGTAAACCAGACCAGACAGCATGAAACATCAAAGCATAAGGACAAATCAAATAAACATGAAACGAACAGAAGACATCAGGCGCTAGAGTCAACCATTAAATAATATCCGAAAAAGGAATCAAGCCTTCCTTCATCACCATTAATCCTGTCCTCCCGAGAAAAAGGAAAAAAACCGTCGCTCGTCTAGCGAGCTCCGTCGGCCTTCATATCTATGGAATCGGTCATGCGGGCATTGCTGATAATATCGAATAAAGAGAATGAAGAAAGTTAAAAAAAAAAAAAAGAGAGAATTATAGACTCATGGTCAACCATTCCCACTCCTGACTGGCGCCTTGTCCGCCGGCAATACTGTGGTTCGCGGGATTTGCCGCTGCAGGAGGCATCGCAGGAGCCAGAGGAACCACCTTGGATCGGCCGGAAGACTTGGTGCTGTCTTCGGTCTCGTCGCTGGCCTTTTCCAGCCGGCGCTGCCGTTTGGGCGCCACCTGCACCGCGTTGCGCGTCTGTCCGGTTCCTGGAGAAGCGGCTGCAGTGGATGGAGCAGACTTGGGCGGAGCAGCGGCAATCGGAACCACGCCGGACGCTCTTCCCGGGACGCTCGACATGGCGGGCGGAGACTCCGATGCCGTTCCGCTCTGGGGCTGGGTGCGACTAGACATCGTCGGCGTCGTGATGGGTGCCTGCTGGACCGAGTTTTTGCGAGAGGATTTCTTGGACGACCGGGACGTGCCGACGGCCAGGCTGTTAGCGCTGCTGCGGTTCCGCTTCTTGATGACGTCGGTCTTCAATGACAGCGGTCGCACCACGCCGTGTAACTTCAAGAACAGGCCGCAGGCGTTGCACAGCGGCTGTCCTTCAGGGTTCCGTCGCCACAGTGGCGTGGTCTGAGTGAAACAGTTGGTACAAGTCGTCGGGCCCGTGCTGCCCTCGCCGTTTTTGGAGCCTCCGGGGCTCGCGGGCCGCGAAGGAGCCGCACTGCTCAGGCCCGACTCGGGCGGTGTGTTGGGCGAAGTGTGCGAGGTGTTGGCCGAATTCATGCTCTGGCGCAGCAGTTGCGCGTATTGGTCGCCGAGGTGGTACGAGCGATCTTCTGGCGGCGGGGATCCTGCTCCCGGTTGCGTACCTCGCTGACCGAGGCCGCCGACCCGTGAGTCCGTCCCAGACTGCCGCTCGGAGTGTTCCATTCGCTCGGCGTGTCCATCATATCCGCGGATCCAATAGTGACGTGCTTGCGATGCTGTCCGAATGCCGGCAGGGAATGAAACGATCCCGGGAACTGCGTGTCCCACTGCATACCCGAGTTCAGATCTCCGTTCTCGTCGCTAAGCTCTGCGGGCATCGCGAGTCCGGCACGCTCTGAAAATGGACGTCCATCGTCATCCTCATTGTCAGAATCGGCACCAAACGAAAACATATTCGCATGGGACGCCGTGAAATCACCCGTACCCAATACCTGAGACGGATCGACATGCGGGACCGGATATCCTGGAGAATGCATCGTGCTCGAATTGGTCTGCTGTTGATGCTGCGACTGCTGGTCAGGCTGGCTGAACATATACCGAGGTTGCAGAGACGCGGACAAGTTGGAACGGTGCGAGACGTAATTTGGCACTCGACGCTGGGTACGGGCATCCACCGTCGGCATATCGAAGTACATGGAATGTTCGCCATCGTAGGCCGCTGGGGAGTCGACACGGTCGACTGGTATCCTGAAGGCGGCGGCGAGAAGAAATCGGTCGAGTTGAGCGACGACGCCACGGGCGTCTGTGCGTATAAGTTGGTAAACGGATTTCCCGAGGTCATGGGCGAATCACTCGGGGAGAAAGTAAAATGGGTTTGGTAGGGACCGGCCGAGGGAAGGATGGGGTCTTCGCCGAGACCGAAAGTATCCAGAGTGAACGGTACGGCGGGCGAGGTGTGGCTGGTATGGGCTAATCCATGCTGAGCGGCGTGATGCAGACCAAACGCCGACGCATCCAGTGCATAATCAGGAACGCCACCGGAGAGGTCCGGATCGTGCGCCAGCATGGAGTTGGACACGGGTGGAACCTGGGGCGAGGACTCGGCGGGTCGTTTGCGGTTGGGCAATTGCAGACCGAAAAACTGACGTTCATCGATGCTCGTCTTGCGCACGCGACGGGGCACGTAGCCGAATTCGCTGTTCTTGCGCTGGTCCTGAGCCGGGTGGTGGAACGAAGCGGGCACAGGCGTGGCTTCGACCACTTGGTCCTTGCGAGACTTGATAGGAATCGCCGCGGAGGCCATGGACTCGGCGCCTCGCGGAACAGTCGGGGATGGATGATCGGAGGGGGATTCGAAGGGAACGATAAAATCGTCCAGGCTCATGGGGTCGGACACAAGATCGTTCGCGGTGGAGGACGGAGGGTTGAGGGGAGCTTGGTCGGAGATGCGCAATTGGGCAATACCACTAGGGCCGGAGATGCTGGTGCGGGCGGGAGACCTTTTGACGATTGGAATTCAATCCCAGAAATAAGCCAGACGTTCGAACCAAAATGAGTTCTTACAAGTTGGAAGACAACCAATGCTAGGGACACACCTCGACTGGTACAACCGCTCCTGCTCCTTGCGCTTCAAACTCATCGCCATCATTCGCCAGGTCAAGTTTTCCATGCGCTCCTGGTTGGGCAACTGGGCCTTGGTCCTAGAATACAGCTTCCATATCTGGGTGGCTAGCGGATCTTTCCTTTGCATCTCATCCGGACCGTCGATCCCAACGCGAGGCGGCGCGCCGGTGTTCCACTCGGGGAACAGCGAGTCCTGGAGTAGACCGCCCTCCTGCACATGGGACGAATCAGGGGGGCTGAGGGGAGAGCCGAAGGAAAAGTCGTCGGACAATTGAGAGGAAGCAGTAGGAGGAGGGCGGAACTGTTGGCGTTGGTGATGGTGGACGGAAGCGAAAGACCGGTCAGCGTCGGCGGAGGAGTCGAAACCAGCAGCGGGTTGAGTCGGTCGCACGCCCCAGGACCTCGCCCGAGGGTCAACCCGGACATGATCTCGCGGACCTTCTCTCCCTTCTTATTGGAAAGCGGGCCAGGGAAAAAAAAAGAGAGAGCGAAAGGGCGCAAAACCGGTATGCGAGGCGATAAGGCCGAGGGGTTAAAAAAGATGGAGAGGTGGGTAGTCTCCGAGAGGGTGGGAGCAAAAAAGAGAACAACAAATTAAAATATCAAAAAGAAGCCAGGGCCAACCGAGGAGAGCGAGAGAGATAAGAAAAAAAGGTGAGTTCAGGCAATGCAAGACGAGAGAGAGGGAGGGGGAATTCCAGGTCTTGTGTGGGCGGATTGGCCAGCCAGGAATTCCAGCTTACCCGCCGTAAACGACCGTCCGGGCGGGAAAGAACAATTAATCAACGGGGTCAATGGAAGGGTTTCAACCGGTCTGTTCGGGTTGTTAGTCGGTCGGATGCATCAACTAATGCGCGTGGATGATTCGACCCATCCGGGGGGTTCGAGAAGGGGGGAACGATGATCTGATTTAGATACAGGCACCAAGTGGCTGCGAGAGATGGATGGAGCGATGAGAGAAGAGATCAAGAGAGGGAAGGCATAGTAGGTAGATGTGGTATGTATTATACATCATTGGCCAGTTCACTAAATTCCCACCAGCACTAAAACGAGAGCATGGACATACCTGAAGACCAAAGGACAGGGAATGGGGATTGGAACACGACGGAGAGAACCAAAGACAGAGGTCCGACCGAGCAGGGAATATAAGACTCGCGAGAAGAAAGAACGCGACCAGGAAGAGAGAGAAGGAAGAAGAGAGAGGAAGAGGAAGAGGAAGAAGAAGAGGAAGAGGGGAGAAGGAGAAGCGGACAATGAAAGGACGGAGAGGAAAAGAAAATGGATGACGGAGCCCGCCTTACATACCGTACTGTACATTCCGTACGGCGTACGCCCCGTACCGTCTTCATTTTTGGGTTTCCGAAGTCTGGTTCAGGGTTGCCTCCAAAAGCGGTGTTGAATGAATATGAATGTGGACTGGGGATCTAGCATATTATATTATAAGGTAGTATAGTACAGTATAGTATATATTCTATTCTTCTCGGATTAAATAATGTCTAGACATATATAAGCATGACAAGTAGAGTAATCGAGTATACATACGGGACTGTAGACGGCGTAATTCAGACCGTCGCCCGGTGGCAACCAGGCACCGTGTGGAGTATTCCCTTAGTATCCCAGATACCTCTAGACTACAGGTGGACTGCCTAGTCTTTAGCCTGCTTTAGCGTGCCAGACTAAACTAGGCCGACTCGGACGGACCAACCAGTCTGCGGTTGCGCTCGTGGCTTTAACGTTGCCGGGATTCTCGAAGCTCCACCGGTTGATATAGATAGAGTGCTCGGTAATCCGTATACTCCGTGGACTGTCTGTTGAGTAGGTAGTGTACTATGATAAATAAATGTATGTTGTCGATAAATAGTAGGTACAGCAGAGCCACCTAGTATATACCATGTATATAAATATCTTATAGATCCTATTCAAAACCCACCATCTAACTACTGTAAACCGGCCAAAAGGCTCTCCTTCAGATCCGTCATCCATCGGCCCTAAAGCAGCACTAAACTCCGCCAATGGCCGTGCTCCCAGCCACTGCCAATCTTGGTTCCTCGACGGCGGAATTAGCAGTTGATGCTATAACTATTGCTATATTAATATATTAGTTAATCTATCTAAGTGATGATTCAGGCCTCGGCAGCATACCTACCTAGACCCGTTGGATTCCCATCCCTGCTACATACTCTGAGTAGTCAAAGTCAATCATCATTTACCACTCACGCAGGACAAAAACACGAAGGCAAAAAAAAAAACAAAAAAAAAAGGCAGACGGTTTGCCTCCTCATTCCCATGCAGGATGTTCGCAGCTGACGATGCCCGCTTTCTCATTGGATTCTCTGATTCGTCGTCGATGTTTTGGCGGCGTCCGACCGAGTCAGATCGTCCTTGTCTCCTTGTCCAACAGGATTGCGATCCGCTCGGGTTGGGATTTTGCTTTCTGACCTCACGGTGATTCAAGCTCGTGTAGTGTAGGAGGGGAGGGGCCTACACTGGAGAGTAGGTAGGTACTTCGTAGGTACATACAGTACTGAACTGCTAGGTGGACAGAAGGATTACCGCGTACAGACCACGCGAAACCAGAAGAAGTAGGATGAAGACCGTATCTGTCCTGTCGGTCGGGATTAGATCCTTTTTCGAGCTTGGATACTGCATCTTGCATGCATACGGAGTAGGCTAACTACCCCATCGCGATGAAGGGAGGGACCCAATCGGGCCGATGTCTTAAGTATCAAAATGACAGACGGAGAGGGCTACCCAGTACCCAGTAGCCAGGGCTCCGCTCATCGGACAGCCCGAGCAGGTCGACTCCGGGTCTAGGAGAAAAAACTGACCGACAGAGGAGTCAGGAGTCAGGACAGACTAGACTTGGGCCTCGGAGGACAGAAAACAGCGGGGCGGACGTTCATCGGGCAAGGAGTTGGCTGGTCCCGGACGAGTCCCGAAAAGCCTCCAGATAAAATAAATTCAAGCATCATTTAGAATTAGAGTTGAATGTCCGGATATTCTGCCTTTTATGGGCCCCTGTAGGGGTAGGTAGTTTAATAGGAAAGTTATTTCTCTGCGGTCTGGGCTGTTCTTTTTCTTCTTTTTCTTCTTCTTCTTCTTCTTCTTCTTCTTCCTGTGAAGAGTGAATGTGCCAGTCTCGGAATTTGTCTAGAATGCCACTCTAGATCTCGAGACAGCTGCACAAAGCTCCGACATCGTTCGCATCTTTAGTCCGACTAGTTGACCCCAGGCAAGTCTCCAGCACTTACAGAGTAAGGGTACTTAAGCACTGCTCGCGCTCACCGAGATACTTAGGTTAGATTCCTATCTTACCCGAGGTCCGTACGCGGCCGGTATCGAACGGCGGTACGGTACATCCTGTAATGCGATTTCAATACCTCCTATTGTCTATTCAGGATTCACCTCCAGCCTCATCTGCGAGATGGAACTCCATCGATCGCATTGATTTGGCTGCTACGAATATCAACTCCCCTCCGCCGTCATACTCAAATCACAAACCGTGCCAGATGGATTTTGGTCCCACTTTCTCCTCCCCTTGCGGGGGATGAAAATGATGTCTCATCTGTTCATCCTTCCGGACCGAATGGCAAAACCTTCTCTTTAATTTGGGCCAGCATGGCTGCGTCATGCACTTTGGCGGATTAATGTCTCTGCATTGGAGTCTTGGACCTTTCTTTTCTTTTTCTTTTTTTTCGTTTTTTTCCATCTTTGCGGCTGCGGGCGCTCCATGCTGCAGGAAGTGGGCTTTTCGTACTTTAGCCTGCTTGGCCCTGGCATTGTCCATATTACCCGATGTACGCAGTATACGCAGTACATCCGACATTCATTTGGCAATTGGCAGCCTCATCGCGGTGCATGATTCTGATTTGACTTGTTGATTCCGCGACGGGAAGATCCTCCCACCGTGAACGATGGACACGATGGAGCCGACTTTGCTCCAGCGGTGGCAACAAATCCGGCCGGGGGGAACGAAGTGAACGGGGGAAGAACGTTAAAGCCGCCGAGGAATGGGAGGAACCTAGGAATTGCCGGATCGAGGTTAGGGCGGCAAGGGGGGGGTTCTGTGTCTCCCATGCAGCCATGCTGATGGTGATGCATTTCGAATCGATCAATCGATCAATCAATTCATTCCGGTCGTGCTGGTTAATTTTGGGCCCCACGGGAGAGGGAAGCAAGGTCCACCACGCTACTTAGGTCCCCCGTTCGAGATGATAATCGATATTAATCAATCGCTTTTCATGGCAGAATGGCCGATAGCGACGGTGATAAGCTGATAAGAATGTCATTCGCTGTGGTCATTGCAGCCAATCGACTTCCGCCGATCGGATCCTGACGACGTAAACCGGGTCTATTTCGGCCTTCGATGCAATGTGCAATATCATCATACCGCAATGTGCTTCGAGTCTTGTTTCACTTTAGCTGTTGTTAGTGGAATTAGTTCTCTGCATATCCATCCATGCATTCTGGTTCGACCGCTTTGTTCCCCGTGTTCCTTTCTGTCTTTTGTTCCTCGTTCCTCGGTCCGTCGTATTTGATGCGTGGCAAAAACCAAAAAGAAAAGAAAAAGAAAAAGAAAAAGAAGCAATAGAGTTCAGCAGCGACTAAAAAGCAGTGCCCCCCCAGTGCCAAGCTAAAAAGCAAAGGGCAAATGTGGGCGAGCGGCGTTGCACGAGGAACCATTCAGAAGCCGTTGACTTCGGAATCCCTCTGTATAAGCCGCGCAGCTATTCGCTGTGGCCGACCGGGGATAGAACAGACCACGCCACGCACCGCGGGTTGGCCTGGGTGCCCTGGTGCCCTTTTGGACCGGATGCATTCGCAGCACTTCCGGTGGGAGGCTTGAAAAGGAAACCAGTCAGACGGCGTTGGACGAGTAAAAATGGGAAAGAAAGGCTTGTCGTGTGCCTGGCCTAGTGGGCCAGCGGCCAGGCCTGATGGGCTCCAAGCCTCCAAACCAGAACTGAGTACAGAGTACTCTGGAGTCTGCAGAGTAGAGTTGAAACCGACGAGGATGGCCGATCGTATCTCCACATCATGCAATATGTAAAGGAAAGATAAGCAAGAGACAAAGGGGGGGGTCGAGTGACGTACCTCCGACAACTAGGCTAGATAGTCTAAGCATTATCCTGTACTACGACGTGGGATGCATCACTATGATGCCTTGTTGCTTTTCTTTGTTGCCTTCTCCAGTTTTGTCGGTGGAGCGTGGCGGGCTGCGCCGTCACTAGAGAGTAGAGAACTGTGAGCAAGGGGAGCAATCGGAATGTAGATAATAGTGGTCATCGTAAGCCGTCCACATATCTCCCGTCTTTTCCTTTTCATGTTGCATTTTCCAAATCCTCGTGAGGATTTGACCTCCTCCGACCGGGAGATTTCGACGCAATCATCTCCACTCGAGTTTTCTGGAGGAAGAGCAATTCCCGCTTTGTTGACGGTGTCTTTTTTTTCTTTCTTTTCTTTTCCTCCAGCGGCAGCGGCGGATCCGCCAAAAAAATAACAACGCAGAGTAATGTCGGCATCAGAACCCCTGCTCCAAGCATGTGTTTCTGCATATATTACTGCCAACACGGTAGCAATAATACAGGAGGCCCGCACGGCTGCAGTCCAGTGCAGATGAGGTGGTGTGTGGCATGGTGGGCTAGTTCAATGCCTGAGGCAAAGGAGGCAGCCAGGCCGACTAACGATGCAGGGAGGATGTGCTGGAAGGGGTGCTCAAGCCCATTTGGGGAGCGGCTAGGAGAGGCTGTGATCGATATTATACTTTCTTTTAAGCCGAAATGCGGCCATCAGATCATGGAGCGTGGATGAACGAATAGAACCGGTTGGCGGCGCAGCGTGGGTAGGTAAGATTAATGTGATAGACGAGCCCGAGGGGGAGAAATAGGATCCGTAGGCCTCAAATCAACCCTTTTATATATATGAGAGGAAGCAAAGACAGAAGAAAGACGAGGAGAGAGAGGCAACCCAAATCCGATCGATGCCCGACCGTTCCCCAGGCTTATTATATGCGATTTGAGACTCAGCCCTGGATCCGAGTCGATTGCCCTTTATCACCCCACAGAATGCCGATAAGGCGTGATGCGCGCTCGACGCAAGAGATAGAGGCGAATTTGCACACGAATGAAGGGGCGGTCAAACTCTCAGCTCAGCAAGGTGACAAGTATCGGTCTTTTGTATGGACGAAAAGAGTTCGAAAAAAGGGGGATGGCGATAACTGTGCATGTGTCAATACGCAGACTCGACCAGATAAGAGACCCTCGCAACACGTCACAGCAGGAAGACAAACCCAGTCGGATGTAACTGACCTCCGTCCAGAGTTGTTATCTCTTGCGAATCCTCTATCTATCTCTCCGACTGTCAGAAAATTGAGGACCGGGGTTCCGGCTGAGGTTGTTATGTTTTGGGCTCCATTGTCTCCACGGCAAACCCCAGATAATGTAGAAGGGTTCTTTTTTATTGTTCTTTCGCGATCGGGTAGTACTGGCTGGAGAAACAGAAAGGAACAAGGGCCATTCGTATGAATGCACAATTAATGGATCAACCTGCTAGCCATTCATCAGTTATGCCCTACTCTCCAAGGATGGATTTACACCCAAGGAACGAGCCTTCCCGCCCGCGGAGATCCTGACAATTCTCCGCCCAGATGCAACTCTACTTGGACGGTGATAAGCAGAGCGTTAGTGCGATTGGCAGATCCCAATGACGCGAACGTTATCGCATAGTATTAAGCCTTGCTTCATGAGCTCCATTGGCCATTGGAGAAGTCTGGATATTGGGGATGATAGGAGGATTGCCTATGAAGGGCGGAAGTTGGCACGTCCATCCATTGCGTTGCATTGTTTGCAGCGTTGCGTAGTACAGAGACACGTGATTCACAGGGTTTACCATACAGAATGTGATTTTGCTTGACGTAACTAGCCGGTGATAATAAATCTCCTACAGCAAACGGCAGAAAGTAGACATGTTGTTAACATGCATATCCAATTCACCAGTGTGATGGATTAGGATATGAGCCAGCAGGTGCATTCCAGCCTCCTAGCCCAAGCCATGACCATGGACCCCCATGCAAATAGCGACCAAATGTATCCATGTCCGACTCGTCGATCTCGACTATCACTTCCTGCAGGCTGTAGATCCGGGAAGAGCCTGACTGCATGAAGCCCGGACAAGTTCACTGACAAGGTATCTCACGATGACTAGCTCACGAAGCTATATCAGATTTAGATTCCTCGATAGCATGACAGCCTATTCTGCCCAAGTGATGTATGTACCATCTCGATACAAATTCGTATCATACTGGTGAGTCTATTATTCCTAAAAAAAAAAGAAAGCGTTGAAAATAATGGGTCTATATGGCAAACATTGAGAAACGAGATGGGGAAATATGTATGTGGATCTTGAAAAGGAAACAAAAGGAAAAGGACATCAAAACATAAGATGTTTATAGGAATCAAATTCTAGCCTCCCCTGCCAACCTGCCGGCCCATCTATCAATTCCACTGAACCGGGATCATAAAATGGGGTACTCGCTGCACAGGCTGGGAAGAGCGCACGGCATCATCGGTCCGTGCTGGTGTTCAGTTCCGCCATGGTTAATGGCTGTGGAACCCATCCATTTTAAACATGCACCGAAGCCAATATGACCTATCATCAATGGCACCTGTCCCGCTGGTGACTGTAAACGTAGCTCGTGAAACCAGACATGGAGATCAACGTATGAGAGAGAAGAGCCAAGGGAGTAATCGGGGAAGAGGAAAAAATAGAACACGTGAAGAAATCTAGTCGTGTGCCCCGAAACGACAAATCCCCAGCACGTATAATAACACCAGAGGTAGAAGAAGGGGCAGAAAAAAAATGGGGGGAAAATAGAAAGGTTATAGTAATGGAAAGACAAAAGAAATGGCTCTCATGGAAGAATGGAAAATGCCGCCCTTATAATCCTTTTGCGCCCGCTAATGACCAGCTGGTAAAAGTGATGCCCACCAAGAAAAGGTGCATAGCTGAAAGATGAAAAGAAAAGGAAATGAAACGAAGAAGTTATAAATGAGGAAAGAAATATGCAATAGATCACACGGGGGGTATTATGCAACAGGATTGAGGTCCCTTCTTTTTTACTCTTCTCGAACGTGGGATTTTCGTCATTTGCGTGGAACTTGAACATCATGGTGGTTGTTGCCCGGGTCCCGGATGACCCATGGGTGGTTGAGGGCTGCCAAATGGCGCCTGTGGAGTACCATCGCCCGTGTACATGGGATATTGAACGACGTTCATCGGGGACATATTGTTCATATCCGGCCACCCAGTGAAGCCCATTGCGGGTTGTTGGCCGGGATACGACACGGACACGGGAGTCCCTTGCAAATCCGCCGATGGACTCTGCGCGTGGGCGGGGCTTCCGGGGTACGCCCGAGCTGGACTGGTCATTCTCCGTTTGAGATCCGGGGGAATCGGTTGCTGGAATTGACCGGGAGTCGGATAGGGCGCGGTCATGTCGGCTTGTGCAGGGAAAGTCATCGATCGTGCCGGGGCCATTGGCCATACTGACCCGTCCGGTTGCATGGCGTATCCCGCGGTAGGACTTAGGGCCTGTGATTGCGACGGAACTGTCGGCGTTCCGGGGAGCGGAGACGCGCCCGGCATGGCTGCCATGGGGTTGGGCCCGGGGTTCCATACACCTGGCGCCATATTCATCATCGTGTGTTTTCCCGCTGCGGTCATATTTGCGAGTACTTGTGGATCAGTGATCGTTGTGAATTCATCCCACGGAACGGAGGGATCGAGCGGTGGTCCTGGTACAAATTCGGCGGCTCCTACATTGCGATCTATACACCCGAGACGTCTCATTAACACACCATGGCCTCACTCTGCAGAAAAAAAAACAAAATGCAAGATCAAAGAGCCACCCACCTGGCGCAAACTGAGCCATAGGATTGCCGGGAAAGCCTCCCGGATTAAATGCCGTAACGTCCGGACCGGTGCTGAGCGGCATTGGTTGGTAAGGGAAGAAGGCCTCGGTTTGCTCTCCCCCACTGCCAGTCGGAGGCGAAGAAGAGGCAGTGGATGGGTCTGTCGACGCAGTTTCTAGTCGTGAGTTGGGACGGGATTTCTTTTCGATCGGGGGTTGTTGGTCGACAGGGAAGAATTGACATTCTTTGCGAAGTCGGATACAGTTCTCGCATCGGCCTTGAGCGTCGTCGGCTGCTACTAGACATCGAATCTTTCGTCGCCGGCAGTGCACTATCGCGAACAGAATAAGTAAAGAACAGGAAACGGGATAAGAGGGATCGAGGGAAAGGAATAGATAGAGGGACTAACCACATGCGACGGAAGTGCGATGGTATCCTAACTTGTTGCGCTTCTTGTCGGAGGACTCCATGACGGCGGCTTGCGAATTCGGCGTTGAGGTCATATCTTCAGCCACCGCGGGCATAGCTCCAGGGAGCGAGGAGAAGGAACAAGACCCCAAAGTTCAGGGCGCATCAATCGCCGGACGGGGGTCGAACAAGGAGGGGAGGGGACGATAGTGGGAAACGGTGCGACGCCCCAGCACACGGTTTAGTAGGATATGACTCCTACCCTAGATAGAGGCGACAGATGACAGCACGAAGCCGGGAAGAACCATGCAATTCCATACACGTGCGGTCGCGACGAAGGGGAGACGCAGGGAATCTGAGGGAAACCGGTGAATGGATGACAATGCGCTGGTTTGGTGATAGTCGTCGTAGTACGTATTCGGACCTCCCCGTTTCAGCAACGTTACTCCACCCTCAGTCGACCTAGGACCGCCTGGTAACCAACGGGAAACACTCAGTAGGGCGATGGATGGCAAAGTCTTGGGCTGTTTCACACGAGGAGACCCTGTAGACGAAACCACGCCAAGGGCGAGTTTGATTTGCGATTCCTGGATACTTTTTTTGGGGGGGGGTTTCCTTTTCCTTTTCTTTTTTGCGTCTCCTCTGTTTGGTGCTTGTTTCCTCCGATGCCGTTTGTCGGAAATCAATCAATAATAATGATTAGGATAGATTGGCCCACGCGTAATACGTCCGTTGCGACGACTCCGCCCACGAGTCGGTTTGAGGAGATATAAATAGAGAGAGAACGGGGGCAGAGTGGGAAGACGAGGTAATAATAAAAGGAGGGATGGATCAAGACGATGCAAGAGGAAGTAGACGACAATCGGAAAGGAAGGGCAGGAGAGAAGAAATCGAAGAGCCCCCCAGAAATATAGCAAAAATTAAAGATAATTAATAAAATAAAATAAAATAAAATCAAAAAAAAAGAATGGGTGGTCAATGGTGGCACTAACCACCAACCCAGACAATAATAGTACTCGTCGTAAGAATAAAATCAAAGGATGGACATGAAGTAAGAATAAAATGGAGAAATGGACGTTGCAAACAAGACGAGGGAAGAGGGGGACAAGGGAAAGCTGAAAAGATGAGGGAGAAAAGAAGAAAGGGAAAGAGAAAGAGAAAGGGAGCAGAGCAGAGGATAATGGCGAGCCTGAAGGCGTACGGAGTAACTGCTGCTAACTGGTCTGACTCTTCGGGATCGAGGATCTCGGGACTTTTTCGTATTAGAGTGAGTCCCGTAAGGGTAAGGATTGTTGATATGTTGCAAACCTTGTAGTCGTTTGGACTTGGCCGTATGGGTTAATTTTCATCTCTAGTGCATCTGGCCTTGTCTTATGATTTCTACCGGCGGTTCTACGCCGACTTAAACTCTATCCCCTTTCTTGGGCCTCCAACTTTGGGGCATTTCTACAGGCCAGATGGCACATGAGACAAGAGGGGAAAAAATACCTCCCATAGAGAAGGGCACCCATGGGCGACACAGAATACAAGAAGCGAGGTAATAATAAAAAGCAGAGGAAAATAAAATAAAAATAAAAAAAGGGTGCAAGTGGATAAGAAAGCGAACCAAACGGGTAAAGAATAATGATCATAATTAGGATAATTATAGAAGGTGCAAATGGGCGATGATGAATCCTCTCCAGACAGTAGATTTGAAACGGCCAATGGAATCCAGCCTTTAGCAGACCCTGAATAAAAGCCCTGATAGCTAAGCTGAACAGGTCTTCACTAACCCAAGGATGAAACGCCCAGCCATTGTTATTTTTTTTTTTTTTTTTTTTCCATTTCTATTATTTAATTTCTAGCTTCCTTATTTTTTTTATGGATTATTTGTTACTGGATTTTTATTTTATTTTATTTTAATTTTTTTTTTGTGTCCGACTTGCTATGAGGAGAATCGGTCAAAAAACTGTCGTCATCACCTTCTTGGGCCTCCTTCCGGGGTGCACTTGTACTACTCTCTTTCGTAGGGTTGGGCTCCAATCATTTGTTCTCCCCATTTGGCCCAATAATCCCAGTCAACCTTGCTGCAATGCATGGAGTACCGACTGACAGGTTTGAAAACCTCATGTCAGGTACCACAAGTGTTCAGTGGATGGACTGTGGCATGTTTTACGGAGGGGCTCCGCACCTGACACAGATGGAATGATGTGCCTGAGTTGAAGGTGGGAAGGACTGACGGGCGATCGGTGAGTTGAAGTTCAAGACTGTACACTGCTCTTTGCTCTCTATCTCAGAAGGCCCTTGAGGCCCAAAATTGTACCACAAGAATCGGCCAGCTGCATTGTTAGAAGTGAGAGAGAAAGGGGGGAGACAGAAAGAAAAAAAAAAATAAAATTAAAATCCGAGCTACTCAGAGTACATACTCATTGCATGCATGCCCCTGATCCCTTCACCTTGCGCAGATGGTTCAGATGGTTCATTCCAAACCCAAGTCAACCATGGCCTTGGGGGTCTGTGACAGACATCTGTAACTGGTCTAGTGGGGGGTGGATGTGGGGTGGAGGGGAGAAAGAGAAGGGAATCTTTTCCCTCGGTCGAATTTCTAATTTGGCCTTTCTCCTACCCCGTACAACGCTGCGCTTAGAGCCTTACAGAGTATTTAGTGCGAGAGGGGGAAATAAAATCAAATCGGTTTAAAAGTCAACATCCAGTATCGGGGAACCTTCGTTAGGCTTTAACCTGGAGAAGGGGGGGAGGAAACAACAATGGACAAGGAGGCCTGGGGGGCATGGAAGTCGCATGTGGCCTTCGTTTAGAAAGCAGCCGGGAACCAATGGCTGCAGGCGATGGCGCAGAGGAGTTTCCCTTTGCGGCACCGGCTTTTCCAGCGGTGTCGAGGGCGCCCCGGAAAGGCTTAGCGCTGGGTACGAAACGGACAGCTCGAAGTTTGTTTGGTTTGTCTGGTTTTGGGCTGGGCTTCGAGAAGGTCGGGAGTCGTCAGCGTTTGGGGCTGGCGGCGGCCCTGATTGGCGGATCCGCGGCAGAGGGAGCAGGGAGTGGGGCAGGGACTAATCATCGTCATCGGCAGCCCACAAGCTGCTAATAAGGATGCGCGTTTCATCTGCCCGGTTGAGTTAGGGTTTGGGACTGGCCTAACGCCAGTGGGACAAGCTACGGTACGCAGAGAATAAGAAGCCAGGTTCCTTGGTCGACCATCGAAGCTCGCCCGGGGGTGCTCTGTATATGATATATGATAGAACGTTTACGGTGTCTGGATGTTCTGGATTCATCATGTTCTGTTCTCGACGGGGCCAGGATGTCGATTCGATTCCAGATCTGTCAAGGACGGTGGGCCTCGGTCAAGGTTTAATTAAGGATCACATCTGCATCCTAGCGTGTCTGGCGGTTCTTGGCTCTCCTCGTCCTGTAAGGGGACTTGCCTGCCCTGCCTGCCCTGCCTTCTGGAATTGTTATCTGGCCCAGGGAGAAATTCCCCGTCCATGAGGCATGTTTCAATGCACTGGCAAAATGGGAGGGAAATAAAATAAAATCAAAAATGAAAATAAAAAAAATTCGCCCAGCTGCTGCCCAACCGACATGTCGAATGTCGATACACTGATTGTCTGATTGATAAGAGCTCCAAAGCCTATCAGCCTCAAATCCACACAGGTTTGGGATGAAACTTCCATGTCTGCATCTACTGCACGACTGATTTTGTGGCTATGGTTTATGATATGTATATGCAACCCCCGAGAGTTACTCCATAAGTGACTACGCAACATGTCAGTCCCTCCGTCAGGAAACAAGGTCCCAGCGATGGATTCAATTGCCTCACTTCAAGGTCCAACTTTCACTACTCCGTACATAGGAAAGATTATTATGAAAAAGAGCAAGAGAGACAAAAAAGAATACCCACGTCCCTCGTACGTACTCCTGTCCTTACTCCAATCGGATCCTACTCTGTCGGTATTTTAGCGCCCCAGCTGAAACGACGTGCTCCGCTGAGTCGCTGACGAGTGATGACAGGCGAAACCCGAGTAGGGCTGGCCGGATGCTCGATGCGATATGCACCTTGCGATATATATAGACGGAAGGACCCGACTAAGTATATACTCCGACTGGAATCTGGTTCCCTTCAACCTGTCGGGCGTGGAGGTTGCTACTTTGGTCATGCTGTGCATTGGCTAGTGGGATCGGGGGTTGACATACGTAAGCGAGATCGTCGCATTAATCTAAGCAATACGACTGTATTATTCCCTGCCCCCGCCGCTCCAGATATGAGGGTCTACTCCGATAGCTTTCTCCGTATCTACTCCGTAATCCGTCCGGTGTCCAGCTTCCTACTTCGGAGTACCCCCGTGGCATCTGACATACATTCTTGGCGTGATTTTGGCCGCCGCCGGAGCTGAAACATGGCAATGTTATATGAGCTTGTTTAGCGATTGATATACGGCCCAAGTCCAACCTTACCAGTTTTAGCTTTGGAGCCCTAGTTGCTTTCTGCAACCCTACCTGCAGACGTGCAACCCAACGAGAAGTAAAATAGATTGGGAGCCAAAGTCAAACAGGAAAACCTAACGTTTCTCCAGAAATTCTCCGAGAAAGCCACCACCGACACAGCCATTATTTGTCCTACGGCCGAACCTCCCTTGCACTCTGGCTCTGACGCTTTAATCAAACGCGACCAACCGCCTGCGTGGCCATTACTGGGTGCGTTTACAATTTCGCAGCCTTTCCCTACGGAGTACATCCTCCGTGTCGTGAGCACGCCGAGTGACATGCCATGATGCCACCGCAGGAAGTACTGAGTACTCTCTAGTGGCGAGGGGACTTATCTTCACTTACCTAGGCATCTACTCCGGAGCGCAATTTGATCCGGGATCCAGTCATATTCGCTGTTAGACAAACAGTAGCGCTCTGTAATGCATACGATCATCCGCCAAGACGCGCGATAATACGTTCGCCATTCTCGATTCTCCGTTCCTTTGCAACCTATTCGAGTTGTCCACGAGTCCACGACTCATCGAGCTGATCACGTCGGCATTTCCACTTTCCTGCTGTTTTACAGGGTCTCTTCAGGGCTGGGCATCTGCGTAGCGAAATGCTGATCCTCATGGACGACGAACAGTGGTTCGACTCTTTTCTTTTTTTTTTTTTCTCTCTCTCTTTTTTCTTCCCTGGCTCTTCTATACCCCCTCCCCTCCCTTGGTGCCGTGCATGGCGATGGTAAGTGGGGTTGATAATTTAATTGGGGTTAACGGAGTATCCGTAGTTCCCCATCATATTGGCAGGGTCCGTCGGATCTTTGATGGGTTTTACCTAACCTGGTCAGAGATGCCACTTTTTTCCTCGATAAGGATCCAGTTATTCGCGTATTCATCGGATTTGGTTCACTAAGCTAGTTAACTAAATTAGTTAGTCAGTTCTTTGTCTCCGCTGACTAAGATCTAACTCAATGCCCAGATTCCATTATTCAACCCTCAGATGCTACACTGTCTGACATACTCGGATAGGAAGGACTCGAGACCTTCGACGGTATGGCATTGGCATCGCAATCCGGAAAGGAATTAGGCGTACACTACAGAGTACACTTACGGAGCCCACTCTCCCAGGCTCATATTAAAAGAGCGCCCCAACCGCAGAACAAGCCATTCCATTCCCTCGACCTCGGATTGGACTCCGTATCGGCGAGCGGACTCCGTCCACTACCTAAGCCTGGGGTGAGGCCGAGGCTTGCACCGGCCTGTTTCACCATCATCGGGCACTTGACTTCAAACGGGCATGGGTTCTGCTCTCTACATGCAACGTGCCCTTACGTGTCCCCTTGACCTCCACCGTCCTTCAGATTGATCTTGAGGGAGATAGAAAGCCCACCTGCATTTTTTTTTACAGGGTTAAAGAAAAGCAGAAAGGAAAAAAAAAAGGAAAAGGGGAAAATAGGAGCCAGAACAAATTCGGGCATTCCAGACTGAAGAGGGTCTTTTTTGGTCCATGCTCAGCAAGGATTCGGTTTGGCTTTTTGGCTAAATTACATTCTTGGCTTGGATGATTCGAATTGAACGAGATAGGATAGGGCTGTTTCGCCCTCGTCGGAGCCCCCCCTTGTTTTATTATTATTATTATTATTATGTTCTGCAGTCTGCATGGGTCTTGCCATTGTTTGTTGGACGAGGCACGAGAGACACTTGAAAGGGGGCTTGGTTTCATTGATTCTTCATTATTGGGAGTGTTTGAGCACTTTGCACACCCTGCACGTGTCGGAGGGAAAACATGGTGTCAGGTGATTGATTGATTGTAGAACATGGAAGACGGGAGAGAGTTGGTGACATACAAACGAAACATCTCTCCCTCTCACTCCGTTGCATCGTTCTCCCCCTCCCCTCCCCCTTGTCACACCCGACGAACCGTCAAGTCCATTCTTTGGCCTGCTGAAACTTCTTAACACGGAGTCTGGACGGATGGCGTTTGACTGGGCTGGCCGTCGCCCACGCGAATCACCGTCCTGATGCTAAGGGCGTAAGCTTCGCGAATGCAGCACGCGAGACATGTCCGTCCAACTCTGCCAATGATGGCGTTCTGCCCTGCCGACGCACACCATGCCCTGGCGAAGCTTTCCTTCTCGCGAGACCCGCGCGCATCCAGCACCGTTACCTCGCGCTGGCTGGACCCGCGCCCGCTATGTTCTGAAGGTACCGTCGTCTCGGTCGCGTGTGCTTCGGGTAGGGCGTCGAGTGAGAGCACTTTGTATGCATATGTGCGGTAGAGCGGGTGGCCCGGGAGACGGTGGTGTTTGTGGCATGTGCCGCTGGAGGAGCCTGAGGAGGAGGCAGTGTCGTTCGCTCCGGACGCGGAAGAATGTTTTGAGATGAAATGTGGCCTCCCGGGGGTCGGCATTCATGCGATGCGATGAACTGCACGTTGTATGTCAGTGGCAGGGAGAGCATTCGAGGGGACGAGATGGTCTCGGAGGCCAAGGTAAAGGTCATGGAAGATGTATGCGCCACCCAATGCGGTTTGCCCTGCAGCGGTTGCGCATCGCGACCGGAGAATGTCAGTTCCTCGAAGAAAACCTTCACTCCGTCCACAGGCCCATCACTCGGGAGGGATAGTGCACCGCACGATGTGCTCCGCACAGGCAGAGGGCTGGACTCATGCGCCAGTTTCAGGCCCTGCTTGATACGCGGCTTGCCGGGCGCTTGTGGTGCGGCTTTCACGATCACCTCGAACCAGCTGTTGTGGATATCTTCCGAGGTCTGGGAGTCCTTGGGGAGAACTGGGCTGTTGATCCATCCCATGGACTCTTTGGTGCCTTCCAGACTGGCCAGGACTCGACCGACGATGCATTCTTTGCTCCACCAACTCCGTCCGGAGTACGACATCCCGCCGTAAAGATTAGCAACTGGTCCCAGTTGGGTCATGGCGTCCGGGTCGTTCTCCAACATAGTAGCAATCAGTAGGTGATTGATCATTTCGCCGGGCATGACGAAGCCGGACAGCCAGCTTCGTGTGATCCAGCCAATGAGTTGGCCAGGATCTTGGGAACAGTGCAGCAGTAATCGCCGCCGAGACGGGCTCCGGGTGTACATCTCGTCTATCCTGGATCCAAGCTTAAGGCCTTCGGGTACTATATTGCGAATGGCAGTGTTGTACGCGTCTACGAGCTGCTGATTGGTTGAGTCGTCCCCGATTTTGGAGCGAAGCTGGACCTTTATGGCGTCCAGGCGGGCCAGCCGAGGTTTTCGGCAAACACAAACAGCCCCTGCAATGCAGGTGGACATGGGACGGTATGAGCTTGCAGTTCCAGGAAGATTCGACGGGCCCTGCCGGAGAGGTGCCGATTTGTGCGCGAAATGCTCGAAGAAACGGTGATGGTGTCGTTCGCTCTTTTCATGAGTTTCATGAGTTGATGACGAAGGTGAGGAAGCGGTGCCTTCAGCTGCCACTGCAGGCTCGTCTGGACTGTAGCTGAAGGTGAAACTATCCATGAGTCGCCGAACAACAACAATGTCCCAGTCTACCTTGCCGTTTCGCGTTTTATCGAAGTCCAACATGTCTCGCATAGATGGGCGCAGCTCGCTAGAATCGCCCAGAATACCCACCCGCACCGTCGCGTCTAGACGGAGAAGTAATTCACCTGCGAGGAGCATCTGCACTAGGAACCATTTGCGCTCCAGAGTTGGATGCATCCACGGCTTTTGGCAGCAGCCGGGGTCCAAAAAGTCACCATCCACATGCGGTGCAGCTTCCCAAAGCAACTGCCCGGCTCGTAGTCGACATTCCGCCAGGCTGAAGTTCGCCCAGGCCCCCGGCGTGGCCAGCACAACCGTGAGGGCTTTGATCTGAGCCTTGATCCCGTGCGGATTGTTGATGCCTTGCAGCATGAAACTCGGTAGGGGGTAGAGGAATTTGGAGAACAGCTCTCTAGAGAGCTCATGCACTGACTCTCGGTCCATAATCGACGTTGCTTTGGTCCCATGTAGTATCTCATCCCGGACCTCGGCCAGCAGTCGCAGGCGCTCGACTAACGTTTTCAAGTCGATGTCTCGAACGCCGATCCTTCTCCAGGGCTGACGGTCCCTCGCAAAGGAGCTCTTTCCGGTCATGGATGGTACCATCTTCACATTGCGAGTAGGGGTGTTGGTAGTGTTCCATCAGCTCATAAGCCACCGAGGCAGGCATGGAGGAGAGATGCATATACCCAGCCATCGGCCTCGGGATTTCCGGTCCAACATAACGGACCGCATCGCAGATGGGGAGTTCCAGAAAATGACAACAGCCTATCGTCCCGGGCTCCCTTCCATACATCGACAGCATATTGGGCGTTTCGAAAATCCCAACATCGAAACTCGCCCTCTTCGGCGCCGCCGCCCGTTTCCAACACTCCAGCCGAACGGGCGTGTTATCTCCCTGAATAAACCATCCATCGGGCACCGGCAGATGCGCATGCAGTGTACAGAGCGTGAACGATGCATGGGCCAACGGCCTCCTGTCCCACAAGTTCTGGATAAACGGGTCGTGGTCGTCGAACGGGAATATCACCTGCAGATACCAGTGCCCGTGTCGTCCCTTGTCGAGCAGAAACACGGGCGCGCCCGAGAACATGAACTCGGTATCTTCTCTTGCCTGCTCGGCTTCCGCCGACGGCGTCTTCTCATGCGACTTCTTCGCGGACGTGGCTTCTTTGTTCTCGGGTCTGCGTGTCCCGTCTTGCTTGGATGATGACTCGCTGGACAGCTTGCCCGTAGAGGGATTTGTCGGCTTTCGACCCAACCTACAAGACGTGAAGTGTCAGCACGCTTAACCCTCCAGAAGAGAACTAGCTATGTTCTCTTACCGGCCCTGCGCCATCAGCAGTCGTCCCTCCCTCGTGATGTCTCCGGAACAGCTCATGGAACATTCCCTGGCTCGGGGGATCAACAACATGCGGTCGCACAACGGGTTGCGAGTTCGTCCTGCGCAGCGTAGGCATCGCATCGTCGTGGGGCGGCGGCGCGCCGGAAACAGAATGTCTCCGACCGAAAAAAAACGACATTTCTATCTGGCTTGTAAGTCGTATCGCTATTGGAGATGTTAGTACATCTGAGTCTGCGTCTGTGAATATCGTAAAATCACCCAGCTATGTAGACACAGCAGGACCTAGTTCCTGCGGGGCGTCCCAGGTTCAGGTTCACATACCTTTTACAGGTTAAGGTATGTCTGGTCTCGTCAAGCCAAAGCAGTCTAGCGATCGAATTCAACCGGGGTTAAGCTGAAGTAGTTGAGCCGGTTATGTGCGACGCGACAGGCAGCTATGATAGGGGATTGAATAGGAAGGCAAATTAATCAGTTAATGGTAGACAAGGTTCAATTCAATCCTCTCATCCATGTTTTTTATCGACCTTGGTGGCGCCGTTTTTCTGTCACATGAGCCAGACTGGAAAAGGCACAGATTTTTTTTTTTTCTATAATTAATTGCAAGGAGGGGATTTGAATGAATAATAGTGAGTGGACAATATGAGATGATCCATGAATCAGCCTACCATCGATGACGTCGATTAGTCTGGGCGGCGTTTCTTGCTTGATGGAGTATCAGCAAACCAACCATTTCGCTCTGACTCTGACTCTGACTTGTGTTAAGGGTTAAACCTAGGTTTGGATTCCCTGTGGGTAGTCTATGATGGCGTGGATATTTTAGAACATGCCATGATGGGCCATGTTCCTATGACTTCTTGCATGGTAGGTATGGCATGATCTGTTCGGGGCGGGGCGGACTTCACCGGTTTGATGATTGATGGGCACGAGACAAGCTGCGTTAGGATTTCAGAAGATTGTGATGACAGTGTACGGAGTATTATTAAATTTAGCGCCATAGAAAGGTTCGATTCCTATAGGTAGTGCCGCCGGCAAGCCACTGCGACCGCGGTATATTGTTACTGGTCCTCTATTAAGGGGCTTTATAAACTCTTACACAAAGACAATTAGATAAGAATAGTTGGTATCAGTTTATGAATTTCGACATATGCACAAACTTATAACCCTTTTATATGGGAATTTATATAGGGCTATGGTACACTTCATCTATTTAATCTCGGCAAACCAGGCCGCAATATCCCCAACGTTGCGATCCACACAATCCGGCTGGTCGTAGTGCTGGAAATGCGAAACCTCGTTGTTCCAGATCAGCTTCTTCCGACTCGTAGGGATGGATTCAAAGTGGCGCTTCGCCGACGCCCCATTCATGCAGTTATCGCCGTGGATCAGCAGCGCCGGCTTGTCCAGCTTTGCCACGCCCGGGACCGTCGTATAGCTAAAATGGTCCAGGTCGCTCATCACCGCGTACCGGTTCTCAAACCCCTTCAGCGTCCACGGCCCATACCACGACCAGATCACCGGTCCCGGCAACCCGGCCAGCGACCCCGTGTTGGGGTCCGCGGCCTTCGGATCCACCAGCGGCTGGTACACCACTTCTCCGGTCTTGTCGTATAGCTCGCGCGCCTTCTTCGCGCGCTCCAGGCGCGCATTGTAGAGCGCTTCGCCCTGCTCGGGCGTGGGCATGGCCATGGCCGAGATGTCCGCCCCGGGCGTCCAGGCTACGCATCCGGCGCAAATCATGTAAATGTCTGTTTCTTTGTCGCGGTAGTATCCGGTGACCGAGGCGACGCCGGATACTCGGCTATCGTACGATGCCACGTCCAGGGATTCAGGGCCGCCCTGGCAGATGCCGACCAGGAAGAGCCGCGAGGTGTCGATATCGCCCCGGGTGCAGAGATAGTCTATTCCGGCGATCATGTCCTCGTTTTTCATCTTCGGGTTTTCCAGCCGTCGCGGCTGTCCTGTGCTTTCGCCCACGGTCCGGGGGTCGAAGATCAAAGCTGCGTAGCCTTCATCTGCGAGACGGGTGCCGTATTGAAACGGCGCTTGCTCTTTGATATAGGAGTATGGCCCTGTGATGACGATGCCGGGGGGCTTGGTGACGTTCGTGGGTTTGAAGAGGACGCCGGCGACTGTTTCCCCGTGCGAAGGGTAGGTGACTTTTTCGACGGTGTATTGGCCGTGTGAAGACATTTTCAATGGAAGACAATTGATTCGATCCGATTCAACGAAATCTGTTATGTTATGGATTATGAATTGTTAAGTTGAGTTAGCTTGTAGCCAGAGGATATCTTTCGAACGAATCTAGCCATGTTTAAATACCCCAGGGATGATCGGTGATATAGCCCCGTGGCCGTTGATTGCATTATTCGTGGAAATTCTATGACGCATCGAGTAAGAGAAATCCAACTATATCCTCGTGTCTCTCCGTTTTCGTGCATCCCAAGAATTATCGCCGATAAAAGCGGGTCGAGTGGAGAGAAAACGCCGACAGACCAATCGAGGCAAGAATCCGTGGGGCAGAGTTAACGCCGATTTCCGATCTCCCAGCAGATCTCAATCGGATCTGCAAGGGATAACGAAGACTGCGAAGTACTGCCGCATGTTCAGATCAGATCGTTCCGTTCGGTTGAGCTAGGTAGTCTCGATCCCAGCATTCGAGATTAGTTTGGTCCTATCTCCGAAGCCCCCTCGCCAGTCCGATAGACTCGTCGGAGTTAGTGTAAAGTACATATCAATGGTTAAACTCGTTCATGAAATTCCAAAAGCTGGTATCTGAGAAGTCGCCTTCGAAATTCCATATGTTCGTCAGGTCCATAGCGAACGGGTCCAAGGGGAAGCTGTCGGATGTATTCGTAAATGGCGTTTGAGTCATCGACGATATATGATCAAAGAATAGGTCATGGGTAGGACGCGGAGGCAGAAGGGCATCAAAAGAAAATTCCGACGGTGCTCCATGAGGAATGTCTGTGTAGCCGTTGGGGTAGATCCATGTAGGATTGTTCAGAGATACTCTAGCATCGTCTACGGTTTCGATACCGAATCGCTGTCTCAACCGATGATACAAGCTGCACGCGACGCCATGCGCTGAGGCTGCCATAGCATTTGACTGGCCAATTATGTTCAACCTTTGCACCCCTTTGTCAACAGCGTTGATACACTTTGCTTGTCGTTCGGGATCCTCATTCGGAAACACGAGACAGATTGCAGCCATGAGAACAATCGCGTCGAAGGACGCGTAGACAGGGTTGAACACCTTGCGCTGGCGTGGTTCTGTCATCTCAAACATTCGCTCCTGCGCCCTTAAAATGGATATGCCGGCGTTCATGGCTTCTATGCGACTGCTGGGAACAGAGAATACAAAGGGCCGATGAAGCGCCAGAATAACCAAGTTAATAAGCGATGGAGCCCCTCTCGAGCGACAGGTAGCCACTGGCACCCCTGTATTAAATCAAACTTCGTGTCTGGGTTTTGCAGACGGCACCAAGAAGGTAGAAGTCCTAAGTTCTCTTTGATCGCGGCGTCTATACGTTCGACAATTGGATAGTCCTGGGGACTAGCACCGTTCTGTTCCACTTGGTGAATGTCCTTGAAATATCGATATGCCACGGTATAGCCAGCGAGTATGACATCAAATGGCCGGGGGAGATCAGTCTCGGTTTGCCAATGCGAGAATAAATCTCGCCGCCTTTCGTCGTCCTCTATTGTACTCGCGAAGCGATCGATTTCAAGAGTGGTGGCAATCGGTCGGCCGAGCACGACAGCCATGTGAACGTCCCAAATATGCAAGACCACCCAAACCTTGTGGCCCATGAGACTGAATGGGGATTGACCAGGTACAACTCGTCCAGTATGCAAGCCAATCTCCTGTGCATCGCGAATGGCCGACCCCAGTGCATGCCAGGCTTCAACAACCTTGCCACTGCTTTTCAAGAACGAGGCTCTTAGCACACCTGCCTGTACCGTGGCAAGAGCTATATCCTTCTTCCCCAAAAGCGCAAGTAAGTCGGCACTTGTATCGCAATACTCGGCCCCGAGATCATGGAAGGTCATATCAGCCATGGTGATGAGAGAACGAATTCTTTCATCCTGAGGAGAGTGAAATAGAAGGGCTTGTGCGAGGACTTGAAACAACAGTGCTGGAAACACAACGATCTTAAGCGGCAATCTGTCAAGGGCCATTTGAAGGTCAGAGTACGAGATCGCTCTCCAAGCGGCTAGTTCTTCTCTGAAGGACAATTCATCCACCAGGTCGTACATCCAATTGATTTCGGAGAAAAATGTTTGCACTAAGATGTCGACGCAGGCTTGTGGAGGCAGCTGGCGCACTGCTTCCTTATACCTGCGATTCGCATCGCTCGGAAAAGGGGCCTGATTTGAGATAGGGGGGCTGGATAAAGTAGGAGCCTGTCCGCTATACAGCTCGGTTGTACGCAATAGGTTCATGGAGTTGTAGTTGCCATGGCTGGAATATCCAAAATCCTGGATTTTGTCCTGCAACTCGCTAGACCACTCGGTGTTGGACTCAGCGGATTGGCAGCTACTATGCACCATGTTCGTGCCAGAACTGATTTCTGAAGGGCCACTCTCGCCGGAGCTGCTTTGCGTGGCCTGGCCGCCCTTCAATTCAGTGTCATAATGGCAAAGATCCTGGGGTCTCCTATCAGACCAAAAGTAAGAATGCGATTGGAAGTATACAAACCTGCGCGGCTCGCTTGATGCAGTTGCAGCAAGGAGACTGGCGGTCACACTATTCCATGTTTAGTAAATCTTTGCGAAGAATTTGTTTCCGAGGCTCCTTACTTTCTGCTTGCGCCGATGGCATTCCGTGCAGGAGATGACAATTCTCTTCCTCCTGTGAGGCCTTCGTTGTCTGCTAGTGGGACTTGATTTCATAATGCACGGTGATCTCAGTTGATGGTACAGAGTAAGGAGAGCCACGAAGGCCAGACACGGATGATTCTCCCACTCTCACCGCCTCCACCAGCCAGCCATGCTTCGCCACACTTTCTTTTCTTGGCTTTTTGGAGATTGTGAACTTTTACCATGGATGTGTAGTTATGTACGGAATATAACACTAAGTATTTGACGTCCTGGGATACATTCATTTTTGACAGATGAACCAGTCTCAAAACGCTACTCATTATTATGCACTACCTCATTCTTGCCAAGGCCAGACCTCCACTTAAGCATGCTTATGCAGGAAGTCCAGCGCAGTGCGGTATCCCCTCTCATACTCCTTCCGCACCTCGTCATTCTCCAAGTCCGATCGTGCCGCCATCCACCCATGGATCTGGGTGGAGAACGTCTCCACGTAATGCGGCTTCGACAGATTATCGCCGAACGCCGTCACATCGGACGCTTTCTCGTCCTTTGACGCGAGTACAGCCATGGGGACATTGACGGACTTGGCGTCGTCGGGCGCCAGCATGGCCGGATGGCACTGCACAGCGGCTTTGAAGATCTTGTTCTCCGCGCCGGTGGCCAGCACCGAGATCTTGCCGCCCCAGCAGTAGCCGAGGATGGACCACTCGAAAGATCCCGCGGGCGCGAGTTTGTTCGCCTCCTCGACGACCTTGGGGATGCGGGACAAGGTGGTGGGCGGGGCGGCCTTGGTCTGGAAGAAGTTTCCGAGCTTCTCCTTGTGTTCGTCGGTTTGGGGTGGGAACCACGAGATGTCGGCGGGTTGGCCGTCGAAGAAGTCGGGCATGAAAACGCGGTATTTCTGGGTGTTGGAAGTGGAGAGGATGTCGGCGCCTTGAATGGTTTGGGGGAAGAAGCCAAAGATGTCTGTTTCATTAGGCGGTGGTGGTGATTTCAGGCTGAGTGTTACGCACCGTAGACGACGAGGATTGCCTTGGTGGCATCTTGAGGACCGGTGACGTCTGTACATGTTAGTCTCGACTCGCTCGGGATTGGTGAGTTAGGACTTACAAGTCTTCATCCCATTGATGGTCTTATATTCACCCTTGGCCTGGTAGTTCTTGGCCACAACGGGAGGGATGCTATACAAGTCAGCGAATGCACCAGCAATACCGGGGTGGGTGAAACAGCATACGAGCAACAAGCCTTGCTAACACCAGACATGGCTGCAGACGAGCAATGGATCGGACGGAAACTGGTAAGAGGGCGCGACGACAGAAGGGACCTTCGGAGAGGGGCAGCCGAGGCAGACGCGGAAGCTAGAAGCTGTTTGTAAATCATTAGTGTTGGTGACGGGGAAGAGCTGAAAAGGGAAGGGTAATGAGAAGAGACGCACAAGGATAGATTTATGAGGGGTCAATTGATGAATGCAGGAGGGAGAAGAAGAGAAGAGAAGAAAAGAAAAGAGGAACCTTAGCCTTTTCGTCAACCCCGCCGGGTCGACGTCATTTCGGTTATTCGGCGATGATGTAAGCCGCCTATTCTTCTAACTTAACTATACATCAATATCACAGATTCTACAGAGACTTGCTGGAAACAACCATGGCGCTTCCTAATCCGATATCTCGATAGTAAGAACGCAACGTCGATAGTGCGAGGAAATCGCCGACGGTGCAGTCCACGAGTCTGGAAAGAATGTTCAGACCCCTCACTTCCGTGCCTTGCTATAAGTCCAGACATACAAAATCGCTGATCGGTATCTTTTGGACCTGACCTGCTCAAGCAACAGGACCAGAGGGCTGACGGCTTGACGGCTTGACGAGGCGCAACGAAAACCAGCCGAGACGGGCCCCCTAGCAGCGAGGAAGGCATGTAACGGCCAAAGCCCAACCCGACTGGTAGTAACTGTACAGTAGTACTAAGCCAGAGGAACGCACAATTCGCGCAGCGGATCCGCTAGTTGTCCAGTTAGAACCGGGAGATGGAAGGCCATTCACGAGGCAATATAAAAGGGGGACCAGTTTCCTGTTAATTTCTGGACCTCGACCCTTCTCCCAGACTCCCTTGCCACCATTCTCTTTCTCTACTGTTCTTTTCTCCAGTCTCCTCTCTTCATGCAAGATGACAATATCATGTGCTACGATACCCTGCCGAACCACCAGTACAAGTTCAATGTTCAGATGGCATGCGATGGCTGTGTCTCTACCGTCCAGGAAGGCCTCAACGCACTCAGTGGTTCGTACCAAGTCTTCCATCATGTCGTGACGCTCTAACGTTCTGGAATCTTCTCTGGTGAAGGTGTGAAAAGGCTTGAAATCAGCCATGGAGAACAGACTGTCTCCGTCGAGACAGAGTATGGTCTTTCCTTCGAGACAGTGCTGAGCGCTATCAAGGCCAGGGGGAAGAATGTCCGTGGCGGCGAGGCTGACGGGGTTGTTCAAGTCGTATAGTTGGGTTTTCTCGCTGATTAGTACGGGAAATTTTGATCGTAATATTTGAGATCTATTTGCTCTGACTATGAAAGGATCTAGCTTCATTATTCATGCCTTCGTGAAACTATCTTTCGAGTGTAGACATCTCTTTACCTAACAAGACCTAACTAGACACACCTGGCATTACCGTAGATGCAAGTATCTAAAAACAACCTTTATATAAATAATTACTTTTCCAGGTCCTAACACCCTCAGCACAAATGGATATTCCCACCAAAATGCCTACCTATCTTAGCATCTCAGAACAGAACCCTATCCAAGCCTACCAATCATGAAACAAACAGCTGGACATCACGCACAATTCCCGCAGTCAGATTCAAGTCCACTGGCCCACATGGCTCGGACTTGATGATTACCATTTTAGGGAATTCTGGTTCTTGCAGTTGCGTGGATATCGCTTTCTCTATGACTCGTTAGGTTTCGGGGAGGCTATAAATAAATTCTGAATGCGGGAATTGGACATCTCCGATCTTGCATGGAGAGTCGTAGTATGAAGTATCGTTATGCTTGTTCCTATGACAGTCCGTTCCAGTATCGCATGATTGTCTGTATGTCTTTGCAGAGCTGCCCCTCCTCAAATGATCACCATCTTTTCCCTCTCTGCACAATGATGCATGGATATCCAGTGTCATGCTGAGTGACGAACAATCCACTCCTTAAACTATATCTTGTCAAAGTATCTCGCCTTAGTCTGAACTTACAACTTCAGGCTGGATTCCACTGAATAAATTCCAAGAGGGTGATAGATTATATATGTTAGTTTTCATAGCTCTAATCTTTGATACCGCTGCTAACTTCATGAAACAGAGTCTGTTTATTCAACCCTTTACGAGCCCGTATCTCTAGTTCTACACAGAACCCAGCAAGGGAAATGTGCTTGAAGATTGTATCATAATACATCTCTCGGCTACTATTTTAATTGAATAATCATTCGATTGCGGCCATAACCGGGGGCTCGGAGTCACACAGGACACGAAACAAAGCCGGATCAAAATTCCGAGTTCATGATATTGTGAATACTATGACAGTGAGCTGCTCGAAGAAAATGCAAGGAACTTAACTGTAGAAGCTATAGTTTGAGCCTTGGTCCCCAGAAAACATTGAGATCCATGATCTGGATTCTGTAGATTGGAATACGCCATGTGTTCTTCTTGTCCAAATAGATGGTGGATTTGGTGCTGTATGTATGACTGGCTATAAAGTGGACATCTTAATAACAGGCAGGTCCATACCGCAGCCCTGGATGGTGACTCTTACTTTAGCGAGAGACCAGAGCTGTCGTTTTCATGAAGAACCTTCTGTGGGAATTATCAGAACTTGACATTACGAAAGCTTTGCTGGATTCTACTGAAGTTTTAAGTTTTACCTCCAGGCAGGGCAGAGGCTTACCTCTCCATGAAATAATCACTTTTAAGATTTCATGAGTAGCAGAAGTATACCCGAAAATATGCTATCCGGGGAATCTCCCGGCCGTCCATGAATTCAAGGAATCTAGACTTTTGAATAGAAAACATTAACTACAAAACCTGGCTATCAGGGCGGGGAAATTGGTTCATATAGGCCATGCAGATTGCTAAACTCCAAATAGGATAATGGTGATTAGCTAGCTACCTTGTGTCTGTCGCTAAGAGCTGAAAGTACTGAAGTCCTTCTCGCCAGGTTGAACTATACGCCCATGGTGGTAATCAGCCACGCTCACTTGATTTCCACAATCAGGACGGAGACAGTCCATGATAATAAACCGCTCTTGGTGGGTTGAGCATTCTCGGGGTGTCATATGAGTTTGAATTTATTGCTTCATGAATGAGCATGTATTATTGCTCTGTGATTGCAACCACATCAACAAGACATGATCAGTTTGCTAGTACGGAGATAAGATGTAGATTATAGATCTCTTTTCATTACTGATCAGCTTGCAGAACCTGATCCACAGCAATTCTGGCCTTAAAATTGAGGTCCACAGATATGTTAAGGCTTAAGCGCATTGTTGCATGTGTACAGTGTCTAGTAGTATCTAACATGCACTGGAAATATATCTCTCAACTCTCCCATGTATAATATAAACGAAAACCCGCCTTACCTGTGAATACAGCATCCCCCGGCTCTTAAAATTCCACCACTACTCCTCTCAAAGTAAGGTGCTCTTCCTTTTCTTTGCCCACTGAGCATCAGATCCCTGATCTGGCAAAATATTATGTATGGCTGGCAATTTGACGACGAGAGGTGCTTCTCAAATTGATCGCCTAAGTAGTAGGAAGGTGTTTGATAGTACCCATTAATATCGGAACCGATCGTCTTCGTGCGTCTAGAGTCTGATTGTTATCTAAATATTTAATATGTTTACTTAGCCCACCAAAGGAAAGAAAAAGCATATATATAGTGTCTCGCGAACCTTACCCAGTATCATACCTACTATATCCTAGACTTGAGAATTTTTAAGGAAGTGAAGGGTTATCTTCGCAGCAGAGCACATACCTACCCAGGTTGATAGATTCCCTTTCCTATCTTAGTACATACCTTGGGTTTATTTGTACCGATGGAGTGACTCTACCAAAGGATCAGAAAAGAAGGATGTCCTAATAAATAGAAATTTGATTACTATCTTTTGTTTATGTTTCATTAGTCAATTCCCAGCTTTCAATTCTTAGTTATGACTTCTGCCATGACTAACAGCACGTAATCTACACTGCAATGATGAAATCCATCCCCGCATCAATCACATCCGAGCATCGGTTAGATATCCTACTCGACCCCGGCAAATATACTCTACAAGCAGTGACGAGCAGAGCGGAGAATATGACGAGTAGCTTACTCACTCACTCACATTTGTCTGTTGCTTGTCTGACGCAATCGGTATTCTATCGATACACCCCCTGCATGTTAGTCTCGCGCGATGATCACGCATGATGGCGATATGTGGGTCTCTTGTTGAGGTGGTTATCAGATAAAAAGGAGAGAGAGGAGGGGCCTGAGCAGAGTCCAAGTAGGTTGAGACAGTTTCCTGTGAGTGTGAGTAAGATGAGCGACACTGCATCTCGCCAGGATGGCCCGAAAAAACAAATCCTACTGAATGCGTTTGATATGTCGACGGTGGGCCATTTGTCGCCTGGACAGTGGAAAGTGAGATCCAAATAAATATAAATAACCCAGCAGTGAAGTCAACTGAACTATGCAGAATCCATCCGATAAATCGGCCACAAAGCGCAAGCTGACCTACTGGATCGACCTGGCCAAGCTGCTCGAGCGCGGCGGCATCAATGCCTTGTTCCTGGCGGATACGTACGGCGGGTATGACACGTACGAGGGCAAGCTTGACGAGTGCATTCGACGAGCGGCGCAGTGGCCTGTCACCGATCCCACTATTGTAGGTTGCATGCATGAGCTGGATATATCGATCCGATCTGACTGACTGGCTATTATCAAGCCCATCTCGGCCATGGCGGCTGTGACTAAGAACCTGGCGTTCGGTATCACAGCGTCTACCTCCTTCGAGCCGCCGTTCCTCCTTGCGAAACGCTTCTCCACGTTGGACCATCTCACGGACGGACGCATCGGGTGGAACATTGTCACCTCGTGGAAGAAAGCCGCCTTCAAGGCCATCGGGCTGGATACGCCGATCGAGCACGACGAGCGATATCGTCAGGCGGATGAGTATCTCCGCGTGCTGTATAAGTAGGTGCACCCCCCCCAACCATTGCTAGCTAGTTTCAGGGAAAACTAGATAGAAGAAACGGCTGATCTCTCCCAGACTCTGGGAAGGATCCTGGGCACCCGACGCGGTAGCCCCCAACCCCGAAACAGACACCTACGTCGACCCCGACAAGGTGCGCCAGATCAACCACCAGGGGAAGTACTTCTCGCTGAACACGCGCCACATCGTCGACCCGTCGCCTCAGCGCACGCCGTTCCTCTTCCAGGCGGGCACCTCCGCCGCGGGGTCGGCGTTCGCGGCGACCCACGCCGAAGCCATCTTCGTGTCCGGCCACTCGCCGACCGCGCTGCGGCCTAAAATCGATAACATCCGACGGCTGGCCGCCGAGCAGGGCCGCGACCCGCGGTCGATCAAGGTCTTCGCGACCTTCACGCCTATCGTCGGGCGCACCGACGAGGAGGCCCGCGCCAAGTACGCGGAGCTGAGGAAGCACGCGTCCGTGGTCGGCGGGCTGGTGCTGTTCAGCGGGTGGACGGGCATCGATATCTCGCGCATCCCGTTGGACCAGGACATCACGGCGGCGGACTCCCTGGAGGCGCACAAGGTGACCAGCGTGCTGGATGCGTTCACAACGCCCAGCGAGGCCGTGCCGCGGTGGACGCCGCGCGTGGTGGCCGAGAAGGCGGCGATCGGCGGCCTAGGTCCGGTTGGGATCGGGAAGCCCCGGGCGCGTCGCGGACGAGCTGGAGCGGTGGATCCGCGAGGCCGACGTCGACGGGTTCAACTTGGGGTATGTCACGACGCCGGGGACGTTCGAGGAGGTGGTGGACCTGCTGGTGCCGGAGCTGCGGCGACGCGGCGTGTACCCGGATCCCGAGTCGAGCGAGCAGGAGGGAAAAGAAGAAGGGCTGACGGCGCGCGAGAAGATCTATGGGAAGGGCCAGAGGGAGCTGCGGGAGGACCATCCGGGCAGCGGGTATAAATATGAGGTCTATCGCGAAGAGGCTCCATGGGAGGCGGACGAGCTTGGGCCTGGTGCATCTGAGGCAGTCCGTTAGCGCTGAGCAAGAAGGGGAAAGGGGGGGGATGGAATCACATCCACCTGGTAGAGACGGACACCGTACCTTTGGACGAGAGATGAGGTTATCATAAGCAGAATAAACTACTTACAAACGATAAGCCACAGCAACGCCTTTGCCTTGCGGTCCCGTCGTGGACTTGCCGGGTTGTTCTCCCCTCCCCTTGGCTTGGGGCTGCTTCTAGTGTCGAGTCGTGGAGTCTTGGAGTCTTGGAGTCTTGGGTTGCAGGCGAAAGGAACAGTCTAGACTCCGGTCGCTGCAGAAGGCCGTCTCGTGACTCGACCACATTCTTGGAGGGAAGCGAAACTAGGCGATTTCAGGCGATGGATTTCTTGGATTATTTTCTACAGCCCCGTAACATACCTTACTCTGGTACTCTCAGTACCTTGAAAACGCGATCTAGAACGAGGCTTGGGAACCAAGGGAAAACAAAGTAAATCACTCAATAATACTCTGGACGTTGAGTAAGTAAAGAAATGAATAAGAAACGAAAGACAAAAGGACAAGGAAAAGGAGAAGTCAAATCCTTCCCGCTAAGCCCGTCCGGGAGCATCATGGGATTTCTGATTTCTGTCCAGAGTATCCGTCTGTAATAATCATACCTATTATGATGATAATATTAGTTATTACGGTTATTCCTCTGACTGAGGTTCGTGAATCGGTGCTAAATGGCCACTAGCTAGTCAGGAGTTCTTGTCAGTATTATTGGCCCATGCTAGACAGGAGACAGGAGACAGGAGACACCAGACCATATTCCGAATCCATACGTATCCACCCGGATGGAATGGAGTACGGAGTCACGAGAGACAAACTATGTTTAGTTCCAATGTTTAGTTCGGTGCTATTCTTACTGCGTACTAACTACTACGGAGTACAGTATCTTGGACACCAACCCCACCTCACTGATCAAACATCGGATTTCAGGCCGCCAATTCGACCTATCGCAAACAGGTACATGCACACCCTCCGTACATGGCCGGTCCTTCGTCGCCTTCCCCTCCCCCTTTCCCCAGACCCATGCAGGAAGGCAGGCCATTTAATTAGGTCTACATCCTCCGTACACCAACAATACTTTATTTATGTTAATGTTTTCATGGCGTTCTGGTTCTGGTTCTTATTCAGCCACGCCGATACCTCCCACAACGACAAGCAAATGGACGACGGCGGGCCCTTTTGATGCAGAACGATCGACCCCAGTTGGTCCGGTGGAATGGGTCCCGACGCGAGGAGAATGCACCTGCAGGTAGGTTAGGTCGAGAATGAACTATCTACGGACTTGATTCTTGGAGGGAACTTAAAAGAAAAGAAAAAGAAAAAAAAAAAACAAAAAGAAAAGTGTGGGCTATCTTTTTGGCCCTCTTTATGTAGGTCTTTTCCTTTGTCTGGTGTTTCAGTATACGGGGTGAGTGCGTCCCCCCCCCCCCCCCCCCTACGGAGTCTGTACGCAGTACTCAGAGTACATAGGCATGCATAAGCTAACTAAAACTAAAACTAAAACCTCCCTAACTGTGTCGCACAGTAGAAGGAGTTGGCTATGCTCCTTTTGGTTTCTTGTCCTCGACCGTACATACTCTACCGAGTATCTGTACATACAGAGTACTACTGCTGTATACTACCTGACTACCTGTGACCGGGGTCAACATAGCTACAGAAGTAGTCTAAAATAATCAATCAGTGCACTTGATTCCTACCTTGGAGACGGGGGACGAATAAGCGTGGGCTGTCAGCGGTCAGGTCGTATCCGCCGTCGTTATCATCGCTGCACGGCTAGGTTGGATTAGTATCGAGAACCGAGTGGGCGAATCACCATAGACCTAAAAATACGAGCATCTACCGAGACGGACTTAGGCTTGCGGGAGGAATCCTACAGTTACATACTTTCAGGTTTTCTACCCCGGAGGTCCGGTTCCTGTGTTTGTTCTCTGGACTTGGGGACAGAAATACTGTACCCTAGCTCCTACTGAGACCTAAGGAGTCCAGTGCAGGCCATCTGGCAGCTGGGTATTTGTTTAGGCATACAGGCTACGGGCTCGAGTCTGACTGTTTTCGGGCTAGGACCGTGCCGAAAGAGCATCTTCCACGGCGGTCGCTGATAGGATACCTCTTTTGAGAGATAGATAGAGCTGTAGGCTTTAGTGGAGAGAAGATCAGAGTATAGTTCTGCATTGCATATTCGTACAGTAAGCTGATATCTAGGAGTTGTACATGCACATACCTACGATTATTATCAGTATTATCAGTAACCATCCATGGCCGCCACCCAGATCTGCCGCACGCAATTCTGCTCCCCGCCGACACCGACAGGCCGGTGCTGTACGCCGCGAGGGAACCAAGAGCCAGGATCACCTTGGAAGGAGAAAGGAAAGGAAATTTCAGTCTGGCTGTTGCCCTGTTGGTGATAGACGAGAGTTTCAGCCAATCGACGGGCCGTTCTGGGGCCAGTGGAAGGTTCTGGGCGGGTGGGCCAATCCAATCTGACTGGAGTCGTTGGAGTGAAGTTTGTGACTGCCGAGCTCGATGGATTCTAGCCTGCCGTTTCTGTTCTCGCGACGGTTGAGAGCGCTGTCATGATCCGAAAGCCTACCCGCTGTCTGGCTGCCCAAACTATCCGACGGGAGCAGGATCCTTGGGTTGCGCGTGTCTCTCTCTCTCTCAGCTCGTACGAGTCCGATGCTCGAGTCT
Organism: Aspergillus persii; assembly: GCA_002215965.1. NCBI lineage: Eukaryota > Fungi > Ascomycota > Eurotiomycetes > Eurotiales > Aspergillaceae > Aspergillus > Aspergillus persii. The sequence goes on along the minus strand of NGZO01000008.1, from coordinate 1,004,743 downwards.
CAGTCTCAGTCTCGGTCTCAGTCTCGGTCTCGGTGAATGAACGGGGGCTGGGTGTGTCCATGACAGCTATACTAAGCTATCGTATAGGTCTCCACTTTTTAATGCGACCTTTCCAGGAAATTCAGGGGAAGAGAGACCAGAGTACAGAGAATGTACGTACAGAGTACTGAATACTAGTACTGGCGAGGAGAGGGAAAGAAGAGAGAAACTAAGAAAGAAAGAAAAAAAAAACTACCAGTCACGAGCCCAAGTCCCGTCCGTTTCCCCTCGTCTTCTTTCTCTCTCTCTCTCTCTCTCTCTCTCTCTCTCTCTCAGGCAAACGAAGCAAATGCAGGCAGACCAGCCGGGTAAGCCCAAGTGGGGGCCTCGAAATCACGCTATGCCCAATAAGTCGCTAGTGCAGATACTGGGTAAACGGTCCGCCAACCAAACGGCGCGGCCAGAAAAGACAAAAAGAAAGCAGCCGCCAATCGCAGCGCCCGAGCCAGACACGACGGCCGCGCAGGGATCTGGGAAAAGCCAAAGTCCCAAAGCAGCTCTAGTGCCTGCCCCGTTCCGAGCTCGCTTGCGTCTGCCCGGCGGGGAATAATAATAATGGGAAAATATTAACGACCCCGGCGTCGAGGCTCGTATTGGGAATTTGGGCCGGGTTGCTTGATGCCGACAACCACGGAGCAGGTGACCCGTCTTGCATTGGGAGACGGGGAAAGAGGGGGACAAAAGGGAAGACAAGAAGGGGAAAACAGAGGAATGAGCTACGGACTGTTTGCCTGAAGACGAGGAATGGTTCTTGGAGGGAAGGCGTCCGTGCGAGGGAAGTCCGGGAAATACGAGGGGAATTCAGAAATCAGAATTCTGTTTATTATTGCATACCTGCTCTGAGCAGTTGGTAAGATGAAATAATAATAATAATACTACCAACTAATGATAATCTAACCAGAATCATCCAACAATCAGGAGCGGAAAGAAGACTAATTGTGCTTATGATCAGACCCCGTCGGCGACAAGTAGGATTCAACCACAATCAAGCCCCGGGTCTGGCGCAAAAAAATGCCATTCATGCTCATGGCGAACAGATTATTGATGATGATGATGATATTGTATTCTTCTTCCCATCCACGCCTGCAATGGTTCCCAATCCCAACGGACACGGTAGTGGTGGCTGCTGTACCCGGTCCCTGGGTAAACCCGCGCGTCGATGGAGATATGCCTCTGACAATGGGTCTGGAACTCTGGATCCTATCGGTTGATGCCTCACCGGCTCCAGTCTTTCAGTTTCTGCCCATTGCCCTCCATTCCCCATCTGTCATGCATTCCCCGACGCAAGGGGAATCAACGTCTGCCCCTTTTTTCTGGGTCTGTCTGTCCGTCTGGAACGTCCATCCCACCGAATGACCGGTTCTCTCTGCTTTTCTTTTGGCTTCGGGGAAATGCGAGTCGGTCTCTGGCCTTGATTTTGGATTTTGTATTGGTGTCTTGCTTGCAGTCTGTATTGTTTTCATTTTACTTCATCTAGGCCCTCCCGGGACCAGAGAACCGAAAAATTTTTAAATTTTGAATTAAATAAACAAATCAAAGTCAAACCAAAGTAAAAAAGCTCTTTCTGACACAACTCCAGATCCGTCGATCCAAACCTCTGATCCCTCCCAGACGCAGAATCGATCGTCCACCACTTGCTAAGCTTATTCTCTGCTCCACCAAACAGGGAAAGCACTCAGCAATAATCTTCCCTGCTGGGTCGGGGTGGCCGATCGTCCAGAATGCGCTCCACATGTCTATCTTTTCCTGTGCCCATAGCCTCAGGCGCCGCACTTGCTTTTTCCACGCTCGCTCTACAGTCCTCCGTACAGAATATACTACCTGCGGAGTGTTGTATGAACTCTATTTTGTCGAGATCCTGGAGCCGACGACGGTCGAGAATCAAACATCAATCAAACCTTAGACTCGGCACTATTCTCGCGATCGACGAAGAAAGAGTGTTGAATCACCACATTACCAAACAAGCAGGAGACGGGATATATAGATAGATAGATCAGACCAGACCGTCGACAACGGCCGGACGGAGTAACGCTCTGGTTCGTCGAGAGACCTGCAGCCGATTATTGGAGGTGATTGTCCCAGACGGGCACATGGAATCATCGGCCATAAGAATCAGAGTCATAATCACAATCACAATCAGAATCAGAATCAGAATCATCATGACCATGAACGGACGGCGGATGAAGCATACTCCGTCCCATCCCGTGGGTACGAAGGTGGGAACGGCTTGGGACTTGGGCCTCTGGGAGCCCTGTCAACCACGTTGCCGTTGATCAGTCCGGCTGTCCAAGGAGACGGACGGAGCCTGAGCGGATTTTCTCCTGAGGATCCCAATATATTTTTAATTTTGTCTAGCTTATGATTTGATCTCTGCTACGTTATATATATATATATATATACTCTTGCCAGATGAGGAAGAGGGCGAGCGGAGGCCAATTAAATTATATGGTAGGACTCCATACTGCGTACAGCCGTCTCCGATGATAACGACGCTGATATTAGGTTTTATTTTTGTTTTGCCTTTCGGAGCGTGATCTATCATCTTGGCCGTCGAGGATTTCCTGTCGGTATGCGTATGTCTTTGCAGTCTGAATCTGGGTCAATAGTAATAATAATAATAATAATCCTCTGTACGGGCACTGATGGAAATTGGCGATGGATTAATATTAATGCCAGGGAACTTTCCAGCGACCAGCGTCTCCCCTGGTTGGTCCGAACGGCCATTCTTGACTCGATCGCGACTAGCTCCTTGGAGTCTTGAGGCCTCCGTCTGCTTTTCTTTTTCTTTTTCTTTTTTTTTTCTTTTTCTTTTTCCTGTTTCCTTTTTCCTTTTGTCTTTTCCCTTTTTCCTTTTTCCTTTTTCCCTTTTCAATTTGGATTTTTTTTTTTTTAATCTTATTTTTCATTTATTTTGATTATCCTTTTCTCTCGCCTTTTGAATTTCCACGCTATTAGTTGGCTGATTTGTCTACATCCGTTCTAGCCTGGGATTTGATTTTATTTTCCTGCCTGGCATTTTCCCTCCACGACTCTCAACCCCCGCGCTGTGGCCAGACCCAGCGCTGGACTGGTCTGGATACGTCTCCATTCCCGGCTGGTTTTGGTTTTGGCCCTTCTGTCGCCTCAGTCCTTGACTGCCTGGTACTCCCGGCCTATACAAATATCCAGTCGCGTTAAGGGTGCTTTTGGAAATAAAAAAAAAAATCTTTAAAAAGAAAAGCAAAAATCTAAATAAAAAAAATATTGGACTCCTAATCCCACACTTCTTCGCTCCGGCGCCTTTTCTTTTCTCTCCATCCTGTCACCGCAACCACCACTACCTGACCTTAACCTATTCATTCCTGTTTCTGCCTCTCTCTCTCTCCTCTCTTCCCTCGTCTGTCTATCTATCGCTCCGTCTACCTCTGGCTTCGTCCCTCTCCTTCCCCTCTGTCTACTTCTCTGACTATCATCGCCGTCGTCACTAATCGCGCAATCGCGCTCGAGCGAGTCGTTTTGTATCCATACCCACTGCTATCCCGGAATCCTCAACTGGCCTGGTTGATTATATACGCTGTGTTGTGCTACTCGTGTTTGTCTCTGTTCTGATCCCATCGCACGGTCGGTCTGTTCACCGGGGACATCGTATCGTGTTGACTTGCGCATATCAAACCTTGATCTCGTCATTCCTTGGTTGTATTGATCGATTCGCCGTTGTTCGTTGGGACGCCGCCTGGGATATGTCACCCGACTGACACGACTCAACGAACGCCTCGGTTGACACGAACCTCGAGGAACGACAACTTACCTGTCGCACTCTCCGCATCGAAGACGTTGATTCTCAATTCCTAAGAATCCAGGTTTAGAAGAACGAGATTCTTCTCCCCACACTCTTCCCTCCGTTCTCACCTGCGCGCGACTTCTCATCTCCCTCTCTCTCTCTCTCCTCTCCTGCCCATCTCTTCCCCTCTTCACCCCCCCGCTCGATCGCTCTTATCGCGATCATTGCCCCTCCTGGATCCTCCAGACATCGCTGGGGGCCTGTCTGGCAATCGATACTGGACGCTGGGCGGCGATACCGTCACCTTTCCTGCCGGGCAACTGGCGACTACGCTGACCACTCCACCGTCTGTGGACGCGGTCGATCTCTTTCAACCTCTAGCCTATTCTCGAGATAATTCCGTCACGCTGGCTGCCCTTGCGATTCCTCCGCCTGGTGGCATGGGGTCCATGCTCGAAGCGCTGGCCCCCCAACCGCCGTTGAATACGCGCAGACCTGCCGCTTCGTCTCTCCCCAGCTTCGAGCTCCCGCCGCCAAACTTTCATATTGGAACGACCGGGCTGAGACTCCCGACGCATGTGTCGAATCCTCACCATACTACCACCAATCCAAGCGTCAGCAACCTACTCACTCCCCCCGCATCCACGCAATCGGTCGACACGCCGGCCGCGACGAGCACATCTGCTCTACCGACTACCGCGACGGCGACGGCGACGACGGCAACGGCAGCAGCAACAGCTGTCTCAGCTTCTCCGGATTTGGGCTCGTCATATACGCCGAGCTACTGGCAAAGTCAGGGTTCGTACGGAGCTGCTTCGTCCACGCCGCGGCAATCGTGGAACAATCCCGCCTCTTACCCGCCTCGAGACACCTTTTCGCCATCCATTAACCCTCTGACTCGAAATCCTGCAACGTCACCTCCTGGCAGCGAAGCCATTTCTCCGCCGTACGATATCAACCAGCTCCCCCCGTTTCAACAACCACTCTCAGTTCCTTCCGTTGGCAGCATCCCCACCGCAGGTCCTAACAGCCAGCACCCGAACCACCAGCATCACCACGCCATGGCGCATGCGATGCTGACGGCGCAGAATGCGCTGCCTAACCCGGCCTCGGGACCACCGCCTCCTCTTCCATCCAACGATCCGTACATGTCCAAATCCTCGTCCGCCCCGGCATACGGCGGACTGCAGCAACTATCCAGTCCCCCGGCATATCCACCCTACGGTGGACAACCGGGCATGGCGATTCCTCCGCCAGGACGAGTGGCTTCCAACCCCCATCCGTCTCCTCACCACCATCTCGGTTACCATCCGCGACAGCCTTGGCCGTCGTACTCGCTTCCCGCCATGAACGGGCCCGTGATGACCAACGTCCACAATCCGGGCAGTCAGATGTCGCTTTTGGGCAGTCTTCAACCGGGGATTTTACCGGGTTTCAACAGCGGGCACCTGGCCAGCATGCAGCAGATGTACGGAGGACACCCGCCGCACCCCGGACATGCACCTGGACCCACCAACGACCGGCCCTTCAAATGTGACGAGTGCCCCCAGAGCTTCAACCGGAACCATGATCTAAAACGACACAAGCGGATCCATTTAGCCGTCAAGCCGTTCCCGTGCACGCATTGCGACAAGAGCTTCTCCCGCAAAGATGCACTGAAGGTGAGTTTTTTTCCCCCTTCTATTTTAGATGGTATACGGCTAGACTAACGTGTATTAGCGGCACATTCTCGTCAAAGGTTGCGGAAAAGAGGGCTCATCCGACACCAAACCAGAGCGGAGCTCCGTCAAAGAAGAAGATAAGGATTCGGAGTCCAACGGCCACACGTGATCCGAGTGGAGTCTCGTGCTTACACGGAGTTATTATTATCATACTCGGCGTCATATATTGGGTCCTCTCCCTGTCTTGTTCGGAAACGGTGTTAATTATAGCCTCGAGGTCTGTACTGACCGTCTACTGTGCGTTTCATGATTTGTCTTGCTGTATTGAGCTTGAATTTGGGCGGTTTCGCAAGGCGGGTCGGATCTATTTCTACTTTGTTATCTCTTTCTTTCTTTTTTTGGTCTGAGGTCTGATTTCTGCTCGGATGGCATCAAGCGAATGGGACAAGCTGAATGGTATGTACTCGTATGTATGTAGAGGGCGTTGTGACGGAATGGATGTGATCTTTATGGGATTGAATGGTACGATATGTTTCGTCTTCATTAGACTCTTTTACTCTGCAGTTACTTTACTGTCTGCTAGCAACGAACTCCTTCACCAACCCCCGATAATCCTCCATGCCATACGGCTCCAACCACTTCATGCCGCCCTCTTTGCGCGCAATATCCAGACCAAGATCCGCCAGCAGCATATCGACGTACGGCAGCGCATCGAACACAAAGTCCGGGTTCCGCTTGCCAAATCCCCCGGGGTACCTATGCACGCCGAACTGGCTATGCAGCGTCGTCTCCCACAGCAGATCCACGTCCGTCGCCTCGTCCGCCGTGCCCGTCGCCAGCAGTTCTTTGCGCACTCGCTCCGGACAGCGCTCGCGCGGCGTCAACCCCATCAGATCGCCGCCGAAGTACGCCGCGATCCACAGCGCCTGCGCCTGCGCCACCATCGTCGTGTTGATCGTCATCGGCACCCCCATGAACGCCAGCGTCCGCGACTGCGCCAGCCCCGCCGGCACCATGAACCGGTACAGTCGGAACGGATGGCGCGCGGTCGCCGGCGCCCCCGGTCCCAGGGGCTGATACGACGCAGGCAGCCCCGGCTGGTCGACGAGACGCGGGAATCGCTTCAGGATCTCCGCGTCCGCCGCCTCCGCCATCGGCTTGGGGACCGGGTCGTCTGACCAGGGGAATCCCATGGTCACGTCCGGGGTGGGCAGCGCGTCCGTCGCCCGGAAGGTCAGGTTGGGCGTCGCCTGCCACCCGGTGCAGCTGATGAGGGCATCGGAGGGCAGGACCAGGGGGCTGTCGTTGTTTTCATCGCCATGGACCAGATGCACCGCGCGCTCGCTCAGATAGTCAATCTGGTTGACATGCACGCGCACCTTCCCCGAGGTGACCAGGTCGAAGAAATTCGTCGGATAATTCAAAATACTCAGCCCCGACGCCACCCAGAACGGACTGATCCAGGGCTTCAACTTGCGCGTCTCCGGATGCGCATCGTAGCCATTCAACTTGACCACGTCGTCGCCCAGCACGTACCAAAACATATCCACCACCTTGCGCCCCAGCCACGTGCCGTGCAGGAACCCTCGGATCCCCTCGTTCGCAGGCCCCCAGATACACGGACTGAACCAGGTCAACAGCCGCGTCGTGACCAGCTTCTCCAACCACTTCTTCAGCGGCGTCACGTACGGCGGCGCCATCCACGCCGGCCCGTGGCCGTTCTCGCGAATCACCCAGTCGACGTGCGCGCCGGCCGTCGCGGCCGCGTACACGGCGTCCCAGGCGGACTTGGTGGCGCCGAAGACGGTGACGCGCGAGTCGGGTTTGAAGATCTCGTCCTGGTGGAGGAGCAGATCGCGAGGATGGAATAGCGGCGCCGAGAAGTCGTCCTGGCCCCTGAAGGAGGGGAGATATGGTTGCGAGGTGATGCCGGTGCAGACGATGAGCTTTTTACTACGTATCGTCCCCTTCACCTCCCCTGCTTCGCCTTCTTCCCCTGTATCCTCAATCGTCTCCAAAACCCACTCCTCCTCCTCCCCATCCTCTCTAGAAACACACTCAACCCTGACCCCCAGCCTAACCATCTCCCACAATCCAAACCTCTCCAAAAACCCTCCATATAGCTCTGCACCACCTTTCCGGGAATATGTTCCCCAGCCTTCACCCCAAACGTCTCCTCGTCCATGGGGAAATCGCTGAACTCGTACGTGCCGCGCATGTTATTCGACTTGAGACCGGCGTAGAGGCGATGTTTGGCCCACACGCCGCCGACCGAGGACGCGGCGTCGAGGAGCTGGATGCGCGCGGTGGGATGCACCTCGTGGTAGGTTTTGAGGGCGGAGAGGCCGCTCCATCCTTTTTTTTTTTTTTTTCGGTTAATTATTTAATTATTGAAGGGTGAGTATGGGAAGGGGAAAGGGGGGGGGAGTACCTGCGCCGATTATCACCACGTCGAATGCCTCGGAGGTCATTGTGCAACCGAGTCGATTGACTCAGGAGGAATGTTAGGGAGATGGATAAGTTCACGATCAATTGAGGTGGAAGATGGATTAGGGGCTGGGCTGGGGGAAAAAAAAAGACCGACCGAGAAGGGACCTGATCTTCACGTCACCGTCCGAGTATTTATTTATTTATTCAGTATGGACTTCGGAGCAAGTCCAGGACGGCGCTGAGTCCGGCTCGTGGAAAAAAGAAACGAAAGATGTGGATACGATCAAAAGTTCCGGTCGAAAGTCAAATCAAAACAGGAGGAAAATAAAAGCGAAAAAGGCTGGGCTATCAGAGAAATGCTACAGGAAAGAAAAGGCAAGTAAAAAGGAAAGAAATTAAGATCATCCCTGCCATCCCTAGCACCCCTAGAGCGCCGATCTGGGAATAAATAGAACAAGCAGACAGTTACCTGGATGGAATGGAGATATCATGCCAGAAAGAAGCTAAATGAAGAATTTTCTGTTAGTACATGAGAGTACAGAGTCCTCCGCAATTAGTTCTTCTAACTATTATTATTCAATAGTCAGCACTCTCAGTCCTACTGCGTACTTCGTACCCCCACGTTACTCAAGATCGATGGCAATTTAAAATTAAACCTCGACTAAACTACCGGAAAAGAAGACAAGCTCTGTCCAACAATCCTGGATGAGCTTCCATCCCTGGCATCCTTCAATCCTCTCACTGCAGGGCACGGCGTTTGTTATCGCCCAGACACTAACAGCCACGCTACTCGAGTAGGCAGACTAGCCTCGGCCCAACGGTGCAACGGTGGAGTCGACGTTCGGAAATGAAATGCCATAAAGAGGCCGTTAACATGGTACTATTGACGACTCTAATGAATACCCTGCCAGCTGATCACCTAATGGGATTGCGGCTGGACCGAGCGTGAGTTTTGCTTGCTGCGAGAGGGAGAGGGATTGGAGGGATGCGTGGCTGGCTTCGGTTCGGCGTTTCACGCTCAACCTTGAGATGTGGAGACGAGTGGACTCGAAGTGGTTTGACAGCTGAGCTTTCGGGGTTTGGCCGCTCTGGATTCCCAGAACCATGGTTTGTGGTGTTGTGTCTGGGGGTTAATTTATAGGAGATTGGGTTGTCGGTATCGGGTATCCATACTGAAGGATCTGTAGACTGTACTCTGTAGACTGTACTCTGTAGTATACTCTGTAGGTCTAATCGATCCAGGCAGTGCTTGATTCTGATTACACATGGATATTATTTACGTGGCCTGCTGGATATTCCAGGTGACTGGTCATACGTCGACTTACGCATCATGCATATAATACGCTTATCTACTCCGTAATCTGTATAGGATTCTGCACGCCAAGCGAGCTTGTCATTTATCATGTCGAGCAATCATCAATCGGCAAAGAGAAGAGACCGACATCAGTCTCTTCAGTTCGGTCTCCACTATAATTTCCCTCAACCAAGACTGCCGATCGTCTAGCGTTCTCCATCCGGCAATGACGACTCGATGTCTTTTCTTTTTTCTTCCTTCTAGTTTCTTCAGGAGATTGCAGCTATCCAAAGTCAACAAAATAGTGCCACAGACAAGAAGACTAGGTTTCCTTGGCTGTCCCAATCTCCCGCCAACAAGTCGACTCAACAGCTGGCCAAGCCATGCGATGTTCCACCGTCAGCACCCAGTCCAGACAAGATCAGTGCCACCGCATTCGCAATCATCCCTGCCCCTGCGCCAACGGCGTGGCAGTGGATACTTCCACCGATGATGGATGATAACATGGTAACCGATCCTCCACCGGGCGTTTTTGTCGGTGGAGACGGACGGGTTCATCACTCCGCTAGTATGGCCTTTTGTGCCCCCGGAACTGGTTCCTGTTGGCGTTCCTTGTTTTTTCTTTCTTTCTTTCTTTCTGTGTGTCTGCCTGTCAAGTGGGGGATCCGACTATTGGCTTTAGTCTAGGTCTGGTATTCTGGTCGTTCATCCTAATGATGGGCTTCAGGCATTAGATCGGGACCTGGGTTGCATTGTTATGTAACTGGTGGTTCTTTCTGTTCTGTAGACAGATAAACTAAACTAAAATGATGTATCACGCACGGATGGAAGAAGCCTGGTGGGCTGGTTATAAATCCTCCATGTCCATGTTTCGCTCAGTTTTTGTTACCTTTTTCTTTTCTGGTCTGGGGATTTGGATCTGATATGATTTTTTTTAGTGTTTTGCTTATATTTTATTTATGTCTTAGATTCGGTTTATGTTTTATGTTTCGGTGATTCATTGGCCCTGTCTCCAAGATAATACAACATGGCTGGCCCCAATGATTTCACGATAGAAGCCTTTACTCTGATGGCCCTTGCCATCGTCACCATCGCCATCCGCACCGTCGCCCGCTTTCTCACCGTCGGGTTCAAGAACTTCCAACTGGATGATTACTTGATGCCGGTTGCTGGGGTGAGTACCTCGGTTTTCTTGCCTACACGCGGATCCTGACCTGAATGGTAGATAGTCTACAGTCTTGAAACCGCCGCCGCCTACTGCGTCGGCGCTTGGTGGATGGGTCTCGCCAACAACGCCATGACGGATGAGCAGCGTCGCCCTCGACCCCTGACTCGGAGGAATACCGACTGAGAGTCGGCGGGAGTAAAACGCAGGTCCTTGGATGGAGTCTCTACACGACGTTGTTGTGGTTGTTGAAGGCTTGTATGGCTCTGTTCTTTTCCAGAGTGACGTATGCATTCGCCCGTGTCAAACATTCTCTCCCCCTCAGAGTGATTAACTCGATATGTGTACCAGGGCCGGTCTCATCAATATGCATATTCGCATTCGTATCGCCTACGGCTTCATCGCCGTCACCTACATCACCGTCATCTGCTCCATCTTGTTCGGATGCCATCCCATGCGCAAGAACTGGCAGATCTATCCTGACCCGGGCAATTACTGCCAGCCGGCTGTTTCGAAAATCGACATCTACGTGACGGTGGTGTTGAATGTCGCGACGGATGTGTATTTGATTTCGATTCCTACGCCGGTGAGTTTTCTGCCTGCTTTTCTTATAGTTCGATTCTCCGTCCGACCGACATGACTCTCGCTAACAAACACCAAACATCACCAGATGCTCTTCAAAGCGCGTCTCCCTTGGCGCGAGAAATGTGAACTCCTCATCCTCTTCAGCGGCGGCATCTTCGTCATGGCTGCGGGTATCCTCCGATGCGTGCTGATCCTCACGGTACCCATAACCTCCCCCGATAGTCTAATAGGTAAATCACCCGCTAACCCCCTAATGAAAACCACAGGCCGGAGCCAACGGCGCCCAACAAGCCGGCAGCTGGGCCTGTCGCGAGACCTTCGTGGCCGTGATCATCGGCAACGCGCCCATGATCTACCCGCTTGTTCGACGCATGGCGCGGCGCGCAGGCTGGCTCATCACCAGCACCTACGGCAGGGGCGGCACGACGTCGCAGTCATATCCTCTCTCCGAGGGAGGCGATGGGAAGAGGGACACGAACGGACATACGTCGAGCATGCTGAGTCGGAAAAAGCGGTTCCGCCATCCGTTATCGATTCAGGATACGCAGTGGAATTTGACGGTGCATGAAGATACAGAGGAGCAGGGGTATCAGTGTCAGACGCAGACGGGGACGGAGACGCAGAGTCAGGATAAGGGGAGTTGGGAGGGGGCTCGCAGGAAGAGAGGGTCGTCGTTGGGGTTGGGGAGGGAATGGGAGAGGTTGAGTGGTGAGGATGGAGAGGGTAGGGATAGGCAAGGGATTACGGTGGTGAGGGAGACGATTGTGAAGAGTAATGAGAGGGAGGGGAATTCTTCGTGAGATTATATATATGCCTAGGGAGGGTGGCTTTGTGTACATTTGTTATGTTATGTTATTATATTATTATACCCGATGCATTCATTCACTGTTATTTATGGCAGCTGCAGCGCAACCGAAGTATAAAACGGCGTCGACATGACGTTGCGCCGTGGACACGTCACCAGTGCGTTTGCGACCTTCAAGGCTGCCTCTCCAACTGCTCAGACCCGTCTTTCTTTTCTCCTCAGCCATCTCATTCAGAGTAGTTTGACATATTCAACATGGCTTGCGATGAGAGTTTGGAACTCGCCTTGCAGCTCCTGCAAGAAGACCTGGCAGAGCTTGAATCCCGCCAGAAGGGCAAACAGGCAGCTGGACAGCACACCGACCTGGATGTCTCCATCATGGCCATGAGAGACGACATCCTCGCACTCCAGACCTGCATCCAGGACCGCACCTTGGCTGTCAGCACGGGCACAGCCATCGTGACAGACCAGAACATCCTGCAGCGCATTCGCCAGGAGGAGGCAGTCGCGGAGCAAGACCGTGAGCATGCGCGTGCCGTACAAAACGACCAGACTCACCGTCTCCCAGATCCAAACGACCCCGTCACTGCTGAATTTGATTTCGACGATTCAATCTCCACAGTCATGGGCGACCTGATGGACCAATTGACCCTGACTGACAGGCTAGAACAAGACAACGGCGAAGGCTCCTCGCATCGTGCCCTGCCCTCTCGCACCCGCATCACCTGCATCTCTTGCATGGAGCAATTCGACAAAGCAGACTCCTTCACCAGCCCCTGCGGCCATGACTTCTGCATCGAGTGCATCCGCTGGCTCTTCCTCGGCTCGATCAAAGACGAAGAGCTCTATCCGCCTCGCTGCTGCGGCCGCGTCATTCCCCCCGGCATGGCCATCCGCATCCTAGACTTCCGCGAGCTGCAGGAGTTCAGCGCAAGGGCAATGGAATACAGAGCTAAGGATAGAGTGTACTGCGCGTATCCGACCTGCTCGAAGTTCATCCCGGAGTTTGCGATCAAAAACGACCACGGCACTTGTCCTGGGTGTCAGCGCCGCACGCATATCCCGTGTCGATCGCTGGCTCATCCGCGGTCTGATTGTCCGGCAGATCAGCCGCTGCAGGACGTGCTTGCCTTGGCGGAGGCGGAGAGTTGGAGACGGTGCTATAATTGTAGGACGATGGTGGAGTTGATTCATGGTTGTCATCATATTACTTGCAAGTATGTTTACCACCCCCACTTCCTTCCTCGATAAGGTTAAAGTATTATCAGCTAATAATGATTCAGATGCGGTCATCAATTCTGCTACGTCTGCGGCCAAAAGTGGAAGACATGCCGGTGTAAGCTGTGGCAGGAAAATAGACTGTATGCCGTTGCCCAGGAGGCTGTGGACGACGAGGTCGCTCCGAACGCACGCATTCATGTCCGCGAAAACGCACTGAATAGGATCGTCGAGGAGCTGAGGAACCATGAGGATGTCGGATGCGAGCATCAGAGGCGTTCTCAGTGGAGGTACCGCGACAGAGACAGCTTGCAATGCGATGTGTGCAATCATGTCCTGCCGGAGTATATTTTTGTGTGCACTAACTGTCGCATGAAGGCTTGTTATCGGTGTCGGAGACATCGATTGCGGTGACCTGCATCTGAGGAGACATGCAGATAGATGAAGGTTTAAGCGTGATGCTGTGACTGGATTGTTCGCAAAGAATAAGATAGCATTGCCAATCGAATTGTCTTCAAAGAGCCTTATTTTCACTAACTGGCCTGATGTAAAGAAGACTACGCTTATATTTAACTTCAGGTGCTTGATAAACCTCATCTGAGCCAGACAAGATAAAGTCAAGATGCCTCTTTCTACTCAATTTTATATGTATACAGCATACAACACAATTGACCAATCAGACCTCCCAATCCCGCCCAGCTCGCACGTGTACTTTAACCCAATCAGGAAGCGGTGAGACGCACAAATCACACACCGCCTGCTAAACCTAGCATACTGCCGCGTCGTCCGCATCCAGCCTTCTCGACAGCTTCACATCTTCACCTTCCTTACTCTCCACCATTCTCTTCAATTCCATATACCTGCCTACCTACTACCTCCCACCTACCTACCACCTACCGACCGCCAAAATGCACGCGCGCTCCCCCTCCCCCACAAGCCTCGACCCGCGCAAACGCAGCAAACAGACACACCCATCGACCCGTCTCTGCCACGACTGGATGGTCGTCTCAGGCAACGTCCACTACGCGCGCGACGCCCAGCACTTCCTGCCCGGCACGTACCGGCCGGTGTCGGTCTCGCTCAAGAACAACCGGTTCAATCCGCACGAGGAGCTCCACGTCGCGGGCGTGGGGACCGTGCAGCTGACGACGTGTAGGAGCGCCGACCCGTCCTCGTCCTCGTCGTATCCCCCCGCCATCATCCATCTCCACGACGTCCTGCATATCCCCGATGCCGTCTGTAATGGGTTCAATCCCCTACTGGTCGCAGCAGTATGTCGTGCCATGCGACGCACTGGAGGGCGCGGACAGAGACGGTAGCCCGCTGTGGTGGGCGAGGCCGTGGGCGGGCGGACAGAGGGTTGTTTTGGTCGGGGAGCCCGAGGGGGTGAGTGAGTTGATTGGGGGGAGGGAGTATACATTGAGTTTGTATGTTAGTGGGGAGGAGAAGATGGAAATGGGGTTGGGGGGTTGATGGATGTCTGTGTGACTGTGTCTGTGTCTGTATTTTATGATTTGGTTTACTGACTGACTGTTTATGATTGTGTATGTATGTATGTATATTATGTTGAATGAAAGAATTAAGTATTGGATATGCTGGGATTTGTAGACTTCTCCAGTGTCTCAGTCCCAGTCCTAGTCCCCAGTCCTAGCCCTCAGGTTTCATACCCCATCCTCTCACCGAGATATCACCTAAGATTAATTCCACGCGGTGGACCTGCAGTGCTTTGGGCCTATATTGCAAACCCATCGCTTGTCGGCTGTCGTCCGGCCGATGCCAGATCCTTACGGCTACCGGATAGACCGACCGACTCCGGATTTCTTTCTACCCCATAATCGACACCCCGTAATCGACATGGCCCATGCGGAGTCTAGAGTCTCCAGTCCGCCCTCGCTTAGTCCAAGGTGAGCATCGAGCAAGCAGCCTGGCAGCCCAGTTGGCCACGGCTGATCGGGCCGTCAGCCGACCAGGCAAGCAGACATGGAAGAGTTAGCTTGCAAGTCTAGCAGAGACTCTGGGAATCGGGCCGTCTGGTAGGACATTATTGGTTTTCCACCAGACAGTAGACATTCTTACTCCGTGCTGTACTTGTACTCCATGCGGAGCCTACTCCTACTCCGTAGGCCAGACTAGACCGCCTGTCAGCGCACCTTGAGCCACTCCGATGGGGATTTTACAGGCCGGGGAACATGAAAATCACAGGATTATGGGGATTCGAGGATATTTTCGGTCTAGTCGGGCAGTTTAATAAGCCTGATGCTCTGTTTCCCCGGACTTCATCCTTACCCGATTCGGCGCGGACCGACGGCTCCTTGTCGTGAAGAGAAATTAAAAGAAGGCCAGAATCCTGCAATTATCCACGCATCTTGCAGACCGTATATCCGGTAGGTCGTTTGATTCTTCCTTTTCTGTTTTTGGTATCTCGTTGGCTGTTACATTTTTTTTTTTTTTCTTTCTTTTTTTTTTTTAATAATTATTCGTTCTTTTTTTTTGCCCCCCAGTCCAGGGAATGCATTAGTATTTCATATAAATCAAGGGTTCAGCCCGGTGTCTCACCTCTTCTCTTCCCTTTCTCCCCTGTTCAGTCTATACGCATTTTTCTGTTTGCCTGCAAGATGTCCGAAAAGCTGGATACCACTATATCCCACGCCGACGACGCCGAGGTGCGTGGTGTCAACAATGCCGCGTTGGCCGTGGCCACGATGCAGCAGAAGCCGAAGCTGCTGAGCAAGAGCATGCTCAAGGTGTGATAGTCTCCTTGAATCTCTTTTTTAGCCAGTCTAAACGAATAACAGCTTTACTGGTGCATCGGCGTCGCCATGCTTAACTCCTGCATCAACGGATACGACGGCTCGCTCATGGGCTCCATCAATAGCTACGAGCAGTACCGATCATACTTTGGCTTCGATCCGGACGAGGGTACCCCGTCTACGGGTATCGTGTATGCTATATACACGATTGGAAACATCGTGGGTTCGTTCACGGCTGGTCCGTTTACGGACTTCAAGGGTATGTACATAGATGGCCTCTCCCCTCTTTCATTTTGCATCATACGACAGGGTTCAGAAGCGGGGTTTGATAATGGTCTTGGTATTGTCACTAATCATGATTCGATGCAGGCCGTCGCGTCGGAATGGCCCTCGGCGCTATCTTCATCATCATTGGCACCATCGTCCAAGCCTCCTGCCATAACCTGGGCGCTTTCATGGCCGGCCGCTTCATCTTGGGCTTTGGCGTGGCTACCTCTGCCACGGCGGGCCCTGCCTATGTCTCGGAGATCGCTCACCCGGCTTACCGTGGTGCCATGACGGGTCTGTATAACGTGTTGTGGTTCGGTGGCGGTATCCCCGGGACGTTCATCCCGTGGCGGACGAGCTCCATTGAAGGGAATATGAGTTGGCGGATCCCGATCTGGTTGCAGATGGTGTTCTCTGGGACGGTGTTGCTTTTCTGCTTTACGGTTCCTGAGGTGAGATTTGTCTTTTCTTAGGGCTTCATTGGTAGCAACGGGATGCTGACGGGTTTATAGTCTCCTCGTTGGCTCATCTCCCAGGATAAACACGAGGAGGCGCTCAAGGTGTTGGCTGAATATCACGGGGATGGCGACCGGAATGCTCCTATTGTGCAGCTGGAGTATCGTGAGATGATCGAGGATATTTCCAAGACGGGTTCCGATAAGCGGTGGTGGGATTACCGCGAGCTGTTCAACAGCCGCGAGACGAGATATCGCTCGATGCTGGTGATTTTCATGGGTGAGTTCTCTCTCCTCATCCTCATCCTTGCATGAAGCGGCCAAAGACAAAGCCAAACTACAGCAACTAACAAGGACAGCCTTCTTCGGCCAATGGTCCGGCAACGGCCCCGTATCCTACTACTACCCCCAAATGCTCCGCGGCGCTGGCATCGAGAACAACAGCACACGCCTCCTGCTCCAAGGTCTGCAGAATGTGGTGCAGTTTATTGGCGCCGTAGCCGGTGCCCTGGTCACTGACCGCGTCGGCCGTCGTCCTCAGCTGCTCGTATCGACCGCCATCATCGTCATCCTGTTCGCCATCGTGACAGCCCTCAACGCCACCAACGTCGTCGACGGCCCGGACGGCGAGCCCACTGCTAAATCAGGCATCACAGCACGCGCCCAGATTGCTATGATCTTCCTCTTCGGCTTCGTCTACTCGGCTGGTTGGACGCCCAACCAGGCCATGTACCCGGTGGAGTGTCTACGATATGAGAGTCGAGCGAAGGGGATGGGAATGAACAATGTGAGCTATCCGCTCACTAGCTAACCGACACTTTTCTGTGACAGGATATGCTAACAAACCTTTTTCGAATAGTTCTTCGTCAACATCGCCTCCTTCTACAATACCTTCGTCACCGGGATCGCGTTCTCCGGCGCCGGATGGAAATACTACTTCTTGTTCATCTTCTGGGACACGCTCGAGTTCCTCATCATCTACTTCCTGTTCGTGGAGACCAGCAAGCGCACACTGGAGGAATTGACGGCTATCTTCCAGGCTAAGAATCCCAAGAAGGCGTCGTTGCAGAAAGACGAGGTCTTTGTGGCGGGTGGCGAGGTGGCGGAGATTACGAAGGAGGTGCCGTGATCTCTTGCTCTTGTTTCTGTCTGCCTTGTTGTGATAATTTGTCTTGAAAGCGAGTGGACTGATCGGAAGGAAGGGGGAGGGGGAGTTAGGGCTTGCTGGATCACTGGACTTGGGACTGATGTGATGATGACGAAGGTAGGGAGAGTGGGTATCTTATCTTCTACTTGGTTTCATTTTTATTTATTTATAATACCACATTGTTCATTTTCCTATTCTACTATTCTACTACGGCTAGTGAGTTTCTTGCATTGACTAGTAATTTGTGTTGTTCGTCATTGATGCTCGCATGGTGCTGCTTTGACTGCTCAAATGATCCTACCCTTTTCAAAGAACTCAACGGACTTATGTCTATAGCTCGACTAAATATAAAGTGCCATTATTAGTGAAGCCTGGATCTCGAAACACTGGGAATAATATCCTTGAAAGGGCTCTTATATGTAGCGTGATTTAGTTGCATCAACCTTGTCTTTGTCCTTCTTCCTGATGTTCTGACCTTTCCCCCCCCCCATACGTATTGAGATTAGCAGGGGTCCAGGGTATGCCTACATATACTTTCTGCTGAAATAATAAAAGTTTGGTTACGAACTGCTGTTCTGATTCATCGCATGCGGTCATGGCAAGTTACCCCTGTGAAGCGAAATGTATCCATTCATAGCCAAATTCCGCATCTGGCAATAAGCTAGCTACAACAAAGAAGCCTGTAACATAGTCTTATCAAAGAATGAATTACTAGAAAAGTACAGAAAGCATTGAACCGGGAAGATAACAAAGGGTCTGTCGTTCTTTGTCAACATTTGCTCGTGGCCGGACTGGACTGGCTATTTCACTTGCAAACACTCTCTTCTCTTCTTCGTACCTTGCTCAGGGAATCATCGTCTTTTTTGGCGTTTCATTTGACACGTTGAAAATCGGCGGCAAGTTGAAGAGATCGCTGAAGTGCGTGTTCTGTGGTTATACACTGCGAAAGTAGGAAAAGCTTCACATATTCGACATCATGGTCAGAGTACGGGGAAAGAAAGGTAGATTCGCGGAGACGCAGGTAAGATGAAAATCCGACTTCCTATCCTCGAGACCAAAGTAATTATGCCGTGAGATAGATGGTCATTCTAAGCAGCAGCTGGGAAAGTTCATCGTGAACGCATTTCTTTGATACCTCAGCCTAGATGACCTTTATACTTACAGCCCATATGCTCCGAAAAGCCAGCTAACCATATTTTGATATGAATAGATAAGACGCTCTCCCCGCCTCCAAAGGGTCCTCCCACTACCGGAAAACCGATTTTCCGCACTCAGAAAAACGAAGAGAGGGCGTCCAGCTGCCCGATCTAAGCTTAACCAGAAGGGATCAGTTGGAGCCCCTGAAGAAGAGGCGCCCGCGAGAAAATGCCCAATCAACAAGACGGGCGAGAGAGACGAAGAAGAGAAAGCACGAGACGAGAGACGAGAAGGGAGCGTTGGCAAGACAAAGACGGAGGAAGGTGAAGAAGGAGAAGAGGGAGAAGCACCAAAAGAAGACAAGGTCACCTCATCGACTGAGCTGAAAGGGCCTTGGCAGTTCCAGCATCCGAAATACGAAGGATGTATGTGGATCAAGGGCTCGCTGGCCCCGCCTTATAGCGGCATCCGTCGATGGAAAAGCTTGGATGACGCTGAGATCGAACCCTTGTTGGATAATTATGAAAAGCAGCTCTGTGAATGGGCAGCTGAGTATGCTGTTGAGACTGGAGATATGGTTGATGATAGTCTATCGGACGGGGCGAAGCAAGCTATAATGGATAGTTTGGGGAGTTATTGTGCGTTTCGCGACTGGGATAGTTTGGTAGAGGGGCTTTCGCTGAAGAAAGACACCCCTGAGGTTTCGATGCCGAACTCACCGCATACTCCAATGGAGTCCCATGATATCGAACAAGAATCTCCAGACAATCAACCTGAGAACTCTGCTGATCCTCCTTCTACAAGTGCCCCAGATGCTCCGATGGATACTGCTTCAGATATTAAGGCGTATAATGCTGCAGATGAGACAAAACAGGATGGCCCAGATGAGCCGATGGAGAACACACCCGAAGCGCAAATGGAGGGACCTACAGATGCTCAACCAGATGATACATCAAATCCTCCGCTTGAGAATCCCTCAGAGGATACAACGCAAAACTCATCAGATGGACCTCCATCAAACCCCCCCAATACACCACGATCAAGCTCCCCTGAAGTACCCATAGTGAACTCTCCAAGTCCTCTGCCTCCAAATATTCCAAAGGAAAAGTCTATCACTCCACCTTATTTCCCAACCCTATTAGTAGAATGTCTTGTCAGCAAATGTCTCTACGAGAACATAGTCCAAAACCCATTTTACTACCTCGTCAAAACAGAAGACGAAGAGCTCGACAGCGTTCCAACAGCATTCGGCAAGGACTTCTACAATATCTGGCAGAGGCTGATGCGCGGTAAGACACACCCATTCCAACCCCGGAAGGCCTAAGCTAACCCAACCCCCAACAGCCAGCCGAGTCAAAGCTCAACGCGTCCGGATGGAAATGACCCAGCTCCTCAATGGCTTCGACCTCTGGGACCAATGCCACGATATCTCGATCGGCGCACAGAGTCGAACCCTCCGCAGACAAGCCGCCGAGCACCTCGCTACCTCCTTCCTCGACCGATCCAGCGCCTTGCACCCTCTCCTCCGCCCGCTCAACGACCCCAAGCAAACAACCACGCGGCTCAAGCGCCTCATCCATATCCTCCGCGAGGCCGCGGAGATCGCCATCTGGATGTATACCCAGGAAAGCTACTTCCTGTTCGTCGGCGACGTTGCCCAGCTGGGCCCGTTCGATGGGCAGATCACGGGCCGCGAGGAGTGTCTGGAGCTTGGGTTCAAGGAGGTTGAGGATACAATGAGGCCGCATGGGGTTACGAGGGCGGATTATCCGGATGGAGTGCTGAATGGGCGATGTCCGGTGTTGTTGACTAGGCCGGTGGTGAGGAGGGTTTTTGTCGATTCGTGGACGAGCTGCGCGCTGAATGATCGACCGGGGAAGGTGGTCTCCAGAGCGGTGGTGTTGTTGGGGAGGGAAGAGCCGTTGGATAAGAATCGGACGAAGTGGTGATTTGTGACATTGCGTTTGTTTTGGGGGTTTGGATAGGAGGATTGGAGGTTGTAGTATAGGGATATTTCAATAAATCGCACTGGACTGTTTTGTGCTTTTTGTATGGGAGATCTCTATTTGTCATATACACTCTGCCCTCCTAGCTTATAGTTAATGACTTTCTATATTGATATATTCAGAGGGCCTCTAGCCGCAAGGATTTGAGGTAGTAATAGTTAGAGTACAATACTGCTTACTGTATCGATCGCTTCTGGAATGATCATGGTGAACAATACAAAAGGACCACCCCTTCTAAGAATTGGAGAATAGACCCGGCTACAATGGTCCTCAGGCGTCTGGAAGATTCATCCAGGATAGGATGAATTAGACAGCACCGATCGCCATGGTGTATCCCAAGAAGACCTGAGACTCCAGCGGCCGTGGACGTAGAAACTTGTCAATCCAGTCCCGACGCCATTCATCTTCGTGCCAACAAGTGTAAAGAGCCTTGCAGTATTCCCAATAATCCGGATACCAGCCCGCCTGACCCCAGTCGACGATGGCAAGAACTCGATACGGTGCGGTCGTGGATATAATGATGTTACCTCGGTGAAGGTCGGCGTGAGTGAATATTATGTCTCCATCGTCAGCCATGAGGTCTCTATAGGGGTATTTATATTTCAGGGGCCGGCACAGTGCCTTGACAAGCCCGCTGAACCATTTAAAGGCACTGAGCCTCCGCAATAGTCACACTGGGACCGAACTTGACGAAGACATCTAGGTTTCTGAAGATCACAGGCTTCGGTTGAGGGCTCGTGTCTACATTCGTTGACAGGGTCCGGACATGTGCCGGCGTTGGTAGCCGCTGACAAGGAGCCTTGAAGAAAGTAGAATCCAGAAAGTCCACCTCCAGCTTTGTGCCATCAGGAGGATGAGGGGCAAGAAAGCGAGTATTCGTCATATTGTCCGATGAGGTTGCAGTCGTGAAAATGCAGTAGGGATCGGGAGGAGGAAGGTTGACGGCAACCAGCCACAGATGTGGCAGTTACCTATTGTGTGACAATGTGGCAGTGAGGCCTTAGCGGGAAATGAGATGATGGAAATAAAATTAAAATTATCGATAATTCTGTATGGAGAGTTATCATACCCCAAGGCAGTACAATCTTGAAATTGCTTTCCACTGCAGCTTTGATCACTGGATCTCTTTGCTTTGATGCCTCAGCTTTTTTTTTTCAACCACGATTCCGTGAACGACAACCCTCTCTAAAACTAGGCTAGCTAAAAGAAATAATTGTGGTGTGCTTAAGTTCGTCGGTACGATCAGGGGAGGAAGTATAACAAAGAATAAACACTAGAGGAAAAAAAATGAATGATGGAGCTGTTTCGGAATCGAAGTAGTATGATCGAACCAGACACAGAGAATATAGTAGTAACTTCCGCCATGATTATTATTACACGAAGAGTCAATGGCCCGTTAAGAATGTTTTATACCTACTATTTATATTTCTTCCTTATAATTTACCAAAAGCTATTTCTGTTCCCATGTTTGATTTATCTTGAAGAGCCAATTGGTGTAATTTCTACTCAACGTAATAGAATTTAAGCTAAATAAGATAGAGTTAGGTCGTTTACTTATTATGGTAAACTGAAGTATTTATATTTGTAGTAACGAATTTCTAGGGGAAACAATTGATGTAATTTCTTATTTTTATATTTGTTTTCATGGTTTTTATAATTTGATGAGAAATGGATCAAGCGTATTTTATATAAAGGAAGAGATCCGCCTTATGGTGAATTTGATGAAGCTATGGTATATGATTATGCTCTTTTCTCGGTGTTAAGAAAAGAAACAGTATCCATAGCTTAGACCTAGCTCCCCATTGCAAATCCCATCCTGTGGGTCATCCACCATCAGGGTGAGTGTCCCCGATAAGCATATCCTGGCAATACACCTGGAACCGAATGCGGCCGTCCTCTCTGCCTAGAGTAGCATATGCCACATATATGACCATAACCGTTCTTCGACTGTCCAATGTTGGAGATGTAAGGTTCGATAGATTGATTTCATTAAGGTCACAAGCAAGTTGAGCTATCATGTGGGTGTCCATAGCACTTTTATATGATTTATATGATTTATAAATGCATATGTTCTTCTCTAGAATGCCCGCTTCCTGATAAAAGAGAGTGATGTATCGCGTCTTAATATGGTTTTTTCCATATACTTGACCCTACATATATACTACTGTATATATGCAGCATGCCTGTGGGGTAAACCAGTTAATCCGCGTACCAAATCCTGACGACTCCAAGAATGGATCTTCTATACCTTAACTAGAAGATACCATTCTCCTTCTGACCCCTTCTCTTCTTACATGATATATATAACAATATCAATTATACAGACAGCTCCTCCAATGCATGAATACTATAGAAGGAACATAGTTTGAACGAATAAAAGGGTGAATTCGTTGATTATCTAGATGATACAGGGGTTGCTGAGCGCCCTTTTATAGAGGAAATAAGCTAACCGCCACTCGAACAATAATGGAAGCTTCCGTTAATTTCATGGAATCTTCCCCATGGTTGCAAGATTGCATATACTACCACTAATGTAACGATTTCGTGGAAATGCTTGAATTGTCCCTCAACGGAGATAACCGAGTCTGATTGTTTTGGGACTGGAGACGAGATAACCGGCACCCGCGGCCGAGAACCCCGGACAGAAGTTGACAATCTAAGAGGCATCGACACGGGATATAATGACGTCCTGGGTTCTCGAGCCACAGCTGGGCTGATATAAGGGCATCGGCGACGGCCCTTAACTGAAGCCTCCGATGCCAACACCCCTCGCTATCAAGCTCTGGTCCTGTGCCACAAGGTCGTCGGACGTCAGCGAGCCAGGGTTATTAAGCTCGTGGCTGTTGAGTCTCCTGCCGAGCGCACTCATTTACTGAGAGGGAGTTTGATCGCCCCCGCGGCTCAATAGGGGCAACGGAGACACCCTCCTGCGAGGAATAGTAGTGAGATAAGCCATCTCCGACGGTCAAGGGCACGTTAGAAGAGTCTCTCACAGACCGCGCTGTCTCCTATCGCCACGCTGGATCAGAAAGCAACCCCGGGGAGACAACAGCTGCAGGGCCAAGGTCTGCAAGGTTCTGCGTTGCAAAGGTTGGCATCTGTGACCGCCAAAGGACCTCCGTTGCGGTAGCAGGCAGGGCCTGGATAAGCGGATGCGGGCACGGGGCCGATGTAGCACGTCAGCCTGGGTCAGCAGAGAGCTCCAGGATGGCGATGGGCTTGTTGGCATTCTTGGGGTAGACGATGACGGACTGGGTGACCTCCGAAGGCAAGCAGAGGTGGTATTCGATCTCACCGAGCTTGACACGCTGTCCGTGGATCTTGACCTGCGTACCCTTTCGGCTAATGAATAGCAGAGATCTACCCGAGTCATATTTGACTAGGTTACCGGTCTTGTAGAGAAGGTCACACCGGGATCATGGCAGCCACGAGGGTCGAAGGATAAACGCCGCCTCGGTCTTCTCGGTGTTCTTTAAGTATTCGTGTGCCAGTGTATATCCTTCGACCAGGAGCTCACCAACACAGCCGATCGGAGACAGCTTGTTGTGGCTATCGCGGTCAGCCACCCAGCAGGCGCCTGCGACGGAAGTACCGATGTTGTTGGGCAGCGTGCCTGGGAGGACGTCGCGGTTGGAGGAGCTGCAAACGCAGCAGTCAGCGTTACAATTCGATCACGAATAAGAGATTCCGTAGAGGACCGAATAGCTGGAGTAACCTGATTTGTATCGATTTCATCATTGTATCCACGAACAGCGACAAAACCAGGTCCTCGCGGTGGCGAAGGGACCGAGGCAGGCGTTGCAGTAGGTAGCGGGATCATCGTCGTCACCATCCCGAATGGACGAAGACTCGTCAAACGTCACGCCCCTCTCCTTCACAATCTTGCCTCCATTACGGATCCAAATCCAATATGAGGGAGACATCCGCGTTTGACAGGTGTAGTCCCAAAGCATTTGCGCAGTGAGGTTGCAGTCGTGGGGACGCAGTAGGGAGGACGAGGAAGGCCGACGGCAAACGAGCCACAAATGTGGCACGTATTGTATCATTGTGTGGCAGTGAGGCCTTGGCGGGAAATGGGATTATGAGATGATGAGAATTGAAAATGAAATTAAAATCATCGACAATTTAGTATGAAGGGTTATCATGCCCCAAAACAGTAAGACCTTGGAGAAATTGGTACTCGCACTGACAAATCTTTAGGAAAAGAAACAGACGTGATTTCTTTTGCTTCATGATTTGGCGAGAAGTGGATCAGGTGTGTCATTGTATGTACTAAGTTAGTATTGTGAGGAAAGAGGAGAAACCCCCTTGTGGTAAATTGCATGAAGCCAAGTTATATGATTATGTGTTTTTCTCGGTGTTAAGAAAACAAACAAGATCCACAGCCTAGACCTAGCTCCTCATCGCAAATCCATCCTGTGGGTCATCCACCACCAGGGTGAGTGTCCCCGATAAGCATATCCTGGCAATACACCTGGAACCGAATGCGACCATCCTCTCTACCGAGAGTGGCATGTACCACATACGGGACCATATACCTCGCTTTACCGTTCTCAACCCTGTATGAACATCGTGATAAATCGATTCCAGCAAGGTTGCAAGCGAACTGAGCTATCATGCGGGTGCCTAGTATACTCAGGTTAGTTGCGGCCTCGAAGTTCTAGGGTACTCAATGGGAACAAACCAGATGAGCCGATTTCACAGGACGGATGTTTATCCTTTGACTCATAAATGCATATGTTACGGTCTAGGATTTGACCTTGTTCATAAATGAGATTGGCCGATTCCGTTTTCATCGTGTCCTTGCCATATACTTGGCCCTGCGGGAGATAATACATTAGGATTTTTATTTCATTTTTCTTTTCTTCCCAACGGTCAGGAAACATACCAGTGGGATAAACCAGTTGATTTGCATACCGAATCCTCGCGTCCTATAGAAGGAATCATCTATCCCGTAACTGGAAGCCGTCGTCCTCCTTGCTGGCCTGGTGGCATTGTGCCCCCAGATCTCAGCTCCGATCAGCACGGCTTCTTGTCTGTAAGATCAAATGTACTACAGTAAGCTTCCTGCAAAGTAACTATTATAGGATCTGGTGCACTAACGGATTCTGTAGTGTATAGACACTGACATGGCCTTTCCGTGTGAAAGCACTGGTGACCTCCCTGCGGAGATACTGGGATTCTGCGAAACCCCCTACCAAAAATATTTCTAGGGCCACGAATCAGCTAAAACCTTTAAACATACCACAAGGTATATTCACTGCACGTATTTCGTCCCCGTTGCTTGCATCACATGCATCATCAACGTGCTTCCTCACGAGCGAGCAAATGCGCCGAACTGTCGGCTCAAACCACTGATGAAGATTGTAACTGATGGCTAATGTAAGCAAACGCCGCAAATGTTATGAGTGGAGAGGAGAACAAGGACACTGACTCAGTGAACTCAACGCAAATGTCAAGAACGCCCTGCTGATATATCTGTGTACGGTAGACAACTCCGCGGGGAATACCATTATATTTATGCTTGATGCGTTCAAACCACTTCATGAGACTGCTACCAGGAGCAATCAGGTATCTTGGGATTTGCAAGAACGTCTCTCCCAGTTTCTCGACTAGAAAGCGATAGAACATTCTATCTATAGCCGTTGATCCGCAAAATTCGCCTATACGAATCAGCTCACTGATATTTTCCACTGCTCTAGCATTCTCGCAGGGTTCTTACCTGTACTAGGCGATAGCTCGTTGTACTCCAGGGGGTTCTTTCTTGTGATCATGAAGCTAGCGAGATCCTGTTTGTTGTTGTCAGTAATTTAATGATTAAGTCGTTAGAGCGAGGCCATTTAACTCACAACGGTGCCCCCCCCCCCCAATCACAGATGATTACGCGATCACCTTCCTAGAGTACATTGTTTTAGCTGACTTGGAATAGAAGAATGAGGAGAACAGCACTTACATGAAGGACAACATGGCCGCCCTTTTCCACGCGCCTTTCCAACGTTGCCATAAGTGCCGCTTCAGGTTCCGTCCACAAACGGACGTCAGCTCTGGGCAGACCACCAAATCCAAACCCCGCCCCAGAAACAGCAAATCCAAATTTTGTTCTCAAATCTTCAGGCCATGCAGCAGGAACGGCTATCGCAACAGTCAAAGGGATTGAATCCAGACTTAGCTTCTTCTTCTGCAAAAGAAATCCCAGGTGCCGGTATAGTTGTGCGAGGTATTCCTGCACAACGTGAATGGGTCGCATTCCTCGTGGCTCATTCCCGATGCCAACTGCATATGCCCAAGGCAGATCCTCCCCGGTAGGTGCAAATTCCTCATTCACCAACAATAGCTTTGTCCAGGAGATCGCGGGCATGGTGGGGGGAATTTGGTATCCCCAAAGCGGTTGGGAACGGGTGTCGTTGTCCGGATAGGCTATGCGACTAGGCGTCTTGCTCGCGGGTTTGTGTCCCTGGACAAAGGAGGGCCATTCTTTGACAACGTGGGGCTTGCCTTGATGACTGTAGCAAATGCCTGGGCCAGAGTTCTCAGCCAACCGTTCGGTAAGTCCCTCAACTCACGCAGATGATATGAGACTTACCACTGTAAGTGGTTCCGTAGTCTAGACCAACAACAAGCCTTCGCTGGAAATCCATGGCTAATAGAGACCCAAGTAACTATCAGCAAGTCAGGGAGATGATTAAACGGATGGAAAGAGGAAGGTATCTGGGTTGGTTCCCTTGAAAGGGGTTGGGTTGGTAGTAGGGGACACTCCACCATGAGGGACAAGCAAACGGAAAACGTCCACCTTAGTAATGGAATCGTTCTGAGACACTCCGGTCCTCTTCATATCGCCCACGCCCTTTACTTTTAATTCCAAGTGTTTCGGACAGATATTCTAGTGGGCATATACTTGTTTAGGGCTCTGTCTATCTTTTTTTGTACCTCTATTTTAAAGGAGGGGTTCTGGTAACGGTGTCCTTCTCAGACCACTTTACTCATAAAATGGGACCCAGCTCCATCGCTAGTACCGCATTGCCTGTATTCATATATAGATATCCTATATATATAGGTATATTGTGGAATATTTGGGATGCAAGGAAAGGTCACGTCAACGACGGACCATTTTTGGTTTCAATATGGGAAGAATATCAAGACATTAGTTGTGCAGAGGAATGATCCCGGAGCAACTAAAAGAGTGTTCGGCATCCTCTATTATTTTAAAGCAATATAGCTAGATATTCCGGTACATTAGATAAAATCAGACAATGAATAAAGCTATCTGAAGGCTTTTCACTATAAATAGAATTAAATTCGTATTAATTAGCATGGCAGATTGGAGGGGAATACCTTCCTTTGTCAAATATATACCTTGGTCAGCTAAAGGGTGTCATGCATCAGTCAAATCCCCACCCATCTATTGTGCCAAAGAATAGAAGGAACTAGAAACAATTCCAGAAGTCCATGATAGTCAGATGAGATGATTGTCTTCCTTCCTTTTTCTTTCATATCCAGTCCACTTAGCCTGGGACACTTTACTGTCTATACTTTCCGTTGTTCTGTCTATATATTTGAACTATGCCAGCGTTGATTAGACAAGGCTGCCTCCTTCTACTCTTTGTTTGATTTTTCTTTATTTTAGAATTCAGAATCTCTAACATCCCTAATTAGAAACACCGAGAAAACGTGAGGTAGGGCTTGCAGGCAAGGTACTGTCTAGTTTCTTTATGCTTCACACAAAGCAATGAGACAGGGAGGAGAGACCACCAACCCCTTTCTTCCACGCATCCTCTTTCTTCCACACGCAAGGTCACACAAAGAATCTGGTGCTGCCTAAAGTCCCCTGTTCCCCAGCCTGATTTCTGTTTTGCTTCTACCCCACTATCCCATATGATCCTTCCGGTTCCTTCTGTTCTCTGGCATCTGCATCTCTGAAAGCTACTTCTACACTTGCGAAGCCTGTCTCTCAGAAACTTGTTTTCGTTCGTTTTCTATTTACTCAATAACCTACCACTCCTTCGCTGTTACCACCGACGCTTCCCGCAATGCCAAAAAGCAAAGCAGCAAAACGCAAGGCAGGCAAGGCCAAGGTAGGCTATTCACTTACTGTTGAGATATTAGATTCTTTGCTCTCGTACTGAAGACCCACAGGGAAACGAACAAGCAAGCAGGCGCTCCGTACGTCTCGAAGCGAAAGAAACTTCGAAGTCGTCGCCAGCACCACCCTCCCCACGAGAGGAGCAACCCAACCCCGAAAACGCATCCTCGCATGACAGCACTGTCAAGCCACCAGATCCAATAGCCCCTCGCTACAGGCCCCCGGTCTCCCCGGCGGTCCCGTGGCGGAATGATATCTACGGCGACGGCGAAGACCCCGACATCGAATGGAATGGAGAGGACTACTACAATCAAGCCAAATTCAAAGGATGTACATGGATCAAAGGCGTCCTGGAGCCTCCATATGCAGGCCCGGAAAGGTGGGAGATTTATCCGGACGATGATATCGAGTCGGACTTTGATTTTGCCTTGGCAGAGCTCTGGAACTGGGTTTTCGATTACGGCGGCGAACCGTTGGAGGTCGTCGAGCCGCGACTGTCATCTGCCGACAAGCAGCGGATCATCGACAGCTTGGGAACCTACTGTCAGTGTTCAGACTGGGATGAACTGGTCAATAGCCTGCCTCCTATCTCTCGGCAGAGGCTTCCAACCACCCTGGCAGAATGTCTACTCAATAAGGCGATGTTCGACAACATTGTCCAACACCCGTTCTATTATGTCATGGAGCCGGATTACGAAGGGTTTGAGGTCGATGGCGTGCCGACAACGTTTGGGTCGGATTTGTTTATGCTGTGGAAGAGGCTTCACAGAGGTGCGTCGTTGAGAAGTGATGTAGCTTTCTATTATTCCTTTGTTCCCTATCTCTCTATCGTCTGATTCATATGCAATGGCTGACCCGGTATTGATTTCATAGCCAAAAGTGAAAAAGCTCACCACATGCTTACGTTGACGGTCCAGCTCATGAACGGCTTCGACGTCTGGAACGACAACTTGGACGATTCGATGGGTATTCAAAGCCGCATGCTTCGCAAATCGTCTGCAATCAAACTTGCTACATCCCTTCTTGACGAATCCAGTGTTCTGAGTCTGCTCATGCGGCCTATTGAGAAAGACAACGACAGCCAGTCCGCAGACCAGACATACAAGGAAAAGAGGGCACAGAGGAAGAAGCAGATGCAGCGTTCGCCGACGCTGCCGGCTCACTTACCAGACGACGGTCGCTTCGAACGACTGGTCGTTATATTCCGTAGAGTTGGGGAGCTGGCTACCTGCCTGTACACACAAACAAACAAGTACTATGAGTTTGAAGACAGGCTGGTTGAGTTCAGGACTTTCGATGGGAAGATCAAGGGGACCGATGATCCCGGACAGCTCACTTACCAGGAGGTCAGGGAGAAGATGTTGGCACATTCCTGCTCGTGCTACGACTATCTGGATGGCATACTGAACGGTCGCTGGCTTGTTCTTATGGTTCGGCCTATGATCACGGCTGTTTCAACAGGCGAGTATAGCGACGATGGTCTGACTGAGCAGCCGAGCCAGATAATGTGTCGGGCTCAAGTTGTCTTGCATAAACAGGAGCCTCTCGAGTTGTATCGGACAAAGCAGTAGGGAGATTGCAGTCGTTCTCAATGTACGTACGTGGAATACACAATGCAGATGCTACAGTGTGGGAGGCGATCCATCGTGTCATCATGTCCTTGCATGCTTGCATTCATTATATGTATGCCATGTCCAGCAAAATGCCTTCTTCTTGTATACTATCCCAGTCAACGAAATACACCCAGAAACAAAATCCTAAATAAAACACCCACATCAATCCGAGTCCTCCCACAAATGATTCTCAAACCCCCGGCCATCATCCTCCGTCACAACCACCCACATCACGCGCTGCGCAATCTTTATCTCTCGCTTCTCCACGCGCTCAATACTGCGCTGACTCTGCTGCAGCTTGCGCGTCACGCGCTTCTCGCGCTCCTTGCCCAGCTTCTCCATCTTCTTATCCCACTTCCGAATCTCCTTCTCCATGTCCTCCTGCACAATCAGCCGTCCCTGCATCGACTCCCCCAGCGGACCTTCTAGGCGCTCTCGCGCCCGCGCCCGGACCTCGCGCTGCGCCGTCTCCACCTCGTCGACTTTGGCGTTCAGCTCGCGTTCGGCCTCCTGCGCCTCCGAGATGAGCTTTGCGGCTTTGTCGCGCTTCCCGCTGAAGATGGAGTTCTGGCGCGAGGCGAATAGCCGCGCTTGTTTCTCGGAGGCGCGCCTGAGCCAGTTCTCCGACAGGGGCAGGTCGGCGTCGAATTCGAGCGGCTGGACGTATCCCTGGAGAGCGTCCATGCGGCGGAGTTGGGGGTCGTATTTGCTTGAGGAAGAAGGGGAGGAGGATTGTGGTTGCTTGCCTTGCTCGCCGAGGGGGTCATCTTCCATAGTAGGTGATTGGTAAGATGGCGATGATGGCCTTGACCCTAACACCTTTGCATCTTCAAAAACCTCCTCCCCCTCCCCATCCCTCCCTCCCGTCCCCAACTCCAACACCTCCCCCGGCACCCCCACAACCTCCATCATCTTCCTCGTCTTGAGCACCTGCACGCGCAGCCCCCGCGGCACGAACAGCTCCTCGTTCGCGAGCCGGAGATACGCCTGCGTGCGCATCTGGGACAGCTTGATGGATCCATATTCCGTGGCGACTTGCACACCCAGCGTGGCTAGCTGGACTTCCAACAGGGGCACGAAGCCGAAGACGCTGGTCGTGGCGCTGGCGGCCTGCAGGTACGGATGGGCCAGCCAGACGGCGTTCAGGCCGTCGATGAAGGCGAGGAAGTCGGTTGGGGTGATGACGCCGTTGGCGAGGTTCTGGCTTGGCCCTTGGTACGTCGTGGAGCTGGAGAGGTCGTTGTATGTGGCTGTAGTGGTGGACAGGGCGGGCGGGTAGGCGCGCGCAAAGGGGCGGTAGATGGTGCCGTGCAGGGTATGGGATGTTTCTGTGTTGGTTAGTGGGTGGATCGTGGGATGTTAGATTACGATTTGATCAGGGGATACGGAGTTTGGGAAGGCTACGTGTGGGTTTCTAGCTAGACTAGATCCCTAGATCTAGATGTGGAGAAAAAGAAAAGGAGTAAGAAAGAAGGGAAAAAAAAAAAAAAAAAAAACATACGCGGAATGACACACGGCAACTTCTTCTCCCGAGGCTCGTCGGGGATCTGATTCCGAATGAGAGTAGGCGGTTCCGGGTGTGGAGTATACGCTGGCAGTGGGGGAGGGTCGAATGGCGAATGTGCATAGGTGAATTCAGGGAAGCCATCCTGCGTGGTATGAGTTGGTCCCGGGTCGGGCGAATGGCCGCTATAATCATACAGGTGCTTTTCATCTCTGGGGTAGGATTGGGAGTGCGAGGAGGAAGTCCGCGATGGTCGAGGCGGTAGGGGTGGGCGATAGCATTCCTTGAGGTCCTTCTTGTCCATGGCTGAGGCTGGAGGTGGGATGTTGGCGCTGATAATCGACAATCGATAGGGAGAGATTTTTGGTGTTTGTTTGCTTTGTTTGTTTGCGGGGGAATAAAGTTGCTGACTCAGCGTTATCTTATCATGTTTGCATTGTTTGTCAATCAGTGGCTCGGTATTTGTACAAGATGTGTTTACATTTTAGAATGTGTAATTACGTAGAAATGTAGCTAGCTATACGTAGGTAAAGCCTCCCGTGGTTTGTACGGCGGAGGTGGCTCGTCCTGTTCCTCTGCCTCTCCATGTGCCTGACCTTGACCTTGATTCTGTTCCTCTCGAGTAACCCCAGTCAATTCGACTGCGGACCCCATCTCACCGATTGCCTTATTCCTCTTCGATTTCCGTCTTTGTCTCCAGAAAATGAACCCAATGATTAAAGCCAAGCCTACCACCCCGACTGCAGTTCCTATCCCTACTTTCTTCGGGGTACTTAAGCCTTTTGGCTCCTCGCGTCGTGTCGAGTCGCATGACAGCCAGTATTTGATCTTAGGCCCTTCGTATGTCCCATTGATCGAGTCGGTGAGTTTCTGACAGTCAATTGGAAGATCGGAGTCAATATAAAGACGGCTGGCGTTTTTGAGATAGGGGAAGTAGACGCTGTGTTGTAAGTCAGTTGACGCACTTTGTTTTGCGCTGGGGAAGTAGGAAATAACTAACCGATCAATCGCGCCCTTCAGATATATCTCCTTGGCGTTAACTATGGGAATGGTGACGTTGAGAGGGCCGCTTGTTTTGATGCTCATGAAGCCGGCGCTTTCTTTAAAACTAGGCATCAAGAGGCTAAGAGAGTCAGTTGATTCAGCAAAGCAAATATAGATAGACAGAACTGAACGTATAAGATAGCCGCGTACTCTGATATATTACCCTGGAGGTCGAGCGCGTATCCAGTGTGTGTCAAGCTCAGAAAGCTAAACTTTACGGAAGTATTTTCTGAAAGGACCCTTAGATCCCCGGAAGTGTACCTGGGCATATCAAGACTGAACTGGGGTATTAGCATTGTAGCCACAGAATATAAGCTCAGGAACAGAGCATAGCTAACCTCGACAGGTCCCCCGCGATTGTTGTCCGCGTGGCCTCTTCAAGAATCGGCAACGAGACTTCCATTGCCCGTCGTGGACCCTCACCCCTATAGTCACCGGGGCCGCAGCGGTTGGTATTGCAGATCGTCAGACTTTGTGTGACGTTCTGCAAAGAGTTGAGACTTATTCTGATATTGTATTAATACCAACGCCTCTGTCTTGACTGCTTGTTACTGGCATACTAAGGAAAACATACTTTGAGTAATTCCCCTGTATCGTTAAATAGTCCGCCTCGATCAGTTTCCTGAGATTCACCTCCGCGTTGTCAACATACTGTAGGACATTCAAACCCTGCGTATACTCTAGGCTCGGAAGGGAGAACCTTTCCAACGTGTTGGCTAGCTTATCCAAGTATACACCGTTTTTCAGGTACAGAAGTATCCGGTAGCTCGATGCTCGTCACGTTCGGCGGGGGCCAGGCATTCCAGTCGAGGCGGATGTCTCTGGTGATATTAGTAACATTGGGTAGATAGAACGGCCCCGTGAAGTTCTGTGCTATTATAAGACCAGTGAATATGGTCGGGCAAGCCGAAGACAAATCGTCGAGATCCTTTTGGCTAGTGATGTTGAAATAGGGACCAAGGCTGTCTCCGCAGTCTTGTGTCTGGGACTGGACTGCGATTCTCAGTTATTTCCCTGTAAGCAGGACCAAAATCAAGAACCCATACCTCGAATCGCCAGGCCCAGGAACAGGACCAAATCCCAAATGCTCATCATTTCTCAAATCGCGCTTCGCCGCCGCACATGTTTACGGATCACTCAACCCCAGAAAAAGAGACGGACACAGGTGGGCATCGTTTCCCTATTAAACGGATGCAACATGACTGGCGCTAGTCTAGCCTTGCGAGTTGCGGAATTTGTTGCCCGAGATAGCGTTGGATGGACTGTGTTGTTGGTATCCCACATTAGGAATAGTCGGTCTTGGAAGCGCCGTTCTGGGTCTATAAATGCCAAATCGCCCCTCTTGCGCCCTGGTTTAGTACATGTTAGTCGGCTGACTGCTAATTTATAGTGCTGCCATTGGTTTATCGTCTCGTACTCCGCGATTCGCTTTGCCACTGTGTTATGTTCGGACTTCGGTAGCATTTTGGATAGCGCGAGATGAAATTTCGGTCTCTTACATTTCTGTTTCTTGGCATATTCGCGAGTGCCAGTAAGTAGTTTGGTATTTTGTTTCGAATCCTATTGGCTGATTTTGTTTAACGGAGTGATAATCGTGACAGTTTCTACATAGTATCTGATGATATTAGACTCATCAAATGTAGATGGCAGCCGTTTTGACCATATTAGCCTCATCCAACTTAAGCTATCACCTATGTATTCACACCGTTATTTGTTGTAGAGTTTATGCTTCTATTGAGTTGGCACACTAAGACCGTGTGTATAAGTACTTCCTTTTTTGTTATCTTTCGGCCTTTACGATGTAGTAGATATTTAATTGGGGAGTTTCTTGAAATTTGGATTTATAGTTTTAATTCCGGGTTTGTTCCTTTCTGAGATGAAAGCTGTTCAAGAGGCACCATGCAACTTTTTGATTTCTTTTTTTTTAAAGGATATGCTGTCTGGTTAATCAGCTGGGCCCAGCTTCACAATGTGCTCTAGCCCCGGCCACCGATATTTCGGAGTTGGCCGAAATGTGAACATCTAATTTCCCTTCTTTGTTGTCTTTTATTTTTCGTTTCATTTCTTTATCTTTTTGATCTCGATGTTGCTTTTGCCGGTCGACTGTGTCCACGCTCTAACTCTCTATGATCTATCATCTATCGATGGATGTACCTAAGATGGTCCGGTCGAGCCGCTTCCTGATAGGCCCCCATGCAGGCCACGTGCGTTCGCTCGGACCCCATATAAGGCGGCACCGGTTTTAGCCTGATTTCTGCCTTGCCTCGACCCGCTGTTTATTTACCCCAGTATACTCGGTACTATTCCTCAAAAGCTCATCGCATCTGGTCTCTGTTTACCATGTCCGATGCAGAAGAAAAGCAAAACGACCAGTCTGTTGACTGTTCACCACAAGTTAATATCCTTTACTGGCCCCTAGTTTCGCGGTACCCTATCCAGACAGCGTCAACGCAACAATCAACCCCAGCAATACCATATTCAACTGTGGCATGAAGATAGCAAGGATATCTCCCGAGGTTGTTGTCAAATTCGGCTCCCATGTCGCACTGACCGA
Source organism: Aspergillus persii (assembly GCA_002215965.1). Classification (NCBI taxonomy): domain Eukaryota; kingdom Fungi; phylum Ascomycota; class Eurotiomycetes; order Eurotiales; family Aspergillaceae; genus Aspergillus; species Aspergillus persii. Next base: position 969,229 of record NGZO01000008.1, on the reverse strand, counting down.
GTCGAAGAAGCCTCGGAGTTGTGGCTGAAGGAACCGAGAATTTTCTGGCTAAAATGCTAACATCGAACTTCCCTTCTTTTTCTTTCTTTCTTTCCTTTATTTATTTTTATTCTTATTTTTTTTTTTGATCTAGATAACTATTAGTTCATGGGATGACTGTGTCCACGCCGACCGTGGAACATGTTTGATGCACAACAATATTGCGGATTTGGCCATCCGCCACCAGCTAGACACCTGAGATACCAGCACCATACCCGCCATATATTGTGCCCTCTGGGTCGGCTCGCTGGTGACAACAATGAGGTTTTTAACATCACTTAGCTGAGAAGAGGAAGAAGAAGCGAGGTCCCTTAACTCACTAGCTTATTGGCTTCTTGGGCCCACCTGCTGATGGACGATCCCCCGCTGGGCCTGCTGTCATGCTCAGCTAGAAATGCAAGGAGGCTATGGAGGTGATAGTAAGGGATGTTTACTGTGGCGCAGTCAGCCTGCGTATGTTTGCTTTTTTGGCGCACTTTATAACAGGCAACAACCTTTCAAGTCAGGTTCCCATTCTCTTTTCAGGCCCAGCTGCAGACTGGGTTGTCAACAGTGATATCACAGGCACTGGTGTAACCGTAAGCCCACACTGAACTGAAAAGAACACAAGGCTGGTCTAATATGCATCCAACAGGTGGTTCTGCGCTATATCATATCAACTGGATTAGTAGTCGTTGTTCTCTCACTATACTACCTTATTGCATATGATCCCTCCCTCATATGATCCATTTTTGGGACCAGAAACACGGGGCACTCAGGGATTCCTACCCTAACCCAGTAGACAAACGCATACTAGAGGTGGTGAGACAGATAGCCGTGACTCGTCGGGCCGCATTTGGATGCAAATACGCATTATTTCATGGATAATATACAACTCAGGCGAGGACCTCAACCAACTAAAATTATGAACCAGTGTTATGGGTTGAATTATTTCCTAGCTAGCAAGGCCCCAATTACAGTATAAACCACCATAAGCTAATCGATTATTATTACGTTGACTTTTCCAACCACCGACCTGAGATAAGCTGACGATGAGCCACGATTAACAACGTTCAAAGCGGTAGCCTCCTGATCGCCACAACCCTAATTGCCAGCCTACCTGCATTTGTAGTTACCAGGGACCCTCTTAACAAGACTTAAAAAGTATCGCCAATACAGAACTGTACGTAATATTCATATAGGGTAGTATTAAACTAGGCATATTTCCGTATATCCAGCTAAACTGCAAAAAAAAAAGGCAAAGTCAGGTATAATCAATCATTACTCATTATCTTCTTGTTTCTCAGTCCGCTCCGTAATCCCGAAGTGATCCCACTTCTCCAAAAACAAATCCATGGCGACGTCCGGCTGCCGCGCCGGGCCCTGTTGGATAACCGACGAAAAATGCGGATAGAAGCTACTGAACTCGTGCGCGTCGTTATTGCGCCAGCTCTGGCTTTCGAAGTCCTTGAACAATGCCCCCGTTTCGGCCGGCAGCGTTACGTGCTGCTGCGTCGCGGAGAGCTGGATCATGCGCAAAATTCCCTTGGCGAGCGGGAACCGGCGCGAGAATGCCCGTGCCACGATGCAGAGCTCGATGAAGGCGAAGCGGTTCTCGGGGACGTCGAGCGCCTCAAGCAGTGTGAAGAGGCTGATGCTGATCCATTGGATCGTGGACGGGGCCATCCGGTCGATGCCCCATTTTTCGCGGTGGATGCTGAGGAGGTGCGCGATGCGGCACGCGGTCGAGAGGCAGATGGTGCGGGCGTGATCGGCGGTGGAGGGGTCGAGGTCGGTAGGCGCATTGGGGTTGGAGCGGAGGAAGCCAAATATTTGCATTACGGTCGTGTGGTAGAAGAGGCTGGGAGAGGAGTGAGCTCTGTGTGGTCGGGATGGTGGAGAGGGAGTGCCGGACTTACTGGATGCTCAGGATGTGTGGTACGGTGGGATTGTTGGCGTCTAAACAGGCTGGTAGGTTGACATGCCAGCCCTGGAGCTGTCGGTAGATGTCATTGACAACGTGGGTGATGGAGAAGTGGGATGGTCGGTCTTCGACGTCGTGAAAGGCTCGGCTGATGCTAATTGTTATACAGGTGAGATCGCACCATCGGTCGAACACGCAGTTGTGGTGGCCTTGCACCGGTTCGGCATGTCGGGGGTACGGCGACCAGATGTCGTGGGGATCGTGTCGGATGCCAACGCGAGGATAGCGAGGAGGGGTCACGTCGATGTGTTTCATTAACGATACGGCGGCGGTGCTTCCCGGTGGTATTAGCTAGGCCAAGAACCAGAGTGGCAGAATGACGTACGATGCGATGCAGAATGTCCCCCACAAAGTATGACTCGCCACCGTCTCCAACTGGCGTGCGGATTCACTGTCGGTCGGTCGAGGCGGATGCGAGGCGGCGTATTCGGTAGCTGATCGCGTGGCGAGGTCCAGGTACATCCATCCCATCCGGTCTTTTCCCATCAACGTCATCCTGCGCACCGTTAGCGCCGTGGAAGGAACAGCACAACATCGAAAATCATGCACATACCGGATGAAAAGAATCAACAGCCCCTGGATGGTGGGTAACGACGCCGCTCCCTCCTCTTCCTCCTCCTCGAGTAGCCGTCGCGCCTCGTCGTAGAATTGCGTGCCTCGCGAAAGGGGGTCCCCGGGGACGGTATACACCTCGGCGTAGTCGGAGTAATACTGAACGGTCAAATTTGATCAACACCCAGCGCGGGACCCATGTGCGTCGCAAGCAACAAATAGCAAAACAAAAAAAAAAAGAGCAAAAAGAAGACTCATATGTCCATGCTAACGTACACTCGCCTCGGAGAGAATCACGTTCACCAGAAACGGTGAACAGAATCGGCAATGCAGACTGCCCGACTGCATGTCGCGTACGAACGCATCCTTATCCATCCAGTGGAAGAACGGATACGTCCAGGTCAACCACAGCGACACCAAATGTGAAACCAAGTCGTCGTCGTCGGTCACTTTCGTCCACGGCTTGGCCGGCACGCGAAAAGTCGGAATATCCGTCAGGCGTCGCACTTCCAGCATCCGGCGCCCGCTTCGATGATGGCTGTTCGTCGGCTCCTCGTCCTCCCCTTCGCCGTCCTCCGGGCGAGACAGCTGCGTCTGGAACTCGCGCAGCTCCGGCGACCCCTCGATCTCGGACTGGCGAGAACTCCTGCTTCAGGAAGAACTGGATCTCGCCGAAGGAGGCGTTGCTGCGGATCAGGTTCAGCAGCTGGGCGACGCGGGTGCCTTCGCTTTCACGAAGGGCGCTGACCAGACGCAGCAGCACGTCCGAAGCCAGCTCGAGTCGGTCTAATTTGCGTTTCATGGCAAACTTGCGGCGCATGTCGGCCATCTCGTCGACGTGGCATTCGATGCCATTCGCCACGCAATGCTCGCAGGGCGGATCTCCTCGACACTATAAACACGGGGGAGGTGGCGACTGTTAGCCAGAAGCCCAGGACAAGAAGAAAAGGGGGGGGGGGGGGGGGGTAAAGAGGTGTCACGGACTTTTAGCTTCTTTTGCTTGCACGCCCTGCAGGCGTGGTCTTGTGTTTCCGGCCGGGTACTACATCGTCGGGCGAGTTTGCCTTTCGCGGGGGGTTAGGGAACGGAGCGAGTGGACGCGAGGAAGAAGAGGACGGCTGTGAATCGGACATGTAGAACGACGACGAACAAGGGACAGAGGAGCGGACGTCGACGCCATCGCAAGCGGCGGGCCGATGAGATTCTTATAAGAGCTCGGAAAGCGTGACTTTTTTTTTGGAATTTTTGAAATTATTTTTATTTGGGAAGAATTTTGGGTGTTGGGTGGAATCTGATAGTGAGGAGGTTTTCTACTTTACATTCTTCCACGCCGACAGACGAAAAGAAAAACAAAATAAAATGCCAGCGGAAAAAGGTTCAGAGGGCGGCAGCCGGCAACCCAATCACTGGGCGGCGGGTGGAGCAGGCATTAACCTTTCTGGGTGGAGCTGCAGATGGACCCATGCTCTTCTGCTGGCCGGCTGTGACTCCCACCCAATCAGCAGCCCGTCGGCTCCACCGGGGCCCGACAGGGAGGGTGGCCGGCGGAGCGGATTGGCCGGGAGGGGGCGATTCAACGGGCTAGTTAAGCTCCAGAATCTGGCGACAGCTCGGGCCTCATTGGCTGATTGGGGGGTGGTTCGTCCGCGGGGGAAATTTGGAATAATAATAATAATTTACTAAATCACTAGTTACACTACTACGGAGAAGTCTGAGTAAGTTAAGTTAATCGGGATCGTAAAATACGTAAGACAGGTATCGCAGATGCCGATCCGTGTACCATACCCTGGGTAGTAGTGGGTAAGGTAGAAGCAACGGGCTTTGGAACGGATACCGATATCCATCCGGAACGCTTCCTATCTAGGTAGAGTCGGTCCTCTGACTCTGAGTACCTCTTAGTAGGCAGGTACCTACTGCCTCCCTAGTGCCGACCCAGGACTGTCGGGCTGCGTGCCATCAAACCCTGCGAAAATCCAGCACCCGGGGTTTGATTGGCGGCGGATCCTGCCAACGCGCCGTCGATTCAGTGACTGGTCTGATGCCTGACGTCTGCCCGTACGTTGGTAAGCTGGGAAGTTGGAAGTTCTGTTTGCTCCGGCCGAACAGCCGAATCAAGTGCCTTTCAGACGGGACCGATCCAGCCCGTCTTCGGCTGAGCAGCACTAGCCAGGATGCCGTCTCGACTGGAATTCGGGTGCAGCCCAACGCGACCTGAAGGTACGGTAATCCTATTTCCGAGAGGTGGCTTGAGCGTCCGGTGACCAGGTGCAGGCATCCAAGCTACAACCTAAACTTAATCGTCGTTCCAGCGGTGAGAAGTAACATTAAGTGCGGCATGCGATATTTGACAGCAGTCTGCTAGAGACTAGGGATAGCCCAGTTGCATCCCAACGAAGCCGTCTAGACCCCTCGGCCAAGACAGGCTCTGTGCCGTCACGGTTACATCACATGTGGTCTGAGACATCTGAGACATTTCCATTTCCCGCATGGTTCAGGTACATTAGCCTCACGCCGTCGGCACTCTTTGTTTGCTCTCCCTCGTAAGTCTCTCCGGATATGACACCTGGTCCCTGTAAAATGCCGCCGCTGCCGGAAACCCTATGGACCCTATTCGTCCTCTGTGCAACGCTAAGCGAACAGGATTCGAATTCCGAGGAGATGCATTTGGTCCATGTCCAGTTCTCGTACTTTTACACAACAAGGTTATTAGTCGCATACGGAGTACGTGGTCGGCATATGATCCTGACTAGGACTATAATATTGGTAAGGTCCGTGTTTGTCATGGGTAAGATGACCAGGGTCAATGTGTTTGCATATCCTACTCCGAGTACTTGCGTAAGTGGGTTCTGGCAGGGTCAATCAACAGATAATGGAAATACAACGGGAGATGGACCTTCCTCAATGGTATAGCGTTGCATATGTGTGAACCATGCCCATAATTTGAAATACCATTAATACCTGAACATACCCTCGGGGGCTACTGAGAAGTATATATGTAACCACTCACGTGACATAATAGTTTGTGCTTTATACGTCGGTTTGTCTCTGTGCGTCAATCATGCGATCATCTCTGATTTTCATTATAAACGAAAAGTCTGTGAGGTCATTTCCCGTACCTCTCAACATACTCCTAGAGAAGACCCCGAGCTAGTCTACGTAGTCTACGTGGGTGGTCGAGGTAGGAGGTCAAAGATGTTGGGGCGATCGATGGCGGGGGTTTGATTTGACTGATTCTCGTGGTTGTCCATAACAGGGAATTCATGACCCCCTTGTCTTTTTCCCGTCTTCTCACACATTGATACTTCTTCGACAGTACCCACCGAGTTTTACCTGACCCAGACACATGATGATTGCTATCCCCTGTCCGCTGTTATCCCCGTCGGCACTCTGCATGACGGTGCGTCACCGAAAAGTCTTATTACATTAGGACATGGAAACGATGGTGGCCAATGCTATCCCGATCGGGAAAGTATAGCTTTGCTTATAAGTTATATATGTAGTTGTATAGATTACTCGTACTCTCAGACAGAAACTGTGAAAAGGTCATACGTAAGACAAAGAACAAACAAACGAAGGGAGCCTAAGACTGCCTCAGGCCATATTCCGAATTTTACAGGCCGCAGGTGTGAAAGCGCTATTTGCAATATATGTTAAACTCGACTATAATGTATTATTTATACAGCACTAAATACCACATTTTTATAGGAGCCAGAATTATTTTATAGGGGTGAGTAATTAGTTTACGGACTAAAGGCCCTTAAACCATTGTAAATGGTTGCATAGTGAAATCGGAAATTTCGGAATATGCAGGCCAGAGGTAGTATTGCTTGGTATTCAGGTAGGTAGCGTGGGGAGGTCGGTACGAAGGACTCCTTTGTAAAGATAATCAGGCTAACAACGATCAAACAAAGAAAGATTCCCACATATTTCATAGAACCCTCTACATAGGTATAAATTTATATAATATTCTACCATATAGCTATTTATCATAGTTTGAGTGCGATCAGTCAGTATTTGAATTACATACCCCTATAGAATAATTTCAGATACCATAGAAATATAGTGTTTGGTATTGTATAAATAGCAAATACAGTCAGTCGAATTTCAAATATGATAGGAATGGCCCTTCCACACCGGCTAGGCATAAAAATATTTAGAAACATTCAATTTTGAACAGCTACATCCATTCGTACTTTTCGGGTTTCTTCTCCGGGCGCAGTCCCAGCTGCCTTAGGACGTTGCTTGCCTTCGCTCTAACTAGAATACAAACGGAACGATTATTAATTTAAGAAATATTTCCAGACATAGAGTATTTTGAAGAGTCATCCACAAGTGTAGGCTAAATAGACGTAATAAGGTTATTCGTACGGCTTCAAGAAATAAATTAAATATACCAAGATCTCCAAACCAAGCGCTAAAAAGACCTCGGGCTCATAACTTGTAGGAAAATCGTATATCGAGCGAATAAATCACGAGTAACGAATGGATGCTAGAGCTTGTCGGCTGTATGGCTGCTCTCGGATCCCGCCGTATTTAGTCGGCCTCCTGAAAACAAGCATTTTCACAAAGACTCTTTATAGAGGTAATAGTCTGATCAACGGCCAAGTGAACTAACAGAGATTCCAACTGATTCCATAGAACCTCCCGAATGGCCGCAAGATTGCATAATTTTCCACCACGAACAAGTATCACGCGTAGAAACTAGGTATCAAAGAACACATCCCCCAAACCTACAACACATACCTAAAAAACGGATTCTGCTTATCCGTCAAATCCCGAAACGCCAACTTATCCCTCAGCTCCTCATCCACGTCCATCGCTTCCCGTCGCCGATTCTCCCTCCACAACAACACATACAGCAGCGCCGCCGCCGCAATGGTAATGCAATAGCAGATAATCAACCCCTGCCACAGCTCCGGATAATGCCGATCCACCGTCTTGCTATTCACCAGTTGCGGCCCGATAATGTTGCCTACCGTGTACGCCACGAACACCGTCGCTGCCATCACGGTCTTCTTGGTCGCCCCCGCGACGTTGCTGGCGCCTAACGTGATGATCAGGCTTACTACTGGCCCGAAGAATCCCGTTATGGCGTACCCCGCGACGGGCGTCGCGGGCTGGTAGCCCCAGGTGGATTTCCAGATCATGGCGCATCCGGCGATTACCGGGAGACAGCAGAGGATGAGCATGGGGATGCGGGTGTTGGGGATGCGGGAGGAGATGTACCCGCACAGGGGGATGAAGATGGCGCAGATGGCGCCGACGGGGAATTGGAAGAGGATGGAGTCGAGGGTGTTGTAGCCGAAGGTGGAGACGATGAGAGGGCCGAAGCCGGAGATGGCGCCGTTGATGGTGTAGCTTGAGGATTATTGTTTAGAATAACTAATGGAAGGGAAGGAGAGGGGGCCGGACTTACGCTGCGGCCATCATGATGGCTACTAAGTACATCTTGACATCCAGGAAGGCTTCCTTGATTTGATCCCATTTGATCTGTTGGCAGCGCACGCCTGTCTGACCCTTTCGGAGCCGCTCGACGGCCACCACACGCTCCTCGGGGGTTAGGAACCAGGCGGAAACGGGCGAGTTGGGCATGATGCAGCACCAGAGGCCGAAGAGGAAGGTCAACGCCCCGGCGAAGATGTAGATGTATTGCCACCGCGTCAGCGAGCCCGTGGTGATCTGCCCGAAGGCGTAATTCAGCGCTCCCCCGATGATGGTGAACCATCCGGTCCCCGAGAACCACCAGGCCTGGCGCATGGCTTGTTCTTGTTGCGTGTAGTAGCCGCTGACGATGGTCATGAAGCCGGTTGGTACGACGCTTTCGACGAATCCTGCTTTTCGTCAGACGTCGGTTTGGACAGAGTACAGGTCTAGATGTACCGTACCGAGGAAGAACCGTTGGACAAATAGCCCCTGCCAGGTTGTTACGCCTGCAGTGGCTGCACAAGTGACCGCCCACAGCATGACGATCGGTCCGAAGACATAGCGGACTTGAAACCGTTGGAGGATGAACGTCATCGGGTACAGACCGGCCAGCATGCCGAAGTAGAAGATCGAAGTGGCCCAGCTGAGACGCGACGTATCTTTGGACGGTGGCGAGGTGGAATTATCCACTACCAGTAAGGCCAGATCGGTCGTCATGCCAAATAGAGACGCACTTCCCAAAATAGCCTGACAGGTTAGATGGCGTCGATAAGATAGGAGAAGACCCTAACCTTGTCCCAGTATACAAATCCATAGCCTGGCTGATCATTAGCTGCCATGTCAAGGAAGAGTTGGTGGCAAACACTTACCGATCAACATCGCCGGCATGAAGAACATATCGATCTTGCGCAATACACGCCGTTCGACGGCCGGATCGATCTCCTGCGCCTCGTCGCTGACCACCGCCAACGCTGCATCCTTGTCGGCTGTGATGCCCTCGGATGGGTGTTCGGCTGTTGCGCTGGGAACTTGGATCATTGTGAAGATTTATGAACGGAGGACAACCGCAATCGCCATACTAAACGAAGCAGTATCTGTGAAAATCTACATACAGGTTCGATGTGACTCGGAAAATATTTTCATGAACTGTTGAGAAGCGCCGGTCAACATTAGTCCGTAGTTTCTTGGATCCGCGGAGAAACTTGCCGCTTGGGATTTGGCGGGGATCCTTCCTATTCTTCCCGATTAGATGGAATCTACGGACTATACCTGAGGTGTATGGTAGTATATAACAAATGAAATAGCAAAACAACAACATGTATATAGAAATGCCAATCTACAGCAAATCACCCTCCAAGCTTATTCTCGCCCGTCATCCCAGCCGAAGCCTCCACGTCCTCTTTCCCCCTGGGAGCAAAACTGCTCTCTTCGGACATATTCTTTCCCTTGCGCAGACCAGTCAAGGTAACAGCCTCGTCTTTCAGCAGGTACATATACCAATAATACGTCCCTTAATAATGCATCAACACAACCAATCTCAAGACAGAAACGAAGTAGGTAGACTCACCAACAAACAACCCACCACCAACAATATTCCCCAACAAAGTTGGAATAATCCCCTTCCAGATATACAACCCCACACTCAACCCAGGAGCCTTCAGCCATATCGCCATCGGGATAAACGTCATGTTGGCCACGACGTGGTCGAATCCCAGCGATACAAAAGCGAAGATGGGCAGCCAGATGCCGATGATTTTGGACGATAGCTCGCGTCCCTGTAGGCCGAGGAAGCACCCGAGACAGACGAGCCAGTTGCAGCCGATGCCGCGGAGGAAGATCATGTGGAATTCCGGGGTGAGTTGCTTCTTGGTAGCGAAGCTTATGACTTGTGATTTGTAGGGGTCGGCGGAGAAGGCGTCCCCGTCTGCGGTTTGGTTAGTATGTATGTATATATGCGGTTTAGGGGTGGATAGGAGATGTACAGCCGAATATAATAGCCAATACGAACAACGAGCCTGCTAGATTCCCCCAGAATGTGACAAACCAGTGAAGAAGCATCTTGGGTAAGGAGAGTCGGCGCTGGAGAGCGGCAACTGTGGTGAACTACTCTGTGTTAGGGGTAATATGAACAAAAGCGTAAGGGAGAGACGAACCATGAATGATCCCGTACAAAGATCCGCACCCGTCAAGACAATCATGACCAGCCCGTAGGGGAAGACTAGCGCGCCGATGGTCCGGATGAGCCCCGGGGCATTCTCCTGGAACCATGGGGCCGTGCTGGTGCTCAGCATCGTGCCGCATGCAAAAGCAAGCAGACAGCCGGCGGAAACAGAGCTGAAAAACACCTTATCCAGGCGCATATTGCCTTTAGTGACTCCAGCGCGGGAGACCAGTTCAACCACTTCGGTGGGCGTGTAAGCGTCCATGGCGATGGAAATCGGTAGCTACAGATGAGGACAAACTCCCATGAAAAAAAAAAAGAAGGGGCGAGAAGACCGTAGATGTAATATAATAGAGGATCTGCAACCCATGCTGAGATAATATGATGCGGCGATATCTACGAGATGTACTTCAACTGAGCCAAGATCTCGACTATGATCGCCAAGCGCCCTAGATCGGCCAACCAGGAAGGCAGTTTGCTTATCGCGGATCAACGGACATCCCTTTAGCCCAAGGAATGGGCGAGTCACCGCGTCTGCTCTTATCAAGGGATTGATTCCCGCGGAGTTCGCGAACTGGAGAAAGGAGCGTCCAATGCCGAGCCAGGGATAAGGCTGTGATTGTCATTTGATTGCCTTGCCTGAGTTCTGCACGGCAGTATGCAGTTCGTGATCTCCCCCCGAAACATGCATATTTGTCTACCCTTGGGCCTGCAGTTTTTCTGAGAATCCGATATCACATGCAGAAGATCCATGGATTCTGTCACCGAATGGCGTTATTGGCGAGCTTGTCTGGGTATGGCTGAACGAACCAGTGGTTGACTGCATTGGACCCTGCCAATTGGTAGCCGCTGCGATAACGCAAATTACTTCCTTGATGAGCTAGCTGTAAATTGACTTTTCTATAAAAGAGAAGACATTTATTTTGATATATATATATATATATATTTTCCGTTTGGGAATGAATTGCGGGTTATTCAGCCCAAAGGGTCGACAAAAATCTTGATATGGTCGTATCCATAACTGAAGACTGGCATTCCGGGTATTTCCAGGGATAAAGAGCTGGAACTGATCGTCATGATCATCATTTAGCATTTAGACAGTCTCCACCCAGCACTACTCTGAGTACAGAGTAGGGACACCGCTATGAACGATTCGATGTGTCTCGGAATTGTCTTGCTCATCCTCTTGGCCGCATACAAAGCCCTACCATGTTGTGGCACATATTCAGTAATATATGTAGACGACCTGTTCATTTTCACGACTGACTGACGTAGGCTTTGCTTGTTCCACGTGATGATCGCGCGACAATACTTTGCTGCCACGCCATCCACTTCCCTCACGTTAGACTGTCTCTTTCTTCCGGTTATTAGTTCGAACCTCAGCGAATGCGACTACTGTACGACAGCCACAAATTGAACTTCACCGATCTTTACGGACGGCGATGTCTCCAAAGCTAATATGTGCGATGTGATTTTCGGTCGCGATGTCGCGACATTGCCCGGCCCCAATTCAACCAGTATTGTCCTCGGAGGGGTGAAATGTGTGTTCAAGCGAGAAATCAAGCCCTACAAGCCGTACGAGATCTGGCCTCGCGGAATGACTCGGGAACATAGGTGGCTAGCCAGACGTGGTTTCCCACTTTGTGGAGAAAGGAGTGTTCTATCCCGAGGCCTATCTACTATCTTTTCAGAATGACAGAAAAACGTCCCGGTCCCCGGGAAAATTTTCCAGGGAGAATTAGCATGTGGGAGATCCGCAGAAGAAAGTTTTTGCCAGTCTCGCTTCGTCTCACGATATATTTTGAAACGGGATGGATTGTTTATGCGCGGACGAACATGTTCGTGGACCTGTGGACTACCCTCGTAGTCTTCGAAAGAGATCCCGATTGAAAAGGAAGCCCATGCGACATTCCAAGCCTTTCAATTACCTAACTGAATACCGTAGAAAGACGGCTCTGCCAACAGCAAAGCGCCAGCTCGGTCGGGATGCCGGGCACGAAGGATTCAATAATGGCAACACTAGCACCGGTCTGGGCCGATATATGGAAGAAGTCGGACAAGCCGGTGGGCAGAGAATTCCGCACTACGGAGATTGAAGAATGAAGAATCCTCGTGGCGTGACTTTCAGACACGATAGGGGCGTTGCCAAGTGGAGCTGATAACGGCGGCGGCCAATGTGCGCGCAGCCGAGGGTTGCGATTATCTGATCAGCAGCAGACTAGCCGAGGGATCTTGACTTCTTTGTCCGTTTATGTACTGTAGATGCCCCCACCTGCTCGCATTTTGTCCCGCCGGTGATATTCTCATCTTACCTCTGCTCTATCGGTCATTTTTGTTCTCCAGTCTTGAGGATAGAGGAATAGCCGAACCTGCTGCCTAGAAACCATGGTCGATCATGATTTGGCGAAGACCCTGTCGGCGCGCTACTATGTACCGGGGCGCATTTTGGCAAATCTGGAGGCCGGGGTTCAGCAGCGCTCAAGTCTAGGAACTGCTAGCCAGGAAGCCTATGCACGCCGATCTCCATCTGCAGGGACTACTTCTAATCGCGTGAGTAAGCGCGGGAGACCCAGAATGCCGCCTCCGAGGACAGAAGCAGAGTCGCATGTACGTGTCCTAATCAACGCATTAATGCACAATACTGACAAAAGTAGGACCGTCGCACTCAAGTCCGACATGCACAGCGGACATACCGACTGAAGAAAGAAACCATGTTTCGAGACATGAAGAATCGGGTCGTCGAGCTGCAAGACAGCGTGGATCGAATCTCGGCCTCGCTGGCCGACTTCCACAACATGGCGATTGAATCGGATTTACATGTCACTCACCCTTATCTCTTTGATCGACTCAACGAGACTCTGGCCCAGGTTCAGAAGAACACTTCACCGGGCTACATCCAAGGCGAGGAGGACCCCAACGAAACAAGCCATCAGTTCTATCCCACCACAACGAGAGCTCCCAACCTACACACATTCGGTTACATGGTCAGCCCAGACGAGCAACAATCTCCTAGCCCTACTCGCCCCATGTTCCATGAGCAGCGGCCCAGCCGGTCCTCCCACCCCTTATACACCTATCACTTACGACATATCGAAAAGCCACTATCCGGCAGCCCGCACAGCTACAGCTTTCACGAGACCGACTTCTCCCGACGTCTCCATCGCTACTGTCTCGAGTACACCTGGCGCATCTTCATCGACCCGAACGCCAACCCGCAGGAATTCTACCGCGTGTTCAGACTCGTCCCTTGCATCCGCTACATGGACAAGATGCGCCCGTATCTACAGTGTCTCGTGCGTTCTGGCACACAGGAATCACTAGATCTTGTCGCCGCGCCGTTCTACTGCATCGGGGGCGCGGGGACGCATTATCCCCGCCTGCGGGATGGCCAGCCCGTCTATCCGGAGAATATGCGCCTGCCGAGGAGGATTCTGGGAATCTTACCGCACTCGGGCGTGAGAGATGAGAAGGTCGACAAGGTCGATGATGATAGGGATGCGCTGCTCAAGGCGCTGGGATTGCATGGTGTCTGGCTGGATTGTCGTGATGTCCAGGGGTATTTGGAAGAGAAGGGGCTGGCTCTGGATGGCCCTTCGTGTGTCTATGCGTCTGGATCGGGTGTGACTAGCTCTCAGGAGTCTGGGCGTGTGGTAGATGGTTCTGTTATGGATGTGGATGTGCAGAGCGAGAAGACTGTTGTGCCTGCCAAGTTTCATCCCGGGGATGACGAGAAACCAGGGGAATCCCGTGCTAGTAATTTGACTTTGAACGTGGAAGACTTCTTTCGCTGTGAGTATCCCCTTGACTGTGTGTCTACCTGTGTACTAATGGGACTAGTGCTTCTCAAGAATATGATCATCCTTGGCCGCGCTCCAGGCTTCCGACTGAGTGATGTGGAAACGGCGTTCAAGTCGACTGTGAAAATGTCGTCGAAATAATTATGATTGTTATAAATAATGCATTATAATAATTCTTACAATAATAAGATCAAATGGCACGTGTCATGTCAAGTCACGTCATAACTCCTATAACAAACATCCAAGTAAAGCTTAATTAGGAACAAGCAATAACGGCTGTCATTCCATGGCTCAAACCTGGATACTGAAAATACCTTGTCGCAAACCTTCCAAGCCCAAAAAGCCAAATAGTGACGTTGCATGACCTTGTGAATTTCCTTCTCCAATACTTTAACTCGCCTTTCCCGGCGCAATGGCGAAATGAGCACAGTTTGCCAAATTTGGTCTTCTATGTTTGTGGTTTCCAGAAGACTCCTCGAAAAAGACTTGAAATTAAAAAAACAAGCAGAAACATCTTCAACCCTCCGCACGATAGAGCATAATATGCGTCATCATATCCTCTGAGCTATCCTCCACGTATTTATCGCGAACAATTCTACGCCCTGTACCAAATGAGCCTTGATTAGCCGCAATCTGTCAGCGAAATCCCTCTACCGTGCCAACATGAGTATTCTAGCGGTCCTTCGTGAAATCGCTTTCTTATCGGGCTGCTTTTTACTGGTTTCTATGATGTTCATGCTTCTCTGAGCTAAGGGGGTTGCCTTTTCTGTTTTTTGAAGCCATGTTCTTCTTTTTATTGCCATCTTTCCCTTTTCCAACAGCGTTGCAATGTGATGTGGAAGGAGGCTCGACGAGAATCTAGGTGCACGTACCCGTTTTTAGCCAGACCTGAAAAGGTTCAGCGTTTACATACTACCTGAACAGAAGTGGGCCTGGTCTGTGGGGTGCCAAGCAGGTTTCTGGCAGGTTTTATACATACGGCCACATGACCTGGTCATCGGATATCATTAGCCTCCTATGCTACTATTTCTTACATCATCGTAATCTATGGATCGCTTTTATCCTGTCATTTAACCTAGCAAATCTAAATAACGTCCACAGCTAAACAACATGCCCACCGCTAAAGCCCTCGCTTTCAAATTCGATTTCCTCCCCTCAGCCAAGGACCAAATATTTGGCCCTATGTCCCCTTCAGTTTCACCACCCCGTGTACTTACTGTCCCAGGTGTTCATAATACGCGAGACCTCGGCGGCCTACCTACGCCCTATGGAATGACCAAAAAGAACAGGGTCTTTCATAGTTCACTCCCTTCATAAACCAATCCCATTAACAAGTTAGATTAAATCACTCTAGGGCTTCATAAAAGAATACCACCAAATTTTAACCAGCCTTCCGCACTATCTTGCTTCATCTTCGCGATCCAAGCTCCGCGGGCTGTCTTTTCCACTGCACCCTCGGCCGCGATAGGACTGGGATTCTGGCAGCCGTGATACTATCTCTCTTACGTCGACGACACAAACTATCGAGGAAGACTATGCTCTCTCGGGAGAAGGGTTAGCGGCGTGGAGGCTTGTTTTGGAGGGGATTTACTCCGCCAGGAAGCGTGGCTTAGGAGAGAAGATGTGCAGAGGGATTTGAGTGTTAGGTTAGTGCTTAGTTCTTTCTTGGGGTTGAGACGGGCTAATTGAAGACAGGGGATCGTGTTTGAGAGCCATGTTGGAGTTTATGAGGTGGAGGTATGGGGGTGCGGAGGGTATGTGAGGAGTTTTTGTGGGTTGGGTGGGGAGGACATTGAGAGGTCAGGATATTCTAGTTGTATTCAGTACGGAGATCCGATGATAGAATTTACACTTTTTTATATCTCCACTTTATCATAGTCTTGCGAATCCTGTATGTCAAAGAATCGTAGAAGTTCACATTGATATGATACCCTATGGGATGTATCAGATAATTTGGCAGGAGTTGAGGGGCTGTTATTTACGTAGAAAGGTGTTTGGTGGTGTGTTATTCCTGTATCAGTGTTGTTCACGGAGTTGTAAGCCCTAAAGAGACTTGTAGGTGTTATTGTCTAGTGGACAGCTTCTCAGCTTTAGTGATTATTATTTTATTTGCTTTGCCATTCTATAGTCCTGGTTTTGACAAATCCCATGAAACCTCTATGGAATCTCAGTGCTATAACCATTAGTAACTCAACTTACGCTCATCACCTCTAATAACCAGGAATACTCACAGTAACATCCTCCCACGCATCCCAACCACGGCCCTTGACCTGCTTCAACTCCTCTTCAGTAAACTGCTTCCCCGTGGTAAAATATCCTGAATGGATCTTCGCATCGATCTCCACTCTCGAATCCTCCGGAATCATTTCTATAAGGTCAGTCAGAACCACTCTAGTCATAGACCAGGCAAGCTCACCATCTGGAATAGGAATCCGCTCCAATATCGGAATACCCTGCTCCACAATCGCATCGTGCTTCATATTCGACATGGAAAGCATCCTATCCACCTTAGTAATCCCCAACCAGTGCAGAATATCTGGCATGAGAGCTTGGAAACGCATCTACACCCATCAGCCATAATCGACTCAAAATGCCAGGAAATAGAGAAAGAAACTCACATCCTTCGTCCCAGCAATATTTTCCGTCCGCTTAAAATACTGGTCCGCCGTATCCCCGCCCCTTTTGCGCGAATTGTACACCAAATATTTCACCACCTCGCCCAGCGCGCGACCCTCCTTTCGAAAATAAATCACAACCCCCGACCCACCGCCCTGAGCTTGCTTGATCGCCTCCTCAATCCCAAATACCAGATACGGTCGACACGTACAGATATCCGACTGGAACACATCCGACCCGTTACATTCGTCATGGATCCGCAGTGCCAGCTTCACATCCGGGTCCGATACTCTCTCCGGTGGCCCGAAGATATATACTGTCAGCCCGCCAATCGGAGGTAGGAAAACCTTCATATCAGGCCGCGTGATCAGCTCCGGATAGTTACCCCCGTGTGTTCAAAGAGCGCCCGCCGAAGAAGGACCTCCTCCACGCCGAACCGAGCCGCTACGCCGGGGAGATACCACACCGGCTCGACGGCTACTTTAGCGACTCGCACGTCGCCCTGGGCATTCAGTACAATCGTCCCGTCGATAGCCAGTCTATTGAGTTTGATAGCTTCACTAATCTCAGAGACGCGCATCGTCGCGCGCGTCACGGCTATCGTGGGCCGCACGTCCAGGCCAGCCTCGATGTGATGGCTATAGTGCGTGACGATATCGTGGCCGAAGGGGTCCATGGAGACGATCTTCGTCTTGTCCAACCAGGCAGGTTGCGGTGGGAAGTTGAATGTCGGCTGCGTGTTGAGGAAGTTGGGTCGGAAGTCCGGGTCTAGAGCCCCTGAAGCGATGGCCAGCGCGCCGTAGATGGCGTAGCTGCCGCCGTGGGCGCCGATGGCGTTTCGTTTGCTGAGGGTGTTTTTGGAGCGGGAGACGATGACGGGACCGCGTGTGCTGGGTGACGAGGAGCCCCAGTTTAGGGGGATCGGGTTGGCGACGGTTTGGTTGGGGTAGGTGGTGAGCTTTAGGGGTTAGTTAGGTTACTAGGTATTGAGTGGTGAGATAGGAGCGTACGACTATGCGGTTGGAGTAGTGCTCCGTTATGGGGTTGGGTGGGCTTGTCATTTTGATATGAGGGTATACAAAGAACGTAAGATGCACGAATATACAGAATAGAAGAATACAATGCTGGTCATCTCTACTGGAGGATGTCACAGTTATATAACTGAACTATCAGTGAGTCAAAATCACGAGATAGACTGATAAGCCTATTTGCAATCTGTCCAGAGGTACGGATGTGATAGGCACCTATCATCGGCCATCATGGACTAGAAATCTAGAGATGGGGGAACGCTGAACCAGAACCTAACACGGAGATACTCTTTGGCGATAAAGCTGGAGTACTACTAGGAGGGAGATAAGAACGGGTGAGCCTTATCTGGGCTTATCTTCGGATGGTATCTCATCTAATCTAATCTTATCTCAACTCTAGAGTAGCAATGAGCATGGTAGCTGAACTGGCTTGAAGACTGCTGCTAGGTTGTATAGCTACCCTGAACTCTGCTATACCCACAGAAGTCTCTTTTACTGACAAAGCTACAGGTTTAGCCTGTCTCGGGATAATCAGACCGTGGATTGGAAAATTGTATTCATTCATGCCAAGAGCTCCAGTGCCTAAAACAATGTGCCATCTCCCGAGTTCAGAATCGGACTACATCTACTCTCTGGCCTCTTCGCAGCAGCTATCTCCCGTCCAGCCTTCCAAGACCCAGCCTCCAGTGTCTGCGGCAAAGTAAGCTTCGTCTCGCCGAACCTTCCACTCGCCAAGATACGCTTGTGCAACTCATCCAGCAGAGCAACTGTCATTGCGCGCCACTCCACAATCTCGTCCTCACTGGCTCCGTAGCAAGGTAGGCTGGTCCCAGAATTCTCCAGTCCCCGCTGTAATGTATCATATTTTAGCGTAAGAACACCTATGTCCACGAACAATCCCCCGTTCCTGTATTCCGGCAGGCCAGTGCCGAGGTTCGCATTGGTCCATTTCACGGAGAGGAGACGTTTGAAGGGAACCATCAGTGAGTATGCGAGCCATTGAGTGAGCTTGTGGAATGGTTGGATATTGTCCGTGTTGGAGCTGGAGCTGTCGGCGAGGACTTTCAGGGGCCATGCATCTCCGATGGGGTTTCCATCAATACGGGTGCGGTCGGACGGCCAGATGGGGATTAAGGTGGTCTGAAGAGCGTCCCATAGCTGAGTGTAGTCAATAGTTTCTTTGTTGTGAGATAGTAGGTAGTCTGCGCCATGTTAGATAGTATTCAACAGGCATAGTTAGATGATGGCGCTCACCAACGAGCTTGCCTGGTCGACCCTCGGGTCCAAAGATATCTGGCAGATTTCGCAGCGATGATCCAAGTCGCTGTATGATTTCCGCACGCGCCGTCACTCCAATTAGGGTGTTGCGTCCATCGACTTGGAAACCACGAGACAGTTCCTCCACGGTGATATTGTGAAGTGCACTGCCTGGTTCAACTTGTGAGTACAATGTTGTGAATAGACACAGGGGATCCAGCTTACCGTGCACAATATCCTTCCTTGTGGAATCCTTGTTTGCAAATAGCCCATCCAAAAACATATACAACGAGGCTACAGCTATACCCTCACTCCGGTTATATACCTGCCCGGTTTTCTCTTCCCAAAAGCGCCAGTGATCTCCGGCACCAGCGTCCAGGAGAACAGACACAAAGAATAAATCAACGAGGCTTCGCACTTTCTCAGCATCATCATATCCATGCGCCGTCCACTGGTCAGTCAACTCTGCGATTCTAGGGACTCCACCGACTTCAAAGTGCTGCCAGCGCCCGTGAGGCGGGATTAGATGGTATTTGTCTGGTCCGAAGTCTCTCTGAGCATGAAGGTGTTAGTAAATCTGGGGTTTGTAGTTGATTGAAGGGCTCGCCTCAATGATATCCATCACATATGTTGCGGTCACATCTAGCTTGTCAGGATGGTAGTCGAAGTGGTTGAGCTTGCCTTGCTCCGCATTCTTGAATACGGCGTGCGCTCGTTCGCGGACAGCCTTCAGGCTGAGAAGGTACTTGATTGTTTCGGACATGGTGGGTATACTAGACTTCAATAGTAATAGGTAGAGCTTTACAAGTGCAAGCAGACAGAGAATGGTTTCAATGGAGTCAAAATGCCAACACGCAATATGAGGGGTTGCATGCAGGCCAAACGCCAAGCCTTGTTGTTATCTTGATAGGCTATCTTATCTGATTACTGCTATAGATATGGACAACAGCTAGACCGAGACTTCATCATGCTATTGATTAGGATGCCCAGAGAACAATGTTCAAGATATATCTACACCGTAAGTATCCCGGCTTGGGCAATCCCATCCCCATCAGCCGTCCTCTGTCATCAACACCAACCCTCAAAATGGCCATCTCCTACCCTTCCAACGTCCACAAAATACAATCTCCCGCTTTCACCTCCCTCCTCGACAAACTGCGCGACCGCACCCTCAAGCCCTCCGCTGTCCGAAGCCTTGTACACGAAGCCACGTCCACAATCGCACAAAATGCCCCCATCAAAGTTCCCGATAATGAAACCCTCGCAGTGATCGTCGTCCTACGCTCCGGCCTTGCCATGTTCGAGGGCTTTATGAAAAATGTCTGCGACGATGTCTCAACAGCCGTCTACCACATGGGTATCTTCCGCGACGAATCATCGCTTCAGCCTGTCGAGTATTATAATAAGTTACCGTTGAAACCGGCGCATATCAAGCAGGCGATTGTGCTGGATCCATTGATTGCCACGGGGGGAACGGCGGGCGCGGTGGTGGATATTTTGAAGTGAGTGTTTCCTTAATATTCATCTTGTGGTGCTGTGGGTAGGGAGAGTTGACGGTTAGCTAGGGACTGGGGAATTGACAAGGTTACTTTCCTGTCGTTGTTGTCGACCTCTGTTGGGTTAGATCGTGCTGTGAAGGTGTGGCCTGAGTCAACGGAGTTTGTGGTTGGGGAAATAGATCTCGGGTTGGATGAGAAGGGATATATTCAGCCCGGTGTGGGAGATATTGGGGATAGGTTGTTTGGCACGGCGTTTGATTGACTGGGAAAGGATGCAATATAATTACCAGAAGAGTGTTTGGGAATAATATTAGCTGTCACCACACTTCAGGTACATAAAACCCAATTCATTTTAATTCAATTCAATTTACAAGATATCGGTTGAGTATGATATATGGTAACTTTGTTTCTCGGGAAACTATGATCCTGATGGGAAGAGTCAACTGGTAGGTATCCAATTGAAGCATTATAACTGAGTATTTCATATCTGTTCATGCCGTTGATCTAATCTTATCTCAGAGCTAAAAGCTTTCTCTGTTGCAATGTTCACTAGCCTCGCGCCCATCTCCCAGGATAACAAGGGGCCAGATCAAGTCGACCCCGTTCACATTTCACCGTTGAATTCATCTGACAAATGAATACTCAATCTTTAATCAGAAGCCTAATTATTTGGTTTTCAATTTTTCGGGTATAGCAAAGTATTTCAGGATATTAAATTTGCATAATCAAATCACAAAGACCAACCAAAGAACAGAGATCATATCCAGTACAACGTAGCAGGTATAACAAACAAAGAATCCGGATCAAAACTTAAGTACCATAATATCGATCGCCAAAATCGCCCACTCCTGGGTTAATATAACTTCAGCGTACTGTTAGCAGGCACGTCCAGTCAACTAAGACAAATGATATATACTTACTTCTCAACCGTAAGATCCGCATCCACAGCCGCCGACACAACCTTCAATTCAGGAAACCTCGTCGACACAACCTCAAGACCCTTTTTCGAGGCCACTACATTAACAAGAACAATGCAGTCTTCAGGAACGCCGTAGCTCGTTAGCGATTCGACGGCCTTGACCACCGAGCCGCCAGTCGCGAGCATCGGTTCCAGTAGTAAAACGACTGATTCACTTATCAGTACTAGGTAGCTAGCTTTGCACGGAAAGCGGCATGTGGCTTACTCACTATCGTCTTTGATACGCGGTGGTAGCTTCGAATAATACAATTGCGCTTTACTCGTGCGCTCGTCTCGCTGAATCAGAATGTGTCCGAAGCTGAGTGGGCCCCTGTTCCATTTCACACCAATTGGTATATGAGATAAAATCCAATTGCAAGGGTATGTACTAACATCCATGTATTCCGCAATGCATGTTCCAGACTAGCACCTGCTCGAAGGACACTTACTCCACAGACGCCTTTGGTATGTCGGATTCCGGGGTACGTTGCGCCTGTTGGCGTTGTTATAATATGGGACTCCGTAGGAACGTGAGTGAGTGCTGTACGTGTTAGTTCTTTTGGACCCGTGTATTGGTTGGCATCGTACCCAGTGTAACCAGCCGCTGGGCGATCCTATCAACCGCAGAACAAAAGTCGCGATGTGACGTGCTCTCATCTCGGATTCTGGTCATCAGGCTGAGAAGAGGTGCGTCTTGTTCGAGAACGGCAATTCGGTCGATTGACAGAGCTGGTTTCTTGGAGTTTACGCCGTTGGAGAGCTCCATCGTTTGTTGGGCTAAGTGGATGGTGTAAAGAGGTGGAAGATTGCAAAAGTTGGAAAGACTCGAGCACTAGTGATCAACAATAGCACTGAGAGCAGTCAATTCACGGAGACACTTGTGACTTGTATTTCAGAGCTTCCGGGGAATTAATCGTCCTGCCTTGTAGATCTACACGGCGGTAGGGCCGATTAGATGGGCTGATAAGATACGATCTCTCTTAAGCTTATCGCTCCGGCGGCTCTGATAGAGGCCACGGTGATATGTTTATCGCCTCCTAGGTGGAAGTAGGAGTGAGAATTCAATGATATATGTTCTTCAGCCGGATTCTGACTGTCTTTTGCTTAGGAAACCCCTCACGCTCATGGATTTCCCCGCAATTGAATCTGCATGCGGTCATCGCAGTGGTCATGTGCAGGCCTGGGTTTTGTCTATCCTTCTCTATTCATCAGTGGGTGCCGATCTGCGGATGATCTTTATTCTTTGCTTCCTTTACATGCAATGATGCGCAACTTCACTAAGGATACTCGACTATTAGGGGAGACGCTAGACACTATAATATATATCTCCGCGTTAATCTCTTGCAATCGCAGCAAAGGAGAGAATGAAGAACAAGAACACCACGTGTCCTCCTTCCTGCACAGAAACTATCTCATCTTAACTGGCCAATCAAAGACGCCTCCCGCCTTATCAGTGCTTATGTAATATACTCCGCCGCTTATCTCCGCAAAAAGCATCGATAAGCCTCAACACGTCGACAATCATGGAGATAACCTCTCCGTGTTGCGATAACCAGAATGCCAAAGGTAAGGGGTGCCAGGGCGAGACGAGTCCGTTTCACGCCGATGGCGAGTAGCGTATCGTCGAGCAGCGACAGTTCCCCAAACTCAAGCCATGCACGACGATCAGACGGGGCAGGTGATTGGTCGAGGCGATCGAGAGCGCAGTCCAATTTCGAGGATGAACCTATAATTGAAATTAAGGATTTTCCTGCCCTGGATCCTAATAGACATGCTACAGAGGTGGAAGGGTCTCCACCCCCGCCTAGTGTGACGCATTTGTTTATCAACAATAAGCGGGTTATGTCGAGAGCGAGGGATTGGGGAGTGTTTTGGATCCGGTTGGTTAATGTTTCCTTAAGTGAGAGAAGCTGTGCTAATATACTGTAGGTTTCGCAGCGATTGCTGTGCAGAGTGCCGACAAGCACACTCCTGGAGGTCCAGAGCGCAGTCAATGCTGCGGAAGATGCACAGCCAGAATGGGCGGCACTGGGGTTCCAGACGAGAAGGGAGCATCTTATAAGATTGATTGATGTCTTGAGAGAAATGTCTCCTGAGATTGTGAGCTGCTCAAATTTACTCGGGGACTTGGATGCTAACGTGTTTCACAGGTAACGTGTCTCTCTCGAGAAGTAGGCAAGACACTAGCAGACGCAGACGCAGAAGTCTTCCGCGGTCTGGATTGCATTCACGCTGCATGCTCAGTTGGGCCTGAGATGGCGGGCATGTATCTAGGAAACGACGTCACATTGCTGCAAACGTTCTATGAGCCAATTGTAAGTTTAGGAGTCGGTTGCTCGACATAATCTCATGACTGATCAAACAGGGAGTCTGCGTAACAATCACCCCATTCACCTTTCCCTTCATGATCCCCCTCTGGTCACTCCCTTATGCTCTGATAACAGGCAACACGACCATCCTAAAACCATCCGAACGGGCACCTACTACATCCTCTCTTCTCGCAGAGGCATTTCTCAGAACTGGCTTCCCGCCGGGAGTCTTCAACGTTCTTCATGGCGGCCCGTCAACAACCATGCAACTAATCAATCAACCCTCTGTCCAAGCCATCAACTTCGTCGGCTCCGAAGCCGCAGCGAAACAGGTGCGCGATACCGCCCGAGCGCTAGGGAAACGCGTACAGGCCGAATGCGGGGGCAAGAACCACGGCGTGGTTCTTGAAGATGCGAACATGATGCCAACGCTGTTCGCCATCGCGGGAAGTGCGTTCGGGGCTGCCGGTCAGCGGTGCATGGCACTAAGCGTTGCAGTCTTCGTGGGCCACACGAGAGAATGGATCCCGAAGTTGAGTGAACTGGCGAAGTCGATGGTTGTTGGCTGTGGCGGTGATCAGGAATCAAAGATTGGACCGTTGATCGACGAGGCGGCCAAGATGCGCATAGCGGGGATTATTCAGTGTGCAGTTGAAGAGAGGGCTACGGTTCTGCTGGATGGTCGAGATGTGCAAGTGCCGGAGTATCCGCGGGGAATTTCATGGGGCCGACAATTCTCACCGGAGTAGAGACGTATATGGAGTGTTACCAGAGGGAGATATTTGGCCCGGTACTAATATGCATGGAGGTTGATACGCTGGATGAGGCTATTGATCTCATTAATCACAATAAATGTAAGTGGACATCCAAACGCAAGGGATACATGCTAAGAATCCAGATGGGAATGGATGCTCCATCTTCACTACGAGTGGAAAGCACGCGAACATTTTCCAGCGTCGAGTCAACGTTGGGCAGATCGGGGTTAATATCCCACTAATAGGTATTATTAAGGACTCTTACACTTTAAGTCATGCGCTGACAACCCAGCTCCATACGGAACTGCCGTGCGAACAAGCAATAAAGACTCTTTTCTGGGTGGTAAGCAGCACAGCCTCACGGCTGGCCTAGACCATCGCTGCTAATATCGTACCAGATCGGCATGCGCCGGGTAAGACGTACTGGCCTTTTTTCACGACCACAAAGACAGTGTCCTCGAGGTGGGATCAATAGACGCTGTGGCATGTATGACATTGTATGTCCGGGTGGCTGCATGCTTGAGTCTATTCCTGTTATACTCTTGATTGTCTATAGAGCTGTAGAAGTCTCAAGCCCCATTCAAGCTGTGCACAGACTTCTTTCTAAGGCAGAAACTAAATAAATCTGTGTAACTGACCAGCTGGTCCTTCCCCCACACTTTGTTCCCCAACCGTCAAACCAATTTCCGAACCATCTGCCCACTGTCACACCACTTCCCACTTGCAGAACCTGTGTTCCCATGCTGACCTATGCTCACCTCCACAAACGATGACGACAGCCTCGTATCTCCACCCCAGAGCGACGTCACCCAGCAGATGACCCGAATGGAACAGGCAATCGGGGGGACCGGAGTTGAGGGGCATGCGAAATCCGGGGTTAATAAACTTCGGTACCGAAGGCCATCCCCGGTTGATCCGCGATGCCCTCCGTGTTTCCCGGCACGTCGTACGCAGTAGTACAATCCACGCCACATGCGCCAGCGGCGGTGATTTTCCCGTTGATGGCATCATCGGTGCCGGGATTTAGGTATATAGCCTGGGTTTTCTTCTCCGGGACTCGGCGGACTATACTATGATCTTGCTCACCTCATTGAATGGCACAAGTTGCGTGACTAACTCGACTCGAAGCATACATGAAGTTCTTGAAATCTAAAGGGCCGCGGATCAGCCCGGATGCTCAGTTTCAGGGGGATGTTCCCCCGGACCAGGTCGCTCCTGTGCCTGGCAGTGAAGGGGAGGGGGTTGTCGATGGACCTATTCCGTTGCTGACGTGGCGGTCTTTTATCATGGGCATCTTCGTTTCAATGGGTGGGTTCTGCTTTGGTTATGATACCGGTCAGATCTCAGGGTTTCTTGAGATGAAGAATTTCCTACAGCGTTATGGAGAGCTGGGATCGGATGGCACGTACCACTTTTCGAACGCGAGGTCAGGGTTGATTGTCGCACTGGTATAGTTCCTTAGACACCAACCCCAGATCTGCTAAAGCCGGTACATACATGCTAACTCGAACAGCTCTCCATCGGCACCCTCATTGGAGCTCTCATCGCCGCGCCCATCGCCGATCGTATCGGTCGCAAATGGTCCATCACCGGCTGGTGCGTCATGCTCTGCGTCGGAATCACCATCCAGCTCTCCAGCCCGACTGGAAAATGGTACCAAGTCGCCATGGGCCGGTGGGTCGCCGGTCTAGGCGTCGGTGCTCTCTCGCTGCTCGTGCCCATGTATCAAGCCGAGTCGGGGCCACGACACATTCGAGGGTCCCTGGTCAGCACCTACCAGCTGTTCATCACGCTCGGCATCTTCGTCGCCAACTGCATCAACTTCGGCACCGAGGACCGCGACGACACCGGCTCCTGGCGCATCCCCATGGGCGTCACGTACATCTGGGCCATCATTCTTGGCGCCGGCATGGCTTTCTTCCCCGAGAGCCCTCGATACGATTACCGCCACGGCAAAGTCGAGCGTGCCGTCCGCACTCTGTCCAATATGTACGGCGTTCCTCACAACCACCGCGCCCTACAACTCGAATTCGACGAGATCCGCCAGAAGTACGAGGAAGAAGTCCAGCGCGGCAAAGTCACCTGGGTGCATCTCTTCCGAGCTCCGCGCATGGCTTACCGCGTCGCCGTGGGCGTCGCATTACAGGCACTCCAGCAGCTCACCGGCGCCAATTACTTCTTCTACTACGGGACCACGATCTTCCGCGGCGCCGGCATTCAGAATTCCTACGTCACGCAGATGATCCTGGGCGGTGTTAACTTCGGGTGTACGTTCCTGGGCCTCTATTTGATTGAGAACTATGGTCGGCGGCGATCACTCATTGCGGGGGCGCTGTGGATGTTCGTCTGCTTTATGATTTTCGCCTCCGTCGGCCATTTCCAGCTGAATCATGAACATCCGGAGTTGACGAAGACGCCGGGGGTCGTGATGGTTGTTTTTGCTTGTTTGTTTATTCTGGGGTTTGCTAGGTATGTCTTTTCCCCATCACCCTCTACCCACACCTAGTATTTATGATACTGAACTGATATCTAACACCTCATACCTGGTACCAGCACATGGGGTCCCTTCATCTGGACCATCATCGCAGAGCTCTATCCCTCCGAATACCGCGCGCGCGCCATGTCGCTCGCCACAGCATCTAACTGGCTCTGGAACTTCCTTCTCGCGTTCTTCACCCCTTTCATCACCAGCGCGATCGACTTCCGGCTCGGGTACGTCTTTGCGGGCTGCTTGTTCTTGGCGGCCGGACTGGTCTACGTTGCTGTTATTGAGGGCAAGGGGCGCACGCTGGAAGAGATTGATACTATGTATGTGATTAAGGTAAAGCCGTGGAAGAGCTCCAAGTTTGTATTTCCGGATCAAGATCTAGGAGTTTTGGATCAGAGTCGGGGACAGGGTCAGGCTGGGGTTCAGCCTCATACAGAGAGTGGGAGGGGAGAGTCTTGGGAGAAGGAGGAGGAGGGAGGTACTGCGAGGGCGGCACATGTAGGGGATTTGAGTGGGGTGGTGAATGGGACTGGGAGGGAGGAGAGGGTTTAGTTTCCTGTTCCGGTTTGTTTAAAGTGGAGTGGTTGGTTTCTTGTATGTCGAGGGCCTGGAACTTTCTCTTAGAGTGTAGTTTTATTTGATTTTGATTTAGTTATAGTATATAGTGTATACCTAGTACAATCTACTCAGCTCAAATTATAAGTCAGATGTAGACCTTAAAGGATAGATATCCCAGCCAGCCAAGCCCTAAACCTAAACCACAAAAGTCAGCCAAGTTTACTCCCACACTAGCACCCTCGGCTGCTGATCATACACCATAGCAGATTCATACGAAAAGAAATGTGCGTCTTTACGATGCTAAATCTATACCTACCCTTAGAGACATCCGGCCGGCTATTCTTTACCTTTGCGGATGTGGCGTCATAAGCCGATTACTAGCGGGGAATTGAGACGTTGTATTTTTACCGCCGCGGAATGCCACGCACCTAGAATTGTGCGCGCACGACATCACGTGATTGGCGTTGGTTGGGAGGGAGGGTTTGAACGGAATGTATCTGGAGGGTGGGTAATACTTAGAAATTTACAGTAGTATATGATAATGGTATTTGCTATTTACAGCTAGCTGCCTATAAACTGGGATATCATGAAGCCGTATAATCGTGAGTGCATTATGTTGAATAGTCTGGATAAAATGGTACTGGGAGAAGCTGAGTTAGTGTGTGGACTGTGGAGGCTTAGCACAGTCCTGAAAACGTCAGATATGATACTTTTTAACCTCCGGGGCGGAGTCAAATCGAGATCACCCGGGAGAGATGCTTCACAGATGTCTCAGTGATGCTGTATCGCGAGATAAGCCACTGTTGACTGCAAAGTATTAGAATTTGAAAATATGCACCCTAGGGTTATCTCACCTTATTCCAGTCAATCCAGGTTGATAAGCCAATCAGTCTATAGCAGGTATACGTTCCTTAAACGCTTTCTTGCCTAGATGTTGATTGCAACCATCATGCCACGTCCATGTCCCACTTCTCTTCCAAGGATAGCGGCTGGCTTTCATCTGTCGAATAGTCGGGGTAATCGGGGTACCAGGCAGGTATGATGGGTGGGATGTCATAAGTACTGCTTGGCGAGACACACACCATGACATCTGGTGACACTGCCTGGCTTGAGCCATTCAAGGTGTCCCAATGAGCCCGAAATATATCCTCGCCATGCGGCGTTTCCAGCCACAGAACGCTCTTGATACGCATAAGAATGTCGGTCCAGTGACTAATTTGTAAAGAAGCAGCCAGCGTCTTTGCTCTGTTTGTGAACCACTGGTAGTGAGGTGTCCCGGTCGAAGCTACCATCCCGATTGCAAGGAACCACGTGTCTAATGAGTCATTATGCGCGGAAGCTATCAAGTCAAGTTGCTTGATACTATCCACGAACCGGGTAACGACCATGTTCAAGATGACGGCATGCGAGAAATATAACGGCCCCTGAATAGTAAACATATAAATTAGGTTGCGTAGCGAATGCAACTCGGTGATTGGTGATGGCAGAGGTTTGGTCGGGTCCGGCACTGACAGAAGAAGCCGGTGTACAACGAAGGATGTGAGGTCATGAAGTTGCGGGGAAGGTAGCGGCACATGTTGTGCCCGCTGAAGGGCATTGCGAAGACGAATGAATACATTTCGAACGGCATACTCGATCTCAATGCTGCCAAGATCGGATAAATCAGAATGGTCACTCGAGTCTAGCTGCCATTCTGGAATTGGGGGTATTCCATCTCCAGTGCCCAGGTCATCTTGCGTGTCGAATTGAGGATTACCAGCGACGATCATTGATACCCTTTGCATGTAAGTGCTCAGTTTCCAGACTATGGCAGGGTCCTACTTACCAGCTCACCATTCTCGCCGTCAGCGGACTGGTTTGCCTTACAGCGTTGATGCCACCTCTCATGTCGATCAGCTTTTTGACGCCGTCTACATGCATTGCGCTAACTTTGGTGTTGCCTTTTCCAAACTGCCCGCCACATCAGCATGGGGAATAAAAGACAGGCGAATAAGAAAGCGAAAGCACGCAAACTTACCTCGATAGCCGGCCAGGACATGACAGAGTTCATCGTCCCGTCCTGTACAGCCAGAGAGGGGTCTTGCACTTTCCGCCGGAGCAAGGCTACCGAATCGGCCATGAGAATCTCGGATCCCTGAAACCCTTTCTGCGCTAGCAGTTCCTCGTCAAGACATGCTGTCTGTAGAGAGACATGGAACAGCGCCGGATCGCCCAGAGCCAGAGGCCACCAAGAGATGAGAAAGGGATTGGATGTGGGATTAAGGTCTAGAGGATAGTACTGGAATGCGATCTTATGGACAACTGCGAAGCGACGTAAGCATCGCTCGATGACAAATACGACAGGCACTTACAGCTATGGATGAGGCGCTGGACACGCTCCCGGGGCAGTCTCGTCTGGGGATACGAATCAAAGGGGTCTATGGCTCCGAATCTGGAGGTGGTTAAAGTGCCCAGGCCATCGACAGGGCCGGCAAATCCGCCATCATCCCGCCCGGGAGCTTCCGGGGCCGTCAAAGGCTGGTTCGCATAGATGCACTGGACCTGACGCTTTTCGCAGCGAGAGCAGCGGGGAGTGCGCAAGTCGCAACTGTGCTTAGCTTTGGCACATGCAGCACAGGACCGTCGGAGGGTTTGGCGCATCTTCGCAGGCACACGGCGGAAGAGAGAACATCGAAGGTGAGGTCGGCGCAACGGAGCAATCAACGAGGAAGAAGAAGAAGTGGAGACGCTGACAGGTTGCCTGATCCGTAAGGCGCGTTGCGAGCCGCGCCAAGACTGGTTATGTAAGCAGTCCTTTCCACATGTCAGGGAATTGGGCTTCAGGTCACATGCATGTTTGTCAGTCTAAGGGCCGATTGGGGTTCCAACTATCAGAAACATTACTGCATGTATGTATAAAAGGGAACTACGTAAGGTGTGGAGTCAGTACCTGGAACAGTGCCTGTAAGCATGGACTACTCTGGACTACGCAGTCCTGTTGTACAGATGATATGATTCCCGATTAGGACTAGTCGCCGATGCCTGAACTGTGGGGCATCCGTGCGCCGCCATCGGAGTCTAGTCCTAATCGGGCAGTCCATACACACGCGGTCCGCCCAATCATCGGCCTGCTTGATGGCCTCTCGTTAGACGCTCTCTCCTTTTATTCCATCTTCTCTCCTCTTCCCAACTTGCACCGCTCTCCTTCCCGTCAATCCGTCAAGGCTTCGAGATCATCAACTCCAAATGGACGCTGGACTCGTGAACGCCACTTTCGGCGCTCAGAATGAGCTGCCTCAGACAGGCTCATTTGGTTCGTCGCTGTTGAAAGACGCTGTGCCACAAACACTATGGGGATGGTCCACCTGGCAGTATGTTGTGACTTTCCTACTGGGGGTAATAGTCTATGATCAAGGTAATGAGCACATTTGAGCGCATTCAAGCGCATCGTCGCGATACAGTCACTGATGGATGTTAGTCATGTACCTCTGGCGCAAGGGTTCAATCGCTGGGCCGACATTCAAGATCCCGCTGATGGGCCCATTCATCCAAGCCCTTCATCCCAGGTTCGAGGGTTATCTGGCACAGTGGGCGAGTGGGCCTCTCAGCGCGTGTCGGTCTTCCACAAGTATGCTTCCCTACTACCTGATCGATGACCTCTACTGACAGTTGTCATTAGGTTTGTCGTCCTCGCCTCCGATCGTGACATCGCCCACAAGGTCTTCAAATCACCCGCATACGCTGAACCATGCATTGTACCTATTGCAAAGGATCTCCTGGGCCACAAAGCATGGGTTTTCCTGCAGGGTAAAGCGCATGCCGAGTTCAGAAGGGGATTGACGCCGCTGTTTACCAACAAGGCTATATCGACCTACCTTCCGGTCCAAGAGAAGGTGTTGGGAAACTACTTCGACAAATTTGTTGCTGCCAGCGAGGCGACAAAGGACAGCCGAGGGCGTTTATGACAATGTTCCGCGAAATCAACTGTGCACTCTCCTGCCGCACCTTCTTCGGTAATTACATTTCCGACAGCGCAGTCAAGAAAATCGCCGACGACTTTTATCTTACCACTGCCGCCATGGAGCTGGTCAATGTCCCCTTTTCCATGTATATCCCGTTCACCAAAACCTGGTTGGGCAAGCGCACCGCCGACGCTGTCCACGCCGAGTTTGCCAAATGCGCGGCTGCATGCAAAGTCAATATGGCCAAGGGCGCTACTCCCACTTGCGTGGTTGACCATTGGGTACTTCATATGATGGAGTCAGAGCGCTATCGCGAAAGGCTCGCTGCGGGAGAAACTGGCCTGGAAAAACCCACAAACATGATCCGCGAATTTACTAATGAGGAAATCTCTGATACGCTTTTCACCTTTCTCTTCGCTTCTCAGGATGCGTCTAGTAGCGCCACTACCTGGCTCTTCCAAATCATGGCTCAGCGGCCCGATGTACTTGACCGATTGCGCGAAGAGAATCTCGCTGCACGGGGTGGTGACAAGAACAAGCCGTTTGATCTTCCCATGCTGGAATCTCTCACCTACACCAGTGCCGTGATCAGGGAGCTCCTCCGCCACCGACCTCCCGTCATCTTCGTTCCTTATCTAGCCACCAAGAACTTCCCCGTTACGCCTGACTACACCGTTCCGAAGGGCTCCATGATCATCCCGTCCTGCTATCCCGCTCTGCACGATCCGGACGTCTATCCCGACCCGAATGTCTTCAACCCCGATCGCTGGATCACCGGCGACGCCGAGTCAAAAACTAAGAACTGGCTTGTTTTTGGCGCAGGTCCCCATGACTGCCTCGCGAGAAGATACGTGCCGCTCTCCATGGCCGGTATGATTGGCAAGGCGGCGCTAGAATTGGACTGGGAGCACCATCCCACGCCCCAGTCGGAGGAGATCCGGGTTTTTGCCACTCTGTTCCCAATGGTGAGTATATATTCCGCTCTTCTAGTCAACAGCCTGCTAACTCGATACCAGGACGGCTGTAATTTGGTTTTCAAGAAACGAACATAGATGACACTTTTGATTAGTCGGCTACAGAGCCATTCTGTAAAACAACAGTATGATAATACCTGTCTTAATAATGCAATGATTACACTTCTTTTCTGTTTCGGGGGTTCATACCTCAGGTCTGTCATTAACTTTCATTGGCCTTCATTAATTTGAGATACTGTACACAAGAGACGTTATTTTTTTACGTATGGCCGCTTCCACTGAACACCAACAGCATGTTCTGTATTTGCGCTAGCCTAACTGTGTCTCATGACAAAGCCTAGCACTTTAACTAACTAACGATTTCCTAGGAACTAGATGGAACATCATGATTTAGGCCCATCATCCCGAAGCTAGAGTCACACGGCTGTGGCTTGGCGACATATGCAACGCCCACTTTCCAGCCCACTGTCCCCTTACATTGATATTCATCTGGACATCTTTCTTCGGATTCAACACCGTCACCGGATCATTGAAGTCCAGTGATAGATTCCGCTCCCAAACCCCACTAACAGGTTCCAGATCAGCTCGCATCGCCAGAAGAGCCACCATAATTAAAATCTCCGTCGCAGCAAACTGTCGAGCAGGACACAAGTGCGGCGGGGTACCCCATGCCATAAAGCCGCTCCCAGTAGGCTTCGCTACCTTGAGGAATCGATACGGGTCGAATTCCCGCGCCGATGGACCCCATATCGTCGTGTTGGCGTGGATGGAGTGCCCTGGCATTTGGAGATAGTTCCCTTCTTTCAGGAGGTACTTGCCGTCTAGTAGTGTATCTTTCATCACGCGTCGAATAGCAGCATGAATATGCCTAACGCGCTGGGTTTCTTGGAAGACAGATAGAAGAAGCGGGCATTTGGATTTCAGGGAGCCGAGGTCGAGCGTGTATCCGTGCTCCTGTTTTATGACAGCCTGCGCTTCTAGTTCTTGTCGGACTTCGTGGAGGAGGCCGCGCCGAGAGAATAGTTCCCAGATCGTCCAGTAGAATGTTGGCACGGTGTTTGCTGAGCATGCCGATGGGAAGAGTGGCCTGCTGCTTGATGCAGTCTGTTTCTGAGATCCCGGCTTCTTGGAGACGCGCCACCGTTCTTTGAAAAGGAGAGATGCGTCCGAGGGATTGTTTTTGCAATATTTT
Organism: Aspergillus persii; assembly: GCA_002215965.1. Lineage (NCBI taxonomy): Eukaryota > Fungi > Ascomycota > Eurotiomycetes > Eurotiales > Aspergillaceae > Aspergillus > Aspergillus persii. The sequence continues at coordinate 935,718 of NGZO01000008.1, read as the reverse complement.
ACGTGCGCGTCGAAAACTTTTTGACGGGCGGCGTAGCCTTTACCGAGTAGGTCGAAGTTCAGGCCGGAAATGTGTGCAGAGAGGTGTGCGTGCCATGTCCTGGAAGCACAAAGCCTGTTAGTAGCTTTGCCTGTAATCTAGAGAGTCTTCTGGCATAGGGAGCGCTTACCAGAATGCCTTTTCCACTCCTGGGTCAAGGAATGGATGCTTTGTCCCGTACACCCCACAACTTGACGCCTGTGTGATAGCATGCCGCGCCCATTCCAGGAGCATGATATGGACCTTCACTGACCCTCCCATATCCAAGGGATTAAGCAGCGCATCGATCTCAATCAATGCCCTTTTCCCCATCCTCTCATTCTGCTCATCGAGATGTGGACCCGGCGCCATGCTCAACTTCATAGCATGACTGAACTCCGAGACCAAGTGCGGACCGCCAAAGATGTCGTTCGTCTCGTCGCTCGCGTCGCCCCATCGCCGTGCTACATGTTGGATGAGTGGTCGAAAGGACAGTGTCTTTGAATGTCGCTGGATAGCGGGTAGGAGTCTCGTAGAGACACTGGTGTAAAGCTTGAAGTTGAAGATACCCGAGGTGAATATTTCCTGGTTGCCAGTCCTGTAGTTGGATGTTAGCTATGGTTGCGAGCATGTCCGGTCTGGGGTTGTCGCTGGGTACCATCATACCTCAGCTGGCTGTGGTACGAAGGGCCATGTTGTACGAGACCAAGGATGTGTCCGATCAGTGGTACTTTCGGTCGCAGACGTATAGGTTCTCGGGGGTCGTCTCTAATGCTGAAAAGGTATTCAGGCACATAGGCGAGCAATATCACAGCGACAAGCCCATAAACAAGTACTTCAATCATGATGTCGGCGAACTACGAAGCAAAAGTAAAGGCTGATGCATCCACTAAGTCGGGAATATGGTCGCCACATAAGCCATACATGTATAGACAGCCAAGTGACCTTCGATATTACCTGTAAGCCCCCAGGACCAACGCGGTGCAAATCCCGGAACCCACATGGATACGGTTTCAGATGTGGGCCAAATAACAAGGCCCAGCCTGAACTACTCCGTAGAGAGTGCAGAACATGCTGACCCTCGTCTTGGTCCGGATGATCCTCATGCAGTCAGATCTGACATGCTGACAAACCGTTCTCGAGCAATAATTGAATCGATTCATCTGTCATGCACGCCGTCAGTACTGGATATTGCCCAATCAGTGTTGACTTGAATAACCTGCATTTCCGTGTCGAAGTTTCCTGAGGTGCGTCCTGTCATCTTGGCGCGCTGATCTATTAGTCCGATTCCAGGTGGATGTACAGGTTGTATACTGTGACAGATGGATGGATGGATGGGGGGCAGAGTGATGAATATACGGCTGCTTTCAAGGGATACTGTATTCCAGAAGTACATGGCATCATTCAGTGCGTATTCTACACTGTAGTTCTGATCCAAAGTGATTAGAACTATAGGGAGCAACATAGGCATACAAGCATCAAAAGTTAAAGTTATTACTTTCTCATGCTGCCCAAAGTGTCACAAGTTTTACCACATCTTCTGGCCATGTGCTGGCCATGTGTCGGCCACGCGAACAGTTGAGACATCTCTGCTCTGTCAATGGATGAAAATGCCGCAGTGGTTTGTGGGAGGCTCAAACTCCACGAGAAGCTTCATGGATCATCCTTGGATAGACGCGTATTGAGTGCTGAGCTGAAACTCGTAAGTCCTGCTCTTCTCAGCCACCTTGTGTGATGTGGAATCAGGATTGGCTGGGCTGTATGCTTCGGGGGGAGGATCAGACCCGCCTGTCGGATTGATGACGGACCCCGAATCATGTGAGATTTGTGGATTTGGAGGCTTTACGTGATGATGTCGCGTCGGAGGTACGAAGTGATGCAGATGATGATCATCTATAAAGATGTCAGCCATTCGGATGGGATGCAGTCAGGCCTTTTGCACTCTGGGCAGTTTCTACTAGCCATTGTACCGCAGTCATGGCTCTCTTTAATCTCACTATGGACGCCCTTAACTTCACCCAGCCAGAGAAGCTGGGGGCTGATGCTGATACGTTTCAGCCCCATTTCTCAGCACCAACTTCAACACTTACAGCCTTTGCCGGTATCATGGTCATCTGGTGGTACCTGATAACACTAAGCAGGAAAAATACCCAACATCTATGGAAATTATAACTTCAAGGCTCCATAATCGGATACAAACACATGATCCCAGCCCGATTGCAGTTCTTTCGTAACGGTCCTGCCCTAATCAAAGAAGGATACGAGAAATACAAAGACACCTTCTTCAAAGTCTCAGGCAATGACCTCCTGATTGTCCCCAACAAATACCTCGCCGAGCTGGCCAGCATGCCGCCGGAGAAACTGAGTCTTAACACCGCTATCGTGGACGCCTTTCAACGCCTGCAATCCATCACGGCCGTCATCACAGACCACAGTCTGCAATCACGCATGCTCACGACCCGACTAACGCCCAAACTCGGCATCCACGTCCCCCGTGCAGGACCAGTTCCGCAAATACCTGCCCTCCGAACTCCCTGCCACCACGGACGGCTGGACCAGCATGAACGCCCTGCACCTTGCGCGACGCATGGTCCACCGCGGGGTGGCAACCCAGTTCATCGCCGAGCTCGCAGAAGACGAAGACTACCTTTCCACCGCAATTGCGTACTCCGAGCACGGCTTTAAGCATAATTTCATGCTCCGCGTGTTCCCGGACTGGGCTAAGCCCGTGGTCGCGTGTTTCCTGCCTACCAGCTGGGCCGTGGACCGGGCGCTGAAGAATGCCAAACGCATGGTCATTCCGATTATTCAGGAGCGCCGGCGCCGTGAGCTTGAAAACCCCACGTACGAGAGACCGGATGATTTTCTGCAGCATTTGCTAGACGGGGGGAAGGAGATTGGGGATGATGACGAGACGACTGTACAGCGGTTGATGGTGACGTATCTGGGGTCGGGCCCGTCTACTATAATTGCTGTTGCGCAGGTTTTGTTTGATTTGTGTGTTCACCCGGAGTACATTGAGATATTGAGACAGGAGGCGATTGCTATATTGAGCCAGGAAGGTGGGTATACCAAGAAGTCGCTGGCCGGTATGAAACAGATGGATAGTTTTATGCGGGAGTCGCAGAGGTTGAGCCCTCCTACTTTACGTGAGTCTGTTGTCCACATAATCTTGATATGGTGTTCTCAACTTTCCCTGGAGCTAATCAATGTTAGTTGGGTTTAATGCCATCGTCCGCCAACCGGTAACTCTACATGACGGCGTGGTCCTCCCTGAAGGCGCCCACATTCAGATGGCGACTTATGCCATCGGCATCGACCGCGAACGCGTCCCAGACGCAGATAAATTCGACGGCCTGCGCCATTTTAATAACAGGAAACGACCAGGCGAGAGCAACTGGCACCGTGCGCCCCCCAAATATCATCAATATATTTTATCATCAGATGACATCTAACCAAACATATAGAATTCACAACTACCAGCGAAAATAACCTACATTTCGGCCACGGCAAAATCGTGTGCCCCGGGCGGTTCTTTGCCGACCACTCCATAAAGATGATTGTAAGCAATATTTTACTGAGGTATCACTTTCGCTTTGCAGGAGGGTCGACGCAACGTCCTCCGAACTCCAGCATGTATGATGTTGTCATTCCGGATTTGAGTACCTGCGTTGAGTTTAAGGTAAGGGAGGATGCGATGGCTTTTTAGGCTGGGTTTGCATACTTGTTTGTGCATTTTAAGTTATGCTTTGGTGATATTTTCCGGACAGACAGTTGGCCTGTTTATATGTGTGATTAGAATAAGCCAAATAAATTGAATAAAGTGATGCGCTACATACTCCTGGCTGATATTTACTTCTTGCTAGTTTTACTTCAACTTGAAATTAAATGTAACTCTCCTTTACAGTGCCGTAGGTTCTTTCACCTCGTGCAGTTCCTCGGATTCAACTATCCAATCTACAATTTCATTCCGACTAAGATCACGTCTACCTGTGATTTGAGATGGGATTTACACTGTTCTCCAACTGTACCATTCCCTATAACTGAGCCCATTCTGATCCAAATCCCTGAACTCTATACACTTCCATTACAAGATCCAATCTCATTGCCCCTTTTGTCTCTTCTCTTTCCTTCACGACAATCCTAATACACTTTTATACCCGTTCTAAGCCATCTACCAATCTCAGTATCAATTCCGGTCAACATGCCACGCTACAGAACCAAAAGACCACATAGAGTGGTCCAGGCAAATCATCCAACCCAGCCAAGAGCATTTACCAGAAAATTCAAAGTTTCACGAACAGATTGCTTCGCCGTCGCGGTAAGTGGGCTTATTATATATCCACCAGCATGTCACCTACAATGTAGCTAACTAATCGAATTAGTTCGATTTCTTCACAGCTCTTCCAGCAAAGAAGCACACCGCACCCCTCTTCTACTCATCAAGGAGAAAGCTCTTTCTCGTCTCTTACATAAAATACTACGCGACATTCTGGAAACGTTAGGAATAAAATCGAACCGTCACCATCTGAAAATTTTCCAGGGAGTGGTTGAGAACTCGGGTTCCGATGGTTAGACGGTAAATGGGATAAGGATCTATTACGGAGGGTGCGTAGAGGGAAAGGGCGTCGGAGAAAGGGCGTGGCGCGATGAAATGGGTGAAATACACTAAGGGGGGGGTTGTCTTGGCGGTGGGGCACGTGGTTGTATTTAAGATGCATTCCGGGATGGGATTCTGATAAACATTCGTTCATTCATGACTCCTCGGTTCAATCACTTGAAATATTTATTACTATATTCTTCCCCGTATATATACTACAATGGCATCCACTTTGCATCCCTTCGACCCGTTGACTCCCGGTGAGATTGGCAAGGTCAGCTTATCTTCACTCTTACAATGCATGATGCTTACAACCGTAGACTGCCGGCATTGTTCGTCGCGCCTTGCCTGACTGCTCCCTTATATTTCGCTTCATTACGCTGAGAGAGCCACTGAAGCATGAGATGATCTTGTTCCTTGACCAGGAGCATCGCGGACAACGGCCGGATCCGTATCCCACTCGAACCGCTCGTGTTCAGGTGGTGGTTCAGGCCCGACAGTCGAGAAACAAGCTCATCGAGCTCCTGGTCGACATTGACCATGATCGGGTCATTCAACAAGAACATCTCGTTGGGAAGCATTCTTACATCGACTCTGAGTACATGAAATCAGTCGAGAAGGCCTGCATGGCCGATCCCAAGGTGCAGCAGGAGATAACCAAACTTGATCTTCCTGCTGAGGCATCCGTCATTGTCGAGGCATGGGCGTATGCCACCGACGGGATGAACGACATGTCCGAGCGAACCACCATGGTAACTATATCTTCCTCCTAGTGAAGCAACACAAAGCTGACAAAACCAGTGTTGGTTCTACATGCGTCTCACCGACAATCCCGACGCCAATTACTACGCCTACCCACTTGACATCTGCGCCGAAGTCTCCGAGCATCTCGACGTGACCAAAGTCTATCGCCTCCCGTCTGCAGCGCACGATCGTATCCACGAGAACTCGCAACCATACGACCGTCGCAAGGTCCATTCCCCCGACACAAGCGAATACCATCCTACTCTACGCCCGTCTCCCCGGACAACCACCAAACCCTATCAGGTCGTGCAGCCAGAAGGCCCATCTTTCAGCACGCAAGGAAACCATCTCACGTGGGAGAAATGGAGCTTCCGCGTAGGCTTCAACTACCGTGAGGGTCTCACCCTCCACGACGTTTGCTACGACGGACGGAGCCTCTTCTACCGGCTCGCTCTGGCAGAGATGTTCGTGCCGTACGGGGACCCGCGCGCCCCGTACCCTCGCAAGGGAGCGTTCGATCTCGGCAACGACGGCGCCGGGATTAATGCGAATAACCTCCGCCTGGGCTGTGATTGTCTCGGACACATCAAGTACTTCGACGGGTGGCATAATACAGCGTCCGGGGAGGCGTTGAAACTGCCCAACGTCGTCTGCGTTCATGAACAAGACGATGGGATTCTCTGGAAGCATACAAACTTCCGCACCCAAAACGCGGTCGTCACGCGGTCCAGAATCCTCGTCCTGCAGACCATCATCACCGTTAGTAACTACGAGTATATCTTCGCCTGGCACTTCGGGCAGGACGCTTCCATCCACTACGAGGTCCGCGCCACCGGTATCCTTTCCACATGCCCGATCAATCTCGAAGACAAGGTCCCCTACGGGACGATCGTCGCGCCCGGCGTCTTAGCACCTTACCACCAGCACCTGTTCAATTTACGCATCGACCCTGCTATCGACGGCCATGCCAACTCTCTCCAGATCGAAGAGTCCGTCCCTATGCCCGTCTCCGATCCCAGCGTCCACAATCCCTTCGGCATAGGCTACACTACGACATCCACGATCCAGGAAACCGAAACAGGCCTGGACCTCGATTTCGCCACTAACCGCGTCTTCAAAATCATCAACGAGAACTCCCAGAACCCTATCACAGGCACCCCCGTCGGCTTCAAGCTCTTCCCGCATTATAGCCAGCTCCTCCTCGCTCATCCGTCCTCGTATCATGCGCGGCGATCCGAATACACAACCCACGCTGTCTGGGTGACACGGTATCATGACGACGAGCTCTTTCCAGCGGGTAGACATACGATGCAGTCCACTGGAGGGGAGGGTATTGCGTCGGTGATTGAGCAGCGAAAGGAGGGAGAGGGAGAGGGAGTCCGGAATCAGGATATCGTGGTGTGGCATACGTTTGGGGCGACACATAATCCGCGTATTGAGGATTGGCCTGTTATGCCGTGCGAGAAGATGGTGGTTGGGTTGAAGCCGGTGAATTTCTTTACGGGGAATCCTGGATTGGATGTTGCGATTTCGGAGCAGGAGAAGAATTGTAGTGTGCTGGTTGGTGGGGGGGAGGATGAGCGGGAGGGGGGTGATGGTGGTGCTTGTCATTTGCTGTAGGTGTGGTGTGTGTTTATAGAGTGGGTTGAAAGAATAGAAATAGACAGCATGTACCCTGTTAGGTATGACGATGGATGTTTTGCTTCCGGGTTTTATATGAAACAGTCAGGTTGATTATACATTCGTAGCAGTTAGCCATGTGCTGTCTTCATTTGAGCCGCTCTGATAGTTCTAATGAAGGTCTTGAAACCGAAATCGAGTACCTTTGTCCAGTCCTCACCTTGATATGCCAAGACTCGGGTTTCTCAACGCAGAGCTGGGAGAATCCAACCGGAGTAACATATGTGAACTCCGATATTTACTATACCGATTACTCGTATACCCCCATTAAGCAGGAAGCACCTGGTGTAGCTCCTGAGATCGAATGCATCTCTGTTGACTTGTCCCCACTCGGATATACTTGTCGTGGATCCGGATGGCAGATCCCCCGAATCCCCGGGGACGGGAAGTCACGTGCATAGAGGCTCCGGGTCCGAGTGGGGAACTCCGCGCGATGCCGTCATCCGATATCCTTCCAGTTGCACAATACTTAAGATGTGAAGTCAGTCGTTGATTTCGGCTGCTAAGTCACAATTTCTCTATTTCCTCTCCTCAATTATCTTCTCTCTACGTACCCTCCTCCCTTTTGTCAATTCCATCGCCATGGCGAAACTCGACCAAGTCCGCGCCTCCAATGCCGCTATCGACGCCCAGAACCCCGAGCTAGTTGCGGTCTTTGTAGGCGCGACTAGTGGGATCGGCGAAGGCACAGCCAAGGAGCTCGCGACCGCAGTCAAGAAGCCGACCATCCACTTGATCGGGCGCAATGAGGCCACGGGATCCAAGATCCTGGATGAATTGAAGGCCGCGAACCCGGAGGGCTCGTTCCACTTCATTAAATCGGACGTATCGCTGCTCAAGAACGTCGACAAGGCGTGTGCCGAGATCAAGCAGAAAGAAGAGTCAATTGATTTGCTGTTCTTGAGCGCAGGGTATATGGGGTTTTCTAAAAACGGTACTACCATTCCCTTCCTTTTTATAATCTACCCCTTGCTAGATATGGTTGGTATGCAAACTGACGAATGAATTGAAAAGATACACCCGAAGGCCTCGAAACCAACCACTCTCTCCGCTTCTACTCGCGCATGCGCTTCATCCACAACCTTCTCCCTCTGCTGCGCGCCTCGAAGGGTCCCGCGCGCGTTATCTCCGTCCTCGGCGGCGGCCAAGAAGGCTCCATCTCCGAAGACAACCTCGATCTGCAGAAGAAATGGACCTTCATGGCCTCCCTCACCTACCCCTCCACCATGAACTCGCTAGCCATGGAGCATCTCGCGACCCAGAACCCCTCCGTTAGCTTCATCCACATGTTCCCCGGCGTGGTGCGCACGCCACTGATGAGCAACACGTTCGGAAACCTGGCCGGCTCCGTCATGGGGTTCTTGTCGACGCCGTTCTCGATGACGATTCAGGAGAGCGGGCAGCGGAATCTGTACATGGCGACGTCGGCGGCGTATCCGGCGAAGAAGGAGGGGGTGGCGGGCGCTGGGGTTCCGCTGGTCCATGGGGTGGCGGTGTCCAAGTCGTCGGTGGGCAGTGTGGGTGGGGGTTCGTATATTTTGAATTACGATGGGAGTGATGCTACGAATCGGAAGGTGATGGATGGGTATCGCGAGAAGGCGTTCCCGGCGAAGATTTGGGAGCATACGTTGGCGACGTTTAGGAAGGCGTTGGATCCGACTGAGTAGACTTGTACTAAGTGGATTGCATTGTAGCCAATATTAAGTCAATTGAATGAATGCATAATATAGTCATAGTTTATCCTTCTAATTCTCTAGGAGTATACACCGAACGGAAAATCGGCAATCGTCGGCGGGGCAAAACAGCCTAATGAGCCCTAATCGATATACGCTCTAGCTAGGCCGGCTAACGGCCTTGGAAGGGGCCAAACCGCGTGAAGTTGCAGTTTCCTTCACGCACTAGTAGCCTTATGTACTAGTGTGCCACTCAACGATTCATTGATAATTTGACAATGCCTAGTTAAGGGGTAAATCAGATTCTGATCATCGCCCTTCCACTCCCCACCGAACACCGGTTCAAAACTCAATTCCTGTTCCCCAAACATCTTCTTCCTCTTCCAAACCCTACAAACAATCGCCAAAATGGTCCTCCTCAAATACGCCTTCCTAGCCACCCTCATCTCCTACTCTGCCTCCGCCACCGATATAATAGATGAGGACGAAGCGGCCTGCCCCCGCGGCTGGCTCGCCAACATTTGGCACGGACTGCGCTGCTGTCCCGGCGGCATGGTAATCGACGGACCAGGAGTAGCAGGCGGCTACTGCTGCGTCGAGGACATGCGATCCTACAAAGAGGCCCTTACCAACTCGGCTCTCCTGTATCAAACTGCTACCACTACCGACGATAACATGGATTGGACTAAGTCCGACGGCGACACATGCTTCGCGACGGTGCGGTTCAATGCAAGCGATTATTCCGCTCAGGTCTCGACTGCGTTGAGCAAAGCCGAGGCTACCCCTACCGATGAATCGAACACCAAGACGACTGCTACCGGAACGACCAGCTCTGGATCGCGTTCTGGATCGCAGGCTGCGAGTCGCACTGGGTCTGGGTCTGGGACTGCGACGGCCACGGCCTCGGCGACTGAGACTGCAAATGCGGGCGTCTTGGTTGGGCCGGCTGAGGGAGCTTTGTTGGGTGGTGTGGCCGTTGCTGTGGGGGCCTTTATGCTGTGATTTGGGTGTGAGACAGGTTGTCTTAGATGGGATTGTGGTAACATTGCAAGCGCCCCCCCAGGGAACCACAGGGAGAGGTTGAAGTGTTTTGCTAAGTCTTATTAAGAGACTGACTGTATACTACCGGTAGTGTGTTTACCGCTCTCGCCTATTCTGCCGTTGGGCACCCCATCTGTTTGCTTTTCTATGCTTCAAATTGTAGACTAGAACGGCTCAAAGCTCGGTAGTATCCTTCTGTCTTCTGTCTAGAATTGATAATCAGAGGGGAAGAAGCGACGATCGCTCCAACCCCGCATGGGGGCGTATGGGGTCTTATCACGGGATTACATCGCTTAGTGTGGGGGTTTCTTCTCGCATGCTACAGTTCCATTCATCAGTTCCATCCCTTGATTCCCTCCCTGGCAGGTTATAAATATTCAAGGTGCCCACGGTCCGGCTTCTGACTCACATCCTCTAAATCAATACACCTTAAAATTCTAGCCTATTCCGGCTCGGCATCGCGGCATCATCAACATGTATTCCCCTCACGTCGGCTCTCGAGTCGAGGATCTCGACACGCCATCCATGATCGTGGACCTGGACCTCGCCGAAGCCAATCTCAAAAAGCTTATGGATCAACTGCTACCCACTGGACTTAACATCCGTCCCCACCTGAAAACAACCAAGAGCGCCATCCTAGCCAAGAAGATGGTCCAGGCGGGCGCAAAAGGAGGCTGCGTCGCGAAAGTGAGCGAGGCCGAAGCCATTGCAGCGGCGGGATTCGACGATCTGCTGATTACATGCGAGGTCGTGGGTCCGGCAAAAGTCAAGCGGCTAGTTGAATTGTTCCGCAAGCATCGGTCCATTCGCATCGTGGTGGATAGCGAGGTTGGCGCGACCGCCATTAACGATGCGCTGGCTAGCTCGGGGATCGAAGACCCTATCACGGTGCTCATTGATCTCGACGTCGGACTACATCGGACGGGCGTGAAGCCCGGAGATGCAGCATTGGCTCTGGCGAAACATGTGAGCGGACTGAAGCACTTGAGGCTGATCGGTGTGCAAGGCTACGAGGGCCATCTGCAACATTTGCATGATAAGGAAGATCGCAAGACGCAATGTTTCGAGTCCATGGCAGTTCTCACCGGCACGGCGGACGCGCTGCAAAAGGCAGGCTATAACATCGAAGTCGTCACGACCGGCGGGACTGGAACGGCCGAGTTCTGCGCCACCGTGCCGGGAGTGACGGAGTTGCAGCCGGGATCGTTCATCTTCATGGATACGGATTACCGAAACGCCGTGGGAACCTTTTACTCGAACAGTCTGACGATCCTGTCGACGGTTGTTAGCAAGCAGGGACCGAGAGCTGTTACGATTGACAGCGGATTGAAGTCGTTGACCACGGATAGTGGATTAGCGGAGTGCAAGGACTCTCGGTATGAGTATGGGGTATTGGGCGATGAGCACGGCTCTCTTACTTGGGAGCCTGGTACCCCGGACCTCTCGGTTGGGGATCGCGTGGAAATGATCCCAAGCCATATCGACCCGACGGTCAACCTGCATGACTTTTATTACGCTCATCGGGGTGGCGTCATTGCGGAAATTTGGCCTGTTGATTCCAGAGGGAAGGTTCAATAGTGGGTTTCAGGACTGAGACATGGGCTTCGCAATGTTGAGCAAATGGTCTCGATCGCATACTCGTATTTGGGGAATCATATAGATGGTTTATTTAGAATGACTTCAGTTATTTACTTCCCAAGGGATAAGCCAGTTTGTCGAAATATATCCACGTGATACAGTCTGTTTGTCTTGTTTAGTGGAGGAACTTCTTTTTCTTTCTCTCTCTCCTCCAACTCTTCATCATCTGCTCTTAAGCCATTCAATGTCTTTTCATCAGTATCTCCATCAAATCGGTAACTGATTGGTACATTAAGAGCAGTGTAGCCATGATTGCAATGCCAATTGATGATAAGCAGCAACGTAACCGTCTTCCTAAAACAACAGAAGGACTCAGCATTTTTATTGGACAGTATATATTATCCATGGACTCCTAGCAGATTCGTCGAGCATTAACACTTCGCATCTAGCATTTCTCTTCCTGAGGGCGGTTAAAATTGCTGACAAGAACTCTTTTCCGAATGATGAGAACATATACGACAAAGATTCGCCCTACGGGGCAGAATGCGGCAGCAAATTCGGAGTAGTCGCTCAGGTATTTTGTCAATCGCAGCCATCTGAGGACTGAGAAGAAGTCAGGGGCCGGGCACTCGAATCAACGGCGGTCATACATGGTGGCAGCCCCCACCGCTACGGTGGACGGGCATGCCGTCCGGGGTCCACTTCCTAAATGCCGCAGCCAAACAGACCCCCAAGATCGACACTTGGATAAATTAAGGGTCACGGTTGTCTTTGTCCTCGCCAGCGTGGAATGTTTGACAACACGACATTATACGGAGTACTTTCGTGAACTTAGCCAACGATGTGCCAGTTGATGTCCAGGTACGGTGGTTTACTAACAGCACACAAAGGGCTGCATGATAAATTTGTTAACATGGTCATAATTTCTTGTCAAAGCAGAGTATGACTCGATTCCAGAAGATTCTAGTCAGTAGTAGCGATTAGCGTGAGCAGGCTACAGGATGCTGCAGCAGATCTCCGTTAAAAGCGAGGTATTTCAGCGAAAAGGCCTAGATCGGCCGGCGAGGTCCCTCAGTCAAGCCCGCGTAAAGACACTCCCTCCATTGGTCTGGATCAGGGCTCCCCCCCTTGCCGCTTCATGTCGTAGCTTTCATTGCCCAGATACAGCCCACTCGATCCACATATGGAGCAGTGACTACCGCCTAGGCTCTCGCTACTATGAACTACAGCCCGTCAAGAGTAGCATCTTTCTGCAAGAGAGTGTGATTCGTGATTCTAGTGTCCCCGTTGGCCAATGCGATCAATGCCAACCTCAGTCATATAACCCAGCTATCCCGCGTCTTCCCATTTCTCTCCTACATCTCCATCCCCTCAGCCAGTCGTTCATTTCCCTGATTCCAACTAACTGATTGCCATTCGTTTCAGACCCCATTCACTCGTTTATATTGCAACTAGCAAGCACATCTTGCACCCACGCTCTTTTACTAATCTTAATAATAGTTGATTCCCCACCGCCAGAGTGCGCTTTCTTGACCAGCGCCTGAATGGTGCTTTTATCTCCCTCTGGAATTTCACCTGCAGCTCCTGCTGCTTGTATGACAACTTCGTCAAGGACCGAATCTCCACCAATTCTGCCAACCTTCGACCCCAAACCTATCCCCCAAGTTCACTATGACTTAGAATCTGGCCCCGAGCCTGACTTTCTGTCACCCAGTCGCCGTCTAACCCCACGTCCAACTTTCCTTGACGGCTATTTCAGCCCTAAGGATGACCATTCCACCTTGAAGCGGCAGGGCTCTAGCGACCTTGTCCGATATTTTGTATGCTATTCACCTTTCTAATTCATTACCGTATGGCCTATCTTTAATTGCAATAATCAGCATGGCCCTCGTGACTTGGACAAGCACACCAAATGGCCCGTTTTCCTGCGGCTGCATGGTAGCGTGATGCCGAAGCTGATCATTCCGCTCATGTTTATCGCTGTATGGTCGACCGTCGTGACCTTGGTTTGCAAATATGTCTATGACCGTGAGTTGTTTGGTATCCCATATGAGTAACATGACGCTAAATAATGTTCAGTGGGAATTGATAACATCCTACTCACTGTGACCGGTCTTGTCGTCGGACTATCTCTATCGTTTCAAAGTTCAACTGCTTACGAAAGGTATGTCTTCTTTCTATTTGAACTGTGTCCATTGGGAGGCTAATAAGTTCAATAGGTGGGCCGACGGTCGAAAATATTGGTCTCTTCTGCATCAAGCTTCGCGCAATCTCGCCCGCACTATCTGGATCGGCACCACCGAGCGAGAAGGCGAACAAGGCAAAGAGGATGTTCTGGATAAATTGTATGATCCCCACTTGCACATGAATGGCCTTTAATTGACAATGGTATTCTAGATCTGCAATGAACCTAATCCTAGCGTTCGCCGTTGCCCTTAAACATAAACTCCGTTTCGAACCCGACATCGGCTACGAAGATCTCGCAGGATTAGTAGGCCATCTTGACACCTTCGCCAAAGAGGCTCATGATCGCCAGCGGCTTGCGCCTCCGCAGAAGTCCTTTTGGAAATCGGCGGGTGAGTATTTGTCGTTATCAATCGCAGAGTCTGATCCCCGGAAACATGTCAAACGATCCAAGAAACCCCTTGGTCATCTTCCGCTGGAGATCTTGAACCATCTATCGGTATACGTAAATCGGTGGATTGCGAGCGATGCGCTGAGTTTCAATGTGTACCAGACACAAGCGAGTATGTATTGTACATCGGTCTTTCTATCACTCTTTCACAACCCCAGTATTAACATGAACATAAACAGTCAACAGCATCGCCAGCCTTAGCGAGGTTGTCACCGGCACCGAGCGCGTCCTAGACACCCCCTTACCAACGGCATACACAATCTCCATTGCCCAAATCACCTGGATCTACGTCCTGGTCCTCCCATTCCAGCTCTACGATACGCTTTCATGGGTGACAATCCCAGGAACAATCGGTTCGTCCCTCATCCCCTCCCTTCCAGCCGGTCTCCAACACACAGCATCCAGAAAACTAACCATGACCTTGATACCCAGCGGCCGCATACATCATCCTTGGGCTCTCCGCCATCGGCCGTGAAATCGAGAATCCCTTCGGCGACGACGTCAACGACCTCCCCCTAGACACGTACTGCCGACGCATCGCGCAAGAACTCGACATCATCACCGCCATGCCCCCGCCCAGCGTCGACGACTTCGGCTCCCGCGAAGATAACCTCGTGCTCTTCCCCCACAGCACCGCCGGATACCCGGAGTGGAAGCAGCGCAGCGTCCAGGATATTCGATCTATCTTGAGAACAAGGGTCATGGCGAACGCTCATTCTCATTCCCCGCTGAATACGCCCACCGCGTCGACGATCTTCGGCTCGGCTGCTACTCCGAGTATGGGGAGCCGGCAGTGTTGGAGTCCGGAGGTTTAAGATTGTTTGGGTTTGATGGGAGCTTTTGGGGTGACTGAGTACCTAGTGGTTGTTTACATGGACACTGCTGGCTCTTTGCTTTTTTTTTTTTTGAGCTTTGGTTTTATGTTCGTTTATTTCTCTTTTTGCAAGGGATGAATAGTCCCATTGCTAATCTTCTGGTTCTGCGTGTGGTTCTGCTTCCGTTGAGCAGATACTTCTGTCACTCATTAATAACCCTAACTTATTTCCTTTGTTTGCGTGATTGAGAGTGTGTTTCAAATATTGATTTGCTTGACTTCGAGTGATGGATATCTGCTATCTGTGCGTTCGATTGTCGGATAGAGATTGTTCAGATAGTTTGACTCTTTAGTAAGAGTTACAATATTAGTTTATTATATACTATATACTACCTGTCTAACTCACTAAGGGTGTTGGACTAGAAATTCTATAAAGGACAAGGAATCTGAAGTTCTATATTTATAACTACCAATCAAGATCTTGATATCTAATAACTCGGAATTTTAGGGCTCTTCGTTGATATACATCGTTTCCTCCGTCAAACACAACAATTCTATTCAAGACTCCTCCTCGGCCTTCAGCTCCTTCTGGACCTGGCTTTTAATGATCTCTCGCACGGCCTCCCACGAGTTCTCAACATTCGTCACGCGAGTCTCCTTCTGAAGGAGAGCCTTGAGCTCGTCCGGAAGCACCTGAGCTTCGAAGTTGAAGCCAGCCTCATCCTTCAGCGCCGTGGCGACCGCATCGGAGAATTTCGCCGGGTGGGCAGTGGACAGCGATATGTGATGCGCGGAGGGGCCCGTGCGAGAAAGCGACCGGTGGGAAGCGGTGATTCCGACCGCCGTGTGGGGATCAAGAACATACTTGGTCTCTTGGTAGCAGGACTTGATGGTCGCCGAGGTCTCCGCGTTGCTGACACGGTCGCTCTCGAAGATCTGGCGGCCGTTCGTCAACATGTCCTGATGTATGGGTCCGAAGCCGCCCGAGGACTTTAGTGACTGGTACCACGACACGATGTCCTCGCTTGCCTGCTTCTTGCTGGCGCGGCTGTCTGCGCCGTTTGCTAGGGCGTGTTCTTCCGAAAGTTAGCATAATTGGTAGGCATGGGCTGAATTTTGAATTGCGTACCCTTGGACAGGAACCACAATAGCCGCTCGAAGTTGCTAGACACCAGAATGTCCATTGCCGGGCTGAGAGTCTCCTTGCAGGCGTCAGGCTTGCCAGCCTCCTTGTCCTCAGCAGGGTGCTTCTCGTAACGGCCTGTCGTCCAGAATCGGTGTAGGATATCGTTCCTTCAGGTGGTTAGCCATGTCAACTTATTTGGAAAAGTGAAAACTTACTCATTTGTGGCCACTGAAACCGGGGGGAAAAGAACCCCGTATTAGTATCTAAAATATGGTGTGGGTTAATTCGAAGACACTTACCAACTAGTTTGTCCACAGGAAGACCCATCTTGTGTGCGAAGTAACCAGCAAGGATGTTTCCGAAGTTTCCAGTGGGTGTCACAAATCGGACCTTGTCGCCCACCTTAAATGAAGGCGACTTCTTCGCAAGTTGGAAATACGCGTAATAGTAGAAAACAATTTGGGCGAGGATTCTCGAAAAGTTGATGGAGTTCACAGCACCCAGCTTCAAGTGCTGGTTTGCGTCAGCATCGCCAAATAGCGCCTTCACAATATCCTATTGTATTTGTTAGCGTTGTGTCATTTTGGCTTAATAAACCAAGCACGTACCTGGCAGTCATCGAATGTTCCCGTAACAGCCAAGTTGTGGACATTCGCTTCCGTGCAGGTGGTCATCTGCACTTCTTGGATGGGACTGATACGGCCCTTGGGGTGCAGGATGGTAACTGTCACATCCTTCTTGCCTCGGAGACCGTAAATAGCGGCGGAACCAGTCTATTGCCGGTTAGGACTCGTTTTATCAAATGTAAACCAGGTAAACTTACATCACCACTCGTGGCACCGACCACCGTCAAATGATGCTTGTCTGTCCCATGTTAGTTCACCTAGATTTCGATTGAAGTAGCCATCAATATATGGCTACTTGTGCGCTGTCGAACCTTTCGTCTGCTTCCCGCGGTTCTTCCGCACTAGGAGGTATTCGAAAAGATTTCCCAAAAATTGCAAGGCGCCTGAGCTCGTCAGCTGAGTATTCCCAAAAGGCAGTTGCAACAAGTATATCCGTACAGTCCTTGAAAGAGTAACTCGGTCCGTGGAATAGCTCAAGAAGGTAGAGGTTATCGTTCTGGAGATGAACCAACGGGGTGATGTCTTCGGCACGGAATGTCGAGTAGCTGCGGTCGATAATGCCTTTCAAGTCTTCGGTAGGAATTTCGGAGGGCGAGATGTAGAGACTGAAAATCTTCAGGGCGAGATCGGCATAGCTAAGGTCTTTCCAACTTTGCTGTAAATCGCGTTAGTCCTCAAGCCTCCGCGGGTAGTCCCAGAACGAGTCTCTCGAAAGCAGGTCCATAAACATACCCAATCATCCGCGCTGGGAACTTCATGAGGCAAGAAAAGACCGCCATCAGCAGCCAAGCCCTTCAAGACCACAGTCTCAAAAGATAGCTTTCCGCAAGTTAGCACCTTATCGTCAGTCCGTGGTATAGAAGCGCACATCGTAGTCACCCCCGCGGGTGGAAAGGTATCGCTGCGACTCTGTCGGAGTCGCGTCGGTCGTCATGATGTTTCAATGGCAGCACTTGCAGTCTGACTCGTCACTGTGATAATTAGCAATGGAGAAGCATTCTACTTGCCCCTCCCGACGTCGGCGAGATTTCGTCCCGCCATCGGCGCGGAAGATCGATTCTCCCGTCGATCCGGACTGCGTGACTCATAGGTCATGTGATCGCGAAAACTAGACAGCAGGCGTCCTTTGCTCCCTCCATATTTTCTTGAAATGCACCTGACATGTACATTGTATATGAAAGACAGTTAGCTTAGAGATTATTGGTTTGTCGGAATCAATACGGCACATCCTGAAGCCTCAGAGCTGTCGGGTGCCTCTATATACTCCCCGCTTAGCCCTAAATGCTTCCTATTCGGGCTTCACGGCCTTGTCAATGCAGCTCTTGTATTTAATTTCGGCAACTTCAGCAAACACTATTCTTTATTCAATAGATATTCACGTACATGTTGTTTCATTTTGTTCTGGGACTCCCTGTAAATCTAGGTTTTGATTTTCCTCAGTTGCATGTTATGTATCTCATGTTGGAGGCTTAACGGTTCTAGTCAGTTCGAATTGAACTCGACGCACGAAATACAATCCACAAATTAACACCACGCACCGCAGATGGAGTAATACTTTCCGATTAATTTCCTACATCCCACATCTCAATAGCAAGCATACACCTTTGAGTCGATCATGTTTCGGATGTATTCAAGTGCCCCTGGAGTTCGCCTCCAAGCATCGTAGATGTAAAAGCGATTTAGCTCATAAAGTTCGCACTGTGGGCATTTTTGTTGGATTCGTTGATATCTTAGCTTATGGTTATGAGAACTCTGCCACCCTGGATCTATCAGATGGGGCCAGATTGCGCAATTTCGACGATTTACCTCTGACCACAATCTTTGAGTCCTTCGTTGGATGTCAATGATCTTTTGCCCTAAGTCACCTCTCGTCATTGAGCAATTGTTTGCCAGAGTTCTACTGATGGGTAAGTAGCGTTCCACCATATACATGAGCTCCTGGGGTAGTCGTGGTCCCGCAAGTTGCCGTAACGCCTGTAGCTGCTCGAGCCCGATCATAATCTTATATCGGATTAGCAACAGGCACACCTGCACCGAGATCTTGACCGCTGGGTGTTGAAAGAAGCCGTCATCATCCAACGGGTCATGGCCCCCTTTCAGCCATGGATGGTCGCTGCTCCTCATCCGGCATATAGACTGAGAAATTTGTCGGAGGTACTCATGAGCTTCGTCATCTTGGTTCTTGAGTATCGTAGTATACGCGTAGTAATCGAAAGCCGATGATCCCTATGAAAGCTGGAAAGTATAGGTTGCAGACTCGGAGATTCTCAAGAGCTTCGCCTTGAGCCTGTCCAGCCCTGAGCTTTCTGAGCCCCGAGCCTAACTCTCTCTTTTTGTGAAGGGTCTCGAAGTTTATACGATGCCAAAATGTTCTATCACTAATACTCATGATGTCCCTGACGTACATTGTAGTCTGTCCTCTATCAGGAAAACGGTCTTGAGACTGTTGATAGACTAGTCGCTGATCTCTTACTGCGACGCAGTCCTTTTCATGAGATCTTCTATCATCCACCTTGTGCTTCAAACTGCAATAATAAACTCCAAAGCACCGTTCACAAGGCGCAAGCCCTGTCGTTTGTTCACACTGCGGACAACTGTAACTGAACAGTTCAATGGGCTGGTATGAATCGGTCATTGTATCAAGGAGGAAATGAGAAAGTCACAAAATACTGCACCACTTCCCAAACAGGATAACGCAAATTATCGTGATAAAGTGAACAATCGTAGCAGAAAGTTGTATGGAAATGTCGCTAGAATACTTCATGACATGCCATAAAACGTTGGTCTTTTTATCCCCAATCACAGCCCTACATCAGCTCCTGCTTCCGGTTATTTTCGGTCACATCGTGACCATATGGTGGAAAGTTCCCCTCGTTCAACACCACCATTTTCAGGAAGCTGCTTAGACGGTTGGACATAAAGATCCAATTGCGGAAATAAGGCTATAAGGCGAGCAGACCCATGATTAAACTTCTCATATGCTGGATTATTAATTTACTCCGAAGGGCTCCATGGAAATAGGCATACTTATTTTGCTACGGCAACCAAGCGGAACCGCTGTCTATCGCACTCCCTAGGATGACATCGGGCTTTTCTGTGTCTTCCTTTAACATACTAACAGGGAATAGCTTCCTAGAAAAGTAGGCAACCACAAGTCAAAAAGAGGTGCTGTACCTTATAATTATATCTAATCTACGGTGTTAAGTACATTCTAAAAACAGTAAAAACGTCACTCTAAATTATATACGCGAATAATGAAATAGCTTTACCTATAAATATAAGTATTTATGTACTATTAAAACTAGGTAGAGAAGACTGTACTCTTAACGTCGTTATATTGTTGTATCCAAAAGTTTGACAGCGCAAGCAGTGCAGTCAGTAGAGTACTCAGAAGGCCTCACGTCTTGAAACAAGCCTCTGAGAAAGTGGAACACGAGATCTCAACTGTGAGAAATATTCAGAGACACCGGGTGTTTCTAACCAGACATCACGAAGGTACCATTCAATACTGCACAAACCTTGGAGAAACCTGGGAGGTTCGGGCTCGTCAGGATTAACCATACCGCGAGGAAACACACCTTCGCCATCTAACAAAATACGCCAGACCTTTGGGTGGATTTCTGAAAACAAAATCTCTATTTGGTCTTTCAGAGTTGCTATTGACTCGTGCCAGTCCTTATCGCTTTGAAATGTTCTGAAAATTTCGATACTCAGGTCATTGTTTATTGAGTAGAACTCGATTGTGTCAAATATCTCCTGCGGCACTTTAGGTCCCACACACTGTCTAAGAAGCCGTAACTTCTTCATATCCTCAAGCAACCTAAATTTCAATAGGCTCGCAGCAGCAAGCATGAATAAATCCGGGTTAGGTACAGTATTCCTGCATGGAATTTCTGAGCATTCAGCAAGAAGTAAGTCCATGTCGCTCAAAGGATGTGAGTTTTTCGGATCGATTGCTCGGTGGAGCTCTTTCAATAACACGGCAATATCAGGAATTACGGCTTTGAAACCATTGTCGAAGGTGTCAAGCAATATCCTAGCATAAATCCTTTTTGTGAACTGATAACATTCTTTATCTTGGTTCAGCCTTATTGACAAACTAACACTGTCACATGGCATCAGTGGACTCTCGTAGAACATCGCGCCAGCTCGCATATGATATGCCCTTTCTTCAGCTGCTTGTCGCGTTTCAACCTGCTGTAGCATAGTATTCAGTTCCCTTTGGGCCTCGGCAAAGTCCCTGAAAGGCTGCCACTCGAAGTGAGCAATTTCTTCAAAGCTGATACCACTTGGATCTAAAATCCGCTTTTGTTCAGTCGAGAGCAGCTCTCGCTGCGCCTCGTACTTACTTCTGGCGTTACGCACATTTTGACAGTAAAAGTCATGCTTTGCTGCATCAATGTCTTTGCACAACTCAGTGCAGTAGAATGCAACTTTGCATTCAGAGCACCTATGAAAGTTATACAGTGAGCCACATTTTGGGCACCCTGGGTGATAAATCTCCATTCGAACCATTTCAATAAATGTTCAGCGTTCTGCAGGGTTGGTATGTGACTTGGGAAGGTTTCGCTAATCACAATAAATCACAATAAAGCAGTCACGCGTCAGGAAGTATCGCTGCAGTGAACTTGAAACTTGATGGGTGATATTTATAGCTCTAGGGAAGCGTGAAGGGCGCTATTTTCATACCCCCTATAATGAACTTTAAGTGGATGGGACCCTGAAATACTCTAATTACAATCACTGAACTTTAATTCATGTTCCCTATTCGAATGGTATTTTACCGGGCGAATCCTCATAGCACATGGAACCGCTTTCATAAATAATGACTTCTTTGAGTCAGATGGACAACGGCTTTGTTCCAATTTATCCCAAGGCGAAAATCATGTCCATACCCTCCAGAGGTCCAAATGAGAGGTTCACACAGAGAGCTGTAATGCTCCGTCCTAGAGCTTCTCTCGATGGTAATGAGATAAACAATGTAATCATGGGGTTCACAAAATCTGAAAGCAGTGAGTGACCTCGATGTGATTCTAAACGAACTTCATAGTTAACTCGTTATCTGGCTACAGCTCGGCAGCTCACGCGGTGCCCGGGGTATCAAGCTCCTTGCATTTAACACTGCAGTATCTGGCAACATTGCATGTGCTACATTTTTCGGTAGTGGTTACGGAGGCACAGTGGGGACACCCAGGCCGATAGGGATTGGTATGATACATTTGGAATAGGATAAAATAAACTATCCCAATGGTGTCCCTCACGGTGTTTAGAATGTGCTTTTTATGAGATATTTCAATGGATGTTGAGGGTCTCCAGTGTTGGTATCTACCCCAGAAAGTCTTGCAATCACAACAAAGCAATTCCTATGTCAATAAGCCTCGCTACAGTAGACATGAAACGTTATGGATGATATTTATAGGTCTAGGGAAATATCAAAAGAAGCCTAATTATGCCCCTACTATGGACCTTAGTGGATAGGTCCCTAACACACCCAAGTATCCATTTATCTCCCTTTCTTTAGAAAACATGTTTTGTTGGATGAGCCCCTATGCTGGATATAATATGATAATACTATAACTTATGTCCTCTTGTAATTATCTGGGCATCAATGTTAACCTTAATTGACATAGTCCTAAGGCGGAAACTAGGATTGAATAATCTAGGCACTGAAAAAGGGGACCTCAAGCTGCATAGTAATCTTACATATTTATGTAAATGCTAATATTAGTAGACTGAATACTTTGAATGCGTCCAGGATTTTGTCGAACATGAAACGTAGTACTGAATTAGCTTAATAGATCTGATACTATCACGCAATAGTGCAGCGGCGGCATCATGAACGAAGTATGAAAAGAAAATAGCCAAAAAGCTCCAGCAAAGACAGCCATATCTTTGAGCCTTTGTAAACTATGGCAATCTTAGGAACATCCTCGGTTCTCGCCTAGGAGGCACAAGCGAGTTAGTATCTAACAAGTCTCTGAAGTACCTCTCCGCTCCGGGAGTCTCTACAAAAGCGCCATACAGGCATTCCCGAATGAGATCTCGGTCTAAGTGATCAAAGGGGCACCTTGTTCCTGGCAACTGTTCTAGGCCGAACAGGTTACGCCAATATGACATTCCCACTCTCGGGAACAAAGTATCTATCTGAGAAGTAAGAGTCTTGATCGCTTCTTCGTATTCATCCTGGGACTTTAAAGTCTTAACCAAATCCGAAGTAAGATCACTGTTAGTCGAGTAAGCCGTGACTATATCAAGTATCTCTTGTGGAACTTCCCGTCCCACAGTTTCCTTCACGATGGGTAACATTTTCAAGTCCTGCAACACCTTGAACGTGATGAGTGCCACACTCATTTCAATTATTTCCATGCGATGGTAGCATTGTGGAATGCTTAAGAAGAGCTCTATATCAGTTAGAGGGGTCATGCCGCTGGAACTAAATGATTCGCTTGCAGAGCCATAACCCATGTCTTTTCTCCAAAGCAAAATCAAACGCATAATGAACTGATACGATTCCTTATCCTCGCCCAGGCGCGTATACAGTCCTGTGGTAATGTTCATGTCCCTAGGTTTAACGTGGAAATTGGGATAATCGTGTACCTTATTGCCAACTCCCAAGAAGCTGTACCCTTTCTTTCGCTGCCTGTGCTTGTGACGATTTATCTGTATATTCACCGGCCCAATCTGCTTTGAGGGCAGTGGCCTGGAGGTGTCATTACCTTTTATAATCCAAGCAACATTCTGCCAGATATGAACGTCATTGATACGTTCTGGATTTTAAAGTGTACAGGTATGCATACAGGGGGCCAATTGGGATCGATCCGCCTGAAACTATAATCGCGTATATCCGGACGAAATAATGACGCAATTCCCATACAGACGGTCAAGAAAAAGATCGTATATAATCGCAATCAACGTCACCCCGAGCCGCTACCAGTCTCTCGGAATATGATCAAGCATTTAAAATATAATTCCAAAACTACAAGCCAAAAATGGCCCCTGCCCAAGCCTGGAGCGAACAAATGGCAGATCTTTTGGCTACTGGAGAATTCTCAGATATGCAAATAAACTGCAACACAACCACTGTCAATGTCCACCGTGTCGTAGTTTGTTCTCAATCGTCTTTCTTCAAAAAAGCCATGACCTCGGGATTTAAGGTGAGC
Organism: Aspergillus persii; assembly: GCA_002215965.1. NCBI lineage: Eukaryota > Fungi > Ascomycota > Eurotiomycetes > Eurotiales > Aspergillaceae > Aspergillus > Aspergillus persii. Next base: position 912,023 of record NGZO01000008.1, on the reverse strand, counting down.
GAGACAGTCAGCTACTATTAGTTATAAAAATGTGTGTTCATTTAGCAAAGGAGTCCCATGACCAGAGGGTTGATTTACCTGCTGATGATGTGTGCACAATCAAACGTGTGGTCACCTTTATGTACACGCAGGATTACGACGAGGATTACCCTGCGTGTGATAGGGAGGACAATGAATTTTCAGAGCTGTGCCCCCTTCTGGATGCCACAAACACGACAAGTATACATGGTACTGTTGCACAAAACCACCTCAAAGTTTATCAAGCAGCAGACAAGTTTGGTATTGAACACTTAAAGCCACTTGTGATTGATAAGTTAGCAAAGTGGGTGGAGTCTGTTTTGCATTCCGATAACTTCCTTCCATATGTCACGGAGATAATTAAGATGGCCCCTGCCCATGACAAGGCTCTCATCCATATGCTGGCTAACACTATCACAAAGCATTTTCGCCACTTTCAGGCACACAAGGAAGATGATTTGAAAGAATTTATTATGGAAAACGGGCCTTTTGGTTCACTTATTCTAATGAACCTGATTGAAGAAGGTCGAATTACTGGGCAAAAGCAAGAACAAGTTGCTAAGCTTTGGAGACTATTGACAGATAATAGCCGAATGCAGGCAAAGTGCCCTTCTTGCCATTGCAATTTGCGTGTTACACTCTAGACTGTAATTCCAAGAAAAATCGGTCTGCTATCATATTTATCTACATCATTAAGACTTTGTCAATTGTCTTCCAAACGCTATTACTTTTCCTGAATTTTCAGTATGCATTATGCTTGTAATGACATTAAAGTCCAGCTTCACTCACCTATAATCGAAGATTTACGCACGAAAGAATTAAGGTCCTAGTTACACATCTCTGTACTTGCCGTATGTCTCTGCATACTGTATTCTCTCTATACAGATAGAACCAGGATCGGAAAATACGGAAAGTTGCTATTGGAAATACGTGGAATATGTATTGAGGCCACTAAATATTAGATAGTTGTATAATCATGCAGTCTTGAAATTTGTTACCCATCCCGTTCCTCGCCACTCATCTTTCGGTTTGTTGTCTACCTAGGGGTAGGTAGTGTACAGGGTCACAGTCGTATAAAGCTCAGGAATTTTTGGAATTTGATATTTTTCCGGCATGTTATGGAGGTCCAGATGACAGGGTTGAATTGACCTCACCGAGCATAAATTCCACTTTGCTGACACATACTTTATCTCCCTTGGTCTGTTCACGTTGTATAATTTTGACCTTAATGTTCGTTAAGTTCTATTAAAAGACTTCTCAAACTAGGCCATCTGCTAATAGGTTGACAGCTGGAATCAATTCCCGAAAGCTATTATATGCCCCTATGACGATCTACTTGGTAATAATAGCGCCCTCTGCAGAGCCAAGGAAACTTGACCCATCCCGTCTTCAAAACCTCGGATGTAATACAAAGCTATGTCATATTCCATTCCGTCTTAAGTGGGGTAAATATGGATATCTCTGAAGACTATCTCTAATGAAACGATCTGTAGCTTTCGCAACCGAGTACAGAGATACCAGCTAACAAACAGTTCCAATGCCTTCAATGAACTTTCAAGAGTCCATGAAGAACATACTCTTCAATGGGTCTTATTCAGATTCAAAGGTAACATGTCAACGGAGCATATTTAATGTTCACTGTGCCATTATCTATCCGCAATCCCCTTTCTTTGAGAAAGTAATAAACTCTGGATTCAAAGGATGTGTGCGTCTGGAATCCGATAACACGCATCTAATATGTGCAAGGAATCTTGCGAAAAAGGGTCGAGCTACCGGATGATAACCCTCAGATAATCCAGCGAGTTATTTCCTTCCTATATACCGAAAAGTACGACGAAGTGCAACGATGCGGAAGGCTCCATAAAATCCAGTGAAATTTCTATCATGTTGATCCAAGCATTAATAATCTCTTTATCTTTGTGAAAGAACTTTCAGCACTCCTACCTTCTATCTACCTAATTATCACAAATTCCATCAATTCAGATCAGCCTGGTTCATTCCAGTCGGTATTGTTCTACAACTTCCAATTCGAAATGCATAGCTCTCATCTCTCCAAGGACTTTGGCAACCACATTAGCCAGTATTATCAAAAAGTAATATTCACTATCATCTGGAAAAGGCACCATAGTCCATAAGAAGTTCAAACCCCAGTGTCAGGTGAATGAACAGCATCAAGTCTGCCACAGAACTCCTCTAAGACAGACCCAGAGACAGTATCGTTGCCTATAGCAACTATCCTCTAGATTCACTCTAATCCTAACTATTCATTCACCAAAGTAAACAAACATCAAACTACCAACCAAATAATATCTTCCTATTTCTTCCAAATACTTAACTAGTTAGTTAGTTACCAGAGCAAGTTCTATACCGCTGACTCAGCCGCACATCAAGGCGGCACCTTCCGGCAGAATCTACCTCACCTCATCTCCACAACTTAACTTGATCGCAACCTGATCGCATTATCCTACTCTCTACGTCTCTCCGCATCACCACCAAAACTACACAATCAATGGCTCCCACAAAACAGGAGCTCTCGCTCCTCATCAACCCGCTCGTCCCGGAGTCTGTGCAGCATAATAATCGCGTACGCTTGCATCCCGTCCATCCGTCCATGCTTCCATCATCATCAACCCATCCACCACCCCATTACCTAGGGATCTCCCCAACCTGGACCCTAAACTAATGAAGCTATAAAAATAAAAAAAAAATATAGGTCCTCTCCAACCTCCACTCCCTCACCTCCTTCCTCCTCGGTCTCACAGCAGGCATCCTGGCCCTCCAATCAGCCACCGGGTTCATCTTCTACCTGCTCGGCACGGTGCTCGTGTCCGGCATCTTTCATCTAGCGCTGCTTTCGCGGTCCGGGGACGGCAGCGATAGCGGCGGCGCGGGGTCGTTCTTCCCTGGCTCTTCGTCGCCGGGCGAGATCGAGGGGATTGATGACCGGGGACATATTAAGACTCCCGGCGCGGAAGTGCGCAGGAAGGCGGCGTGGAGGGATGTTTGGTTTGGAGGGGGCGTGTTTGGAGAGGCGTTGTCGGGTTTTGTCCTGGGGTGGGCTGGTGTGGGGGGTGTTTTGAGGTAGTGGGGTGGGATTTGGTTGGATTTTTTCAGACAGGTCAAGGTCAGGTGGGAATGGGGAAAGGTGTGAGGGGGAGGGGGAGGTGGTTAATTGGGTTGATGGATTTGTTCTGTCTGCTCATTCATATCGGATGGGGGATGAGGATGGGGTGTATTATATTGATTTAATTAGACATGGAGATCTGCCCTGTTCGATATCTAATCCATTCTATACCTGACTTAACCCCAGAAACAGCCTACCAGTACATTATACCCTTCCTCACATCCCCTACAATCGTCAACATCTACAAACTGCCATCAACCCAATAAGAATACTCAGCTCATCTTCACCAAGGCCCACAAATGCAACCTATCCATCTCATTCCCATCCCTCGAGGTCCTCGATCTCCCCCCCCCCCCCCCTGAATCCAAACATTGCCCATCATCAACCCAACTAACGAACTAATCGGCATAGTAGAAATATATGCCCAGGTAATCACACCGCTGCGGTAACCAGTGCGACGTTTGCTGGCCTGATCGGGCCTTAGGCCATAGAATCCAGGCACCCAAGCTCAGCCCTAAGAAAGCTTTGCCTGACCTCTATTCTCACTCTTTAATGGCTACTCCTGGCTGCATGAAATATACAAATCTCGTGAACCGCATTTAATGCAGTAAGAATGTCTATCTATATACATTGAGTATGCTAAATGATTCAAACATCATCACATCGAGGTATAATGAATATCAAACAATCAAGTGAAATCGCTCAAAATCAATATTAAAATGCAACATAACATGAAAAGGTATCGTCAAATGAATCCTTCCAGCCAGGGAGGGTGTGGTTTATTATGCATCTTGTGCCGGTTTGATAGGCTCTTCCTCGCCGTAATTGGCCAAAGCACTTTGCAAGGCACTGGTCAAGTCGATATGGAAGAACGGCCGGTTGATGCCCTGCACCAACGCCACCTTGGGTCGGCTCCGGTACGCCTTGCTGTCCTTGAGGTCGCGCTGCAGTTTGTCATCCTGGCTGCAGCCGTCGGAAGACTCCTCGATTCCATTGGTCTCTCGCTCAATGGTATGATGATCATGCTTGAGGCCGTTCTCAATATCGACAACCCTATGGCTGGCCTGGTAAGCCTGTTCATTGGTCATCATCTCCGCGTGCGCCGCAGCAGAGGCGCTTCCTTCGATTTCGGTCACGCTGAAGATCGGTTTCCATCGGTGGAATCCATCTTCGGAAGTCGGCGTCGGGAAGCCGAAGCCGGCCGCTGCGAGGGCTCGCTTGGTCCAGCGGTTGTTGATGTGAGCAAAGTGCCACTGCACGGGCTGGGGAGAAGCGTAAAGATCAAGCTGGTTGCGAACGTCGATGAGATTCTGCACCGAGGTCACGTCCACGTTGTTAACAGACGAGAAATCGAGGATGACAGCGCGAAGAGTAGGCAGGTGCGAACGGTCGGCCTCTGACTTTCCTTTGCGCGGGCCCGGGTTGTTCCAGGGCCGGTCGCCAGGAGATCCGTAGGCAAAGGGATTGGTGCGACGCGTGGATTGGAAGATGGTCTGGACGAGGTAGTCGGTATAGTGGTTGGCATTCGGATAGTTGAATCCTTCCGAGAAGCGGTAGATAAAGATACCGGGATAAGGTTGCTCTACTTCGATCTCGGGGTTCGAGCCGTCGGTGTGGTTGATCGGCAGGAAGATGCTTCGCTGAGAAACATCGCCGTGGGACGAGGCGTTCGGCGCATGGGGAGAGCCGTACTTCCCATCGCCTTGCAGCAAATGGTCGCCAACCACCGAGTGGATCGTGACGCGGCCAAGGAACTGGCCGCGGGCCTTAGCCACGCGGAAGAGAAGGACGGCGGCCGCAATCGAGACCGTACAATAGATGCCAATCTCAATGGTGCTGAAGATGGTAACAATGACACCGATGAAGAAGATGATCGCATCCAGCGGCGAGACACGCCAGAATTGGTACACTGTGTTAGGAGGGGTGATCAGGTCACCAACGGCATGGATAATGACGCCAGAAAGCGAGGCCTTGGGGATGTAGAAGAACATCGCCGGCAGTGCATAAATGGCCAGCAGGACAACGATGGCCGTGATAACACCGGCAAGTGGCGTTCGGACTCCCGCCTTGGACTTGATAGCAGTCCGGGAGAAGGATCCAGTGGCCGGATAACCGCCAAGGAAGGGGCCAAGGAGGTTCGACACTCCGATGGCCACCAGTTCTTGAGAGGGATCAATAGTGTAGTTGTTGACACGGCCGAAGGACTTCGAGATGGCGATATGTTCAATGAGCAAAACGATGACTGACGCGGGGAGCTGGCTAGCGAATGTCTTGATGACCCGGGCGTTCACGACGGGGACGCCTGCATGTTGGAAACCTGTTGAACATCACACTAGCATTAGCAAAGGCAGTCTAGAGACGGGCTTATTAAAACCCTATTAAGATGGGGAAACATACCCCGAGGAACCGGGCCCAAGAGCTTGAACATCGGGTCATCCCGGCGATGCAGGTTCACGGCCGCACTGATCATGGTGTAGAAGAGGATCACAAACACCGTTCGCAAAGTGGAAGCGAAGAACCAAATTTTAGCCCGATGAGGAAATCGCTTAGCACCGTAGTTACAACCCGAGCGGATGAGATAGAGCATGACCAAAGCACTAACGCCCATGGCGGCATCGATGCCGGCCGAGGGCAGATGTTTCAAGGTGTTGATAATGACCATGTAGGTCGCACCGCGGGTGGAAAAGTCGGCCTTCTCGCCAAGCATATCCTTCACCTGGCCGGAACAAATGTTGATGGCCGATCCGGTCATGAAGGCCGAGATGGCGGGGAGTGGAATGAAGTCAACGATGAATCCGAGACGAGCCAAGCCCATGAAGCAGACAATACCGCCACAGATGATAGCCATAGCAGATGCAATGGTGGGCCCGTCAAGATCGGGGTCTATTTTCTTGGCTTCGATGACAACCTCTCCGACCAGCGTGGACATCACAGCGACCGGGCCAATGGTGATATCCTTGGACGTGGCAAAGAACCAATAGATCAAGACACCCATGAAAGACGAGTAAAGGCCGTACTGGACCGGCAGCTCAGCAAGTTTCGCATATGCCATGCCCTGCGGAACCACCACCGCACCAACTGTAATGCCTGAGGGACGTTCAGCAAGATGGCCTTCGGTCACCGTGGATGGGCCATTACTCACCGGCAATCAAATCTCCCAGTAGCCATTGCATATTATACCGGGTGATCCAGGAAAGAAAGGGAAACAGGCTGTACATGTAACGGCCGAATTGGCCCCATGAAGGCCACAGTTCCTTCAGCCATTCGAAACTGGTGGGCTCGGGCTCCAGATAGGAGTAGGTGTCGACGGTTCCCACCGAGAAAGTCGATTCGCCTCTGGTAACGGGGTCCGAAGTGGCACCGAGAGGGTCGCGATAGGCCAGTTTGATGCCCAGGGCTTTGGCTGCACCGTGGCCAATCTTGGTCTTCAGGTCTTCCGGCATGATGGATCTGAGAACGAACGAGGCTTGCCGCAATAAGACCGGGGGTCGAGATGGGACAAAGCCCAAGAAGTTAGGAATAGATCACCACGATCTATGAACACCGCTGGGCAGATTTCTTCTGGGATATCACAATCGACAAGACAAATCAAACCGGCAAAATATGGGTTATATCAAGTTGGATGCTCAAGCAATTGGCATCGCGAGGCCGAGGTAACAGAGTCAATGGCAGCAGAAGGAAAAGTGGAAGGGTGGAAGCTTAAAGAGGAAGGAGGCCGAGACTAATGCGATGTCGTGATCCGCGCCGGATAATGCGAATACTCAAGCTTTTTGCGGCGTCTACCACGGAACCACTAGACAGGAATATAAGAGGTAGGCAAAGAACAATAAAAGGATCAAAGAGGGGGGTAGCGTTGGTATGCAAAGTAGACAATTGGCCTGCAAAAAAAAAAAAGGTTCGGGCCAGAAACGTGCAATAGTTCAATCAAAGGTTCGGATGGGAAGGTAGAAGAAGTCAAACAAGCTCCCGACCAGATCGTCTGGACGGTTGAAGGACTTAAGAAGGTAAGCAGACGTAGAGCCAGACGGGTCGCCCGTGGAGAAGGGAGGACGCAGACGAAGTGGAATGAGGCAGCGTTGATCAAACGCCGCCGGGGGGTCCAAAGAGGCAAGAACAATGAGTCTAAAACGGCCAGCCCACCAGATGCGGCAGGGGGAGAATCCTCGTAGGTAATGAGAAGGGGAAGCAAGACGATCAGTCTCAGAGTACAGAGGAATAGTAATGGCCGTTCGGACAGGGGAATTGGACATTTAAGGGAGGCGAACGCCGGGCGAAGACGAGAGAAAGTCCCCGATCAGATAGATACATTCTTCTTACTTCTTGCTCTGATTTCCTATTTTATTTTATTTTTCATCTGCGAATGATAATCCAGGCTGTGCTCCGTCCAAGAGGAGCAGACACACACGCAGCGAGCAGCTGATCCACCGGATCGCCAAGGGCAGCGACGAGCTCTAAACCTCGTCGGAGATGGGATGCTGGCGTAAGAACGGGCTGGGGGTGGGTAGCGATGGTTGAGTGACGAGGGCCTGGAAGTCGTTGATGACGCCTGGTGGAGCAGATGGTTCCGCTGCAGGGCCGGGGCCATGGGTCAGTCCGCCGGCGGTCCATCGCTGCGACGCTGAGTTGCTTTCTCGGTGCAGCTCAAAGAAAGCCGGCGGTTCCCTGCTTTCCTCTGGCGACGGAGACCGCAAGAGGCGAACCTCCGCAGGCAAAACGAGTCGCTCAGAGATCGTTCTGCTGCCAGCCACCGCCTGCCGGTACAAGCGTTGACGAGGGCCGGGCCCTCGTCAGCCAATCAGCGGCGGCGCGGGGGCGGGGCGGATGATGTCGCCGCGTGCGCCCCACGGGCCAATGGGAGGCGGCCGGGAACACGCCATCGCTTGGGCTGATGGTGAAAGCAGCGATCTTTTTTTTCTTATTTTATTTTATTTTATTGTAATTTATTGTATTGAATTTATTCTATTGATTCTATTGTTTTAATTATTATCTTTTTCGATTTCTTTCTTCCTGCCAAATTCAGTTCCATCTTCATCTTCCATTATCATTATAGACTCGGTTTGTACTACTACTCTGAGAGTATACCTGTAACCGTTGATCCAGCGCACACGTACTCCGGAGTATATCAAGTCGCACTAACTATAATTAACCCCTGACCAATCTCCAGTCTCAATATCCATGACTAACCAATTCTTTCCTCGATAAATAAACTGCTCTGGGCATCGCAGCATCGCCTGCGTCGCCCAGCAATGCAACTCCACTGGCAAAAGCGGCAGTCTGCCGCTCATCCCAGCTAACTATACTTACTGACTTGACTTACTGAGTAATGGACGATTACCCAAACTGCTCCATCCGTGCTGCATGCCAAGACTTCTTCGGCAATCCGACGGCCATTTGGGGAAAGCCCGCCTACGATCCCCGAGCTCCGACTCGGTCTATTCTGTCTGTCACTGACCAACTGTGCGACGGGTGGATATGATATTCGCTATTATTCGCTGGTGTGTACGGACTACGGAGTGCGTCGGTCATTATAGAGCGTTACCTTTCTGGGTAGTTAGTTGCCTTGTTCGGATGGCTCCATATAGTACTATTCATATGTACTGCCCTTGGATCGTCTAGAAGTCATATCCTCTGCATTGGGTGACTGTGTCCTCCTTATTCAGTTGATATAGATAGATCTACTCCAACTCAGAACGCAGAACCCTGTCCCCTCGAAAGCTTGATCTCAAGCCAAGTCGACAGGAAGCATCACAGCATCTCAATTCATCCTCGTCCTCCCCTGAGAGTGCGCATGTTCAACCTTTCTCATAACCCCTGCTGGCTACTGGCATTGGACGTCGCAGCCAACCTAAGCTCCTGCACGCTACGCCCCACCATAACACCATCCAGATCAAAATCGCGTCATCGATCTTATCGCTCTAGCGTCTTGTCAAAGCCTGCATCTAGCCCAATAGCCCCTTGAAGATTTTTTTTTCCACGTCGGTAATGGCCTGACACGGTCCTCCGTAGCTACCTAACCTAGTCTCGGAAGCCCAGGTACAAACAAACTCAATAATGACCCGTCCATCTACGGGTACAATATGGGCTTCTCCGCGGCATGGCATACCGCTTGGGTCTACGGAGTATCGGTGACCCGTTTGGCTTTTATGCCTTGCTTGATTTGTCTCTTCTGTCTGTGGCTAGCGCAGCAAGTGATGGGTTGGCTTGATAGTCACTCCATTACCTAACTATTTGATACGTTCAGCTAAATGTCTCATGGTTGTGATAGCAGGCAACTAACGAGGCAGCTTCTGCTGTCTTGTTCATGAACCCCTTGCAGGTCATCCTAGATGGTTGATGTGTCACCGTTACTTTACTACGGTCATGCCAGACATGACACGAGGGTACTACAGTTGTTGCATGGTCAATAAATGTCTCACGCAAGGGTTCCGGTGCATGCCGTCAAGTCAACGTGGCTTACTTTGGGAACCAGCTTATCGATACCTCGGGGCATGAGACATTAGAGTCGCTGGCTGCTGACTGGAAGGGTCGAATACAGGAAGAACCATACGGTGGTGAGCCCTAGATGGTAGGTACGTCAATACAACTAGACTCAGACCATTCTACCAGTCATAAAGGATCTTTCCAGTGCCAGATTTACCGGTCTGCGAGTTGGACAGGACAGCCAGTCGACCGGCATGCAGGAAGCCCAGTTACCTGTCGGTTCATTTGCCTCTTTGGCTAGGTACTTGTGTCACACTTCCGGTTCTCATGACTAGGCTCATGTTATAAAGGATTTATTAATCTCAAGCTCTCAACACATCTTATCCCTAGCCAAGTGCTAATAAAATATTAGACTGCGCATTTCTCATTTTAAAGGCCCATTTTTAAGGTCCAACCGACATGACAAAATCTGGGGTAGATGATCTCGCGTGACCAGTCTCAAGATCTGTATACTCCCAGGATTGATCACTTCATGATTGGGGCAAAATCAGAATCTCACCTTAAGCATAGCCTCGTTGAATCACATGGATCATAAGGTATGCGCTATGTCCGCCGTCTGCTGCATGACAGGATGTACAGGACGATCACTCAGCCTCTCACTATCTCAAAATCCCAACTTCCAATCAACGGCATTCAGCCCTCACCTGATCCTACCCGCGCAAGACACACCATGCATTAAAAATCCAAAAACATTCTTCGCGCGTTCCTCCATCCCAACATCCACAACCGCCATCCGCCATCCAACCGACCCCGCATGGACCGACCTGCCACCAATACCCCCAGAACCCCCAGCTTAAAAATGATATCATGCATAACGCTCACGAACCATCAATCCTGCTTGACGTCATTCTACATACATCTCCCAGCTCACCTGGACAGACTGTGTACAGTGGACAGTAAACAGACACAAGCTCCGACCTACATACACCCTCTCTCTCTCTCTCTCTCTCTCTCTCTCTCTCTCTCTCTCTCTCTCTCTCTCTCTCTCTTCTCTCTCTCTTCTCTCTCTCTCTCTCTCTCTCTCTCTCGGTCATCACGCGATCAACCCCAGACCAGCCATGTCAGTCAAACTCCTCGGAGAAACACATCCGGCAGGGATTCGACTGAAAGAGTATCTACGCTTGGATCACATCTCGCGTCATTGTCGATCTGCGATCTGAGCGCAGAGAAAACAACCCCAGGTTGATGCTCTGTGGACCGTGTTGGGCTTGTGGGGTAAGTCTGCATATGATCGGATGGATGCCTGCGGGTTTGCAGGGTTTCCCTACGGTTCGAGGATAGGATCGGGGGTTGTGTTGGTGGCGCATCAGCTGTTATGTATGTAGTTATGTTGCTGGTGTGTAAGATTGTCTGTAGATCGGATTCATGGTAGGATGGTACAGCGGTCTACTCCATAGGTAGTAGACAGATTTGCTCAGATGGAGTGGGTAGGTAGGAGTACGCATGTTTATAAGTCGGATTATTAAATGAGGTTATTTGCACTATCAAAGGGTTAAGTTGAAACTAAACTAGCCAGAGATGGAGCATAGATAGTCTGTCTGAATAAACTACATTGTGTCCAACCTCAAATAAGAACTGGACTCATCTGCGAATATTAAATCATAGAAATCAATTAAAAGTATATTCTCCCCAGCTGGGTACCTACACCACCTCGCATCTAAACAGAAAAGAACAAGAAAAGAAAAGAAAAAAAAGCATTCCAACGGATGGCGACCATGGCGTATGTACCTTGGGAATCTGTCGCTGGGTAGAGCAATGCGGGATGAGAGGCCTGAGAGTTGCCTGGTGTACGTGTATGCGGGATTGCCCGGAATGGGACGACGGGCTTCAATGTTTAGAATTTATGTTGATAGGCAAGCATATGGAACTGTCTACAAGAACTGTATGTCTCATGAGAATTATTCAATACCCAAGTCAGCGCTATAAGTCTATACGTGAAACACTCGTTCTCTCACTTGCTTGTTTGATCCCCCAGCCAACTGGAACCATGAACCATGATCGTCCGCGACAATGGAGGCAATGGATACAATTGAACAAAGGAATCAAATCAAAGCTCGGTTGAGAATGTAATAAAATGGAAAGAAAGGAAAGGAATATGAAAATCTTCCGGATCATCTTCCGAGTCTTCGTTGCAAACGCCATCGCAAGAGAAAATCATCGTGTAAACCAAAGTGAAAAAAAGTTAAAAAAAAACGTCGTACCAGGGCTGGAATTCGCCCCTACATGGTATCATAAAGCGAACTTCATCAATGCCCCAGCACATCAACCTCGTCCATCATCGTTCGTCGTCATCATCACCGCAACGCCTTTTCTTCTTCTTCTGCTTATTTTTTCTCTCGTCGACCCCTTACTGCGAAGCACACTGCACCCGCTCAGCGCCGGGAGGAACGTCGTCGTCGTCCTCATCCATGCCGCCGGCAGCACCGTGAGCACGTGCTTGCGAGTGCTCGCTCGAGTCGATCTCCTCCAGCTCGAAGTCCTCCACCATGGCGTCGGCTGGCGGCTTAGTCTGCTCCATGCGGGGAGGCAGGACCTGGTCCAGGAGGTTGAGGTTCTGCAGCTGATCCTTCTCGGGGAACTTGACATCGAACTGGATGTACAAGTTGCCGTAGTCGTGGTGACGGTACGAAGGCATACCCTGGCCCTTGATAACCTTGATGGCACCTATAGAAACAACGTTAGCAAGTCAAGGTCATAAAAATGCAAGACATCGAGAAACGTACCGGGTGTGATGACCTCGCCAGGGGCAATGTTGACGGTCAACCATCGGTCATCGAGGTGCTCAATGTTGATAGTACCACCGCCCAGAGCAGTGAGCAGGTCGATCTCGGCCTGGAAGAACAAGTCGTCCTCCTTGCGCTGGAAACGGGGGTGAGGCTTCTGCTCAATCTCGAACACAACGTCTCCCGGCATGACGCCAGGCATCTGGTCACCCTCGCCACGGAACTCAATCTTGTGGCCGTTCTTGACACCCTTGTCGACGTGGACGTGGAGAACCTTGCGCTCGACGACGGTCTTCTTTCCGCTGCAGCGCTTGCAGCGGTCCTTGTCGCGGATGATCTCTCCCTCTCCATTGCAGTCAGGGCAGACGGTCTGGAAGCGCTGAATCATAGGACCCATCTGGCGCATCATCGTCTTCATACCGCTACCGTTACAGCCGGTACACGACTTGACGGCGCCGTCCTTACCACCGCGGCCATCGCATCCAGGGCAGATGACCGACTTCTGCAGAGCCAGCTTCGAGACCTTGCCGCGATAGATATCCTCCAGGTTGACCTTGTGCACGTGGTGGATGGTGCGGGCCTTCTTGGGGCCCTGGTCGCGCATGCCACCACCGAACATGCCTCCGAACCCGCCGCCGCCGCCGAAGAACTGGGCGAAGAGATCCTCGGCACCCATGCCACCTCCGGCACCGCCACCCTCGAGACCCTCCTCACCATACTGGTCGTAAATGCCACGCTTCTGAGAATCGGACAGGATTTCGTAGGCGTGAGACAATTCCTTGAACTTCTCGGCGGCCTCGGGGTTATCGGCGTTCTTGTCTTTATGCGAGCAAAAGGTGTTAGTTCGACGGTCCCGACACGCAGAATCTGTCCAGGATCCAGAGTTTCCCGGTTGTTGCAGAGGGGTAGTTCACGGTGGGTAGAACATACCAGGGTGGTACTTTAGAGCACCCTTCTTGTACGCAGTCTTCAGTTGGGCATCGGTCGCCGTCGAGGGGACCTAGAGAATCCAGCCGTTAATTTTCTGAATCCGACCAAGGCCAACCAAAGGAAATCGTAGAGCTTACCCCGAGGGTGTCGTAGAGCTTAGTATCCTTGACCATTGTGAACGTGGTCTAACGAAGAAGAGACAAATGAAACAGGAACTTTTGAAAAGTGAGACAAGGCAAGAAAAGAGAAATTAAAAATCCACCGGAAGGGATTTGTTTGTTGGCGAATGAAGACAGAAGGCACCGGGGGGGGAGAAGAGGTGAAAATCACAGGGTGATTTCAGAGGGAAAAAAGTCTATATGGAGAGGAGAGGAGAGGAGAGAGGAGAGGAAAGTGCCTCGATTCCAGAGGATTCAAGGTGGGACTTGGACTGTTGATGAGAGGAAAAAGGGTTGTGAAGGCGCTTGGAGATTATCAAAGAGCGGCGAGCGGCTACGGGGCAGTTCCACGTATTGTAAGGCTGTCACGGCAATTACCAGGACCAGGCACCAACAAGTGGATATTTGGTTTTGTGGTAACCACCGATTCCTCCTGCTTGTGAGTTGTCTGAGAGTATAGGATTGATCACCACAAGATAGGTAGACAAATGCGAGCGAATTGTTCCCGTTTTACTCCTCCCTGAGCCTGAACTCACCGATTGACGCCTGCCAGGCTGGTCTTCTCGGGCTTTCGATGCAGTGCAAAAGCGTGGCTCGAGCGTTGGTCCGCGGGCTTCCATGCGATTCTGCGGCCTTCCATCGATTTCGCCGCGATTCCTGCCTGTAATTTACGGCCCTGTGACGTGACGGCTGACGGGCGTGCATCTATGGATGTACGCAGTAGTAGATTCCCATATGAAGAGCCTTACATTACGGGCAAATGGATTCCATCGGCTTCCACCGTAGATCAGATGGTTGCCCCTGCAGCCACTGGGAACACGAATAATGCTCTTGCTCAGACCTCTGGACACGAACAGAGTGAGAAGCAGCAGTGAGCAGCCATTACTAATCACGCAGTGTAACAAACATAAAAACTTTGTGTTTTTTTTTTTGGGTGGCGTAGTGTCTGCCTCAGGCTGTCCTGTGGCGGTCAAAGTCTTATCGATAAGCATCCCAAAAGGGAAGGAGGGGAAGAAGTTTTGCAATTCAAGCAAACATGGAGAATGCTGGTTCACGTGGCTGTTTGTTTGCGTTGTCTTGAGGGTGTACAGAGTACTGTCCGTGGTATTCCTCGCTGGATGCACTGAGCTCCGACATTGTCATAACCCATAACCTGCATATTCACTCCGACGGGTAATCTGTAGTAGAGTGTCGATATATAAGGAGTATGCTTGGGATGTGAAGACAACAAGCTCAAGTACTAGATTTTACTAACAATACCTTCCAAATTATATCCATTTCAATCCTATCCGACATAGTAGCACTATATCCTGGATTTATACACTCAATCCAGCCAGATCTACAATGCATTACTCAGTTCCCCTCTGCAACCAGGCTTCCTGCATGACACGAGCCCCCAAGAACCAACCAGAGTCAAAACCATCTACTACAGACCTCTTAACTCGTCGCATACAAGCCACCACCATGTCATAGGTGTGACATCCAACTTCATCCCCTGGTAAATGTATACCCGGACAGCGGCAGGGGTTCTCCATATCTCTTATCACCGAGAGACCGACACTCCTCGGCGGGTCAAACTAGCACCAGAATGGCAGGCCACAGATTTTTGCCCGGTGCTGGAGGGCCGTTACTAAGCGGCGTACCTAACTAACTAACTATCTAACTACCTCTTCGATCCGGCCTGCGTGGACAATAGACTATCTCTCTTGGTTCCAATTCCTAACACTTATCGCTCCCTTTATTACCTCGCATCTGTATACCATGGAGCAAGATCCTGGATTTATCGCAGCCGTGGAGGAGGCCAAGCTGGGTCTGGCCGAGGGCGGAGTCCCCATTGGCGCTGCCTTGGGTATGGATTGATTTTCCTTAAGCTTCTACGAAGTATGTGTACTGACTGGATTTAGTGTCCAAGGATGGTAAGATTCTCGGTAGAGGACACAACATGCGCGTTCAGAAAGGAAGCGCCACGTTACATGTTAGTCCATTGGATCGTTTTAAATCCACACCTTACTCACATCTACGTAGGCTGAGATGTCGGCGCTCGAGAGCTCCGGCCGTCTCCCCGCCTCAGCTTACGAAGGCGCGACCATGTACACTACGCTGTCGCCGTGTGATATGTGCACTGGTGCGTGCGTGCTCTACAAGGTGAAGCGCGTGGTCATCGGCGAGAACAAAAACTTCGTCGGCGGAGAGGAGTACCTCCTCAATCGCGGAAAGGAGGTGGTGGTGCTCGACAACGAAGAGTGCAAGCAGCTAATGGAGAACTTCATTAAGGATAAGCCAGAGCTTTGGTAAGTTTCATTCTTTTGTATCGTGATGCATGAATTCAAGTCCTTTTTATACCCTGTTTTTCAAACCCCTCCGAATGCTGACAGTAGTATCAGGAATGAGGACATTTCTGTCTAATATGCCCGTGCAATTGCTGTAGGCACGCCAGTGTTGATTGATGGATAGATTTTTAGAGAAGAGTATCCGTCATGTATATAAATTTCAAGAATAGCAAGATTCGACGGAAGATTATGATCATGTCTGATGAGCGTTTAAGAGGCAGTGAGGCGATGGATCTCTTCGAAGAAGAACTTCAGATTCTCCGGCTTGACGAAAGGAGTGATGCCTGCTCCAATTAGTATACTGAGTATAGCAAACGTCAAGATCAGGGTTCTTACCGTGGCCCAAGTTAGCAATCCATCCTTGCTTGCCCTTCCGGAATCCTTCGACCATCTTCTCGACCACCGGCGTAATGGCCTCCGGGCCTCCGTAGAGCACTCCAGGATCGGCGTTGCCCTGAATAGTCACCCGGCCATTAGCAATACGCATGGCCTCGGCCGAATCATGCAACCAGTCAAGTCCAACGACGTTGTAGCCCGACTCGCAGAGGTCCTCCAGGGCATACCACGCGCCCTTAGCGAATACAGTCATAGGGACCGGCTCCAGCCCCATCTCCGTCAGTTTCTTGGGCAGATTGGCAGAGATATGGCGGAGATACGGGAGCGAGAATGACTGGAAGGACGACGGGGACAGCTCGCCCGCCCACGAGTCGAAGACCTGAACCAGCTGGGCACCCGCAGCGACCTGGAGGGCGAGGTATTCCACACAGATCTCCGCGATCTTCTGCAGCAACGCCTGCGACTCCTTGGGATACTTGTAGACCCACGTCTTCGACTGAACGAACAGCTTGGTGCCTCCGCCTTCGACCATGTAGCAGAGCAGAGTCCACGGAGCCCCGCAGAAACCAATGAGAGGCACGCGACCCTGCAACTTGTGGCGGGTGAGGGTGATGGCTTTGTAAACGTAGTCCAGCTCCGACTTCACATCAACCTGCTTCTGCATGACCTTCTCGTATTGTCCATCGTCCGGCGACTTGAGCGGTTCGGGGAAGTGGGGTCCCTTCTTGTCGACCATTTCCACCACCATCCCCATCGCCTGAGGAATGACGAGGATATCGGAGAAAATAATCGCGGCATCGATAAGTCCGGCATACCGTTCCACGGGCTGGAGGGTCAAAGTCGAGGCGACCTCGGGGCTGCGACAGCATTCGAAGAAGTCGCGGTTGCCTTTAGCTTCATGGTATTCGGGGAGATAACGTCCGGCTGTAGAAAAGGAGAAGATCAATTTAGTTACTGCTAGACAACCTAGCGTAAAATAATTGCAAGGGAGAGAGAAGAGATTGTCCAGAAGCGAAAGCGTACCTTGTCGCATAACCCAGATGGGAGGGCGTTCCACCTTCTCGCCTGCAATGACATCAGCCCCTTCGGTTTCTGCCCCAACGGAGAAAAAGATAGTCACCTCTTGCGGCCCTCAGTAAAAGGTCGTTCTTCAATGGTTCGAATTTCACCTGCATTTTGACGGGGGGCTCCAGGACAGGAAGGGTGGTAGAATGAGGGGAGAAGTGGGATGAGGGGAGCCAAGGTCAAAGTCCGCTCGGCGTCTCGGCCCGCGGATCATGCGGACGCATCCGGAGTGGCAGCAGAAAATCTACTTAACAGACTACGACCGACTGTGCAGGCAGTTTGGCTTGGTAATACCTAGGAGTGTATTATTTGATTTACATTTTGTTATACACGGTGTATTTGGTATATAGACATAAAGACAATCGTTACATCCAGATCTGGCCTCAATCGTCCTCTCCCATGTACTTTTTTCGTAGATTTCCCAACCCATATAGAGAGTCGTTGACCTCTCTTCGTATCTTGCCATCTGCGATGACTTCGAAGTCAGAAGTACCAGTCGAATTGATATTGGAGATCGCTGAGTTTGTCGCCGGTTCCCAAGCCACGCTCTCGCCCTCGGGCTTCACACGGTACGCCTCGACCAACGTCGCAGCCGGGCTGGCTCTCCATTCCTGCGTCGACCCTGTCTCTCGGACATTGTCGACAGAGACTATGATTGTACCCTCCTTCTCATTGCTGGCCACGTCAAGGACGTTGCCCGCACTAACGGACTGCTGTTCTTTCAACGTGCCGTCTGATTGTTGCACAAAACATCGGAGTTGCGAGGATCTGGCGTACGGTCAGCATTGTGAGAATCATTTGACTTGGGGAGGTTAATGGCTACTCACCCCTCAAGCGCAACCAGAATCAATTTCGATGCTCCTGAGACCTCCGATGAGCTGCCGAAAGACGTTGCCCAGATCCCACGAACAGCTATTGGCGCAGATTCCGCCGTCTCGTCCACCAGAGGAATCTTCTGAAGTATGCGCCCCTCAGCCCATTTCCACACAAGCAAGTAATCATCACCCCCGCCGGAGACAAGGTACTCCGGGGCCCAGGTGGGAACGCAGAGTTTGGTGACAAACGAGGTGTGACCCAGGCACTGATTCTCAATGACGTGTGCCTGGGGAGGCCCACGAGAAACACGAATGTGCTCATCGCGATCCGCAGTCAGAATATAAGTGCGCTTCTTGTCTGAGGCCTCTACGGGGAGCGAGACGAAAGCCAAGTCTGTAAGCAAAGACACATGGCCGACGAGCAATTGATGTTCAAATTTCAAAGTCAATCCCTCATCCGAACGATTGGCCATTTTCGCGTCGTATTGAAGCTTCTGTTGTTTCAAAGATTCTAGATTTCCTTTGGTGTGGACTGTTAGATCCGTGGCTGCCGGCCCATTGTATTTCATTTTGCGTGCTGTAATTTTGGGCGCTAGGAATTCTTTGTCACCGGGAATAAGAGGCAAGGAATAGACGTCTCCGAACTTATCCCCACACAGGATCAAACTGTCATTGCTGACCAAGGAAAGCGCACAGCCTCGCTTTGGCATGACTCTATAGACAGAATGAGTAAAAAGGCCGACGTTATGAAGTCTTGTTTTCCTTACCTTTCACTTAGTTGCTTGAACGAGCCATCCTCACCCAGCTGGAAAACCCGAATGCATTTATCCTCAGCCGTCATCGCAACCACATGCTCGCCGGTAGAGGAAGACACCACCAGAGGAATGCTCGACCACGACGCGGTTTTGGGCTTGTCGGAGGACTGCTCAACGGCGGCATCATCGGTCGTGGACACCTTGCGTTTCTTCTCCGGCGGACCTTGGCCCTCAACATTGCTCAGGTCTTCAGCTTGGGGCCAGCTAGCAAGCCGCTGTCCGGTCTCGGCGGCGTACGAGTAGAGATTTGGGCCGGCCGACGCGACAATGAGGTTCGGGTGGCCGGCATGTTGCCTATCCACGAACTGGACCCGCTGGATGGGATGCTGGAAGCTGGCGATCATGGTGGAATATGCAGACGGCACGGGTCGGTCCAATTGCGCGAACAACTCGAGGTAGAAAAGCTGAAAAAAAGAACCCGATGCGTCGCCGCATGGAATGCGACGCTAAACTGAAGCACCATCGCTTGTTCCGCCCGAGTAGCACAGCACGTGACCCTAGTATACTGCCGGCAGTTTCAAGCTGTGTGGCTAGGTAGATTCCCCGATGCGATCTATTAAAAAATAAATTAACTTGTTTACATTTAAGTAAAAGGGTAATCCAATGATAGGCACAAAACATTACCAAGTACCTTCGTAGTCCCATCCCTCACACAGACAAAGCACTAACTCCCCGGTAAAGAGCGCCGTCAGGGAAGACAAGCGGTAAGGAAGGCGGAACTCCGAGTTTCTCCCACTAGTCCGGTGCACACGTGACCGCACTAGGCGAAAGACACAAGAATCGAAATTCCGAAAATCGAAATTCTTTCCGATCTTCAACGTCGCGAATTTCAGTTCGGACACCATCACCACGTCAACCTAACGGGATTTTCACTTGCCCTTAAACAACCTATCTTCAGTGATATAAGGAGAAATGGGGGGCAAGTCTGCTACCAAGGCCGCTTACTTCGAGAAGCTCAAGAGCCTTCTCGATGAGTACAGCACTGTCTTCATTGTCGGTGTCGACAATGTCAGCTCTCAGCAGATGCACGAGATTCGTCTGAGTCTCCGTGGCGAGGGTGTTGTTCTCATGGGAAAGAACACCATGGTACGTTCTGCCGGCATTTTACTCTCGTTGTGCCTCAATTGACTCGATTTTTTTTTTCCAGGTTCGCCGTGCCATCAAGGGCTTCGTCACCGACAACCCCGAGTACGAGCGTCTGCTCCCCACGTTAAGGGTAAGGAGGACCACACAATCAAGCATTTCTACAATTGGGTTCCAATGACTAACGTGTCTGATTTGCAGGCAACGTTGGTTTCATCTTCACCAACGGCGACCTGAAGTCGACCAAGGAGAAGATCCTGGCCAACCGTGTCGCTGCCCCTGCCCGTGCTGGTGCCATCGCCCCCGGCGATGTCTGGATTCCTGCCGGTAACACCGGTATGGAACCCGGTAAGACCTCTTTCTTCCAGGCTCTCGGTGTCCCCACCAAGATTGCTCGTGGTACCATCGAAATTGTGTCCGACCTGAAGCTCATCGAGGCCGGCTCCAAGGTCGGTCCTTCCGAGGCCAGCTTGCTTAACTTGCTGAACATCTCTCCCTTCACCTACGGTATGACCATCGAGCAGGTCTACCAGGAGGGTCAGACCTTCAGCGCTGCCGTTCTGGACATCGAGGAGTCCCAGCTCCTTGATGCCTTCAGCAACGCCATCCAGACCATCACCGCCATCTCTCTGGCCACCAACTTCCCCACCCTCCCTGCTGTCATGCACTCTCTCGTCAACAGCTACAAGAAGGTTCTCGCTGTCGCCATCGAGACCGACTTCAGCTGGCCCGAGATTGAGGAGCTCAAGGACCGTATCGCCAACCCTGACGCTTACGCTGCCGCTGCTCCTGCTGCTGCCGCCGCCCCGCTGCCGGTGGTGACGCTGCCCCTGCCGCTAAGGAGGAGGAAGAGGAGGAGTCCGACGGTGACATGGGCTTCGGTCTTTTCGACTAAACTTCTCGTCTTAATCCACGAGATGCAACTACCATGTATTAGATTTTTTTATGCCTGGGCATGATGGTTTGGGAATAATGAAAATGATTCATGGATAACGACCACTCGGTTACCCTTCAATTAGATATGGAACGTAGTTACGCTCCATTATCTTCTTGACCCAGATGGTGAGTTTATCATTCTTTTTTCTTTCTGCTGTTCCCTTTCCACCGACCTGTCCTCTTGGCGAATGATGATACAGTTTTTAACTCCGAGCATCACACCCTGGCGGGTGGCTTTGAAGATTAAAAACACGCAACAACAAACACTCTAATTTTTTGCTGACGCCATCACCACTTTGAATCTTGCATTTCACTCATGGTTTTGACAACATCTGATTGCTAACGTTGTCTCAGGTCTCTTGTAGTTGCATAAATATGTCGATAAACAGCTGCATCTATGACGCTGCCTTGCCGGCATGCAGTCATCTGCAGGCTGCTAATCTAAGGATGTAGTTGGTTGGGATGATATGATGGTCCATAGCTAGCTCATCACCAATAAAAAAAATCATATTTTCTTTTTAATTCAGCCCTACTTTTTCTGCTCTCATTTTGTACTCTCTATCTTGATCTTCCGGTGATGGTGAGCTGTTTTAGTAGGGTCATCTTTTTCGGTGTGGCTCATCATATACTTTAGCTTCATGATGATAGCTTCATGATGACCATCTTAAGCCACGCTTTCCATGGTACGAACCTACATCATAACCCGTCAAACTGTGAGTCATTATACCTCTTCTTGAACATCTACTGTCTTTCTGTCTTCCCTTTCCTTCCATTTACAACCTCATCTCGACACATCGCCAAAAGCGCAAATTTATCGAATCTATTATCGCTATACCATCAGCCTTATCATCGACATTTATTACTTTACTTCCTCCATCTTCTTCCTTCGTTTTTAAACCCACGATGCAAGTTCTCTCTATCATCGTTGCTGCCTGCACCTTAGGCTCTACTGCTTCTGCAGCTGTCATGGCTCGCAAGCCCCCCAAGGCCAGCGACTTCGCGGCCGATCCTTCTATCCCCATCCTCAAGATTCAGTCAGCAGCTAGCAGCGCAAGCGTTCAGGGCGCATCATATCCACTGAGGCAAGATAACCAAGGAACCAAGTCCACCATCTATACGGACTGGTCAGACCTGAGCAAGGTAAGTACCACACAAGGGGTTTATTCAGTCTTTCGACACTAACAGTTTCAAACAGGGATCTGCAATATCATTCATCGCTGATATGGACGTCGACTGCGATGGAATCGACTATGGTTGCAAAGGAAACCCCGACGGTCTTCCCACTACTAACTGGGGCGCCTTGTCGGCATACAACGTCCCCTTTATCGTCATCCCAGACGACTTCATGGTGGCTCACGACATTCCCGGGAATAACATCGCAGCTGTCATCTGCAACGGGAAGATGTTCTATGGGATCTTGGGCGACTCGAACGGCGATGACCCCCTTGTTATAGGGGAGGCGTCCTGGCTGGTGGCCAGGACTTGTTTTCCGGATGATAATCTGGATGGGAATAAGGGTCACTCGGATGCCGATGTTACTTGTAAGTGGATATTGACCCCAGGTGATGATAAGTATTGATAACTAATCCGTTATAGATATCGTCTTTACTGGAAAAGACGCCGTTCTGCCCAGCAGCGCTATCAACAAGCACTACATTACCAACTTTGGTACTCTGCGGTCCATGGGCAATAAGCTTACATCTGAGCTCGCTTCTAGCTTGGAAATTACACCGGGCTCATCGAATACTACTTCCCCTTCTACATCGGATACTACGGCCTCTTCTTCTTCATCTTCGTCGGATACTACGACCTCTTCTACATCGGATACTACGACTTCTTCTACATCGGATACTACCACTACTTCTCCCGCAGCCAAAACTTCACCTCTGGCCAACATGGCGGACTGCTTCAAGAGACCATCTACTCTGATGGTGACGGCTGGGCTCATGGCCTGGTCCATTTCGGGTTTGCTCATTTAAAGAGCACGACTCTGGGAGGGATATTGTGGATGCAAGAGCCCACAAACGGACACTTGCATGACGAGTTGATCAGTGATATGGGAATTAGGGGGGAACTGATATCGACCTTTGCTTATCTGATATTCTGGAAACTTTGATCATAAGGATCGGCATGCCAGCGAAGTGTGGCTAAATACTGATTATATGGGTTTTTGTATAAGGGAAACATTCTGGCTATTACTGTGATGGATGATATTTAAGACATCGGAGGGATTTGCTAAGGACTCATTGCTTGCACGTCATCGAATTCCCATCTTTCATGTATTTAATTTTGTTTCTTCAAGGTGTTCGTTATACACCTGCGTGATACCCCATTTTTCAACTGCAGAGTGGCATCATCAAAACACCTGCAACAATGCAATGCGATGGTCATTATCGATCGCAAATTGCCCCATCAACATGTATTTTGCCATCTTACTCAAAGTAAATGCAACAGATGACAACCCGGTAAACGCAGGAAGTACTTCTTCCATGCCAATTCTTCCAGCAGTGTTCTTCTCCTTTCAGCCTGCCACTTCTTGCTTAGAAATTCTTGAAAAAACCTTTATGGGGAGGCTTCTGCCTTATATCAAAGCTAGTCCAGCACTGGTGAATATTGGAAGATGGCTATCAGTCTCAATATTATACAATAGTGATTGAAAAAATTGGATTAGCGATCTCTACTGAGATATCAAGTTGGCTGGGGACCCCATCTGACTAGCACATGTTGGACATAACAACATTACAAGAGGCTTTGGCGGCAAGAAAGTCAAGATCGATGGGAATAGCCTGGGCACCGATTCGAACAGGATGGTAGTATTAAGAGGCTAGAGTTGAAGCGTGAGAAGAGCAAGCGATACATACAGCAACATCTCAACGGCCGTTCTACCAGTTAAGCACACCCACATATGCTTAGTATCCTATTAGGGAGCCTACATGCCAAGCGCAAAGATACCAAGACTATCAAAGAGCAATAGCCACGTATACTCTCCCATCTGCGTGTCAACCAAAATGCAAGGGCCCATGACAGAATGACGTCAATAACTCAAAAGGCCTACTTATAAGTCACTACCCCTTCAGACATACACAATAATAGATTAATTAGGTACATTTCGACTGCCACAGGTGCATTGCCTCATTGCCTCATTATGCAGAACCGCATCTACCGCTCTTCGCTTCCTGACGTGGAGGTCCGCACCGAGGACCTTGTCTCCTTTCTCTTCTCGAACCCCTATAAAATTCTTGAGAATAAGCCGATCTTCATCGACGCTGTCTCTGGACACGGGTATACTTTCGCAGATGTTTGTCGCCGGACACAATTGTTGGCCCATGGCCTTGGGAAGATGGGCGTTCAGCCTGATGATATCGTATTGGTAATAAACGCGAACTCTATAGAGTACGCTATAATCGGCTGCGGCGCCACTGTAGCACCACCTGACGCTACCTTAACCTCAGACGAGGTACGCTCGCAGCTCCAGACCACTCAAGCAAAGTACCTCATCATTCACTCATCCGTACTGTCCGTTGGACAGGAGGCTATCAAAGGGACGGCGGTTCAGTCTATCATAAAAGCAGATGGCAAGGAGCCTCTGGGAGAAGGGGTATTCTTGCTGAATGACCTTTTGGCAGACATCCCAGCGCAGGGTCTGCACCTCACCCCGCCGACTTTGCTGGACGAACGCCCGGCATTTATATGCTTCTCTTCGGGAACCACCGGGCCCGCCAAAGGGGTGATCATCACTCATCGGAACATTGTCGCGAATTTGCAGCAGTGGGATGCGCTGTACCTGCGGCAAAGATCTCCCAGTAACGCTGGCGTAGCATTCATGCCGTTCAGCCACATTTCTGCAATTAACACTGTTATCTGTGGTGGAATGTTGCGAGTGACGACCACTGCCATCCTCTCACGGTTCAATATGGACTATACCTCCGCAACATCGAACAGTATAAACCAGACGAATTATATCTGGTGCCACCAATTGCGCTAGCACTCGTGAATCACCCAAGTGTCCTTAAATTCAACCTACGCAGTGTGAGAAAGATCTTTTGCACGGCTGCGTCGCTGAGCATTAAATTGGCCCATGCCCTGGAGAACCGTTTCCTGACACTTTACGGGACGACTGTTTACTGCCACCAAGCATGGGGAATGACTGAGACGAGTCCACTTGCCACGGGGCTACCTCCAAACCGACTGGACAAACGACACACTGTCGGCTGCATTGTGCCAAAGATGGAGTTCCGTCTAGCTGACCCAACGACTCTCCATGACGTGGCTCAAGTAGCCGCTGACGGTACGCTTCAACCGGGTGAGGTCCTCTGTCGAGGACCCAACATGACTAAGGGATACTTTCGAAATGGGGCAGCCACACGAGCCCTGTTCCATACCGATGCAAACGGGGCGATGTGGTTGAGGACCGGAGATATCGTCACACCGTCAATCATGCTTTCCATCTTAGGGTCCTATCTTTCATCCGATAAAAGCAAATCACTCGTGCGCCTGAGGTCGAGTTCATTCCAGACATCGTTGATCGCCGTATACAAATGCTCCTGCATCTCTGTAGATGGCGTGATTCGCAGCCTCTCTAGATCCTTCGGGACCGAGGGGTAATTTATAGCCTGTAGATAGATGTTCCACTTGGTCAACAACATCTCCGAGGCTTTTCTGGCCCGCTCAGCATCGCCAATCAGGACCGGAACGATATGCGACGCATTAGGGAGCTGTGGAATGTCGATATTATACAGAGCCTCTTTCACGGCTTGAACATGCATCTGGAGCAGTTTTCGATCTGCATGTGTCTGCCGTTGATACTGTACTGCGGTCTCGGCGCCGGCTATAATAGCCGGAGGCAGGGTGGTTGTAAAGATAAACTCCGGTGCGTTGGAGCGGATGAAGTCGATCAACATAAGAATTCGCCGCGATGTATCCACCCACGCAACTATAGGCTTTCCCTAATGTTCCTGCGATAATATCTATGCGATCCATGACTGCACCGCGAAAGTTCCCGGCCAGCTGGGCGTCATAATCAATGTGCTCGGCCACCCCAGCTCCAGTGGGACCGTACATGCCCACTGCGTGAGCTTCGTCAACAAAAGTGATGGCACCGTATTGGTCCGCGAGGTCGCAGATTCCGGCTATGTTGCTGATAGTGCCGCTCATGGAGTACACCGACTCAAAGGCAATGATCTTGGGGACGTCCTTCGGGACGGCTGCCAGCTTTGTTTCGAGATCTTGAACATCACAATGATTATAAATGACCACCTGGGCCTTGGAGTGCCGCATGCCTTGTATCATGGACGCATGATTCATGGTATCTGAGAATATCACGCAGCCTGGTAATCTAGAGCCCAGGGTTGAAAGCGTTGAATCATTAGCCACATAGCAGGAGCTAAACAGCAGGGCTGATTCTTTATGGTGAAGCCCGGCAAGTGTCCCTTCAATTTTCTTTACATGTTGGTTATGACCGGATATGTTTCGTGTGCCGCCTGCCCCTGCGCCGTACATAGTCAGGGTCCTGTGCATGGCGTTGATGACCTCGTTGTTTCGGCTCATTCCAAGGTAGTCATTCGAACACCAGACTGTCACTAGATCCTGTAGGGACTCCTGGTGCGCGCGGGGGAAACTCTTGGTAAGGCGGTTTATGTTCTTAAAGTAACGGTACGACTGATATCGTTTCTTGGATTCGATTTGTGCGGAGTAGAACGTGTCGTAATCGAAGAACGGGCAGTTATTGGACGTTAAGCGCGCTTGGGTTGTGAGAAATCCATAGAGCAACACTTTTTCAACTGGGATGGATAACCAACGTACCATCAACAATTCCTGACTTTGGCATATCTCCTGTATGTGCTGCGTTTGAGTTAAGTCTCATTCTCTACTCTTCAAAGGATCCCGTGGAATCTGATGTGATAGAGTCATGTGCTCAGACGACATCCTAACAGCGCAGGACTTGAGCCTATATGAATTGATCAGCTAAATACCACTGAGCAGCGCAAATAAAATTAGATACCTTTGCTTGGAGCGGAGCAAACTAGTCAAAAACATGTTTCATTTGGATTTCTTCTTGAATTGTTTGTATATAGAGAGATAGTTGCTCACTAGGTTTCGTTAGAAGAGAATATCGGGAACCGTAGACCTTATTACAAAAGCCAGTTGAATTTTTCAAGGCCCAATAATCCAATCAAAAATACTACCATCTATTGAAGACATACAAGGCGTCATCAAGCCCTCACAGTAAAGTATAAATCCTTGAACTAGCACTTCATGACTTTGCTGCAACGCATCTGGGAAAACGTAGGATGTCCACTATGTCTAACCTCACGTCAGTAAGCCAACATAGGACTATGTAAAATGACATCACACCAAAAGACTATGAGTTTCAGAGCCTAAATAACGTTACATGCTCATATTAGGTATTCGTTACGCTATCCCAGGCCGGAAACAGTAACTCAATGATGTATGTATCTCATTCATAACAGACATAGGCCGAATAAGCTTTTTAAGGAATGCTACTAGTGAGCTATCCAAGCGAGATCTGCGCAATATGACGCCATGAATGTATCCTCATGTGCGCCATTGACGGTGATGGCATCCACGTTGGCTGAAAACGGCACAGTAAGTTGACGTCGCCCGGTTGAACAGCTTCACAGACCTTCCTGTGGACCCGTCAACCTGGATGTCGACGTCAAGAACTGAAGTATATTTATTGATGAGATCAATGACCACTGATATTGGTTCAAACAGGAATGAAATCATTTGTGTGTTGACTTGAAGACATCAGCCCAAGCTCTGACGGCTAACTATGGACCGTTTCGTAAGGGTCTGGGACTTAGCATTAAATGACATAGGCCATTATTATGCAAGTTGTAATCTAAGCTCTGTATGAATTAAGTATAAAAGATACTTACTTTTACTGCTGAGGAAAGGACTTATCACTACCATCAACTTCTTCAGTTCATTAACACTGCTTTCCACTACTTACAGAACCACCAAAATGGAACAGATCGTTCTTGCACATGCTCAGAACAAGCCAGATGCTTTGGCCATCACTGATGGGCCTAAGACATTGACTTATGCGGAGCTTGTTTGTGAGGCATATTATCTATCTAACAGCTTGAACGAAACCGGAGCACGCTGCCAGAGACACCTGTTGCCATCCTGCTCGGCGCGGTTATGAAGCAAGTCATCGCGCAACTGGCCGTACGCTTGGCTGGAGGCACTTGCGTTCCTCTCGAGCCTTCACCTTCACTCCCTCTGAAACGCATGATAGGC
Organism: Aspergillus persii; assembly: GCA_002215965.1. NCBI lineage: Eukaryota > Fungi > Ascomycota > Eurotiomycetes > Eurotiales > Aspergillaceae > Aspergillus > Aspergillus persii. Next base: position 883,947 of record NGZO01000008.1, on the reverse strand, counting down.
CTGATACATGACGTTGGCGTGAAGCACATCGTGGTTGATGTCAAGGAGGAAGGGCTAGAGTCCTTGTCTCCGGTATTAGCGAAGTCGGGCCTGAACGTCACATATCTTTCTATTGGAGAATATAGAGAGAAAAAAGTGCCCATAAGCGAATTGAAGACGAGATACTTCCCAGACCGCAGCCACGTCCTCTTCACATCCGGGTCGACGGGTAAACCCAAGCCCGTCGAGATCCGCGCATCGGGCATCCTGCACCTGTCCTCACGAACGCCCGTCACGCCGCTGAAGAACACTGATCGCGTCGCTCATTTCAACAACCCTAGGTTTGATCTGAGCTTATTTGAGATTTGGGCCACCTTAGTGGCCGGCGCCACGATTGTGGCTGTCCCCCGACATACGGCCACAGATCCACACGCCTTTCCGTCCTATATGCAAGCGCACGGCATCAGCATCGTCGTTATCACTGCTGCGCTGTTCGAGATCATGGCGTTTGCGTCTCCAGAGGCATTTCGCTCCGTACGTCATGTCCTGACAGCCGGCGACGTGGCGAACGGGGGCGCCATGCGTGCTGTTCTTGAAAGCGACGGGCCTCCTCAGCATCTATGGAACACGTACGGGCCTACAGAGTGCACGACGTTAGCATCAATGTATGAAGTGACCAAAGAAGAGACACAAGGAGATCGCGTCAGTATTGGCCAAGCGGTTGGTGACATGGAGATATTCCTGTTGGATGGGAATACTCCGATCCATGACCCCGGGCGACCCGGGGAGATTTGCATTGCGGGTCCGCAGCAATGTATCGGGTACCTGGGCTTAGATGTGGAGAATGAAACACACTTCTCCGACGTCAAACGGCCCACCTTGCATGGCTCAAGTAGTACCAAGGGAGAAACCGCTCGACTCTACCGAACCGGTGACTTGGCTGAGTGGAGGAAACCTGGTTGCGATGTTCTCGGCTTCATTGGCCGCCGGGATAATCAAGTGAAGCACAAAGGGTTCCGGGTTGAACTGGGTGAAATCGAGTGCATGCCCTCAGTCGATCGCGCAGTTGTCGTTCAAAGGCCTCCTTCCATGAGGAACGGTACCCTAGTCCTCGTAGCCTTCGTGGTAGGTGACTGCACGAAAGAGGATGTCCTAGCCCTAACCCAAAGTCGGCTCGCAGCGTACATGGTCCCAGATGCCGTGGAGTTCGTCCTGGAGCTTCCACTCACGGCTACTGGTAAAGTGGACAGGAAAGAATTGGTCCAAAGGTCTCTTCGAACCTCCAAGGAGGATACAGACATATAGCGGCCGAATGGATGTGGCGCTATGTCCCAATCCCAGGACTTCAGGACAGCGCTTGAGAACCTCTGGCGGGAGATCCTGAACAAACTACGTATCGATGACGATGACGACTTCTTCTCTTTAGGAGGCACGTCTCTCCAGGCCGCAGTGCTGATTGCGCAAATCCGCCACCAACTAGGCCTTATTATCACGATGGAAGACCTAACGAACCATTCACGTCTGATGGACCTCATCCGCATCGTTCAGTCCAAGACTCCTACCGAGCGTTTCAATCGGCCGGGGCTTCAAAAAGCACCTGACAACAGCAAATTCTGGATGGGCGATATAGACCTTGTGGATGATATCGAGCTCGTCCCTTCCTGGGACGCACCCAACGAAGGGCGGGTCTTCTTAACCGGGGCGACTGGGTTCGTCGGAAATCCCTGCACTATATGTCAACTATCGACGTATGGGGGACAACGGGGTGTACGCTGGGGACGGAGGCCGTGTTCGAAGACAGCCCATTGCAACCATATATCCAGGCCGTCCGGTACGATCTGGGATACGCGCAAAGCCAGTGGACCGCGGAGTCGATGGTGAGGCGCATGCGAGACCGCGGGCTTCCGAGCACCATATACCGGCCGGGGTTCGTGATCGGCAATCCTGACATGGGATGTAGCAATCCGGACGATTTCGTTTCACGGCTCCTAGTGGGATGCATTCAGATGGGGACGTGGCCACGGATCATCCAACGGCTGGAATACGTGACCGTTGATTATGTGGTAGATGCCATGCTCCATATTGCCTCCGATAACTCGAATCTCGGCCGCTCGTACAGCCTGGTGGCACCCAATCAAGCCGACTCTGTCACCGTCGAGGATACTTGTCGCGTACTCAACGACGCAGGATATCAGATACGCCTGGTTGATTACGATGACTGGGTTGCGCAAGTGGATGCCGAACAACGCCCTGATGGTCCTCTGGCGCCGCTCCTTCCTAACTTCCAGAAAACGGTGCTTGGGCCGTTGACTCGCTGGACTGGGAGTCAATATTCCCCGTGGTATCGCGCAGACCAAGCCAAGGAGGTGCTACGAGATCGGCCGGATATTGTATACCGCCCCTTGGATGGGGAGATGGTGCGGTCTTTTGTCAGGTTCTGGAATCGCAAGGGGTTTTACGACATCGCGGTGGTGGCTGATTAGCTGTAGCAATTCAAAATTGTACATGTCGAACTGTACATTTCATGACAAGGGCCTGTTTGACTCTTTCAGCAGCGTTCTTCTCAGTTGAGTTTTAGTCTACCACTCGTAAACAATATAGGCTATCTTGGGTTCAATGATTATCCTATGGCGAAATATGCCAGAGAGCTGATTGCCGCTATGCTGCAAGCAAATGAGGAATTGTTCATGGATAGTACTTTATCAATATTGTAACGTGGCTATCAGTCTCAATATTGAAGCATGGTAGTTGACATATCCCGATCCACAAAGTGCTCTTACAGGGGGTTATAACACTGTCTGAATACAATCCTGAACATCAATATTGGACACCTCCGAGCATCTGTCACCGAGCCAAATTGCCTTTTGCACACGTACAGACAGAACATGATACCTATATTTTGTCCGTCGAGCCATAATCAGTTATGGTGTGTGAATACTCCCTACATGAATATCTAAAACCCTCTCTCCAGTCCTCCAAGAAGTCAAGGTTCTTCTACCATCTACCCAGCGTGTCATCATGACGAAGGTGACGGACAAAGTGTTCTCGCTTAAGTTTGTGACTCTCGACGTATTTAAGAACTTTTTTTTATTAGCTTCCCGGCTTCGCGCACGGTAATGCTAAGTGTTAAGGGTCAAAGATAACTGGCTAATAAGTTCATCTTTGCAATATGCTCAGAAACAATATTTTTATCATGCCCGCATCTGGTTTGGATCTATTGATGGGATGGCACTTGGATGGCTTTGAGATCGATGATGATGATAGCGAGCAGTTTTCTGCTGACCGAATGTTGTCCAGTCCACTGGCTACTGTGACACATAGGGATGAGAGAAATAAAAACGTACATTCTGTCTGAGATCAAAAGAAAAGCGGGGAGAAGCGTTTTCCAGGGAAGAAAGAGTTGTGTGGCCGAGGGATGGGCAGAAGGCCTTTTAACTGTACATATGTTTACTTTGTCTACTGAGGAAGGAATCGGTCTATGGGCTTCAATCAAGGAAGGACTACAGCGATGAGGATGAAGGAAGGAGGGAAGTAATAAGGAGAGCATACGCAGCAAGCATAGAAAATAGGTAGGGACGTTGTACGGCATTCAGTTTGGCAAGTACAGTTTTGAATAGTCACAGCAAAACAAAATGCCTGCTCCAGAATTCACAACCGCCTAGCCTGATACTATATAAATGCGGCCGTGTGTTCCACTTGCTCTCAACTAACCTGACAAGTAGGGTAGACAGGTCTAGTTGGGATGGTGAACACTATAGACACAATTGTTATTTTCGAGGAGGCTTGTTAGCATGCGGGCAGTGGTTGACTTTACTTTTTGCCGAAGGGTCCTCGGAGTTTTACATATTGTAGTTATAGTTGAGAAGTTAGACGCCTATCCCTGAAGGCAGCAGGAGACGGATTCTAGTTAGATAAATATTATCAAACAATATGATATTTCAGTAGAGATCGCTAATCAGATCCCAAGGCCTATCAGGGCTTAAATTCGGGAGAATGCTATATCAGAGCACAATACATGTATGTATAATTCATTGCTCCTGTACGTATGTAGACGAAGTCACTTCACGTCTAGAGACAAAAATAATTAAAACCCTGCAGAGATAGCTCACTTGAAAACCAACAAAGTAGAAATCTATATACGTGAAACGAAACGAAAGGAAAATCTGATCTGGGGTATGCCGCAACCTCAAAGAAAGGGCATATGCAGGTGCCTTTTTTAAATGCAGAGGGATAATTGTATGTATGCGTGTATGTAGTATTGTATGGATGTCATAAGGAAATATTCAGTGTAAACAACTGGGGAATCATCAAGCAGCCGCTACTTCGGCGCCAGCTGCACCAAACAGTCGTTCTCTCCATTCGCCGCAGATGGCTTCGAACCCGCTGACCACGTCGCCACACTCCCGGCCGGCTTCGCGGTCTTTGAGTCGGCGATCCCAATCACCTCGTTCGATCCACCGCGTGCCTTCCTCACGACCTTCTTCTTCGCGACGGAGCTCGGCGACAAGCTCGCGTGCGGATCGGAGTCTTCGGGAGGCGGTGGAGGTGAGCTGGCGAGATTCGTAGAGGGTGTCGCTCAGTCCGCGGAGGGAGAGGGTGATGTCAGATGTTTGCGAGACGAGCGTTTGGAGAGAGACGAGGGGGTCGAGGCTGGAGGATTGTGAGGGCGTGTCGGGTCGAGATCGAGATGAGTCGGGGAATGGGTAGGGGAGGTTCGGTAGAAGATCTTCGTCGATGAGGGGGATGAGAGCATCGATGGCGTCTGAAGAGAGAATCGGGAACGGCGAGAAAAGGAGAGGGTGGGTGAGAGTTTGTAGAGTACGGGTTTGATGAGTGAGATGCGACGTGATGGAGGAGTGTGCCGTAATGAGTCTGTAGAAAAGTGGTCAGCGACCTGAGTTCATCGACAAGAAACGAAAACATCCAAGACCAACCTCATTGCATTATTCTCGATGCCACTCTGACCACCGAGATCTCGAAGAGCCTCGACAGCCCGTTGAATAACGTGGTCGTTCTCACTGCCATTGTTTTCAATACCACGGCGAGCCAGGCTCTCAATCTCCGCCATCTGGCTCTCCAGGCTTGGTGATATATCCGCCTCCTCCAAATCGGACTCGTTCCCGTAATCGGACCCGTCATAATGTGACTCGTGTCGTCGGTGTCGAGTGGCCCCATTCCGCGTTTTAGGCCTCGGGGGTTGTAAAGAGCCCGGTTCAGACGAGTAGCCCGATGAGGGGGTTCTGTTCGCCCTGTGATATTCATCTTCGGTGTCGCTGTGGTCCGGGCGTTGTGAAGTTCCTGGGGCATTCTCCATCTCCTGTCCGGACGCATACCCGTATCCACCCTCTTCCTCCTCCCATGCATCTGCCAGCTCATCTGCGAGGTTCCCCAGTCCCCCACCCATGTCTGCAGCGCCGCCAAAGTCGCCCGACATCCTCTGGAATCCGTTTATGCTCTGGGCATGGTGCTGGCGGGGTAGGCCGGGCGAATTAGGGGCGGACGACCGCGGAGAGCTGTGGGAGAAATGATTTGGAGCATACGTGCCCGGGGAGATTGCGTCGAAGTCGACGCTCGATGCCCGGCTCTGTGTATGGCGGTGAGACAATTTCAGGGGAGGGACGGACGGCATGATGGAGATGGCCGGATATGCAGGTTTAGGAGAATTGGGGGAGACGGTGACGGTCAATCACGCAGGAAGGTAGAAACAAAGAAAAAAGAATGACAATCTCTCAGAGTAGGAAAAAAGAAAGAAGAAATAAGAGGAACCGAGAACACGCCCCTTAAATACTCAGGAGGGGAACCCGCCGATTGCAGCTGCAAGCTAAACTCCGATCGAACGTGTTGAAGGCAGCAAGGGGGGATCGGGGGACGAAAGGAAAGGAGATGTCAACAACGCAGTGTCGATCGCATCACCAGGATGCGCCCACAGAGAAGGAAAGGAAAGGACAGGACAGGACAGGACAGGACAAGAAAGGAGCGGGGTGCAAACGAAGAGACCCTGCAGGTGTCAAACAGACGCGAATGAAAGCAGATGAGAGAAGACGAGAAAGTCCAACGCCGAAAGAAACGGGTGTTTTTCCCGTGACCGCCGAAGCCCCAATCGGGCCGCTTTTGTCTTCCCCGCCGTCGCCTTCATTAGGATTTCCTCTCTCTCTCTCTCTCTCTGCATCACCCTGTCTTCCCTCAATTGCGCCTCTTGTGTCGCCCGAATCACAACATGAGTTCCATCCGTCGCATGTCCCCGACGGACCTCTTCTCCCTCAACCTCACCAATCTCGACCCCCTGACCGAAAACTATGATCTCGGATTCTACCTCAATTACCTCATGCGATGGCCCTCGCTCTTCAGCAGCGTCCAAGACCGTCGCGACGGCATCGTTGGCTACAGTACGCTGTCCTCCCTCTCGAAACAGTCCCCGTTCCACCGGACCCTCCACCGTCGCCACCGCTAACGTCAGTCACACCGCAAACACAAAATAGTCATGGGAAAGCTAGAAGAGCAGCATCCCTCCATGCGCCACTCGGAACACTACACCCCTTGGCATGGCCACATCACCGTTTTAACCGTTGCCCCTGCAGCGCGCCGGCTCGGTCACGCCCGCCGTCTCACGGAGCGACTGGAGCGCGGCTCCGATATCAACGATGCCTGGTTCGTCGACCTCTACGTGCGCGCGGGGAATAAGGTTGCGGTGGATATGTATAAGGGGATGGGGTAGGTCTTTTCTTTCTTCATAACACTTTGCGTTGTTTTCTTGGTCAGTTGGATTACGTACTAATGCCTGGAACCAGGTACTCCGTCTTCCGGCGCGTAGTCAATTACTACAGCGACGATCCGACGGGATGTCGGAATCGGGCGAGGATGCGTTTGACATGCGCAAGCCCTGTAGCCGAGACAAGGATCTGCAACATGTACGGGAGAATGGAGAGAATTTCCCCGTTGGACCGGAAGATGTGCTATGATCGGGTCCGGGAGAAGTAGGGAGGCTTGTGTGACACAACGTCAGAAGAAAATGGGCCGAGGACGACGGTTGCTGTTTGGTTAGCATTGCGGTGTTTGGGGAGTTTGGGTCGCTTTTCATCTTCCAGTCTAGATGCCGTTCGAGAGTTCATTAGAGATCTTTCATATATTATGACCTGAGATGAGAAACTGGTGTTTTGACAATGCTCGTATTTATCAAGTTCTCTAACTATGTGGCAGCCAATTCATGCCTTCGATGAGTATATACACTGTTTTTGTTTCCTAAACTCCAGCCCAGAATGCAAAAGTGGTTCTTTTGTATATTATCGATTAAATTGGTCCGATAAGTATCATAAACTGGCCATTTTATTGGCGTTTATGGAAAGACCTTGATTTCTCCATGTCCCTTGGAGAATGAGGGGGCTCGGAGCTTTGAGTATGCTGGCGAGCACCGAAGCCGGGAGTTCGACTACTGTAGGAATAATTGACCACAGTATGGTTCTTGGTCTTAGTCCAGTGTCTCAGACCAGAGAGCATCCTGCTGGCCCAGAAGAGATGCTTGATATCGTACTTCTCTCCTGTGATTTAGGCTCGGACAAGCAACCTCGGCCCCGTGCGCGAGTATCTCAGAGCTGCGAAGATCGAAGCGGAGGTTATTAGACAACAGGCCGCGAACAGCTGTACTCCAAGGTATGTATTCGTATTGTTTAGGATCGCACCACCAATAGGCGTGCCAATTAACAGCCCGATAGAGGTAGTCGCGAACATCATACCCAAGCGTGTACCCAGGTCACGAATATCTTTTGTAAGACTGGCCATCACGACCGGAGGCAACGATACAAAGCCTCCAGAGCACAAACCATACAGGACAGCCAAGACAATGATTCCAGGAACGTTATGGACACCAATCCATGCAAAAGCGAGAATAGCGGTAGCCGTGGCAGCAGGCGTGAGCATGTTCAATGGTCCGGTATGGTCAGCGATAAAGTTTGGCAGGATTCGTCCAACCGTGGAGCCTGCGTTCAGCATTGACAGCAGGTAAAATCCCAGAGTGGAATCCACAATTCCCGTGTCGATGGCATAAGACTGAACATAAAACAGGAAGTTGTAGAATCCCAAGAAGCCCAAGAACATGGCAATACTGAACATCACATACGCAGGCTCCTTGTACGCCGAGAGCTGAACTAGCTTGCGCTTCTCCTTGGGCTGGAATCGCATTCGCATCAGGCAAAATGAGATGCAGCAGGTTCCAAATGACATGAAACCCAGGGCGCGAGTCGCCCATGGGAATCCAGCCTTGTTCTGCAACTGGTTGAACATGATGGGATAGATCACGCCACCGATGCTACTTCCTGAGGCCGCGAGTCCGTTGGCGAAACCTCTCTTATTCTTGAAATACTGCGGTAGAATCGCCACAGACGGCACGAAGAGGCATCCACTGCCCAGCCCGATGCAGACACCTTGCGCCAGAATGAAATGCCAGTACTTAGTGGAAATACTGGTCATCATAAGCCCAAAAGGAAGCATGAAAGTCCCGAAGGAAACAAGGCCACGGAAATAGCCCGCGTCGAACAAAGGCCCCGTCACGACCCCAAAAAGCATGAGAAGAAAGGATTGTAAGGATCCGATCCATGCGATTGAAGAGGATGATACGTCAGAAAGGACATTCTGTTCATAGTAAGTCTGAAAAGAACCCCACGTGTTAATGACACCCCTAAAAAGACACTGGTCAGCAAAATACAAGTCCACGTGGACACCACCGGTTACACGTACCATGAGTTGAAGAACAAGAAAAAAGACCCCAGAACTTGGAGCCATGCCGTTAGACCGGTGTCGAAAGTTGGCTCTTCCGAGGGTTTCTCGTCGAGAGGATTTGGCGTGTTTGCAATTTGCTGGTCGTCATCGCCGTCTTTGCTCAGGGATTGCACGACAGTCTTCTCTGCATCAGCATTTGTTCCCATATTCAAATCCGTTAGAGTGAGGTCGAAAGGTTTGGCACCAAACAGACAGGTAGACTAGCCAAGCGTAAGGGTACAGCGTGAGAGGCCGAGAAGAAGAAAGCGAAACAAGCGAGTATAGATTAATATATAGTTCTAACAATCAAAGCGTATTCCGTATTAAAAATCAAAATCGAAATAAGTGGGGACCGTAAGAGATCGATGTCAACGGGCCATATACGGAAGAACAGAAATACGAAGAAAAAGATGACTTAGTGCGGAATTAAAGCGGAAGGAAGGAGAGTAATATATGGAAGTTGGATTCAAAAATTCTTAGCATCAGGCCTGGTACCAAGCGGGGCGCTTAACGGGCTAAGCATGGGAATTTGGGACTAAAAAAGAATCAAAGGCAGGCTGCGCCAGGCCCTCGACGAGAGTCGGTTCCACCACCACGGGACGGCCATATGCGCAGCAAGTTAGCCTGTGAGTGTGTGAGTCAAGGCCCATTCGTGGAGAGCACCCTACGGAGAGTGCCGAAGGACCGAGTGGATTCCCGAGAATACAACCTTGGAGTCGGGAAAGATATCATGCACCCATTGCCGAAGGACATGCAATCTTTTGCAGGGTACACCCACAGGAAGATAGCTTCAGATCCGTAAACCTGCAGGGAAACCCGAAAGCCTCGGGCACCAACTCTTTCACAAGAATGCTTATTGATGCTTGGAGCTGCATTAAAACCGGTGAGATCTAGCAGTGCTCATGGTTAGCCGTTTCATTGGGCGGATTCGGTTCAGGGGAGTGTGGGAGTGTTACATTTAGTCATCGAGCCTGGGCACGATGCCGACTTATCCAGCGGGGAAGAAACAGGGATTATTAATGGGCTGCATGGGGAAATGTGGGATAGAAATCATAGAACGCAGCTTCTGATTTGAATGTGCCTTCGAGGAGATGAGATGAGATGGTTTTGTACCCACCTTGACTCAAAAAACTCCAATGGAAGACTTGACTGAAGAGTGAAGGCGAGGTCGAACAGAGGAACGGAAGAAGTGGGCCGGGGAAAGATTGATCTCTCCGTGGGCTGAGGTGATCACGTGCAACTTATCACTTTAGGTATCATTTCACCGTTCCTGCGGATTTCCAACCCATACACAGTGCATACTGTATCGCCCATGGATCTGATCTATTATTAATGTCATAACCAACAATGCTGATAGAGTAGCAGGTCTCGGCTGACTTGCCATCATCTCCCTGTCCACTTGGATTTCCTAGCATCATCCCGATCTTTCAGATCGACAGATGTGTCTCCACCATGTCACGCTTAGTCCATGCTTCTGTCCAAGTACAAGCATGAGCGGCTACGAAAGCTTGATTTCTAACAGTCTGACTCGGATGAATCGGCAAACAGGAGGATCTCACTGATATAGGGCCTTGAATCTTACAACTACAATTGTTGGAAAGTGGGATTCGAGGCTTGCATGGATGGAAGGTCATTAGCACTGCCTTCTCTCAGGAAGTGACTTCGATTAGAATGTAAATCATGCGGAGGATCTCAGCCCCAAGATTACCTCTAGCTTATCGAGAGGATGCATCAACAGCCACATTCAGACATGTTTTTTGAATCCTGGGTGCGCTTAGACTCCACAACAGCCGAGGGATCTCTTCACTGGCAGAGTCGAAATGTCTGGATGTGTATGCTTCAAACTTATGGCCCTTGATCTAAGTTGTGGCCGTAAGTATGTGAGATATTGGGGAATGCACAGGAAGTATTGTTGTACAGCCATGACTGATCTATTTGCTACCAGCCAACCCCATTCGTGATTGTCTGCAATAAGTCAGCCAGAACTCTCGGCGGGCTTAAATTGCAGGGGCTTTTTGACATATATGTTGGAACCTGCCGGTTGTATGGCTGCTTATATGATTAGGCATGTGACGCACAGTGTGTATTTAGTCTACCTAGCCAGCTCTATCTTTCACCTACCTGAATACAAGCATTTTCACCAGAGCTCTAGCTATCCCGATAGGCAGTTTCTGTTATCATATCAAACATGTCTAGACCCAGACCAGTATGGCACAGAAATACATTGCAGTTCACAGCCATAATCAAGCATCAAACTTTTTTTTCTTTATTTTATCTAGAATCCTGCACTGCGCTATGTCTTGAGTTTTTTTTCTTTTGTCCGTTCCCAAAGACCAAAGCGGCCGATGAGCCATTACGGTCTGGTCTTCCTACTCCCAAACTCCACACGCTATGCCGTATAAGAGAAAAGAAAGAATAACATACAAAATAAATCAAGTAGAAAGGGACCCCATTTTCAATATACAGCCATCCGGTTCATACCCAGATTTAAAGCAATTCTTCGCACGTCCAATCCTCGTACCTATACCGAGAATAGCAGTTAGATTGAACTGTGCTGAACCTCTCGGGTTTAACCCAGGTGAAAATGTGACTTACCATCCGTCAGGCAGGTATCTCCTCACAATGAGAGGGATCTTCTTCTGGTTCAACTCCTTGAGAGCAATTTGCAAAGGATCCGTTTCACCTTCAAGATCGACCAGCACGGGGGCATTCATACTAATAACAGTGTCAGTCAACAGGAACTTCACCTCACTGTATGATTTGGGCGCATGTCCTCAAACGAACCTGATCTGCAGGGCCCTGGTACCCAGAACACGCGCTCTCTCGTATTTGGTCATGTAGGGAGTCGTCGTGCGCTCTTCGTTCGGCACCTTCTTTTCCCGCGCCTGCTCCATCACCTTGCCCGAGTACCCGGCATTGGGGTCACCCGACACGACGACGCGGTCACCGTTGACCTCCGGCGCATACGAGTCGTCGCCATATCCATCGGCGCCTGCTTCGCCCTCAACGTCCTCGGGGTTTAAGAAGTCATCGGGCTCGTGGTCGTCAAGTTGCTCCGCGGGGTCGTAGTCGTAGCTAGAAACACGCCATGTCAGAATGAAGCTCACTCAAAGTTGAATTGACTCGACTCATAAAGGACACTTAAAGACAAGTGTCGTCGTTCTTTGTTGCCACGACCAGGAGCTGGGATTGTGAAAAAAAAAGGTCTCTTACTTGTCTTCAGCGTCGTGATCACCGTAGTCAGACATGATGCCAATTCAAAAAGCCGCGAGGGGGAGAGGGAGAAAGAGAGAACAGATGCCGCAGTAGCCACACAGGCAAAAGGAAAGTCCACACCAGGTCCCGGGGCGGTTTGAGCGAAACGATCGACGATGCGACGGTGAAGAAGATTGGGGATCGCGATTCCTCGCAAGCAACGGAAAAAGTTCCTTGTCCCGTGCCGCTAGTCTGCTTCGGGCCTGCCGCTTCACCGCCCGCGACCTTCTTTTGCGGCAAAATTTTTGTCTTTCTTTATCGGCTTCAGCTGGCTTTGTGCGCGCTTGTGAAGGGGATTGCGTCTCTCTCTTTGTCCGTCCCCGTGAATGAGCTGTTGTTTCCCATCCCCGAGGGCTGAGACGTCGCTGGGGTCATGAGCCTGAAACGGAAAGCTTCCCAGGGCTTTCCAGCGCCGAAAAAGGCCCTGAAGCAAACGGCGCTGGATGATAGTGGTAAGCGCATTCAATTCACACCTATAAGCACTTGTCCAGTGATTAACGCCCGTTATTTTTAGATCCTATCTACCAGGAGGCACATTCCGATGATGAGTACGCTTCGTCCAACGAAAGTATCGTCACGGATGGCAGTCTACACGATACCCCGGCAACTCCCTTCTCAGCAACCTCGACCAAGTATCCCTCCGAGTTGAAGACACACCGCTGCCCGTTCGATGGCTGTTCGAAAGCATTCAATCGGCCCGCCAGACTTCAAGAGCATCTGCGCTCCCACAATAACGAGCGATTGTTCATCTGCACCCATGAAGATTGCGACAAGACCTTTCTGCGGGCTTCCCACCTGAACCACCATATCAAGAGCGCCCATACCGGAGTCCGAGATTATGTCTGCGATCGCCCGGACTGTGGGAAGAGCTTCGTGACTGGTTCTCGTCTTCGTCGACATCTGGCGGCTCACGATGGACGGGACAAGTATCGCTGCACGGAATACCCACCGTGTAACGAAACGTTTCGGAAACACTCTACGCTCCAAAAACATGTCATGGCGTGCCATTTGAAGCAAAAACCGTTCCAATGCTTGCATGTCGACGTGACTACTGGTCAGCAATGCCCTATGGCATTCGACACGGCGGGTCATCTGCGAGCCCACGAGAGTCGAGTCCACACCGAAAGGCGATTCACCTGCACTGAATGCTGCCAGCATGAAAGTGCCGAGGACGCAGATCCAATGTCCACCTCGTCGAACGGCAAGCCGACGCTCTCGTTCCCCACCTATGCTTTGCTCCAGGCACACATCAAATCCGTCCATCCCCCTCAATGTCCCACTTGCTCCGTCACCTGCTCCACGTCCCGTGAACTGCGCCGCCATCTCGAAGTCGCCCACGGCGACGTGACTCTCGAGGACCGCAAGCTCTTCCCGTGCTCCGTCCCGGGCTGCGACCGCAGCTTCACGAAGAAGGGGAACCTCACCGTGCACATCCGGACCGTCCACGAAGGCGAGAAGCGGTTCGTCTGCGGCGAAACCGACCTCTCAGCTTCCAAAAAGGTCCTCGGCTGGACCGGCGCCGACGGCTGCGGGAAGCGCTATGGCAGCAAACTCGCCCTCGAAGAGCACATCCGCACCGCGCACCTTGGCTTCCAGAACTCCAAGGCGGAGCGCCGACAACGCCTCGGTCTCGCCAGTAAGGGTCACCAACAACAACACCACCACGCCTCGCAGCCGGCGCTATCCACCCTAGCCGCTCTCACGGGCGAAGGCTACGCCGAGGAATCAGGTCGCCACATCGTCTGCCTCGTCCAGCCCTGTCCTCATCGCTTCCTCCGCAACTACGATCTATGGGTCCACATGGGCAGCAAACATGGGTACTCCGAGGACGAGATCCGTGACTTATTCATGCAGCGCGCTCTCATGGCAGATACCACCACCACCCGAGCAACCAAACCAGCACCGATCCCTTTCTTCCATCCGAAAACATGCCCGGAATCTATGGTCTTGAATTCGACCACGACGACCCCTCCTACTCTTACGACCCTTACACCCTAGACACAACCTCCGCTCCGTCCCTATCTGCTGATCCCCTCGCGAGCCTCAACTCCGTCAAACCGGAGGTCAGCGCGGACGTAATAATGCAAGATTTCAGTTCCAAGATACCCAGTGGCGACGACATGGCGATGGTTGATCCTCTATTGGCGTATAATCTGATGGATGATTCATAGAGCATGGGCAGGCCGCAGATCACACAATATTTTCTATACTCTTCTAATAACATGACGATAATGACCATTTCGGGTTTCTTAGCGCATTAAGGGATTTATAAGAAGCTTTTCAGCGATGTCCTCTTCTTTTATTATTCTCATTATATATATTTTTGGTTGTCTGTTTAACTTTGTTCTATGATACGAAATAGATGGATAGGTAATCAAAAGTATTCAGAACTTTAAAAAAGAACAGATCCTGTGCAAGTGGGATCCACCTGTCTATCCATCTCTAGACGTTTCGTCGGTGCCATGAACATAAGATAGGTAAATAATATGGAGTCAGATACCAAATACCGGGCAGAAACTAGATATGAAAGAATGTCAATCCCAACCTCTATTTTTCAGCTCACCTCCAAAATGATACAATGGCGTAGATCAACACCAACACATCTGTAGAGTCACAATCAGCATCATCCCCATATTCACATAAATTAACACTGTACCGAAGTACCCAGAGTGCTTAATAGTCAATACCGTATTGTGCAAAAGCTCGCCCAGTTACCTAGGTATACCTAGGCAAATAGATACCAAAAAAAACGCCACTAGCGACGCCGACACCAACATCAACCCTCCCTATTAGGCAATCAGCGAGATCGCTTAGTCGTCGCAGAAAACCAAACGACAAGGGGTCCGCGTGATTTGGCATGACGGGAATATTAAGACAATGGAGACGGGAAGGTGAGCGCGAGATGATGAAGACGTGAGAGTTTGTGAATCAAGGAAGTACAATGCTAGGATCAAATGCAAGCCTGCTCATTTTTGAGTGGAGATGGTATTCATCATTCATTAATGAAACCCTAGTGCCTGCCTAGGTAGACGCTCAGGTTACATTGTTGTCCCCTTCTTCAGCCAATTTCCATGCCGGTAAAGGATTTCGTCTGTCCAAGATCATGATGGACAGGGATACTTTCCAGAGGCATGGTGTGAGGTGGAGATTGGGTGTCAATGGTTCCCAGAGCGTAGAAAGGAGATGAAGAAGAAAAGGAAAAAGGAAACGTCATACCGTTCCCAAGGTTATTGTGGTCGAGATTAGAACTCCTGTTCAAGGTACCCAATGGTAAAGACTGTATCTGTATTTAGGGCGATTAATCTCTTTTCGAACATTTTCTTCGTTTTTTTTCACCCCCCGTCGTTTTATGTAGAGTGGAGGTATTTCGGAGAATGGATCTTGAAGAGTAGATGAGGGTCGTTGTCGATATCAATCAAACGCAGTGTCGTTCGAAGCCAGCTTCGTAACAAAACTAGCGTTGTTGTCGATGATCGAATATCATCTACCATTCATCGTCGGACTTTTCCTCGGGAGGCTCGTCCAGGAAGATGATGCGTCGAGGTAAACTGGATGCCTTCCCCTGGAAGAAAGAAGCAGAATAAGATCTCCGGATGGGACGGTGAGGGCCCTCAGTACTTTCCTGCAATAATGACAAGTTAATCAGTTAGCCAAGCTCTCTTGACAATGTTGGACAAAGAGACTATCGAGGATTGCTCATACCTTATACACCGAAGTGCCTCCGTTCATGTACTTGTTAGCAGTCCTGGGCCAGGTACGCGGCAGCCCGGAAGGGGTCTTGAGGATTTCAAGATATCTGTCCACGGGGGTCAAAGGCGGGCATGTCTTCCTCAGCTCTGGAGGAGTCGGGGATGTGCCAGCTTGGCCATCACAGTATGGTTTACGCTGGACACGCCCTCGAAGTAGTCATGATGCCAGTTGATCACGGTATCATCTCTGTAGGGAAACGAGTCGGCGGTGTGGAATTGCACTTTGTCATGGGCTTTAATCTGCACCAGATGCCTCAAGAAACGAAGATAAGCTGCCTTGGTTACATTGTAGGGCGCATGGGTAGTGAAAAGCCTAGCGACGTCACAGAAGAGATGGACCGCAGCGAGTCCGCGTGCCACAGCCAGCCAAATTGCAGTCTTGAGCAGCAGATCGAAAAGCTTCTTGTTGCCTCCGCGACCTGGCCAAACCACGGGATCGCCTTGGCTTGCCTTTTGCGAAGATGAACGCGGTGTCTCGGTTGCGGTCGGTGGAAGCCATCCCTGCTCACGCGCTTTCTCGGGTCGATTCTTGATGGCATCGTCCTTGTAGAAGTTGTAGAATCGGGTCAGCTCAAGATCGGCTTTTTCGAATCCGTTCCATTTGATAGCCGCCTTGCAGGCGTCGATGCGAGTTTCTCTCATGCTCATCATTGAGCTACGGGAACTGCACGCGGGCAGAGTGCTGTAGCAGGTTCCTGGCAGCAGTTAGCATATGTCGAAAGGAATGTCCCACACCCTCTAAGTCAGTCAACCACTTACTATCTTCTGTATCCTTCTCGAGCGCTTTCAGGACATCTCGTTTGAAATCCTCCACAACCCTCACAGCCGCTTCGAGTTGCTCACAGACACTAGCAGGATAGAACCGTCTGGAATTCATCCAGTAGATCGGATTCTTCCGCTCCCCGCGCAGAGGGTTCCAACAACTTTCTCAGAATCTGCAGCTCAGACAGAAAGTAATTCTCATCTGCCTTATCGGTCGCGACGGAGGTGGAAGAAATGCTCATACCCTGCGGCCCGGCGGGGACCGCTCGCTGAGGACTTCCTGCAACTCACTCTGAACGTTATCCATGGATTTCGAAGACGACAGGAGAAGCATGAAGAGCTGTTCATAGGAGCCTGGGAATGCGATCTTCTCCATGGCTGGAAGTTGCACCATGAGCTCGGTCCCGAACGTGCTGGGGTCGAACCCTCTGGTGAAAGACGCCATCAGGAGATCGATCTTTTGGTTTTGTTGTATGGCGAGCAGTCTGGCTTCTTCTTCGGATAACCCATGGGATTTGTTTTCGGGAATCTCATGTGCTGTCCAGTCGAAGGTCGCGAGGGCAGCGGTCAGCCATGCACTGAGTCGAGCGAAGAGTGTTTCCTTGTCCAGGTTTGCCAGGTTTTCCAGGTTGTCCAGGCTGTCCAGATTGTCCATGCTGTCCGTGTTGTCCATGTTGATGGTTTTTCCTTCGATTGGTGTGCAGAGGATTCTGGCCGACTCCCTTCGAGATGATGCTAAATAAAAACACTAAATAACAAGAAAAGAAAGACAGGTAATCAACAAAGCAACAGACCAGTGAGAAGAACGGGACCACTAATTGACAATGCAATTGGAGAAGAACTTGTTGCGAAGCAAAGTTACCTGACCGAGTAACTATGTTAGTAGAGTTGAAAACAACAGGCAGAGATAGGGGGATGATGGAGGGGGTGATAGATGATGGGGAGATGTAGATGATGGAAGGAAGAGGAGGAAGCCTGATCAATGGGGGCCTTGACAGAAGGGAGTGAAAGAACACAGCTGGGTGAATTGGTGCATGAGCCTAGGGAACGCAAAACCCATCACGCAGAAGGTAATAGAAAGTACTGTTAAAAGCCCATGCCAGCTCTACTGCCTTTTAAAGGCATTCTTTACTGCGATTTCCATCTCGCTTGGTAGACGGACTCGTACTGATAAAGATTGAGGTATTTCAACCCTCTACCATATTTGATTAGGCTCAAACCCATAAAATGCTACCTGATGGTACAACCATGCCTTCGGATATACGAATCTTGCAAGTAGTCAGGGCTTGAAGCCACAAGGCATAACTTGTGAATAGGCTTGAACTAAATGAAGGCCAACGAGTATAGAGATACTTCCTAGATCTATGTATTGGTGATGATCATGCCAACTCATCTCATACTGTAAATTGGCGTATTATACCATAGAAAGCACAAGTCTACCTATATAGTTTTGAAGATTCCTAAGTAGATGATCAAATCTGTGGTCAACATCAACCCCATCAAGCCCCTGTCAGACAGACGTTCCTAAAATGGATTGCTAGCGTTTAACCCGTACTTAAGTCTACGGATATTAAGGTATGTCTGACAGATAGTAGTTTGGACGGATCAACACTCGTGGCATGTGCAGCTATCCTACCTACAGCTGGTACAACTGCGGGCAGGAAACGTAAGGTCTAGTCGCGTTCGCTAGGTATTCTAAGTATGCACGATCCGACTTAAAGTTAAGAGAGCAGCTAGCTAGCGCACCCCCCTGTCATTTTAGTTCGTTCGATCAAGATGGAATAACCACCCCTCTGGAAGAGATCTAGACTAAGGTATATCCTAAGAACCGCTCTCCACACAGGGGTAGAGCATACACTGCCAGGACACAACTAAACTCCTCAAGAAGACAAGCTAATGCACTCTATCCTCCAGCCCAACCCCACCAAGGCTTCAATACGATAAACGCATCGATTTCCCATCCGGGGGTCTTGGCAGGGACTACCAGGGACAAGAAGGGATCTACCGAGTGGACGGGATAAGCGAAGAGTGGATAGCCTCCGAGCTGGACTGGAGATATCGCCAATACGAGTTGGGTAAGCCGCGTTGCGAATCCGGCCGGATCGGAGGCAGTCTTTCTGTAAAGAGTTATCACTGATCACATCGGCCTGTCTGGTCTTGCAGGTCGGCAGGCTGAGATTCAAGACAGGGCTAGCCCGGATGGGTCCGACAGCTGCGTCCCGCTGGCCAAACTCTTGCATATACCTACTCTGTACGGACTACTACAGAGAGAGTACCGAGTACTTTGTACGAACTGTGGAGTCTGGATGACTGGCTGGCTGACCCTGGAGAGCGAATTACGGCGGATTGCATACGGGCGTGGAATGGTGGCGGTGGTTAGGGTTAGTTAGGGTTGTTTCTGCGGTGAGTTGGAAGTGCAATCCGGCCCTCCTGTCAATTTGGCTGCGAGATCTGTGATGGCGGTCTGGAGACTGGAGGAGTGATGAATTGTCAAACGTTGGCCAACGCGTTTCAGATTAGAATCCGAATCCTAGGAATTAATTGTACGGAGTACGGCAAGTATAGATTATTATAACAAGTACGGAAGCAAACAAAAGTCCGAATAAATTTGACCGTCGGATATCATCCGGTGAAGCTGAGCTGTCGTGTCCCAATAATAATGGAATAAATGGCTTGGACCAGATGAAAAAGAACGTGGAGAAACAAGGCAAGCAGGGCCGCTGAGGTCATTTCTGCAGCGATCGGCGTCGAGTGCGCGTCGCCCCGGAATTTTAACTCGGACAGAGAGTATTACAGACTACTCCGTAGATTGCTGTAATGATTAAGGTAATGAGCAAATAAAAAAAAAAATCGACCCACGGGGGGGTCGAACCCCCAATCTTTGCTTGACCACCCGTTGGACTGTCTTATTAACCGTCATAGGAGAGCAACGCGTTACCATTACGCCAGCGGGCCAATTTGGCCTCGGCGAGTCGTTAAAACGTTTTATAGTCCTGACAGTTCCTGACAGTAGTTAATTATTACTTATTAATATGCCTGACAATTCCTCATTCTGAATGATTCCCAGGAATTTCCAGGAATTTGACACCGGGATCTGCCAGGTCCAGAACCAAGGACAGCCAAGAAGCCATAATAGCCTACACAGTGCATGTGGTGTGCTGTCCTTCGGGTTGACCCCCAAACGGACTTCTCTGGGTGGCTGGTTTGGCGCCTGCCCGGAGGCGAACTGAGCCAGGGGACCTTTTTAGCTTACCGATCTTATGCACCTTGAGGACCGCATCATGATTCTTCCGGCAGATTTCCCCAGTCGCGCCGCAGCCAGATTCAAAAATCCCTGACGCATATGCCTGATTGCCGCCGGGGCCCATCCTAAGCAGCTTTCCTGTTTCGATTGCATGATGGAGGGGATTCCAGAGTCATGTAACTCATGTTGATTCATTCTCCCCGCAATCCGTGGGACGATTCAAAATGGAACAAACTTATTATTATTACTGGCAATTATTATTATTGTCATATGTATTTTTCAATATTCACCAGAGCAAGGGCAACTCCCTAGAATGGACAGGTTGGCAGATGCTCTCTGTGGCAGCAGAGTGTGGCTGTACAGGTGAATGAGTGGCCACTCGGGTCTCGGCGGTTGCTTGGGAAGATGCCATTGATCGATTTTCATCAATTGCCATTCAGAAAAGCAGACGGCTAAACCAGGTTGCATGCGCTAGTGTCCTTCGAGATCAACGGTCCCCGTTTGGTGCTTCACTCATGCTTGGCGCCCAGATCGTCTCGCCGGGCCTCGTGGAGGGGAAAAAACAAAAAGAAACAAGAAAGCAGGATCGGACGAAGGTCAGCGTCCGGCCAGGGAAAAGGGAATCATGAGGGGGCAAAAACAAGAAAACGAGAAAGACAAAGGAGCAGGCCAGCGATGAGTGGAAGAAAGCAGGAAGGGGGGACGGTAATCGGGTAAGACATGCAGCACCGGCGATGTCAACAGGCTGCTATATTTGGCCCATGTAAAGGGGGGGAGTAAGAGGCCATTCATACGATCGGAGAACGCCTCCTGGTACCTCCCAGTTACTATGTTGTCAGAGTAACTCCAGTCGAAGATGAAAGGGGACTGCAAGTGTCTATTGAAACTAAGAACAATAATTATCCGCGACGCAAGATCATCGGGGATGATTTATATGTAACTGACGGGGATCAGCCGATCCATGCCTGTTTGATTTTTGGAGTCTACTTTTTTATTTTTTATTTTTTTTTTTTTAAAAAAAAAAAAAAGAAAAGTAAAAGAAAAGAAAAAGTGAAAAAGGGCGCCGATGACGCCAGCCTCTGAACCAAAGAACGCAGCGTGAACGAAAGGCCAGACCGGGGCAAATACCGTACGGCAGTATTATTACCTGGTATACTCTGGGCTCTGGAGGATCTTGATAATCGCCTGAGACTGTTTTCTGTTTCTCTCTTCTCTCTCTCTTCTTTCGTCCTTCTTTACTATCCCTCCCTCTCTATAATTCTATTTTCTCCTCCAATTGTGTCACCCTCGGTCCGCTACGATATTCGGTCATCACAAAAAAACCCTATCGGTTTGGGTACCTGGTGTTACTGTTACAGCTTCACCTCCAGACCCACGCCTGGCCGTGTACGGAGTAGGTCTATTGTTTCCCTTCCTTCCTACCCTCCGTCCTTTTCTTTTCTCTTCCTCTTTCTCTCATCGCTTTCCTTCCCCTTCATCTCCTACACTCGTCTGTCCCACTCTCGCTTTCTTTCTTTCCCTCTACACTCTCTTCCTGTCTCGCTCTCTCCTCCAAAACCCTCTCGGTCTTGCGGTCTCCGCCCTCCTCCGGCCTCCACTAACTGAGACATCAGTTCGTCCTAGTGATCCATTTCCAAAGTCAGGCGCTTGGAATCTGACCTCGCGCCAACCTCCGTCACTTGGCAATTATCTCTCGCCTGCCACCTTCCTCCATTCTTCTTCTTAGAGGATTCTTTACATCCCACCTGATTTGGTCTTCTGTCTGGCACCGATCTGTGTGAACATTTCGTCCGCTGGGAACCTCCATGGGCTCAAGTTTCTAGACTCCATACCGAACCTTGGCGGGTTCTGGCACGCTGTTGTTTATCTCCGTGCGGAGACACCGGATTTCTTACTCCCTTTTTGCCATTCTTTCTTTTCCATCCAATTAGGCTCTTGACGCCTGTTTCGCTCGCTTACCTCGTTTTCTTCTGGTGCGCCAATTTGTTCTCTGGAAGTCGTCCCTACGGCCCCCTGGTCCGACGGCAATATCTAAGACATCATGGTTCGCTCGCGTGGTAGGTGAAAGAATTTATCCTACTATAGAACATTCCAGCTAATGGCGGACCCCTCCTTGTGCAGTGCTCTCCTTTATCTCGGCGTTCGGTGGCCCGTCGCGCAAAGACAACTCGGGAAAACAGAATCGAACGTCCTCGGCCTCCTTTACCCTCAATAGCTCGTCGCCTTCTCGAGTAGAGACCTCCTCGACGGATACGCCGACTCCTCCCGATGCGTCGCCAACGGGAGTCACTCCCATCGGGGAGCGCCGCGCATCGAGGCCGGGTTCGACCCTCTTCTCCCATAACCCCCCGTTCATGGAGCTATCGCAGGATACGCCCGCAGAGTTGCAGCCGATATTTTCCTTCCTCAATAGCCATGCAAACAAACTGTACCATGAGGGGTATTTCTTGAAGCTAAATGATCTAGACAACCGTATGTGATCAGGAGATCGGTGGATTTTATGCACGCTAACTTGCCCGTATAGATGGTCGACCTTGCGCTGATCGCCAGTGGGTAGAATGCTACGCACAGCTTGTGGGAACCGCCCTTTCGCTGTGGGACGCTGCTGCGCTGGACGCGGCAGGGGAAGAGAGCGAGGTTGCTCCGACTTTCATCAATCTGGCCGATGCATCAATCAAAATGGTAAGCCTTGAAGTCTCTATCCTCACGTGGCAACCCATGGACCGTACTGACAATATTCCGGTGAAGATTGAAACACTACCAACCCGAAATCAGGCCACCCCGGCTCTGAAGAATGTACTTAGCATCTGTTCTGCGGGTCAGAACCGGTACCTCTTGCATTTCAACTCGTTCCATTCGCTGACGCAGTGGACGGCCGCAATCCGTCTATCCCTGTTCGAGCATACGTCTCTGTATGAGGCATATACCGGCTCGCTCATTGCCGGCAAAGGCAAACACCTGAACAACATTCGATCGATCCTCGAGCGGAGTCGATTCAAGCACGAGGACTGGGCTCGAGTTCGGTTCGGCGCCGGCACGCCGTGGAGGCGGTGCTGGTTTGTCATCACGCCTCCGAATGAGAAAGAGTACCAGAAAGCCCAAAAATCCCTCAAGAAGAAGTCGGCTTACGACAGAGCCCCTAAACTGGTTCTGGGGATATCAAGTTCTACGAAACAAAGAAGACCAAGAAGGTGAAGCCTATCGCCACAATAACGAACGCCTACAGTGCCTATGCAATTTACCCCCAGTCAAAGCCCCTGATCGACCAGTCGACCCTGGTGAAGATTGAAGGAGATGTCACCATTCATTCGCAACCCGAATCAACATCGGAGGGGTTCGTTTTTGTCATGCCGGAGGTGCACCCGGCTGTTCCCGGATTCGAGATGATGATCAGGTTCCTCATCCCCACGTTCGACACCTTCAATCTCTACGGTCGACCGACGCCTTGATTGCGGCCACCAACCACATCAAGAGCATTATGTTCGCCTTCCCCAACGAACGCCGGTACGGATACTTGGATATCCTTGATATCGCGGGCTTAATGCAGACCCCGGGTAGCCAGAATTGGAGCGAAGCGGAATGGCGACAGCAGCTTAAGGAGGCAACGTCGCGCCGAATGGCGGCCGGTGGCAGCCGGACCAGCAGCATGATGTCCGGAAGCAAGCCGCGTTTCCGCTCCAGCATGCCCAATCGGTATAGCCTCGTGCCCGGCGGACCGGCCCAGCGCAACAATGCCACCTACCCCGATAGACAGCCCGGTTTCAACCAGTCCACCGATGCTATTGTCCGTGAAGAGCCCGCGGACGAGTCCTTCTCGCCCGCTATGCATTTGCGGGTCAATTCAGATATCACCGGCATGTCCCCGATCAAGAAACAACCCCAAGCGTCCTTCGCCGAAAGTTCACCATCGTCATCTGCTCAAGATGTCGCTCAGCAGGGCAAGGAGCGTCCCGACACTGGCGATATTAACGACCAGAGCAGCTCCGAAGGCGACTCTAAGCAGCAGCAACCGGATCCTGAAGCGGAGGCAATTGGACAGCAGTTTCGGTCCCCTTCGCCTCCTTCCCCCGTCGTTATCCCGCCTGCTTTCACACATGGACCGGGAGAGATGCCGTCAACTCGACCACAGCCTTCACCCGACCTAAGAAAAGCAAATCGAATGTCCAATGCCACGCTTACCCAGCTGGTCGCCGCTTCGGGGAATAAAAATCTGCTTCGTACCGACTCGCCGGCGGAAAGCCAGGGCTCTACGTATTCCAATGAACGGAGTGCACAAGAAACGGTTCCCGACAGTCCCTATTTCTCGAACGAGGAGACTATTGACTTAGGTCCCATCATCTTCGACACCCCGGCGGCAGCGCGCGAGAATCGGACCAACACTTCCGGCAAGCCCAACAATCCAAACTTTCAACTTCAACTCAGCAAGAGCACGAAGAGAAAGCCTTTGCCAAACAAGGATCTCAGCATCCCCAGCCCCGTTGGAGAGCCTAGCTTTGATGATCTGCGCCACACGATGGATGAAGACGCATTCAACCGGATTGGCGCTCACTCGCTTCCTTCGCCTGATAAGGATACACAGCAAGACGAAGAAAGCGTTTACGACGATGCATCTACCACCTCACCTGACTATGCCAGCACTCGTGGTTCTGTTTACAGCAAGCGCTCGGTCAAATCGGCAGTCCGACCCAGAATGGGTGTCATGAAGACCGTCGGAACGGCGCCAGCTAAGGATCTGGTCATCGGCGATGCGCATTATTCCCTGGACAAGCCCCAGAAGCCAAACCCGGACATCCCCTCGGTCGATTTCGGGCCGACTCTCACTTACCTGCCCACCACTGGACGTCCGAACACCTCTGACACGCTGAAGAACTGGGCTCACCAGAGAAGCGATTCGGAGGCAACGGAAAGACAGCGTATCTCCGTTCCCACGCAACCAATGGATCGCGCCCATTCCCGATCCCCCAGCGGAGACGAGTTCCGACGGAGTGTTTTGTGGCAACCCGGCATGGCCGGCGCACGTCCTACCACACCGGGCGGCGGGCTTTCAGCCGAGCAATTCGTGCAACAGCGGGCGGCACCCAGCCCGCCAGTGCACATGCACCACCGAAACTCTTCGACGTCCACACCGCCGCCAGTGCGACCCGTCTCGGGTGACTGGACGGGCCATTCTCGATCTCAGTCCCAAATGAACATGGGACGAGACAGCCTGCCGCCGCGCCCCCACTCTCGTGGCGCCAACAGCATAATGAACATGAATGACATCTCGTCCCACCTGTCGGCCCGCGAGCAGGAGCACGTCGCTCGCATGACCGGCTCGTCGTTCTTCAACATTTTTCCTCCGAGACGAAGAAGCACGAGCCTAAGGTCAACCCCATGGGTCTGGTTGGCGCGATTGATGCGCGGGAAAGAGAGAAGAAGGGCATCAAGGAGGGAATGTCGAACCAGATGGTGCAACATGCCATTGCGCAGCGCCAACATCACTTCCAGCACCAGCAGATGGCCCCGGCACCCGCCCCCCAATCCTACGAAGCTCAGAACGCCCGCCATAGCGTCTACAATATGCCCACTGCAAGCCACACCTGGGACGCTCTGAACCAGCCTTACCGACCCGAAGAGCCACGCCGCCAGTCCTGGTACGGTCAGCTGGGTGCCTCTCAGCAGCCCCAGGCGTACCAGAGCCAGCTTTTCAGTCAACATCCCGGTCATCTCGGGAACACCAACGCCATGCCTTATTGATCTACGTTTCCTACTTTTTTTTCTTGTGACACCCACTTTTGCCTTTTTTTTTTCTTTTCTGTGCATCTTATGTCACTTCCATTCCCTCGGATTTTTCTTTTTCTTTTTGGTATCTCTCGTGTTTTAGCTTTCTATCTCGTGTTACGGCCACTCCTTGATATCTTTTTCATTTCTTTCAAAATCTCTCTTAGCTTCATATGCCGGCGCATCTTAGATCTAGAATACCAGATCTCCGCATCTGGAAAACATACATCAGTTGCTGTTCATTCCCTCGTCGATGCATCGCACATAATGGAGTTGTAGAACAGGTCTGGCGCCCAGGTCTCTTTGCTTGTTCTTTTTTTTCTTTCTTTCTTTCTTTCTTCTTTCTTTCTTTCTTTCTTTCTTTCTTTCTTTCTTTCTTTTGCTTCCTTCTGTTAGATTCCTCATTGGTGCGGATCCTGCGGGATACACTTCTTTTGTTTTTCTTTTTTTCTTTGTTTCTTTTTTGCTCGCTGCTCGATCTATGCATGTACATATGGTGGACTTCGCTTGAGAATTTGAACGCGGAATGTAGATCGGATTGGATCGGATTGTTCTTCCATGTAGAGATGTAGGTTTGTAAAGTATAGAGTGCATAGATGTAGACAGAATCTGGCCCCAATTATGCAGATTGTTATAAGTGCATCGGACAGGATAGGGCACGACAAACTAAGAAACAGGAGATAGAAAGGGCCAGGATGAAGATATGAAGTAAAATGGAAGAGGAGTGTGCAGATCAAGAACACTGTGACTAGATATTTAATCTCTCCTATACTGTATTTAATCGACTGACTACTAGCTACTCCCACTTACAGATAGTCAATCTAGGCTTCTTATTTTCCTAAATAATATAATCAATAATATACGCCTTCACTCCAGTCTAAACTAAACTAACCTAAACTAACTACACTCCCTACTAGTTCGAATGAAGCTTCTTCACCCGGAGAGCTCCCTCATACAGACCACGGTCCACGGCGGCCGCAACGGTAAGGGTACCGCCGATGATGGCGCACACGCCGGTCAAGAAGCCGGTGAAGGTCTTGGGGCGGGCCTCGCGGTTGATGACCTTCATGGGGGAGATGTCGTAGTTGAAGAACACGCCGGGGATGCCGTGGGAGGCGTGCAGCCGTTCCTTGTGGCCCTCGTCGGCGGCGTTGCCGCCCATCAGCGACCGCTTGTGCGAGGTCACCGAGTACTGGTGCGTCTCGATGCTGCCCTGCGACCCGTAACCGAAGCCGTGCGAGCCCAGCGGCGCCTGCTCGTACGTGCTGTGCGCGTCCGACGAGAACAGTGGGTCCCATCCCAGCGGCAGGTAGGATGTCGAGACCACCTTGACGAAGTACATGTAGTTGAAGGCGCTCTGGTCGGTCTCCTGTCGCGTGTCGTCCAGCGGGTTGGTGTGGTGGTGGTCGGTCCACTGCCATCGGTCCGAGAGCTCGTCGGGGAGCTGGGGCCCGAAGCGCAGCTGGTGGATGATGTGCGTCATGGTGTGTTTCTCGGCGTCGGTCAGGGTGTTTCCCTCGAAGTAGTTGTCTAGGTCGTGCACGTGGATGTTCCCCGTCGTGAAGCTGCGCCCCGGCGCAATGTGGAAGTTCCCCACCACCTTGTTCACGCGGATCACGCCCTCCAGGCGGCATCCCTCGCGCCGCTGCGCCTCGATCCGCTGCGCGTACCCTTCGCGATCGCACTGCTCGATGTTCTCGCCCTTGCCGAACGCCCATTGGTGCTGGGCGTACGCTTCGCGCACCTCCTCGCAGGTGTTGCAGCAGTGCTTGTTGTTGGGGTCCTGCGGCACCCCGCCGCAGTCGCCGCAGTAGTTCGGGTCGAGGTGTTTGGCTTTTTCTTGCTCCGAGTGGCTAGGGTTGGTGGTTAGGAGACAGCAGGACGAAGGAGGAGGAAGGAAGGCTTACAGCTCCAGAGCCTGAACGTCCAGGACCTTGCCGCCGTCGGCTTGCGAGCTCAGGCGCACTTTGTTCACCCCGTGCACCACGCCGGTTTGCTGCTCACCAGAGACGTCCATCACGTCGAGGGTGAGCAGTTCGCATGGAAGTCGAGGGAATGTCACGTTCAAGTGGATCTCCATTTTCTCTCCTGTTCACGGATACCAGACAGATCAGCCTTCTTCGTCTCTCATCATTCCGCCCATTGACGGGGGTCCGGTCGTACCTCTGGACTTGTCGACTACCAGCTCTGGCAGGACCACCACCCGGGTGTACTCTGCCCATTCTCCCCAGACCAGCCAAAGGATAATAAGTAGCGAGGTGAGAGTGATGATGCCGCGGAGGTCGTGCGGATGCGAGCATCCTCCACCGTCTTTGCAAAAGCATCTAGCCTCGTAAATCGCGATTTCGCAGGCATTAATTCTAGAAAGGATTGGCGATCATGCGGGAGGGGAAAGAAACAAAAGAAAAAGAGGAAAGAAAAGAAAAGAAAAGGAGGCAAAAGAACGGAAGGACCCTGTCAAATCAATGGGAGAGAGGGCCAGCGGGGGATGGAGCTATCTATAAGTTAGTCGGCAAACGAAAGTCTTGGTCACTGTAGGACTGGGACAGTAAAGAAAGGACCAATGGGACCACAAATCTTCCCACCAGTGAAGGCAAAAGACCGGTCAACAAGGAAGGGAGTGCCACTTACACCGCTGGTTGGATTCACCGGTCGAGCCGGGGAGAGAAGAGGATCAACTGGAACTGGCCTGAAGACGCATCGCCAAAGGACAGACAGCAGCCGCTGATTGGCCACTTGCCGCGCGTGCCTGGACCGCGTCACGTGTGTTCTGCTGGTTCTCGCCGCCATGGTCAGGTGACCCGTCGCTCTCGACGGCTTCACGTCACTTTTTCTGCATCGCCGCATCTTGAAGTCGCCAACCCAACCCAAACTCGCCGTCGAGGTGTCTCGAGTATCGCCAACCCACCCAGTCCGACTCTGGTATCTTTCGAAACAGCAATCTTATTGTCTTCTCCTTTCCCTATTATTCTCGCCTTTTCTTCTCTTTCCTCCGTTGCATGTCGGTTGATTCGTCTCGGTACAATTGAGGCGCGCAGCCCTCTGTCCGCCTTGCAAACACTGTCCTGAACTGCTTCCGACTCGTCGTCCCTTCCTCAGATATTTCCTTACGCTCCTATCGACCTGCTATACGTCTGCGGTCAAACATGAAGAACGGAAAAGGTTCTCGTGGTCGCGCTGGTGGTCCGGACCGTGGGGGGATTCGCAAGCGGGGCGCAGCCACCAAGGTCGATCGCGATGGAGATCTTGCCATGGATGCAGGATCCGCTCGTAACCGCGGCAAGAAAGGGCGCACGGAAGGTGGTCGTTCTGGAGCGCCGGGAGGAGGACGGCCGAGGGCGCTCGATGCGATCCAAAAAGCGATCAGCAGCAACTCGGACTCCCACCAGGCCAACATTCGACAAAGCGGTCGCGGGGCAGGCTTGGAGCAGGTCATTGTGCGCGGATGGAAACAGAGCAAGGCGGCGTCCAACCGCGACGGCGGCCTCGAGAGCCTTCTCACCTTCCTCGAAAAGAAACTCAACCACCCGGACTCCAAATCTGGCCAACGCGCAAGGATAACCAAGGTATGTGCAACATCAGAACTGGCGATCTTACCGACATGATTTCGCAACGTCGTTTGCTACTCCGGCTGGGTCTCGTGTTTTCTTTAGTCAAGGAAATGGTACTCCGTGGCGACGATCGGCATTGTTCTCTTTTTACCCTCCGGGATTGCTATCCATATTTTGGCGCTCGTTGTCTTTTCCAAGCGACGTGCCGCCCCATCGAGGTCTCTTACGCCATACTAACGTTCACTAGTCGCGAGTTGAAGGCGACGCCCTTGTAGCATCTATCCGACCGGAGTTGATGGAAAGAATGCTCAAACTCAGTGGTTTTAGCTTTGCAGGCGCGCCGCTCACGATCGAGAAGCGCGATGAAAATGGAATGACGGACCAGCCGTTGCTGACCGATATCTCGTCAACTGGTGGCAGCCCTTCCACTGCCGACACCAAATCCAAAATGACCGCCATCCTGGGAAAGCGCTATTATCAGCAATCGAAACTCCTCGACCTCTCGAAATTAGGTAGCGACCCGGATCTTCTATCCATGGGAATATTCAACAGCACTTCCACCGAATCAAAGTTCTTCCCCGCCCTGATGAAGGTGTGGGAAATGAATTTCGACAACTCGTCAGCGCGGCGAGAGGCTGTCGAGAGCGTCAGTCTTGCCGACAACCAGCTCGCCAACATCACCGTCGTCACTACCTTGGCCCAGGCCATGCCGGACTTGAAGAATCTCGATCTGTCAAACAACAATTTCAAGGACGCACAGGCCCTTATCGGATGGCGGTGGAAGTTCCGCAATCTCGAATTCCTCGACCTCACTGGGAACCCTTTTAGCGCAGACCCGTCTTTCAAGGACACCATGCTCAAGTGGTACCCGAAACTGCGGGTGCTCAACAACTTGGAGGTACGAACGGCGGAGGAAGTGGCCGCGCAGAAGAAAACTCCGATCCCCGTACAGCCGCCTCACTTCCTGGACGAGTCTCAAATCGCAGAGAACTTCGTCAAGGCCTTCTTTGCGGGGTATGACAACAACCGCAGCGAGATTCTCAACGGCGTTTACGACAGTCAG
This sequence comes from Aspergillus persii, assembly GCA_002215965.1. Taxonomy (NCBI): domain Eukaryota; kingdom Fungi; phylum Ascomycota; class Eurotiomycetes; order Eurotiales; family Aspergillaceae; genus Aspergillus; species Aspergillus persii. Next base: position 853,833 of record NGZO01000008.1, on the reverse strand, counting down.
TCCACATTCTCGCTCAACGTCAACACTTCGGCCCCGCGGGCCCAACAAACCGAAACTGCGGGCTGGGATGCCTACATCAAGAAGAGCAGAAATCTTCTCAAGATCAGCCATCTGCCTGCTCGCATGTCCCGGGCCTACGTGGGAGCCGACAGGATTCGCGAATTATGGGAAACTCTTCCCCAAACACGGCACCCGGACATTGCCGCACACCCCGAGCAATGGCTCATCGAATGTACACCGATTCCCGGCCTTCCGGACTCCTCTGGACAGAGCCCGTTCGGCGTGGGTGGTTTCTTGATCATGGTTCATGGAAAATTCGAGGAAATGAATTCCGGTAAGGTGGAAACTCGGAGTTTCGACCGAACTTTTATTCTTGGACCTGGCGGAGGAATGGGAGGAATCCGGGTTATCAGTGACGTTCTTTGTCTGCGAGCATATGGTGGACACGAAGCATGGGTGCCCGAAGGTCTACCAGCGCCCCAAGCAGCTCCGGCAGTCCAGCCCGTGGCTCCCCCGGCTGCCCCAGACGGTTACGGAGTACCTGCTCCCACAAAGACGGAGGCCCAGGTGCAGCAAGAACAGCTGGTCATGCAGATGAGTGCCAAAACAAGAATGACTTTGCAGTACTCGGAAATGGCGCTCTCAGGCAATGGGTGGAACATGGAGGCTGCGTTGAAGAATTTCGAAGATCTCAAGGTGAGCACCACATCCCATGTATCGGAGTGTTTCGTCTTTCTTTCTAACGACCTTGACTCCAGACTCAGGGACAATTGCCTCCCGATGCTTTCCTTCCGGGAACTATCTAGGCTTTGTTTGGTCTTCTCACAATCAACAGAAGTTTCAACAGAAGTTGCTCGGATGATGGTTTTGAGATTGTTTCGAGAGTGAAAAGAAAAAAGAAGAAAACCAAAAAAGAAAAAGAACTCTACTTTGTACTAAATACCTTATGTTTTCTTGCATGGCTTAGGCGAATGGCTATTGGGAGGTTTCTCTTTGCTCGAACTTGTTTCCTTTTGCTGTATCTCGTTAGAGACCACGATGATCATGTCCATATAGATGGGGGCGCACTACTCCGAAAAGAACAAATAGAAATTACTTGCCCTATGAATCTCCAGCATCTACATACCTATTATTATTACCCAGTCTATTGTGTAGAGACGGTCTCTCTGTCTGTAGATCTGCAGGCGGCAACGGCTTGGCGAGCGCTAAAGAACAGCGATGCGGCGCCTGCGCTTCTCCGATCAACATTCCATTCCGCCTCTACCCCCTCCTTCTTCCTTCTCGGACTCACCACCGTTGCGCAATTGGTCTGTCCCTGGTGATCGGTCATAGCTGCGGTCGACCTGTGGGTGCTCGATTCTTTGAACGCGCAGCATGATTATTGTGTTGACGTCGAAGAGCTAATGGAATGTCCACCACTACTACCACCCCCGGCCATTCGCCCTCCAACGGAGCGGCCGACCTCGATCCCCTGGATGCAGGTGAGAAGCCCCGTCGGAATATCCTCAGCGTGGGAGTGAGTTAAGTCACTAACCTTCTGGATTCCAAACCAGCCGACTACGACCCCGTCGACCACTTGAACTCGATCTTCTCGCACCCCTCCACGCTGTCGTCCGTGTCCCAGGTGTCCGACACCCTGGAAAACTACGAAGATGAGCTCGACAACGACATCGGCGCGCTGGTCGAGGACCAGGTCATCTCCAACGCGGAGAGCGTCGAGCGCATCCAGGCCGCCAAGGCGGATCTCACGGAGCTGTTCAAGAAGATCGACGACGTGCGCGACCGCGCCTCGAGGACGGAGCTCGCCATCACGGAGATGACGGCCGACATCAAGCAGCTGGACAATGCGAAGAAGAACCTCACGCAGTCGATGACCGCCCTCAAGCGTCTGCAGATGCTGACCACGGCGTACGACCAGCTCCGCGTGCTCGGCAAGACCAGGCAGTACCGCGACTGCGCGCAGCTGCTGCAGGCGGTCATTCAGCTGATGGCCCACTTCAAGTCGTACCGGTCGATTGACCAGATCGCGCTGCTCAGTCGCAACGTGGCGGATATTCAGCGGGAGTTGCTGGAGCAGATCTGTGAGGATTTCGAGCTGGCGTTTGCCAAGGGGGAGGTGGCGCAGAGGAGAGCCACCCTCGCGGAGGGCTGTCTGGTCATGGATGCGCTGGGAGACCATGCGAAATCCCGGCTGGTGACTTGGTATTGCAATTTCCAGCTGCGTGAGTACCGCCAGGTCTTCCGGAACAATGAGGAGGCGGGCTCGTTGGACAACATCTCCCGCCGGTATTCGTGGTTCCGGCGCATCTTGAAGATCTACGACGAGGACTACGCGCCCATCTTCCCGGCGTCCTGGCGGGTGAACGAGATCCTGGCGAATATTTTCTGCGAGGGCACCCGGGAGGACTTCAAGGGCATTCTGTCCCGGTCGGTGCGAAACGGGCAGGCGATCGATGTCAACCTCCTCCTGGCTTGCTTACAGGAGACGCTGGATTTCGAGCATTCTCTTGAAAGACGGTTTGTAAGCCCATCGCGGCCTTCGACAGATACGTTCGCTTCCACGGAGACTTCCTTGTTCAGCCAGGCCATCTCGGAGGCGTTTGAGCCTTATCTTAGTGTGTGGGTGGAAGCTCAGGACAAACAGCTTGCGGCGCTCATACCGAAGTACCGACAACAGCCTGTGCGGCCCCCAGACGAGGAGTTTAACTCCAACATCGTCATCTCCTCTTCCACAGAGCTATTCACATTCTATCGGCATGCACTGCAGCAATGCGCGAAGCTCTCGACTGGAGGCAGCCTGGCTGATCTTGCGAAAGTCTTTGCCAAATACTTGGACCAATACGCCCAGCAGGTGCTTTTGTACTATATCAGCGAGCGGCCAACCGGCCACACCCCGTCCAATGTGCCTTCTCTAGAGGACCTGATATCGGTGCTCAACACCGCTGACTATTGCTACACGACCTGCAACCAACTGGAGGAGAAGATCAAGGGCCGGCTTGACAAGCACTTGAAACAGTCGGTGGACCTCCAGAGCCAGGCTGACTCGTTCATGGGGATCGCATCAGCCGCTGTTCGAGGTCTTGTGCGACAGGTCGAGGTGGACCTGGAGCCCTGCTGGCGGGAGATGCGCAATACGCCTTGGAATCGCCTGGAGGCCGTCAGTGACCAGAGCTCCTATGTTGGCGAACTCCTGTCCAAGGCGCAAACCCGCTCCTCGGATATCCTACAGCACCTGCATAAGCAGCAATATGCGAGGGCTTTTGCCGACCACGTTGTGGAGCTGATATCCAACTTGTTCATCACGACAGTATCTCAATGCAAGCCTATCTCCGAGACAGGAGCAGAGCAGGTAAGTAATTACTCTCATCTTTTAGGCCCTCTCCCCTGGCTAATCGTCCTGCAGATGCTTCTGGACGCCTACACCCTCAAAACCGGTCTCTCCTCGCTCCTCCCCGCCCCGGCGCCCGCCGGCTTCGTCAAGCGCGTCAACAACAGCTTCACCAAGATCGAGACGCTTCTCAAGACCGTCCAGGTCAACCCATCTCCCCCCGAGGCCCTTGTCCAGGCATACCTCATCCACATCGCGGACCGCAACAACGCCAACTTCCGCAAGATCTCTCGACCTCAAGGGCATCCGCAGCCGGCAGGAGCAGAACCACCTCGTCGAGCTCTTCCAGGTGCACCGCGCCTCAGACCGCCACGCCCCCAACCTCCAACAGAATAATCCTGTCCTGGCCGCCCTCCAGACCTCCAATGCTCCTTCCTCCAGCTCCGTCTCGCAGGGCCTGGGCCTCGGCACTCTCAGCACCTCCGCCGCCGCCTCCATCGGCGCCTCGAACCTCCCCACGCGCTTTGATCCCTCCATGCTTGGCTCCGCCCTCATCTCCGCCGCCAAAGACGGCGTCGACCGCTTCGGCACCCCCATTGGCAACGCCACCAGCTCTGCTGCCGCCGGCGTCGTCGGCTCCGGGTCCGCGGCCATCAACAACGCCGCCTCGTCCTCGTCTACAACCCCAGGAGGTCCTACAGGGCAGGGTCCGAATCAGACTGCGGACAACAGTAGCACCACGACCTCAGGGAACCTGAACGAGAACCTCAAGAATATCGGCAAGTTCTTCCGTCGCGATCTCGGCGGCTTCGGTGGTCGGTTTGGTCGCAGTGGCGATGATGGCTGATTGACTCTGTCCTGTGGAGTACACAGTTTCAATCTTCCCTATTTCCTATTTACCTAACCCACATATCTACCTCGCCTACCTACATTACGTACCTACATACCTACGTGTCTAGCATTTGGAAAGCAAGTATATAAATATGAGCGAGAGAGAGAGAGAGAGAGGGCGAAAGTGTGAGAGTGTGTGTATGTAATTATAATTATATGAACTGGGTTTATACAGACACAGGCTTTATCTTTATTATTCTTTCTTGTATTGTGATCTTCATTCTAAGCTTCTATTCTCCTGTCTCAACACGGGGGACTCAATACAGCAGACATGCTTGTTATAGTTATTCCAACATTCACGTTTCACAAAAAGATACCAAACTCCAATCAAACAACCAAAGGAACTGAGCCAAGAAGTATCCTCTTCACTCTCCAGCTTCATCCCTCCCGGCCCTATCTCCATCTCCATCTCCATTCCCCTTGTCTTCCTCCCCAACCACCCCAGAGCCAGAACCCACGTCCTCCCTCTTCATCAAGAACTTGCACAGCCTATCAAACTTCGGAAAAGAGTACTCCACCGGAGCATTCTCCCCCCCCCAATCCTCTCCAACTGCCCCAAAACACCCCCCTATCTCGACGCCCACCCCCCGCAGCAACAACAACAACGCATCTTATTCGCCCTATACACAGCGTAACGAAACGCAGCGACGAAGTCGCGCAGAGCATGGAATTGCTCGTGATCGAGACGGACGCAGTCGAGGTAGGCTGTTTCGCGGCGCAGGGCGTGTAGATGGAGTCCTGGGGTCGGGGTAGGGGAATCGGTTTCCCGTGACGACGAACGCGCCGGATGAGGGTGTACAAGGTGTCAGCGACGATGGGGGTGTCGGAGGAGGAGAATTGGGTGAGGATGGTGGGGTTCAGGACGCGGGTTTGTACGGAAGGGTCGAGTTGGTGGAGGAAGCCAGTTGTTGACGAGGTGGGAGGTGCTGCGCCAGAGGGTGTAGGAGGGGTCAGAGGGCGAGGGACGAGGGATGGAGGTCTGGATGAGTTGGGGGATGGAGGCGGTTTCGAGCGTGCTTTGGATCTGGGATAACCATGTGGTGTAGTTGTGGAGAGGCTCTGGGTGAGCTTGCGGTCTCTGTTGTAGAGCTATGTTGCTGTTGGGGGAGTTCATGGAGTTCGTTGGAGGGAGACATGGTTTCTCTCGTCTGTTTGGTGTATGCGGCTGGCGAACAAGTTGAGGACGAGAAGGGAGAGATGGGAAGGCGAAAAGGATGGGAAGAGCGGCGTTTGATATAGGAGTTGTCTGCTGGACATGTTTAGCTCACACATAGGAAGGCACAAAGAGATTTCGTTTGCAAGTCAAACCAGAGTTGATTTGTCGTGAACCATCTTCATCCTAAAGTGGAGCAATGGAGATCAATCAAACCATGAGTGATGAGATGACGTTTGAAAGAAGAAAAGAAAGCTTCATTTAATAAAAACATAATGCATTTATCAAACATCAGATGGCCCAGAGACTAAAAGGAAAAAGAAAACAACCAGGGACTTTTGGAACTTAATCATCCAAGTCGCCCCAAATCTCCAGCTTCATTCATAAAATAATGGCAAAGCTAAACTAAGGGTGAGAGAAAAAAGAATATCGTAGGCGGGGAAGGGGAGATAATGTAGGCATCAATCAATAATGTAAAGGAAAAAAAAAAAGAACCACAACTCATATCCCTTTTTTGCATCCCCGGTCATTCCAAGAAACTTTTTTTCACACACGGATTATTTACTGCTGCTGCTGCTTCCAGCGAGGAACCCACTTCTGGGGGCCACCCTTGGACTCCTCGGGTTTGTCGGAGCTGGCGGCTGGAGTTTGCGTTCGGGAGGGAGGCTGAGGCTGCGAAGGACGCGACCACCGTTCGGCGGAGGCACCGTTGGAGGGAGGGGGAGGAGCAGAGGGAGATGCGCTGGAGCTGCCACGGAGATGAGGAGGCACGTAGCCACCGGTCTTCCGGGCCGCAGGGGCGGCGGCGGCGGCGGCGGCGGCGGGGGCTTCTTCCTTGGAGGCCTCGGGGGCACCCGAGGTCTCCTTCGCGGCCAAGCGCTCTCTCCAGCTGGATCCACCACTGGGGCGAGCAAGGTTCAAACGAGGAGCAGTGCGTTCGGTAGGGGGTTCGACGATGCCGCCAGCCTTCTTGGCAGCAAGACGGGCTTCCGCCTCTTCTTCACGCTGCTTCTGTCGGAGAGCGATCTCATCCAATTTCCTATAAAGAATGATCGGGTTAGCAGATGCATCAACCACATGCAGGGCGAGGGATGGCACTGACTTTCTCTCCTCTTCGCGCTTGGCCTTCTCCTCGATCATGATGCGGCGGCGCTCTTCGTCTCTGGCGGCGCGTTCCTCCTCCTCGCGCTTGACGCGCTCTTCTTCCTCTTTGCGGCGGCGCTCGGCCTCCTCCCGCTCGGCCTTCTCGCGACGCCGGCGGTCCTGGACTTCCTTGACACGCTGCTTCTTCTTGGCCTCGAACTCTCTCTCGGCGGCCTTGCGGCGCTTCTCGAATTCTTCATGGCGCTTCTCGGAAACCTCCTTGCGGAAGCTGGTGAACCGAGGTACCAGGCGGCTGAGACGGTGCTTCAGCGCAACGGCTTCCTTGTGCGCGTTCTCGGCTTCCTTCAGGGCAGAGGCCTTGTTCTCCTCATACACCGCAAGATCCTGCTGCTTCTGCTCTTCGTAGTCCTCGGGGATGTGCTTCAACTCCTCGCGACGGAAGGCACGCTCCAAGTGGTCAATGCGTTTGGCGGTGGTGCGGATGCGGTCGTTCAGCTCGTTCTTCTCCTTCTCAAGCTGGGCCAGCTTGATGGCACGGATGCGGTTGGAGTCCATGTCCTCAAGGTCAAGCTCGCTGAGGTCAATGCCCTTGACGCCGCTCTTGAGCTCCTCCAGCTGCTTCTTCAGCTCCTGCTGGCGGATACGGTCCTGCTCATCCTTGATACGCTTCTTCTCGCGCTCACGGAGCTCGTCGGCAAGTCGCTGGCGCTCGGCCTCCTGCAGCTGCTGGGTGCGGATACGCTTGCGAGCCTCCTCCTCACGCTGCTTGCGCTGCAAAGCATCGGTGGCCGCCTCCTTCTGCTTCTCAATGACGGCCCGACGGGCGAGAGTGTCCTCGTGCTCCTTGGCGGCGCCGGCCAGAGCGCGAGCCTGGGCGGCCTGCTTGGCCTGGAGACGGGACTCGTTGTAGGAGGGATCGACGTACATGCACGAGACGTGCAGGGTCTTGGCCAGACGGGTGAGCTGCAGACGGGCAATTTCAGCGGGGGTGTTCTGCAGGCGCTGGACGGTGCCGATCTCGCTCTCCGCGGAACCAGCAGCGCTGCCGGAGTGCAGGGCCTTGGCAGAAGAGAAGACGTCGGTGTCAAAGGTGAGGACGCCGGCGATGTGGTCGACGCGAATAGCCAGGTCGCCCTTCTTGCAACCGTTCATGATGAACTTCTCGATCATGGCGGGGGTGATCTGGAAGGGGTCGGGGAACTGGGCGAGTTCGTAGACGAACTTAAGCTCGACCGACTCGTAGACCTGGGACAGCTGCTGGAACAGACGAGTGAGGATGACCTGCTGCAAAGGTCCGACGTACTTCTCCATCTCGGGGTCCGCACCGATCTGCTTCAGGATGGGAGTGATCTTCTTGCAGATCGACAGAGGGTGGAAATCGACCTCCAGGATGTTGTACAGGTCGCGGATCTCGGGGCGGGCACGCTTGAGCATACCCTTGTTCAGAGCATCCTTGAACAGGACGGCACGGGTGGGGGACTGAGCCATGCCGAGCAGGTTAGTGAGGCGGGTGTTCTTGTTCTTGCGAACCTCGTCCACGTCCACCAGAGCGCCGCGGGAGCGGGAGGTGCTGATAACGGGGATGGCCAGGGCGGACAGAAGCACGAAGGAAGCGGCCTTGGTCATGTCGGCATCCGACACGGAGGGGTTCTCCTTCTTGGTGCCCTGACCGGCGGCCAGAGTCGCGGCAGACTGGCGGAGAAGGTTGTAGTAGCGGCTCCAGGCGGCAGCGTGGAAGAGGTAGTTCTCGCTGACCAGGAAGATGCGGGCCAGCTTCTCGTAGTAGTTGGCCATCATCACGTTCTTGGCGGGGCGCTTGCTCAGGCTCAGCAAGGTGTGGATGTCCTCAATGCTGCGGAAAGCCTCCTGCCACAGCTCCAGCTCGACGGCGACGTTCAGCTGCTGGAAGCGAGTGTCGAGGTGACGCTGCAGGGTGTCGGGGTCGCTCAGGTTGATCGCATGCATCTGAGCCGAGTACTTGGCGGCATTCTGGACGTGGTTGCGCAGAAGCTCGCAGAGACGACGGAACTCGGTCTTGCGGGTGTACTTCAGGCAGAACTGGAAGGCCTGCAGAGCGGTGGTCTGGTACATGACCTCGAGACGGGCGTTGTTCTTCAGGATCTCGAGAACGGTGCGGTAGGTCTCCCACAGGAACTTCAACCACGGGGTCACCACGGCACGGTCGGTACGGTCCCGAGACTGTTCACCGGACACGGTGGCCAGCAGAATGGTCTCGGGGGTCTCGATGGCTTCCAGATCCTCAACGTTGGACGAGGGAGCGGCGGATTCCAACGACGACTGGATTTCGTCGGCCTTGGTCTGGGCCTCGGTGACCTTCTTTTCGGCCAGTTCGATGAACTTCTTGAGAACGACCTATAGTCAAAAGCAACGGGCTATTAGCCAGATGTTCACCTCCTTATTATCTCAGGTCTGTCGGACTGTACCTCGATGGTTCCCACGTTGGTGTTCTGGGCGATGTTCTTGTACTGATACAATCCATCCTTGGCGGCCTTTCCTTTCCGGAGATCGACACACAGCTCGACGAAAAGGAGCATCACCGGCTCGAGCGAGGAGATGGGGCTGCTGCGCGTCCTCTTGGAGGTGACATGTTCGTGAAGGACGTTCAGGGCGGCGGGAGCCTGGCCCACGGCGATAAGTTCCTGAGCCCGCTACGGGTGAAGAAAATCCTGCGTTAGCCTGTTTTTTTTTTTATTATTTCCCTCCAGTGCGGAAATGCCCATGTTTGTTTCCATTTCATTTCTCCAAGGCATCGATCTAGGGGGCAAAGACGGCGACAGGAAGGGAGCGACTCACCTTCAGGACATTCTCCGGTTTGATATGGGGTGGAGGCGGCATGGTGGGCAAAGGTGGTCTCGTCTTAGGATAAGCGATTCAAGGGTCGAGACAAGCCAACACGGGGAGGCTTCAAGATGGCACAACGACGTGGGCGGGCAGCAGGGGTCGAAGGCGAAAGGGGTGCCTGGATTGAAAAAGACGCTGCCACGCGACGGTCGATAGATGGCCCAGATGGGGGAGGATCTTGGGGCAAGCAGGCGTTGTGCGAGAATCTCGAAAAAACAGGCCGGCAGCCGTTCCCACTTCGGGTTAAGCGACGGGGGTCACGTGGTGCTGGCCTCGACGCGACGCAGGCGCGGATTAGAGAGCATGTTAAGGGTCTACTGCCCAGGTGGCTCTCTACAATGATCTCCTGGTAATTAATTTCTGCATCTACTTGGTCTTGACTCCCGGGGAATACTGGCTGTGGCTTCTCCAACCGTGTCTGCCGGATCGCAGCCTCCATCCACCAGTCACGTGAAACCCTCTGACTCAGCAGTTGTTCTGCCGGGCGGTGGCAGGACGGGCATAGCCGGTAACGGGCCAGCCGCTGTGACCATACCGTTACCATACAGCGGTACGGCAGCACGTGAGAGGCATCTCAAAGTCCGACGTCCGTTGTCAGACACAGACACAGACACATCCACTCATCCAGACCGACCGAGAATCATCCAACGTCATCGCATTCGAGTCCAGGGCCTGGTTGCAATTGCCATTGCACTCTCGCAGTGGACATCCATCCTCTCTGCCTCTCCGACAACCCTTGTCCATTATATCGCAACCCTCCTCGCCCGGTTCTTCTGCCATTCCTCAACCCGTGGATAAGCCGATCTCATTCTCAGGGGAGCAGAAACGCACGAAGATCGACTAGAAGCAAAAGGAGACAGACTTTGGCCGGAATTAATTAAAACGAGTCCACCTCACAGACCAGCAGACGGCACTAACGAACTCCTCTCCCTCCCAGACCCTCTCGCTCTCTTTCCCAAGACTCTCTCTTCTCTCTCCTCTTCTTACCGTCGCTCTCTTGCAATTCGTCTTTTTTGGGGCCTTTTTTCCCCCCCCTTCATTAATTTTTCCCTTCCTTTTTTTCTCTCTTCTTTAATCCCTCCCCATTTGATATCGGATCGCCCATTCGTTCGCTCTCTTGCTCTCTCTCTCTCTCTCCATAATTATTTTTTGGTTGATCCCCCGACTAAGGATCATCCATCAAACACAAGAAAAGGAGATCCGGAATAATTAATCCTTTTGTTTTCTCGCTCTCTCTCTCTAATTTTTGTTCCCACGCTCACTCTCTGACGAACCGTGTGTCCCCTCCACTCCTCCTTTTCCCCGTCGCGCCCGCTTTCTTCCTTCCCCTTACCACCACCAACCAGCTCCAGCGCGCGACTGGGAGCTTACCTGGGATTGTCTTCTCAATCCACCGTCCACCCTCATCGCTCGACTATCCCGTCGTCGCTTAATTCCTACGTTAAAAAATTTTTTAATTAATTAATTCGATTTAATTAATTCACCATTCACCCTTCACCCGAACTCTCGAACTCGACATCCACAACGCAAACTCAACATGCCTGCCTACGAGCTCCGATCGGGGGGAGACGTGAGGAACAAGAAGCAAAGTGTGGCCGACCTCAAGTATCGACGATTGACCGAGCTCAATGCTCGTCTGAAGGAGGATTTGGACCGCCCTCGGGTCAAGGTGTCGGATGCCGCAGGATCGTACGTTGGGACCTCTCATCGTCAATGCGTTCAGCGAGAAACCTCGTTTCGCCCGCCCACGTGTAACTAACCAGCCTCGTTCTCGTTTCGCAGATTGATCGATTACTGCAACAACACTCGCGACTTCATGGTGCCGTCCGTATGGGGTCCGGTATGCGATTTTCCCACCCCAATGACCATCCATCAGCATTCCCGAGGGCCGATCGCTAACCACGAAAGCAGATTACCAAGCACGACGACCCGTACGCTCCTCCGCAGCAAAAAGGTTGCTGCACGGTCATGTAACGGGTTCATGACATTTCGACGTCTCTTTTGAATTGGATAAGACTGTGTCGGGTCGCAGTTCCTTCCTCCCATCTTTGCCGCACATTATCCACACATTATATCCTCATTCGCCATGACTTTTTTTTTTGCCTTCTACTACCCTAATTTATTTGTCTTGATATTTTACCCTTCTACTTCGCCAGCTTATTTGGGATCCCTCGACATCCTACCATTTTTCGCTCTTCTATATCACGTACGGGGCAGAATTCTTCCGAAGATGGAGTGAGAACGGCCAGATTTCCAGATGTCAAAAAGGCTGTATATCGGGCCACCGAAGGCGCGCGCTGGCCTTGCACAAACTTCGGATGTTGACGGTGGAAGACCTTTGGAATTGTTTGTTGACGACCTTTTTTTTTCTTCTTCTTTTTTTTTGATTCCTTGCATTTCCCTCCTGTGTCTGTTGAAATTTCCTTATCTATCTAGCCTTGGAAATTCGTGTCTTTTTCTTTACTTTTCTTGATTTCCTTTTGCAGTTTCATTATTCTCAAGATTTCCTTTGTCTAGCAGTGGATTATGGTCGGGTTTCGTGGGATTTAACAAACCTTTAAAATGAAAAAAGCAAGCTAAAATAAAAGAACAGAACATTTCATAAAGTCAGACTTCTCGGGACTACAATTCCCAGCCATTAATTCCTTGTAATGTAGCAAGCTGTGCTCTAGTTACTTGAGCATGAATGTAAGCATGCCGGTGTCAGCATGCCACCGGGGAATTAAGATCATCCTGCGGTTGCTGTGCATCCGAGCTATGCGCGTGTCTGGAACATGTGAGGGACTTTATATACAGACAGCATATACAGGATATGTTGAAGAATAATAGTATAATATCTCAAACATACCTAGAGCGAGAGGAACTCACGGACCATTCTTTCTGAAATATTCATTGAAATCCCGACCAGCCCAGCTGCCGCTGACATCATCCGGCTTCCGAACCGTCCAAGAAAGCCTCGTTATTCAATCTTTCTTTCTATTCATTCCACTCTTTCTCATTCTTCCTCTGTTTCAGTTCCAGTTTCAGTTCCCACGGTTCTTCTGTCGCGAGTCTTGCAGATCATTCCGGTCCTTTATTCTCCCTACCATACTATTCTTGTATTACCTCCCAGACAGAACAACTAGGCGAAAAGCGAAGAAAATGTCCGAGCCCCAACAGCCCCCAAGCACAGCCGCAACCCCTCCTCCTGCAGCCACCGGCGGCAATCTTAATGCCGGTGCGGATGGGCAAGCTGGAGCTGGAGCTGGAGCTGGGGCGCCTCGTCCTCGTCCGCGCATTGCCATCCAGTACTGTACGCAGTGTAAGTGGATGTTGAGGGCTGCTTATGTAGGTTCCTTCTTTCTTTTTTCCTTTCTTGTTTGTTTTTATTCGGGGTTATAGAATGTGTATATGTGTATGTATGTATGGGCATATATTCTAACCTTATACCTGCACACACATACATTTAGATATATAGATATATCTATACACCGAGATAGCTAACCCCCCCCCCATAAATAAGATAAAAAAATAATCAGAATAATATAATAGTTCGCCCAAGAACTCCTCTCCACCTTCTCCACCGATCTCCAACAAGTCGCCCTGGTGCCCTGCACCGGCGGCATCTTCACCGTCACGATATACCATATCCCAACATCTCCGGGTCAACAGCAGCAGGAATCCGAGATCGCAACGCAGCTGTGGGATCGGAAGACGAATGGGGGTTTCCCTGGTGCGTTTCCCCCCCCCCCTTTTCTCCCATCCTTTCTTTTCTTTCTTTCTTTTCTAGGCTCTTTCCTTCTTCCTTTTCTGGGTTATGTACATTTATTTACCTTCATGTCATGTCCTCCATACCTGGATATATCTATCTATCTTGATATTGACTGATATGATGTGATCAACAGAAGTAAAAGTCCTCAAATCTCTCGTCAGAAACGTGATCGACCCTTCAAGAAGCCTAGGACATACGGATCGGGCATTACTGAAAGCTCAAAGCCAGGGCCAGGATCCTTCTTCGGGTCCGGTGGATGCATCGAATGCGCAGACGCAAGCTCAGGATCAGGATCAGGTAACGGGTGATGGTGATGGATCGCAGAGTCAACCGACTGTGGGAGCTCGCGCTGAGTGCGAGGATTGTCGGTGATCATTGAGAACTACCTACCTACATTACATACATACATAAGCCTAAGTACATACTACGGAAGTAAGCTGAAGCTAGACGAATGAATCTCATTCAAACGCTATCAATATCAAGAACCTAGACTTAATATCAATACCTAGATATATACCTAACCAGGCGTGTCGAACACAGCCATGCTAATATAAAGAAAACAAGAAGAGAGACAGGATGCAACAAGAAGAGGGGGGAGGGGAAACTATATAACCCCCCAAACAAGAGACAAAGAAAAAATCAACATGCAAAGAAGAACGTCCAAATCCAAGTCCTTCCGAAGAAAGGGTGCCTAAAGACAGGACCATCCAACTCAGAACGCCGAAAACACGCCCCAGACTCTAAATTTCCCTCCCAACCAGAGCCAGTCCCGATTGTGACCGGCAAGACCAAGACATGAAACCGTATTTAAAAGATGCGCCAACTCCATGTTGTTGTTGCAATTCGTCGAAAAGAAAGAGAGAGAGAAAAAAAAAAAAAAACCCCCATCGGAGATCGTCGGCCATCCGGTGATCGACTGGACTCGGTCGATTAGATCTAGACCGTGCGGATCCTGAAGGAATAAGGTATATATTGCCTAGAATCCGTCGAGTAAGGCCAGTAAAGGCATTGCTCGTGCCAGTCGCCGGATGGCGTAGTCAATATCGTCAGATATTCATAACTGGAGGGATACCCTTGAGGGACTTGCTCCGTTGCGGAGACGAGTCTTCGCTGCACCCTCCATCCGCCAAAAAACGAAAAGATTTTGTTTGGTGGCCCGGTTGTTCATATGTATACCGAGCACGGTCGTCACAATCATGCTATTCCATCATAAAGAAGAAGCCCACAGTTCAGAATGGCATCTTGCCATATCTTTGAGCACCTCAACGTATACCTCTCCATGGAAATTTCCAAATGGATTTCCCAGCCACAAACACCGTTTTGTGAAAAAGAGTCATATAAAACAAAGTGCCGAGGGAAAATAATGGATAGTTTCCTCGACGATAAAGAAGGGTAGATAAACAAGAAACAAGAGAATCATTCAGGATTCGCCGCTCAATTCGTGATGATGCGAATTATGGGTCTTCCGCCTCCAAAATGCTAACCTGAGACGGCTACGGCGTTTGCGAGGTTGCTTTGCTGCTGCTGCTGCTCGCCGCCAGCCGTCTCGTTCCAATGGTGCTGATCATGGCCATTGTGTTTCATACTCGCACTGGTCGACGTGGAATGAGAGCTGCCAACTCCGTTTTCTCGGCGCGGCGAGTTCATGTGAAAATGGCCTTTGTTCGCGTCCTCCGTCGGATGAGAGGTTGGAGTGTTGGCAAACCGCGGATGCTTCTCGCCCCCGCTCTCAACGTAGCTCGAAGAGCTGGGGCGTGCGCTGCTGTATTTTCCGAAGTCGTCCTGGTCGCCTTGGTTACTCTCTTGAGAAAGGCCCTTTTCGTCACCGCTGTCCACGGTCAGGAAACTAGTGGCGTTCGTCGCGGGAGATATCGGCGTCATGTTGTTGCTGTAGTTGCTGAGACTGTGTGTCCGAGTACAACTGTTCCGTTGCGAGCTCGACGGGCCCGACGTGCGACCAGAGGAGCCGGTGTTGGCGTGATGGCGGCGGTACGGCATGTTGCGCGAACTGCCCGGTCGTTCCCCTGCGCCCTCGACCGACCCGACCGAATCGTCGTGGTCTTGGTTTTCCTGTGCATAAACGACGGCGGCCAAAACTGCAGGGTCCCGGAGAGAAGATCCATTCGCCTCGGTGGTAGCGGAATTGTCAACCTGGGCATTGGATGGCACCGGCGTTGTTGCATCTTCTGTGTCCGGAGATGCCTCCACAATGGATGCCCTGGCAAGTTCAGGCACAGCACTGGACGATCTCCGCGTCGCCGATTCGGTTGGGAAGGGAATCCCAGTAATATCCATCGACGGACCGGGCGTATCTGGCGACATCACCGGGCTGATGGCGTTTTCGTTCAGGCTGTCTTCCGATTGCGAGGCAGTTTCCGACGGCGAACGCATCGATCCAAAGTAATCATTGCCCTGGTTTCGGGTGTTCGTGGCAGTAGACGGGAATACTGGCTTGACCGGCGTATCAGAGCCCGGAGTTGCCAACGGCGCGCGGAGGCCTTGGAGACCTTTGATGCTTGTCGCGGGGCTCTGCGTGCGGGGAGAAAGCACATCATCAGGGTTGAGTTCACCGCGCAACGCCTGTTTCTTGCGCTCTATATCGGCGAGGAGATGCCACTTGGACTGATTGTTGCGGATGTGCTCGACGGTGAAGAGCATGCCAGGCAGAATATCCGCCACCCCCTCGAACAGGGGTAGAGCAAATATCGACATGAAGCCGATCTGGCCTGTGGCAAGTTTGAATGTGTTCCCCAATTCCGGAGGGCCGCCAAACAGAGCTGTTTCCATTCCGACCTCCTTCTCCATTTCTCCTTGATTGGCGAATTCTTCCTGCAAGATTTTGGTCCACTGTTCCGCCACTTCCCACGGGCGTGCCACATTGCTGATGTCGGCACATTTGATCAACAGTCCGCATAATAGCGTCTTATACATGTCGAGATCCTGCGGCTTCCACCCATCTAGAGACTTGCCATTCTCGTGGAACTTTTCCTGTAACGACCCGAGCCGTTCCATGAACTTTTGGTGAACACCCATATCGGTGGCGAGGATCGAACTGATCAGGAGCTTGCGGAGCTGCTTATCCTTGAAGGCTGCGGGCCAGTAGCGACGTAAGATCTGCGAGAACGCGGCGCAGTGGAAAGCTTCCAGCACCGAGTTGTCGTTATATAGTTGAGCCAGAGGCGCATTGAGTTTGACCAAGAAAAAGTTGTTCACACCGGGATGGCCAACGTCGTGTCCAATGGCAGATATCAACAATGTCAAGGTGTCGAAAGGCGTTAGAAGGGTAGCAAGCGGCGATATAGACTGGTGATCCTGCGAAACGGATCCCAAGGGTGGCAGTGCGCCAATATGGAGCAGAAAACAGAACACCGACTGCA
Organism: Aspergillus persii; assembly: GCA_002215965.1. Lineage (NCBI taxonomy): Eukaryota > Fungi > Ascomycota > Eurotiomycetes > Eurotiales > Aspergillaceae > Aspergillus > Aspergillus persii. The sequence goes on along the minus strand of NGZO01000008.1, from coordinate 837,367 downwards.
GAACGTCGATGGCATGCCGGAAGTTGTGGTACAGAACGAAGGAGTTGTAGGAGGTGCGGCAGGCGAGCAAGAATTCCAAAAGCTCGTCTGGTGTCAGATGCCAGTGTTCTAGATTGGGTAGCGTGAAAGCGTGTTGGAGCATTTCAAAAGCGGCTTGCACGAGCTCATCGTCCGAGAAGTCATGGCCATTGTATGACCATGACCCGATCTTTTCTTTTATAAAATCCAATCGCTCAGGGCGTATATCCAATTCCCTGTAACTCAACATAAGCAAACCATCTAGTGTCAAAGATAGAGGAACAGAAACCCACCGTTCCTGGAAATCTTCTATGAATTCTTCGGGGTTACATATGCCTTTCATCAGTTTTGATACCCTGCGAGAAAATGCAAATTAGTAATTACCCTCTGTTGGCCAAGAAACCCTCCGGCGCAAAACCTACATAGCTTCCCGTAAGTATGCGTAGGGCTGCTCATCATGAACGCCCACCCACGAGTGTTTGCGCAGTTTCTTCCTCGACAAGAAGCGCGACTGCTCCTTCAGCGCGGATTTCCGAATCCTATAGGCGTGCACTGTAAGACCCTGTACCCTGGCCTTGTCGAGGGGAGCTGCTAGGACATCCACCGCGCCGGCATCCAAGCATTTCGAAATCTGGTGGGGTCCCGGAATCGCAACGTCGCCGCGCTGCTCATCGGTGGGGGCGCTGGTCGGGACACCCTGTGGCGAGCGCAAGATGGCCACTGGAACAATGAGATTCGGGGATTCTTGGACTTGAATGTCGGCGGATAACCCGGAAAGCAGCTTCAAATCGTGGGTCCCTTCTGATTGCGACGAAAACGTGAATTGGCGATGTAGCGACGTCGGCGACGGAGGCGCGATTTCAGGCCAGGAACCACGGCTGCTCTTGCGCCGAGCCAAGCCGGACTCGTCGCCGTTCATGTCCACGTCGAAGAATGCGAAAATGGGAGAGCACGACCTCATGGCCCTGTCGTTGCATTCGGCCAATTTCGACGCGAGAGAAGCTCCGGACTGACAAAGGTAGACTGCATTGAGAAAGACAGTTACGTTAGCAAAAACCTAGAGGGAAGATGAGTACACAATTGCCACATACTTCGATCGGAAACCCCTAACAAAAGTTTCACGTCCGATCTCAGCGTTTCGGGCTCGTCGGAAGATAAAAAAGTGTTAACACAGGCCGTGTCTGCCGATCCGTCGACTGACACCCATCGCTCCGAACTAACGCGATGATCAATATATACTGCTGAACATTCAATGCGATCCATGATGGCGGCTGGATCCGGAACACGTATTGGAAAAGGAAATTCGACGTCGCAGTCCGTTTCACAACGCACTACGGGCGAGAGAAAGAGAAGAGGACTTTATGTTCTACTCGATCAACACTCGATCTTCATAGGGTTGAGATATAATGGTCGGGGCAAACGGAGTGGTAGGTAAGGTCAAAACGAGCGGCGGAAGATATACAAAAGGAAGCGACGGCGGCAACGTCGTGGTCGTGAGAAGAAAATCGCTTCAATATAAGGGAGTGGATATGTGTTTGTTTCTTCGTTCTGCTGATTTGTATAACTCGCGTCAGTAACCCTTGTTCATGACAGAGCGCTGGGAGATATAATAATCGGGGGCAGCGGCGACGCCGGCGTTGCAGCCGAACCACGATTTGCGACCAGCTCTCCGGAGATCCCACGAACGACGACCCAAATCGAGGGCGCTCAATCAACCAATGTATTTGTCTGCTGCAGTTTGTCTTCCGGCGAATTGATTGACCAGTTGAACGATCGAGGGGGGTGCCAACGTCAGGATCTGTCCGGAATTCCCCTTTTCCCTGGGACATAATCCTACTTCTTTGTACCGCACGCTTTTGTCGCCTCCGCCGGCCGCGACCACCGGATACGCAGGAACACTCACAGTTTCAGGTCGAGAAAGAAATCGAGAAGCGACAAAGGTCAATCGAAGGAAGAAATTGAGTGGCGACCAAAGGGGACCGAAAAGGAAGGCAATGGGGTTGGAAGTCGGACTCGACGAGGAGGGTCACCTCGACGTTCCACGGAAAGTCACAGGTCGCCGAGAGGGTTCAATCGGAAAATCGCACGGGGATCGCGACACATCCAAAGTCCGAAAGTCCAGTCCGATATTCGACGGCGGGAAAAAAAAAAAAAAAGAAAGAAAGAAAGAGACAAAGAAAATACTAGGGCGTCATGACGGGCCACCAACTGGGCTGAACGGAGAGAATATGAACACGAGACCGGTGAAAGTGGAGAGGGAGAGAGATCGATCGGGTGGGTGACGGGAGGGGGGCAAAAGAAGAGAGAACAAGAGAGGGAAAGGGAGCGCGAGCGAGCAAAGCACGGGGGGATTGTCACAGATAAAGGGGCCGAAATCGAACTGGCTTGAAGAGAAAGCCAGGAAGACCGACTGACAGAAGGGAAGGGGAAACAAGTCCCGAGACCAGACGGGAGGGAGGGACTTGCAAGGGGGGCGGAGGGTGTGTGGGTTGAGGTGGGAATAGGTCAATAGGACCAGACTCTCGACGGGTTTCCCAGTGGAAAGAAAAAAGAAGAGAAAGAAAAGAAATGAAAGAGAAGGGAATGGACGGAGTAGGGACTGAGGGGGACGAAGGGAAGATGGTCGGATGGCGGAGAGGCCTGCAATGAGGTTGAAAGAGGTAAAAGGGCAGGAGGATCGGAAAGGCGATATGACCGGGGATGCCAATAATTGCGCGCGACAGAAAGGTGAAAGGAGCGTGAAGAACGGAACCGAGAGTCAGGGAGCAGAAGGGAAAAAAAAGTGGAGGGCGAAAGTGTGGGTTGAGCGAGGTTCTTTGGGCAGTGCGACGTGCGATCCAATCTTTTCTTGGGGTTGATTCTTTTGCTCTGGATGGATAAGTATAGTAGAGTAGAGTAGAGTAGAGTAGAGTAGAATCGAATTATAATTGTCAACGTAGCTAGACTCCTGGAATTCAGAACTGGATCAGGAGTCCGAGTAAAGACCAAAGTACTTCCCAGAGATTCTGCCAGACTTCCAGAAGGTCCGCGGCACGGGTGCGGGCGTCGTCAGAGTCTCGCCGATGGGGCCGATCCGGTATTGCCTTTACAGAGTACAGAGTACGCCTCGTACGGTGGTTATTCTTAGCTACGGAGTATACACCGACTATATACTCAGAGTACTCTTCAGAAGATATGAATACTAGGGTTTATTCTTCTCCATTCACTACGTAATTACAGAGTGTCTCGACAGCTTCCGGCTGAGGTCATCATCAATGCCAACTATCTGTATAGGCATACCCAACCCCTCTCCCAATCACCGAGATCGTAAATCGCCCAGGGGTGGAGAGAGGGGAGAAGACCGACTCGGAATAGTAGCAAAAATTGCGCCGGATTCTCAGAGTGCACTGCAAAAGAAAAAAGGAAAAGGCAGAAAGAAAGAAAAAATGACCGGCAAGATAAAGTGAGCGGAGAGAGTGGATCTCGTTAGTCCAAGGGCCAGGCTTCGTGGGTTTTCTAGAATCTCTCGCGGGCTGGAAAAGAATCCATCGGCCTAAGAGAGGAAGAAGAGGGGCCCTTCTTGAGTCCTTCTAACCAGTCACCAAATAATGAACTACGCCGGGCTAAGAATAACCTCCGCCCAAAAGGGATTTGGGCCGAAGGGAAGGATTCTCTGCTTTCTGATTCACTGATTCACGGGGCCCGAGGTCGATATCCCGTGGGCTTTTTAATTTCACCAATCCGGAAATCGGGGCCCTTTAGCTGTCTCTGCCGCGCGTGTGTCTAGCTTTTTGTGCGTGCGTGCGCCGAGACTTACCTCAAGGCAGTAAAGTAGGTGTCGCTGTCTCGCTGACCATATGATCGATCGGGTTGGATTTACATTTCTCATCGTCATCGTCCGCCCCATCGAGGAAGGAAGCGAAGCGATTCAACAATAACCAACAGAAGAAAGCTGACACTCCGTATCTGGCTGTACTCCGTAATTTTGGGCGATCTTTATTTTTCTTTCTAGAAATTCCATCCGCATTCCTGCAGCGACTGACTTGGCAACACGTTGGAGGGATGCGGTTTGCCCTCAGGGGTGGCAACCAACGACTGGCGTCGGCACACCCACCTCTCACGAAAGTCTGGGTCCTATGATGTGATAAGTCAGAGCGAGGCCGGCAAACCACCTCAACCTTCGCTCGGTGATGCATTATGAGATAATCGGCGTTTCTGCGGAGGGGGGAAGGGGATACGGGCGCTTTCTCGTAGGGTGGCAACCTCACGCCGACCGAGAAAGCCTCTGACGACCTCGAGTCCCCCTCGATGGCTCTTTCACGTTCGCATTCCGGGGTAAGGGTCGATCATCGTTCAGGCGTCCGTATCGATGATTCGATCTGAATTGATCTCCTTTCTGTGGGTGTTATTTTCTTTTCTTTTTCTTTTTCTTTTTCTTTTTTCTTTTTTTCTTTTTTTTTTTTTTTTTTTCTTTTTTTTTTTCTCTTTTTCTTTTTCTCTTTTTTCTTTTTTTCTTTTTCTTTTTCTTTTTCTTTTTCTTTTTCTTTTTCTTCTTTTTTCTTTTCTTTTTCTTTTTCTTTTTCTTTTTCTTTTTCTTTCTTTCTTTCTTTTTTTTTTTTTTTCTCTACTGCAGATGGACGCGAGGGCGTGGGAAATTATTGTGGGCTGCAGGTGGGTAACAGAGCAAACCAGAAGAGGAAAAGTGGGCGATAACTGGAAGATTACCTCAGCTGCTGCCTTGCTGCCTTGCTGTCTGGCCTTTGTGCCTGAGGCTGCTGGTCACGGCAAATCCCGCCTCGCCGATTCGCTCGAGCTGCGGCCAATCAGGGCGGGAGGTTGATTGGAATGCAAGAAGGTGTATGTAACTCTGTAGGTAGTAGTATGTAGCTAGAGAAGGCCTAATTTTTAGTTTGTTTCGAATGCTAGGAGCACGTACACAGATCGGTCTCTTGCAAACTCTATGTTCTCCTCGAGTCTATTCCAGCTAACTTCAGCCCAGGGACACTTTCAAAACAATTCCGAGATCCGGACCTTCTATTCCCGGAGTGCTACTAAAGACACCTATCTACCCTACATAGGCAGTTCATAAGAATTCTCCGCCTAACGGAGTGCACAAACCAGTGCACTATATCTAATATGCATATCATTACCGCCTACCTAGTGGTGTTGGCTCCGGACCAGGATCGCCGTGACAGCGTCTGCCCCCCTCACATCCAGGGATCATCCCGGCGATCCCCCCTCCTTCTCGCTCTGATCCATGCCGGCTATGAAACAGCGCTGACACCGTCCACTCCGTTTGCCTTCGTGCATCCGTAAAGAAGGCTGTCCTATTCGTTCTACCTACTTGCCTGGTTTACTAGGTTTGTTCCCCTTGCTCTATCTAGACGGGATACCGCCGCCCCGCCTTTCTGGCGAGCCAAGTATGACGACGGGGCTTGGTTGGATCTGGAGATTGGAAATCGGACGAAAATTGAAACTAATTGATTTTCTCTCATTCATCATCGTAGTAGTATCGGTGCGGTTGTAAATGCAAAATCCTGAACGCTTAGGGACGTAAACCTGCCCATGCACCTTTCCCCTACCGTCCCAATCCCAGACAGACGTCTCATAAATGGCGGTGTAATAAAGACACGGCTTCTCCGGTAAAACGCATGGAAGAGAAAATGTATGAGAACCAAAGAGAATACACAAGCGCGGGGGTAGAAAAGTTCGAAACATAGAAGGAAATTCAACGGGGGAATGGGAAATGAAAGCAACACATGTAAAAGAAGGGTCATTAGACAGCAATGGGGGAAAGCCAGTAAACAAAAAGTCTAGAAAACAACCGCTGAAGGCAAGTATCCCAAACCCCATATTTAACTGTCAGAGACGGGAAGGGGGGGAAACAGCAGAAAGAAAGGGGAGGGAAAAAAAAAAAAAAAAAACTATCGTACACAAGGGGTAGGGAGAGTATTGGGGAATTGCCTTAGGAAAGCAAGTTCTTCAATGACGGACTGGCGCTAGCACCAGATGAACCATTGGTGCCGTTGGTTTGTCGGTTGCTGCTCGTAAGCGCGGCCGGTGCCAGGACGGGTGTCTCCTCCAATTTGGCCGGGGTAAGTCCTCGAGGGTCGACGTGGGCCTGGGAAATAGGCGGCGACTGTGTGGGTGCCTTGAGAACGCGGTCAACGGAGTAGACACGTGCCGGGGGCCCGCCGTTCAAGGCACTGAGCGAATGTGGAGGCGAGTGTCGAACCATTGTTGCTTGAACATCTGGAGGCGAGGCCGATGGCGCGTATCCTCGCGGTCCTGCCGTGTGCGAGTGATGAGGCGACGACATGGGAACGGGCCCGTAAGGGCTCTGGTGGGCTGGGAAGGGCTGGGGAGGCGGATGGGCAGGATGAGCCCCGCCGTAGTGAGGCGGCGGCGCGTGGTGTGGAGGTGTAGGCGCATATCCATTCATGTGGTGTGCGGTCGGCGGTGGTGGTCCTGGAGGCCCTCCGCGGTAACTGGGAACTTGGATGCCGTTACGAAGCGCGCTGTCACCGTAGTCATTTGGCCGTTGCTCATATCCCGCGTACCATTCTGAACCGGTATGTCCGTTATGCGTAGGCCCGACCGGCCTTGGAAGGACCCCTCCTGTCGGGGGAGGATGCGCATGAGGCCCGTAAGAGTGGCCGTGGTATTCGGCAAGTCGGGGAGCCGGAAGGACAGGCCGTTGAGCCGAGTACGGAGACGGCCGCGGCTCAGGTGATTGCTGAGGCGCCATTTTCTTGAGATGACATTTATGGCACTCGTACAACGCCTGGCTTTGTGGCGTCGCAGGTCCGTCAAGACTAGTAGTAGTTCCGGTCCGCTCTGCAGGACTATACTCCCCGTTAAGCTTCGAGAGCGGTGGCTGCGAGGGGGTTCGATGAAGGTACGGGGGACTCGCCGAGGCGGCACTCGGGTATCTGGGTCCGGCAGACTCATTCAAGCCTCCGCCATTGAGCAATGGCGTATTGTGGTTGACAATTGTTGCCAAACGTGATTTGTCCACAGGCCACCACCTGGGGCTGTACGCAGTCGAACAACGTGCACATTTCTTCGTATCTCCGCCAAGTATCCGTTTAGGGGAGCGATTGTCAGGATCGATGTCCATCTCGTCCGGAACGGTCTCTGTCGACACGATATTGTTCTTCGGATGGTCCTTGCTCGGTTGAGGATTAGAAACACCGTTGGCAGCGCCAGCCGACCGGCGGCTTATTCCATGCTGCGCCGCCTTAGGATGTTGCTGTACAGCTGCGGCTCTCCGTTCAGTCTCGGTCTTGCTCAGATCGGCCTGTTTGTAGATTTCAGAAAACCGCGCAAGGGCATTTTGGCCGTCTTCCCCTGCTGGTTCACCGATTTCATGGATAACGGAGGTCACGCTGTGGTCGGGACACCAGATCCCTGCCATGATTACTCCCGTCTCCTCACCAAGCTTGGCGCTAGCCACGGAATCTTTTCTCGACCCTTTCACAGGGGTGACGTCGAAACCAAACACGTAGCCCGCCTGGTGTGCACAGCCGACATGGAAGCGGGCACTGCAGCCGCTGAAGTGGCAGGACACGCATGCTCCCCGGGTCGATTTGCAGATCTTGCACTCCTCTTGATGACGCTCCGAAGGAATGAGGCCGAATCCCTCGGCGACCTCCAGCCTCCTAGCGTCACCAAACTTGATTTCCGGAGTCCAAACTGCGCAAGTGACATGGACCCAGTTACTACCCGCGGTCGCTTTAAGTGGCTCTCGAGGACCGACAGGTTTTCCGACGGCTTCTTGTCTTTGGCGATATAGCTTGATAGCTTCGCTCACCATTTCCTTCTCCAGCCTCTCCTTCTCCCGGTCTCGTTCGGTCCTCTTCCTCTGGTTCGATCTCGGGGGCTCCATCAGCTCGTGTTCAGTCCAAGTCACCGGACACAAGACACATTCATAGCGAGTCGAGAGTCTCGGACTTCGATCGTTCGAGCACATATCGCACAGCCACTTGACACAATTGCTGGAGGGGCTGACGCCATAGCAGCTTCGGTGGACAGTTAAACGGCAATCTCTGCAGGACAGATGCTGGTCTCCAGTGGGTTCCATCTTGCTGCAAACCGCGCAAGGGAGCGTTTTGGCCTTGGGGGGATCCGGAACGATTGGCGGCGGGTCTGGGGCTTTTTCGGGGGCCGTTTTCTTCTTGGCTGGGGGCTCGACCGAGGTCGCCGTCGATGTGCCTCCGCCATCTTTGTCGTTGATGCGGCTCTTTCGCTTGGTCGACTCTTGCTGCACCTGGGGGTTAGCGTTCACCACGACCCCGATTGCGGCAGCCGTGGCCGCCGTCGCAGGGCTGATACTGATGGGGATCTCGGTTCCGAGGAGAAGTTGGACCAGCAATTCTTCATCCATGCGCCGGCGCCATGACTTATTGCCACTTTGATTAACCCTTTTGGCTACCTCATCAACACTCTCCCACTGGATGCCGTATTTACGCCATAGTAGGGCGCAGCGCAAGCAGAGTGCCACGGTAAGCTGTGGGCCTTTATCGCGTTGCCTGGAAGACGGCTCACTCGGCGTTGTGGTACCGGGCGGAACCCCCGGGGCACGTCGCCACTGGCGCGATGTCCGCTCCGAGCAGAACTTGCACTGGAATCCTCGTTTCTTTTCGGCCGCCTTGTCGTTGTCATATGCGGAATCGTCATGGTCGTCTGCCACATCATCCACCAGCTTTGCAGCACTGCTTCGCTTGGCTTCCTTCTTGCCTCGCCGCCCTTCATAATTGCCCCATATTTGGCGACCGCGATCTGTCCTCTTCCACATGTAATAAAAGCGCACAATCTCACGGTGTGGCCTTGAGTTGACAAATTTGGTCACATTGCGTAACTCCGACCCGAACTGAGAGACTCCTTGCTCGAATAGCTTTATCTCGTCCGGGCGCAAATGCGGTTCCTTAAGATCTTTGTATTTGTCCACCTGCTTCAATTTGGCCAAAGCGACGTCAGCGTCGAAACTGTTAGAGTATAGTAGCTCCAAGGCCTTGTCCAAGAAATTCGTAGAGTATGGTTTCACATCCAGGTCGGGCGCTATTTCCTTTGCCCGCTCCATGTACTTATCGATGAATTCCTCGCGGGCGGCGGGATCTAGATACGCGCCGGGGTCATCGTCTTCGCCGCGTGAAGAAAGCTGAGTCGGGGGTGGGGCATAAGGAAAAAGCGGTTCCGCGGTGCGAACCTGCTTCCCGTCGACAGTGACTGTCTCATCTTGTCCTCTTGGGATGTACCCCTTTGGCTCATCTAGGACGTGTTTCGGTCGATTGGCTCGTTCTTGTTTTGCGGCTTCTTGGGCGGCATGGGCTTCCTTGGTGAGTCTCGGATCCCTCCGGCCACTGGAGCTTTTCGGGGGCTTCTTCTTGGTGTCTGCGGGCTTAACGTACACCACGGGTTCTCCATACCACTCAGCGACTTGGGCCTGATGCCGTCCACCAAGCCGGGAACTCGCTCGAGGATATATCCGGTCGTCGTAGTCGAGAGCATCCTCCACATTGCAATGGTGGCCTAGATAACGATACGGCCACATCCTCGCTTGCGCCTTCTGCTCTTCGGTAGCTGGTCGAGTTGCCTGCTCCTCAATGGGCGCGGGAGTATTGCCGTTCGTGTCATTCGCGACATGTGGTTCTTCTTCCTCCTCCTCGACGACTTCATCCTCGCCATCTGGCTGCGCTTCGCCGAGGACTGGTGTGTTTCGAGCCTCGAGTTTGCGCTCTTGGGCTCGACTGCAGGCGGCGCAGGCCCAGGCAAAGCCTCGTGCCGGTTTCTTGGTCAGAACGGGCTTTACACAAAACATATGATATGTATTGCGGCAAACGGCACAGTCCACCGAGTTGGAGCTTGCAGCATAGAGGCTACACCGCTTGCAGGTTTTCACCGCACTGCATAACTCCTTGCCCCGCCCAATCTCCACGAGAACAAATCGCCAGCGTTCATCCAGAACCTTCTTGACATTGGCCGGGACGTTGATTACCTTGTTGGTGGGGATTACCTCGTAATACCGATGAATGTAACGGTCGAACATCTTGTCATACCAGAAGCAGTCTCGGCTCTTCCGATATTCGTCGGAGTTTCCAATCTCCGACGAATGCGCAATGTGGCATTTTCCTCGTAGAGAGGTAAGTGGACATGTGTCGGAGTGCATCGATGCAAAGACAAGCCTCGTATCCGCCACCTTGCGTTGGATATCACGTGGCCGGTAATACCAGTTCACCCGCAGCGCCTCGATCGGGCCGGATGGCGCGTTTTTGGAAGGGATGAACTCCATGATTCGCGCCAGGTAATACGGTTCTCCTGGCGGTTCGCAGATGAGATAGACATGGTCTGGATAGAAAAGTTAATCGTGATAGTCCTCTTTTTTTTGTTGGAAGGACACAAGAGAACATGGTTGGGTTCCTTCCCCCCCCCCGAAAAAAACACAAAACAAAACAAAGAAAAAAGGCAGGCACTCACCATTCACTGCAAATGTGGTGCCGTCGTCAGCCGTCAATTTACCATCTTCTAAGTACGCGCCGCGTTTCTCGAAGGAGACCATGTTAGATTCCCTTTGCGCGTGCGAAGCTCCCGGGGCTGTCGTGAAGATCTTTTTGGTTGCACTGCCATTTGGGGTGTTGGAATTCGTCGAACTGGCGGGTTGTTTTCGTTTTCTCGAGTTTGACGACCCGCTAGTCTCCTCAGGCTTGGCGGAAAAGGATGAGGTGCCGGGAATGGAGTCTTTGATGGCGGAGGCGAGGTTGGCTCCATTCACCGCCGTTTGGTTTCTTCGCGCGCTGGATGACGACGACGTTGGTTTTTCGGCCTCGGGTTTGGTACCATTCGCGGCGTTGTTGGCATGGGAAGTGACACCACTAGTGCGCTTGCCAGATTTCAGCGCGGGATGGGTGACCTCCAGATCCATGTCGATGTCGCGATCCTCCGCGTAGTTGGGGCGGGGAGCGGCATTGCGGCCTCTGGAACGGGTGCCATAGGGAGCCGGAGTAGCGGAGGTGCTGGGGGGCTCCGTCCCAGCAGCCTCAGAAGGAGATGCGCTGGTGGACATGAGTTGCGAGGGCGGATCATTCACGGTGGCGGCCACTTGGGGGGTGGGAGAGTCGGCCGATCCCGTCCGTGAAGAGTGACCAGGGGTGGGCATGCGTCGTTGGCCGGCAGCAACAGAAGCACCGGAGGGCGAGTCGGGCCTCACGTGTTGCTGCGACTTCTGGGGCGGTGACCTGTCCGCGGCCATGGCCAACCCTCAGGCGCAAAAAGAGAAACGAGGTCAAACGAGGGAGATAGAAAAAAGAGAAAACACAACAAAACCAGAGAGACCCGGGAGGAAGCAGCAATGCGCCTCCAGCGTCGCTCGGGGGCGTCTCGATAACGGTGGGAACACCAAATGCCTCGGACGCGGAGATGCAAAAGCTCAGCAACGGGCCGTGTCGGGTAGAAGATCCCTCATGGGAAGGGTGCAGATGGTTGGTGTCGAGCACTATCCGCCGAGTATCAGAAGAGGGAGAAAGAGAAAATGAGAAAATGGAAAAAGGGAGAAAAGGCGCAGGAGGGCAAGATTGTCGGCCCAAAAAGGACTAGAGCGTCAATGTCGTTGCCCAGCTTTGAAAATGGTAACGTTGCTATCTCTCCTTCTTGTTGCTGGCTTTTTTTTTCCCTCTGAAAAAGGTGACTTTGGTTTTCCGCAAGGGAGTTAGTCGGAAGGTCAATGGCGAGTTGAGGAAAATGAAAAAAGGCAAAAAAAAAAGCACACAGGCGTACCCGACTATCAGGATCGACGACCAGCCGGGAATGACCAGAATAAACTACTAGCCGAAAGAGAATCGACTCCCAAAGGCCTCCGGGAAGGCTAAACGGAAGATGCAAGGTGGATATGTGTAGGAAGGAGGAATTTACCGGAAAAGATGGAGGCCAGATAAAGAGGGAGAGAAAAAGAAAATGGAAGGGGGGGGAAGAAAGAAAACGGCCCTGTCAAAAGGTGCTTGTAGTCCAATGATAGTAACAATGAAAGCAACACCAGAACAAAGCCCTTGGATCGATTGGGAGTAAAGTAGAGAAAAGCCCGTGGCGCCAGCGGAGTGAATGAAGCGTCGACGAATCCGGACCAGACGTAGCAAGGCGACAGTAGACTCGAACTAGTGGATAGTCTGACCGGGGGGGGGATATGCGAGTGAAGGGGAGAGGGATGGGGGAGTTGAAGGAGATATTGAGAATACACCACGGGAAAGGAGGAAGGATAAGAAGAGAGAGAGACAAAACGTCGGTGGATCAGTGGAGTCGGGTAGAGGGAGACCAGAGAGGAAAGGCGACTAAGCCCAGAGTGGCAGAGGCGTCGCCGGTAGGGAAGGAGAGGGAGGGAGGGAGAGGCAGAGAGGAAGAGGGAAGCGAGAAAGAAAGAGAAGAGAAGAAAGCGAGTGAGTGAGTGAGCGAACAGAAGAATCAGGAAGACCAGGATCCCGACCAGTCCACGTCCTCGCCCCTAGTCCCGATGTGTTAATATGACGGATCCTCCATCCACCAAGAACCAGAGAAAATTCATGATGACCGTCTTGCCCTCGCGCGAAAAAATAATAATCATGGATTATGATTATGGTTTGATACTTGGGCCGGGCCCAGCGTGCCGGTGGTCGTCCTGCTGGTCCCGCCTCGGGACTTATCATGACCACTGCGATCCAGGTGGCTACGGTCATTCAATGCAGATTTGATGCCTTCGACGCTTCTCTCCCACCCCTCCGGAGAGAGAGAGGCAACTATAGAAAATACTACGAGGTAATCGGATCGGTGGCTGCTCCCATGACTCCTTTGCTCCTCTGCTCGTTCCAAGCGGCAGGCTGCCCCATTGAATGATCGACGCAGAAACTGGATTAGTGGGAATGAAAGTTATACTCCGTAGACGCCTTGTCGTCCGTTCTGGCGGAAAGGAGTTGCAGGTGGAGCAGACCACCCGATGGGAACTGGGAAAAGAGGTGGTGGTGACGATATACTCCGTAGGGCGGAAGGGGAAATGAGGATGGATAAATGGACAGACAGGACGGAGGGGACGGGGTGGAATCCAGGGAAAAAGCAGAAATAGCAGATAAACGAGAGTTGAGTTTTGTTTTGTTTTATTTTATTTTAGGATGGTCTTTGATTGGGTCAAGGCTGAAATGATTATAATCTTCCATCTTACAGAGAGATACACTAAACTAGCATCGATGGGGGGGGGGGGGGTTCTTTTTTTTTTTTTTTTTGTACGAGCTTGCACAGGACTTACGCCGCAGAGGAACAATCGACGGGGGAGGGGGGGAACCCAAAAGGTATGGATGGATGCACAATAATAATCTGTGGCAGGAATGTTGTCACGTAGGGCAGCGCATGCGCGTTGATCTGAAATCCCAATTGCCAAGCCCTTCGAATTAAATGGCGTTGCAGGCGCAGCAACAACCCAAGTACACTTCGGAACGCTGTTTGTAGGCGCGGGCCCAGCTCGGAATCTGTGTGATCAACGGCTTGATTCATTGGTTTTACCCCGTTGGGCTGGTCATCGATAACCTGCTTGGGGGAATACCGTTGTGTTATTTTATTCTATTTAATTTTATTCTTATCGTGGATGAACGTGGATAGACTGGATAGGACCGGCTTGGGGAGGTTTCAAGATCAAACATGTGGGCGATAATTCCTAAAATGTCCATTTCCACTATATCTTCTTTCCTTTGTTGCATTTGTTGCAAGCAATGGATACACGACATCGGGCGAGGACTGGCTACTTCCCACAACATGAAACTATGGGCTGGAATTAATTCGGACGTCTCAGGAATTTAAAAGGGAGAAAAATCGACACCCAAAGATATCCCTATCGACATCATCTTTCCCCTGACGCGAGGTTGACCGTAAGAAATGATTATTCAATCAACTGCGGCAACAAAAAATTACGGGGGGCAAGGAAACCTAGGCTAAAACCAAGGGAAGGGAGGGGCATTTTGCAGAATGGGACGGACTTCCGTACTCAGAGTACAGAGGGCGTCGAGAGCATGGATGGGGAGGCGCTGGAAAAGGTAAAGCTTCGAATAGACGACCGAAAACTCGGCTCAGCGAGGACAGAAACAGCACAGAAAAGGGAGCAGGGCACGGGGTTCCATGGCTCCTGCAGTGCTAGCCAACTAGTGGTGATTAACAGCTACACAGTCGATCCTCAGGCATGGGCGGCGCGACTTCTTATGCGAACTACGGACCGTCTGCGATACGCCGGCGGCTGTCGGAGCCTGTTGGTCAACCGTTCTATTTATTGTCGTTTCTTTCTGGAGTTGGGCAATTAGGTGGTTACTATTTTTACAGAAAAAAAAGAAAAGAAAAAACACACCATCCCTCAACATCAAAGGTACATGACGGTGGTAAGTGAATCGAGAATATTACTGACTCTGGAGGGAAACCCTTCGTTAGCGCCTCCGGAAAACCTACGGAGCAGTCATTCATGTGGTTGGTTCTTCCTGCCGGCTGCAGGCACTTGCGGAGTAAAGAAGTGAGAAAAAGAACGGCTTTCCTTCCCCCGCCAGGAGAGCCTTTCTCTTTCCCTCGCTGTACCTTGACTATCTGTCATCATCAACTACGACGACTCCAAGTGGCAGAGCTACGGAACAAGTGAGGAACAATGCAAGAAAGATCCCCTCATTCTTGATCTGTTTCCAATCCGCGCCACGGCATTCCTTCTCGCCGTGAAGCAAACCGGTCAAGCGACTTACGTACCTTGGGTGCTCCGAGGACGATATAGCACTCGGGACCTGGGCCAATGATGTCGACTGCTGCAGGAAAAAATACCTCCATGGCCGTTGATTTGCTGCCTGGTGGCCGTCCCAACTCTAGCTGTGTTGCCACATTACAACCTACGACTACTAGGTAGGTAGGTAGTAATAGTTTCTGCCACACCCCCGAAAGAAACCGTCCTTTTTGGTTCGGGATCGATCTAGATTGTGAAATGGCCGATCCATATCGTCCCTGGTCGACGGCTTGTGTCCGTAGCTTGATAACGAGGGCTCTTATGAATAATAAATGCCCCTGTTCCTGACCGATAAATGAGTTCAGTGGCATTATGCCTTGCTGCGAGGATTGTCGGTAAGCAACCTTGAACCTTCTGTACGAAATACCACCTACCACCTGGCCCTCCTGCGTTACTAAACCCAGCCACCTGCCGTCCATGTTCCGGATGAGTGAAATAAGGGCGTGTCTTGCACTGAGCAACATTGGTACCAAGATTTTAATTTGAATTACGGTTTATGGATCCGCTCATCACATGCCTAGGATACCCAATCAGGTTTGATCGCTGGATGAAAGCGTTGGAACATGGTTTTATTTCAATCTGGTTTACTGCAGACGGTAGGGGGCAAGGAAAGATATGGGGTATAATTATCCGTCGGACTGGGATGAAGGGAGAAAAGGGAGATTAAAGTCGTTCAATGTTCCAATACTATCGGTGAGCAATCCGAGTATGTGGCGGCCTGGACTTATCTTGGAAGAAATATATTGATGACCTGCGGAGGACTCCGTACGTCCTTGGATTTCATAGAGCGACTGTTTTAGGTATTTTGTAGAGAATATATTATTATTACCACTCCGTAGTACAGTTGAGTTCTCTGAGCAAACTGGGTGGATCTGTCGAGGTGGCCTTTTTCCTTCTCTTCTTTCTCTTTTTCTTTCAAGCCATTCCTCCGGGTCAAGGCTGAAGATTAAATGGCGCTTCCGCCGAGTCATCCGTACCTGGGAAATTTCGAAAAATTACCTTTAAAATCCAAGCCTTGTTGGTTTCTTTTCCTTTCCTCGTTTCGTTTTTTCCAGGGAAAAAAAAGAGGGAGGGAAAGAACGGGATCTGGACCGATCGGAAGTGAGGGGAGACGTTGTAAGATTATAACGGCGTCAAGGGGCATGTCAATAGTCGATAACAGCTCACTTTTATGCGTTTGCCTTTTGTCGACGTGCTGTCCGGTGACACCCCCCGTCGGCTTACATTTACACTGAATAAATGTATTTATCCCGCAATGCATATCATCAGGAGCTCTCGGTCGGAAGAGTCCACAATAAATGAAGGTGCACCAAAGAAGAAAGTCGTTCGTCGCCGCAAATACGGTTCTACGAGGGGATGGGATTTTTGCGGAGGGGTAGAGATGCGCTGTTAATAAATAACACATAGCCCTTGCTCATTTCCCATCACGTCGTCCGGAGGAGTGAGTACCTGCACCAAGGGCACAGAGAAAGAAAGCGTGGCGGAGGAATGTACAGTACTGTCTGTGCTCGACTAAGACCAGTCGGACTGGTGTGGGATCAACGGGTGGAATCGGTAGAGACTAAGGTAGACTAACCAGAGGGACCCGGCTACTCGCCCTTTTTGCCACAGGAAATCTATTCCCGCGATAGGAGGTGAGTAGTCAGCATGAATCCTACAGCCACTAGTTAAGTGAATCGGAAGGATAAAAACAAGCAGGATTGAACCACCTTAAGATTCGCTTTGTTGCGTAGAAATCTGTATTTCAGAGCATGAGGCCAGCAAGGTTGTTTGTAAAAGGCCTGAAATTGTCAAAGCAGGCTAACGCTGCATCTTCCGATCCATTTGTATGCGAAGCAGGAATAATATTAGAGACAAATAATAATGAATATGCAGATCAGCAGGGCTAGACGATCCAGGAACGTTCCGCATTGGAACACTTGCAGGGTTGTCGGCTTGTCAACGCCCTAGGCTGCCGGCTAGGTGGCCTAGTCTCTGAGGCTGCCGCTGCTGCCGCCTACTGGCCTGAGGCAGCATCGTGACAGCCTGCGCCTTCCCGAAACGAAACGCGTTCGTTGCACCCGCGTTGCGCCTTCCACTTGCGTAACGACCGAAGGTCGTCCTCAGAATCAGATGCGGTCCATCTCCACTCTCTTTTACCCGACCTGACCTGACCTGGCCTTAATCTTACTTCCCTTGATCCCTGCTGAGGGTGCATCTCTCCGTTGTTCTGCCTGATCAGATCCAATCTCGGCCCGTCTTTCCCGGTCTTGCTATATACAATCGATGGGATCGTCTTTACCGTGCACTAGACACCAGAGGGGCCACTCAAGGCATGTCTGCACAGCCTGGGCAGCCATTCCAGTCCCATGGCTTTCAAACCTCGGTGGATATTGCCCGCCAACAGGCATATTCTGCAGCTCCCCTGGCGGGGCACAAACGACTGCCGGAACGATCGCCCGACAGCCCGATCAAGGTGTCGAGTATCAAACAATCAGGTAGTTCGACGCCTTCGGTGGATTTCGTTCGTCCTCGTGTAACCTCTCCTGCTCCCAAGAACCGCTTGGTTGCGAGTGAAATTGCCCCCGTGGCGGCTGCCCAGGACCCCAAACAAAGAACGGATGCTGTGACCCAGGAGTCAAACAGCGATCCGATTTTGTTTTTGAAGCATCCTCGATATGGTCTGCCTCCCACGCTAGTCACTAATTTTGCCACTGCCGGGGTCAGCAGCATCTACCCCTGGCAATCGGCGTGTTTGCTTGCTCCCGGCCTCCTGGAAGGGAAGCGGCATTTGATTTACACGGCCCCAACGGGTGGTGGCAAATCTCTGGTGGCTGATGTTTTGATGTTGAAGCGAATCATAGAGAACCCCTCCTGCAAAGCAATCCTAGTTCTCCCCTATGTTGCCTTGGTGCAGGAGAAGCTGAAGTGGCTCCGGCGCATCGTGCAGGACCTTGAAAAGCATGTGCATGAGGATGATGACGACGACCCAAATCAGGCGAAACCCTACTACCAGAGATGGAAGAAGCTCCAAAAATCAATTCGTGTCACGGGCTTCTTCGGTGGAAGCAGGACTACCGCCTCTTGGGCTGATATGGACATCGCTGTCTGTACCATCGAGAAGGTCTGCAGCTATGGCATCTCTCATCTATTCCTTGAGCCTCCCATTGATCGAAGCACCTTTTTTCTAGGCTAACTCGTTGATAAACACTGCGATCGAAGAATGTACCATTGGGAATCTAGGCGTCGTCGTCCTAGACGAGCTACATATGTTGGACGATGAACATCGGGGCTATCTTATGGAATTGATGGTCACTAAGTTGCTTTTGCTACAACAAAACATCCAAATCATTGGCATGAGTGCCACCCTTTCGGTATGCTCTCTCCTTCTCATGGTTGTGTTCACAGTCTCATCAAGTTTCAGAACACGGAAGTTTTAGCGGAATGGATGAAAGCAGAATACTACATTTCGACCTATCGCCCTATTCCAATTGATGATTATCTTGTCTATGAAAATGCTATCTACCCTGCAGCAACCTCCCGGCAACTGTTTCACACAATTAACAAACTAGCATCAACTACAACTTCCATTGCGGATACCATTCCTCCTCATCGCATTGTCCAAGCTTCGACTTTCCGAGAACTCGCGAATCCGTTGACCAATGCAATGGTGGCTCTGTCTGTGGATACAGCCGCTGCGGGATATGGCGCTTTGGTATTTTGTGGTAGCCGACAAGCCTGTCAGATCCATGCGGCCATCATAAGCGAGGCAATGCCTGGGTCGTCGATGGTCGATCCGGAGGAATTGAATAGGAGACTCGATTTGCTTGCCGAGCTACGAAGCCTTCCTAGTGGTCTTGATTCCGCTTTAGAGACTCCTCTTATCAGAGGGGTAGGATTTCATCGTGAGACATTCAACTCTCATTGTTTGGCGGAGTCGGTTTTGGAAACTAAATTTGCTTTAGATGCAGGGATGACTGCGGAAGAACGTGAATTTATTGCGCAGGCCTACGACCAAGGGACTTTGAGAATACTTGTGGCTACCTGCAGTCTTGCTGCGGGTGTCAACCTCCCTGCAAGAAGAGTGATTATCAACGGTGCACGTATGGGCCGGGACTTGGTCGGCCCAGCAATGCTGTAAGCCCACCAAATAGGTACTAATGCATGATGCGTTCTAACAAAGACAGTCGACAAATGTGTGGAAGGGCAGGCCGCAAAGGAAAGGATGAAGTTGGTGAGACTTACCTTATTTGTGGTAAATCCGACTTTGAAGCCGTGTGCGACCTTTTGGAATCAGACATGCCTGCCATTGAAAGTTGCCTTGCCCCAGATAAAAGAGGTCTTAAAAGGTGAGCTACTCGAATCATGCCTGCTATTACTGACGGCTGCTAACCTTGTCTTGAAGGGCACTTTTGGAGGCTATAGCAACAGGGCTCGTATCTGGATTGGATGCAGTGAAGGAATATGTGAAATGCACCCTGCTTTATCGAATGGTGGATAAGAAATTAACCTACAGCATCATGAACACCGCACTTCAGGAATTGATTAACGAGGAGCTCCTTGTACAGAAAGACGATGAAGCGTACGAAGCGACTCAGCTTGGACAAGCCGTGGTTGCTTCTGCCTTCGCTCCCGAAGATGGACTTTGTGTCTATGAAGAGCTGAGGCGAGCATTGCAAGCTTTTGTGATGGACGGCGACATGCACATCTTTTACATGTTCACCCCTCTCCAAGTGGCAGTTAATACTCAGATAGACTGGCCTATTTTTCGAGATCAGTTGGATTTTCTTGATGACAGCGGATTGCGGGCTCTACAGTTTGTTGGCGTGCATCCCGGTTTTGTAAATTCGATGTACGCCAGTCTGTGCCCATTTCACATATCCTCAGGTGGAGCTGACATTGACATAGGGTCCAAAGCGGTGCAACTTTGAAGGAGGGTACTCCAGACCAGGTTAGAACCGCCATTATATATCGTCGCGCCTATACTGCTTTCCAACTACGTGACTTGAGCAATGAGGTGCCGTTGTCAGTGATTGCGTCCAGGTATAGAATCCCTCGCGGTGCGGTTCAAACGTTAGCACAGCAATGTCATGGTTTTGCAGCCGGCATGGTCAAGTTCTGCCAACGGATGGGATGGGGCATGATGGCGGCAGTTCTAGATCACATGCGAGATCGATTGGAAGCAGGGGCTCGTGCGGACCTACTAGAGATGGCTCAGGTGACCTATGTCAAGGGCTGGACCGCCAGATTGCTTAGGGATAACGGATTCCGGAATCTGCGAGCCCTGGCAGAAGCAGATGCGAAGGACCTCATTCCTGTTCTAATGATGGTATGCGAATCTGACTGTACTATTGGATCATGCGATGCTGACCCCCTAGGTTAATCCGCGCAAAGCGCAAAAGAGTCAGCTGCATCCTAGCGAAGCGGAACGCTACTCCAAGAAGCTGCTCGCCAAGGCAGAAATTATGATTGCATCAGCGAAAAAAATCTGGGGTACGTTAATTTCATTGTGTTTTCGAAGGTAAAGCTAACTTTTGGGGACAATTCTATAGACCGCGAGATGCAAATTGAGTTGGAGGAATAAAATATATAATTATACAAACCATCTTCCCGATGGAGTTTTGGGCAAGCAATCTTACAACATAGAATTTCGAATTTCGTCGTTTGAATTTGACGATGATATTGATTCAAATGGTACGCAAAATAGATATCTACGCTGCCGTCCGAATTGGAGCAACTGAGACTTTGAGAATCTATAAATTCTGGTTCGAGACCTCGCTGATGAAGCTAAATACGCAAGTCCCAACTCTGAGTACAGAAGAAGCATCCAGAAACAACGTTCAAAAATGATCCAAACCAACAGGCAGACGTTAAAATCCGTTAAGTTTGTTCTGCGCTGCCATCACCTGGCCTTGATCAATAAAGTCCACCAGGATGACATTGGGCGATCGGCTATGCTTCGAGCGACAGAGATCAGCCTGCGCCCCGATACTCCCTTCCCCAGAGACAGCATTCGTTTTAGGAGCGCGAAGACGGTCGGGGACCAACACTCCCAGAATATCGACATCCAGGAAATGGTTCACAATATACATGCGTCCGTCGGCATTGGCGCCTGGTGGCCGATCGATGCTGCAATTTGGAAACTTTCGGTCGGTCACGTCGAACGGTGTTTCAAAGTAATAAGCAAACTCATCGAGGATATAAGGGACTTTGGCGACGTCGGCGCCGTAGTCTAACAAAAGGGTCAACATCGTCAGGCTCCGCCATTCGTGGCTTGCAATAGCTCAGAGACCACATACCTAGGAAAACCACTAGCCGCTTCCCTTTACTGATCAGCTCCCCCAAGGTTGGCCACGATTCGATGGGCAGCGTCTTCGAAGAGGGCTCCGGGACGAAGGCATACTTCTTGATGTCCGCCTTTTTGAAGGTCTCGTCGAACTTGGTCACCGGCAGCCCGTCCCCATTCGTCAGGAGCAGAGTCAACACCTCGTCCGGATGACTTTCCAGCCACACCTTGACCGTGACGAGGAACGATTCCAGCGTCCCGGCATCTTCTAGCACGCACGACGTATGACACAAGCGGATCGCGTCGTCGGTTTCGATCTTGTGCGTCTGGCCTTGCAAGTACCGGATGCCGAAATCCAGCTGCGCCGTCACGTTAAGATTCTGGTTGTGCTGCAGCAGAGGGCCGACGAAGGGGCTGTCGTGGGCTCCGAGAAAGGTGATGTTGGAGTATTTGCGGTCGCAGTAGGCGGATTGACCGTTGCAGGATGCTGCGGCTGTTGCAGGGAGGATGATGGACAGGATAAATATAAAGCTGGTGGTTATAGAGGAGAGGAGAGCTTGGGGTTTGGACTGATTGCGAGCCATAGTCTGATTTATCTCCTTAGGAGATATCAAACATGAAGGTATAGGAAATAAAAACTGTAAAATATAGGCAAGAAAGCATCAACCTCTCGTCAATGTCTATGTAGTGACTAAACAAGACAGGATAGTTAGGTGAAACCTGGTAGGGTCTGCATCGTCAGTACATCGAGTATCTAGGTAGACAAGACGAGCTCGCCATGCGCACCTTCCACCGGATTTATACCCTTCTGAATCCAGAGCTCAGGGAAAGAACCCCTGCCAGCTCTGTAAATGATCAAATCACGCCGCGGTGTTTTGGGCCTATATTAGTAAATTAGGTCGTCAGTCTGCCAGTCACCTCTGTATTCCTTGTGATCACGCACATCCCAGCTGCATGAATCAATCCACCTAACGGGCAATAACACCTTGCCCCTTTCTTCGCTCGTGCAATTCATTGGAAGACTAAGGAGATGCCAGGTACCTACCGAATCCTTCAGCTAAGCTCTTGTAGGCAAAGGGACAGTCCAGCTGAAGAGCGGGACAATTAGTTTGTACAGAGTAGGCAAGTAGGTCGGAGGATGATGTTTACGGCGAGTCCGACGAATACTACTCTGTATCTCGTTGAATCCTTACATTCTTTGCATTAGCTGGGCTGGATCTGCGTCCAATGAGCACTTTGCGTTCGGGGCTTGGTCATGTTGGGGCGGCGGATGATCTGATCGATGATCGGTCTTTTTGGGGGGATGGTTTATTCGGAGGGTCTAAGTTACTTTGTAAATTGTAGGTAAGTAGGTAGTAGGTAGTAGGTAGTAGTAGTGGTAGTGGTGTTTGTTCTATTTCTATAAACAAGGGATAGATGAACAGTGGCGGGGTCATGGTCTACCAGGTGGTAGGAGTAGGACAGTGGATAAAAATATAAATAAAAGCGAACCCTTAATATAGTGAGATTAAGATCTTCATTCATGCATAACTGTACCCCGTACCACCGTCCCAGTCCAGAACCAATGATGTATTTTCCCCGTGAGGTTGTGTTCCTGAGTCGGCGAAGGGAAGGCCAAGCCAAGCCTTGTCACGCAGGATGACTGCGTCTCCCCTCTCTATTATAGGTGGATTCAGGGTGATTTTCCCTTCTCTTGTGTTAATCACCAGGTGCTCTACTCTACTGTATTATTCCAAGTCATAATTGCAAAAATCTGGTTAGGTAGTCATGTCGCTAACATCCGCCCTGCTGATCTACTCGCCGGACTCGTGGACTGTCTTGTGCGCACAGTAACCTCGGTTCTATGTCACCTACAGCCTACAGGCATTCTACTGCGTATATGTGCATGACCTTCTATCACCCCGCAAGTTTTTGTATCCATTAGATGTGTTTATATTGGTACAGAGTACAGACACTCTACGTCACGTACAAAGTAACGATATCGATGCATGCTGCGCCAGAGTGGATCGACGGGCGCTGGATTATATGCATGCATTTGTCCGCCATGCGACCGATGAGTAATTACTCTTCATCTACTACCTACTTGATCGTTAATTTCATGGCCCATGGATGCTTCGAAGTACTGACCGGCTTTTTTGTTCTCAGGTCTGGGTTCAATCATCTCGGGTATTCCACATCCTCGGCACGATGTCCGAGGCTCGCTGTTTGTAATCCTGGAAATATCTTGGCAGCACGTCATGCAGAGCAATCAATGCAGCATTGGTAATGCTCAGATAATAACTAAAATCTCCCGACTAGTTGGAAAATCCATGGGAAGCCTTTATATTCAAGTTCCTTCAAGTCTTGCTCGTCTAGATCCTGTCTTCCGGCGATGTTGACACGTTTACGCCCCGTCCGACCACCCCCTAAATGTGCACTGTTTAGACGGCAAATATCACATTTCAAGGTCATCGAACATCAGTTCCGAGGCCAGCATATACGAGAGCGCCCTGGCGCCGTCGAGCCCGGATCTGGACACCAGTTAAGGCTCTCTGTTAAGCAATACATCCCGAAAGATAACCCTCATCCTCGGGAAGGAGATGTGACGCTCATAGAGGCGCATGGAAATGGGTTCCCAAAGGTAAAGTGGAATATGCACAAGATTTTAAGAAGGTTTCTGACTGATAAACTGGTAGGAGCTTTATGAGCCTTTGTGGGATGACATATATGAGAAATTGCGCTCTGTCAACCGGCGGATCCGGGGGATTTGGATTGCCGATAATGCCCACCAAGGTCAAAGTGGTGTCCTGAACGAACCATCATAGGGGACGATCGTACGTAGCTACTAGCCTTGTGATTCCACAAAGTTATTTCATATGACAGGTCAAACAGCAAGTTGGCTTGATCACGGTCGTGATCTCCTCTCGCTGGTGCATCAGTACCAAGATGAAATGCCTCATCCCATCATAGGTGTTGGACATAGTATGGGCGGGCTTCAAGCTGTACGTTCCTCAAATGCAGTTTGCAAGAGTGGCTAACAGTAACGGATCAGGGCTCATCTTTCTCTAATGCACCCATCCCTGTTCCAAGCCCTGGTATTAATCGAGCCGGTGATCCAAAGGGGGAACCCAAGCAAGGAAGTAGCTCGTTACTCCACATACCGACGGGACTGGTGGCCATCCCGACAAGAGGCCGCCAGAGATTCCAATCCAGCTCTTTCTACCAACAATGGGACCCCCGGGTTCTGCAGAAATGGGTTGACTACGGACTGCGAGATACACCCACGAGGCGTACCCCGAACCTAACGGGAAGAAGAACGGCCAGCAAGCCGTGACATTAACCACGACCAAGGCCCAAGAGCTGTTCACCTTCCTGCGGTCCGCATATATCGACAAGCGATCTGGACTTCCTCGCGGGACGCCGCAGGGCGAAGTACATCCGGAAATCGACGACTATCGTCCCGAACCAGCTCATATATTCCGTCGCCTTCCCGAGCTGAATCCAAGTGTTCTGTATGTCTTTGGGGAAGGATCGCCGTTCTCCACGCCGGCTGCGCGACGGGAGAAGATAGAGACAACCGGCACTGGTCTTGGTGGTAGTGGAGGCGTTTCCAAGGAGCGCGTGAAGGAAGCCGTTCTTCCCTGTGGGCATTTGGCTCCTATGGAGAGTTTGGCTCAATGCGCTTCTGTCAGTGCCGGGTTTATTCAGGACGAGTTATCGAGCTGGGAAACTCGAACGAGGGAGCTGAGGGAGGCCTGGGAGGGAGTCTCTCGTCAGGAGCGAGTTAGCATTGATGGTCAGTGGAAGGAGCATATTGGGGAGATGCCGAAGAAGCAGCGACGATAGATAGTAGTAGAAGAATCTTCGATTGCACGAGATATTGGAGGGGGAGTTTTAAAAGATTTAAGGAATAGAGTATAGAAAATAAAGGTTTCATTGACCCAGACAAGGAATTAATATTTCCGATAGGTGCCTAACACAGATCTAGTTATCTGAGGTTCAAAAAATATGATAAAATATGAAATAAACGAATGTATGTCTGTGGTACCCACACTTTTGATTAACCACATACATACAGAGTACTGTAACTGCAGTCCAGTGTTTCACTATACCTGATCGCATGTTTATTCCCCTCCATAGTATGACGGGAGATCCGTTTCACTTAAAACGGGCCCCTGTGGAGGCAATGGATCGGAGTTTGGCTGACTCAACCTTCAACACGTGAGTGGCTGGTATACCGGCAAATGCCAATGCATCAGAATGCATGATTCAAACCCACAACAGAGCACAGAGCTGTCAGCCTCGTGTGGCCTTTTACAGAGTACGGCGAGGCAGCAATATAAGGGCTGTGGTGATAATAAGAGCGCAGTGGCGGTAGCATCTCCACCGCCAGGAGCAGCCGAAGGAGTCGGCGGAGAGCGGAATGCCACGGCGGGCGGTGACGAGATGCACGGCCCAGGAACCACTTCGGGCTCAACTGATCTTCGTGCTTTCCCCGACCTTCGCAGCCCGCCGAGCTCGTCTCCAGCCCAATCTCGCATCGTCTTTCGCTCTAATCTCCATCTACCATCGAGCTCACTGTCGTGCTTCTCACCTCTCGGGTCATCAGCCTATTGCACACCTTCACCGATATCCGCCCGCCCTCCGGAACCCCGGGTGCTGGCGTCTTTCCCCTCGTGCTCCGCTCAATCCGCTGGGAATCTGGTACACATCCTGGCTGGGAATCAATCGCTGTTCCATTTAGTCCGAGTCGGCGCCGTTCCTGATTTTGATCCGTACACTTGGACACTCCATCGCAAATCAGAGGGGGAGCTATGGTCCTACCTATACTCTGCCGATGAGCTCCATGATTGATGGCCGTGATGACCGGGCACGCGAGGACGAGCTTGACTTGGGCGAAGAGGATCAAGAGCACTCCCTTCCAGCACCCAACGGCGCCCCGGATGATGCGACGCCGGAATATGGACTGGGAGACGACCCAATGGCACACATTGAGGAGGATCTCCCGGCTGTAGACAGCCCTGATCTGACTCCCGCGAAAAACACTCCGCCTGTTGACGTTGATGCGAACGATCCTCCGATATCTCCCCATCTTGGGCAGCCTGGTGCCCCCGGGAGTGTTGACGAAACCGCCTCGACCCCGGATGATACCCCTTCTTTACATGTTTGTTACCAGAATCGCTGGTTTGGTCCGTGATGTTCGCTAATACTAGTAGGGCTCCATACTGTCCTCGCAAAGCAGCAGCGTCTTGGCTTTGCGAAGCTCTCCGCGACCCAGCCCCAGCCCCAGCCCATCGCACCGTCCTTTCGATCTTCGCTTTCAGTCCCGGCTCTCCTCGTCGTCGCTGAGTGGCTTCCGCCCGTCGTCGCCGTTTCTGGCCCAAATCCACTCTCGAAAATCATCCCTTACTAGTCGACTGTCCCCGGCCACTGTCAATTCCGATTCTGAATCACCTCAGGGTCCCTGGGATGTAGTAAGATGGACTAAGCTTAGGAAGATCACAGGGCATGCATTTTCGGAGGTTGGGAAACGAAATTTTGGCTATCCGACCTGTCTGGCTGTGTCTACGAGTATTGTGATAGGGACATCTAGAGGTATAATCTTGGTGTTTGATTATCAGCAAAATCTACGGGCTATAATCGGATCAGGAACGAAAGGTAAGATTAAAAGACCCTTTAACATATGCCGTTGCTAAGAACGGCTTTGTCTTGATATTAGCTACGGAATGCGGAGCGATCATGTCGCTTGCGCTTTCTGCCGACCATTCGACGATTGCTGGCGGTCACGCTTCGGGCGACATATTTACATGGGAGATCTCGAAGTCAGCGCGGCCTTTTCTTCATATCCCGCCCATTCCTTTGAGTCAAGTTAACGCTCGCGCTTTGGATGGACACCTTTCCGGAGCGTCGGTGATCCACGTGGGATTTCTGGGAACCCGTCGCACTGCCTTAGTGTCGGCCGACAAGAGAGGCATGGCCTTCTCACATTTGGCGACTCGGGGCACCGGCTCCCTGGGTCGGACGGTGAAGACAACGAGGATTTTGGGGCGATATCCGCAGCACGTCGCACATGGCAATCGGCCGCGCAAGCCGAGTTCGGTTCTTGCCTTTTCGCCTCTTCCTCTGGGCAATGTGGAACAACCAACTGACTCTTTGGGCTTGGTTGCCATGCTTACGCCTTACCTGCTGGTCATCGTTTCCACGACCCCTGTGGCTCAAACGCAACACAAAGCACCCCGTCCAAAAGAGGTCACAGCCCATGGCGCAATGACCGGAGCTTTGGCCTGGTTTCCTGCCATCCGTCTCAAGGGCAAAGATTCACAGGTGTCAAAAACCAAACTGGTTTATTGCTGGTCGAATGTGCTGACGGTCTTGGACGTGTCGGAATTCGAAACGGAAGAAGTACCGGACAGAGATAAGCCCCCGAGTTTGGAGTTCAAGGCACGAAATCGATGGAAAGCGGAAGAAGCAATCGTTGCTGTCCAGTGGCTAAGCCGCTCGGTATTAGCAGTACTTACCATCACACAGCAGCTGCTCATCCTTGAAGATTATTCTATGCGAGTTACCGATGCGATTGACCTTCTCAGCCGACACATCTACCGCGTTGACCTATTTTCGTCCCAATTGCATTCACTGGTTGAGCAGTTAGATGAAGAGGACACCTCCATGCACGGGGTGGTCGCAGATGCTTTTTACATGTCTTTCCGCTCCTACAAGGGGCGCTTGTTTCTCTTGGGCCATAACGAAGCGTTGATCGGAGGCCTTTCAAATTGGGCAGATCGACTGCTGGCTCTTATGGAGGCAGGTGATTTTATCGGGGCCATTCGACTGGCAACATCCTACTACCAGGGCAGCGGCGAAAAGCTTACTGTTGGCTTACCGGACGAAGATTCCCTGAGGCAACCAATTGTCCGAGAGAAACTCCTGGAGATGGTATCGGCATCTCTGAAATATGCCTTTGGCCGAAACTTAGAGGCGAGCAATGAGCGACTTGACAGTCGACAACTCGAAGAATTGGCCGAGGTCTCTATTTCGGCCTGCATATATATGGCCGAAGAAGAATTTCTCTGGGACGAGGTCTTTACCTGGTACGAGGAGCATGAATCGCATGGGATCTTCCTTGATGCTCTCGAGCCTTACATCATCGACGGAACCGTTCGGTCTCTACCTCCCACGGCAGTCAAGGCACTTATCAATCATTTCACCACGAACCATACAGCCAGCCGTTTAGAGGAGATAATCTGTCTTCTTGACACGACTACGATGGATATCGACCAAGTCACGACGCTATGCAAGCACCACAACCTATACGACGCCTTCATATATGTGTGGAATCGCTGCTTGGGAGACTACGTGGGCCCGTTGCAGGAACTTTTGGGACTTGTCCCGTCTCAGGAGAACATGGTCAATGGCGACTTCGTGAATGGAACCAGAAAGTATACGAACGCTATGAAGATGTTTCCATATCTCTCATTTGTTCTTACTGGGCGTATCTATCCTACCGGAGATGACATGGAAGAAGCCGAAGCCAACGGGGCTAAGACCGCCCTGTACGAGTATCTGTTCTCGGGGAATTCGTCTGGCGCAGAGCCAAGTGCCCAGTCTCAGTCAAATGAGCTGTATCCGGATCTCCGTGCCATGCTGAATTTTGACACGCCTGCCTTTATGAGCATGCTCAACGAGGCGTTCGAAGATAGCTTTTTGAACGAACAAGAACCGGAGGAGAACTCCTTCCAAGGGGTCTCAATTAACCGCCAATACTTGATCAGCCTCTTATTACAAATCATGACCCCTGCAACCTTCTCCCTTACCGAAACGATTTATCTCGATATGTTCATTGCTCGCAATCTCCCGAAATACCCTCAATATATTCTTCTTTCTGGAACCACACTCCATCAAATTTTGGAGCGGCTGTGCCAATATCCGACGCAGGAAATGGCGGAAGACTGCGAACTGAGTGCCGAATATCTGCTGTCTTTTTACCACCCTCCGGACATTCAAAGCATGGTTCCTTTGTTCAAGCAGGCACGGTTTTTCCGGATCTTAAAATCAACCTACCGTTCGGAAAAGCAATTCCCGCAGTTGGTGCTGACCTACCTTGATGATCCTAAAGAACAAAAAGAGATATTTACTTGCCTGCAAGACTGCCTTCGTTCGGGCTCTCGAGTTGGCAAGAAGCAGAGGCGCGATGTCATTGACGTGATAAAAAGCCATGCCGATCAGTTGGTGGCGATTGATGTTGAAGCAGCTGCCCAGACAATGCAAGACTTCGCACCGGAGACTCACGGGACAATGCTGAAAGCACTCCAAAACGACACTTTCGGACAGTACCAATACCTGAACGTCATCGTGGAGCACGAATATCAACCC
Source organism: Aspergillus persii (assembly GCA_002215965.1). NCBI lineage: Eukaryota > Fungi > Ascomycota > Eurotiomycetes > Eurotiales > Aspergillaceae > Aspergillus > Aspergillus persii. Next base: position 807,992 of record NGZO01000008.1, on the reverse strand, counting down.
ACTAGCGAAGGCCGACCGTCGAAATCGGCGGAGAACTGGATGATCGAACGCTACGTCCAATTAACTCTGTAAATTCGACCCGTCCCACGTCGCAGACTTCGTGGATGAACTTCGGGTTGGTGACGTGCGCCTTGAGGAGCTGCTGCCTTCAATGGAAGAGAGCGGAGTAGTGGATGCGGCCGTCATTTTGCTGGCTAGACAAGGCCAAGTTCGAGCCGCCATGGACCGTCTTGTTGCTCACCTGGGGACGCTAGAATCGGGTCTCGTCGGAATTCTTCAAAGCATCCGGGAGAGCCCAGATTCGGACAGCACTGCAGAAGCCATCCATGACCTTGTGGAATCCTTGGAAAAATACACCCGAGTGGGAACATGGCTCTGCCAGGGCCAGTCGAAGACCGCTAAAAAGCCCCGAGCTGTCGAAAGGAATGGCAGCAGGAAGACCGCCGTCGATCAGCCGCTCTCTTTTGATGAAAATCTCTGGCTGGACCTAATCGAAGCCATCGTCCGCACCACTAGCAGCGTATTTGCGCTGATCCAGAAGGAGCAGTCCGACCACAAACTGACCCATCTGGCTCCGATGACATCCCAGATGGGGAGCAATGCAGCCCAACTCATGTCTTCCTTCCGAAGGCTTGTCCAGCAGGTTTTCACTGCGCTGCTTTCCAGCACAGTCCGGGTAGGAGGATCATCTGCCCACGAGCGTAATGACGTTGCTTTTCTTCGCATCTTGCGCGCATTCCTCACGCGTGCCGCACAATGGTCTCCCTCTCTACTCGAGCTGCGTGCCGTGCTTGCGTCAATCTTTTCGGCCTATACCTATGAAAAGTCATTATTGTCGCTGGCCAACGGCATGTTAGACCGGGACCTATTTGTCCATGTCGACGAGGTAGCGCGACTGCGGCAACGGGGCTGGCGGCCTCGGGGCCAAGTATGTGAAATTTGCCGGCAGCGAGTTTGGGGGCCAGGGGTCGGATCGCACCACTGGCAAGCCTGGGAGCAAAAGCAGGCTGATGCGCAGCAGCGTCGCATCGCTCGCCAGCTCCACGAAGGAGCCGATCCAGCCACTATCCGAGGCAAGGGTAAAGCCGCCGCAATAGCGGAAGTTGGTCAGACGTTACATTCTCACGAGGCGGCACACGCGGAGCAACAAGGACCCTTAGGTAACAACGCGGATGATATGCAGGGGGGAGCCGGAGTTGCCGTGAGATGCGATAGGGCCGGCGGTTGTGTTTCATGTCGACACCTCTATCACCGGCCATGCCTGGTGAAATCGGCCCTTCGAAGCCGGAGAAGCAGGGCCGTTTCGCACCCCAGTCGGAGTGGGATCACTTAACCTGCCCAATTTGTCCTGTACATACTGAATGAGTGAGAGAGCCATTCTACGCATTCGATGCGTGTGGCGATGATAATAATACCACCCTTTCTTATTGTTGTTTCTACTCATTTCCGGTCCTTGGGATTCTTAGCCTATTTTCTGACCGGTGGGGATCACAGGATGGCGACCCATGGCATTTGGACCAGGATGCTCGCCCCAACGTAGAGCAGCTCGACTGGTTGGGCCCCGGGGAAATGACTGTCGATCGTAGCGATTTAATGTGGTCGGAGGGAAAGTGAAGATGAAGCCGAAGAAAGAGGGCTCGGGGCGGTCACCTGCCGGCGGTTGTCCGAAGACCGGCCGATCCTTCGTCTCCTTCGCTCTTCTTCTCTCCCCCTCCAACCTTGTTGGCGCTTGGCTCTGTTCCTTCTGACTCGTCCCACGGCTTTCCCGCTCTCTTTATCTCGATGGTGAAGACTCCAGATCATCCTTCAAATTTCCCCACTGGAGATGTCATCCCGCTCCCTCCCACGAGGTATGCCCTCCTGGCAAGCTGAATGGCGGGCTCTGTTTCCCATCTGATCCAGACCGTGTCAGAACACTCGATAGCGTGAAAAGATGACCTTCGCCCAGGTCCAATCACTGGGAAACCTGGGGAAATGAATGCTCCGGTTCTACCAACCTTATTTCGCCAGCCAACCCAGGGGCCAATTCCACCGGCCCTGAGTCGTTGTCATCCGCTCTGCCCTGCCACGCCTTTGTGCCTTTCGGCCCCTGCTCTGGTTAAATTTCGAAAACACCATTCCTGCCATTTAGAAACTAGCCCCGGTCTAAGGATTGGCTCTTTCTTCGCGCGCCGCCATGAATGGTACATCTCCCGTCCGCATGGGCTCTGCAGCAGGTCCGAAGGCCAGGTCGGCTGGGCGTGTCATGGCTGAGCGCCACGCCTCAATAGCGGCTTTGACATATTGGCCTTCCCTTGTCTACGGTGTATATATGGACGGTGGCCCGCACAGGGGAGTGGATCAAAGGTCAGATTGCTCTGTAACATTCCTTTGCTCGTCGGAGACTTTCTGATACTCCAGTTCCTTTGTCTTCGGGCTTTGGGGCGCCATTCCTTGTGTCGCTCCCCTTCTACTTGTATATATTCGCCGGAGTGGGTTCTCAGATCCTCTCTTATTATTCTTTTTAGTTCTGTTTTTATCTGGGAGCTATACGCTCCTTTTTGTTTCTGAAATTTCCTGAAAAGACAACAACAACATGCAGGTCTTTTCTACTCTCCTCCCAGTCCTGGGCTTCTCGGCGCAGCTTGCCGCCGCAGCCTACACTCTGCAAGATGACTACGGAAATGGCTTCTTTGACAAGTTCACCTTCTTCACGGATCCGGATCCTACCAATGGCTTTGTCAAATATGTCGACCGTGATACCGCTCAGAATGCAGGTCTGATCAATACAAATGGGCCCATCCATATGGGCGTGGACTCTACTAATGTGGTTACGGATGGCCGCCAGAGCGTGCGTATCACCAGCACAAAGAGCTACGACCATGGCCTTTTCATTTTGGATCTTGACCACATGCCTGGTGGGATCTGTGGTACCTGGCCTGCCTTGTAAGGTTTCCGGACTTCATCATGCCCAGTCCCCTATCCTAACGTCATCAACCTCAGCTGGCTCGTAGGCCCTAACTGGCCCAACAACGGCGAAATCGATATCATCGAAGGTGTCAATGACCAGGCCAAGAACCACATGGCCCTCCACACCAGCGACGGCTGCAGCATCAATAACTCCGGCTTCTCCGGCTCTCTCAAAACCAGCAACTGTTTCGTGCAGGCCCCTGGCCAAGACACCAACGCGGGCTGCGGCATCGAGGCGCCCTCTGACCAGTCCTTCGGCACAGGGTTCAACGGCAACGGCGGCGGCGTCTACGCTACTGAGTGGACCGGCGATGCTATCAGTATCTGGTACTTCGGCCACGGTAATGTCCCCGCCGATATCGCCAATGGCTCCCCGAATCCAGGCTCGTGGGGTACTCCGGACGGTCGATTCGCCGGTGCTTGCGACATCAACGCCCACTTCAAGAGCTTGCAAATCGTACGTCCACCTTTCCTTTCCCATCTCCCATCCCGTTTTTTATACACGCACCACAACTTTATAACCCCTTCCTTACATAAATCATTCAAAAAAAAAAAAAAAAAAAAAAAAAAAAAAAAAAAAAAAAAACACCCCCACCCCCACAAGGTCTTCGACACCACCTTCTGCGGCGACTGGGCCGGCAACACCTGGGCTTCCTCCTCCTGCACCTCCAAGTCCAACTCCTGCCAGGACTTCGTGGCCAACAACCCCGCCGCCTTCACCGACGCCTTCTGGGCCATCAACTCCCTCAAAGTCTACCAGTCCGGCGGCGCTGCCGCCAACAGCTTCCGGCCGACTCCCACGCCCCAGAGCAGTTCCCCCGTTCCGTCGTTCACCCCAGCCCCTGGTAGCTCTCCTGTTCCTTCGTTTGTGAAGAGAGAGAATCGTGGCCATTGGCATGGACATGGACATGGACATGGACATGCTTATGCGTAAACGCTGTTCGTTAGATTTGGTTTTGTTTTAGGGGGATTGGGGTGGTTTGGCCTTGATGGGAATGGAGCTTGGGATTGGGCTATATTGATTCGATTGTATTTATGGATGGGGATTGGTTTTAACTTCTCATATATATACCCGCTTTTTTTTCTTCTTAAGGTTGAATACATTCAATTTAGATAGCAGATGCAAATGTTTACATCAGTGAACGCTAGGCACCTTATTTATTGCTTCTATATTCTGACAAAAAGAGTATCATTATTGCAAGACATCTATATACATGAGTACATTATCTCATCATGACAGCAATAAACAAATGCACATGCAACATACACATACACCCTCACGCCAATAAGGACCAAAAAAAAAAAAAACATGATCGCACCAGGTCCCGTCTAGTTTCCGTGTTATTCACAACCAGAAAGAAAAGATAGAAAGTAGTGTATGGTGCAGAGGAGATAGTATAGTCTATGGTTTATAATCAAGAACATCTCTGGTCATCGGTAAGACGACCCCATTCAAGAAGGAGACGGAAGAAGTAGATTTCCATGTCTTCCTTGCGCAGCGCCTTCTCGGCCCATTTGCGCCCTTGCTCTGCGATCCATTGGCCCTCGACGTCGTGTCGCTCCATTGGGGGTTTCTGCGGGTCCGTGGCGACATTTACGCCGGCGAAATACGCTAGCGTGCTCCAGAGACCGTGTAAGCGGAGGTCGACGGGGACGAAATGCAGCCAAGGGGTGAGCCGCGAGTCAAACCATTGACGGAAGAGACCGGTCTTGAATGGCAGACTGTAGCTCTGCAGGAAGGGAAGGAAGCGGCCGCTGAAGCCGGCACCGTCCGAGTCGAAGAGATACCGGTGCTCCCAGTGGCTTTGGAAATCGACAGAAGGCGATGTGCCGAGCTCCTGCTTTTGTTCCTCGCAGTCTTTGCGACACCGGACGACGTTGGTGAGGTGGACGGTGGTGTTGAGTCCGAGGGTTTCGGTCGGAGCACGGCCGTCGAGGATTTGGTAGGAAAAGGTCTGAGAGTCGTTCGCTGGTAAGAGGACCGAGACCTTGTTGTAGATGTTGTTGTTGACGAGGTGGGTCAGGCGCTGGCGCGGCATGCCCTTCCACTCGCCGTTGCGGCTCACGCCTTCCGACGTGCTGCCGATCCAGAAAAGATCATTAGTTTTGTCTGTATAGATTGCATCCGGGTGGTCATCCGATGGTTGGTATTGGATTTTATCCACGTAATTCCATGGACTAGGGAACATGATGTCGTTGAAGCCTGAAATGGAACTCTGGCTGAACAGCGGAATGAGTTCCTGAGTAACCTTGAACGAAGCCGGCGAGATGAGGAACCCATGGAGATAGGCAAGATCGGGTTGGTGACAGATATCGGAGGCAACAGTCCAGTCCGAAGGGAATTGTCCAATCGAGTGAGGGCGCGTACATCCCAGGCACATGCTGTGTCGATCCCAGATTCGCTGAGAGCGAGCCTTCGAGGATGGCGGGCAAACAGGGCTTGCATAGCGGTCAAAGATGTTTTTGAAGGAGCTGTCTGTGAACATGGTCTCGGTGGTTTGATCGGCGGGCTCTATTGGGCCCCATTTCTCTGCACGGTCTGCAGACCACTCCTTTACTATGCTATCTTCGGGGGTAGCGCATGTGACCTGGCCTGTTCTCTCAAGACTGACGCTTTCTCCCAAGGCACCGCAATGCGAGGTTCATCGTTCAGATTGAACACCAAGTCCATATCTGGGAGGTACTGGGCGAATTTTTCCATCATCTGGGCCGCACTTTTAACCATCCACGCATGCGTGGGCTTGATACCCTCTTGGACTCTTGCCGTGCCATTTCGAATGCTAACTGCCCCGACTTCATTATAAGGGTTTGTAGCTAGCTTCTGGGTCATCTCTCGGATTTGCTGTGGGGGCAAGCCACGGAACGGCAGAAGATTGGAGTAGATCTGGTCAAATTCGTCGACCACGACTGAGGACCTACTCGTAGCATACTCGTACCATTTGTCGAACCCTCTGGATAAGTTTAGTGTCATCGCATTTTAAGATGGAGCTGGATCCGAGACTCACGGTGGTGGATGCTGGTTGTATTTGGCCCGGTACTGTTCAACGGCCTCCGTTAAACTGTTGCTACTGTGGGCCGCCTTGGCCCAATTCTCATGATGTGCTCGAGCATCGTAGACGAGCAGGTCGATTGGATGAAGACTGACCAGCCCGGGTTGATGGGCAACCAATATCAATCCGATACCAAGAAGGAAAGAAAAGATAAACCGCAAAAATAAGTTGAACCTATACAAGAACTCCGACTCGTCCTCGGAAGCTGTCCGGGCAAAGAGATACTCGACAGCACCGATGAATGCAAAAAACAGAGCGGCGAAAGCGCGGGAGGCAGGGATGAGTGGAAAAGGCTCTTGTCCATTGAAAAGCACCGAAGCCCACGAGAAAAAAACAAGGACGAAACCGCCGAGCATAGAGAGTCCAATGGCACCGTAATAAGGGATCTAGTTGGTGAGTATCTGGGTAGGAGCTATGACAACCGACTGTACTTACGATGTGAGATGCCGAGACGACAACACAAGTCACCAATAGTCCTTGGCCCATCGAGCTTCTCAGGTAGTGGGAGCTAACGAAACCGCCATCGTCTGTATCAATTGCAGCTTTCATTATCAGACCCGTGATCGTCCAAAACACAGCGACCCCCTAAAGGCGATACAAGTTAGCATGCGAAAATTCGTCATGCATACTTTGATCTATGCAGACTCACCAGTAGGCAGTAGGCCCATGATGTAAGGGCCTGTTTCCTCTGTGCGTCCCGATGCCGAGTCATCTCCCGAGATAGCTCGGCAGCGCTGATGACAATAATAGTGTCTAATATTGTGTTTGCAATACTAATGGCCTGCAACTGCGGATGTTGGCCCGAGACCGTGGCGCAAACATAGGTAGACTGCAGACCATCACTGAGGGTAGATGACAGATACCCGCCGGTGGTGAGGAACAGAGCTGATATGAGATATCTTAGGCGACTTCGGCACAGGAGGTGATAAGTGCGACTAGCAACAAGCACTATGATGCGGAGATATCTGTTGGAAGGAAGATCCGACGTGGAGGACTTGACAACCGATTGACCCCGTTGGTTTCGCCAAAAGTCGTAAAATGCGACAAGAAACGGAATTGTATACTATATCAATATGGTGCGATGATCAGCATTTGGCTCACTCGATTTGGAGAGGTTGTACGCTTACTGCATATCCCGTAGGCGCGCATTCGATTTTGAGAGCGGTCTGACAATATAGTGCGATCCGCAGGCAGCCGATGCTTGAAACCAAGGCGATTTTTATCCAGTTAACGGAACACCGTGCTGTCGCACTCGAGGAGGATTCGCCGCCAAGACCAATGGGCGACGTCGGTACCTCCTCAGAAGGTTGGTCGCGTTCCGTGAGTGGAATGGCGGAGTATTTGTGTGACGTTGAGGGTACTTTTGGTATATAGGAGATGAACCTGCTCGAAATCAAGACGCAGATTCCGGCTAGATAACAGGCCAGCACGGCCGAGCTTAGAGGATGATCTGTTCAGTCCCTTGTCAGTCGCGGACCATAATTGAGGAATGTGCAATCCTGAATGACCCAGTCTCGCAATTGCGCTCTTTCCAGGTCTGGGTTCCTTATCCCGTTTCTGCTAATTGACTTACCAAAGGCAAACGTGGTCGTGTAGGTCGTTGATAAGAATGTGCAACATAATAAAAACACCCTAAAGGCCCGGTCAGCAAGCTTAACCGGGGAAACAGGCATCGCAATTCATGACGTACCCGATTGAGGCTCGAAGGCCCAGCTCGGGGGAGAAACAAAGCATGGCGAAACCCAATTAAAGTATAGGAGAATTTCACGGCATTATTGCATGAAGACAAGCAGCGTCGCGCAGGGCCCGGCACGGCAATCGAAGGCTCCGGCAAATTCCAGCAAGGGGTTAAGGAAAGGCTGGTGCCTTGGAGGGGAAACAAAGGGAAGGGAAGGGAAGGAAAAAGAGTTCGTCGGGTGGAGAACGTCAAGGGGGAACGAACGGGAAAGGGAGAGAGAGCAAAGGAGGCGGAGATTTAATCGCGATATAAGGGACAAAAGGGAAAACAAGCGAGTCATTTATTGGTAGAATCGGATTGCGTCAACAAGTCCGCGTGGACCATGGTCGGCTGGCAAGCTTGGACCGCTGCCCTGAAATCGATTCGAATGCATGAAGATCAGTGGTGTTAGTGTGACAGATGCCAGGCTGGACATGGATCGGCGGAGTAAATCCCCGAGAGAGAAAGAGACCAGACTCAGCGATCCAAGACCAGATGGCTGGGCAATTCGATTCCGAATAGTACTCGGGATGCCGCTTGCCATCCAGACATGAATTGGCTGCGCACAGTGGGGGCAACGAGTCCGTTAGACTTAAGCGGATTAAGCTCTTTAGCGTCGTCCAGGGTCCAGGAAGGGTTTCATGGTTTCATGGGTAGCGACATGACAAAAAGTGGAACATCCACGGATGCACCGAACGAGGGTGGGCACGAGGTAGCATCACTGCGAGCGAATGTCGATGGAGACCCGGGCGGAGGTTGTCGACGGCTTCGTTTTTCTTTGTCTTCGAACTCGACGCGTCATGGAGATTCAGGCATGCAGGCAGCGATGGGTGCTTACCTCAGCAACAGACACAAACACCTTTCCCCCTTCGGCCTAGCGTCGCTGGCTGCACGTGCCCGCCCGAGTTGGCGGGCGGTGACCCTACAGGCAGGCGGTGAGACAGGGCAGTGCGGTATCCCGTCGACTTTTTTTTTTTGGCGGCGCAGAAAAATTGCCTGCGCAGGTCGCTAAAGTCTCTGTGACCAGCTTCATCCATTCTCCCTCGCTTTCTCGGCCGCCGGTAAAGGAGGAGATTCCGTGGACACCATGCCGCGCAAGGCTATCGACTCGCGCATCCCGACGCTCATCAAGAATGGCGTTCAGGAAAAGAAGCGAAGCTTCTTCGTCGTCGTCGGCGATCGCGCAAAGGATGTGATTGTCAATCTGCATTACCTGATGTCCAGCATTGATGTCAAGCAGAACAAGTCGGTGCTATGGGCTTACAAGAAGGATTTGCTGGGTTTCACTAGCCACCGCAAGAAGCGGGAAGCCAAAATCAAAAAGGAAGTCAAGAGGGGAATCAGAGAACCCAACTCCGAAGACCCGTTCGAACTGTTCGTCACCCTCAACCAGATCCGATATGTGTACTACAAGGAGACGGAGAAGATTCTGGGAAACACCTACGGCATGTGTATCTTGCAGGATTTCGAGGCCATGACGCCCAACCTGCTCGCCCGAACCGTCGAAACCGTCGAGGGCGGTGGTATTGTCCTGCTGCTGCTGAAGAGCATGAACAGCTTGAAGCAACTGTATACTTTGTCCATGGATATTCACTCGAGATACCGCACCGAAGCACACGACGATGTGACCGCCCGATTCAACGAACGGTTCATTCTTTCCCTCGGTAGCTGCGACTCTTGCTTGGTGATCGACGACGAGATGAATGTGCTGCCCATTTCCGGAGGTAAAAATGTGAAAGCATTGCCGCCCGTTCAATCTACCGATCCAGACAGCACTGGTGCAAAGAAGGAATTGAAGGAGATCAAGGAAAGCCTTGCGGAGACTCAGTTGGTCGGACCTTTGGTTAACCTCGCCCGCACCGTCGACCAGGCCAAGTCGCTCTTGACCTTCGTCGACGCGATTGCCGAGAAGACCCTGCGGAGTACCGTTACTCTAACTGCTGCGAGAGGTCGCGGAAAGTCTGCCGCTCTCGGTGTCGCCATTGCAGCCGCCGTCGCCCACGGCTATAGCAACATCTTTATCACTTCGCCAAGCCCCGAGAACTTGAAGACCCTGTTTGAATTTGTCTTCAAGGGCTTCGATGCCCTCGGCTACATGGACCACGTCGACTATACCATTCTCCAGTCGACCAACCCCGACTTCAACAAGGCCATCGTTCGAGTCAACATCCATCGTCAGCACCGCCAGACCATCCAGTATATTCAGCCCCAGGATGCTCACGTGCTGGGTCAGGCCGAACTTCTGGTCATTGATGAGGCGGCTGCCATCCCGCTCCCTCTGGTCCGTAAATTAATGGGTCCTTACCTCGTGTTCATGGCATCGACTATCAATGGTTATGAGGGAACGGGTCGGTCTCTCTCCTTGAAGCTTATCCAGCAGCTTCGCGAGCAGTCAAGAGGAGGCCTCAAGGCCAGTGGCCAGGAGGAGATCGACGTTGCTGATCGCGCCACCGGAAAGGCCTCCAAGGACTCTGGCAAGACCTTAGGAGCACGTACCCTCCGAGAGATCACATTGTCGGAACCCATCCGATACGCTGCCGGAGATTCGGTTGAGAAGTGGTTAAACAAGGTCTTGTGTCTAGATGCTACCTTGCCCAAGTCCAAGATGAATACCCAGGGCTGTCCTCACCCGTCGCAATGCCAGCTCCTTCAGGTCAACCGTGATACCCTGTTCTCATTCCATCCCGTTTCCGAAAAGTTCCTGCAGCAGATGATGGCCCTTTACGTTGCCAGTCATTACAAGAACACTCCTAATGACCTTCAGCTTATGAGCGATGCGCCGGCCCATCAGCTTTACGTTCTCGTTCCTCCGATCGATGAGAATGCCGCCAAGCTTCCCGAGCCTCTTTGTGTCATCCAGGTCTCTCTGGAGGGTCGCATCAGCCGACAGAGCGTTCTCAACGGCTTGAGTCGTGGACAGCGTGCTGGGGGTGATCTAATCCCGTGGCTTGTCAGCCAGCAATATCAAGATGAAGATTTTGCCGGGCTCTCGGGTGCTAGAGTTGTGCGTATCGCAACCAACCCCGAGTATCTCAACATGGGCTATGGATCGCGAGCCCTTGAGCTGCTTACCGACTTCTACGAGGGCAAATTCACCGACCTATCTGAGGACACGATCAAGTCGCAAGAACAGATGGTCCGGGTAACCGACGAGGAATTGGCGAACTCCAACCTTCTAGACGACAATGTTCATGTTCGAGACATCCGATCCATGCCACCCCTGTTTGCCAAGTTGTCCGAGTGTCGCCCAGATCACCTCGATTATCTTGGTGTCAGCTACGGCCTGACCCCGTCCCTGCACAAGTTCTGGAAGCGCTCGGCTTTCGCCCCTGTGTATCTCCGCCAAACGCCCAACGAACTGACCGGCGAACACTCGTGCGTGATGTTGCGCACCCTGTCCACCGGCGCCAACGACGCAAGCTGGCTTGGTTCCTTCGCTCGCGACTTCCACAAGCGTTTCCTCGCCCTGCTGTCCTATCAGTTCCGGGAATTCCCCTCCGTCCTGTCGCTGAGCATCTGCGAATCTGCCCAAGCCGGCGCGAAACTCGACGCCATCGTCCCACCGCCCCTGACGAAATCCAACCTCGACACTGCCTTCTCGCCTTTCGATCTCAAGCGTCTCGACAGCTACGCTAACAACCTGCTCGACTACCACGTCATCCTCGACATGGTCCCCACCATCGCCGAGTTCTACTTCTCCGGCCGCTTGAACAACCACGTCAAGCTCTCCGGCATCCAGATCTCCGCCCTGCTCGCCATCGGCCTGCAGCGCAAATCCATGGACCAGCTCGAGAAGGAACTCAGCGTGCCCTCGTCGCAGCTCCTCGCCATGTTCCTCAAGATCATGCGCAAGATGTCCACGCACTTCCGCTCCATCTTAGAAGGCGCCGTCGCAGACTCCATGCCCGCCGAGAAAGTCCCCACCACGCACTCCTCGGCTGAAGCCCACGACGACGTCATCGACGAACGGTTCAAGCCGCTCGAGCAGAGCCTGGACGACGAGCTGCGCGAAGGCGGCCAGCAGGTCGACGAGAGTCTGCGCGAGAAGCAAAGAGCCTTGATCGATGCTCTGCCTTTGGACCAGTAAGCCATCTACCCCCTTTCTATCCCTTCAAAGTCCGGGGACGCAAAAGAGCATCCTCAAACTCCATCCCTCGAATGAACAATAACTGATTTCTAGCCTCCAGATACGCAATTGATCACGGTAGTGCCGCGTGGGAGGACGCCGAGAAGCAGATCCGTGGCGGCGGAGCCTCCACTGTCAGCGTCAAGTCGACGAAACAGAGCAAGCGCAAGAAGGGCGAGTCGGCGCGCGAGATTACGACCAAGAGGTTGACTCCAAAAGACAGAAGATCATCAAGAAGGGGACCGAGGGGCGGAAAAAGAACTAGGTGATTTTACCTGTTGGGAGATCAAAGGACAAAGACAAAGAGCAAGCGTTCTGGGTTTGCATATTGTTAAGATGGTGTTATCTGGTTGTTTGGGTTCACTATAAAAGATCTTTTTTTTTCGGCTGGACTTCTTGTCAGTCCGGAATGTTCTTCATGTCTTATTGTATATATGTGTTTTATTTTTCGAGTTAAATCCACATAGTAGAACCAGTGGCACGTTTGCTAGTGTATATCCCTACTTCCGGGTTCAATCATCCTAACCACCATGCCATCCGGACTAACCATAAACACTTAAGTCGTGCTAAATGGTTGCTTCAGGCCACTTAAAATGTACTCAGATCTACTGAGGCAAAGGTGATTAGTCCATCTTGAAGAAAATTTGGATTGGTAGTGAGATATGGCACTTTTCAACGCTTCACTCCGTTTGTTTTTGGCATATAAAAATGGCTTGTGATGTAGGTACAACATACTCATGAAATGATAAAAAGAATAACAAATAACTCCAACGAGTCGCCTTGGCTGATATACGAAAGAAAAATGTGTCACGAGCATGGACTATAGTTCATCATGCTCCTCCGCTTTCTCCTCCTCGCTCTTAACAATACCTTCCGGCATCTTGTTCTTAGACCCCTCGCCCAGTTTGATGGCATCAATCCAGGCCTCTACGCGTGCCAGCCCGTAGTCTGCACTTTCAGAGGGATCGTACCGTCTCCACCAACCTCTACGCCCGTTGATGGCAATGATCTCGATTGCCTTGCTGTCCTGGGACAAATCAAGCCCAGAACGCAAAGACTTAACGCCCTCGTTACTGGCTGGTACGCTGTAGAACGGGAAGAGTCTGCTTTGCCTCTGCACGTACTTGTGCGCGATTTCAGCCAAGCTAGTCAAAGCCTTCTTGGTAGACTCAGGAAGCTCGGCATTGGACTCATCGGATTCTGGGAGAAGCGCCAGAACACAGGTACCGGACTTAGGCAGCAAGCAAGCAGTCTCCAAGGCATCGATGGTAGCAAGTTCATCGATTGCAGGTGCCTGGGGCGGTACCTTTGCGGTCTGAGGCTCCTGGGCCTCGTCCGGGACGGCCTCTGGCTCCGAAGACTCGGTAGGCTTGGTCTTTTCTGTCTGGGTCTTAGACTTAGGCGATTTGGATGATTTGCTCGCAGTCTTAGGAGCTGGATCCGGGTTAGGAGTTGCAGCCTGGCTGAGAAACTCAACCAGGGGCTGCTTCTTCAGTTCCCCGTCGTAGACAATATGGCTCTTGCCGCCGCCAGGGAGGAGGACAACCGCGGGGAATTTCTCAATGCCGAATTTCTCCACCGCTGCGGCCTGATTGTTGCGGACCTGGGCCACACTAATCGACCCAAGGAACTCAATAGCGACAGAACGGATCAAAGGACTCGTCGTGCCTTTTTCAGTGAACAAGATGGTCTTAGGAGCCTCCTTCTCGGACAGCCACGATTCGAGGTCCTTGTCCGTCACCTTCTTCACATGATTCGGGATCTTTTCCACCACCGCGCTGACAATGGCTTTGGCACTTCGCGCACCCTGGTAGTCCTCCACTCTGGGCTTTCCGGGCTTCTTCCCAGGAGTCACGATCTTGATCGTCGGGAAGCCCTGCACACCCATGCGACCACACAGAGGCTTGTTGTCCTCATCGTCGCAGTTTACAGCGGCGACCTTGGCTAGCCCATCGAGGTTCTTTGCGGCCTTCTCATAGGCCGGTTTCAGGTTCTGGCAATGACCACACCAGGGAGCGTAGAATCTATTGCAAACGAAGGGGTTATTTAGAATCTGGCGATCAAGAGGGCGTGGAGGGGGGACGGGCTTACTCTAGGATCTGGGAAGCGCGGTTAGCTTCATTCTCTGCAAGGGTAGCCTGTGCTAAATTAATTGTCTTACCGATGTGTAGTTGGAGTTAGCAATCAGCTGGTCATAGTTCTTGGTATTGACCTGCAGCACCGGGGATTTTTTGGTGTAGAGGCCATCCGCGCTGGCTGCTGGCAGCGCGGCCAGAAGCGATGCAACGACGAGAAATGTGGAACTGGGCTGCAGCATTATGACGAAAATCGAATCAGTCTTTGTGCTTCGATATGAGGTGGAAGAAGAGACCGGAGAAGCAGGACAGGAAGCAGATTATATGCCGGACGGCGAGCAAATCCGCAAGGTGTCCTGAAGCTCTTGGCATGTGACCCCGGGCCATGATGCAACTTTCCTCCTTTTTCTTGCATTCCAGGAATTTCCCCCTCCAGTTCTTTCGCTCTGCCCAGGAAGGCGCTGGCCACCCCGTCTCCCCATCACTGTCCGCTTGCTTCGGCTGACAACTGCCTCGGAAAGAAGTGAAAATGAGCGGTAACAGCTCTCCGGATATTTGTTTTCAATCCTGTTCCTGAACCATCCCCAAGCAGTTCCTTGAGCACCCCACAATCCGCGATGTCAGTGGAGACAGGGACTGCGATTAGCATGCCAGGCAGATGACCCAACTGCCACGGGAGATCTTTTGGATGGTCTTGGGCCATCTCGACCCCAGGGACATTATTCGCTGCCGTCGCGTGTCGCGGTCGTGGAATGTGGCCTTCGGAAACCCGGCGAATCTGATTTTTTTCCTGAAAGAGTTTTTCCCGCTGGCCAAGGAGGTCAGGGCGCTCCACGAAGAAGGCAGATCCAGCCCAGCCTTCGCGACGGCGGAAGACAACAGATACTGGCGCACCCTTTTTGACCGCATTGCTGCGCGATATGATCATCTCCACCGCGGCACACCTCGATCGGTGCGCAAATACAGGCTCTGCGATGAGTTCGGTACCTCCGGGGAAAGGGAATTCTTTCCCGTACAGCCGTGGGATATGCACGCCACCCATCTAATGCAGCGCGTCGACTGTCCCTTCCCGGAGTCTTTCTGGACGTATGAAGATGGCCTCGTAGTCTTCCCCTCCATGGACTACTCCGCTCTGGTTCTTCTGGACCTGGAGACCGAACGGAAATTCATGGTCCCTTTTATGATTACCGGCAAGGTAATGCGTAGGATTCGATTGCAACAGCGACTCCTCGTCGTCGAATGGGCAGAACCCCAGGCCTTCCACTGGTTGAACGACAGTGATGGAGTGCACCGCCATTATGCGTCATCCTTTGATATCATAAAGATCTCGACCGGCTGGGCTGTTTCTTTCCGAAACGAATGGAAGATCATGTTTCTTGGTCACCCGTTAAGCGAGAGGGATCGGTTCTATTCCTCCCACAGCCAGACGCACTACGCAATCTACATCTGGCAACCCAATCGCAGTTTGTACACCGCGGATGAGGATGCTCCAATTGAATCTCTGTCCGTCTGGGACATCTCCAAACCCTCAAGCTATAGAGCATCTCTGGATCCTCTTGGACGTCAGCAGATCCCTTTTCAAGGTGATAGCCCTTCCATCATCGCGCGATTTGGATTCAGGGAGCTGGACTTTTACTCTGTTAGGCAGCGGGGACTTCCCGCCGTGCAATCCCTAAACATGGCCGACGACAACGCGTCATTAGAGATCGTGGAAAACATTTGCACGGGCCCATTGCACCGGCTGGTTGGGCCAGCCGAATGGACTTCGGAAGTGGTAATTACTACCATTCCTTTTATTGGCAACGGGCCCTGCTGGCGGCGCCGAACGGACCAGACGCTGCATCCTTATCGCGGGAATAGCAGTCTACAGGCCAAGCCGCTCACGTTCGCCGTCTGTGACGAGCTTTGGTACTCCATTGTTTCCGAGGTCTTTGATGAAGCAGCAAAAGTTGGCTTTTGCCTCCATCTGTCACCAGGTACATGGCCATTTGATCTGAAGATGTTTCTTACCATTCGGACACCGACATCTACTATTACCCTTAAGCAGAAAGAAGTCTTCGAACTTGTGAGCAGGGGCAAGATTTGCGGAAACGAACATTACTTGGTCGGAGAGGGCGCAACCCGCGAGCTCGTTGTCTACAGGTTTGATCGAAAATGATCAGGACGGATATTTATGTCGTAACGATGATCTCGTCTGAAAGAGCTACTGTGTGTATTCCTTCGAGGCTCAACATAGCATTTACTGAACGGGCCAATCCAATTGCCTACTCCGTATATCTCAAACATAATTAATCTACTGGTTCAAATTCAATAATCGGAATCCGTATCAGGGCATCCCCTAAAGTAGGTAATTTGCAGTCTGTGTACGGGTCCCATGCTTTTTCATGTTGCAAGCCAGCGCCACCTGATATTCAGCGCAAACAAGCATTCTCTTTTCTCTTTAGCAATAGCTTTTCAACTCTCTCCATCTCTCTGCATTATTCCGCGGGACAGACAGCTCAGCCGGGCTAAGGAGATAGCGCAGACGCCGGGGACTGGGCAATCAGCGGAACTCGTATTAATTGGCGCTTCTGGTTTAACTCCTCATACCCAAGCCTTGGCAGAGAATGATATGCTGACCGTCTTTATTATTGGTAGCTACTTAGTTCCTCTTCCCAAGTCAAGTCATCGTCAGTTTCAGGCTAGCCTGTCCTTCTGTCAGCCATCTTTGCACTATTCCCGAGGCCATATCCAATGCTTTTACAGTCAGATTAGCCGGTCATTCATCCGAATTATATAACCGGTCTGCGTTGTATGATTCAAGTGGTGGTTGCTGTTTCGTTATTTCCTGGTGTAAACGGCGGACCTGTGAATTGCCGCTTGTGGTTAGTTTTACCTCTTTTGGGATAGCGGCCCGATACGTCGTATTGTCATCACCGCCCGCTCCTCCAAGTATATTAGAACCGTCCTCGCTGTTTCTGGCCTCCTTTCCTCGCAGTTCCTTCTTTTCTCCCATTCCGCCTCCCATATACTACACCCACGCGATCGCGACCCCTGGTCCTGTCTACGCCGAAGATGCTTGTGCCTTTCACCCCCCCCCCCTTTTTTTTTTCATCGGAAATGGCGGCTGCGCCCGTTTCTCGTCGCCTTCACTTCCAAATTCCCCCGCCCCGTCATTTTGGGCCGGATCTTCAGCTGAATATTCTGCTCTTTTTCCCTCCCCCCCCCTTTTTTTTTTGGTGAAATTGGTCATATTCTATTTGCTTTGTTCCACCGCGTCGCTACTGTCAGGGCATCCGTTTATCTGAGGAATCGCATTGCCTGACGGCCTTTCCGGTATCTACACTTTGGATTGCCTGCATTCAAGAGGCTGACCGTCCAAACCCCCAGCAGGCCCCAACAAAGTCTGATTATGCGTTACGTATGATGCCTACCTCACCTCTCTCCCCCTTTCCGTTGGTCGCCGGCCCTGCACCTTCGTTTTCGCCCCCGTCTTTCTCCCGACCACGCTGATCTCGCGGGTTGTGGGCTATGATTGGACTGCCTGGATCTTGGAGTGCTGCGCCGCCATCATGTCAATGTGCCTCTAGCTGTGGGCTCCATCGCCCTTCGCCGATGTGACCCTATGATACTAAGATACCACCCTAGGGCAGCTGGCATGGGCGACCAATGGCGAAAATAACGCATCACTTCGCCTGCCTCGTCTCGGGATGTGAGGCACAGCCCGGCCAGATTAGCGTGCTCGAATGAATTAGCCTGGACTGGAAACAGACAGTCATGAAGCTTGGGCTACTAGATATCAGTAGATCGTCATTGGCCTTCGTACTCTGAATGAGAGCTGAATTTGGAAGGAAAAGTAAATATAGTGGAGGACAGCAGATGCGGTGCATGTTTTGCTCGGTGAAATCGGCCTGACTGGGAAAGCAGTAAGTTCCTCTCGGACCGATTCCAAGACCATGTTGATCAGCTAGCTACAGTAGGAAATCCTTTGTTACACTGATTGTTCTTGTTGATAGGACAGACGATGATCACGATTATGCTGCATGGTTCGTGTTTGCCTTCTAGCGCAATAGTTATTGCAACAAAAAAAATACCTGCCTCCTCTTTCCTCCGATTTATATGGAGTCAGCACCATTTATGTACTAGTATATTATGTACAAGTCCTTTGGAAGGAGTGTGTATGGTGATTCCGTGTACTATTTGCTGTCAAAAGACATAATAACATCCCTTTTTTTTGAACCAACTTCCACGCCTGACGAATGCCGAGAAGTTAGCGACATCAACCCCTTGTTGCTCAATATCCATAGGCTTTGGGCCTCTCGACATTCTCGGAAGTGTTCCATGAATCCCTCATGGTGTCTTAGTGTGTTGGGGGCAATCGGCAAAGGGGTGAAAGATCAGTCTAGACGAGGCTGGACCACACATGGACTAACTAACTAGTTAACTACCGTGGTAGACATTATGTCAGCAATGAACTTTAACCTAGTTAACTACGGTCCAAAGAGTCGGGGGACTTTATCGAATTTACACCATCATTCGTGCCTATTATCGGTCAAAGGTACAATATACCAAAGCTATATCGTGTATTGTCTGGCAAATTTTCCGGGTAGGGGCATTGTGGTCCCACAGCCCCTTCGCCGACTGCTGTTTGATCTAACCAACCAAGTCCTAACGTTCAGCTATATCATATCGTGTCTTGTGCCTCTTCCTATCAATTCAGTCCCCTATCTCGCGCCCGCCGGATCTTCTCGTGCTCCTGCCCCTTTCATTCTTTGTTTCAGCCATCACCAATTCCCACTTAAGTAGCTGACAGCTACCACCGGCCAAGGCCGATTAAGCGAGTTCATCGAGTGGAGATGCAGCTCGTAGATGTTGGCAGTTGATAGAGACGTCCCGCGGTTTGTCATATATAACAGGCTGGTTGAAATCCGCAAGAAAAGGTGTCGTGGTATCGAAACCATTAAGGTTATGGAGCTCAGCTATTTTAGTAGCAAGAGGCTCATCTTCCTGAGGCCATCTTACGTTAAACCATCCCCTTCGCTTATGCCAAACAACATGGACCGGGAGAACGATTTTCATTTCGTGTGCTGTATTGAAGTTGTACTTAAAGTTGTTGATATCGACCACCATAAAGGTGCGATCTCCCCTGATTTCGATGGCGAGGAAATGAATTCGACTATCTTCCTCCCAGTTTGGAAAGATTTTGTTGACGAATCTTCCTGCTGAGACACGATAATCATGAGGGTCCAGTTGATCTGTATGTACTTTGATCACGAGTCGCTGTGCTTCAGGCTTTTCGAATATCTTCTCGCGAATTTGGGCAATATTAGACATGGTGGTTGATTCGACAACGTGGGGTAGCAGTTGACTCTGATGCAATAGATCACAAGGGATAGATGCAGGATAGGTGGCAGGTTATCCTTCTTATATTCAACGAGGCAGCCGTCTAGGCGTTTGCTTGGTTTGCATTCCATACTTGTTTGTCCCGGATCACGTGTATCATTACGTGAGATTCACCCGTTGGGCTCCAAAACGGCTTCATACCCCTCATTACCCCTCCGAAAGGACGACACGAAACTCACTACAAATATTTCTTGACATAGTCAAATGTTGTAAGCCCTACCCACTCTTTTCTTTTAATTTTGAGGTATAATAAAACTGAAACCATCGTTTTTCTAGCCACTGGTCTGCTGCCTTCGGATTAAGGTGTTCATTCGACGAAATATGGGTGACCAACTTAGAGAATCAGCGAAGAGCATTCTTGGAGAGATATCTGCTATAATAGCGGATATAGATAATGATCCAGAAAGCGAAGAGAACGGGGCGATACTTTCCAAAACAGATAGCGAGGTGGTATATGGAACAAGACTGCTTGTACGCAAGGTTTCAGACTTAAGGCATGAGATGAACTTCCCGAAGGTACGTAATCTCATACGATATCGAAGGACCATGTCTTACTTTGGAATTAGAACAGTAGGATTGCGGTGACGAAATTCCTGAAGCCGACGGTTATTTTGAAAAAAGTGACTCGATATCTCGTCATTCTGTCGGATAAAGCGTTCCTAAATCCTGGAGGGGAGATATGTTATGGCAACTATACTGTTACCCACGATGAGATCGAGGTTGACCCGGGTGCAGTCATTATATTCATCACGCCTATACAAGGGTGACCATTGTACACTCAATTTTATGGTGCTGTGTATGTGGCCAATCTTCTACATAGATGCGTTAATCACTATTGTGCACCATACCTAGATACCATGGGATTAAATTGAATAATTGACAATCAAAGCATCAAGCCCCAGCCAAGCCTCTGGCGAAGTAAATATCTCCTAGCAGACTGGTCCTGCCAAAGAGACAGCATATTCTGCATTTTTGTAGGGAAAGGACATTGCAGAAAAGGACCGTCGTGCGCACAAATGTATGGGAGATGGGATGTGGTATTCAAAGTCCGAGCGGATTCATTGACCTGAGGAGCAGGGAGAATAGGCCCTATTAAACCGGACGTCATGTTATGCCGACTAGTCGGAATCGAATCGTTGCTTTGGTACGTGCTTACGGGAGCGACAGGCTGCTCGTCTGGCATGATATTCAGCCCGAATAATGTTGGATCAAAATGGTGATACCCGGGTTGCCCTCGCTCATCAACGTCAAAGTGATGAAAGCCGTCAAGGCCATATTGGTCCGGATGAGGAATACCGCATCCTGCGTTGTCTAGAGGCATCGTTTCTATCCCGAATAATGTTGGATCAAAATGGTGATACCCGGATTGCCCGTGCTCATCAATGTCAAAGTGATGAAAGCCGTCAAGGCCATATTGGTCCGGATGAGGAATACCGCATCCTGCGTTGTCTAGAGGCATCGTTTCTATCCCGAATAATGTTGGATCAAAATGGTGATACCCGGATTGCCCGTGCTCATCAACGTCAAAGTGATGAAAGCCGTCAAGGCCATATTGGTCCGGATGAGGAATACCGCATCCTGCGTTGTCTAGAGGCATCGTTTCTATCCCGAATAATGTTGGATCAAAATGGTGATACCCGGATTGCCCGTGCTCATCAACGTCAAAGTGATGAAAGCCGTCAAAGCCATATTGTTCCAGATTAAACACGCCCCAGTCTGTGCTGGAGTCTGGGTCGTGCGGGGAACGTCCACTGGAGCAAGTTGCTGCTGATGAGTTATTTTGAGGATAGGCAGCTTCCAGCGACGCATTGATACCCCAGGTAGTAAGTTGTGGAACATCTCCTTGATAAACAGAGTCTGGAGATTGAGGCTGTTGAGACTGCCCTGTTGTTAGGGACGAACTGTGACTCTGGGCAGCGAGCAAGGTATCGGAAAGGGCATGTTGGCTGGATTCTGGTACGATCGACTCTTCATCATTGGATATAGCACTAGCACTCGATGGCGAGATGATATCTTCGTACAAGCTTGCTCGTCCATCAGGAAGTTCCTCTACTGCCAACGAGGGATCGTGATTCTGGGCAGCAAGCAAGGTATCGGAAAGGGCATGTTGGCTGGATTCGGATACGATCGACTCTTCATCATTGGATATAGCACTAGCACTCGATGGCGAGATGATATCTTCGTACGAGTTTGCTGCCGTTGTGGATAGTCCTCGCGCAACTGCCCCTCGTACTTGAAATACTGGCATTGGCTTTTGCTGGCGCCACTCTAGCGGAGAGCATGATCAGTGATAGGCTCATTCGGGCAGGAAGATACACCTACCGTTTAGCGTGTGCAAAGAGTGCCGGCGCCACTCTTAGGATAGCATGATCAGTGACAGTTCCCTCTGGCAGGAAGGTATACGTACCGTCAATCGTGTGAAGAGAGTGATTCTTCATGACAGCTTCCATTTCCGCCCATATATCACTGAATAGATGGCCTACCAATGTGTCTATAGTGACTCTATTGTCAACCTCCAAAATCCCCCGGCTGATAAACATTTTGATCTTCCGGTCTCTACGTTCTCCGCTATGCGGTATATCCTTCAAGCTAGTGGGTATTAGTCCATCGCAAAGTGCATAGAGGAAGGCTGGTAAGTCTCACGATCTCTCTGTGACGTCGGAAGGCAAATAGAATAGAGGCCCGAGATACGTGTAGCTCTTGTAGTCGCCTTTATTTGAGCCATCGGTGTCGTCTACATTTGAGTCCTCGACGGTAAATTGGTTCTCGGTCCCAGGACGCTGGCTATCCGGTTGTTTTGCCAGATCCTGACAAAGTCCGTCATACTTCTTACCAATATTCGCCCACGACGTGATGTTTTGTGCAATTTGATCAATGCTAACATCAATGGTTGAACGTATAAGCTTCGAAATTATGTTGATAGTATCGTCCCGGAAGTTCCTAACGCCAAACCTGTCCTTTAGGTGAAAGAATAGGACTTTGAAGAACCTTAGGCGTAAGTTGTCCTTGGAAAGGCGCAATTCAGCCTGAACGACTGCTCTATAAAGTTGGAGATCGGGCAGTGTCTGTTGAGTGTAATATCTTTGTCGTCATCATCGTCTTCATCGAAAAAGCAGTTGCGGTTCTCTACCCATTGGGCAATGTTGGCCTGATCCTCTGCTGGAATGACAATTTTTTGCGGGGAGTTTGTTCGACGAGGTCGGCGTCTTTTGTTGATTTTGTCCTTCGTACTCTTTGGTAGTTTCTTCCAGAGTTTTCGGAGGCATTCTATGAACTGTTTCACTTAGCAGCCGTATAGTCAAGGGCATATCAACAAACCTCTTGCTGACTGGCAAGTTGTGAAAGCTCTTCAGCTTCGATGACAGTATTGCATGCCTTAGAAAATACCTCCAGTGCCATTTTAGAGTCAATAAGTCTCATCGTAAAGCTCCAAGGGCAGTGAAATCTTGAAGGTATGACATGTCGGTCGATGCGGAATCAGCATTAAAGATCAAAGGTACGAATCCTATCACACCAAGAGCGTGCATTAGTATCAAATGTGCGGGGTCACCTGGCGGCGCGAATCAAATTGTTTTTGAGAGATCCTGGTCACAGAACCATTAGCAGGCTATGATCTTTGTGAATTGACAGCCAGTCATTAGTCCAGACCTCGGGCAATATGCGAGGTGATAGAAACGCCACGAAGGACACGTCAGCAGCGGAATGACACCGTAGCAAGGATTGATCAAACCCAATGGCGTCAGAGCGTAATGTTGGCTTCCATGCTCCCACCCGCGCCTCCAAACAAGGGCTCTCTGTCGCCAAGACTTGGAACCAACCTCCTGATCAACAAATTGACCGGTGTATGTCAAGTCTTCGGATGTTGGAGGTATCATTGTCTTGCCTTTTACTCTTACGTATGATAAACTGGATCCGACTATTTTCAAAGATAACTTTTTACATCGTACTTCGCGTTCTTAAATGCGGGGAAGTGATCCCACACGAGCCTCAATTGGCAGCGAAAGTGCCAAAAGGTAACCAACAGAAAAAGCCCCTATATCTCTGAAGTAATGGATCTCAGACTACTCCGAGGCAAAACATAAAAGCACAGCACTCCATCTCGTTCCCCCCTTGACAATTTCAACATAAATGCGCCATCAAACATGTTTTACTCGACAGAGAGATTAACTAGGGATAGCTCTCCTGCGAACTTGAAGGACTTGGGTATTTATGGCGGGCACACTTTCCAGGTACCCAAACAATGATAGTGTTCTGTCGTGGGTCGGTTGTGTTGACGGTACAATTGCCTTGAGGGCACGATCCAGGCCCAAGCCTTCTGTGGCCAGCAGGGCAGCCGCAGTCTTGATAAAAACTGTCCTCCCAGTCACACATCTAAACACTGTTAAAGCCTGATGCATGAAAGTCTGTATCGTAACTAACCTTTGGTTGTAATGATTATACGTGCGTGTGATATTGCAAGTAGCGGGAGTCGACACGAGTATAAAGTAACAGACGACAAACAAGAGACGAAAAGCCGGCTTTTACCTTATGTTTGGACCTTTAGAGTAGAGGACTCGACGAAACCAACTATAGCTTTCAGAGAAATATTTATACCCGTCGACAATGGGTTTGCACTCCGGGCTATCAGCTGCTGTCTTGGTAACCTAAAATATTGCATCAAATATTCAAGGGCATACTTACTTCATTGGCTAGAAATAAGCACTGGGGCCACTAGACTGAATGTGGACGACTTGGTCCGCGTGGAATAAGTCTTCCAGATTTGGATAAGTGTGAATACTGTCTATTGAGCATGCACTAGGCTGAATGTGGACAACTTGTTCCGCGTGGAATAAGTCGTCCAGATTTGGATAAAGGTGAGTTTGGTCTATAACAACGTATGTCGGCACCAAAATAGCTCAATAATTTATTAGAAGAAGCGATATTCCTTTCAGATTTTATCGGGTATAATTGTCCCTGCCCCTATGATTATTACCATGCTTTAATGTTACAGTCAAGTCAACAAGAAAGAGCTGGTGAACATACGGTCATATCTTACAAAGTATGGAGGTTAAGCAGCGTAAGTCACATTATTCCATTGATTCTTGACAGATCTAACGTTCTGCAGCATTTTGCCGTGCCGAAACCGACGACAAGTATCGGCTTTACGTTCCCACAACACGCCCACTCATCAGAATTGCGTGGGACCTCTATGAGAGATGGCCGCTCA
Source organism: Aspergillus persii (assembly GCA_002215965.1). Taxonomy (NCBI): domain Eukaryota; kingdom Fungi; phylum Ascomycota; class Eurotiomycetes; order Eurotiales; family Aspergillaceae; genus Aspergillus; species Aspergillus persii. Next base: position 783,487 of record NGZO01000008.1, on the reverse strand, counting down.
CCAGTGGGGAGATGTACCACTCCATGGTGGTGTTTGATGAATCTATGACCCGCCAAAACAATCATGCAAAGAAGCTTTACGAAGACGCTCGAGTCAATCTAAGCGACGATGCTTACGCCAGAAGCGAGGAAGGGCAATGGGAACGAGCTGCTCTATGCGTGGGAAAGACTGGAAGAGTCTTATGGGAAGATGATCTAGTCCTGGTCCAACTAAAAAGGCTGAAACTAGAAAAACCGTATGTCGAAGTCCGTGCCAACCGTTGTGACTACAGCTATAGTTTGAACATGCATATGACTGTGGAGGCAATCATTGATACATTCGAGCATTCGGAAAATTAAGTTAGCTTTGACTATCTATCTTGTGATCTAGATTTCCTCCTACCAAGGGCCTCAATCCATGAAATTGATACATCCTCATGATTTCAAGGAACTAGTGACACGGTATTGCCATAGTCTCACATAGTAGAAATGCAGGTAGCATTGATATACCGGGCCGGCAGGCAGAATATATAGGAGATATATATCATTTAGCAAGAATACGTGTGTGTATGAACCTCTTCCAAAGCATGCAAAACTGTTTGAAGGTAGTACGGTTCACGATCCTGTTTCAAGACAAGTCGAGCATGGTCTCTTCAAATTTCCGACCCCGACATACCAATCACTGGCTTTGAACTCCTGCTACTCAAGAACGCTGTCCATCTGTCTAGAAACTATAAAGTGGAATTGAGATGCCTAGAAGCTAGATGAAGGCCCATACCAGCCATTTTCTGTATAAACAAACAAGCCCTTATAGATCTCCTTCCCCGTTGGATGAGACAGTCTGTTGCTACGAAAGATAGCGCAAACAGCAACCAGGACGCTTATTTATCTTCAGAAACTGCTGCCACACGGGATACTGACATTGCCTCGCCTCAAATCCACATCGAGGACGACAAATCGAGTACTATAATCCTTCCAAAACCTACATATTATCCAGTTCAACCTCCGAGAGCCAAGATACAGCACTCATCGACCTCACTACGGGAAGAGATGTCCGCCGAACAAGAGCAGCCCTTCCGATGGTCTGATTGGTTCCTTACCCAGTAAGATTTCCATGCCACACTTCTTCCACTCCTAACATCAATCTAGGGAATGAACAACGTTCTGAACATCAAGAGGATCATATGCTTTCGAGCATTTGTATATACGCTACATGCTCTGCCTCAGTTTCAACTGTCCATATTTCCAGGAAGCTACCGTCATTAGAGTAAATAGGGTAAAAAGCGCTCCAATGTAGCATTAACTGTGCCATCGTCACGACCAGGCAATGTTTTCTGTACTGCAATCCACCCTCCTCTGTCTTCTTCGAACCATGGAGATACCCCATCTGATTGCGTACCTATAGAGAGTGAATCAGAAAATGTGTCTCGGGCTAGCTTGGTAGTGGGTAAACCCTTGCCACTGGCTTTTCTTTCTCCTGGCTTCAATAGTTACGAAGTGACCAACAATAGTTACAAAGTGACCGCTAACAGTTACAAGATAATCATAATATGACAGCCAATGCTTATTACAAATCGGTATAAACTAAATCCCTGTCGGTGACCCACTTAACAATCGCCTGCTGGTGGGCTTTGACCTGCATGGAAAGGATGCCGGTGCATTATGGAGCATGGTAATTCTTTACAAGAACATCATTTTAGACTGTAATATGAGATGATCGGTACGAAATCTGTATGATGGATAGTTAGTGTACGACAATTGAAAATGGAGACCAAGGACCACATGAAGATTTCCGCGGTATGAAATCCTAGGGTTTGGGTATTGAAAGGATCTCTTCCCTGTTATGCAATCAACTTCATTTGTCAATCTTGATAATTGGAAGTCCATGACTAGGATATAGAAGAGATATTGGCTATAAAGATATCAGCCTCGTCTTCTGTTCTCACCGCAATTTGGCACGGAGCAATCCATTTTTTGCTGTTTCCATCCAAAGCGATCCTCTCTCGATCCAACATGTTCTGCATGACGAGCCTTGTCAGATCCTGGAAAGCCCTCATTTCCACCTCAGACAATGCAAGACCAACAGCTCTCGAGGCAACCAAAGAAATTGTTACGAAGTACGAGAATGTTCCACCAATGTCCCAATCAGGCCGGCCAATAGAACAGCCAATTGATGTCATCGAAGCCGAGAAAAGATTTGGAATATCCTTTTTCACAGGATTCTCCCATATCCTTATTCGACATGGACAATACCATATGGTGCTCGAAGCTCGTTTCCAGGGTTATCCCCACAAAACCCATTACGTGGCATGCCCGAAAAGCGTTCGCATCTCGGAGCTTTCCGAGGAAGACCAAAAACTTCTTGAATACAAACTTCAGGGTGCTAAAGGACGTATACCAAAGCCAGTCTGGGACAAACTCAAGCAGCGGTACGGTATCGTAAAAAAAGACTGGCTTGTGAAGGGCTAAAAGGAAGAAGAAACTTGAGGTTTAGTTATTGGCGTGTGGAGGGGGCTGGAAGATTTTGATCTGTCTTGAACGGCGATGTAAATAATATGGAAGCCTCGAGCTAGGATTGTGTTTTTATTAGTCCTGTTGCTATCCGAATGCATGGTAAGATTAGTAGGCAAGCAATAAACAACATAAATAGGCCCAAGTATTCTGTCAAAGAATATGCACATCGCGATAACCATGAACACTCTTATCTTCACAAGTATATTACTCGTGCTTGTGCTATTAGGACTTTTCTTTATATTATCTTTCCTACGTCCGTTCTTTAAGGAAAGGTACTTTCCAGACCTCGAATCAGCTACTGTTTCTCCTCATTCGCATACCGATTAGAGTTTGCTCTATATTTCTTAGGGCACTATCGTCAGAAGAGTGTGCCATTCGTCAACCAGTGGTAAGGGAAACCCCTTCACACACAAGACGTAATTTAAAAGCTTATGGCATGAGGACTGCAGGTATTGTGGCCATGATGTTACAGCCTACAACGGATCAGAGGGCTCGAGATGGCTCGAATAATAGCTGGGTGGAAC